>CAVLGL010000090.1:33487500-34769938 GCA_963668995.1 Parnassius mnemosyne | reverse complement strand
TACCTAAACCGAGGTATAGTGGTTAATCGATACAAATAATTAAATTCAACTACAACTTTGCTTATAACTTTCATAAAACTTCGTCTTTTTTGTTCAAATTTTTTCTAAATAATACAACTAATTGCTCCCCATATTACCCTATAGTTTTCTTATTAAATTTTCACTGTTATATTATAAATTTTCACATTTTTCATTATTTTATAGTCGCATATTCACAAATAAAACATAAAATCTTCTCTAACTTTGCATAAAATTTGTCTTTTCTGTTCATATTTTCTTTTTATATAGTGTAACTAATTGCTACCTGTAATTCCCTATAGTTTTTTCATACAATTTTCACAGTAAAATTACAAATTTTCATATAATTCGTTTTCTTAAAGTCGTATTTTCATTAAATTATTAATTTTTTTCAAATCTGCTTTTATTTCGCTCTTTTTGCTTCTGTAAGGTCCGTCTAGTGTAGAAACTGCCATCTGCACTCAAATCTGTAAAATAAAACACGCGGGAATAGAGAAAATCGATACTTACCTAAACCGAGGTATAGTGGTTAATCGATACAAATAATTAAATTCAACTACAACTTTGCTTATAACTTTCATAAAACTTCGTCTTTTTTGTTCAAATTTTTTCTAAATAATACAACTAATTGCTCCCCATATTACCCTATAGTTTTCTTATTAAATTTTCACTGTTATATTATAAATTTTCACATTTTTCATTATTTTATAGTCGCATATTCACAAATAAAACATAAAATCTTCTCTAACTTTGCATAAAATTTGTCTTTTCTGTTCATATTTTCTTTTTATATAGTGTAACTAATTGCTACCTGTAATTCCCTATAGTTTTTTCATACAATTTTCACAGTAAAATTACAAATTTTCATATAATTCGTTTTCTTAAAGTCGTATTTTCATTAAATTATTAATTTTTTTCAAATCTGCTTTTATTTCGCTCTTTTTGCTTCTGTAAGGTCCGTCTAGTGTAGAAACTGCCATCTGCACTCAAATCTGTAAAATAAAACACGCGGGAATAGAGAAAATCGATACTTACCTAAACCGAGGTATAGTGGTTAATCGATACAAATAATTAAATTCAACTACAACTTTGCTTATAACTTTCATAAAACTTCGTCTTTTTTGTTCAAATTTTTTCTAAATAATACAACTAATTGCTCCCCATATTACCCTATAGTTTTCTTATTAAATTTTCACTGTTATATTATAAATTTTCACATTTTTCATTATTTTATAGTCGCATATTCACAAATAAAACATAAAATCTTCTCTAACTTTGCATAAAATTTGTCTTTTCTGTTCATATTTTCTTTTTATATAGTGTAACTAATTGCTACCTGTAATTCCCTATAGTTTTTTCATACAATTTTCACAGTAAAATTACAAATTTTCATATAATTCGTTTTCTTAAAGTCGTATTTTCATTAAATTATTAATTTTTTTCAAATCTGCTTTTATTTCGCTCTTTTTGCTTCTGTAAGGTCCGTCTAGTGTAGAAACTGCCATCTGCACTCAAATCTGTAAAATAAAACACGCGGGAATAGAGAAAATCGATACTTACCTAAACCGAGGTATAGTGGTTAATCGATACAAATAATTAAATTCAACTACAACTTTGCTTATAACTTTCATAAAACTTCGTCTTTTTTGTTCAAATTTTTTCTAAATAATACAACTAATTGCTCCCCATATTACCCTATAGTTTTCTTATTAAATTTTCACTGTTATATTATAAATTTTCACATTTTTCATTATTTTATAGTCGCATATTCACAAATAAAACATAAAATCTTCTCTAACTTTGCATAAAATTTGTCTTTTCTGTTCATATTTTCTTTTTATATAGTGTAACTAATTGCTACCTGTAATTCCCTATAGTTTTTTCATACAATTTTCACAGTAAAATTACAAATTTTCATATAATTCGTTTTCTTAAAGTCGTATTTTCATTAAATTATTAATTTTTTTCAAATCTGCTTTTATTTCGCTCTTTTTGCTTCTGTAAGGTCCGTCTAGTGTAGAAACTGCCATCTGCACTCAAATCTGTAAAATAAAACACGCGGGAATAGAGAAAATCGATACTTACCTAAACCGAGGTATAGTGGTTAATCGATACAAATAATTAAATTCAACTACAACTTTGCTTATAACTTTCATAAAACTTCGTCTTTTTTGTTCAAATTTTTTCTAAATAATACAACTAATTGCTCCCCATATTACCCTATAGTTTTCTTATTAAATTTTCACTGTTATATTATAAATTTTCACATTTTTCATTATTTTATAGTCGCATATTCACAAATAAAACATAAAATCTTCTCTAACTTTGCATAAAATTTGTCTTTTCTGTTCATATTTTCTTTTTATATAGTGTAACTAATTGCTACCTGTAATTCCCTATAGTTTTTTCATACAATTTTCACAGTAAAATTACAAATTTTCATATAATTCGTTTTCTTAAAGTCGTATTTTCATTAAATTATTAATTTTTTTCAAATCTGCTTTTATTTCGCTCTTTTTGCTTCTGTAAGGTCCGTCTAGTGTAGAAACTGCCATCTGCACTCAAATCTGTAAAATAAAACACGCGGGAATAGAGAAAATCGATACTTACCTAAACCGAGGTATAGTGGTTAATCGATACAAATAATTAAATTCAACTACAACTTTGCTTATAACTTTCATAAAACTTCGTCTTTTTTGTTCAAATTTTTTCTAAATAATACAACTAATTGCTCCCCATATTACCCTATAGTTTTCTTATTAAATTTTCACTGTTATATTATAAATTTTCACATTTTTCATTATTTTATAGTCGCATATTCACAAATAAAACATAAAATCTTCTCTAACTTTGCATAAAATTTGTCTTTTCTGTTCATATTTTCTTTTTATATAGTGTAACTAATTGCTACCTGTAATTCCCTATAGTTTTTTCATACAATTTTCACAGTAAAATTACAAATTTTCATATAATTCGTTTTCTTAAAGTCGTATTTTCATTAAATTATTAATTTTTTTCAAATCTGCTTTTATTTCGCTCTTTTTGCTTCTGTAAGGTCCGTCTAGTGTAGAAACTGCCATCTGCACTCAAATCTGTAAAATAAAACACGCGGGAATAGAGAAAATCGATACTTACCTAAACCGAGGTATAGTGGTTAATCGATACAAATAATTAAATTCAACTACAACTTTGCTTATAACTTTCATAAAACTTCGTCTTTTTTGTTCAAATTTTTTCTAAATAATACAACTAATTGCTCCCCATATTACCCTATAGTTTTCTTATTAAATTTTCACTGTTATATTATAAATTTTCACATTTTTCATTATTTTATAGTCGCATATTCACAAATAAAACATAAAATCTTCTCTAACTTTGCATAAAATTTGTCTTTTCTGTTCATATTTTCTTTTTATATAGTGTAACTAATTGCTACCTGTAATTCCCTATAGTTTTTTCATACAATTTTCACAGTAAAATTACAAATTTTCATATAATTCGTTTTCTTAAAGTCGTATTTTCATTAAATTATTAATTTTTTTCAAATCTGCTTTTATTTCGCTCTTTTTGCTTCTGTAAGGTCCGTCTAGTGTAGAAACTGCCATCTGCACTCAAATCTGTAAAATAAAACACGCGGGAATAGAGAAAATCGATACTTACCTAAACCGAGGTATAGTGGTTAATCGATACAAATAATTAAATTCAACTACAACTTTGCTTATAACTTTCATAAAACTTCGTCTTTTTTGTTCAAATTTTTTCTAAATAATACAACTAATTGCTCCCCATATTACCCTATAGTTTTCTTATTAAATTTTCACTGTTATATTATAAATTTTCACATTTTTCATTATTTTATAGTCGCATATTCACAAATAAAACATAAAATCTTCTCTAACTTTGCATAAAATTTGTCTTTTCTGTTCATATTTTCTTTTTATATAGTGTAACTAATTGCTACCTGTAATTCCCTATAGTTTTTTCATACAATTTTCACAGTAAAATTACAAATTTTCATATAATTCGTTTTCTTAAAGTCGTATTTTCATTAAATTATTAATTTTTTTCAAATCTGCTTTTATTTCGCTCTTTTTGCTTCTGTAAGGTCCGTCTAGTGTAGAAACTGCCATCTGCACTCAAATCTGTAAAATAAAACACGCGGGAATAGAGAAAATCGATACTTACCTAAACCGAGGTATAGTGGTTAATCGATACAAATAATTAAATTCAACTACAACTTTGCTTATAACTTTCATAAAACTTCGTCTTTTTTGTTCAAATTTTTTCTAAATAATACAACTAATTGCTCCCCATATTACCCTATAGTTTTCTTATTAAATTTTCACTGTTATATTATAAATTTTCACATTTTTCATTATTTTATAGTCGCATATTCACAAATAAAACATAAAATCTTCTCTAACTTTGCATAAAATTTGTCTTTTCTGTTCATATTTTCTTTTTATATAGTGTAACTAATTGCTACCTGTAATTCCCTATAGTTTTTTCATACAATTTTCACAGTAAAATTACAAATTTTCATATAATTCGTTTTCTTAAAGTCGTATTTTCATTAAATTATTAATTTTTTTCAAATCTGCTTTTATTTCGCTCTTTTTGCTTCTGTAAGGTCCGTCTAGTGTAGAAACTGCCATCTGCACTCAAATCTGTAAAATAAAACACGCGGGAATAGAGAAAATCGATACTTACCTAAACCGAGGTATAGTGGTTAATCGATACAAATAATTAAATTCAACTACAACTTTGCTTATAACTTTCATAAAACTTCGTCTTTTTTGTTCAAATTTTTTCTAAATAATACAACTAATTGCTCCCCATATTACCCTATAGTTTTCTTATTAAATTTTCACTGTTATATTATAAATTTTCACATTTTTCATTATTTTATAGTCGCATATTCACAAATAAAACATAAAATCTTCTCTAACTTTGCATAAAATTTGTCTTTTCTGTTCATATTTTCTTTTTATATAGTGTAACTAATTGCTACCTGTAATTCCCTATAGTTTTTTCATACAATTTTCACAGTAAAATTACAAATTTTCATATAATTCGTTTTCTTAAAGTCGTATTTTCATTAAATTATTAATTTTTTTCAAATCTGCTTTTATTTCGCTCTTTTTGCTTCTGTAAGGTCCGTCTAGTGTAGAAACTGCCATCTGCACTCAAATCTGTAAAATAAAACACGCGGGAATAGAGAAAATCGATACTTACCTAAACCGAGGTATAGTGGTTAATCGATACAAATAATTAAATTCAACTACAACTTTGCTTATAACTTTCATAAAACTTCGTCTTTTTTGTTCAAATTTTTTCTAAATAATACAACTAATTGCTCCCCATATTACCCTATAGTTTTCTTATTAAATTTTCACTGTTATATTATAAATTTTCACATTTTTCATTATTTTATAGTCGCATATTCACAAATAAAACATAAAATCTTCTCTAACTTTGCATAAAATTTGTCTTTTCTGTTCATATTTTCTTTTTATATAGTGTAACTAATTGCTACCTGTAATTCCCTATAGTTTTTTCATACAATTTTCACAGTAAAATTACAAATTTTCATATAATTCGTTTTCTTAAAGTCGTATTTTCATTAAATTATTAATTTTTTTCAAATCTGCTTTTATTTCGCTCTTTTTGCTTCTGTAAGGTCCGTCTAGTGTAGAAACTGCCATCTGCACTCAAATCTGTAAAATAAAACACGCGGGAATAGAGAAAATCGATACTTACCTAAACCGAGGTATAGTGGTTAATCGATACAAATAATTAAATTCAACTACAACTTTGCTTATAACTTTCATAAAACTTCGTCTTTTTTGTTCAAATTTTTTCTAAATAATACAACTAATTGCTCCCCATATTACCCTATAGTTTTCTTATTAAATTTTCACTGTTATATTATAAATTTTCACATTTTTCATTATTTTATAGTCGCATATTCACAAATAAAACATAAAATCTTCTCTAACTTTGCATAAAATTTGTCTTTTCTGTTCATATTTTCTTTTTATATAGTGTAACTAATTGCTACCTGTAATTCCCTATAGTTTTTTCATACAATTTTCACAGTAAAATTACAAATTTTCATATAATTCGTTTTCTTAAAGTCGTATTTTCATTAAATTATTAATTTTTTTCAAATCTGCTTTTATTTCGCTCTTTTTGCTTCTGTAAGGTCCGTCTAGTGTAGAAACTGCCATCTGCACTCAAATCTGTAAAATAAAACACGCGGGAATAGAGAAAATCGATACTTACCTAAACCGAGGTATAGTGGTTAATCGATACAAATAATTAAATTCAACTACAACTTTGCTTATAACTTTCATAAAACTTCGTCTTTTTTGTTCAAATTTTTTCTAAATAATACAACTAATTGCTCCCCATATTACCCTATAGTTTTCTTATTAAATTTTCACTGTTATATTATAAATTTTCACATTTTTCATTATTTTATAGTCGCATATTCACAAATAAAACATAAAATCTTCTCTAACTTTGCATAAAATTTGTCTTTTCTGTTCATATTTTCTTTTTATATAGTGTAACTAATTGCTACCTGTAATTCCCTATAGTTTTTTCATACAATTTTCACAGTAAAATTACAAATTTTCATATAATTCGTTTTCTTAAAGTCGTATTTTCATTAAATTATTAATTTTTTTCAAATCTGCTTTTATTTCGCTCTTTTTGCTTCTGTAAGGTCCGTCTAGTGTAGAAACTGCCATCTGCACTCAAATCTGTAAAATAAAACACGCGGGAATAGAGAAAATCGATACTTACCTAAACCGAGGTATAGTGGTTAATCGATACAAATAATTAAATTCAACTACAACTTTGCTTATAACTTTCATAAAACTTCGTCTTTTTTGTTCAAATTTTTTCTAAATAATACAACTAATTGCTCCCCATATTACCCTATAGTTTTCTTATTAAATTTTCACTGTTATATTATAAATTTTCACATTTTTCATTATTTTATAGTCGCATATTCACAAATAAAACATAAAATCTTCTCTAACTTTGCATAAAATTTGTCTTTTCTGTTCATATTTTCTTTTTATATAGTGTAACTAATTGCTACCTGTAATTCCCTATAGTTTTTTCATACAATTTTCACAGTAAAATTACAAATTTTCATATAATTCGTTTTCTTAAAGTCGTATTTTCATTAAATTATTAATTTTTTTCAAATCTGCTTTTATTTCGCTCTTTTTGCTTCTGTAAGGTCCGTCTAGTGTAGAAACTGCCATCTGCACTCAAATCTGTAAAATAAAACACGCGGGAATAGAGAAAATCGATACTTACCTAAACCGAGGTATAGTGGTTAATCGATACAAATAATTAAATTCAACTACAACTTTGCTTATAACTTTCATAAAACTTCGTCTTTTTTGTTCAAATTTTTTCTAAATAATACAACTAATTGCTCCCCATATTACCCTATAGTTTTCTTATTAAATTTTCACTGTTATATTATAAATTTTCACATTTTTCATTATTTTATAGTCGCATATTCACAAATAAAACATAAAATCTTCTCTAACTTTGCATAAAATTTGTCTTTTCTGTTCATATTTTCTTTTTATATAGTGTAACTAATTGCTACCTGTAATTCCCTATAGTTTTTTCATACAATTTTCACAGTAAAATTACAAATTTTCATATAATTCGTTTTCTTAAAGTCGTATTTTCATTAAATTATTAATTTTTTTCAAATCTGCTTTTATTTCGCTCTTTTTGCTTCTGTAAGGTCCGTCTAGTGTAGAAACTGCCATCTGCACTCAAATCTGTAAAATAAAACACGCGGGAATAGAGAAAATCGATACTTACCTAAACCGAGGTATAGTGGTTAATCGATACAAATAATTAAATTCAACTACAACTTTGCTTATAACTTTCATAAAACTTCGTCTTTTTTGTTCAAATTTTTTCTAAATAATACAACTAATTGCTCCCCATATTACCCTATAGTTTTCTTATTAAATTTTCACTGTTATATTATAAATTTTCACATTTTTCATTATTTTATAGTCGCATATTCACAAATAAAACATAAAATCTTCTCTAACTTTGCATAAAATTTGTCTTTTCTGTTCATATTTTCTTTTTATATAGTGTAACTAATTGCTACCTGTAATTCCCTATAGTTTTTTCATACAATTTTCACAGTAAAATTACAAATTTTCATATAATTCGTTTTCTTAAAGTCGTATTTTCATTAAATTATTAATTTTTTTCAAATCTGCTTTTATTTCGCTCTTTTTGCTTCTGTAAGGTCCGTCTAGTGTAGAAACTGCCATCTGCACTCAAATCTGTAAAATAAAACACGCGGGAATAGAGAAAATCGATACTTACCTAAACCGAGGTATAGTGGTTAATCGATACAAATAATTAAATTCAACTACAACTTTGCTTATAACTTTCATAAAACTTCGTCTTTTTTGTTCAAATTTTTTCTAAATAATACAACTAATTGCTCCCCATATTACCCTATAGTTTTCTTATTAAATTTTCACTGTTATATTATAAATTTTCACATTTTTCATTATTTTATAGTCGCATATTCACAAATAAAACATAAAATCTTCTCTAACTTTGCATAAAATTTGTCTTTTCTGTTCATATTTTCTTTTTATATAGTGTAACTAATTGCTACCTGTAATTCCCTATAGTTTTTTCATACAATTTTCACAGTAAAATTACAAATTTTCATATAATTCGTTTTCTTAAAGTCGTATTTTCATTAAATTATTAATTTTTTTCAAATCTGCTTTTATTTCGCTCTTTTTGCTTCTGTAAGGTCCGTCTAGTGTAGAAACTGCCATCTGCACTCAAATCTGTAAAATAAAACACGCGGGAATAGAGAAAATCGATACTTACCTAAACCGAGGTATAGTGGTTAATCGATACAAATAATTAAATTCAACTACAACTTTGCTTATAACTTTCATAAAACTTCGTCTTTTTTGTTCAAATTTTTTCTAAATAATACAACTAATTGCTCCCCATATTACCCTATAGTTTTCTTATTAAATTTTCACTGTTATATTATAAATTTTCACATTTTTCATTATTTTATAGTCGCATATTCACAAATAAAACATAAAATCTTCTCTAACTTTGCATAAAATTTGTCTTTTCTGTTCATATTTTCTTTTTATATAGTGTAACTAATTGCTACCTGTAATTCCCTATAGTTTTTTCATACAATTTTCACAGTAAAATTACAAATTTTCATATAATTCGTTTTCTTAAAGTCGTATTTTCATTAAATTATTAATTTTTTTCAAATCTGCTTTTATTTCGCTCTTTTTGCTTCTGTAAGGTCCGTCTAGTGTAGAAACTGCCATCTGCACTCAAATCTGTAAAATAAAACACGCGGGAATAGAGAAAATCGATACTTACCTAAACCGAGGTATAGTGGTTAATCGATACAAATAATTAAATTCAACTACAACTTTGCTTATAACTTTCATAAAACTTCGTCTTTTTTGTTCAAATTTTTTCTAAATAATACAACTAATTGCTCCCCATATTACCCTATAGTTTTCTTATTAAATTTTCACTGTTATATTATAAATTTTCACATTTTTCATTATTTTATAGTCGCATATTCACAAATAAAACATAAAATCTTCTCTAACTTTGCATAAAATTTGTCTTTTCTGTTCATATTTTCTTTTTATATAGTGTAACTAATTGCTACCTGTAATTCCCTATAGTTTTTTCATACAATTTTCACAGTAAAATTACAAATTTTCATATAATTCGTTTTCTTAAAGTCGTATTTTCATTAAATTATTAATTTTTTTCAAATCTGCTTTTATTTCGCTCTTTTTGCTTCTGTAAGGTCCGTCTAGTGTAGAAACTGCCATCTGCACTCAAATCTGTAAAATAAAACACGCGGGAATAGAGAAAATCGCCCTCCCACCCTCCCTGTTTTCATTATTTAAGTAAACTTTCATACTTCTTATTATAAGTCATAATTATTTTCGTCTTTTTCATTTAGATTTTCTTTTTATATAGCGTAATTTATTGTCCCTTGTATTTTCACATAGTTTTCTTTATATATTTTCACATTTAAATAATTTATTTTCATATAATTCGATTTTCTAATAGTAGTAAATTCATAAAATTTTAAACTTATTTTTTAAGTCTTTGTTTATTCCGCCCACCCTCTCGGTTTTCATTACTTAAGTTGTTTTACATCACACAAATGTCAACTTTGAAAAATACTTGTTCTGAAGTCGATCTCAGCCAAGAATCCATTAAAGCGACTAACAGGGCTGAAGATCCCATCCATATAACCGACGACGAATACGAAGAGGCACGGTCTGACCACGGGTTAAATCTGAACGAAGAATACCTAGCAAAAATATTAGAAAACATAAATTTTATTCAGCAAAATTTAGACGGCAATAGAAGCGTTACGCGCCAGAATAAAGAAAACATCAAAAAATCGTTGGATGAAATTAATCGCAGTTCTCAACAATTGTTCGATCAAGTGAAAACCGTTTTACGGCATTCAATATCATCAGCCGAAAATAAAACTGTGACAATCATCAGGAACACTATTAAAGAAGAGCTCTTAAAGTTTACCCAAAAACCTCAACAACTATACACTCAGCCATTGCAACGTCCACTTCTATCACCTTCAACCACTACATCACCCATATCGTACGCTAACGCTGTTAAATCTTCCACGCCTGTAAATAAATCCATTCCCATAACAAAACCGGCAATCATTGTTAGTGCGAAGCAGCCAGTTTCTTCTCCACAAGATACTATTAGTGCTTGGCGGAAAAGTGTACACTTTAAGCACTATACCTTCAGTCCCGCTGACGTCAAGCAAGTATCTAACAATAAACTCAGAGTAGAGTTCGATAACGAAGAACAACGGGACAAGGTTATTGACGCCGCAAATCAGCCAGATAGCTTGGTTAACGCTGATATAGCCAAGAAACTGAGGCCTATGATAATATTAAAGGGCGTCTATATCGACACCCCAGTAGCTGAACTCAAAGAAATTATTATAAATCAAAACCCAAGAATAAAAAGTGAAATAAAAACTCCTGACGATATAACCTTCCGTTTTATAAAAAATAATAAAAATAAAAAACTATACAACCCTGTTTTTATGGTAACTCCTCAAATTTGGAGAACTGTTATAGAACTACAGAAATTAAATATTGATCATCAGAGAGTACATACTGAAGACCACCCAGCGTATCTTCATTGTTACAAGTGCCTTAAATTCGGTCACACGAAGAAACATTGCACAGAAAACAAAACAATTTGCTCCTACTGCTCATCATTTGACCACTCCTACAAAGATTGCCCAGTCAAAAAAGACGAAACTAAAGTCAACTGTTACAACTGCTCACTACATTGCAAGAAATATAATTTGAATTTAAATACTCAACATAGTGCCACGTCGCTACTTTGTCCCCGCTTACAAAAACAGATAGAAAGCTGCAAAAACAGAACTGACTATGGACATCAGAAATAGAAACAATACAATCTCTAAAAATCACCCCGCAATAAAATGTTTACAAATTAACCTTGACAGGGGCTATGCAGCAACACACGAAATGTTTACATATATTAACAATAATCAAATTGATGTAGTTTTTATCAGCGAACCATATGTAGGTAAAAATAGTTCTATGAATCCATGCCCTAATTACAATATTTATCAGTTCCCAACTGATCGTCATGTTAAAGCATGTATTCTTGTAAGACAGAAAATTGGATGTACCCTGGGTATGTCCGAATATTCTTCTCCAAATCTGTGCATTGTGCAAATTGTCATCCGCGGTAAAAAAGTATTTTTAATTAGTGCATACGTTGAACCTAGGAACGATGAAATAAACACAATCAATTCATTAGATTTCTTCCTCCAGAATAATCCAAACTCTATACACATTATTGGCGGAGATTTCAATGGATGGCACCCCCTATGGGGTTCAGTGCGAGCCAACCGCCGTGGTAACAACATCGTAAACCTGATCACAACCAATAATCTAAACATTTGTAACATCGGCACCGATCCTACTTTTGAAACAGTCTCTCATAACATCCATCGGGAATCAATTATAGACCTAACTCTCACCTGCAACTCACCGCCAAATCAAATATCAAACTGGAAAATTACAAAAGAATGTAGTCCAACATCTAGTCATAATGGCATTATTTTCGAATTACAAATGAATAAAAGTTCATTAACAAGAGCCAAAAAACTGTCCACCTTCAAGTACAACACACAAAATATAAAATGGGACGATATAAAAGAAGTATTTCAAAAACGAATTAGTGAAAACTTAGACCTAGATATCAATATTGAGCATCTTAACACTACAGAGCTTGAAAAATATGTCTCAAAATTAACGTCGGTTATTCAAAATGTTTGCAATAAACTGTTTCCACAAAAAGGCGAACACGCCCATAGAGCTCCGTGGTGGAATGAAAAACTAGAGAGTCTTAAACAAAAAGTTTTAAAAAACCACCACAAACTACAACAACTAAAGCGTAATAAAAAACCCATGACCGACGCACTATCAGAAAAAGAAAAGCTAAAAAATGAATATTCGCAAGAAATAAGAGCCGAATCAACAAAACACTTCAAAGAATTTTGTAATAAGCAAGGAAAGGAGGACGTTTGGAGCGTTACGAATAGATTATTAAAAACAACACCACTAACAAAGCCTCCTACTACTCTTAAAACTAAATCTGGTAACTACACCTCAACCACCCAAGAGACCGCTGAAACTTTCCTTAAAGAGTACTTTCCTGAAGATGAACCGGACACAAATCCACGGCACACAACGATAAGGAGACTATCTAAAAAAATACCTGCAACGCTACCAGAACCTCCATTCACAGTCGACGAAATAATAAATGCAGTATCCTCCATGAACCCCAAGAAATCTCCAGGTCTTGACCACCTCACAGCCGATATCTGTACAAATTTTATTAAATTATTCCCATCTGTGGTAACTAAGCTAATGAATAGATGCCTTCAACTCTCGTACTTCCCAAAAGCTTGGAAAGTTGCTTATATCAAAGTCATACCAAAGCCTAATAAAAGCGAACATACAACATCTTCATACAGACCAATAGGCCTAATAAATGTCTTCGGAAAGGTTCTAGAAAAACTTATTACGAAACGATTAAAACATCATCTTCATATAACGGGCACTATGAGTAACATGCAGTTTGGATTTAAAGAACAGACATCAACAACTAATGCTATCCAGAAAGCACTTGATGTGATTCAAGATGCTAAAGCTAAAAAACTACAAGTAATAGCTATATCTCTTGACATCCAATCCGCATTCGACAATGCATGGTGGCCAGCGATTTTCCACAAACTCAACACTGTACACTGTCCCTCTAACTTATTCAAACTGTTGCAAAATTATGTTAAGGATAGAACGGTCAGGCTTGATTTTGCTGACAGTTCATGTACCAAACCTATGTCTCGAGGATGCATTCAAGGTTCAGTTTGCGGTCCTGTACTATGGAATCTGGTTTTAGACGAGCTCTTAACGGCTGAACTACCTCAGGGATGCCACCTTCAAGCCTTTGCAGATGACATTCTCTTAATCACACAGTCGAAAGACATAACTACACTTGAAAATATAACCAATGAAGCGCTTACTAGAATAACCGATTGGGGAATTAGTGTTAAATTGAAATTTGGCCCACAAAAGACACAGATGATTTCATTTACAAACAAAGCTAGGAAATGTCAAATAATAATGAGTAATCAACAACTGCAATTTTGTCGTCAAATAAAGTATCTTGGAGTAATCGTTGATCAAAAATTAAATTTTATTAAACACGTAGATCACATTATAAATAGGTCGTACAAACTCTATCAGAAGCTTGCTAAATTTATTAAACCTACTTGGGGAATAAATTCAGAGAATGTCCGTTCTATTTATAATGCCGTAATAGAGCCGATAATGTGTTATGCTGCAAGTATCTGGCAACCAGCGCTAAAATACAAATATGTCCAAAAACGTCTTCTCTCTCTGCAACGCAATTTTGCAATAAAAATTATAAGAGGTTTCCGGACCCTTAACACTTCAACTGCTATCTCTCTAGCACAACTTCCACTCTTAAATATTAAAATTGAAAATTTTGCCGACATTGAAATAACTAAACACCGGAAAACATCTAAATACCTCCCAAATGACATTGAATTGGAAAAACTAGCTTCCCCAGCAGAACTCCCACATCCATCAAAAAGAAGACCAGTACAATTTTCTGAAATTACTTGCCAGGAAGATTTAAAAAAACTCACAATTAATACCACAACCAACATATTTACTGATGGCAGTAAAAATGAAGACGGAGTTGGAGCAGCACTAGTAGTTCATCACACTGAAGGCTTAAATATTATAAAAAAATATAAATTGCACAACACCTGCTCTGTTTTTCAGGCCGAGTTATTTGCCATTTTACAAGCAACTAACTGGATATTAGAAAACAAAATGCTTGACTTCACAATATTTTCTGACAGCAAATCCGGACTCTTAGAAATCAGTAATCCAGACACGACTCATCCAATAGTTGTTCAAATCCATCGAAACATTATGCAAGCTCAATCACAAAATAAAGTGATCAAATTTTTTTGGACAAAAGCACATAATGGCATCCTTGGAAACGAAAATGCGGATAGAGCTGCGAAAGCAGCTACAAAATTGAATAAAGTGCCTGACTATGCGAAGTTCCCAATAAGTTATATTAAGAAAATACATCAGCACAACATCACTACAACAGCTGAAAATTATTATAATGATCCTGCAAATTGCACTTACCTTAAAACTTGGTTTCCCACTTACGAAAAACTTCAAACAGCTTTGGAAAAAATTAAACCCAACTTTTATAGTACACAAATATTTTCAAATCATGGTTTCCATAAAAGTTACCTGCATAGATTTAAAATAGTTCAAAATGAAAATTGTCCATGTGACGACATAACGCCCCAAACTATTATCCACTTAATAAAGGTATGTCCTAAATTTAGTTTAAGTAGAATAGACCATGAAATTAACTGCCAAAATCTCAGAATAGATCCATTTATATTAAGCGAAGTAGTTCAAAAAGAATCGTCAATAACAACATTCGAGAAACATATAAAAACCATCGTAAAATCATTAAAAAACTTTAACAGTTAAATATACCTACACAATCATATAATAAGAATAAAATAAAATAAAGAATAAAATACTAAAACAAACTACTTTAAAAAACAACTGAAATAAACAAAAGCAGTCTAAATAATGCAAATTGTATCCCAAAAGCATATTGCATTATTGAAGAATTATCCAAATTCTTTTTATAGAAAAAAAAAAAAAAAAAAAAAAAAAACCTAACCTAACCTAACCTAACCTAACCTAACCTAACCTAACCTAACCTAACCTAACCTAACCTAACCTAACCTAACCTAACCTAACCTAACCTAACCTAACCTAACCTAACCTAACCTAACCTAACCTAACCTAACCTAACCTAACCTAACCTAACCTAACCTAACCTAACCTAACCTAACCTAACCTAACCTAACCTAACCTAACCTAACCTAACCTAACCTAACCTAACCTAACCTAACCTAACCTAACCTAACCTAACCTAACCTAACCTAACCTAACCTAACCTAACCTAACCTAACCTAACCTAACCTAACCTAACCTAACCTAACCTAACCTAACCTAACCTAACCTAACCTAACCTAACCTAACCTAACCTAACCTAACCTAACCTAACCTAACCTAACCTAACCTAACCTAACCTAACCTAACCTAACCTAACCTAACCTAACCTAACCTAACCTAACCTAACCTAACCTAACCTAACCTAACCTAACCTAACCTAACCTAACCTAACCTAACCTAACCTAACCTAACCTAACCTAACCTAACCTAACCTAACCTAACCTAACCTAACCTAACCTAACCTAACCTAACCTAACCTAACCTAACCTAACCTAACCTAACCTAACCTAACCTAACCTAACCTAACCTAACCTAACCTAACCTAACCAGTTGCAATCGATCCGCGCTTGAATAAGCATTATTTTAGCACGTGCTCCGCACTTAAAAATCGAAAAAAGTGGGTTTTTGTGGTCCAATTTGGACATGTGAAGTGTCAGCAGGTTGGGAAACTTGGGACCTATACATCCCAATTTAGAAAACAACCCGGACATTGCCGGCTGAAGAACAGGACCTGAAAAACCACCATTTTTGGAGGTTAGTTTTTGAAAATAAATCTTTAAACGCATGCGTTGAGTGATTTTGATCAGTGCCCCCTAAATATTTGACTGCCCCAAGTAGGGCCTTAAGGATCTGCAACTTTTGCATGTATTAAACAAAGTTTTGGACTACGCATTTTGGACTTATTTGCAAAAAACCCAAAACCACGTGTTGCTGAAAACCAAGAAGGAGAATAGATAGCAAACTGAAAATTTACAATAAGCAAGACATAGACAGGGAAAAAGCTTTTCACCTGTTTGCAGATTTTTTAGTTGTATATTTTAAGAATAATTGAATCTTCAATATTGAAATTTCAAACACAATTTTCTTTGTTATAGTAGCGTTCGCGAAAATTCTGAAACTGCTAGAATTTGCGCGCTTCCTTTATTTACCTGTAAAAATTTTGAAATTTCAAATCCGTTTGGAAAATTACAAAATACAATTAATTTCGTTAAAAAACCATATTTTATGTTTTTTTTATATAAAAAAGTAACTTATTTTTAAATTTTTTATAGATATAAATTAAGCTTGATTTTGTCATAATTATCAAATTTTTTTCAGATTTTTACGAATTAGGGTTTAGAAGATATAGAATTTTTAACATTTTTTCTTAAATACTAGTAAAATAATAGAAATTAATAAATTTTGACTATAAATATAGTATTTCTGTGCTGGAATCTTTTTATTTAAGCCCAAACTACACGCGAATATACTTAAATTTGACGATTTTGGAAAAATTCAGCCAATTTGGTTTTCTGGTTTCATTTTTTGTTTGCTTATATCTTCGAAGATCCTGGTCGTAGAAATCTCGGATTTCGAACGCTGGCTTGGGGAGCACATAGTTTACGGTAATATTAACTTTTCAGGCGTTTTGGCCGCCTGAAATTTTTCTCTCCTGAAACCACATTCAGAATACAATTTAGGTCTAGCCAAGCTGTAAATTCCAAACGCGGTTGTCGTACGACGTATAGTTTTAAAGTTACAGGCTTCCAAACATATGATTTGACAGCTCGGCGGCCATTTTGGAATCTTTTAAACTGCTGCAGATTCGTTTCTAAGCGTCGCAGAAATTTGCGGTTTTCAGTATCTGCATTTGGGGACTGAGTTTTATCAGCCTCCAAAGTTTCAGGCGTTTTTGAGGTCCATACTTTTTAGTGTCCTGAAAGTGATTTTGTCTGAGAGTTTAGACAAAGCTTAGTAATATAGTCGAAACCCGGGACTTCTGTGATTACTAGAAGCAAAGTTATCGGCAGTTAAAGTTTGACTTTGACATTTCAGCAGCCATTTTGAAAAACTTTAAAGACACATATCTGCTAAACTAGAAGTCGTAGAGGACTGGGGTTTTGACCGTAGACGTCAACAAGGCCTGTTGTAGTAGGAAACAAAGTTTCAGGAAATTTCAGACTATAAAAATTTTGCCTCCTGAAAACTATACCATGTGATAGCTCTTGTCGAGCCCAACAAAACGAGCCCAAGCTGTGCACTGTGGGCCTATCCGTTCTTGAGTTACAGCGCTTTAACCACATTTTTGACCGCCATCTTGTTTTGGAACCAGAATTTGAAAGTGCGGTAACTTCGGAACCCGTTGGGCTAGGTCTATCGGGTTTGGGTTCGTTGGAAAGGGCTTGAGGAGGGCTTTCGGATGGTTATGTAATATAAACTCTACGTAGAGCCAAAAACAAATTAGTGAATAACTTGGGTAAAAACTGTCTTTTTCACTTATCTTTTGTGATTATATAAATAATAACCTGAGCAAGACTTAGTATAGGGGGTTTTAGTTTAGTGACTCTACATAGTAAAAATTTTGATCGACTTTGAAATTGCAAATTGTATTGCTATTTTTGTATGAAAAAAATCTTGCCTGCACATACTTTTGTTCCTTGTTGACTAAGGCTCTATATAGAGTGATAATTGTACTCCCTTTATACGTATATCATATAAGAAAAATATCACATTTCACTTTACATTTTCATAGTAAATATTGTATCTTAACTTTAATCTCACTTATATTATAACATCGCTGCAAATTTTTAGTTCTTAAACAGTTTTATTAAATTTAAAAAGGAAATTTTTATTTCTTTTTATTTCTTTTTACTCGGAAGTTAACATACTGTGTAAATAAAAAATTTTTTGACGGAGTCTGTGACTCTAGATAGAGGTATCTTTTATACGCTCTTATACATTTTTATATATTTTGTTTTTGTTTTATTTTTAATTGTTTTTCTCTGTTTTACAATTTGATTGATATATTTATACATCCTTTATACACATTATTCTATTGACGCTACACGAACATACACTCCCAAAATGTTTGGAATTAGAACACCAACAAAATTGACACAATCTGAAAAGTCACCCTCTAAAACAGGAAGCGTAATTTCAAAAGTAAGACGCAGCATAGATGACTGGGAATCTAACATTGATTCAACCCCATCCATAGCTTCCACGACAATGCAGGCAGGTACTGCTAAAGCAAAACCAACGGTATCAGTGATACAAAACAGTAAAGTGACACAAAAAGTGTCTGTTGAAATACACACTCCGCCAAAGCAGCAGTATGAAAACCGAACAATGGAAGCAAAGGCATGTTTAACAAAAGCCAAGCTCCATTTGAATGCCTCTCGGAATACAAAAACAGAGATTAAAAATAGCATTGTAGAAGCACTGGATAGGTTATATCAGCTTGTTAAAGGAGCTGAAATGGAGCTAAAGGCAAAAAAGTCAAAAGGAGAAAAGGAAAAGAGTGAAAAGTTAGAGTTGGAAACTGCTGCCACTGACTCTACCTTCTCAATCATGGACTCAGACCTTAAAACAAGGATTGAGGAGCATGCAACATTGTTGCTAGAAACAAATAAAAAGATGGAAGAGTTGAAAGAATCAATGGAAAAGCAAAGAGAAACTCTAGAGCGAGCGACAATGCCAACATACGCAAATGTAACTGCAGACAAAATTATTAAAACTCCCCCACAGCGTAGTACCCTACATTCCGTAGTAGTTACATCAAAAGATGAAACTGAAACGGGGGAAGAGGTGATGAACCGGGTCAGAAAGGCAGCTGATGCAAAAGAAGGGTGGATAAAGGTTGGAAGGGTAAGGAAAGCAAAGGATAGAAAAATCATTATGGGTTTCGAAACAAAAGAGGAAAGGAACAAAATGAAAAACCGTCTTGAAAAGGAAGGAGTAAATCTCACCGTCGAAGAAGTCAAAAACAAGGACCCACTTTTGATCCTCAGAAATGTCGAGAAATGTAGAGGGTTGCGGACTCCCCTCTCACCACAGCCCCCCGACACACATCCGAAGTGGGCTTCCCAAGCCCACTCGGAGTGGCCACCTCGGGCCGGCCCTACACCTCGGGCCAGCCAAGGGGTTCCTCTTCGTTCACCGTGGTTGACCAAGCCACGGCTACTAAGCCCCCCCGCCACGACAAGGCGGGAACCCGTTCGGGGGGGAACCTAACCTAACCTAACCTAACCTAACCTAACCTAACCTAACCTAACCTAACCTAACCTAACCTAACCTAACCTAACCTAACCTAACCTAACCTAACCTAACCTAACCTAACCTAACCTAACCTAACCTAACCTAACCTAACCTAACCTAACCTAACCTAACCTAACCTAACCTAACCGAACAACATAGTAAATTCCTCGCTGAATGCAGAACAGAGACCCAACGTTTGTGCGAAGAGGTGAAAAGCCATAGGGAGGAACTCACTACCTACGCAACTGTTGCAGCAACCAGAAAGCAGTCCCAGGAATCTATTGCGCCTATCTCTAAAAATACTTTATCCGCTCAAATGCATTCAATCATAGTTACATCAGATAATGAAAAAGATACGAGTGGTGAAGTCCTGGAAAAAGTAAGAGTGGCGGTAAATGCAAAAGTGAGCGGGTTAAGGGTAGAGAAGGTAAGGAAGGCTAGAGACCAAAAGGTGATCGTGGGTTGTGGAACCAGAGAGGACATGGAAAGGGTAGCGAACCGACTCAAAGCCAGTGACACTGGGCTCTCAGTCGAGGAGGCTAAAAGCAAAGATCCCCTGGTCATACTGAGGGACGTACTACTGATCAATACCGACGAGGACATAATCGCTGCTATTAGGAACCAGAACAAGAACTTGCTGGAATATCTGAATAGCGAGGAGGTAAGATTGGTAGTACGATACCGGAAAAAGACCAGGAACCCCCACACAAACCATGTGATCCTGCAGGTCTCCCCACTGGTATGGAAACGACTGGTTGAGGTGGGTCGTTTGCATGTAGATTTGCAACGCGTGGTGGTTACTGACCAGTCACCACTGATACAATGCTCCAAGTGCCTAGCATATGGACACGGAAAGAGGCACTGCAAGGAGGCAGAGGACGTATGCTCTCATTGCGGTGGACCTCACTTGAAGAGCTCATGTACTGCTTTTTTGGCTGGGGAAGTGCCCTCATGTAGTAACTGCCACAAAGCGAAGATGGATCGCCAAGACCACAACGCTTTTGACAACGAGTGCCCAATACGCAGAAGATGGGATGCAATTGCCAGAACTAGCGTGGCATATTGCTAAAGTTGAGTCCGGAAAAAAATGGCACAGAGACAGGAAGTCAGTTCGCAGCACAAATAAGAAAAATTTTGGTGGCACAAGCAAACTTACAGAGGAAGGAGCTCGCAACGAGCGAATTAATGCTCGAAGCGAGCAAGAGAAATATGAGCTTTGCTTTAATTCAGGAACCGTACGTGGGGGGAGTCGGATATATGAGGGACTATCGGGGAACCCGTATATTCCAGAGCGCCCAGAGAGGAGAAGGAGTGGTGAAGGCGGCGATAGCCGTCTTTGACAACAACATCATTGTTACCCAATGTCCGACTCTCACCACGAATAACATCGTGGTGGTTAAAATGCAAATGAACAACCTGTATATAGGACTGATCTCACTGTACCTGGAACCGGATTCACCCATAGAACCTTACATCAACCAACTTAAAAAGATAGTTATAGAAATGGGAAAAACAGAAGTACTCATAGGAGGAGACGCAAATGCTTGGAGCCCATGGTGGGGAAGTGCGAAGGAAGATGGACGTGGAGAAACGCTGGCAGGTGCTCTGGATGAACTCGGATTACACATACTAAATGAGGGAGATGTGCCAACATTTGACACAATTAGAGGCGGTAAAAGATACAGTAGCCACGTTGACATTACAGCGTGCTCCGAAAATCTTTTTAAATTGGTGGATGACTGGAAGGTAGACGAGAGCGTAACAAGTTCGGACCACAACACAATACTATTCAAAATTAAAAGTACAAAATCTCCTGGCAAAACTATTAAACGGACAACAAGGATATACAACAGCAAAAAGGCAAAATGGAGTCAGTTTCATGTGAAACTGACTCAATTATTGACCGACAGTAAAATAAACAAAATAGAAATAGATAGTATAAGAAATAGTATAAATTTGGAAAAACATTTAGAGAAATATTTAGAAGTAGTAAAAGAAGTCTGTGATGCTACCATTCCCAAAAATAAAAATCAAAGTAAACTTACCTTGCCGTGGTGGAATGATGAGCTTGTTATGCTAAAGAAGGACGCCACTACCAAAAAGCGCCGAATAATATGTGCCGCTCCCGTGCGGAGGGCCGATGTCGTTGCAGCGTACCTGCAAGCGAAAAATATGTACGAATGTGAAGCAAAAAAGGCTCAGGTAAAAAGTTGGAAGGAGTTCTGTGGAAGACAGGACAGGGAAGGGTTATGGGACGGGATATATCGGGTTATCGGCAGAACTACAAAAAGGCACGAAGATCTGCCTCTTTTCAACGGCGGAAAAATACTCAATAACACCGAATCGGCAAAGATGTTGGCCGAGACCTTCTATCCGGAGGACCTAGTTGAAGCTGATAACGCAGAACACCAGCGTATCAGGGAGTTAGCCGAAACAGTCAATGAAGGGATACAAGATAATTCTTGTGACCCACCATTTACAGTCGCAGAGCTAAAACACGCAACCAACAGCTTCAATCCGAAAAAGGCTCCGGGTGGAGACGGTTTCACGGCTGATATTTGCCGACAAGTAATCCTCCATAACCCAGAACTTTACCTGAGCCTAGCAAACAAGTGTTTAGAGTTAGGACACTTTCCCACAGTGTGGAAAGCAGCAATAGTCGTGGTTCTGAGAAAACCGGGGAAAGAAGATTATACGCACCCCAAAGCCTATAGACCGATAGGCTTGCTATCAATAATGGGCAAAATCCTGGAGAAAATGACTATCAGAAGGATAAGGTGGCATATTCAACCTGGGGGGAGTACTCGCCAATACGGCTTCACACCACAGAAAAGCACCGAAGATTCCCTCTATGACATGATGGAGTATATACAAACACAACTACGAAATAAAAAGATAATTACCATGGTATCACTTGACATAGAGGGAGCCTTCGACAGTGCATGGTGGCCGGCCATCAGATGTCGATTGGCTGAGGAAAAATGCCCTATTAACATACGACGGTTGATGGATAGTTATCTCCAGGATAGAAAAGTTAGCATCAGGTACGCTGGCGTAGAGTACAACCAGAACGCTTCAAAGGGGTGCGTACAGGGTTCCATAGGAGGACCGGTACTGTGGAATTTGCTTCTTGATCCTCTGCTCAAGGAGTTGGAAGCAAGAGGCGACCGGTGTCAGGCTTTCGCCGACGATATCGTCCTTCTGTTTGCGGGGGACACGGCACTTGAAATCCAGAGGCGTGCAAATGCCGCTCTCGAGCATGTTCGGATGTGGGGAATTCGTAATAAACTGAACTTTGCGCCACACAAGACCAAGGCTATGGTAATTACTAATAAGTTAAAATACGATTCACCACGTCTGAGCATGGGCGGGATAGACATTGGCATGTCGGAGGAGATCAAAGTGCTCGGTCTCACCGTCGACAGGAAGCTCACATTTAAAAGCCACGTAAAAAATGTGTGCAGGAAGGCCACAGCTCTTTACACACAACTATCAAGAGCTGCCAAAATCAGTTGGGGCCTTCAACCCGAAATCATAAGGACGATATACGTGGCGGTTGCTGAACCGGTTGTCTTGTATGCAGCGAGTGCGTGGGCGCCAGCCGTCAGCAAACTGGGAGTCCGAAGGCTTCTCAACACCGTGCAAAGAGGATTCGCTCAGAAAATTATAAAAGCATATCGTACCGTGTCTCTACACTCGGCGTTAGTGTTGGCGGGTCTGCTTCCTCTGGATCTAAGAATCCAGGAATCAGCATCCCTCTTTAGAGCAAAGAGAGGAAAGCTCCCGCCGGTTCTGGAAGACCGGGAGGTGGAGAAAAGGGCGAAATTTACCGAACTGCCCCACCCAGCATCTTATATGGACTTGGAATTCGTATGCCTGGTAGACGAAAACGATATGAGACTCAATAACACCCAGAGTCTCCGAATATTTACCGACGGGAGCAAAATAGAGGGAAAGGTCGGAGCAGCACTTTCCATTTGGAATAGTGCAGCCGAGATCCGAACTCTAAAGCTTAAACTGTCGGACTATTGTACCGTCTACCAGGCTGAATTGCTGGCCATATACAGGGCAACTGAGCGAATTCTCAACAGCGCTGAAGTAAGCTTTGGGGTTTACAGTGACTCTAGATCGGCACTTGAGACCATTGTAAACCCAGACTCCCAGCATCCATTAGCAGTAAAGACCCGCAAAAATATACACACCATCATTAAGCAACAAAAATGTTTCCAACTTTTTTGGATAAAAGCCCATGCGGGTCTGGCAGGGAATGAACGTGCTGACGAATTGGCTAAACTCGCTGCTCTTAGGATAAAATGTAAACCGGACTACGACTTATGCCCGATCTCCTACATAAAAAGTGTAATCCGTAAGGACACTATTGAAAAATGGAATAAAAGGTATGTAGAGGGTGAAACGGCTCTAATTACTAAAAAATTCTTCCCAAATGTCAGAGACGCTTACAAAGTGATTAAGGAGACAGCACTGTCTCCAACAATGATCCAAGCGATGACCGGACATGGTGGGTTCTCCGAGTATCTGTACCGATTCCGATGCAAGGAGAACCCTTCATGTGTCTGTGAGCCAGGAGTTGAGGAGACAGTGCTGCACGTACTTTTAGAGTGTCCTAGGTTCGGCAAACAAAGGTACGATTTTGAGACGTCGACCGGAGCAAGACTGGAAGAAGAGAAATTATATTTATTATTAGACAGTGAAATCACTCGAAGTAAGTTTATTAAATTCTGCGAAGAAATTATTAATGGGGTCGTGAAAAATAACCAAAATTGAATTATATTTTTAGTTTTATGCAATTTTATACAATCTTATGCAAATTTATACAAATTTATACAATTTTATACAATTTTATATATTTTAATCAATTATGTAAATAATAATAAAAATAATTAAAAGGGGCAATAACAACTAAAAAATGTCAATTCAATATATTTATTATTTTAAATCAAATGTTATGTTAGTGATAGTAATGTTATAGGTATCAAATTGATGTTAATAATTTAGTGTCACCAAAATAAACTTAGGCCAGAATTGCAAATGCAATATGCCATTCGGTGCTTCCTTGTGAATATACCAAATATATTCAGAGAGAACGAACTGATTATAACATAAAATGAATATGTGAGAATAATGTGGTGATTGATTATTTATTTATTTATTTTGATTTGAATGTATAAATTATAAAAAGGTACTTTCCAACTACAGATAAAAAATGACTCTGATCTCTATGTCAGAGGGCTGCAGTAAAAAAAAAAAAAAAAAAAAAAAAAAAAAAAAAAAAAAAAAAAAAAAAAAAAAACCTAACCTAACCTAACCTAACCTAACCTAACCTAACCTAACCTAGCCTAGCCTAGCCTAGCCTAGCCTAGCCTAGCCTAGCCTAGCCTAGCCTAGCCTAGCCTAGCCTAGCCTAGCCTAGCCTAGCCTAGCCTAGCCTAGCCTAGCCTAGCCTAGCCTAGCCTAACCTAACCTAACCTAACCTAACCTAACCTAACCTAACCTAACCTAACTAAAAAATTTAAATTACATGATAGCTGCACGGTATTCCAAGCAGAGCTCTTGGCCATCGATAGAGCTTGTGCTTGGTCCCTGGAGAAAAATATCAGAAATACTAAAATTTTCACAGATAGTATGTCAGCAATTCAATCAATATGCAATCGCAGTAGTACTCACCCAATTGTAGTAAATATTCATAAAAACATAAAGAAAATAAAAGAATCTGGAATAGTCGA
Source organism: Parnassius mnemosyne (assembly GCA_963668995.1). Taxonomy (NCBI): domain Eukaryota; kingdom Metazoa; phylum Arthropoda; class Insecta; order Lepidoptera; family Papilionidae; genus Parnassius; species Parnassius mnemosyne. The sequence continues at coordinate 34,744,407 of CAVLGL010000090.1, read as the reverse complement.
TATAACATGGATTAAAGGTCATGCAGGCTCTGCTGGAAACGAGGCAGCCGACGCGGCTGCAAAAAATGCAGCCAACTTAAAGAAAAACTTTGATTATGCAAAATTTCCCATAAGCTTTGTCAAAGCAAAAATAAAAAAGGACAATCTGTTTAAATGGCAAAATCGATATTACAGTGCACCTCAAGGGAAACATACAAAAGGGCTATTACCGGATATATTCTCCATAAAAAGACTTTGGCAAACAACAAAAGTAGATTTTAAATTAACCCAAATTCTAACAGGCCATGGTTTCCATAGAGAATACTTGCATAGATTTAAGATTTCAAACACAGACGTATGCCCCTGCAATAACCATAGTGTACAGAATATAGAACACCTTTTAAAATGCTGTACTAGATTTGGCGCACAACGCATGGAACATGAATTATGTTGTCAGATGCTAAAAGTCGCTCCGTACAAAATACAGGAGCTTGTAACAAAAGAAGGTGCAATAACATCGTTTGTGAATTATGCAAGTTATATAATCGATCAATTGAAATCATTCAATCGTAACTAACAAACATAGTTATCCAAGTATTAATTTAATGAAAACTGTGAAACATAAAAGGAAATTATTGTAAACTAGAAACATGATGGGCAAAAGGAATTGTATCCCATTCGCAATCCTGGCCGATCATGCAGTTACTTGATTGTGTATAACTCTAAAATGCGAGCCAACGTATTTTTTACATGGGGAAATGCCTACGCATACCCGCCTCGCGGGGGCAAGGACGGGTTATGTCGGACTCGCACCGACTAAAACCCCATGGTGTTCCACCCTCGTCGCATATTGGCAGGGCCACGGGAACGCTTTCGCACACTTCCGCGGCCCCACCTGCGCTGGCCGCCCCATGGCGGCCCCTCCCCGGGAGAGGACCACTCCTCCCCCATTTCCCTCTCAGGTAAGGCGCACCAGAACACATGGCGCGCCCTCCTCCTCGGCCTCCAATTTCATATGCGCCACGGACGCCCCCGCGTCCGATGCGCGAAGGCCATGGGGCCAGGAAAAACTAGCACTCAGTAGCACCAGCCTTCCTGACCCCAGCGGCGGATCTGGTCTGTGGCTCCGCCGCCAACCAAGATTCGGCTGCGGAGGGCAGGGAGAGCGGCGCCTCGCAATACCGGCACTCCTCTCCCCCCGCAGCCCCACCACCACCGCATCAATAAACGGTGCGGCCCCGTCTGAGTCGCGGAGGATAGGGCGAGTGGCGCATCGCCATACCAACACTCCTCTTCCTCCGCGACTCCACCTCGGCTGCAGCGGTAGAGGGTGCGGACTCCCCTCTCACCGCAGCCCCCCGACACACATCCGAAGTGGGCTTCCCAAGCCCACTCGGAGTGGCCACCTCGGGCCGGCCCTACACCTCGGGCCAGCCAAGGGGTTCCTCTTCGTTCACCGTGGTTGACCAAGCCACGGCTACTAAGCCCCCCCGCCACGACAAGGCGGGAACCCGTTCGGGGGGGAACCTAACCTAACCTAACCTAACCTAACCTTTTTTTTTTTTTTTTTTTACATGGGGAAATGCCTACGCATACCCGCCTCGCGGGGGCAAGGACGGGTTATGTCGGACTCGCACCGACTAAAACCCCATGGTGTTCCACCCTCGTCGCATATTGGCAGGGCCACGGGAACGCTTTCGCACACTTCCGCGGCCCCACCTGCGACGGCCACCCCATGGCGGCCCCTCCTCGGGAGAGGACCACTCCTCCCCCATCTCCTTCTCCGGTAAGGCGCACCAGAACACATGGCGCGCCCTCCTCCTCAGCCTCCAATTTCATATGCGCAACAGACACCCCCGTGTCCGATGCGCGAAGGCCATGGGGCCAGGAAAAACTAGCATTAAGAAGCACCAGCCCACTCGGAGTGGCCACCTCGGGCCGGCCCTACACCACGGGCCAGCCAAGGGGTTCCTCTTTGTTCACCGTGGTTGACCAAGCCACGGCTACTAAGCCCCCCCGCCACGACAAGGCGGGAACCCGTTCGGGGGGGAACCTAACCTAACCTAACCTAACCTTTTTTTTTTTTTTTTTTTTTACGGGGGGAAATCCTCATGGACTACCTCCGCCTGGGGAAAGGCGGAGGGGCGTGCCGGACTCTTACCGGCTAAAACCACCCCGGTGTCTCCTCACACGTGCGCGTGGGGCCGCGGGAATCCAAATTCTTCCGCAGCCCCACACTAGTGCTGGCCCGGTCTGTCCGGGCCTCGTCTCCTGCACGGGGTAGTGAGGTGTTAAACTACCCCGTGTATCGCCTCAGGGGCGCGCGCCGACACCCGCGCGCGCCTCCGCCTCGGGTCCATCGAGTAGGGGTGGCGGGGGCTTCCCCAAGTCCCTCGCCCCTGGACCCATTTATGGGGGCCGGAAAAGGGCGTTGTCCGCCCTTCTCCTGCGCCCGGTGCGCCTTCTGCGGCCAGGGAAGGGAGTCGAGATCTCCCTTTCCCGTTCCGCAGTTTCCTTCTGCGACATCACGTCCTCGCAGAAGGACACCACCGCATCCCACGACTCTGCGCTACCGATCATCTTCCGCACTAAGGCCGGCAGCGACAGATCGCCTCCTACTTTATTTGTGAGGACACGGCGCTGCTCCTCCCAAGCTACACACTCGGCGAGCGTGTGTTGCGCCGTGTCCTCCCCGCAATGGACGCAGTGGTGGCACCGAGCGTCCGGCTCCCTGTCTATGCGGCGCAGGTACTTGCCGAAGCAGCCATGCCCCGACAGCACCTGCGTCACCCTAAACGACAGGGAGCCGTGCCTTCTCCCGAGCCAGTCGTCGAGTACTGGCCGGATCGCCTCGACGGTAGCGAGGCCGGCGGTAGGGCGCAGAAGCCTTTGCCGCCATTCCGCCACCAAGACCTGACGGAGCTCCTCTCGGCGCAGCGCGATCTGCCGCTGCACCGGCCTCGAGCCCCGTGCCCGCTCTTCCTCGCGCCATCGATATAATGACGCGAGTACTTTCGCCTCTAGGTCCCAGGGCGGGGATCCGGCCAGGACGCAAGCCGCCTCGTAGGAAATCGTGCGATACCCGCGGACGACTCTGACGGCCATCGCCCTCTGCGGTTTACGCAGAATGGCGAGAGTGCTGGCCGTCATGTCCATCGCCCACACAGGGGCCCCATACAGGGCCATGGACCGCACGATTCCCACGTACAACCGCCTACAGGCGGCGCTCGGGCCCCCCAAGTTGGGAAGCAACGTTGATAGCGCGCCCGCTGCACCCATCAGCTTGGGCGCCAGCCGCCGGAAGTGGGGTCCGAATTCCCATCGGCTGTCGAGCACCAATCCCAGATACTTCATGGTGGACTCGACAGCTATCCGGGCCCCGCTGACCACGATGTGTGAACCCGGCGGCGGCGCGCGTCGAGGGCCATGGAACACCATGGCCTCCGACTTACTTAGGGCCACCTCCAGGCCGAGGCACCGGATGCGGTTCACCACTTGTGACACCGCAGCCGTGGCAACCAACGCTGCTTCCCTGTACGAACTCCCCCGGGCAGTGACGAGCGTGTCGTCCGCATAACACGTCAAGTCGGCGCCCGACGGGAGTTCACCTCTCAGCACCCAGTCGTAGCCGATGTTCCACAGGAGCGGTCCCAAGACCGATCCCTGCGGAACACCGCACGACATGACGCGCCGACCAGCGCCGTCACGTCCCCAATAGGTAACGCATCTCTCCTCAAGGTAAGCCCCTATTGTGCGGCGGAGGTAGGGAGGCACGCGATGGTAATTCAGCGCCTCCCGAATGCAGCTCCAGGGTAGGGTGTTGAAAGCGTTGGAGATGTCTAAGGACACCGCCAGCACCACCCCACCCCGGGATACTGTCTCCTCCGCCAGGGCCCTCACGCGCGTAATAGCGTCTATGGTGGAGCGCCCGCGACGAAAACCAAACTGGTTGTCATCCAGGTCCGGCCCCTCTCTGCACAAGTGGCTGACGAGGCGATCTGCGATGATACGCTCAAAAAGTTTGCCCGCCTCGTCGAGCAGCACTATGGGCCGGTACGCGGACGGTGAGTCCGCGGGGCGCCCCTCCTTCCTGAGCAGGACCAGCCTCCCCTCCTTCCACACACTGGGAAACTGACCCTGCTCGAGACATGCCGTGAAGAGCCCTCTCAGCTGGGGCTCTAGCTCCTTCAGAGCCAGGACGAGAGCTCGACCAGGAACTCCGTCGGGTCCGGGCGCTGTGTTCTTAGCCCGGAGTCGCGACACGGCCACTCTCGTCTCTGCTTGCGTCACCTCGGGGACATCGGTGCTCTCCTCTTCTGGAGAGTCTGTGGCTGAGGGCGAAGCCATCGCCGGGGGAACGTGTCCCACTCGCTCAGGGAAGAGAGTCGATAACACCGACTCTAGCAACTGGGGTTGCATCCTTTGTGTTAGTGGAGGCGCCCAGGGACGCAACTTGCCCCGAATCCAACGGTAGGGGCGCCCCCACGGATCCCGATCTAGGGACCCCAGCAGCTCCTCCCTGGCACGCGACTTTGAGTCGCCGATGGCCAGCCACAGAGTCTCCTTAGACGCGCGGTACACCTCATACAGCGCGTCCTCCTCGGCGGAATCCCGTCGACGCCGCCTCCGGTATCGGGTGTACCGGCGACGAGCCGCAACGCACGCTATGCGCAATTGCGCGATCTCGGCGGTCCACCAGTACACCTGGCGCTTTGCGGACCGTTGGCGGACACGGGGCATTGACGCGTCGCAGATCTGCGTCATCGCCCCGCGAAACCATAACGCCACCGCTTCGACGTCGACGGGGCCGTCCGTCGTCGACTCCCAGATCCAGGACTGAACTAGGGCAGCTTCCTCGAGTAGTTCCCTGTCGATGCGCTTAAGCGCCCAACGCGGGCCGTCGTTAATCGGGGTTGTTGGATGGCGGCCGCTCGCAGTCTGGGCAGAGACGTCGAACCGGATATATCGATGGTCCGACAGTGTCTCCACCTCTACGGCGACACGCCAGTCGCGGACTCGGCTGGCGACAGAGGGGCTAGCAAACGAGACGTCCACTATCGACCCACCCCGCTGCCGCACGCACGTGTATTCCGAACCCCGATTCAGGACCACCAGACCAGTCGTCACCGTCCACTCTTCTAGCACCTCACCCCGAGGGTCAGTGACCGGAGATCCCCACGCCGATGACTTGGCGTTGAGATCCCCGAGCACCAGAACGGGACGAGGGTGATAACGGCCTACGACGGCGCCCAACTCGACAAGGAAACCCTCAAAGTCGGCGAGACTCTTGTTGGGGGAGAAATACGCCCCTACAATAACGATGCCGCCCGAGACCGTAGCAACCCAGCCGCGGCCCCGAGACGGGTCGATCAGAGTCTCGCCAATAATGGCCACCAAACCGTCAGCGCATCCCAACCAGTTGTCACGGGCTGGAATGAAGTACGGTTCGGCGACCACAGCCACGTGAATCGACCACTCTGCCATGCTCTGGAGTAGGAGATCCTGAGCTCTGGCACAATGGTTGATGTTGCCCTGGAGGAAATGGAGAGAATGGAATCGTGCCATTATTGACATTCCATTCCCTCGGCAACGGTCCTGGGCCGGGAGTCGGCCGCGGAGCTGCTAGCCTGCGAGGGCAGCGAGGTTAACCCGGCAGGCTTAGTGCTCCTCTTCTTTTCCTTTTTCTTTTTCTTGCTGGCAGGCGCCCCACAAGCCCTTCCGCCTACTCTGTGCTCCGCTGGCCTTCCCGCAGCAGAACAAAGGCTGCAGTTGAGCGCCGCGGAGCACAGGGCAGCCTTGTGGCCAGGCTGGCCGCAGCGATAACAGAGGTCACTACGGTCAACCTCGGCGGTGCACTTCGCCCGGACGTGCCCTTTTTCCAGGCACCGAAAGCACTGCAAAGCCCGGGGCTGTAAGAGCTTGGTCCTTGCCGCCACCCAGCCTACCAGCAATCTGCCGCTATCGGCGATCTTCTTTGCCGACGCTACAGGGCACCGAACCCAGACCGCGCCGAGTCCGGTGGCGTCGGTGCGTATATCGCCAGCCCGCACCTTGTCCGGCGGACACTCTCCGCTTCTGGCAACGGCCGCCACCACCTCCTCTGAGGTCACGGAGTCGTCCAGGCCAGCAATCCGCACCTCTGCGGTTTTCATTGGCCTGGAGACCCGGACGTCCTCTGGGTTGAGGACCTCTCTCATCTTGGCGGCCAGTGCGTCCGCCTACCTAACCTAACCTAACCTAACCTAACCTAACCTTTTTTTTTTTTTTTTTTACATGGGGAAATGCCTACGCATACCCGCCTCGCGGGGGCAAGGACGGGTTATGTCGGACTCGCACCGACTAAAACCCCATGGTGTTCCACCCTCGTCGCATATTGGCAGGGCCACGGGAACGCTTTCGCACACTTCCGCGGCCCCACCTGCGCTGGCCGCCCCATGGCGGCCCCTCCTCGGGAGAGGACCACTCCTCCCCCATCTCCCTCTCAGGTAAGGCGCACCAGAACACTTGGCGCGCCCTCCTCCTCGGCCTACAATTTCACATGCGCAACGGACGCCCCCGTGTCCGATGCGCGAAGGCCATGGGGCCAGGAAAAACTAGCACTCAGAATCACCAGCCTTCCTGACCCCAGCGGCGGATCTGGTCTATGGCTCCGCCGCCAACCAAGATTCGGCTGCGGAGGGTAGGGAGAGCGGCGCCTCGCAATACCGACACTCCTCTCCCCCCGCAGCCCCACCACCACCGCATCACTCAACGGTGCGGCCCCGTCTGAGTCGCGGAGGATAGGGCGAGTGGCGCATCGCCATACCAGCACGCCTCCTCCTCCGCGACTCCACCTCGGCTGCAGCGATAGAGGGAGCGGACACCCCTCTCGCAGCATCCCACCGACACACATCCGAAGTGGGCTTCCCAAGCCCACTCGGAGTGGCCACCTCGGGCCGGCCCTACACCACGGTCCAGCCAAGGGGTTCCTCTTTGTTCACCGTGGTTGACCGAGCCAAGGCTACTAAGCCCCCCCGCCACGACAAGGCGGGAACCCGTTCGGGGGGGGGAACCTAACCTAACCTAACCTAACCTAACCTTTTTTTTTTTTTTTTTTTTTTTTTTTTTTTTTTTTTTTTTTTTTTTTTTACATGGGGAAATGCCTACGCATACCCGCCTCGCGGGGGCAAGGACGGGTTATGTCGGACTCGCACCGACTAAAACCCCATGGTGTTCCACACTCGTCGCATATTGGCAGGGCCACGGGAACGCTTTCGCACACTTCCGCGGCCCCACCTGCGCTGGCCGCCCCATGGCGGCCCCTCCTCGGGAGAGGAACACTCCTCCCCCACCTCCGTCTCAGGTAAGGCGCACCAGAACACATGGTGCGCCCTCCTCCTCGGCCTCCAATTTCCAATGCGCAACGGACGCCCCCGTGTCCGATGCGCGAAGGCCATGGGGCCAGGAAAAACTAGCACTCAGAAGCACCGGCCTTCCTGGCCCCAGCGGCGGATCTGGTCTCGGGCTCCGCCGCCAACCAAGTTTCGGCCGCGGAGGGTAGGGAGAGCGGCGCCTCGCAATACCGACACTCCTCTCCCCCCGCGGCCCCACCACCACCGCATTAACGGTGCGGCCCCGTTTGAGTCGCGGAGGATAGGGCGAGTGGCGCATCGCCATACCAACACTCCTCTTCCTCCGCGACTCCACCTCGGCTGCAGCGGTAGAGGGTGCGGACTCCCCTCTCACCGCAGCCCCCCGACACACATCCGAAGTGGGCTTCCCAAGCCCACTCGGAGTGGCCACCTCGGGCCGGCCCTACACCACGGGCCAGCCAAGGGGTTCCTCTTTGTTCACCGTGGGTGACCAAGCCACGGCTACTAAGCCCCCCCGCCACGACAAGGCGGGAACCCGTTCGGGGGGGAACCTAACCTAACCTAACCTAACCTAACCTTTTTTTTTTTTTTTTTTTTTTTTTTTACGTGGGGAAATCCTCATGGATACCTCCGGCTGCGGGGGCAACCGGAAGGTTATGCCGGACTCCTACCGGCTAAAACCCCACGATGCCTCCTCGCACGTGCGCGCGGGGCCGCGGGAATCCAAATTCTTCCGCAGCCCCGCACTAGTGCTAGCCCGGTCTGTTCGGGCCTCGTCTCCTGCCCGGGGTAGCGAGGTGTTCAGCTACCCCCCTCCACAGCCTCCAGCTCCACCTGCGTATCGGACCCCCCCGAGTTCGATACGCGGAGGCCATGGGGCCAGGAAAATCGAGCGCTTAATAGCGCCCGCTTTCCCGACCCCAGCGGCGGATCTGGTCTCTGGCTCCGCCGCCAACCAAGTTTCGGCCGCGGAGGGTAGGGAGAGCGGCGCCTCGCAATACCGACACTCCTCTCCCCCCGCAGCCCCACCACCACCGCATCATTTAACGGTGCGGCCCCGTCTGAGTCGCGGAGGATAGGGCGAGTGGCGCATCGCCATACCAACACTCCTCTTCCTCCGCGACTCCACCTCGGCTGCAGCGGTAGAGGGTTGCGGACTCCCCTCTCACCACAGCCCCCCGACACACATCCGAAGTGGGCTTCCCAAGCCCACTCGGAGTGGCCACCTCGGGCCGGCCCTACACCTCGGGCCAGCCAAGGGGTTCCTCTTCGTTCACCGTGGTTGACCAAGCCACGGCTACTAAGCCCCCCCGCCACGACAAGGCGGGAACCCGTTCGGGGGGGAACCTAACCTAACCTAACCTAACCTTTTTTTTTTTTTTTTTACATGGGGAAATGCCTACGCATACCCGCCTCGCGGGGGCAAGGACGGGTTATGTCGGACTCGCACCGACTAAAACCCCATGGTGTTCCACCCTCGTCGCATATTGGCAGGGCCACGGGAACGCTTTCGCACACTTCCGCGGCCCCACCTGCGCCGGCCACCCCATGGCGGCCCCTCCTCGGGAGAGGACCACTCCTCCCCCATCTCCTTCTCCGGTAAGGCGCACCAGAACACATGGCGCGCCCTCCTCCTCGGCCTCCAATTTCATATGCGCAACAGACGCCCCCGTGTCCGATGCGCGAAGACCATGGGGCCAGGAAAAACTAGCACTAAGAAGCACCAGCCTTCCCGACCACAGCGGCGGATCTGGTCTATGGCTCCGCCGCCAACCAAGATTCGGCTGCGGAGGGTAGGGAGAGCGGCGCCTCGCAATACCGACACTCCTCTCCCCCCGCAGCCCCACCACCACCGCATCATTCAACGGTGCGGCCCCGTCTGAGTCGCGGAGGATAGGGCGAGTGGCGCATCGCCATACCAACACTCCTCTTCCTCCGCGACTCCACCTCGGCTGCAGCGGTAGAGGGTTGCGGACTCCCCTCTCACCACAGCCCCCCGACACACATCCGAAGTGGGCTTCCCAAGCCCACTCGGAGTGGCCACCTCGGGCCGGCCCTACACCTCGGGCCAGCCAAGGGGTTCCTCTTCGTTCACCGTGGTTGACCAAGCCACGGCTACTAAGCCCCCCCGCCACGACAAGGCGGGAACCCGTTCGGGGGGGAACCTAACCTAACCTAACCTTTTTTTTTTTTTTTTTTTACGGGGGGAAATCCTCATGGACTACCTCCGCCTGGGGAAAGGAGGAGGGGCGTGCCGGACTCTTACCGGCTAAAACCACCCCGGTGTCTCCTCACACGTGCGCATGGGGCCGCGGGAATCCAAATTCTTCCGCAGCCCCACACTAGTGCTGGCCCGGTCTGTCCGGGCCTCGTCTCCTGCACGGGGTAGTGAGGTGTTAAACTACCCCGTGTATCGCCTCAGGGGCGCGCGCCGACACCCGCGCGCGCCTCCGCCTCGGGTCCATCGACTAGGGGTGGCGGGGGCTTCCCCAAGTCCCTCGCCCCTGGACCCATTTATGGGGGCCGGAAAAGGGCGTTGTCCGCCCTTCTCCTGCGCCCGGTGCGCCTTCTGCGGCCAGGGAAGGGAGTCGAGATCTCCCTTTCCCGTTCCGCAGTTTCCTTCTGCGACATCACGTCCTCGCAGAAGGACACCACTGCATCCCACGACTCTGCGCTACCGACCATCTTCCGCACTAAGGCCGGCAGCGACAGATCGCCTCCTACTTTATTTGTGAGGACACGGCGCTGCTCCTCCCAAGCTACACACTCGACGAGCGTGTGTTGCGCCGTGTCCTCCCCGCAATGGACGCAGTGGTGGCACCGAGCGTCCGGCTCCCTGTCTATGCGGCGCAGGTACTTGCCGAAGCAGCCATGCCCCGACAGCACCTGCGTCACCCTAAACGACAGGGAGCCGTGCCTTCTCCCGAGCCAGTCGTCGAGTACTGGCCGGATCGCCTCGACGGTAGCGAGGCCGGCGGTAGGGCGCAGAAGCCTTTGCCGCCATTCCGCCACCAAGACCTGACGGAGCTCCTCTCGGCGCAGCGCGATCTGCCGCTGCACCGGTCTCGAGCCCCGTGCCCGCTCTTCCTCGCGCCATCGATATAATGACGCGAGTACTTTCGCCTCTAGGTCCCAGGGCGGGGATCCGGCCAGGACGCAAGCCGCCTCGTAGGAAATCGTGCGATACCCGCGGACGACTCTGACGGCCATCGCCCTCTGCGGTTTACGCAGAATGGCGAGAGTGCTGGCCGTCATGTCCATCGCCCACACAGGGGCCCCATACAGGGCCATGGACCGCACGATTCCCACATACAACCGCCTACAGGCGGCGCTCGGGCCCCCCAAGTTGGGAAGCAACGTTGATAGCGCGCCCGCTGCACCCATCAGCTTGGGCGCCAGCCGCCGGAAGTGGGGTCCGAATTCCCATCGGCTGTCGAGCACCAATCCCAGATACTTCATGGTGGACTCGACAGCTATCCGGGCCCCGCTGACCACGATGTGTGAACCCGGCGGCGGCGCGCGTCGAGGGCCATGGAACACCATGGCCTCCGACTTACTTAGGGCCACCTCCAGGCCCAGGCGCCGGATGCGGTTCACCACTTGTGACACCGCAGCCGTGGCAACCAACGCTGCTTCCCTGTGTGAACTCCCCCGGGCAGTGACGAGCGTGTCATCCGCATAACACGTCAAGTCGGCGCCCGACGGGAGTTCACCTCTCAGCACCCAGTCGTAGCCGATGTTCCACAGGAGCGGTCCCAAGACCGATCCCTGCGGAACACCGCACGACATGACGCGCCGACCAGCGCCGTCACGTCCCCAATAGGTAACGCATCTAACCTAACCTAACCTAACCTTTTTTTTTTTTTTTTTTTTTTTTTCGTGGGGAAATCCTCATGGATACCTCCGGCTGCGGGGGCAACCGGAAGGTTATGCCGGACTCCTACCGGCTAAAACCCCACGGTGCCTCCTCGCACGTGCGCGCGGGGCCGCGGGAATCCAAATTCTTCCGCAGCCCCACACTGGTGCTGGCCCGGTCTGTCCGGGCCTCGTCTCCTGCACGGGGTAGCGAGGTGTTCAGCTACCCCCCTCCACAGCCTCCAACTCCACCTGCGTATCGGACCCCCCCGAGTCCAATACGCGGAGGCCATGGGGCCCGGAATATCGAGCGCTTATTAGCGCCCGCTTTCCCGACCCCAGCGGCGGATCTGGTCTATGGCTCCGCCGCCAACCAAGATTCGGCTGCGGAGGGTAGGGAGAGCGGCGCCTCGCAATACCGACACTCCTCTCCCCCCGCAGCCCCACCACCACCGCATCAATTAACGGTGCGGCCCCGTCTGAGTCGCGGAGGATAGGGCGAGTGGCGCATCGCCATACCAACACTCCTCTTCCTCCGCGACTCCACCTCGCTGCAGCGGTAGAGGGTGCGGACTCCCCTCTCACCGCAGCCCACCAACACACATCCGAAGTGGGCTTCCCCAGCCCACTCGGATTGGCCACCTCGGGCCGGCCCTACACCTCGGGCCAGCCAAGGGGTTCCTCTTCGTTCACCGCGGTTGACCAAGCCACGGCTACTAAGCCCCCCCGCCACGACAAGGCGGGAACCCGTTCGGGGGGGAACCTAACCTAACCTAACCTAACCTAACCTAACCTTTTTTTTTTTTTTTTTTTTTTACGGGGGGAAATCCTCATGGACTACCTCCGCCTGGGGAAAGGCGGAGGGGCGTGCCGGACTCTTACCGGCTAAAACCACCCCGGTGTCTCCTCACACGTGCGCGTGGGGCCGCGGGAATCCAAATTCTTCCGCAGCCCCACACTAGTGCTGGCCCGGTCTGTCCGGGCCTCGTCTCCTGCACGGGGTAGTGAGGTGTTAAACTACCCCGTGTATCGCCTCAGGGGCGCGCGCCGACACCCGCGCGCGCCTCCGCCTCGGGTCCATCGAGTAGGGGTGGCGGGGGGCTTCCCCAAGTCCCTCGCCCCTGGACCCATTTATGGGGGCCGGAAAAGGGCGTTGTCCGCCCTTCTCCTGCGCCCGGTGCGCCTTCTGCGGCCAGGGAAGGGAGTCGAGATCTCCCTTTCCCGTTCCGCAGTTTCCTTCTGCGACATCACGTCCTCGCAGAAGGACACCACTGCATCCCACGACTCTGCGCTACCGACCATCTTCCGCACTAAGGCCGGCAGCGACAGATCGCCTCCTACTTTATTTGTGAGGACACGGCGCTGCTCCTCCCAAGCTACACACTCGGCGAGCGTGTGTTGCGCCGTGTCCTCCCCGCAATGGACGCAGTGGTGGCACCGAGCGTCCGGCTCCCTGTCTATGCGGCGCAGGTACTTGCCGAAGCAGCCATGCCCCGACAGCACCTGCGTCACCCTAAACGACAGGGAGCCGTGCCTTCTCCCGAGCCAGTCGTCGAGTACTGGCCGGATCGCCTCGACGGTAGCGAGGCCGGCGGTAGGGCGCAGAAGCCTTTGCCGCCATTCCGCCACCAAGACCTGACGGAGCTCCTCTCGGCGCAGCGCGATCTGCCGCTGCACCGGTCTCGAGCCCCGTGCCCGCTCTTCCTCGCGCCATCGATATAATGACGCGAGTACTTTCGCCTCTAGGTCCCAGGGCGGGGATCCGGCCAGGACGCAAGCCGCCTCGTAGGAAATCGTGCGATACCCGCGGACGACTCTGACGGCCATCGCCCTCTGCGGTTTACGCAGAATGGCGAGAGTGCTGGCCGTCATGTCCATCGCCCACACAGGGGCCCCATACAGGGCCATGGACCGCACGATTCCCACGTACAACCGCCTACAGGCGGCGCTCGGGCCCCCCAAGTTGGGAAGCAACGTTGATAGCGCGCCCGCTGCACCCATCAGCTTGGGCGCCAGCCGCCGGAAGTGGGGTCCAAATTCCCATCGGCTGTCGAGCACCAATCCCAGATACTTCATGGTGGACTCGACAGCTATCCGGGCCCCGCTGAACCTAACCTAACCTAACCTAACCTTTTTTTTTTTTTTTTTTTTTTTACGGGGGGAAATCCTCATGGACTACCTCCGCCTGGGGAAAGGCGGAGGGGCGTGCCGGACTCTTACCGGCTAAAACCAGCCCGGTGTCTCCTCACACGTGCGCGTGGGGCCGCGGGAATCCAAATTCTTCCGCAGCCCCACACTAGTGCTGGCCCGGTCCGTCCTGGCCTCGTCTCCTGCACGGGGTAGTGAGGTGTTAAACTACCCCGTGTATCGCCTCAGGGGCGCGCACCGACACCCGCGCGCGCCTCTGCCTCGGGTCCATCGAGTAGGGGTGGCGGGGGCTTCCCCAAGTCCCTCGCCCCTGGACCCATTTATGGGGGCCGGAAAAGGGCGTTGTCCACCCTTCTCCTGCGCCCGGTGCGCCTTCTGCGGCCAGGAAAGGGAGTCGAGATCTCCCTTTCCCGTTCCGCAGTTTCCTTCTGCGACATCACGTCCTCGCAGAAGGACACCACTGCATCCCACGACTCTGCGCTACCGACCATCTTCTGCACTAAGGCCGGCAGCGACAGATCGCCTCCTACTTTATTTGTGAGGACACGGCGCTGCTCCTCCCAAGCTACACACTCGGCGAGCGTGTGTTGCGCCGTGTCCTCCCCGCAATGGACGCAGTGGTGACACCGAGCGTCCGGCTCCCTGTCTATGCGGCGCAGGTACTTGCCGAAGCAGCCATGCCCCGACAGCACCTGCGTCACCCTAAACGACAGGGAGCCGTGCCTTCTCCCGAGCCAGTCGTCGAGTACTGGCCGGATCGCCTCGACGGTAGCGAGGCCGGCGGTAGGGCGCAGAAGCCTTTGCCGCCATTCCGCCACAAAGACCTGACGGAGCTCCTCTCGGCGCAGCGCGATCTGCCGCTGCACCGGCCTCGAGCCCCGTGCCCGCTCTTCCTCGCGCCATCGATATAATGACGCGAGTACTTTCGCCTCTAGGTCCCAGGGCGGGGATCCGGCCAGGAAACCTAACCTAACCTAACCTAACCTTTTTTTTTTTTTTTTTTTTTTTTTTTTTTTTTTTTTTTTTTTTTTTTACATGGGGAAATGCCTACGCATACCCGCCTCGCGGGGGCAAGGACGGGTTATGTCGGACTCGCACCGACTAAAACCCCATGGTGTTCCACACTCGTCGCATATTGGCAGGGCCACGGGAACGCTTTCGCACACTTCCGCGGCCCCACCTGCGCTGGCCGCCCCATGGCGGCCCCTCCTCGGGAGAGGACTGCTCCTCCCCCATCTCCCTCTCAGGTAAGGCGCACCAGAACACATGGCGCGCCCTCCTCCTCGGCCTCCAATTTCCAATGCGCAACGGACGCCCCCGTGTCCGATGCGCGAAGGCCATGGGGCCAGGAAAAACTAGCACTCAGAAGCACCGGCCTTCCTGGCCCCAGCGGCGGATCTGGTCTATGGCTCCGCCGCCAACCGAGATTCGGCTGCGGAGGGTAGGGAGAGCGGCGCCTCGCAATACCGACACTCCTCTCCCCCCGCAGCCCCACCACCACCGCATCACTCAACGGTGCGGCCCCGTCTGAGTCGCGGAGGATAGGGCGAGTGGCGCATCGCCATACCAGCACGCCTCCTCCTCCGCGACTCCACCTCGGCTGCAGCGATAGAGGGAGCGGACACCCCTCTCGCAGCATCCCACCGACACACATCCGAAGTGGGCTTCCCAAGCCCACTCGGAGTGGCCACCTCGGGCCGGCCCTACACCACGGGCCAGCCAAGGGGTTCCTCTTTGTTCACCGTGGTTGACCAAGCCACGGCTACTAAGCCCCCCCGCCACGACAAGGCGGGAACCCGTTCGGGGGGGAACCTAACCTAACCTAACCTAACCTTTTTTTTTTTTTTTTTTTTACGGGGGGAAATCCTCATGGACTACCTCCGCCTGGGGAAAGGCGGAGGGGCGTGCCGGACTCTTACCGGCTAAAACCACCCCGGTGTCTCCTCACACGTGCGCATGGGGCCGCGGGAATCCAAATTCTTCCGCAGCCCCACACTAGTGCTGGCCCGGTCTGTCCAGGCCTCGTCTCCTGCACGGGGTAGTGAGGTGTTCAACTACCCCGTGTATCGCCTCAGGGGCGCGCGCCGACACCCGCGCGCGCATCCGTCTCGGGTCCATCGAGTAGGGGTGGCGGGGGGCTTCCCCAAGTCCCTCGCCCCTGGACCCATTTATGGGGGCCGGAAAAGGGCGTTGTCCGCCCTTCTCCTGCGCCCGGTGCGCCTTCTGCGGCCAGGGAAGGGAGTCGAGATCTCCCTTTCCCGTTCCGCAGTTTCCTTCTGCGACATCACGTCCTCGCAGAAGGACACCACCGCATCCCACGACTCTGCGCTACCGACCATCTTCCGCACAAGGCCGGCAGCGACAGATCGCCTCCTACTTTATTTGTGAGGACACGGCGCTGCTCCTCCCAAGCTACACACTCGGCGAGCGTGTGTTGCGCCGTGTCCTCCCCGCAATGGACGCAGTGGTGGCACCGAGCGTCCGGCTCCCTGTCTATGCGGCGCAGGTACTTGCCGAAGCAGCCATGCCCCGACAGCACTTGCGTCACCCTAAACGACAGGGAGCCGTGCCTTCTCCCGAGCCAGTCGTCGAGTACTGGCCGGATCGCCACGACGGTAGCGAGGCCGGCGGTAGGGCGCAGAAGCCTTTGCCGCCATTCCGCCACCAAGACCTGACGGAGCTCCTCTCGGCGCAGCGCGATCTGCCGCTGCACCGGCCTCGAGCCCCGTGCCCGCTCTTCCTCGCGCCATCGATATAATGACGCGAGTACTTTCGCCTCTAGGTCCCAGGGCGGGGATCCGGCCAGGACGCAAGCCGCCTCGTAGGAAATCGTGCGATACCCGCGGACGACTCTGACGGCCATCGCCCTCTGCGGTTTACGCAGAATGGCGAGAGTGCTGGCCGTCATGTCCATCGCCCACACAGGGGCCCCATACAGGGCCATGGACCGCACGATTCCTACGTACAACCGCCTACAGGCGGCGCTCGGGCCCCCCAAGTTGGGAAGCAACGTTGATAGCGCGCCCGCTGCACCCATCAGCTTGGGCGCCAGCCGCCGGAAGTGGGGTCCGAATTCCCATCGGCTGTCGAGCACCAATCCCAGATACTTCATGGTGGACTCGACAGCTATCCGGGCCCCGCTGACCACGATGTGTGAACCCGGCGGCGGCGCGCGTCGAGGGCCATGGAACACCATGGCCTCCGACTTACTTAGGGCTACCTCCAGGCCCAGGCGCCGGATGCGGTTCACCACTTGTGACACCGCAGCCGTGGCAACCAACGCTGCTTCCCTGTACGAACTCCCCCGGGCAGTGACGAGCGTGTCGTCCGCATAACACGTCAAGTCGGCGCCCGACGGGAGTTCACCTCTCAGCACCCAGTCGTAGCCGATGTTCCACAGGAGCGGTCCCAAGACCGATCCCTGCGGAACACCGCACGACATGACGCGCCGACCAGCGCCGTCACGTCCCCAATAGGTAACGCATCTCTCCTCAAGGTAAGCCCCTATTGTGCGGCGGAGGTAGGGAGGCACGCGATGGTAATTCAGCGCCTCCCGAATACAACTCCAGGGTAGGGTGTTGAAGGCGTTGGAGATGTCTAAGGACACGGCCAGCACCACCCCACCCCGGGATACTGTGTTCGGGGGGGAACCTAACCTAACCTAACCTAACCTTTTTTTTTTTTTTTTTTTTCGTGGGGAAATCCTCATGGATACGTCCGGCTGCGGGGGCAACCGGAAGGTTATGCCGGACTCCTACCGGCTAAAACCCCACGGTGCCTCCTCGCACGTGCGCGCGGGGCCGCGGGAATCCAAATTCTTCCGCAGCACCACACTAGTGCTGGCCCGGTCTGTCCGGGCCTCGTCTCCTGTACGGGGTAGCGAGGTGTTCAGCTACCCCCCTCCACAGCCTCCAACTCCACCTGCGTATCGGACCCCCCCGAGTCCGATACGCGGAGGCCATGGGGCCCGGAATATCGAGCGCTTATTAGCGCCCGCTTTCCCGACCCCAGCGGCGGATCTGGTCTATGGCTCCGCCGCCAACCAAGATTCGGCTGCGGAGGGTAGGGAGAGCGGCGCCTCGCAATACCGACACTCCTCTCCCCCCGCAGCCCCACCACCACCGCATCAATTAACGGTGCGGCCCCGTCTGAGTCGCGGAGGATAGGGCGAGTGGCGCATCGCCATACCAACACTCCTCTTCCTCCGCGACTCCACCTCGCTGCAGCGGTAGAGGGTGCGGACTCCCCTCTCACCGCAGCCCACCAACACACATCCGAAGTGGGCTTCCCCAGCCCACTCGGATTGGCCACCTCGGGCCGGCCCTACACCTCGGGCCAGCCAAGGGATTCCTCTTCGTTCACCGCGGTTGACCAAGCCACGGCTACTAAGCCCCCCCGCCACGACAAGGCGGGAACCCGTTCGGGGGGGAACCTAACCTAACCTAACCTAACCTAACCTAACCTTTTTTTTTTTTTTTTTTTTTTACGGGGGGAAATCCTCATGGACTACCTCCGCCTGGGGAAAGGCGGAGGGGCGTGCCGGACTCTTACCGGCTAAAACCACCCCGGTGTCTCCTCACACGTGCGCGTGGGGCCGCGGGAATCCAAATTCTTCCGCAGCCCCACACTAGTGCTGGCCCGGTCTGTCCGGGCCTCGTCTCCTGCACGGGGTAGTGAGGTGTTAAACTACCCCGTGTATCGCCTCAGGGGCGCGCGCCGACACCCGCGCGCGCCTCCGCCTCGGGTCCATCGAGTAGGGGTGGCGGGGGGCTTCCCCAAGTCCCTCGCCCCTGGACCCATTTATGGGGGCCGGAAAAGGGCGTTGTCCGCCCTTCTCCTGCGCCCGGTGCGCCTTCTGCGGCCAGGGAAGGGAGTCGAGATCTCCCTTTCCCGTTCCGCAGTTTCCTTCTGCGACATCACGTCCTCGCAGAAGGACACCACTGCATCCCACGACTCTGCGCTACCGACCATCTTCCGCACTAAGGCCGGCAGCGACAGATCGCCTCCTACTTTATTTGTGAGGACACGGCGCTGCTCCTCCCAAGCTACACACTCGGCGAGCGTGTGTTGCGCCGTGTCCTCCCCGCAATGGACGCAGTGGTGGCACCGAGCGTCCGGCTCCCTGTCTATGCGGCGCAGGTACTTGCCGAAGCAGCCATGCCCCGACAGCACCTGCGTCACCCTAAACGACAGGGAGCCGTGCCTTCTCCCGAGCCAGTCGTCGAGTACTGGCCGGATCGCCTCGACGGTAGCGAGGCCGGCGGTAGGGCGCAGAAGCCTTTGCCGCCATTCCGCCACCAAGACCTGACGGAGCTCCTCTCGGCGCAGCGCGATCTGCCGCTGCACCGGTCTCGAGCCCCGTGCCCGCTCTTCCTCGCGCCATCGATATAATGACGCGAGTACTTTCGCCTCTAGGTCCCAGGGCGGGGATCCGGCCAGGACGCAAGCCGCCTCGTAGGAAATCGTGCGATACCCGCGGACGACTCTGACGGCCATCGCCCTCTGCGGTTTACGCAGAATGGCGAGAGTGCTGGCCGTCATGTCCATCGCCCACACAGGGGCCCCATACAGGGCCATGGACCGCACGATTCCCACGTACAACCGCCTACAGGCGGCGCTCGGGCCCCCCAAGTTGGGAAGCAACGTTGATAGCGCGCCCGCTGCACCCATCAGCTTGGGCGCCAGCCGCCGGAAGTGGGGTCCAAATTCCGATCGGCTGTCGAGCACCAATCCCAGATACTTCATGGTGGACTCGACAGCTATCCGGGCCCCGCTGAACCTAACCTAACCTAACCTAACCTTTTTTTTTTTTTTTTTTTTTTTACGGGGGGAAATCCTCATGGACTACCTCCGCCTGGGGAAAGGCGGAGGGGCGTGCCGGACTCTTACCGGCTAAAACCAGCCCGGTGTCTCCTCACACGTGCGCGTGGGGCCGCGGGAATCCAAATTCTTCCGCAGCCCCACACTAGTGCTGGCCCGGTCCGTCCTGGCCTCGTCTCCTGCACGGGGTAGTGAGGTGTTAAACTACCCCGTGTATCGCCTCAGGGGCGCGCACCGACACCCGCGCGCGCCTCTGCCTCGGGTCCATCGAGTAGGGGTGGCGGGGGCTTCCCCAAGTCCCTCGCCCCTGGACCCATTTATGGGGGCCGGAAAAGGGCGTTGTCCACCCTTCTCCTGCGCCCGGTGCGCCTTCTGCGGCCAGGAAAGGGAGTCGAGATCTCCCTTTCCCGTTCCGCAGTTTCCTTCTGCGACATCACGTCCTCGCAGAAGGACACCACTGCATCCCACGACTCTGCGCTACCGACCATCTTCTGCACTAAGGCCGGCAGCGACAGATCGCCTCCTACTTTATTTGTGAGGACACGGCGCTGCTCCTCCCAAGCTACACACTCGGCGAGCGTGTGTTGCGCCGTGTCCTCCCCGCAATGGACGCAGTGGTGACACCGAGCGTCCGGCTCCCTGTCTATGCGGCGCAGGTACTTGCCGAAGCAGCCATGCCCCGACAGCACCTGCGTCACCCTAAACGACAGGGAGCCGTGCCTTCTCCCGAGCCAGTCGTCGAGTACTGGCCGGATCGCCTCGACGGTAGCGAGGCCGGCGGTAGGGCGCAGAAGCCTTTGCCGCCATTCCGCCACAAAGACCTGACGGAGCTCCTCTCGGCGCAGCGCGATCTGCCGCTGCACCGGCCTCGAGCCCCGTGCCCGCTCTTCCTCGCGCCATCGATATAATGACGCGAGTACTTTCGCCTCTAGGTCCCAGGGCGGGGATCCGGCCAGGAAACCTAACCTAACCTAACCTAACCTTTTTTTTTTTTTTTTTTTTTTTTTTTTTTTTTTTTTTTTTTTTTACATGGGGAAATGCCTACGCATACCCGCCTCGCGGGGGCAAGGACGGGTTATGTCGGACTCGCACCGACTAAAACCCCATGGTGTTCCACACTCGTCGCATATTGGCAGGGCCACGGGAACGCTTTCGCACACTTCCGCGGCCCCACCTGCGCTGGCCGCCCCATGGCGGCCCCTCCTCGGGAGAGGACTGCTCCTCCCCCATCTCCCTCTCAGGTAAGGCGCACCAGAACACATGGCGCGCCCTCCTCCTCGGCCTCCAATTTCCAATGCGCAACGGACGCCCCCGTGTCCGATGCGCGAAGGCCATGGGGCCAGGAAAAACTAGCACTCAGAAGCACCGGCCTTCCTGGCCCCAGCGGCGGATCTGGTCTATGGCTCCGCCGCCAACCGAGATTCGGCTGCGGAGGGTAGGGAGAGCGGCGCCTCGCAATACCGACACTCCTCTCCCCCCGCAGCCCCACCACCACCGCATCACTCAACGGTGCGGCCCCGTCTGAGTCGCGGAGGATAGGGCGAGTGGCGCATCGCCATACCAGCACGCCTCCTCCTCCGCGACTCCACCTCGGCTGCAGCGATAGAGGGAGCGGACACCCCTCTCGCAGCATCCCACCGACACACATCCGAAGTGGGCTTCCCAAGCCCACTCGGAGTGGCCACCTCGGGCCGGCCCTACACCACGGGCCAGCCAAGGGGTTCCTCTTTGTTCACCGTGGTTGACCAAGCCACGGCTACTAAGCCCCCCCGCCACGACAAGGCGGGAACCCGTTCGGGGGGGAACCTAACCTAACCTAACCTAACCTTTTTTTTTTTTTTTTTTTTTACGGGGGGAAATCCTCATGGACTACCTCCGCCTGGGGAAAGGCGGAGGGGCGTGCCGGACTCTTACCGGCTAAAACCACCCCGGTGTCTCCTCACACGTGCGCATGGGGCCGCGGGAATCCAAATTCTTCCGCAGCCCCACACTAGTGCTGGCCCGGTCTGTCCAGGCCTCGTCTCCTGCACGGGGTAGTGAGGTGTTCAACTACCCCGTGTATCGCCTCAGGGGCGCGCGCCGACACCCGCGCGCGCATCCGTCTCGGGTCCATCGAGTAGGGGTGGCGGGGGGCTTCCCCAAGTCCCTCGCCCCTGGACCCATTTATGGGGGCCGGAAAAGGGCGTTGTCCGCCCTTCTCCTGCGCCCGGTGCGCCTTCTGCGGCCAGGGAAGGGAGTCGAGATCTCCCTTTCCCGTTCCGCAGTTTCCTTCTGCGACATCACGTCCTCGCAGAAGGACACCACCGCATCCCACGACTCTGCGCTACCGACCATCTTCCGCACTAAGGCCGGCAGCGACAGATCGCCTCCTACTTTATTTGTGAGGACACGGCGCTGCTCCTCCCAAGCTACACACTCGGCGAGCGTGTGTTGCGCCGTGTCCTCCCCGCAATGGACGCAGTGGTGGCACCGAGCGTCCGGCTCCCTGTCTATGCGGCGCAGGTACTTGCCGAAGCAGCCATGCCCCGACAGCACTTGCGTCACCCTAAACGACAGGGAGCCGTGCCTTCTCCCGAGCCAGTCGTCGAGTACTGGCCGGATCGCCTCGACGGTAGCGAGGCCGGCGGTAGGGCGCAGAAGCCTTTGCCGCCATTCCGCCACCAAGACCTGACGGAGCTCCTCTCGGCGCAGCGCGATCTGCCGCTGCACCGGCCTCGAGCCCCGTGCCCGCTCTTCCTCGCGCCATCGATATAATGACGCGAGTACTTTCGCCTCTAGGTCCCAGGGCGGGGATCCGGCCAGGACGCAAGCCGCCTCGTAGGAAATCGTGCGATACCCGCGGACGACTCTGACGGCCATCGCCCTCTGCGGTTTACGCAGAATGGCGAGAGTGCTGGCCGTCATGTCCATCGCCCACACAGGGGCCCCATACAGGGCCATGGACCGCACGATTCCTACGTACAACCGCCTACAGGCGGCGCTCGGGCCCCCCAAGTTGGGAAGCAACGTTGATAGCGCGCCCGCTGCACCCATCAGCTTGGGCGCCAGCCGCCGGAAGTGGGGTCCGAATTCCCATCGGCTGTCGAGCACCAATCCCAGATACTTCATGGTGGACTCGACAGCTATCCGGGCCCCGCTGACCACGATGTGTGAACCCGGCGGCGGCGCGCGTCGAGGGCCATGGAACACCATGGCCTCCGACTTACTTAGGGCTACCTCCAGGCCCAGGCGCCGGATGCGGTTCACCACTTGTGACACCGCAGCCGTGGCAACCAACGCTGCTTCCCTGTACGAACTCCCCCGGGCAGTGACGAGCGTGTCGTCCGCATAACACGTCAAGTCGGCGCCCGACGGGAGTTCACCTCTCAGCACCCAGTCGTAGCCGATGTTCCACAGGAGCGGTCCCAAGACCGATCCCTGCGGAACACCGCACGACATGACGCGCCGACCAGCGCCGTCACGTCCCCAATAGGTAACGCATCTCTCCTCAAGGTAAGCCCCTATTGTGCGGCGGAGGTAGGGAGGCACGCGATGGTAATTCAGCGCCTCCCGAATACAACTCCAGGGTAGGGTGTTGAAGGCGTTGGAGATGTCTAAGGACACGGCCAGCACCACCCCACCCCGGGATACTGTGTTCGGGGGGGAACCTAACCTAACCTAACCTAACCTTTTTTTTTTTTTTTTTTTTCGTGGGGAAATCCTCATGGATACGTCCGGCTGCGGGGGCAACCGGAAGGTTATGCCGGACTCCTACCGGCTAAAACCCCACGGTGCCTCCTCGCACGTGCGCGCGGGGCCGCGGGAATCCAAATTCTTCCGCAGCACCACACTAGTGCTGGCCCGGTCTGTCCGGGCCTCGTCTCCTGTACGGGGTAGCGAGGTGTTCAGCTACCCCCCTCCACAGCCTCCAACTCCACCTGCGTATCGGACCCCCCCGAGTCCGATACGCGGAGGCCATGGGGCCAGGAAAATCGAGCGCTTATTAGCGCCCGCTATCCCGACCCCAGCGGCGGATCTGGTCTATGGCTCCGCTGCCAACCAAGATTCGGCTGCGGAGGGTAGGGAGAGCGGCGCCTCGCAATACCGACACTCCTCTCCCCCCGCAGCCCCACCACCACCGCATCAATTAACGGTGCGGCCCCGTCTGAGTCGCGGAGGATAGGGCGAGTGGCGCATCGCAATACCAATACTCCTCTTCCTCCGCGACTCCACCTCGCTGCAGCGGTAGAGGGTGCGGACTCCCCTCTCACCGCAGCCCACCAACACACATCCGAAGTGGGCTTCCCCAGCCCACTCGGAGTGGCCACCTCGGGCCAGCCAAGGGGTTCCTCTTCGTTCACCGCGGTTGACCAAGCCACGGCTAATAAGCCCCCCCGCCACGACAAGGCGGGAACCCGTTCGGGGGGGAACCTAACCTAACCTAACCTTTTTTTTTTTTTTTTTTTTTTTTTTACGGGGGGAAATCCTCATGGACTACCTCCGCCTGGGGAAAGGCGGAGGGGCGTGCCGGACTCTTACCGGCTAAAACCACCCCGGTGTCTCCTCACACGTGCGCGTGGGGCCGCGGGAATCCAAATTCTTCCGCAGCCCCACACTAGTGCTGGCCCGGTCTGTCCGGGCCTCGTCTCCTGCACGGGGTAGTGAGGTGTTAAACTACCCCGTGTATCGCCTCAGGGGCGCGCGCCGACACCCGCGCGCGCCTCCGCCTCGGGTCCATCGAGTAGGGGTGGCGGGGGCTTCCCCAAGTCCCTCGCCCCTGGACCCATTTATGGGGGCCGGAAAAGGGCGTTGTCCGCCCTTCTCCTGCGCCCGGTGCGCCTTCTGCGGCCAGGGAAGGGAGTCGAGATCTCCCTTTCCCGTTCCGCAGTTTCCTTCTGCGACATCACGTCCTCGCAGAAGGACACCACTGCATCCCACGACTCTGCGCTACCGACCATCTTCCGCACTAAGGCCGGCAGCGACAGATCGCCTCCTACTTTATTTGTGAGGACACGGCGCTGCTCCTCCCAAGCTACACACTCGGCGAGCGTGTGTTGCGCCGTGTCCTCCCCGCAATGGACGCAGTGGTGGCACCGAGCGTCTGGCTCCCTGTCTATGCGGCGCAGGTACTTGCCGAAGCAGCCATGCCCCGACAGCACCTGCGTCACCCTAAACGACAGGGAGCCGTGCCTTCTCCCGAGCCAGTCGTCGAGTACTGGCCGGATCGCCTCGACGGTAGCGAGGCCGGCGGTAGGGCGCAGAAGCCTTTGCCGCCATTCCGCCACCAAGACCTGACGGAGCTCCTCTCGGCGCAGCGCGATCTGCCGCTGCACCGGTCTCGAGCCCCGTGCCCGCTCTTCCTCGCGCCATCGATATAATGACGCGAGTACTTTCGCCTCTAGGTCCCAGGGCGGGGATCCGGCCAGGACGCAAGCCGCCTCGTAGGAAATCGTGCGATACCCGCGGACGACTCTGACGGCCATCGCCCTCTGCGGTTTACGCAGAATGGCGAGAGTGCTGGCCGTCATGTCCATCGCCCACACAGGGGCCCCATACAGGGCCATGGACCGCACGATTCCCACGTACAACCGCCTACAGGCGGCGCTCGGGCCCCCCAAGTTGGGAAGCAACGTTGATAGCGCGCCCGCTGCACCCATCAGCTTGGGCGCTAGCCGCCGGAAGTGGGGTCCGAATTCCCATCGGCTGTCGAGCACCAATCCCAGATACTTCATGGTGGACTCGACAGCTATCCGGGCCCCGCTGACCACGATGTGTGAACCCGGCGGCGGCGCGCGTCGAGGGCCATGGAACACCATGGCCTCCGACTTACTTAGGGCCACCTCCAGGCCCAGGCGCCGGATGCGGTTCACCACTTGTGACACCGCAGCCGTGGCAACCAACGCTGCTTCCCTGTGCGAACTCCCCCGGGCAGTGACGAGCGTGTCATCCGCATAACACGTCAAGTCGGCGCCCGACGGGAGTTCACCTCTCAGCACCCAGTCGTAGCCGATGTTCCACAGGAGCGGTCCCAAGACCGATCCCTGCGGAACACCGCACGACATGACGCGCCGACCAGCGCCGTCACGTCCCCAATAGGTAACGCATCTCTCCTCAAGGTAAGCCCCTATTATGCGGCGGAGGTAGGGAGGCACGCGATGGTAATTCAGTGCCTCCCGAATACAACTCCAGGGTAGGGTGTTGAAGGCGTTGGAGATGTCTAAAGACACCGCCAGCACCACCCCACCCCGGGATACTGTCTCCTCCACCAGGGCCCTCACGCGCGTAATAGCGTCTATGGTGGAGCGCCCGCGACGAAAACCAAACTGGTTCTCGTCTAGGTCCGGCCCCTCTCTGCACAAGTGGCCGACGAGGCGATCTGCGATGATACGCTCAAGAAGTTTGCCCGCCTCGTCGAGCAGCACTATGGGCCGGTACGCGGACGGTGAGTCCGCGGGGCGCCCCTCCTTCCTGAGCAGGACCAGCCTCCCCTCCTTCCACACACTGGGAAACTGACCCTGCTCGAGACATGCCGTGAAGAGCCCTCTCAGCTGGGGCTCTAGCTCCTTCAGAGCCAGGACGAGAGCTCGACCAGGAACTCCGTCGGGTCCGGGCGCTGTGTTCTTAGCCCGGAGTCGCGACACGGCCACTCTCGTCTCTGCTTGCGTCACCTCGGGGACATCGGTGCTGTCCTCTTCTGGAGAGTCTGTGGCTGAGGGCGAAGCCATCGCCGGGGGAACGTGTCCCACTCGCTCAGGGAAGAGAGTCGATAACACCGACTCTAGCAACTGGGGTTGCATCCTTTGTGTTAGTGGAGGCGCCCAAGGAGGATAGGGCGAGTGGCGCATCGCCATACCAACACTCCTCCTCCTCCGCGACTCCACCTCGGCTGCAGTGGTAGAGGGTGCGGACTCCCCTCTCACCACAGCCCCCCGACACACATCCGAAGTGGGCTTCCCAAGCCCACTCGGAGTGGCCACCTCGGGCCGGCCCTACACCTCGGGCCAGCCAAGGGGTTCCTCTTCGTTCACCGCGGTTGACCAAGCCACGGCTACTAAGCCCCCCCGCCACGACAAGGCGGGAACCCGTTCGGGGGGGAACCTAACCTAACCTAACCTAACCTTTTTTTTTTTTTTTTTTGTGGGAAATCCTCATGGATACCTTCGGCTGCGGGGGCAACCGGGAGGTTATGCCGGACTCCTACCGGCTAAAACCCCACGGTGCCTCCTCGCACGTGCGCGCGGGGCCGCGGGAATCCAAATTCGTCCGCAGCCCCACACTAGTGCTGGCCCGGTCTGTCCGGGCCTCGTCTCTTGCACGGGGTAGCGAGGTGTTGAGCTACCCCCCTCCACAGCCTCCAACTCCACCTGCGTATCGGACCCCCCCGAGTCCGATACGCGGAGGCCATGGGGCCCGGAAAATCTTTCCCGACCCCAGCGGCGGATCTGGTCTCGGGCTCCGCCGCCAACCAAGATTCGGCTGCGGAGGGTAGGGAGAGCGGCGCCTCGCAATACCGACACTCCTCTCCCCCCGCAACCCCACCACCACCGCATCAACGGTGCGGCCCCGTTTGAGTCGCGGAGGATAGGGCGAGTGGCGCATCGCCATACCAACACTCCTCTTCCTCCGCGACTCCACCTCGGCTGCAGTGGTAGAGGGTGCGGACTCCCCTCTCACCGCAGCCCACCAACACACATCCGAAGTGGGCTCGTCAAGCCCACTCGGAGTGGCCACCTCGGGCCGGCCCTACACCTCGGGCCAGCCAAGGGGTTCCTCTTTGTTCACCGCGGTTGACCAAGCCACGGCTACTAAGCCCCCCCGCCACGACAAGGCGGGAACCCGTTCGGGGGGGAACCTAACCTAACCTAACCTAACCTTTTTTTTTTTTTTTTTTTAACGGGGGAAATCCTCATGGACTACCTCCGCCTGGGGAAAGGCGCAGGGGCGTGTCGGACTCTTACCGGCTAAAACCACCCCGGTGTCTCCTCACACGTGCGCGTGGGGCCGCGGGAATCCAAATTCTTCCGCAGCCCCACACTAGTGCTGGCCCGGTCCGTCCAGGCCTCGTCTCCTGCACGGGGTAGTAAGGTGTTAAACTACCCCGTGTATCGCCTCAGGGGCGCGCAACGACACCCGCGCGCGCCTCCGCCTCGGGTCCATCGAGTAGGGGTGGCGGGGGCTTCCCCAAGTCCCTCGCCCCTGGACCCATTTATGGGGGCCGGAAAAGGGCGTTGTCCGCCCTTCTCCTGCGCCCGGTGCGCCTTCTGCGGCCAGGGAAGGGAGTCGAGCTCTCCCTTTCCCGTTCCGCAGTTTCCTTCTGCGACATCACGTCCTCGCAGAAGGACACCACTGCATCCCACGACTCTGCGCTACCGACCATCTTCTGCACTAAAGCCGGCAGCGACAGATCGCCTCCTACTTTATTTGTGAGGACACGGCGCTGCTCCTCCCAAGCTACACACTCGGCGAGCGTGTGTTGCGCCGTGTCCTCCCCGCAATGGACGCAGTGGTGGCACCGAGCGTCCGGCTCCCTGTCTATGCGGCGCAGGTACTTGCCGAAGCAGCCATGCCCCGACAGCACTTGCGTCACCCTAAACGACAGGGAGCCGTGCCTTCTCCCGAGCCAGTCGTCGAGTACTGGCCGGATCGCCTCGACGGTAGCGAGGCCGGCGGTAACCTAACCTAACCTAACCTAACCTTTTTTCTTTTTTTTTTTTACATGGGGAAATGCCTACGCATACCCGCCTCGCGGGGGCAAGGACGGGTTATGTCGGACTCGCACAGACTAAAACCCCATGGTGTTCCAACCTCGTCGCATATTGGCAGGGCCACGGGAACGCTTTCGCACACTTCCGCGGCCCCACCTGCGCTGGCTGCCCCATGGCGGCCCCTCCTCGGGAGAGGACCACTCCTCCCCCATCTCCCTCTCAGGTAAGGCGCACCAGAACACATGGCGCGCACTCCTCCTCGGCCTCCAATTTCACATGCGCAACGGACGCCCCCGTGTCCGATGCGCGAAGGCCATGGGGCCAGGAAAAACTAGCACTCAGAAGCACCAGCCTTCCTGACCCCAGCGGCGGATCTGGTCTATGGCTCCGCCGCCAACCAAGATTCGGCTGCGGAGGGTAGGGAGAGCGGCGCCTCGTAATACCGACACTCCTCTCCCCCCGCAGCCCCACCACCACCGCATCAATCGACGGTGCAGCCCCGCCTGAGTCGCGGAGGATAGGGCGAGTGGCGCATCGCCATACCAACACTCCTCTTCCTCCGCGACTCCACCTCGGCTGCAGCGATAGAGGGAGCGGACACCCCTCTCGCAGCATCCCACCGACACACATCCGAAGTGGGCTTCCCAAGCCCACTCGGAGTGGCCACCTCGGGCCGGCCCTACACCACGGGCTAGCCAAGGGGTTCCTCTTTGTTCACCGTGGTTGACCAAGCCACGGCTACTAAGCCCCCCCGCCACGACAAGGCGGGAACCCGTTCGGGGGGGAACCTAACCTAACCTAACCTAACCGTACGCACCGTAAAGTGTCACATTCAACTTTTTTTTTTTTTTTTTACATGGCGGAATGCCTCGCGGGGGCAAGGACGGGTTATGTCGGACTCGCACCGACTAAAACCCCATGGTGTTCCACCCTCGTCGCATATTGGCAGGGCCACGGGAACGCTTTCGCACACTTCCGCGACCCCACCTGCGCTGGCCACCCCATGGCGGCCCCTCCTCGGGAGAGGACTGCTCCTCCCCCATCTCCCTCTCAGGTAAGGCGCACCAGAACACATGGCGCGCCCTCCTCCTCGGCCTCCAATTTCCAATGCGCAACGGACGCCCCCGTGTCCGATGCGCGAAGGCCATGGGGCCAGGAAAAACTAGCACTCAGAAGCACTGGCCTTCCTGGCCCCAGCGGCGGATCTGGTCTATGGCTCCGCCGCCAACCGAGATTCGGCTGCGGAGGGTAGGGAGAGCGGCGCCTCGCAATACCGACACTCCTCTCCCCCCCGCAGCCCCACCACCACCGCATCATTAACGGTGCAGCCCCGTCTGAGTCGCGGAGGATAGGGCGAATGGCGCATCGCCATACCAACACTCCTCTTCTACCGCGACTCCACCTCGGCTGCAGTGGTAGAGGGTGCGGACTCCCCTCTCACCGCAGCCCCCCGACACACATCCGAAGTGGGCTCGCCAAGCCCACTCGGATTGGCCACCTCGGGCCGGCCCTACACCACGGGCCAGCCAAGGGGTTCCTCTTTGTTCACCGTGGGTGACCAAGCCACGGCTACTAAGCCCCCCCGCCACGACAAGGCGGGAACCCGTTCGGGGGGGAACCTAACCTAACCTAACCTAACCAGTTGCACTCCAAACGCCGTGCCGTGCGCAGCATTTTTATATCGCTCCGCGCTCGAAAAATCAAAGTGTCGGGTCAAAGTGCACCAAATTCAAAGATCTATATATCGTTAGACGCGTCTCGTCGAGACGAAGACAGTGGTGTAATAAAAAAAAGTGACAAAAGTGCTGTTTGTAAAAAGTTATCACCGAAAAACTGGTTTTTATAACCTTTAATACTTTCGAATTGAAACGTAGCTCGATTTATATCGAGAACATATTGTTTTTATAGTGTTAAAAGAAGCGCCTTGACGAGCTTAAAAGATTAAGCTAATCAGAAAAATTTTCCGACGTCAGGGCACTGAAATATTGGGGAAAAACCAAAACCACGTGGACACGTGTTTTTTGACTGGAGGCCGTGCGGCTGATTTTGACGACGGCATATCGAAGAGGACGTCGAGACGAAGCGTCTGACACCTCGATCATCAAAATCGGACGAGAAACACAGAAGATACAACACAGTGAAGAAAAAATTTTTCAGTAGAAATTTCACAAGTGAATTTCTCTGATATTTCAGTGACGACCTATGTGTTTTTTGTGCTCATCAGAAGAAGTAATCCAGGACCTAACAAAGGACATCAAAAACTAAATTTTTGGAGTGTAATTAGACAAGTAAGAAATTTTATTATTATTAAGTGAAAACACGTGCAGTCCTGAAAGTGCTCCTGAAAATTCTGAAAAAATTCCATAAAATAGTTCAGACTTAATTATAGTATCCCAAATTTTTTCAATATTTTCTTATTCATATTTTTCGAATTAGACGCTTTTTGCGGTTGTTGGTTTTCATAAGTTGATTTTCACAATACTGGGTGGCGCCCAGGTTATCACGTTAAATAGCACAACAGTTAATACAAGTTGATATATGTCTGTTAAAATAATAAAATAAACAATAATAAAAACTAATAAAAAATGCATCTTTCAAACAAAATAAATAGGGTAAAAAATCACATAAAATAAATCAGCCTTGATAATATTACTTAACTGACCTGAAATGACTTGTAGAAGCGGCAACGTCGCGGCCAGCGGTTCATTGCTCATGCGACATCGATATAGGTAATTATATTATAATACCTAGGTCCTAGGACTTGCCCATACATAGGTAATTAGGCACGCGTAGGGCGATGCTAATCCGATGTTATCAACAAATCACAAATTTCATGGTATTTTTTTATCCAAATAATCACTTTAACCTTGAAATCACTCAAGTTTATGAAACAAATCAAATTTTTAAATTTTCAAAATGTCCGCCGTGTACCCGAATGCATAATTGACATCGTCGCATGATATTATTTCGGACTTTTCGAAAGAGGGCACCATTGGCTGCAAAATTTTTTATTTTGTCGAAAGCCCGCATTATTCTTATTTTTAAGTCCTCGACAGTCGTTACTTCAGTAGAGTACACCTCATTTTTTATGTAACCCCATAAAAAGAAATCTAACGGTGTTAGATCCGGAGACCGTGCTGGCCACCGAGAAGGTCCGTATCTGCCAATCCAATTCTCTCCGAACATCTCAGTGAGGCGCTGCCTGGCAGCCACCACTGAATGAGCAGGTGCTCCATCAAGCTGGTACCATAACCGGCTATTGGCCCCCAACGATAGTCCATCAACGTAATCCGCCACTGTGTCGTCAAGCAGTTCCAAAAATTTAGGCCCATTAAGGTTGCCTTCGATAAACACGGGACCAATTATTTGATCTCCGTGTATTCCAGCCCAAACAATAACGGCAAATCTATATTGGTGCATAGACTCTCGACACAGTTGCGGATTTTCTTGACTCCAGTATCGTAAGTTCTGCCGATTCCATATTCCGTTACGCGTGAATGTGCTCTCGTCAGTCCACATTACGTTTGCTAAAAAGTTAGAGTCATTAGCTACTTTGCTCAGGAGCCATTCACAGTAGGCTTCCCTAACTGGCTTATCTCTATCTAATAAAGCCTGTACCTTTACGTATTTGAACGGCCGTTGCTTGTTTTTTTTTAATATTCTGTGAACAGACTTGTGGTGTACACAGAATTGGCGAGCTGCTCTACGGAGACTTGATGTTGGATTACGAGCGAAATAATTTAATATTCGTTCTTCCTGAGCCACGGCGACTCGCGGAGGAATTTCAACCTGACGTGGAATCAAATTTTCGCCGTCACGTAATCTTTGGACTGCCCGTATAAAAATCCGTGAGTCTGTAGGACATACACGTGTGGTATTATACCTCTCTCGGTATGTTCGTAATGCCAGGGACGCGTTTTGGTGGCATTCTCCATAAATTAAAACCATATCGGTGTATTCCAATGACGTAAAATTGATACGAGGCATTTTAAAATAAAAAAAGTTATACGTTTAAAAAAATAAAAGCGTCCAATTGCGCACGGGCTGACACACCACTAAGTTATTAAATATCACTTATCTATTATTAACGAGTCCTATCACAAATAAAAAATACAAGACAGTAAAAGAAAGCGTCAAATTTCGCACAAATAGTCACACCACCTCCTCAACACAATTATTATTATAGTATTAACGTGTCCTATCACAAACAAATCAAGAAACTTATGAAAATATCCACAAAAAAAAACTTTAAATTAAAAGGACGTGTACGCGAAAAACTAAAATTAGGTCAAGCGATTAATGAACCGTTCCCAAGGACACCGGCGTCGGACTAAGTGACTTACCTTTATCGTCGCACGCGCCAATCGACCACATCCCACCCTCCCAACACCCCGTCCCAATTCTTGTCGCATCGCGCATAAGAATTATGCCTTATTTTGTTACATATAAGTACATTTTTTGCTTAATTTATTACTTTATTTGATTATTTAAAATTGGCAACGTTGCACTATAATACAATATAGGTCTCTTGGCCTTCACGGGCCATGGGTCTTTGAACTTCTAGTATTTATCAGGTGATATCTGATGCATTTACATGATGTTGTTTAATATTAAAACAAAAAAAAGGCTACCGCGCCCAGAATGTTAATTGTTATATATTTTTTTAGTTGTGTATGTTTAAAGAACTTTGTATAGAATACGTCTTTTCATTTAACGTGATAACTTCATCGTCACTTTGTATAAAAAAAAGAAAAAATTTTCCGGATAAAAATTTTTCCAAATTAAGTATATAATAGGCAATTTAACTAGCAATATACAGTATTTTTTTCGGAATTTTTAAAGTAGCGGTTTCGGAGATAGAAATTTAATTGTAAGAGACCCCCACCGGATCATTTTGGCATAGTTTCAACCCCCTACCCCTAACTTGACTTCTGGACTTAGTCTCTGGGGGATGAAAAACTTAAAACAGCTATAGCGCACTAACAACTGCACCGATCCGGACGGGATTTTTGCAAAATTATCTATAATTGCCAAATTTTAAGACTACATATAGACCGACTCTACATAGAGTCTATATTTTTGTGCATTATTATATTTTTATTTTTAAATATTAGACTTTAAGACTTTCTTTACAACTTAATATTTTTAGAAAAAGATTAATTAGTGTATAGACTAACTTTAACAAAAGAGACTCTTGGTAGAGCCAAGAAATTTTTTAAGTAAAAAATTTTTTATTTTTATTTTTATTTTTATTTTATTTTATTATATTCTTTATTATTACTATTGACAGCAGTACTCATAAATAGACTCTACATAGAGTTTATTTATATTTATTTTAAATTATAAGTTAGACCTTAAGACTTTCTCTACTGTTTAATATTATTAGAATAGGACCAATTAGCGCTTATAGCGACTTAGACAAAATAGACCCTTGGTAGAGTCAAGTACTTTATAAGCAATAAATTATTATTTTTATTTCTATTTTTATTAATACTTGTATTTTTGTTAGATTTCTGTATTCTATCAACGACAGTAATCATAGACAGACTCTACATAGAGTCACATGGTTTTTATACTAAATTTTGAAATTACTAAAATATAGACTCAGAGCCACTCTGTATTGTGGTGAATATAACGAAGTAGAGTCGAGATATATGGTTGCTTGATATATGGTTAGAGATTTGACTGAGGCCTAACTTGAACCCACGATAGCCGCGTCGAACTGCAAAAACATACAGTTCAAATTTTTTACTTTTACATTTTCACATTTATTTTTTACCACTTATACAAATTTACGTTTTAAATATTTTTATACAACTTTTACAACTTTAATTTTATTATTTTGATTTGAGACGCGTTCCCCCTAAATATGTTTGGCATCCGTACCCCCGTCAAAAAGACATAGACTAACGCCAAGGACATGAGCCCTCAAGGCTCACCAACTAGGACAGAGAAGGCAGGACCTTCTCCAAAAAGTAACCAGAGTACGCTGGCAACCAGCGTAAGGAGAAGCATAGGAGAATGGGAGACGGGGGAAAAACAGACACAGCAACCACAACACACAACTCCCCCAAAAAGGTAGCACCAGTCGCGCGTCCTAAATTAAAAATTGCAGCATCACAGGAAAATAAGGGAGCAACCCGCAAAGTATCAGAGCAGGCAACAGAAGGCTCACCGAAGACAGAGACTGCAAAATACGCAGACCGTCTGACGGAGGCCCGTGCCTGTCTCCATCAAGCTAAGCTGCACCTCAGTAATTCCCGAAAGCTGAAAACAGATATAAAGAACGAAGTGACGCAGGCCATTGAAAGGCTTTATCAGTTAGTCAAAGAGGCAGAGAAAGGAAAGGATATAGGAATAGAGAGTAAGTCAAAGGAGCAGGAGAAAAAGGAGAAAAAGGAAGAAAGACAGAAAGATGAATATAAAAGAAGACAACTTGAAGAACAAAGTAAACTGATAAAGAAGTTAGAGGAACACGAGAAATTACTGGAAGAAAACAACAAAGAGATCGAAAAGTTGAGGGATGAAATGAAAAAACAGGAGAATAAGGCAGAGAGAGGGACGTACGCGAGTGTATTAGCGGGGAAATCGAGCAGATTACCCACGGAAAGAATGGCTATGCACTCGGTGGCTATCACATCGACCGACGAAATGGAAACAGGGGAGCAGGTTATGGAAAAGATTAGAAATGTAATAAATGCGAAGGAAGAGGGTCTTAAGATAGATAAAATAAGGAAAGCAAGAGACAGGAAAGTGATAGTGGGATGTTGTACCCAAGAAGAAATAAATCGAGTCAAAGAAAGACTAAAGAATGCAAACAAGCACCTCAATGTGGAAGAAATACAAAATAAAGATCCGCTAATAATACTGAGAGATGTGTTGCAATACAATAAGGATGACGAAATAGTCAAAGCAATACGAGCCCAAAACAAACAACTCTTCATGGACATAAAGGATAACGAAGATAGGATGGAAATAAAATATAAGAAGAGAACCAGAAATCCGCATACGTCCCACATTGTGATGAGGGTCTCGCCGCTGCTGTGGAACCGCCTCACAGAGACTGGAGCGATCCACATAGATCTCCAACGGGTGAGGGTAGAAGATCAATCCCCACTCGTCCAGTGCTCAAAGTGCTTGGGATACGGACACACCAAACGCATATGCAACGAGACGCAAGAGGTCTGTAGCCACTGTGGAGGCCCACACCTCAGAACCGAGTGCGCCGACTGGCTATCGGGAGAAGCACCATCATGCAAAAATTGCATAAAGGCGAAGATGGATAAGAACGACCACAATGCGTTCAGCTCGGACTGCCCGGTGAGAAGGAGATGGGAGACCTTTGCAAGATCCACCGTAGCGTATTGCTGAGGTGGTCTTAAGGTCTGTCGGAGACTTCGAATCGGACAGCCACCGGTATCACGCCATCCAGGCCAACTTGCAGAGATGTGAGTTAGCCACTGCCGAATTGATCACCGAGGCGACCTGGAGGAAAACATCGTTCGCGTTGGTCCAGGAACCTTACATTGGTCGTATTGGAGAAATGAAACACTACCCAGGGACACGAGTAATACAATGTCACAGAGAACCCAACACCGGAAGGGTCATCAAGGCTGCCATTGTATTGTTCGACGACACCATTGACGTAACCCAGTGTCCCGACCTAACAACAGAAAATATTGCAGTCGCCAAGTTGAGGACAAGGACCTGGGAGATGGCAGTGGTGTCTGTCTATCTGGAGGGTGATAAGCCAATCGACCCATACCTGGACGTGATCAAAAAGGCAGTGGAAACCTCAGGGACGGTAAACGTGATACTCGGTGGAGATGTGAACGCATGGAACAGCTGGTGGGGTAGCCGGGAGACGGACACAAGAGGAACAGACTTGGCCGCCAGATTCGACGAATTGGAACTTCATATACTCAATAGAGGAACGGATCCCACTTTTGACATTGTCAGAGGTGGGAGAAGATTCTCTAGTGGCGTGGACATCACTACCTGTTCGACGAGCCTATTAGGGAGGGTAGAAAACTGGAGACTTTCTGAAGAAATAACTGTTTCGGACCACTGAGCAATCCTATTCGATATAAACCTAGAAAAATCAGTTGGAATAGATATAAAAAGAACAACAAGAATATATAATACGAAAAACGCAAACTGGAGTGAGTTTCATGAGAAACTCCTCCAGATTTGGACGAGCAAATCATTAAACAAAATAGAAATAGACAAAATTGGAACAAAAGAAGAACTTGAAATAACCATAGAAGAGGTTACAAAAACATTAACAGAAGCATGTGACAAACATATACCCAAGTTGAAAAACAAAAAGCGAGTAGGATTGCCCTGGTGGACCGACGAATTAACACAGTTTAAGAAGAAAGTCTCCAGGCTAAAACGTCGAATATCATGTGCGGCACCAATTCGTCGAGAATGGGTTGTACAACAGTACCTCATTGTGAAAGAGGAGTACCAGCGGGAAGTTAAAAGGGCCCAAACTTCCAGCTGGAAGGAGTTCTGCAGCAAGCAGGAGCGAGGATCAATGTGGGACGGAATCTATAGAGTGATAGGCCGTACAATTAAGAGGCAAGAGGACATTCCCTTTATAGTAAATGGAAAAACCGTGGGATCTGAGGAATCAGCCTAGATGCTGGCCGATATATTCTATCCAGAGGACGATACCAGGGGTGACAACATAGGACACAGGCAAATGAGAGACAAAGCGAGTTGTGTAAATGACGGGTCACATGATGATCCATGTGACCCACCTTTCACGATGGAGGAATTGATGTGGTCTGTGTCTAGTTTTAACCCCAAAAAGGCACTAGGGAAGGACGGCCTTACGGCCGACATTTGCGGGAAAGCTATCTCTCTGGATCCGGATATGTTCATGGCGATAGCCAACAAATGTCTGAAGTTGGCACACTTTCCTAGGAAATGGAAAGAGGCGGTAGTAGTGGTGCTGCAAAAGCCTGGAAAAGAGAACTACTCACATCCCAAATCCTATAGACTTGTAGGACTGCTGCCTGTGCTTGGTAAAATCCTCGAAAAAAATGTTGATCCAACGAGTAAAATGGCATATTGTACCCATACTTAGCCCGAGACAGTATGGATTTATGCCACAGCGTAGTACCGAAGACTCCCTCTATGACATGATGCAGCTGGTAAAAACCAAGCTTGATGACAAAAAATTAATATTATTAATATCTTTGGACATAGAGGGAGCCTTCGATAACGCATGGTTGCCGGCAATCAGGTGCAGATTAGCAGAAACTGGTTGCCCGATCAATCTACGACGTCTCATCGACAACTATTTCGAGGATAGAACCGTCTGCATCAGGTACGCAGGAGCAGAATATACGAAAACCACTGCCAAGGGGTGTGTGCAGGGCTCAATAGGGGGCCCTATATTTTGGAATCTGCTGATAGACCCTCTATTACAGGAATTGAGTGAAAAAGGGGAATATTGCCAGGCTTTCGCGGACGACGTGGTTCTGATTTTCTCCGGGGACAAGGCATCTGAAGTGCAGGATCGGACCAACGCAGCTCTCGCACATGTTCAGAAGTGGGGAGTTAAAAATAAACTCAAATTTGCACCAAATAAGACCAATGCAATGGTAATAACAAAAAAGACAAAGTATGACTCACCACTTCTGGAAATGGGCGGGGAGAACATTGCGTTGTCCATGGAAATAAAAATACTGGGATTAACTATAGACGCCAAGTTGACCTTCAACACACATGTGAAAAGTGTGTGTTGCAAGGTACAAAGTATGTATTGTCAACTAACAAGAGCTGCAAAGATTGGCTGGGGCCTGAACCCGGAGATCATTAGGACCATCTACGTAGCGGTAACGGAGCCTATCATATTGTACGCAGCTAGTGTATGGGCATCGGCCACATACAAACAGAGTGTTAAAAAACAGCTCGACACGGCACAACGCGGGTTCGTTCAAAAAATCATAAAGTCATACAAAACCGTATCCCTCCACTTGGCCCTACTACTCGCTGGGTTGCTTCCCTTGGACCTCAGGGTTCGGGAAGCAGCCTTACTTTATGAAGTAAAGAAAGGTTACTCACAGCGGATAGTAGGAGACCGGGACGTGGAACGAAAATTGGAATACGCGAAGACACCTCACCCCGCGAATCAGGTTAGGCTGCAGTTTGTATGCCTGGAGGACAGTGCACAAGTCGACCAACACAACAACAAAGGTCTTAAAATCTACACAGACGGTAGTAAAATTGAGGTGAAAGTCGGCGCTGCGTTATCCATTTGGAATGACTAATCCATGCGTAATCCATTTAGAATTACAAATAAAAATAAGTAAAGACAACATGTGTAATATAATGAGAAACAAACATATAAGAGATAGGTTTTTAAAATATTGTAAGGCTATAACTAGTAAAGTAGTACATAAGAATAAATGAAAGTAAAAAAGGAAACTGTAAATTATATATAGACATATAATGTGAACAGTTCTGTTAAATTGTTAAACCAACCAAAATAAAGTAGATTAAGATATATTGATAAGCAAAATGTATTAGCAAAGTAAGACATATGTAAAATAGAAATAAGAACATTATTGTATGAAAGAATTTTAAAAAAGAAATTAAAAAAGAAAAAAGCAAAAAAGACAAAATAAAAAATTAATAAAGAAACGAAAAAGAAATGAAATAAAAAATATAAAAAGAAGACAAAAGTCCCTGATCTCCATGTTAGGGGGAACTAGATAAAACAAAAAAAACCTAACCTAACCTAACCTAACCTTTTTTTTTTTTTACGGGGGGAAATCCTCATGGACTTCCTCCGCCTGGGGAAAGGCGGAGGGGCGTGCCGGACTCTTACCGGCTAAAACCACCCCGGTGTCTCCTCACACGTGCGCGTGGGGCCGCGGGAATCCAAATTCTTCCGCAGCCCCACACTAGTGCTGGCCCGGTCCGTCCAGGCCTCGTCTCCTGCACGGGGTAGTGAGGTGTTAAACTACCCCGTGTATCGCCTCAGGGGTGCGCACCGACACCCGCGCGCGCCTCCGCCTCGGGTCCATCGAGTAGGGGTGGCGGGGGCTTCCCCAAGTCCCTCGCCCCTGGACCCATTTATGGGGGAACCTAACCTAACCTTTTTTTTTTTTTTACATGGGGAAATGCCTACGCATACCCGCCTCGCGGGGGCAAGGACGGGTTATGTCGGACTCGCACCGACTAAAACCCCATGGTGTTCCACCCTCGTCACATATTGGCAGGGCCACGGGAACGTTTTCGCACACATCCGCGGCCCCACCTGCGCTGGCCGCCCCATGGCGGTCCCTCCTCGGGAGAGGACTACTCCTCCCCTATCTCCCTCTCAGGTAAGGCGCACCAGAACACATGGCGCGCCCTCCTCCTCGGCCTCCAATTTCACATGCGCAACGGACGCCCCCGTGTCCGATGCGCGAAGGCCATGGGGCCAGGAAAAACTAGCACTAAGAAGCACCAGCCTATCCTGACCCCAGCGGCGGATCTGGTCTATGGCTCCGCCGCCAACATGGATTCGGCTGCGGAGGGTAGGGAGAGCGGCGCCTCGCAATACCGACACTCCTCTCCCCCCGCCGCCCCACCACTACCGCATCATTTAACGGTGCGGCCCCGTCTGAGTCGCGAAGGATAGGGCGAGTGGCGCATCGCCATACCAGCACGCCTCTTCTTTCGCGACTCCACCTCGGCTGCAGCGATAGAGGGAGCGGACACCCCTCTCGCAGCATCCCACCGACACACATCCGAAGTGGGCTTCCCAAGCCCACTCGGAGTGGCCACCTCGGGCCGGCCCTACACCACGGGCCAGCCAAGGGGTTCCTCTTTGTTCACCGTGGTTGACCAAGCCACGGCTACTAAGCCCCCCCGCCACGACAAGGCGGGAACCCGTTCGGGGGGGAACCTAACCTAACCTAACGTAACCTTTTTTTTTTTTTTACATGGGGAAATGCCTACGCATACCCGCCTCGCGGGGGCATGGACGGGTTATGTCGGACTCGCACCGACTAAAACCCCATGGTGTTCCACCCCTCGTCGCATATTAGCAGGGCCACGGGAACGCTTTCGCACACTTCCGCGACATAACCTAACCTAACCTTTTTTTTTTTTACATGGGGAAATGCCTACGCATACCCGCCTCGCGGGGGCAAGGACGGGTTATGTCGGACTCGCACCGACTAAAACCCCATGGTGTTCCACCCTCGTCGCATATTGGCAGGGCCACGGGAACGCTTTCGCACACATCCGCGGCCCCACCTGCGCTGGCTGCCCCATGAATAGAATAGAATAGAATAGAATATTTTTTATTCAATATACATTACATGTGTAATTCTTATTGAAAGTCATTTTTTACTTTACCACTGGTTCGAAAAAAACCCTCTGTCCTGGGAAGAACCAGCAAGAAACCCAGCGGGACTTTTTTTTTAAATAAATATTACAATATAAATGATTACGAACTATTTACAAAATTTATTTTAGAAACTGCTTGGAAGCGATCACCTCATTCCCAGGGGTTATTATCAACCATGTATTCATTTATACTATAATAACCCTTTTTATACAGTTTCAGCTTAATAAAACATTTAAACTTGGTAATAGACAGAACCTGTACACTTTCCGGGACCTTGTTGTAATAGCGTATACATTGCCCCAAGAATGAATTACTGACTCTGTGGAGTCGAGAAACTGGTATCACTAGCTTGTGTTTGTTCCTAGTGTTTACAGAATGTATATCACTTCTTTTACTAAAACTATCTTTGTTTTTGTGAACATACATTAAATTTTCGTAAATATACTGAGAGGCCAAAGTTAATATATTAATTTCTTTAAATTTATCTCTAAGAGACTCTCTCGGTTTTAGATTGTAAATAGATCTAATGGCCCTCTTCTGTAAAACAAAAATAGTTTCTGAATCAGCCGCATTTCCCCATAGCAAAATCCCATAAGACATTATGCTATGAAAATAACTAAAATAAACTAATCTAGCTGTCTCGACACTAGTGAGACCTCTAATCTTTTTTACAGCATAGGCTGCAGAACTTAGTTTGCTTGCTAATTTGGATATATGGGGGCCCCACTGGAGCTTTGCGTCAAGAGTGATGCCAAGAAAAACAGTGGATACAACAGGGCTCAATTCCTCCCCATTTAAAAACACATTGGTATTCAGATTTTGAACATTCGTTGTTGTAAATTTAATACAATTAGTTTTATTTCCGTTCAAATGCAGATTATTAACGTTAAACCAATGCACTAATTTTGATATAGCATTATTCACTTCGTCACATTTAAATGATTGACGTTTAAGTTTAAAAATCAAGGAAGTATCATCAGCAAATAATACTATATCATGACTATCCCCTACAAGGTGAGGTAAGTCATTAATATACACCAGAAACAGGAATGGGCCAAGAATCGAGCCCTGAGGTACACCCATTAGTACAGGTGACCCGGAAGAACTTTTACCATTGATAATAACCTTCTGTTTTCTATTACTTAAATATGAAATAATAAGTTTAAGCGCTGTGTTCTTGACACCATAGTACTGTAGCTTCCTGATTAATGTCTCATGGTGAACACAGTCGAAGGCCTTGGAAAGGTCACAAAATATACCCAAAGCATCCTCTGAATTCTCCCATGCACAAAAAATATGTTTAATAAGCTCAACTCCAGCGTCAGTTGTCGAGCGACCCCTTGTAAAACCGAATTGATTATTATGTAGCAATTTATTAATATTAAAGAAACTTAACATCTGATCTAAAATAATTTTTTCAAAAATTTTACTTAATGTTGGTAGTACAGAAATTGGTCTAAAATTGGCGGGGTCTAATGTACTACCAGATTTAAATATAGGTATGACTTTACTATGTTTCATTAAATCAGGAAACACACCAGATTCGACGCTTATATTAAATATAGTGGCTAGATAAGGTGCTAATGTATCTATTATAGATAAAATAACTTTAACGGAAATCCCCCATAAGTCTGCCGTTTTCTTAACATCAATAGTTTTAAAATATTTAACGATATCTTTTGGCAGTACCCTATGGAATTTAAAAGTATTTGAACAAGCCTTTACATTTTGTTTGAGCAATGATTCGGCGACAGTAGGAGAAGAATTTAATGATTTTGTTGTCAAAAAAGGAACATCAGTAAAATGTTTCTCAAAAGCCACAGCAACTTCTTGATCAGATCGCGTTAAATTATTGTTAATATTCAATTGAAAATCCGAGTTACGCGGTTTGACCTTGCCCGTTTCACTATTTATTATTCTCCAGGTCATTTTAATTTTGTCGGATGCAGTTTTAATTTTGTTGCTTAAATGTAAAGCCTTAGCAGTGGAGCACACTTTTTTAAATATTTTAGAATATGTTTTTACATAATCTCTAAATATAACACTACTATTATATGATCTTTCATCATAAAGCTCGTATAACCTTCGCCTACTTTTATAAATTCCTACTGTCGCCCATTCATTAAATGATTTGCGACTGTTAAAAGAGAAAGTTTTAGAAGTAAATATTCTACTAAATTCACAACGTATAATTTCAAATAATGTAGCATACAAATAATTAGCACTATTTTTAAACGAAAGTGATGGAAGTCTTTTTATTATATTACTTCTAAACCTCTCCAAGCGATGTTCATTTATTGGAACAAACACAACTTTCTTATTTTTCTGTTTTTTGTGTATGTAAGGTAGTGATACTAACTGTCCACAGTGATCTGAACTTAAATTTTGAATAATTGATTTATGCAAGGGCTTAACATCTGTAAAAATGTTATCTATACAGGTCGCACTAGGCCCAGCAATACGTGTTGGTTCTAAGAATAAATTTACAAGATTATACGATTTAAACAATGAGCTAAACTTAATACTAATGGAAGAAGTTTCAAGGAGATTGATATTAAAGTCTCCACACATTACAACAGACTTGTTCTGTTTACTAAGTTTGAGTAAAACTTCTTCCACAATCCTTTCAAAATGGTCATAAGTAGCACATGGGGGTCTGTAAACACTTACAACAATGAGGTGCTCGAGCTCGACACAAGACATTTCTACAGTTCGTTCAACAGAGAGGCTCACAATATCCTTACGTTCTTTATATGATAATGATTTATCTGCTAATATTAAGGAGCCACCACGTAAACTTTTTTCTCTATTGAAGGAACTGACCACCTGGTGATTTCTGAAATTAAACATGAAATTATAATCTTTTAGCCAATGTTCAGTAATACAAAGGATGTGTATATTGTTACTATTTAAAAACAATTCAACTTCCAATTCTTTGCCCAACATGCCTTGTATATTTTGATGCACCAGGTGTAAACAATTTTTATTACTTATTTGTGGGCTGTATTCAAAATTAATTAAACTCTTATTATTGATAGAGATTGCCTCTATTGTCACATTCACTAATTTAAATTAGTTGGAACTGATTCCAAATTAAATGTCAAATGATTATGCTCAATAAAAGCAGTCTTGGTAGCCAAAAACTTGGCTGAGTTAAAAAGTAAATAATAAGATAGCACATTTGCTATCAGTCTTAAATTATATTTGGATAGGTAATACCTATCTTTTGTCCAAAACTTTTTTATTAAATTATTTATGTCAATTACATGAAATTTATGATTATTATCATTAGAATTATATGTCAAATTTAAATTATTATTACATATTAAATTATGCATTTGTATATTTAAATTATGTCTTAAATTATTTTCTTGTGGCAATCCCTGTATATAAGGCAGTGTGAACAAGACAATTTTGTGTACATTTAAGTTATTAAGTTGTTCAATATATCTTAATAACTGTTTGTTGTTGACACTGCCTCTTCTACCAACAAAAATTATTATTGTACTATTTGGGCAAAATTTAGTAACAATAATTTTATTTAGGATGTCACTAAAAGATGCTCCAGGCATGCAGCAATTTGTAACTTTTTGTCCCTTTAAAGAGTTATTTAAAGTTATGCCTAGATTTTTTCCCATGTCATCGCTATAAACAATTATATTATTTTTAGTAATATTTGAGTTATTTATTATTTTAATATCCTCTGCTATGGCACTGTCATAGAGTTTTTGTGGTGGTATAATATTATCAGCACACACTGACTTTGAAGAATCTGGCATTGAGCGCTGACACTCACATTGATATTTAACTAAGGAGTCAAACCGCTCCTCATTATATTTACAAGTCTTTACCAGATTATCCATAGCCAATATGTGTTCTTTTATTTCATTTTGGGCTGATTTATATTTATTGGACACAGTTTGAAGGGAGTTCATAAGTGACAATATTTCTGATTTAAGGCACTCTATTTCAGTCTCATAACATTTTTTTATGTTATCCACCTCAATTGAATACAACTTAAGTTCATATAACAATGCTTGCTTTTCTTTACATACATTAACATAATTTTTGGTATTAATCTTATTTCTTATTAATTTTTGTACTTTCCTTATGTATTTATTAACTTTTATATACTTCTTCAATTTGGTTTTACTGCAATTAATCCTTACTGTATTTCCTGAAGTGGAAGAGTCGTCACCAGTCAAGTCTATTGTTGCAGATTGCTGTAACATTCTTGAAGTATCACATTGCACAAGCTCAGAGAACAGGCTTTGAGTCTGGGAGGCTTTTAGGTTA
Source organism: Parnassius mnemosyne (assembly GCA_963668995.1). Taxonomy (NCBI): domain Eukaryota; kingdom Metazoa; phylum Arthropoda; class Insecta; order Lepidoptera; family Papilionidae; genus Parnassius; species Parnassius mnemosyne. The sequence goes on along the minus strand of CAVLGL010000090.1, from coordinate 34,699,918 downwards.
TCTATATATGTTTTAAATTGTGTTATTTGCTCATTAGCCTCATTCAACTGTAACTTCAATGCAGCAATTAACCTGAGAGCTTCCTCATATTCCTTGCTGCATTGATCAAACTCATTAACCGTTCCCTGTAGCTGATCTCTTTCTTTTATAACACTTGTGTATTCTGTATGTAGCTTAACCATATCACATTTCAATTGTGTATTTTTGGCAATTATGCTAACTATTTCCCTTTCATTATCATCCCTTTCCTTAAGCAACAGTTCACACTGCTCCCTGGACGCCTTAAGTTCTTGGAGCGCAAGCTGGAGTTGGTTCTCCATCTGGCGCGTCTTGGCGTTGCGAGTATTCATTTTACTATTTATTATAAATAATAAAAGAAAACAAAGATCGAAAGCAGAAGGAGCAGAGTAAGCTAATGTAAAGTTGTTTTTTTTTCTATTTACAAGTCTCAAATCAAATTATCGTTAAAACAATTCGAAAAGAAACCCGCAAAGAATGTAATAACCCGAGTAATAGAATAAATCTTTAATTTATAAAAGGAATGATATGAAATAAGGATTACAATAATTTTTAAAACAATGTTCGTTACCTGTCACTTTTTGTTCCAACACCAAATTGTTGTTATAATATTTATGTACCAACTTTCTTAAATTAAATACAAAGCGGCAGTAATTATTAGCTATAACATAAAATTGAGGTGGATATGGTGAATTTACAATATTTAAATTATTAAAATTTATCGGGACCAATTACTTTTACAACTTATAACCAGGGTTGCCACAGCAAAAAAAAAAAAAGCATGGCTGCCTCTCCTCGGGAGAAGACTACTCCTCCCCCATCTCCCTCTCAGGTAAGGCGCACCAGAACACATGGCGCGCCCTCCTCCTCGGCCTTCAATTTCACGTGCGCAACGGACGCCCCCGCGTCCGATGCGCGAAGGCCATGGGGCCAGGAAAAACTAGCACTCAGTAGCACTAGCCTTCCTGACCCCAGCGGCGGATCTGGTGTATGGCTCCGCCGCCAACCAAGATTCGGCTGCGGAGGGTAGGGAGAGCGGCGCCTCGCAATACCGACACTCCTCTCCCCCCCGCAACCCCACCACCACCGCATCAATTAACGGTGCGGCCCCGTCTGAGTCGCGGAGGATAGGGCGAGTGGCGCATCGCCATACCAACACTCCTCTTCCTCCGCGACTCCACCTCGGCTGCAGCGGTAGAGGGTGCGGACTCCCCTCTCACCGCAGCCCCCCGACACACATCCGAAGTGGGCTCGCCAAGCCCACTCGGAGTGGCCACCTCGGGCCGGCCCTAAACCACGGGCCAGCCAAGGGGTTCCCCTTTGTTCACCGTGGGTGACCAAGCCACGGCTACTAAGCCCCTCCGCCACGACAAGGCGGGAACCCTTTCGGGGGGGAACCTAACCTAACCTTTTTTTTTTTTTTACGGGTGGAAATCCTCATGGACTACCTCCACCTGGGGAAAGGCGGAGGGGCGTGCCGGACTCTTACCGGCTAAAACCACCCCGGTGTCTCCTCACACGTGCGCGTGGGGCCGCAGGAATCCAAATTCTTCCGCAGCCCCACACTAGTGCTGGCCCGGTCCGTCCAGGCCTCGTCTCCTGCACGGGGTTAAACTACCCCGTGTATCGCCTCAGGGGCGCGCACCGACACCCGCGCGCGCCTCCGCCTCGGGTCCATCGAGTAGGGGTGGCGGGGGCTTCCCCAAGTCCCTAGCCCCTGGACCCATTTATGGGGGCCGGAAAAGGGCGTTGTCCGCCCTTCTCCTGCGCCCGGTGCGCCTTCTGCGGCCAGGGAAGGGAGTCGAGATCTCCCTTTCCCGTTCCGCAGTTTCCTTCTGCGACATCACGTCCTCGCAGAAGGACACCACTGCATCCCACGACTCTGCGCTACCGACCATCTTCTGCACTAAGGCCGGCAGCGACAGATCGCCTCCTACTTTATTTGTGAGGACACGGCGCTGCTCCTCCCAAGCTACACACTCGGCGAGCGTGTGTTGCGCAGTGTCCTCCCCGCAATGGATGCAGTGGTGGCACCGAGCGTCCGGCTCCCTGTCTATGCGGCGCAGGTACTTGCCGAAGCAGCCATGCCCCGACAGCACCTGCGTCACCCTAAACGACAGGGAGCCGTGCCTTCTCCCGAGCCAGTCGTCGAGTACTGGCCGGATCGCCTCGACGGTAGCGAGGCCGGCGGTAGGGCGCAGAAGCCTTTGCCGCCATTTCGCCACCAAGACCTGACGGAGCTCCTCTCGACGCAGCGTGATCTGCCGCTGCACCGGCCTCGAGCCCCGTGCCCGCTCTTCCTCGCGCCATCGATATAATGACGCGAGTACTTTCGCCTCTAGGTCCCAGGGCGGGGATCCGGCCAGGACGCAAGCCGCCTCGTAGGAAATCGTGCGATACCCGCGGGCGACTCTGACGGCCATCGCTCTCTGCGGTTTACGCAAAATGGCGAGAGTGCTGGCCGTCATGTCCATCGCCAAACACAGGGGCCCCATACAGGGCCATGGACCGCACGATTCCCACGTACAACCGCATACAGGCGGCGCTCGGGCCCCCCAAGTTAGGAAGCAACGTTGATAGCGCGCCCGCTGCACCCATCAGCTTGGGCGCCAGCCGCCGGAAGTGGGGTCCGAATTCCCATCGGCTGTCGAGCACCAATCCCAGATACTTCATGGTGGACTCGACAGCTATCCGGACCCCGCTGACCACGATGTGTGAACCCGGCGGCGGCGCGCGTCGAGGGCCATGGAACACCATGGCCTCCGACTTATTTAGGGCCACCTCCAGGCCCAGGCGCCGGATGCGGTTCACCACTTGTGACACCGCAGCCGTGGCAACCAACGCTGCTTCCCTGTGTGAACTCCCCCGGGCAGTGACGAGCGTGTCGTCCGCATAACACGTCAAGTCGGCGCCCGACGGGAGTTCACCTCTCAGCACCCAGTCGTAGCCGATGTTCCACAAGAGCGGTCCCAAGACCGATCCCTGCGGAACACCGCACGATATGACGCGCCGACCAGCGCCGTCACGTCCCCAATAGGTAACGCATCTCTCCTCAAGGTAAGCCCCTATTGTGCGGCGGAGGTAGGGAGGCACGCGATGGTAATTCAGCGCCTCCCGAATACAACTCCAGGGTAGGGTGTTGAAGGCGTTGGAGATGTCTAAGGACACCGCCAGCACCACCCCACCCTGGGATACTGTCTCCTCCGCCAGGGCCCTCACGCGCGTAATAGCGTCTATGGTGGAGCGCCCGCGACGAAAACCAAACTGGTTCTCGTCCAGGTCCGGCCCCTCTCTGCACAAGTGGCTGACGAGTCTTTGCGGTTCCCCCTGGGGCACATGCGGCTGCTGCGGCCTTCTTGGCGGCTTTGCGGGCCTTCTTGCGGCCCACGACTTTCGCCCAGGTCTCACCCTTAGACCCGGCAGTCGTGGGCTGGTTGCTCGGAGGAGCTCCCTCCGCGGGCTTTTTGTTACCTTCCGCGGGCTTCCCCTTTTGAGGCGCAAGACTCGGCGGCTCCTCAGTCCTCCGCGTGTCAGCCGCTAAAGGCGGACGGAGGATTTCCACCGGGAGACGCCGAGGAATTGCCTCCAGCCGAGCGTTAACCATGCTCCCGCACTGGAGCATGCAGAGCCGGACAATGCGCTCGACCTCTTCGTCGGTACGAGGGCTTGCCGTTCGCAGTGCGGGAGTCGGGTCCACTACAGGTGCGGCATCGCTGGACGTGCGTTGCTGCTGCTGCTCGCTTAGCGCAGCAACTTGCCGCCGGAGGTCCTCCAAGTCATTTCTGAGGCGGCTGTTTTCCTCCTGTAACTTTGCGACGTCGTCAGAGGCCGTCCTGTTGAGGAGGATGCCAACCGCCTCCCTGATATCCGCGGCAGCCTCCTTTAAGCCACGGGTGAACGTGCCCTTCAGGCTGCCGGACTTGGTGGCAACCTTCAGGACTAAGTCCACCCCATCCAGAGCGAGCTGGCTTAAGGCCACCGCAGATGGCTCTCCCCCTTCCGCCGCAAGAGCAGCTCGTCGCTCGCGAGCACGTCGGGCCATTTCCGACACTTCGTCGGCCGCGACGGCTTTGCGCTGCTCCCTCTTGGCGGCATTGAGCTCCGCCTTTGAGCTCCCCAGCGAGGCACAGCTTTCACCGCCATCGCCAGGGTCCTCCGTAGTGAACCCCATGTCACTATCTGCTTCACTAGCCGCCGAGGTATTGGAGCACACGAACCGTCCGTGCTTATCCCTCCGCGGCTGCGAAGCACTCGCCCCTCTAGATGCCTGCCGACCCCTCCCCGAAGTCGGCAACTTGGGGGCCGGCAGACCTTCCTCGTCTGACGATCGGCACACTGGACGTTTCCTAGCGGAAGACGTCCCACGCGATCGATTTCCGCCGCTTCCAGTATCAGATCCTGCCTGATTTTCTACCTCTACTGATTTTTTTAGATATTTTTCTCTTTCCATTTTTTATCCCACGAGTGTGGAGGAAATAACAGTCCATCCGAGCAGTGCCTCCTTTGCCCGGATAAGCCTATGCGTAACCCGTCAAGGGTGTCGGCCGGTACCCCGACGGGGGCATCGCTAACGACTGAACATTTACCCATCAGCCATGCAGCTCCTCACGGCGTGCCACGCTTGAGCTTCGGGTGATTTTTTAAAGAGGTTATCATCCTCGCGACTCCAGGCGGTTAAGCCGATAGCCCTCGGCTCCTAAGGCGCCGCGAGACGTGATCCACGACACGCCAGAGGGATTCCGAGGTTCGAATGGTGGCAGAGTCGATACGGGTTCTTCTCATGCCTGCCCAGAGACCGGGTTAGGGAACACTGAGCCCATTCAGTTTCCTTTTTTACAGGGTGTGGTCCCTGAAAATCCCGCGATTACGGGTTGCCCGGCGTCGGCAAAAGCCGAGTGCACCTGGCACCTCACCGCGCATGTCACATTCTCTGTTCCTCTCAAGGGAGAGGATACAGGAAGCAACTAATAGGCCCTCCGCTATGCAAAAAAGCCCTCACCCAGCCAGTTTTGGTCCGCGACGGTTTCCCGCTACCACCCATATCTGAGTGGCGTTCCCCTATCCGCCACCTGGGGACGCGCCCGATGGGAGCTCTGGCAACTCCACACGGGAACCTTTTTTTTTTTTTTTTACGGGGGGAAATCCTCATGGACTACCTCCGCCTGGGGAAAGGCGGAGGGGCGTGCCGGACTCTTACCGGCTAAAACCACCCCGGTGTCTCCTCACACGTGCGCGTGGGGCCGCGGGAATCCAAATTCGGGTAAAAAAAACGGGGTAGCGAGGTGTTCAGCTACCCCCCTCCACAGCCTCCAACTCCACCTGCGTATCGGACCCCCCCGAGTCCGATACGCGGAGGCCATGGGACCAGGAAAAACTAGCATTTAGAAGCACCAGCCTTCCTGTCCCCAGCGACGGATCTGGTCTATGGCTCCGCCGCCAACCAAGATTCGGCTGCGGAGGGTAGGGAGAGCGGCGCCTCGCAATACCGACACTCCTCTCCCCCCGCGGCCCCACCACCACCGCATCAACGGTGCGGCCCCGTCTGAGTCGCGGAGGATAGGGAGAGTGGCGCATCGCCATACCAGCACCCCTCTTAGTCCGCGACTCCACCTCGGCTGCAGCGGTAGAGGGGGCGGACACCCCTCTATCCGCAGCCCACCAACACACATCCGAAGTGGGCTTCCCAAGCCCACTCGGAGTGGCCACCTCGGGCTGGCCCTACACCTCGGGCTAGCCAAGGGGTTCCTCTTTGTTCACCGCGGTTGACCAAGCCACGGCTACTAAGCCCCCCCCCCCACGACAAGGCGGGAACCCGTTCGGGGGGGAACCTAACCTAACCTAACCCAAGTTGCGCGTCATACGCCGAAGCGTAAACATCGTTTAAAGTGAGCTCCGCGTTCGAAAAATCCGGAAAAATAGTAAATTTAGTGCTATTGTAAAGTGTCATACATCAAATTGTGTGTAAAGTTGTCAGCTTTACGGTGGTGGTAGTGTTACCAAGTACACGATTTCGCTTGAGTGGTTTTTTGGCGGAAAACCTCCGATTTTCAACAAAGTAAGGTAAATTTTTATCTTCTTCTTGAAACGCTGCGAAATCTAAAGCTGCAACATATTATTTTTAATACACTAAAATTTGACGCTTTGCATGGTGCACATTTTGATTCTTGTTCTGGATTTTTCCGATAAAAATTACAGAAGTTATATTGATTTTTCTTGAAACGTGTTTTAAGAACCAGAATAGTGCGGCTATATCTAAGAGTGTGTTTAAGATGTGCTTATAACGCGCTCTCAAAAAACGTTTAGAGCACAAAAATTGATTCACTCTACAAGATTTTATAGCCTAAAAACCAAAATTTTCATAAAATCAAAATTTTTAACGCTCTATAATTCGAGAACTAAATCGAGGACATATACTTTTTATTTACTAAAATTGTGGTCTTTTTAATATTAAATCTGAATACAATAAATTCAGAATTTTTCGTCACGAAATTTTCGTAATATTAGATTTTTCAGAAAAAGTGTGTGGCACGTGGTCACTGTTCCAGCATTATCACAGGCTTTTAAAGTGCTTAGAAGGAAGCCAGACATAATATCATTTCAATTTGTCTTTTTTTTTGAAAAAAATCGGACAAAAACTTCAGGAGATATTGAATTTTTTGCAATTTTTGGAATTTATTTTAATAAATATAAATAAAATACATAAACAAATAATTTCATCGCACAAAGCTCCCCGAGACCTTTTCAACGATACCAAGGTCGACAGGTCCATCTCTTACCGTTGCTGAGTTACAACAAAATTTGTATATTGGACGCCATGTTGAAAAAGCCACCAAAATTTCAACTGGCGATATCTCAGCAACCATTGGTCGTATTACACTGAGGTTTTCAATATACTTATATTAAGGACATTCTTAATATTAAGAAATACAGAAATCGCCTACTTTTTTTGACCACCATAACGGTGACCATTTCTGGATAGCTGACTGCGAGCTGAGCAGATAGACCCCAAACTCGACTATTTTAGGTCCAGTAGAACGGCAGGAAAACAAGTTTTAGTTAACATCAGCCATCTTGTTCCGCCATCTTGCTTAGTTTTAAATTGCAATAACTTCGGAACCGTTGGTCGTAGAAAGTCCCGGTTTTCACTAAATTTAAGAGTGCGGCCCCGTTTGAGTCGCGAAGGATAGGGCGAGTGGCGCATCGCCATACCAGCACTCCTCTTCCTCCGAGACTCCACCTCGGCTGCAGCGGTAGGGGGTGCGACCTCCCCTCTCACCGCGGCCCCCCGACACACATCCGAAGTGGGCTCAGCAAGCCCACTCGGAGTGGCCACCTCCGGCCGGCCCTACACCACGGGCCAGCCAAGAGGTACCTCTTCGTTCACCGTGGGTGACCAAGCCACGGCTACTAAGCCCCCCCCGCCACGACAAGGCGGGAACCCGTTCGGGGGGGAACCTTTTTTTTTTTTTTACATGGGGAAATGCCTACGCATACCCGCCTCGCGGGGGCAAGGACGGGTTATGTCGGACTCGCACCGACTAAAACCCCATGGTGTTCCACCCTCGTCGCATATTGGCAGGGCCACGGGAACGCTTTCGCACACTTCCGCGGCCCCACCTGCGCTGGCCACTCCATGGCGGCCCCTCCTCGGGAGAGGACTACTCCTCCCCCATCTCCCTCTCAGGTAAGGCGCACCAGAACACATGGCGCGCCCTCCTCCTCGGCCTCTAATTTGCAATGCGCAACAGACGCCCCCGAGTCCGATGCGCGAAGGCCATGGGGCCAGGAAAAACTAGCACTCAGAAGCACTGGGCTTCCTGGCCCCAGCGGCGGATCTGGTCTATGGCTCCGCCGCCAACCAAGATTCGGCTGCGGAGGGTAGGGAGAGTGGCGCCTCGCAATACCAACACTCCTCTCCCCCCGCAGCTCCACCACCACCGCATCATTAACGGTGCGGCCCCGTCTGAGTCGCGGAGGATAGGGCGAGTGGCGCATCGCCATACCAACACTCCTCTTCCTCCGCGACTCCACCTCGGCTGCAGCGGTAGAGGGTGCGGACTCCCCTCTCACCGCAGCCCACCGACACACATCCGAAGTGGGCTTCCCAAGCCCACTCGGAGTGGCCACCTCGGGCCGGCCCTACACCACGGGCCAGCCAAGGGGTTCCTCTTTGTTCACCGTGGGTGACCAAGCCACGGCTACTAAGCCCCCCCGCCACGACAAGGCGGGAACCCGTTCGGGGGGGTCGGGGGGGAACCTAACCTAACCTAACCTAACCCCAACTGCCGTCGCGAACGTCACGTTTTTAAGTTGCTCCGCACTTAAAAATTCAGAAAAATAGGTTTTTCACAACGGATTTTGGTGTGTCATATGTCAAAAGATGCGTTTTGACTCGCGGCATAAAGTAGTGAAAACCGCAAGAAAATTGGAGTTTCTGTGAAAAAGTTAAAGTGAAAAAAGTGATTTTGGAAATTTTTAAAATTTTCAAAGTGAAACGCTGCGCGATTAATCGCTTTGACCCCTATTTTTTAAAGTGCGGCCTTGAAGTGACTCGCGGCCCCCACCCATTTGCAAAAAGTGAGATTTTTCGGAGCCATAGTCTCCGAGAAAAAGCCAAAAAAACAAGTGCCACATGGGCACGTGTTTTGCGAAGCAGAGTCGTGCGGCTATTTTTGGAGTCGCATCCTGGTAATACGTGCGGAGAGGAGCCGGGAGCAATTTCCAGAACTAATTAAAGTTAAGTGGTTTAAGAGATATTGACTTTTTAAAATTTAGCAAAAATTGACATTACAATAAATTAAAAACTAAAGTGAAGACCCCCAGTTATTATTTTAAAATAGTGTTAATAATAGTTTAAGGAACGTGTATAAAAAAAAATTAGATTTTTCTAGTCAGTAGTTTTTTAGTTATAAATTTTTTAATATATTTGGTTTACACGTGTTACCCTTATATTAGGTGTTGGCAAATTATAAATACATATTTAAGAAAAGGGTATGATAGCTTAATTTAATTTTTGTAGAATTTTAATATTTAAATTTTGTTGTAAACATCATATTTTTCTAAAAAATTACAACATATTGTGGAAAATTTAATTATAGGGGGCCTAAAAAGCCAAAATATCTATACAGACGTAAGCTCGACACCGAGACCTTCTAAAAGAGCCCAAACACGGGTCAAATTGGTTAAGAGACGGCCAAGATAGCAAATTATTGTCTGGACCGGCGGCCATTTTGGAAACTTTAAAAAAAAAACTTAATAACTCTGTTTGTAGAAGTCGTAGTGATTTGCGGTTTTGGACTATACTATTACTAGATCGATTTCCACCCACCTACAAAGACTCGGGCTTTTTTGAGCTCTAGTTTTTCAGGGTCCTGAAGTCGATCCTATCAGAAACACCGGGCGAAGGGTAGTAGTATAGTCGAAGCGCTGGTCTCCTGCGATTTCTGGAAGCAGAGTTATTGGCATTCAAATATTTATTTTGACATTTCGGCAGCCATCTTGGAATTCTAAAATAGACCATAGCTGCCAAACTAGGAGTCGTAGAGGACTGGGGTTTGGACCCTAGGCGTCGGCAAGTAGTGCCGGAACAGAGAATCCAGTTTTCAGGGAATTTCAGCGCCCACAATTTTTGAGTCCTGAAAACTACACGAAATTATAGCCCTGGTCGAGCCCATCAAGACGAGCCCAAGCACGGAGCTGTAGGCCTGTTCGTTCGGAATTTACAGCGTGGAAACCGTATTTTGGCAGCCATCTTGTTTTTCAACCAAAATTTGAAAACGCGGTAATTTTCGAACCTATTGGGCTGGGTATACCGAGTTTGGGTTCTTTGAAAAGGTTTCAAGGAGCGCTTTGGGCCGGCTACGAGATATAGACTCTACATAGAGTCAAAGACCTGTTAGTCTATAACTCTCTGTGTTTATAGTATTTTTAAGAAATTTTTAATAATTAAGACAGATCTTGTATAGATCCGACAGAATAGACAGAGACTGACTCTATATAGAGCAACATAAAGTCATTTGTTTTTGTTCTAATATTATTTTATTTTAATTTATTTTATATTACTTTGGTCATTTATGTAGTTGGAAAAAATTGTATATGTAGGAAGTATAGTGGATATAGTACGGAGACTAATTTTGTAGTTAGGAATAATAATTAATTCGTTTACACGAATTAATTATCCAACGAGTCGAGGATAAACTAGTAACGGAATACGACAAGCGTACTGTTCCACGTCAGAGCCAAGACTGTCTTAACGGCGGCCGCTCAGTCCGTTTTATACAAACAGGACGGGCGGCAACGCAGGTGCAATGCCGCAGGTGTGCGGTACACGTGTCGTTTACAAGAATTCTGTTTAGCTAGACTGACGCCACCGCATCTACAACGGTGCAGGTGACGTCACGGCCATACTGACATGCGTGCGTCCTCGCACGCGCTCCATCACAATTTTAGTTATCTGTAACAACTGTAATCTGTAAAACATCGTTCGATTATCCTGACAAAACAGCATCTGGTCCGGTCTATACTGACCCTTCAGACTCGGGTGATAATCAGTTTTGTTCCGGCAGTAAGCCCTACAAAACTTTTATCATCTTTATTCTAGATCGGAATGATTAGTCTGTAGCTTTTCTATTTTCTCTTTTTTTTTTCAAGTACTGTTTTGCTAGTCCAGAATCACTATTCCCTATAGCTATATCACTGGACCGGCACAAAGCCCTGCAATGATTGTAAGAACTATTCTTTTTTCTTAATCTCTTTTTTTTCAGTACCATTTATGCTAGTCCGGAATCACTATTCCCTGTAGCTATATCATTGGACCGGCAAACGCCCTGCAATGATAGTAAGAACCACATTTTTTTTCTTACTCTCTCTTTTTTTTTCAATTCAGTATAGAAAAGTTACAGACCAACCATACCGCAAACATGTCCCCGTCACAATCACACAAAAGTGTATCGTGAGGGACGGAGTGACACGATAACACCTAAGTATGTAAACCAACGGCAACTCGACACATATCCCAGTGTAGCACAGACCAGCCTCCCTGCAACTTCATGTTCCTTTCCTGCACTAGAATAATTACTTCGCTAGAGTGTTGTAACGTCTCTAGTATATTTTAGATGCACAGACACGGCTACCTCTGACTGTCGCACGTCCTCGTGCGGTTGACAGTGAAAAGCATACGGTCCATCAGTTATCACCACCTGCTAACAGATATTAACTCTTGTTAAATATTACAACGGTCGACCATCCTAGACTTCATTTAAGTCTGCAACGCTCCGATATGGCTACCTCCAGGCAAACGCACTACAGCTATTCCTTCTGCTGTGTTCGTGCCACATTCGCGCCAGCAAGCCGTCGCGCCGTACTAGCGCTAGCGAATCGTCGCACTGCTTTGCAAAATTAAAAGAAATCGAAATAAATGTATTGCGAACCATGGAATTCCGAGCTTCCAAAATTCATCACATATTCTCTTAAGAAACGGCAACTGTATGACATTTGAAAACATTGCAAAAAACGGAAACTATGTGTAGAGACGGATACCATCACATATTTCAAAGGGAAGGAGGCAATTGCGCAAAATCTACGAAAGCCGACCAAGCCTCAGGACGTCCATTTACAGTGCCAAAGCACCATTTGTTCGGCGGCCGCTTGAATTGCCTTGTCGTAAGATCAGCCGATAAGTTACCGACTGTAGCGGTGTAGGCTCAATCATACTAGCGCTCGGCCGTACCTGACCATGTTCGATTAGCCGTCACAGCATCTTCCTCTTTGATCATTGTTGTAGAGACTTTTAAATCCTTAGACATCAAACCCCAATCTTGTCGTTCACATAATATTTGGAGCAAACTGCAACACTGGTCAACAGATTAGGACACAAAAATGTCACTTATTATTTTTAATTCATAGTACGTCAAAGTTAATCCTTTATTTTGGTACACCCTTAAACGTTTTGAACTTCAAAGTATAGCAAATGATAATCACGTTTCGCGTGAACTATCAAATCACAACAAAACTTGAACAAGTTAAGTTTTCATTGAATGCAAACCAACTACTAGAAAGCCTCCAACATTTCTTTCGACATTTGTTAACATATTTAGGTACGTCAAGAAATAATGAAAATACTTGCGGGTACTTTTAATACTAATCGAAAAAAAAAGGTTAATCTTTTGCCTTAAATAATTTCACTTTATCTTTTCTCTACACTTTAATCATACGACAATATCGTAAGTAGGACAGTAAATTTCATAACGGTATTTAACATAAAAACAGATTCATCAATGCGGAATGCATTATAGTCTTTGAGAAATGTAATAATCCTCATACTATTCGAAGATTATATGTGGGCAAAAATGGGGACTTTATCCCACTTCTGATGTAGGAAGTATAGTGGATATAGTACGGAGACTAATTTTGTAGTTAGGAATAATAATTAATTCGTTTACACGAATAAATTATCCAACGAGTCGAGGATAAACTAGTAACGGAATATGACAAGCGTACTGTTCCACGTCAGAGCCAAGACTGTCTTAACGGCGGCCGCTCAGTCCGTTTTATACAAACAGGACGGGCGGCAACGCAGGTGCAATGCCGCAGGTGTGCGGTACACGTGTCGTTTACAAGAATTCTGTTTAGCTAGACTGACGCCACCGCATCTACAACGGAGTCATGGATTCGACCCCACACAGAGTGATACAAGTACGTGCATAAATACTATTGCTGACTTTGCACCCAGTGTGTGGCCTATATCGTGTCACTTGAGTAAGCAAATGTAATAGAGTCTGCATGAAAGATGTATTAGAATAAGTTTGCCATTGTTGAAGTACATGAGCTTCTGTACGGACATCTCTTAGTTTTATTTTAGTTTTTAAAAACGCCTCCACCGCTCCCGTTAACTTGACTGGCGCAGCCGGTAGGATCGCCATTTGCTTGCGCCGTCCGCGAAATAAATTCGAATAAAATCGTTTACTGCGTTCGTGCCGCGAGGCGATCCTGCGAACCAATATAAATTTGTCAAGTGGAGAGCAGCTAAAGATAACGAAGGCCGGCTGGTGAGTCCAAATTTTCACCTTCCTTTCCTTGTCATATTATATAGTTTTGTTATTTTGCAATTAGACCTCTTGCGATATAACGTTATCTGGTTTTACATAAAAATCTGTGAAACTTATATTTAAGAATACTTAAACTTAATAACTAACTGCATAAAGAAATACTAGGAATAACTAGATAAGTAAGCGCGTCCATGCAATAACGACGCGATAAGAGCTTGCACTGTAGGAACAAAGCGATTATAACTATTACAAATTATAATTGTAGTGTATGTTCGTTGATTAAATTTTTATTGAGGACTTATTTATTTCATATTTTGTATTTTACTTATTAATTATTTTACTTTTATTTTAACTGTGTTTTTGATTGTGAATTTGAATTCTTGTATTAATTATATTATTTTATCGCCGTATTTTATAAAATAAAGTTCTACAAACTGGAAGATCAAGTGCAAATTAAGATGATTCCTAGTGAAATGCTCAAAATTGTACCGATATTCAACGGTGATAAGCACCAATTAAATCTTTTTATTCGCAAATGTGAGTATATATTTAATAAATATAGGGGATCCGATGAACAAAATTTATACGTAATGTACGCGATAACAAGTAGACTCGTAGGCGACGCTGCAGCGCTCTTTAGCGAGCGCGAGGACATTAATTCGTGGGAAGATTTTAGAGAACTGCTAATTCAACATTTTGGAGACCCTAGGAGTGAAGAATGTATTGCTATAGAACTTGAAGGTTTGCGTATCCGAAACAACGAGTCATATTTAGATTTCTGTAATAGGATCCAATCCGTTCGTAGTGTTTTAATATCGAAAGTAAATAGATTAACCGATCCGAATGTAAAGAGTAGCAAAATTATTATATATAATAACACATCTTTAAATGTCTTTTTGTATAATTTGCCAGAAAATATGGTGCGAATTGTTCGCTTAAAAGCGCCCAGTACACTAGAAGAGGCTTTAAGCGTGGTCATGGAAGAAGTCAACTTCCATGAGCAGTATACCTTACGTAATAATATGTATAGTAATCCTAGTAATAAACTAACGCCACCCAGTATACCAAATAATAATCCTACGTTTAAATTCGGTACAAATAGTTTTAATTCAATGGCACCTATGGGCTATAAACCCGAATTAACCCCTAACAAATTTAACTTTGGACTTCCGCAGGGGTCACAATCAAAACTAACTCAATTTAATAATAATCAACAAAATTTTGGATACCGCCCCCAACAATTCGGCTTCCGCCCGCAACAATTTGGTATAAGCCCGCAACAGTTTAATATGCGTCCCCAACAGTTCGGGATGCAACCACAAACATTTAATAAACCTCAACAATTCGGTATGCGCCCACAACAATTTGGAAACCAACAACAAAACTTTTATAAGCCCCAACAATTTGGTTACAAGTCTCAGTTAAATAAAAATCAATACACTGGACCCAGTGACGTCACAATGCGAACGGCACCACCACTTAAAACAAATCAACAAGGCTTTCAGTTAAATGAACTCGACCTTGATAATACGTATTACGATGATGCGTGCGGCGATGTGTACCCACTTTCTTATGATAACTGCTGCTATGAGGAGTACTCAAGCAGTGGCCTTAATGTTCCCGAGCTCGATTATTATGAAAATCAATATCCGACAATAATTCCTGAAGTAACACAAAGCGTCCCAACCAATATGGACGACAAGGATTTTCAGGTCGAAGCCTCGGAACTTACGAAAAAATAGAGTTAAATTGTAGTACTAATTTCAGATTGCCGTTTATTTATATACCGGAAATCGACTCCAAATTTATGATTGATACAGGTAGTACGCGATCATTCATTAGTCCATCAAAGGCTTATAAGTACTTTCCAGAGTACATAAGTCACGAACCATTCGAAGTCATTAGCACACATGCATCGAGCAGACATGATCAAGTTATTCAAATCCCGTCTTTACCAATTTTCAACTGTAACGATATTCATAAACTATACATTTACAATGTCGACTCTAGGTACGATGGCTTAATTGGGAATGATATACTTTGCAACCTAGAAGCAGTAATAGATTTAAAAAACGAGATTCTTAAAACTAAAACTACCGTAATACCTATAACACATAGTAAATCTTCTTACGTTTCGGAGTTATCTCCTCGTTCCGAGCAAAGAGTCAAACTCCCAACAAATTTATATTCAGGTAATGCTGTAATCGATTATAAAGAATTCTGTAAGGGTGTGCGAATGCCTAGTGCGTTAGTGAAATGTAAGGATGGTTATACGACTACAGTAATCCAGAATACCTTAGATATACCGATAAAATTAACTATAAAAAAACCATTGAATGTAGAAGCATATGAAGAGAGTAAAGCGACTAAATGTATAGTTAACTATATTACAGATATGTCAGATATTGAAGTAGATAAAATATTAGAGCAAAATTTAGAGAAACTACGCTTAGACCACATGTCGGAAGAAGAACAAAAATCGATATACCACTTATGTAGAGAATATAAAGATATTTTTTATAGCGATCAAATACCTTTATCTTTTGCTAATGAGGTGAAACACTATATTAGAACCAAAAACGAAGACCCTATCTATGTCAAACCCTACAGGCAACCTCCCGCACAAACACAGGAAATTAAAAACCAGGTACAGAAACTATTAAATGATAATGTGATTCAGGAATCCTTTTCGCCTTGGTCAGCCCCAGTCCATTTAGTTCCCAAAAAGAGAGACACATCTGGTGAAATGAAGTATAGGATGGTTATCGATTACAGACGTCTAAACGACATAACTGTGGACGATAAGTACCCTTTACCCAATATCACTGACATTTTTGACAAACTAGGCAAGAGTACTTACTTTTCAACCTTGGACTTAGCTAGTGGATACCACCAAATTGAGATCAACGAATCAGATAGACAAAAAACGGCATTCAGCACAGAGAACGGACACTATGAATTCCTGCGAATGCCCTTTGGCCTGAAGACAGCTACAGCCACCTTCCAAAGAGCCATGGATAACATCCTAAGAGGCTTATAAGGAATTCATTGCCTTGTCTATCTTGATGACATAATTATTTTCTCGAGTAGCCTCCAGGAGCATTTACAAAAATTAAGGACAGTTTTTGACAGATTGAGATCGACTAATTTAAAAATACAACTTGAAAAATCAGAATTCTTGAGAAAAGAAGTGCTATACCTAGGGCACGTTATTACTAAAGACGGACTTAAACCAAAACATGATAAGATTCAGGTTGTATTAAGCTGCCCGTTACCAAGGACGACTACCGAGATCAAGAGTTTCCTAGGATTGATTGGTTATTACAGACGCTTTGTAAAAGACTTCGCCAAAATCACTCAGCCCCTTACAGCATGCCTAAAGAAAAGAAATAAAATTGTAATAGATCAAAAATATATTGATGCGTTTCAGAAGTGTAAGGAGATTCTGACTAATGCACCTTTACTCCAATACCCAGATCCAGACAAACCTTATGTTTTAACTACAGATGCTTCTACTGTTGCTTTAGGTGCGGTCTTATCGCAGGGGACAATAGGGTCCGATAAGCCCATTGCCTACGCCAGTAGAACTCTCAGCGACACTGAGACCAGATATAGTACAATAGAGCGTGAACTACTCGCCATAATATGGGCCGTAAAACATTTTAGACCATACCTTTACGGGCGTAAGTTCACCATATATACCGACCATAGACCACTAGTTTGGCTTTACTCACTTAAAGAACCGAACAGTAAACTGACCCGTTGGCGTTTACGTCTTCAAGAGTACGACTTCGATATTGTATACAAAAACTGAAAACAAAATAGTAATGCTGATGCCCTCTCTCGGATAAAAC
Source organism: Parnassius mnemosyne (assembly GCA_963668995.1). NCBI lineage: Eukaryota > Metazoa > Arthropoda > Insecta > Lepidoptera > Papilionidae > Parnassius > Parnassius mnemosyne. The sequence continues at coordinate 34,683,000 of CAVLGL010000090.1, read as the reverse complement.
TAAATGCCATAGACTCTGATGACTCACAATCATTGGAAGTAAACCTGGACCCTAAAGAACAAAAACTGCAAAAATATCTGACAGAATTAACTGACCAAATTGTGGACTTAACGACTGAAAACAGGGACGACTCTAGGACAATAACTATAACTGACACATCCGCCACTGTATCCGTCGACCAGTTAGAGACTAACACGAAATACCCGTTACCACCTATATCCTCTGATAGTAGTATTTCTGGACAAGATCTTGAATCTAATGGTATTCCAATATTAAAGGAGGCCATTGACTCAAAACCAAACCAAATTTTAGTTTATACCTGGCATAAAAATGAAGTACAAGTAAGAAATTTATCCAGGGATAAACAAAAGGATCTCGAAGTTTTTGCCCCACTTAAGAATGAAGATCTTATTAAAAATTTCTTAAAAGAGTACATTAAGCCCAAGACTAAATATTTTATTTATTACGAAAACATTCAACATAGAAAAGAATTCTCTAAAATTATTATACAGCTATTTAAAAAGGGAATGGTAGAATTTATTGAATGTACAGAGCGTGTTATATATGTAGAAGACGAGAAAGAACAAAAAGAAATCATACTGCAACATCATGAGGGAAAGACGTGTCACAGAGGAATAAAGGAAACGATGAGTAGAATTAAAAGAAATTATTATTGGCAGAACATGCAAGAGACGATTGCTGCAGTACTTAATGTTTGTGATGCCTGTAGGAAAATGAAATATGAAAGAAAACCCATTAAACCATTACTTCAATTAACTCAAACCCAAAACGCCCCCTTCCAAGAAGTTTTCATGGACCTTTTTTCAATTGAATCCGTTTATTACCTAACTTTGGTTGACGCATTTAGTAAATTAGGACAAGCTATCGAAATTCCAAATAGATCCGCACCGGAAATCGTAAGAGCGCTTATTAAATATTTTTCAATATACGGAACACCAAAAAAATAACTTCTGATCCCGGTAGTGAGTTTAATAATGATCTCATTAAGGAACTTATGACTATGTATAACATACTACTACACATTACCACTCCTAATAACCCGAATTCAACAGGTATAATAGAGAGATTCCACTCCCCAATTATAGAGATATACAGATTGGCGAAATACGAACGAAAGTGTATAGATGCAGCTACTGTAATGAGTTACTCAATTATGGCTTATAACCACACCATACATAGTACAACCGGCCTTACTCCTTTCGAAATCGTTTTCGGTCATACCGACTCTAATTCAACGTTCACCGCGAATTTCGAGAAATGTTACACCCAAAAACTATTAAAAGATCATGCTAAACGTATTAGATATCTATATAATTACATATCAGATAAAATCTTAGAGAAAAAGGAAAAGGTAAGGGAACAAAAGCGCGGTGAAACGGATAGAAATTTTAGAATAGGAGATGTTATATACGCCAAGGAATCTAACATAAGAAGAAGTAAAGACAAACCGCGATATAGGAAAGCTGTCGTTAGTGGTAATATAGAAAGAAATATAGTTCCTGTTAGGATTGGTAATAGAAATACTTCAGTGCCAATTAAAAATATTAAACGTCCTCCACAGGTGGTGTATAATAATTCTGACGATGGTTCAGAAAGAATGGGCCCTTCAACTTCGAAAACTTGAAAAAAAAACCAGGAATCCTGCCTGTCAAACTGGGTCGTGCCTCATTGCAAATAGACAGTTGGCTTATTATTAAAACTTTAAACTTAGAAGGTATAGGTAGTGATTTAGATTTTAGTATATTAAAGTATGACGAATTCGTTGCGTTGATAGATGTTAATAAACCATATATTCATGAATTTTTAGCTATTCGAACACATGTAGGGTATTTAAGAGATGCAACTATAGAAAAATTTCGGCAACTTGTGCCATCGAAAAGATTTAAAAGAGGCATTATTGACCCGCTTGGGTCTATGATAAAAATAGTAACTGGAAATTTGGATCATGATGATGCCGTCCGATATGACTCATTGATTTCTAAACTAAACGATAATCAGATAATGTCGGATAAGAGAATTACATTAGTCTCCAAAATCTTGGATAGTTTCATCAACAGTACAGAGACCTTACATAACAATACTTTAATATTAGATGAACGCTTGAAGAGAATTGAAAGAATTGTTAAATTCCTAATTACAAAAGAAGAAAACTCCATTTATTCTACCTATGTCCTAGGTATGTTTGACGTGTTTTTGAGTTATTTTAGAACTATTAACGTAATACTAGGAGAAATCGAAACTGCACTAGCATTCAGTAAGGTATCTGTTCTGCATCAAGCAATTTTTAACTCTACGGAATTGTTAAATTTATTACAATCAATCGCGATAACTGAAAATCTATTATATCCTGTAAATGAAAATAACTTAGTTAAACTAGAAAATTGTATTAAGGTTAAGGCTTTTATAAAAGGAAACCAGATCACGTTTATCTTAGAGGTCCCTTTAGTAGGGAATAAAACATATAGTTACTTCAAAATGTATTCATTGCCAATTGCTATTGCAAACAAAACTATTATAGTTATTCCCAAATACCCATACCTATTGGTGAAAGAAAAGGAATACTTGCCAGTCCCGAGAGCCTGCAAACAAATTGCTTTGGATAATCAATTCCTGTGCAATACCGACGATGTACTGCTGCATACAGAACAAAGCTGCGTGGAACAGCTCATGGAGTTTCAATCAAACCTCGATGCCTGTGAACAGCATACTGTGGACATTGAAGATCCCAAAATTCAACGAATAAGCCACGAAAGCTGGATACTGTACGTGAGAAATCATAGAATACTTACCAGAAAGTGCGACAATGACGTCACTCATGAACTTTTATGTGGTACTTACATAATCACCGTAGACGATTTCTGTGAAGCCGAAATTGGAAATATTCATTTTAAATACCACCAATCTTCTTCAGATGACCTAAATTACCGAATTTACCCAATGACTAACTTACCAGAACTGAAGATTTCGAAGCCTCCCATTGTCAGTGAAGTGAGTTTAAAAGGTATAAATCTAGACGAAACTAAACAATTACTTCAACTAGTAAAACTTAGCAAAATAAATCTCAGTGAAAATGCAAGTGCTATTAATGTTAAAAGTGTGAGTTTAGGAACGATAATTTTGTATGTAATTCTACCAATTATTTTCTGTATTTTTATTATAATTAGACATAAACTGTGTGTAATTAAGCGAAATCATCGGATTCCTGAAAATGCCGATAATTTCGCTCTCGAGGAGGGAAGAGTCATGGATTCGACCCCACACAGAGTGATACAAGTACGTGCATAAATACTATTGCTGACTTTGCACCCAGTGTGTGGCCTATATATCGTGTCACTTGAGTAAGCAAATGTAATAGAGTCTGCATGAAAGATGTATTAGAATAAGTTTGCCATTGTTGAAGTACATGAGCTTCTGTATGGACATCTCTTAGTTTTATTTTAGTTTTTAAAAACGCCTCCACCGCTCCCGTTAACTTGACTACGGTGCAGGTGCCGTCATATACAATATTATACTACATTTTTTCAATTGTATACAATATTAAATTTCATATTTTCTTCATTTTATTTTATATATAAGATTAATAATTAGATTTTAAGTGACCAGCTGTGGTGTTTTATTGCCTGCTACTTTAGAGTAAGGTTAGCTTACAAGACGACTCTAAGTAGAGTAGAGGACATAAAGGTAACCAAATAGGTTACATATTATAAGGTTTAATTCATATTCATAATTCATTTATTGCATGTCACAAAGTATAAAGTTGTTACAATATGTCTACAGAGCATGTGACAACCCTGTACGGGCGTAGCATATTAAGATCTATTTTAATTGTTAATTAATATGAAATCAAATTAAATTACAATTTTTAAGGTACATAATCTATACATTATTATTAATTTATTTATTAAATATCAAACTAAATAAATAATACACACATTTATTTAAAATGAAATGTCAATAAATATTTCATCTTAACTATTGGTCATTTTAATTCATATAAATAAGATTTAAAACTTTGATGAAAATATTAATAATGTCATTTAAGTAAATAGAAATAATAAATTTTGTCAAAATAATTTAAATTTATAATTTGTCATTAAAATATTCATTTAAGTTATAATAGCTTTTTACAATAAGCATTTTCTTAAGTACTATTTCAAATTTACGACACTGGAGGGCTTTTATATTATTTGGTAAATGGTTGTAAACCCTTATTGCCATGTAGTAGGGACCATTTTTAAATATTGTTAGATGTGCGGTAGGAGCGACCAGGTTATAACCACGGTGACGTGCGCCATATCGATTGGGTCTATCCCCAATTCGTTGAAAATAATGAGGACTTTTCCTAACAAAGCGGCATAATTCAAAAATATAAATGCACGTCACAGTTAATAAGTTGAATTTAGGGAACAACTTTCGACATGAATCTCTTGGAGCTACGAATGCAATTATTCTAAGGCATCGTTTTTGGAGCACGGATACCGCGTGCACCTCGGTAGAATTGCCCCAGAATATGATGCCATATCTGATCCAGGCACCGGCGTGGCTGTGGTACGCAGTAAGCGCACACTGCTCGTTTGTGTCTTTACGCAGCTCGCGCAAGGCATAGCAAAAACTGCTCAACTTACTTACTACGCTCTCTATATGATTTTTCCATGAAAAAGTTGAGTCTATTGTTATCCCTAGGAGCGAAAACGTGCGAACTTCCTCAATATTTATACCTTGGTAAGATATAGCGAGTGGGACTTCTAGTCTCTGATATGGGCGAAACTGCATTATTTTTGTCTTTTCAAAATTTAACAATAAACCCAAAACGTCCAATTCATCCACAATTTTGCTAAGGCAGTAAGCTATATTTTCCTGTAAACTAGTGAGATTTTTTTGTTCACAAGTAATTATTACTGTCGCGTCGTCTGCAAACAAAACGACTCTATGTGGTATTACTGAAGGGAGTTCGTTAATATACGTAGAGAACAGCAAGCATCCTAGGACGCTACCCTGTGGTATAGATCCTTTTACTGTGGTAGTGTACGAGTTTATTTCATTTATTATTCTTCTATTTTCATTTAAATGGGATATCTGTACGTACTGTTTTCTATTCGCAAGATAAGAAGAGAGCCATTCGTGCGGTTTCCCTCGTATTCCTAGAGAATATAGCTTTTCTAGCAAGGGACCATGCAAAACGCGATCGTATGCTTTGGACATGTCCATAAAAATAGCTACAGCACATCTTCCCTCATTTAGAGCATTATGAATTTCTAAGATGATGTCAAATACAGCGAATGTGGTAGAATGTTTTTTTCGGAAACCATGTTGATATCTATTAAAAATGTTGTATTTTTCAAAAAAATTATATATTGTACTACAAATTATTCTCTCAAAAATTTTCGAAATTACAGGCAGTAATGCGATGGGGCGATAATTAGACACATTAGTTCTATCTCCTTTTTTAAAAACCGGTTTTATCACTGCTAATTTTAGATTTTCCGGAAAAACGCCATCCTCATACGATTGATTTATAAGAAAAGTTAAGGGTTTTACGAACTCATCTACGCAATATATCAGTAAGGTAGCTGGGATTTCATCATATCCACAAGAGTTGTTTCTTTTAAGTCGCATTATTGCCCTTTTTACATCAGCCTCTGTAACACTACCCAGATATAGTGAATTTGGTAAGGATACTCGAGATGGCTGTTTATTTAGAGAGCAGCAGGTTTTTGAATTTATGGTTATATAATAATTATTAAATATGTTTGCAACTTTACTAGGAGATGTTTTTAACCCGTCATTACATAAATAAATGTTTTCATGTTTTACACTTTTACATTTTTTAATTTTTTCATTAATCATAGCCCACATAGTTTTATATTTATTACGTGACGTTTGCAGTCTTTTTATGTACGATTTTCTTTTTTCTGTGGCTATTATTCTCTTTAATATTTTGCTGTAATTTTTTAAATAAGATTTTAAGGCTTCGTTATTGTGGTAGTTCGTAAGATAACGTAAAAAACGTTTGTTATGACAACATTTTTTAATGCCTTTTGTGGCCCATTTTGTCTTCACTTTATTTTGTAATTTATATAATTTTCGTGGAATATGCTCATCTAAAATAGATGTGATTTGGTTCTGGAATTTATTATAGTTTGTATTTATATCACTCGTTCGGGTCATTATGTTACTCCAATTAATTTCATTTAGTTTAATTCTGAAATTATTCATATTATTTTCATTAAAAAGTCGTTTGTTTATTTTATAAGTAATATTTTTTCTATTTATGTTCTCTTTTACTGGTATTTGTCCAATTAATGTGTGATGGTCTGATAAGTCATAGTTTTGTACAAAAGCCGTCATGTATGTATTTTTAGAAATTATAAATTGGTCAATGCATGATTTACAGTTTTGGGTCTCACGTGTGGGGGTGTCTATAAGACAGCGTAACCCGAATGATTTTAAAAGATTGATAAGTCTACGAGATATTTTTGTGTTCTTTGTAATATCAATATCAGTTTTTTAGACCGACTCTAGATAGAGTTCTATAGACGGGAAGTAGAGCAAAAACTCTACATAGGAACAAAAAATAATCTTGCGAGCTTGTAGGCTTTCAATAGAACCGACGCGAAGTACGAACTCACCATAGCCGTATCGAACTGTACATATATATAACTTATACAAACTTTTTGAATTTTTAAAATTTTATAACTTTACAAAACTTTTATTTTGTAAAAAAACTTTAATTATATTACGTAACAAAGACGCGTTCCCCTGACCATGTTTGGCATCCGCACTCCTTCCAAAAAAAAAGAGGACTGTACTCAGGGCTCTCCAAAAAGGACAGAGGAGACTGAAACATCTCCTAAACTAAATCAAACCATAACAGTCCCTAGCGTAAGGAGAAGCATCGGAGAGTGGGAGGCAGCATAAGCGGATGTTGAAGTTGGAAATCAAACCTCTCCCAAAAAGGCAGTCCCGGTGACGCGCCAAAAGCAAAAACTTGTACCATCACAAGAAGCAAGAGGAGCCACACGTAGAGTCTTAATAGAGTCTACAGAGGAATCACAAAAAATTGATATGACAAAATATGTCAATCGCCTGACGGAGGCAAGGGCTTGCCTGCACAAGGCGAAATTGTACCTTAACAACTCGCGTAACCTCAGAACAGACATAAAAACTGAGGTTACCCAGGCGATCCAGAGACTCTACCAACTGGTTAAGGAGGCAGAGGCAGGCAAAAACATAGGGAAAGAAAGAAAAACAAAAGAGCAAGAGAAAAAAGATGACATATCGGTAGATGGCCATGACAATAGACAGTCAGAAGAACGTAGTAAATTAATGAAGAAGCTAGAAGAACGTGGCAAACTCCTGGAAGAAAATAAGAACGAAATGGAAAAACTTAGAGAAGAATTACAAAAGCAAGAAAATAAAGAAGAGAAAGGTACGTACGCAAGTATATTGGCAGGACCACCGAGGAGGCAGCCTCTGCAAAATACGACTATGCACTCGGTTGCGATAACGTCAATGGATGAAAAGGGAACGGGAGAGCAAGTGATGGACCAGATAATAACAGCAATAAACGCCAAAGAAGAAGGGCTAAAAATAGACAGGATCAAAAAAGCAAGAGATAGGAAGGTGATAGTGGGATGTTGCACCCAGGAGGAAATAAATAGGGTAAAGGAGAGGATAAAGAACGCTAATAAGAGCTTAAATGTCGATGACATAAAGAATAAGGATCCACTGGTTATACTGAAGGAAGATATTATAAAAGCCATTAAAGTACAGAATAAACAGCTGTTCAAAAACATAGAGTGAAAAGAGAACAGAATGGAGGTCAAGTATAGGAGAAAATCCAGAAACCCACACACAACGCATATCGTGGTGAGAGTGTCACCCCAGATATCGAAAAACCTAATAGAGGTCGGGTTAATCCATATTGACCTCCAGAGAGTAAGGGTAGAGGATCAGTCCCCTCTTGTACAGTGCTCGCGGTGCCTGGGGTACGGGCATACCAAGCGTTTGTGTAGTGACACAACGGATGTTTGCAGTCACTGTGGAGGCCCACACCTTAAGGCAGAATGTTCAGACTGGCTTTCTGGCGAAATGCCGTCTTGTAGAAACTGTGTTAAGGCAAAAATGGAGAGAAAAGACCACAATGCCTTCAGTGTAGACTGCCCCATAAGAAGAAAATGGGAGACATTGGCTAGGTCCACTGTGGCGTATTGGGCGAGGTGGGCTCCAGACCGAACAGGAACTCAAACCCAAGTAACCACCGATATCACGTGATCCAGGCAAACCTCCGAAGGAACGAGCTAGCTACGGCTGAACTAATCATCGAGGCAAACAAAAATAACACATCGTTTGCCCTAATCCAGGAACCATACATCGGTAGTATCGGCGAAATGAAGATCCATCCAGGGACAAGAGTAGTACAATGTAGCAGAAGCCTAAACACGGACAAAGTGATAAAGGCAGCCATTGTGCTATTCGACGACACCGTTGGCATAACCCAGTGCCCTGACCTTACAACAGAAAACATAGCAGTCGCTAAACTAAGGACAGGAGCCTGGAAAATGGGAGTGGTGTCCGTCTACCTGGAGGGAGACAAACTAGTGGATCCTTACCTGGATATGATTGAGAAAGCCGTAGCTGGCCTAGGAACTGGGAACGTGATACTCGGTGGAGACATAAACGCTTGGAGCACTTGGTGGGGAAGCCGGGAGACGGATGAGAGGGGAATTGAAGTGGCTGCCAAGCTGGATCAACTGGAGCTCCACATAATGAACAGAGGGACTGAGCCCACATTTGACACGATCAGAGGCGGGAAGAGATTCTCCAGCTGTGTGGATGTGACAACCTGCTCGACGAGCCTGCTCGGGAGAATAGACAACTGGAGACTTTCAGAAGAAGTAACCAGCTCGGACCACAGGGCAATCCTATTCGAGATAAATTTAGAAAAATCAATAAGTACAGACATAAAGAGAAACACTAGAAAATTTAACACAAAAAAGACAAATTGGAGTGAGTTTCGTGAGAAACTCACTCCAATTTGTCTTTTAGTAGTAGGTAGGATACGCGGCAAGCGCCTGGTCCCCGGCAACAAATAAACAGATTATTAAAAAACAGTTCGATGCGGTACAGCGCGGGTTCGTACAGAAAATCATCAAATCGTACAAAACTGTGTCTCTGCACTCGGCCCTACTACTCGCCGGGCTGCTTCCCTTGGACCTGAGAGTCCGGGAAGCAGCCTCGCTTTATGAAATAAAGAAAGGTTACTCCCGGCGAGTGGTAGGGGATAGGGAAATAGAGACCAAAGTATAGTTTGATAGGACGCCACACCCCGCGGACCAGCATGGCCTCCAATTCACATGTCTGGAGGACGGTGCACAAATGGACCAACACGATAACAAAGGCCTCAAAATATATACCGATGGCAGTAGGAATGACGGGAAAGTCGGCGCTGCGTTATCCATATGGAATAACGCAGTGGAGACGAGTTACCGGAAATTAAGTTGGGAAATTTCTGCACCGTGTTCCAAGCTGAGTTGTTAGCCATTTTGGAAGCCAGCAGGCATGCTCTTAAAGAACCGGCAGAGAGCTGTAATATATATAGCGACTCTAGATCTGCTCTCCAGACAGTCGTCCAAAGCGATTCCCTCTATCCTATAGCGGTTGAAATAAGAGAGAATATTAGTAAAATGTGCAAACAGGGAAAAACACTAAAACTTTACTGGGTAAGAGCACACGCAGGATTGGAGGGAAACGAGAGAGCAGATCTACTAGCTAAAGAAGCCGCAATAAAAATCAAATGTAGGCCACACTACGAAAAGTGTCCGGTATCATTCGTCAAGCGACAGATTCGTCTGGAATCGCTTGACGAGTGGAATCGTAGATATATAGAAGGAGGAACAGCTTCCACCACCAAGGTATTTTTCCCGGATGCCTTGAGTGCATATCCCATTGTCAGAAAAATAGAAATGGATCATATTATTGTACAGGTGATGACAGGACATGGCGGGTTCTATGAATATTTATATAGGTTAAAATGTAAGGAGAGTCCGTCATGTATCTGCGATCCAGAAAATGAGGAATCTGTTATTCACCTCATAACGGAGTGCCCTATTTATTGTAAAGATAGGAATGATTTAGAAATAGAGATAGAAATTAAGGTAAATAAAGAAAATGTACATAAAATCATAAGTTATAAACATATTAGAAATAGGTTCATAAGTTACTGTAAAAACATAGCAAACAAGGTTATAAATAAGAATAAATAAGTGTAGTAATAAGGGAAATCTGTACATAATATATATAAAAATGTATAATGTAAACAGCCCAAAAATAAGTAGTAATAAGAAATAACAATGTTAAGTATAGTAAGTAATAAATGTACCTAGAATTAAGAAATAAGAAAAAGAAAAATAACCTAAAAAAGAAATAAAGAAAACAGAAAAAAATGAATAAAAAATGAATAAAAAAGAATACAAAAAACATGAAAGACAATAAAAATAAAAGGAAAACATAAAATAAAAACATGAAAAAAGTCCTTTATCTCACATGTCAGGGGAATTACTTTACTATGCTTCATTAACCGATTTGTTGCGGCACCGATTTTCGACAACTTTTAGCTGTGGCGGCAAACAAATATTTCATGACACGCCTGGCGTGTCTAGTGCGTGTGTAAAAGTAATTATCTTTTTTATGCTTTTTTCATTTGTTTAGACCTAATTAAGTTTAATTGACATCAAACATCAGTTACAAACGGAAGGATACTTGTTTTTAGTGGGTAACTACGTGTTTTTCTACGTGTTGTCTTTGAAATTGAGAGTAAGTGACTTTTTTATACAGAGACTACAAACCTTTTGTACAATTTTTTTGTTTTATAAAAAATCACCCTGGAAAACCTTGGTTTTTATTAAATTAAATTTTCACATAATAACATTTGTTAATATCAAACAATCAAGAACCTTAATTTGGAAAATATAAGGTTTCATGATTCATTAATATTTACAAATGTTAAATATTATTTAATGTTACACAAATGTAAAAGTAAACTCGATCTGAAAACGTCTAATTAGTAAGAATAGCAAACCAAGTGTTTTCAAAAAGAAAAAAACTCCGGCGCTATACGGCGGCGGATTGAAAAAAGACTATTTATTAGCGAACTTTTTTATGCATGAATATGATTTAAAACCCACAAAGTAAAAATGTGCAAGTCATGCCATGTACAAGTTAAAAAAAGGTTGTCAACCCCCAAAAATTTCAAATTTTCAAAATATTCAGAAACGAAGCTGTAGACATGAACTACTTGCACAATAATGAATACTTTGTTCTGGATAAATTTTCCGAAAATTTATCCAGATTTTAAAAAAGACACGACTCGCGTGTCATACGCCACACGCAATTGTATTGTATCTATTATAGACGCAATAACTTTCACGGAAATATCCTACAGATCCCCAGTTTTCTTAATATCAATAGTTTTAAAATATTTTACAATATCTTTTGATGATACTTTATGAAATGTAAAATTCTTTGTACACGCATTTACATTTTGTTTAAGTAATGATTCGGTGACGGCAGGAGAAGAATTCAGTGACTTGGTTTAGTTGTAGTTACTTAGTAGCGTTGTAGTCGAGGTTCAGAAATAAACTGAGCGAAGACGGGGCGGATTGCTAGTACCTCAATAAATTAATACCTTCATAAAAACCGTTCTTTTCCTGTCTGGTGGGAAACTATTTTAGTCTTTACCCAACCTCAATCTAATGCTTTTTGACGCCGAGATTTCTTCCGCCATATTGATTATCTTCATTGATATGTAACTCTTAAACGGTAAACTGAGAGCAATTAGCGAATTCCAACACCATACTGGCATTAAGAGTTAGATTAACAAGAAAGCATTTAATGTCGCGCATAGTCAAAATACCTATATCAAGTCACCCACAAAAACTTGAAACTCCTAAAAGTAACACTCAATAAAGGACCCAAAAGACTAGTTAGGTTCACAACAAAGATCTGAGGAAATGAGCCAGCAGGCGTGCAAATGAGTGACAATTCCTACGTCATAATTAGAACTGAGCATTTCATATATGTTTGCAATTTCGCCTAAACTTGATAAATCAATTACGTTCTCCCCAGTGCTCGCAAGACATGAATCAAGCCTCCTACGTATAAGTACATATGTCAGACAGGCAAATGCTGTAGAATCCAAGGACGCCCTAAAGGGCGCATCAGAAACAAAAGATACCACCGCCAATTCAAACACTGATAGTAGGGATACCAACACCTGCCTTGACACCCCACAATATGCTTCTAAATAAGCTGTCTAGGCATGCAATGAAATACATCAGTGAACTATGATAGATTTAGAAAGATCTGGCAATCTTAAGGGGGAGAATTCAGAGGGTGTCGTTGCAGGATTATACACTCTATAGATATGAATTGATCCTTACATTATTGTTTGAATCAAGAATGTACTAATAAAATATTCCCTGATCGTCAAAAAAACATAAAGAAACTTCGAAAAATAAACAGTATCAATAAGAATTATTTTCTCTCATGATCTCGGTGCCTGATTCTCCCTTTGTTAGAAACGCGGGAACTCCTTCGCACATTCGACTTATAAGTATTCGAATTAATCCACCTTCCGAGATCAAGAAGAATCTAGAGACTACTACACGGAATGGCCTTTTAGCACCTACTTCAGCATATCATCATCATCATTACAGCCCTTCACAAGTCCACTGCTGAACATAGGCCTCCCCCAAAGAATGCCACAAAGCACGGTCCTGAGCCACCTGCATCCATCGACTTCCTGCATGTCTTACCAGGTCGTCACTTCATCTCGTGGGGGGACGCCCAACACTTCGCCTACCGGTACGAGGCTGCCACTCGAGAACCTTTCTTCCCCATCGGTTGTCGGTTCTTCGAGCTATATGGCCGGCCCATTGCCACTTCAGCTTACTAATCCGTTGGGCTATGTCGGTTACTCTGGTTCTACTGCGGATATCCTCATTCCTAAGTTTATCACGCAGAGAAACTCCGAGCATAGCCCTCTCCATAGCTCGCTGAGCGACCTTGAGCTTCCTCATCCGGCCAGCAGTGAAGAACCACGTCTCAGTTCCGTATGTCATCACTGGCAACACGCACTGGGTGTACAGTCTCGTTTTCAAGGTTTGAGTTATACCTGACGAGAAGATGCGCCGTAATTTCCCGAACGCTGCCCAACCGAGTTGAATCCGTCGATTGACCTCTCGGTCGAAGTTGGACTTACCTAGTCGGACTATTTGTCCCAGGTAAACATACTCGTCAACAACTTCGAGCTTAGTGTTCCCAACAACTACCGGCATAGGTGTGACATGGACATTAAACATGATCTTTGTTTTGTCCATGTTCATCTTAAGACCTATCCGTTGGGAAACACTATTGACGTCATTGAGCATAGTGCTTAGGTCCTCCAGCGATTCTGCCATAAGGACTATATCGTCGGCAAATCGAGGGTGAGTGATTGACTCGCCATTGATGTTGATACCGTATCCTTTCCAGTCCAGAAGCTTGAAAACGTCTTCCAATGCAGCGGTGAAGAGTTTCGGGGATATGACGTCACCCTGTCTTACACCTCTCTGCAATTGGATAGGTTTCGTACTCTGGTTCTGTACTCGGATAGCCATCGTAGCCCTACTGTACAAGCACTTCAACACTTCGATATACCGACAGTCAACTTGGCACCGCTGAAGGGACTGCAGCACCGCCCAAATGTCGATGGAATCAAAGGCTTTCTCATAGTCCACATACGCCAGACATAGTGGCAAATTGTACTCTTCGGACTTCTGTACAATTTGCCGAAGGGTATGTATGTGGTCTATGATGCTAAAGCCCTTTTGGAAACCGGCTTGTTCGGGAGCTGGAAGTCGTCAAGTATGCGCGCGAGACGATTCGTAATGACTCTCGAAAACAGCACGTAGACGCGGCTCAGAAGGGAAATCGGTCTGTAGTTCTTCAAGAGAGCGTTGTCATCTTTCTTGAAGAACAAGACCACCGCACTTCTGCTCCACGCCTCCGGTGTAATGCCACCATGGAGGACGAAATTAAAGAGCTTCTGAAGGACTTCAATTACCGGTTTTCCACCCGCTTTCAGAAGCTCCGCTGCAATTCCATCCTCGCCTGGGGCCTTACCGTTTTTAAGGTGCTGGAGAGCCATTCTAATCTCGCTCAGACTGACGTCCTGGATATCTTCGGAATTGTGTCGGATGAGACTCGCTCTTGGATCGTTACTCACACTTGCGTGTGGCTCCAACGATGACGTGTACAACTGCCCATAGAACCTCTTAATCTCACTCAAAATCTTAGGTGTCCCGGAAATGATGCTGCCACATTCTGTCTTCAGCTTTGACAGTTGGCTCTTTCTGGCAGACAGATCTCTGGCAAAGACTTTGGAGCCTTGGTTCCGCTCGATCGCTTCTTCAATACGAGCTGTATTGAAGTTGCGTAAGTCCCGCCGCATGCATTTGGAGATCTGTCTGTTCAGATGCCTGTATGCTGTCAAGTCTGTTGAAGAATGTAGCTTCATCTCCCGTCTAACAGCCATGAGATTAAGAGTGTGATCGGAGAGTTTTTGTGTTCTTCTGCGGCGGGTCATGCAGAACTTAGCTTCGACCGCATGGACAGTTTCCACGAGCTTGTCATTCATATCGTCCACTTCATTGCAGTCTTCTAGGCACTGAAAACGGTTTTATAACTCGAGCTGAAAGGTTTCGAGACTTTGGATTAGAGCACGAGGGGGACGGAGCATTGACTTCATTAGACGAGACCTCTCCAACTTAACGTTTAGGTTCAGTGTGCCTCTAACCATTCGGTGATCGCTACCAGTTTTCACCCTCGCGATCACGGAGACATCACTGAACAGTTGTCGTCTGGTCGTCATAATGAAGTCAATCTCATTTTTTGTCGAACCGTCGGGGCTCGACCAGGTCCACTTCCTGTGGGGCCGCTTCTGGAAGAAAGAGTTCATCATAAAGAGTCCCTCTTTCTCCATGAAGTCGGCCAGCTGCTGGCCCCTTGGGTTCCGTTGCCCTATTCTAAATTTCCCTACTTTCAGCTCACCGTTCTCTCTTGTGCCTAGTTTTGCATTAAAGCCTCCCATTAACACCGTATATTGGGTTTTGGAGGAATGCATGGCTCTAGAGATATCCTCGTACATTTCCTCCACCTCCTCATCGGGGTGTGCCGAGGTTGGTGCGTAAACCTGTATGACCTTCAGCGAATACCGTTTGGTGATTCTGAGTATAAGGTACGCAACCCTCGTCGACACACTCCCGATCTTTACAACGTTGTTAACGAGAGACTTGTGGACGATAAATCCGACACCTCCTTGGGACAGATGGTCGCCCTCCCGGTGATAGAGCAAGTTGCCGGATTCGAGGATTACCGTGTCCTCCCCCTCTCTTCGGACTTCGGATAATCCTATAATATGCCAGCGCAAGTTGTCTATCTCTTCTTCCAGCTCCACGATCTTCTCGTCAGTCCTCAGGGTGCGTGCGTTGTACGTTGCCAGGTCGAGTCGTCTAAGGTGGCAACCGAACCTCCACCGGAGATTCTTAGCACCATATCGCAGTAAAAAAATAAAGCCGCAGCTATGCTTTTAGGTGACAAAGATGTGGCAAAAATCCTTAATATATCACAAGATGTCCAATACTTATTGATTTCCAAACTTTTCGTCGCCCTTTGTATATACTGGCGTAGAAGAATTACGAAAGGAGATTAATGACTCCTGTTCAGTTTACACCGAATACATAATGTACGCGTAGGCATTTTAGTTTAATGTTTTTATTTAAGTCAGTACATGTACGGACACCAACATTGTCTCGTGTGTGCTCACATACCTAACATTTATAAACATTATAACAATAATAATATTATAACAATCTAATGAACATTTTGTGTATAAACAGTATTTTAAGTAATATTACATCAAAAGGTGTTGAATACCGCAACATCTTTTTGGTCCTTCGGGAGTGAAGTGTGATTGTGATTTTTTCGGTGATAGCGAATCGGTTTGTCTGGCCTCCCAGAAGCGGGTCTCACCAGGCAGATTGAGAAGGCGCATATATCGCTGGAAGTTCATCGTCACACGGACCGCAAACAAGAAGCGATCAGTTCACTTAACACCTATCGAATACCTATCAACAACAACATCGTGGAAGACTTACAAGCAAATCAACAACAGATTGTTTCTGGTATGGAGCAGCTGCTCAGCAACTTCAAAAAGGACGGCGCCGACCGTAGGACTGCTGCTCATATCAAAAAACAACTGGAGACTTTGGATACATACTGGAAAGAATTTCACAACCTTCACCTCTAGGTACGTGAGTTATGTGATGAAAATCATTCCTACATTGTACAGAATCAATACGGACAAGTTCTTGATTTTTATACAAAAACAAAAGACTACATACAAAGTTTCTTACCAACTGAAGACAAATCAAGAAAACATCAAATTTCAACCCCCCGCCATCAACGTCGTCAGCAACACCGCGACAAGTGGACCGCAGTATTAACAGCAAGCTGGATGAGATGTTGCGTAAGAAAAGTAGCAACTTTAGAGCTTTTAAGCGAACTTTATCAAACATTGACTTGGATTTGTTAACCGATAACTTGGAATTAGAAGATGCTCTGAAGACCTTGAGTGTTAGATTTTTTTCTTTTAAAAACGTTACCCCCACACTAGGATTTTCTCCTGTGTCGTGGAGGCAGTTTACAAACATAAATTGCACAAGGACAAACATCCAGACCCGGAACAATTATTTGTAGGCCATACAAATACTTGTTCCGTGCGGGATTCAAACCCGCGACCCCCAGCGCAACAACTGATTGCTAAGCCACTGCGCCACGGAGCCGTCAACGTAGATGAAACGCTATCGACTCCCTTCATTGGGAGCTCGACAGCGAGCTGGAGGGTACTAACGTAGCATACGAACAAGAATTTTCCATCCATTAGAGAATCTTTAGTGACATAAAGAAGGCAATCAACAAGAAAATATGGTCAACAGCTCATCAAGAACAATTTACACCAAAGCTTGATATTCCTATCTTCAACGGAAATTATCACCAATGAGTTCCGTTCAAAGATCTATTTACGGAATGCATTCATAACAATCGCTCCCTTTCCAGTGCTCAAAAAATGCAGTTTTTAATGAGCAAGGTCAGGGGAGAGGCGGAGCGGCTGATACAACACCTACAGATAAGCTCGGATAATTATATTATCTGTCTAACCCGAAACTTATATACACTTCTCATATGAACATATTAATGAGTTTGCCAGTTTCCCATCAAGCATCAGTGACCAACATCAAGAAAATTCACGACACTACGCAAGAATGCTTAAATGCAATAAAAAAAACCTAGGAATTGACATAAGCACCTGGGATCCGATTATTGTTTACCTGTTGACTCAAAAACTCGAGTTTTTATCGTTATCGATAACGAAATTCATCATGATTATGTTCAATCTTTGAAATGTCCCCGGGAACTGCCAAAATTACAAGAGTTTAAAGTTTTTGCAACAAACAACTACGTCGATGGAATCTGGACGTAGAAAACAAGACAACACTCATCAAAAATCACACATTCCAAGTAGTCATAATCAGTATCCGAAAACTTCGAAATCGAATTATTTCAAGCAATCATACGCCAGTAATCGAGTAACAACCCAGCATCCATCCAACATCTCGTCGAGGAGTTCTGCGTCAACTAACTTACAAGCTGTTAAAAACAAGAATTTCATAACATATACATGCCCACTCTGCAGTAAGGATCATGGACTATTCTTTTGTCAAGAATTTTTGGACATGTCTCCACAAACAAGACGTAAAACAGTAACAAAATTAAATGTTTGCCAAATTTGTCTTTTTAGTCATCAAGGTAAAGCATGCCTTTCAGAGAAGCGGTGTCGTGAATGCAACGAAAATCATAACACTATGTTACATGACGCCTTCCGGTCATATTCAAACAAGCCCCAAAACAATGCGAGTGTGAAAAACAAGTAGTCGATGTCGTTAGAAGCGGAAAATAATTGCGTCAGTATAAACAACCCCATGTATACAACAAACGAAGAGAAAAAGCAAGTTTTAGTAGCTCAGAAAGCAAAAGAAGAAGAAAAAAGCTACATTTTACAGCAATTCATAGAAAAACAAAGCTCATTTACACGCTTAGTAAGAATATTAGTATGGATTCTACGAGTCAAAAAAGATAAAACTGAACAGAGGCAGCCCTACCTAACAATATCAGAGTTACAAACAACGACTAATTTAATAATAAAACATGTGCAATCAGCTGAATTCAAAGACGATATCAATAACATTATGCAAAATAAACAAGTACCGAAAAAGAGCCCATTATCAAAGTTGAATCCGTTCATAAATAAAAATGGCATCTTAAGAGTAGATGGCAGATTAGAACTCGCAAATATCACATATAATATGAAACATCCAATGATTTTGCCGAACAGAAGCCGTTTTACACAATTACTGATTGATAGCGCGCATAAGATCACATTTCATGGCGGCGCGCGATTGACGTCAGCGTTCATTCGACAAAAGTACTGAATTGTTGGCGGGAATCGAACAATTAAAAGATTAATAAGAACCTGTATAACCTGCCGACGTCACGCTCCCAGCATACAACCCCAGATCATGGGTGATTTGCCTGAAGCCAGGACACCTCCTGTCCTTTTTATCATACAGGAGTTGACTACACGGGTTACGTGGACGTCAAGGCAAGCAAGGGTCGAGGCATAAAAACAAACATGGGTTATGTGGCTGTATTCGTGTGCATGGCAACAAAGGCCGTGCACCTCGAACTCGTGTGCGACCTCACGTCGTCAGCATTTTTGACCGCACTGCGTCGTATGGCAGCTCGTCGAGGCGCGCCGCGTCACATATATTGCAACAACGGCACTTACTTCGTCGGTGCTAGCCGTTTTCTAGAACAAAACATAAAGCAGCTTAAAGAAAATATTTCTGAACCAGAATTCTTAACTGAACTTACGAAAATGGAGATCGAATTCCACTTCAACGCTCCTTCTTTGCCGTCAGCGGGAGGACTCTAGTAGGCTGCGGTCAAGAGCCAGAAATATCAAATCAAAAGTGTTATCGGAGAGTAAAAATTAACATTCGAAGAGTACTCGATACTTACTCAGCTAGAAGCGTGCCTTAATACTAGGCCGCTTTGTGCACTAACTGAGGATGTGGAGGATCTGGACTTCTTAACGCCTTCGCATTTCTTAACTGGAACAGCTGATGTAACCATACTGGAAACAGGACGCGACGCGCGAACAAGATGGAACTTAACAGAAAAACTAATGGCTGATATCTGGAAACGCTGGAATTCGGAATACCTTACATAACTTACCGTTCGAAACAAATGGAAGCAGTCGACATCTAACATTCAAGTCGGGCAATTGGTGACAATTCAAGAAGATAACTTACCTGCTGGAAAATGGTTCCCAGGTCGAGTTATAGATTTACACCCAGGAAAAGATGGTTTCGTTCGAGTTGTCTCCTTGAAAACTAAAAACGGAATTTTAAAACGGCCAGTTACCAAATTATTGATACTGCCACTGCGAGGAAACCAGGAACCTGAACTCAGAAAACACAAGATAACAGCTAAATCAAGTTTGCTGTCAATTTGTGCTGCATTGCTATTTTTCTTGAGTATAATCGTACCTACGCAGGGTGCTTATACTATTCAGCAACTTAATCAATCTTTGTATTTCGACGCTATTTCCAACATCCAACTTATCCGCGATGACTGGAAGCTCATAATTTACTACAACACGCAACCATTTTGGGAAGGCTCCGAAGCACTTGACAAATATCAAAAACACATGGAAAACATATGTGAAACAATGAAGGGTGACGGTCATTGTGATGCGATGCTATTGCAGTTACGTCATAGTACCAGTGAACTCGAGTACTACAACCGCATGTTGCTAGGTATACAAACCGAGCACGACAGACAGAAACGAGAGCTTATCATTGGTGTCGGGTATCTCGCGAATAGTCTCTTCGGAGTACTCGACGACCATTTCACAGAAAAGTATGAGTGAGATATCACACTTGTCAGACAGAATGAACATCATTTGGCTTCCCTGTTCAAGAATTAAACGTCTATTATCGAAGCGGAATACAACATGATGAAAAGAATGGAAGAAGTTATGAGAAAACAACACGAGATTATCAATAAACAGATTAGTGCTTTAGACAGCAACATAAACAAAGTAAAAACAGAATTGGAAAAACTTTATAACATTAACCAATTTTTGGCTATGTCTGTCATAGCGAACAATATACTGCTGAATTTGAAAAGCATACAAAACATGATGACAGACGCTATCACCGATATATATCATGGAAGGTTCGATGTTCATCTCATAAGCCCTACTCAGTTGAGAAATGAACTGAACACAATATCTGGACAAATACCTAAAGACTTGACTCTACCTATATCAAACATACAATCAGATTTTCAAAAAATATATCAGTTTCTTCAAGTGAAAACAAAGATGACTAATAAGTACTTGATTTTTGAAATCAGATTACCATTGGTCAGCCGAGATAATTACAACCTATACAGAGTTATACCGATTCCTCATAAACGGACAAACAATTTTGTGTACATTAAACCGATTAAATCTGCATTACATTGCAAGTCATTTAGAAAAGGATATCTACATCCCAAAGATCTGTGTTTGAAGAATAATTACACAAATTAGTGCCAAATAAACATCGCCGAGTGCAGTAAGAAGTTTATTCAATTAAATAAAGCGAAAAATTACTTATTTACAACATGCGACAAATGCAACGTAAGTGTTTTTTGCGGTGATCAAGTTACCGTGTAACGGCTGAGAGACGCCGGGGTCATCTCGCTGGAACCCGGTCGCTCAATCAAAAGTGAAGAATTATCAATCTATACTCACAAAATATTTACGAGTGAATTGAAAACCGGACCTGAAATTTATACGCCTGAAATCGCTGCTATTAACCAAATTATCAAGCTCTCTATACCAGAAACAGGAGAGTTAGAAAAAGACGCCGACAGTTTCCAAGCCAACCTAACCACCTTGAACGAAAACATCAAAAACCTAAAATCCCAAAATGTGATCGCTGAAAACATAACATTCCATGACATACATCATTACGCCGCCATTTACATCCTGGTGGGAGTGGCTGTGATAGCTGCTATATGCCTTGCCTGCAAACGACTACGACAAAGAAGAAACACGGCTATCACTTCAAGTATTAGCCTCGATAACTTAACTACGGAAGGTGTAAGCTCCGCTCCTGTGGCTGCGGTGGCCGCCCTGAGAGCGCCGCTGCAGTGGCCGCCCCGAGAACGCAAGCCGTTGCCGCCAGCGCCGAGCGTGCGTCCTCACCCGCGGACCCGAACGCGTTCAACACTCAAGACCGAGCAACGTCTCCTATATTGTGAGCTCTCATTTTTAAACGCGATGAAGAATAATTTTTATACCTAACTTTTCTCAAATAATTTTACTTTTTTATGTATTTTTAGTTTATCTACCTTGTTGTGCGGGAAGATGTTCAGTTTACACCGAACACATTATGTACGCGTAGGCATTTTAGTTTAAAGTTTTTATTTAAGTCAGTACATGTACGGACGCCAACATTGTCTTGTGTGTGCTCACATACCTAACATTTATAAACATTATAACAATAATAATATTATAACAATATAATAAACATTTTGAGTATAAACAGTATTTTAAGTAACATTACATCAAAAGGTAGTCATGGATTCGACCCCACACAGAGTGATACAAGTACGTGCATAAATACTATTGCTGACTTTGCACCCTGTGTGTGGCCTATATCGTGTCACTAGAGTAAGCAAATGTAATAAAGTCTGCATGAAAGATGTATTAGAATAAGTTTACATGAGCTTCTGTACGGACATCTCTTAGTTTTATTTTAGTTTTTAAAAACGCCTCCACCGCTCCCGTTAACTTAACTGGCGCAGCCGGTAGGATCGCCATTTGCTTGCGCCGTCCGCGAAATAAATTCGTATAAAATCGTTTACCGCGTTCGTGCCGCGAGGCGATCCTGCGAACCAATATAAATTTGTCAATTGGAGAACAGCTGAAGATGACGAAGGCCGGCTGGTGAGTCCAAATTTTCACCTTCCTTTCCTTGCCATATTATATAGTTTTGTTATTTTGCAATTAGACCTCTTGCGATATAACGTTATCTGGTTTTACATAAAAATCTGTGAAACTTATATTTAATAATATTTAAACTTAATAACAGGAAACAGGCAGGAGATGGGCAGCAGCATCTTCCTGGTAACGACAAAATACAATAAAAAACTGCGGTTGCCAACCCGCTCGCCAAGCGTGGCAACTATGGCAATATACCCCCCATAATGAAGGTTACGAAGAGACGGCCCCCAGTCCCCGGCGGCCCCGCTATTCCTGGCTACGGTGGCAACCATGGTAACGGCGGGGCAGGGGGTGCTAAGAATCTCCGGTGGAGGTTCGGTTGCCACCTACAACGACTCGACCTGGCAACATACAACGCACGCACCCTGAGGACTGACGAGAAGATTGTGGAGCTGGAAGAAGAGATAGATAAGTTACGCTGGCATATTATAGGATTATCCGAAGTCCGAAGAGAGGGGGAGGACACGGTAATCCTTGAATCCGGCAACTTGCTCTATCACCGGGAGGGCGACCATCTGTCCCAAGGAGGTGTCGGATTTATCGTCCACAAGTCTCTCGTTAACAACGTTGTAAAGATTGAGAGTGTGTCGACGAGGGTTGCGTACCTTATACTCAGAATCACCAAACGGTATTCGCTGAAGGTCATACAGGTTTACGCACCAACCTCGGCACACCCCGATCAGGAGGTGGAGGAAATGTATGAGGATATCTCTAGAGCCATGCATTCCTCCAAAACCCAATATACGGTGTTAATGGGAGACTTCAATGCAAAACTAGGCACAAGAGAGAACGGTGAGCTGAAAGTAGGGAAATTTGGAATAGGGCAACGGAACCCAAGGGGCCAGCAGCTGGCCGACTTCATGGAGAAAGAGGGACTCTTTATGATGAACTCTTTCTTCCAGAAGCGGCCCCACAGGAAGTGGACCTGGTCGAGCCCCGACGGTTCGACAAAAAATGAGATTGACTTCATTATGACGACCAGACGACAACTGTTCAGTGATGTCTCAGTGATCGCGAGGGTGAAAACCGGCAGCGATCACCGAATGGTTAGAGGCACACTGAACCTAAACGTTAAGTTGGAGAGGTCTCGTCTAATGAAGTCAACGCTCCGTCCCCCTCGTGCTCTAATCCAAAGTCCCGAAACCTTTCAGCTCGAGTTGCAAAACCGTTTTCAGTGCCTAGAAGACTGCAATGAAGTGGACGATTTGAATGACAAGCTCGTGGAAACTGTCCATGCGGTCGGAGCTAAGTTCTGCAAGACCCGCCGCAGAAGAACACAAAAACTCTCCGATCACACTCTTAATCTCATGGCTGTTAGACGGGAGATGAAGCTACATTCTTCAACAGATTTGACAGCATACAGGCAACTGAACAGACAGATCTCCAAATGCATGCGGCGGGACTTACGCAACTTCAATACAGCTCGTATTGAAGAAGCGATCGAGCGGAACCAAGGCTCCAAAGTCTTTGCCAGAGATCTGTCTGCCAGAAAGAGCCAACTGTCAAAGCTGAAGACCGAATGTGGCAGCATCGTTTCCGGGGCACCTGAGATTTTGAGTGAGATTGAGAGGTTCTATGGGCAGCTGTACACGTCATCGTTGGAGCCACACGCAAGTGTGAGTAAAGATCCAAGAGCGAGTCTTATCCGACACTATTCCGATGATATCCCGGACGTCAGTCTGAGCGAGATTAGAATGGCTCTCCAGCACCTTAAAAACGGCAAGGCCCCAGGCCAGGATGCAATTACAGCGGAGCTTCTGAAAGCGGGTGGAAAACCGGTACTTGAAGTCCTTCAGAAGCTCTTTAATTCCGTCCTCCATGGTGGCATTACACCGGAGGCGTGGAGCAGAAGTGCGGTGGTCTTGTTCTTCAAGAAAGGCGACAACGCTCTCTTGAAGAACTACAGACCGATTTCCCTTCTGAGCCGCGTCTACGTGCTGTTTTCGAGAGTCATTACGAATCGTCTCGCGCGCAGACTTGACGACTTCCAGCCTCCCGAACAAGCCGGTTTCCGAAAAGGCTTTAGCACCATAGACCACATACATACCCTTCGGCAAATTGTACAGAAGTCCGAGGAGTACAATTTGCCACTATGTCTGGCGTATGTGGACTATGAGAAAGCCTTTGATTCCGTCGAAATTTGGGCGGTGCTGCAGTCCCTTCAGCGATGCCAAGTTGACTGTCGGTATATCGAAGTGTTGAAGTGCTTGTACAGTAGGGCTACGATGGCTATCCGAGTACAGAACCAGAGTACGAAACCTATCCAATTGCAGAGAGGTGTAAGACAGGGTGACGTCATATCCCCGAAACTCTTCACCGCTGCATTGGAAGATGTTTTCAAGCTTCTGGACTGGAAAGGATACGGTATCAACATCAATGGCGAGTACATCACTCACCTTCGATTTGCCGACGATATAGTCCTTATGGCAGAATCGCTGGAGGACCTAAGCACTATGCTCAATGACCTCAATAGTGTTTCCCAACGGATAGGTCTTAAGATGAACATGGACAAAACAAAGATCATGTTTAATGTCCATGTCACACCTATGCCGGTAGTTGTTGGGAACACTAAGCTCGAAGTTGTTGACGAGTATGTTTACCTGGGACAAATAGTCCGACTAGGTAAGTCCAACTTCGACCGAGAGGTCAATCGACGGATTCAACTCGGTTGGGCAGCGTTCGGGAAATTACGGCACATCTTCTCGTCAGGTATACCTCAAAACTTGAAAACGAGACTGTACACCCAGTGCGTGTTGCCAGTGATGACATACGGAACTGAGACGTGGTCCTTCACTGCTGGCCGGATGAGGAAGCTCAAGGTCGCTCAGCGAGCTATGGAGAGGGCTATGCTCGGAGTTTCTCTGCGTGATAAACTCAGAAATGAGGATATCCGCAGTAGAACCAGAGTGACCGACATAGCCCAACGGATTAGTAAGCTGAAGTGGCAATGGGCCGGCCATATAGCTCGAAGAACCGACAACCGATGGGGAAGAAAGGTTCTCGAGTGGCAGCCTCGTACCGGCAGGCGAAGTGTAGGGCGTCCCCCCACTAGATGGAGTGACGACCTGGTAAGATTTGCAGGAAGTCGATGGATGCAGGTGGCTCGGGACCGTGCTTTGTGGCATTCTTTGGGGGAGGCCTATGTTCAGCAGTGGACTTGTGAAGGGCTGTAATGATGATGATGAAACTTAATAACTAACTGCATAAAGAAATACTAGGAATAACAAGATAAGTAAGCGCGTCTATGCAATAACGACGCGATAAGAGCTTGCACTGTAGGAACAAAGCGATTATAACTATTACAAATTATAATTGTAGTGTATGTTCGTTGATTAAATTTTTATTGAGGACTTATTTATATCATATTTTGTATTTTACTTATTAATTATTTTACTTTTATTTTGACAGTGTTTTTGATTGTGAATTTGAAGTCTTGTATTAATTATATTATTTTATTGCCGTATTTTATAAAATAAAGTGTAAAACAAAATGGAAGATCATTCCTAGTGCAAATTAAGATGATTCCTAGTGAAATGCTCAAAATTGTACCGATATTCAACGGTGATAAGCACCAATTAAATCTTTTTATTCGCAAATGTGAGTATATATTAAATAAATATAGGGGATCCGATGAACAAAATTTATACGTAATGTACGCGATAACAAGTAGACTCGTAGGCGACGCTGCAGCGCTCTTTAGTGAGCGCGAGGACATTAATTCGTGGGAAGATTTTAGAGAACTGCTAATTCAACATTTTGGAGACCCTAGGAGTGAAGAAGTATTGCTATAGAACTTGAAGGTTTGCGTATCCGAAACAACGAGTCATATTTAGATTTCTGTAATAGGATCCAATCCGTTCGTAGTGTTTTAATATCGAAAGTAAATAGATTAACCGATCCGAATGTAACGAGTAGCAAAATTATTATATATAATAACACATCTTTAAATGTCTTTTTGTATAATTTGCCAGAAAATATGGTGCGAATTGTTCGCTTAAAAGCGCCCAGTAGACTAGAAGAGGCTTTAAGCGTGGCCATGGAAGAAGTCAACTTCCATGAGCAGTATACCTTGCGTAATAAAATGTATAGTAATCCTAGTAATAAACTAACGCCACCCAGTCTACCAAATAATAATCCTACGTTTAAATTCGGTTCAAGTAACTTTAATTCAATGGCACCTATGGGCTATAAACCCGAATTAACCCCTAACAAATTTAACTTTTGACTTCCGCAGGAGTCACAATAAAAACTAACTCAATTTAATAATAATCAACAAAATTTTGGATACCGCCCCCAACAATCCGGCTTCCGCCCGCAACAATTTGGTATAAGCCCGCAACAGTTTAATATGCGCCCACAACAATTTAATATGCGTCCCCAACAGTTCGGAATGCAACCACAAACATTTAATAAACCTCAACAATTCGGTATGCGCCCACAACAATTCGGTATGCGCCCACATTAATTTGGAAACCAACAACAAAACTTTTATAAGCTCCAACAATTTGGTTACAAGCCTCAGTTAAATAAAAATCAATACACCGGGCCCAGTGACGTCACAATGCGAACGGCACCACCACTTAAAACAAATCAACAAGGCTTTCAGTTAGATGAACTCGACCTTGATAATACGTATTACGATGATGCGTGCGGCGATGTGTACCCACTTTCTTATGATAACTGCTGCTATGAGGAGTACTCAAGCAGTGGCCTTAATGTTCCCGAGCTCGATTATTATGAAAATCAATATCCGACAAGAATTCCTGAAATAACACAAAGCGTCCCAACCAATATGGACGACAAGGATTTTCAGGTCGAAGCCTCGGAACTTACGAAAAAATAGAGTTAAATTGTAGTACTAATTTGAGATTGCCGTTTATTTATATACCGGAAATCGACTCCAAATTTATGATTGATACAGGTAGTACGCGATCATTCATTAGTCCATCAAAAGCTTATAAGTACTTTCCAGAGTACATAAGTCACGAACCATTCGAAGTCATTAGCACACATTCATCGAGCAGACATGATCAAGTTATTCAAATCCCGTCTTTACCAATTTTAAACTGTAACGATATTCATAAACTATTTACAATGTCGACTCTAGGTACGATGGCTTAATTAGGAATGATATACTTTGCAACCTAGAAGCAGTAATAGATTTAAGAAACGAGATTCTTAAAACTAAAACTACCGTAATACCTATAACACATAGTAAATCTTCTTACGTTTTGGAGTTATCTTCCCGTTCCGAGCAAAGTGTCAAACTCCCAACAAATTTATATTCAGGAAATGCTGTAATCGATTATAAAGAATTCTGTAAGGGTGTGCGAATGCCTAGTACGTTAGTGAGATGTAAGGATGGTTATACGACTACAGTAATCCAGAATACCTTAGATATACCGATAAAATTAACTATTAAAAAACCATTGAATGTAGAAGCATATGAAGAGAGTAAAGCGACTAAATGTGTAGTTAACCATATTACAGATATATCAGATATTGAAGTAGATAAAATATTAGAGCAAAATTTAGAGAAATTACGCTTAGACCACATGTCGGAAGAAGAACAAAAATCGATATACCACTTATGTAGAGAATATAAAGATTTTTTTTTATAGCGATCAAATACCTTTATTTTTTGATAATAAAGTGAAACACTATATTAGAACAAAAAACGAAGACCCTTTCTATATCAAACCCTACAGGCAACCTCCCGCACAAACACAGGAAATTAAAACCAGGTACAGAAATTATTAAATGATAATGTGATTCAGGAATCCTTTTCCCCTTGGTCAGCCCCAGTCCATTTAGTTCCCAAAAAGTGAGACGCATCTGGTGAAATGAAGTATAGGATGGTTATCGATTACAGACGTCTAAACGACATAACTGTGGACGATAAGTACCCTTTACCCAATATCACTGACATTTTCGACAAACTAGGTAAGAGTACTTACTTTTCAACCTTGGACTTAGCTAGTGGATACCACCAAATTGAGATCAACGAATCAGATAGACAAAAAACGGCATTCAGCACAGAGAACGGACACTATGAATTCTTTCGAATGCCCTTTAGCCTGAAGACAGCTCCAGCCACCTTCCAAAGAGCCATGGATAACATCCTAAGGGGCTTACAAGGAATTCATTGCCTTGTCTATCTTGATGACGTAACTATTTTCTCGAGTAGCCTCCAGGAGCATTTACAAAACTTAAGGACAGTTTTTTACAGATTGAGATCGACTAATTTAAAAATACAACTTGACAAATCAAAATTCTTGAGAAAAGAAGTGCTATACCTAGGGCACGTTATTACTAAAGACGGACTTAAACCAAACGATGATAAGATTCAGGCTGTATTAAGTTACCCGTTACCAAGGACGACTACCGAGATCAAGAGTTTCCTAGGATTGATTGGTTATTACAGACGCTTTGTAAAAGACTTCGCCAAAATCACTCAGCCCCTTACAGCATGCCTAAAGAAAAGAAATAAAATTGTAATAGATCAAAAATATATTGATGCGTTTCAGAAGTGTAAGGAGCTTCTGGCTAATGCACCTTTACTCCAATACCCAGAGCCAGACAAACCTTATGTTTTAACTACAGATGCTTCTACTGTTGCTTTAGGTGCGGTCTTATCGCAGGGGACAATAGGGTCCGATAAGCCCATTGCCTACGTCAGTAGAACTCTCAGCGACACTGAGACCAGATATAGTACAATAGAGCGTGAACTACTCGCCATAATATGGGCCGTAAAACATTTTAGACCATACCTTTACGGGCGTAAGTTCACCATATATACCGACCA
This sequence comes from Parnassius mnemosyne, assembly GCA_963668995.1. Taxonomy (NCBI): domain Eukaryota; kingdom Metazoa; phylum Arthropoda; class Insecta; order Lepidoptera; family Papilionidae; genus Parnassius; species Parnassius mnemosyne. The sequence continues at coordinate 34,653,955 of CAVLGL010000090.1, read as the reverse complement.
TAGACCACTAGTTTGGCTTTACTCACTTAAAAAACCGAACAGTAAACTGACCCGTTGGCGTTTACGTCTTCAAGAGTACGACTTCGTTATTGTATACAAAAACGGAAAACAAAATAGTAATGCTGATGCCCTCTCTCGGATAAAACTAAATGCCATAGACTCTGATGACTTACAATCACTGGAAGTAAACCTGGACCCTAAAGAACAAAAACTGCAAAAATATCTGACAGAATTAACTGACCAAATTGTGGACTTAACGACTGAAAACAGGGACGACTCTAGGACAATAACTATAACTGACACATCCGCCACTGTATCCGTCGACCAGTTAGAGACTAACACGAAATACCCGTTACCACCTATATCCTCTGATAGTAGTATAGTAACTGTGCATTCTGGACAAGATCTAGAATCTAATGGTATTCCGATATTAAAAGAGGCCATTGACTCAAAACCAAACCAAATTTTAGTTTATACCTGGCATAAAAATGAAGTACAAGTAAGAAATTTATCCAGGGATAAACAAAAGGTTCTCGAAGTTTTTGCCCCACTTAAGAATGAAGATCTTATTAAAAATTTCTTAAAGAGTACATTAAGCCCAAGACTAAATATTTTATTTATTTCGAAAACATTCAACATAGAAAAGAATTCTCTAAAATTATTATACAGCTATTTAAAAAGGGAATGGTAGAATTTATTGAATGTACAGAGCGTGTTATATATGTAGAAGACGAAAGAGAACAAAAAGAAATCATACTGCAACATCATGAGGGAAAGACGTGTCACAGAGGAATAAAGGAAACAATGAGTAGAATTAAAAGAAATTATTATTGGGAGAACATGCAAGAGACGATTGCTGCAGTACTTAATGTTTGTGATGCCTGTAGAAAAATGAAATATGAAAGAAAACCCATTAAACCATTACTTCAATTAACTCAAACCCAAAACGCCCCCTTCCAAGAAGTTTTCATGGGCCTTTTTTCAATTGAATCCGTTTATTACCTAACTTTGGTTGACGCATTTAATAAGTTAGGACAAGCTATCGAAATCGCAAATAGATCCGCACCGGAAATCGTAAGAGCGCTCATTAAATATTTTTCAATATACGAACACCTAAAAAATAACTTCTGATCCCGGTAGTGAGTTTAATAATGATCTCATTAAGGAACTTATGACTATGTGTAACATACTACTACACATTACCACTCCTAATAACCCGAATTCAACAGGCATAATAGAGAGATTCCACTCCACAATTATAGAGATATACAGATTGGCGAAATACGAACGAAAGTTTACAGACGCAGCTACTGTAATGAGTTACAATGTCAATTATGGCTTATAACCACACCATACATAGTACAACCGGCCTTACTCCTTTCGTAATCGTTTTCGGTCATACTGACTCTAATTCAACGTTCACCGCGAATTTCGAGAAATTTTACACCCAACAACTATTAAAAGATCATGCTAAACGTACATATCAGATAAAATCTTAGAGTAAAAGGAAAAGGTAAGGAAACAAAAGTGCGGTGAAACAGATAGAAATTTTAGAATAGGAGATGTTATATACGCCAAGGAATCTAACATAAGAAGAAGTAAAGACAAACCGCGATATAGGAAAGCTGTCGTTAGTGGTAATATAGAAAGAAATATAGTTCCTGTTAGGATTGGTAATAGAAATACTTCAGTGCCAATTAAAAATATTAAACGTCCTCCACAGGTGGTGTATAATAATTCTGACGATGGTTCAGAAAGGATGGGCCCTTCAACTTCGAAAACTTGAAAAAAACCCAGGAATCCTGCCTGTCAAACTGGGTCGTGCCTCATTGCAAATAGAGAATTGGCTTATTATTAAAACTTTAAACTTAGAAGGTATAGGTAGTGATTTAGATTTTAGTATATTAAAGTATGACGAATTCGTTGCGTTGATAGATTTAGCTATTCGAACACATGTAGGGTATTTAAGAGATGCAACTATAGAAAAATTTTGGCAACTTGTGCCATCGAAAAGATTTAAAAGAGGCATTATTGACCCGCTTGGGTCTATGATAAAAATAGTAACTGGAAATTTGGATCATGATGATGCCGTCCGATATGACTCATTGATTTCTAAACTAAACGATAATCAGATAATGTCGGATAAGAGAATTACATTAGTCTCCAAAATCTTGGATAGTTTCATCAACAGTACAGAGACCTTACATAACAATACTTTAATATTAGATGAACGCTTGAAGAGAATTGAAAGAATTGTTAAATTCCTAATTACAAAAGAAGAAAACTCCATTTATTCTACCTATGTCCTAGGTATGTTTGACATGTTTTTGAGTTATTTTAGAACTATTAACGTAATACTAGGAGAAATCGAAACTGCAGTAAGGTATCTGTTCTGCATCAAGCAATTTTTAACTCTACGGAATTGTTAAATTTATTACAATCAATTGCGACAACTAAAAATCTATTATATCCTGTAAATGAAAGTAACTTAGTTAAACTAGAAAATTGTATTAAGGTTAAGGCTTTTATAAAAGGAAACCAGATCACGTTTATCTTAGAGGTCTCTTTAGTAGGGAATAAAACATATAGTTACTTCAAAATGTATTCATTGCCAATTGCTATTGCAAACAAAACTATTATAGTTTTTATATTATTGAAAGAAAAGGAATACTTGCCAGTCCCGAGAGCCTGTAAACAAATTGCTTTGGATAATCAATTCCTGTGCAATAACGACGATGTGCTGCTGCATACAGAACAAAGCTGCGTGGAACAGCTCATGGAGTTTCAATCAAACCTCGATGCCTGCGAACAGCATACTGTGGACATTGAAGATCCCAAAATCCAACGAATAAGCCACAAAAGCTGGATACTGTACGTGAGAAATCATAGAATACTTACCAGAAAGTGCGACAATGACGTCACTCATGAACTTTTATGTGGTACTTACATAATCACCGCAGACGATTTCTGTGAAGCCGAAATTGGAAATATTCACTTTAAATACCACCAATCTTCTTCAGATAACCTAAAACCTAAATTACCGAATTTACCCAATGACTAACTTGCCAGAACTGAAGATTTCGAAGCCTCCCATTGTCAGTGAAGTGAGTTTAAAAGGCATAAATCTAGACGAAACTAAACAATTACTTCAACTAGTAAAACTTAACAAAATAAATCTCAGTGAAAGTGCTATTAACGTTAAAAGTGTGAGTTTAGGAACGATAATTTTGTATATAATTCTACCAATTATTTTCTGTATTTTTATTATAATTAGACATAAACTGTGTGTAATTAAGCGAAATCATCGGATTCCTGGAAATGCCGATAATTTCGCTCTTGAGGAGGGAAGAATCATGGATTCGACCCCACACAGAGTGATACAAGTACGTGCATAAATACTATTGCTGACTTTACACCCTGTGTGTGGCCTATATATCGTGTCACTTGAGTAAGCAAATGTAATAAAGTCTGCATGAAAGATGTATTAGAATAAGTTTGCCATTGTTGAAGTACATGAGCTTCTTTACGGACATCTCTTAGTTTTATTTTAGTTTTTAAAAACGCCTCCACCGCTCCCGTTAACTTGACTAGGTGTTGAATACCACAACAACTCCCATGGACTCTGCGACTCCCATCCGAGTGATAATAGAGAGTCTTAGGAAAGAACTCAAAACCTTATATAGACCTGGCAAGTTATAACTTCCGGCTATCAAGAGACAACCAAAATGATAGTGAATCAAAACAGTAGCCAACAATGTTCAGCAAAATAATTTCGTACGTACTTTCTCAAAAGTAATCTTGACGCCAAATTATCCAATAATAGTTGCGTCAAGCAATCCCAGACGTACAAGCATATAATAAAGGAAGTAAATAGTGGAGTAAAATATTTGAACTTGGAATAGGGGTTTGGACTCGGGCCACTGGAACTTTTCCTCACACAACCGTGACCCATTAGCATCAATCGTCCCTTAGTGGCCCTCCTCGGCGGAGTAACGACAAATATTCCCCATATCTCTAATCAGAAGACAAAATAGGGTGACGGATTACGATATGCCACAACTCACAACCTAGCTGCATACATTGCAATATCTTAAAAAGGTAGTTAAAATAATATTTTATCACAAATATTGATTTTAGTCATCATCATCATCATTACATCTTGCCAAAAGTCCACCGCTGAACATAGGCCTTCCACTTCACAGCATTTATTTTTATTTTGAGTTGTTAACAGGAACCGGCTGCTGCCCATCGCCTGTTTCATTTGTCTCTGTCGCCACTAACGATATCCATGGGAAAATATTGTATAGTTTATATTCTTACATCGCCTCTACAGCGTTAGATTTTATAGTCATCACGAGCTTACTGCAAAGCACTTTTTTTTATAGGATAGAGTGACAAACGAGCACACAGTCCACCTGATGGTAAGTGGTTGCTGCGGCCCATAGACATCTACATCTATCCTCGTTTGCGAATCAAAATGCAGATGCGTTGTCACCCGTGAGGACTAAGATGGAATGCCTCATTTCCAGTAAAAAGGGGCTCCCACTCAGGATATTTATTCCGCATTTTATTTCGATTTGTACTCGATGTTATCGATGCAAGTTTGTGAAGAATCTACCTCTCCTCGATTTCATCTTCTAGAAAAGCTTCTCCATAGCTTGCTAAGTGTCTTTGTATTTCCTTTATTTGGTCTGTTTCAGAGGGAAAGAGATAAAACAACTTTTTAATAAAACAATCGTTATCAAATATCACATATATTAAAAAAAAATTACATAAGTATAATTATAGATATTGCTTGTATAATATTGCTCCGATTTATTTTATCAATACAAATCAAGTTTATTGCATCTTATATACCGATCAAAATGGTCTAGAAGCACCAACGATAATTCCGTTTCTATAAGTATATTTTAACTTAAATTGTACATCATAGGCTCTTTTCTATTTACCCCAAACATCACGGCGGCTAGGCGGATTTAGGATTGCAATGCCAAATGTCTTCGAACCTTTTTCGCACACTGCTTCCCTTCGCTAGTTTGGGCATTAAGTCTGGCATATCCCTCAGTTTCCTATTACGACATCCATGAGACTAAATTGGGTGATGGATTTGTTTTTTTTATAGCAGTCAAATTTTTTATAAATCAAAAATATTTCTAGAGTTCTTTTTTATCTATTTTTTCTGTTACAAAATGCGAAAATAAAGAAATTGAAATTTGACAGCCAGTTTTATAAAAAGCAATATTTTTGTCCAAGGAACAAGTACATGGAAATCTTGAAATAACTTACTGGCTAAAGTTATTAAAATCCGCTAGATAATGGATTATTGAAATCGAAATCAGAAAACTAGTTCTGACCAAAATTACGAGTAGGTAAAACGTTTGCGCGCGTCACACATATATTCTGCTGTCCATTGCATCAAATTCGGGTAGCTTATATTGTATTATATTGAGGGGAAGAGTTATTTTTGGCTTCTGTTAACACAGTAACTTTGTTAACCTTTACAAAGAGTTTTGCGACTATTCCGCAAAGAAACGTCAACAAGTATACTTTTAATACGTATTTTTAATTTTATTTTCATATAGACTAAATAGTCATTATTTAAATGAACACTTTAAAACTGAAAATGAAAACATCTGGTTGTTTTCTACAATCATTTGATAATATATGACATCTATTCTGACTAAACACCATTACGACATAAGTAAAAGTGAGAGTGAAAGCGTACATAAGCTGCCCCTAATAAATTCTCGAAACAATTGCTTTAACAATATTAGACATTTTGAAACTTGCAATAATTGTGATCTTGTCGCGCAAACGGCACAACGGCAAACGAGGTAGTTGCTACGGAAATTAATTCAAAAGAAAATAATAAATACTCAAATAAATTTGAATATCCAACACCTCAACATTCGGTGGGTTTTACAAACTAGGCTTATATTTAATTATTAACTTTTACTTTTATATTTTTGTAAAAATGGAAGACACGTGGTAATTAATTCATCGCAGAATTCAAGCCTGAAATACACATATTTTAATAGCATATATTGCTTGGTAATCATATAAGTGCACAGTCCGGCCGCCGCCAGCTAGTTGACTAGATTCACTCTAAGCTGGAACATTTAAATTACTGAAAATAATTTTATGGCTTCCTGGATGAAAAATACGACTAATCAACAATAAACAGTGGCATCATAAAGTAGTATGAAGTTATAATGGAACAACAACTATACAAAAATATACAGTATAAAATATTTATTGCAAATCTTGTAACTGAGATTCCATATTCTTACACGCGACTTTTATTAATCTAATTACATAAAGTACTCAATGCTAGCTGTTACGCCATTGGCTCATTAAATATAACATGATTCGTCATGCGAAACTATCTCAAGGAATAACATAACAAATGTCTTCTATTTTCTATAATATTTTTGTAACTGCTGTACCTTTGTTAATGCTTATATCAGATATGAAATAAACAAATCATAAAACATACATTGCACGTATCACATTTAAAATAAGTTTGCTTTAGAGAATTTCATGTATTGCATGCCTTAAGCGCAAAGCGCGTAGGTATGTTCTACTAGCGCCTAAAAATCAAGACTCCAACGTTTTGTCGCATAAAATCGTATCTTACAATCATATGTTCGCAATTTTAATAATCAAGTATGTTCTTTCATACGTACTTGATTATTCAAATAATCACAGATTTTATTACAATTTTTTTAAAACCACAAAATAAATAATAATAGTAGGTACTAAAAGTAAGTAGGATGTATATATTTATACTTAAATACGTCTTTGACTTTATGGAGTGAGTTGAATGATGATATGATAATCATAATGTGACCCTTATGAGTCGTGCACTTTTGGATTTTCCGAACTTTTATTTTATTTGACGTTTGACATAAAATTATTGGAAAATTGGAAGTATAATAAGGTTATTAGTGAAAACTTGTGTGTATTTAAACTACTTTAATATAGTTCATGTCAACATCATGTTATATGTAATTCTTTTAATGCGCTTAGGACATGCACAATTGGATTTACCAATAGTTTTTAATCTTATATTATAAATATCTACAATCAGCCTTAACGTGTATGTTATGTAGTACTAATTTACAATTTCTAATTTGCTGTATCGATATTTTATTTACATTTTGTTACTTTTAATGAAAGCATGCAATATTGAGATTCATAATGCACTAAGAGTATACCTTTTCTACTGTGTTATTAGTCGGAATTTTAAGTACAAAAATGTTTTTAAATGGTCTTTTTTATAGAATAAAAAAATATTTTCTATCTCCTTCTCTTCTCTTTTTCTTTCTTGGTGCGTTATCACTACTGAGCACTAAGATTGAGTGCCTCGTTATGTACTTAAAAGAGATTTCGGTTATACGAAACAGAAACATTAAAATGCTACCCGTCGTGCCATCAACGTAAAGTGCTGCAGCGCTTATACTTACCGTGACGTATAGGCTTTATATGCACTTCGTATGCTAAATACACTAAATCTTAACAATATACCAAAATTTTCTTAAATGAAGTAACCGAGCACTAGAGTGAAGGCGCAGTGAAGGCGGCATTAACGATATGTCCATCTTGTGAGAGCTTCGCGTCGAGCGCCGAGCGCAGGAGCTTGTCGACGTGCAGGCGCGGCGGGGGCGCGGCGGCGGCGCGGCGCGGCGCAAGGCGGCGCAGCGCCGCCGCCACGCCGCGCCGCCGCCGCAGAGCGTCCGCCAGCTTCGCCCAGAACCACGGGTCGTCCCGGTGCAGGTACGTGTTGGTGGACAGGTACGCACGCAGCTCGTCGTTCAAACGCTCGTCCGACATCACGTCGTCCAGCAGCACTATCACGACGCGAGCGTGGCCTTCGCTGAGCGCACGCAGATGCGCCTCTCGGAATTCCAGCAGCCCCCATACTGACGATAAGAAGTGCTTGGACAAAATGACTACAGTGCGTCGCGACCGTTCTACGGAGCGAGAGATCTGCGCCGGGATCCAATCGCCGAGCGGCCAGTCGCGGTAGTGCACGCATATGCGTAACGAATGCGGGGACGCTTCGAGTTTCGTCACCATTTCCTCCGCGAACTTCAGGTCCTTGTGCGCGAACGAGATAAAAGCATCGTATTCTTTATCGTCATCGTCGTCGTCTGGCGGACAACAGCCGCAGCGGTGGGCGCACAGCAGGCATTCGGTGCGGTACCGACGCAGCAGCACGACGATAATAACCACGACCACGACCAAGATGGCGAACGAAACACCGAGAACGGCGGCGTCTCGCGCCTCGCAGAGTGTCTCCGTCGCGACGCTCCTTAACGTCTCACCGCTCGAACATGTCACGTCACCGTAATCTAGAATGTTCGAACTCGCACGTTGTAATGCGGCCACGTCTACGGCGTGACCGCAGTCGCAAGCAAGAGGATTTAGCGCCAATCGCAGCGTGTTATTCGTCAGTGCCTCGATCGGAACTCGCGTCAGCTGATTATCAATAAGATCAACCTCGACGGCCGGGGGCAGAGGCGGCACCTCGGTGATATTTAGCGCGGTAAGATTGAGTAAATGAAAGTATCGCGGGAGTGATTCTAGAGATTCGGGGGCACGGCGAAGACGTAAATGAGCGGCGGCGAGGCCGTGTATGGCGGGCGGTGGCAGGGCGGCAAGTGGAGGGAGGTTGATGCAGTCCAGGTCAAGGTAGTCGGGGCGCAGTGAACAGCTGCAGGCGGACGGGCAGGCGGGCGGTGGCAGCGCACACTCCAGGAGCGAGCGCGGCACCGACACCAAGTCCATCCCGTTCAGCGCTGGTGGCGCTGCACAGCGCGCACGCGTTGCCACCAGCCGCGGCCCGCTTCCCACACCTCCCGGGCGCAAGGCGCGCTGCAGCGCCGGCAGGTGGCAGTCGCACGTAAACGGGTTGTTGTCGAGGAGAAACTGCGCGCTGCCGTCGCTCGGACCCCATAGCTTCACCGTGGAAATGTTATTGTGTCTCAAGTCCACTACCACGTCAGAGCTCAAGAAATTCATGTTGATGTACTAGAACAAAGAAAATTTCTATTTGGACGATCTATTGGCGTAAACAAAAAACAAATAAACAAAGAAATAATATTAAGTGCACAGACACATCATATTGTGATCAGTGCTGCTGAGCTAAGAGGCTTATTGGTACTTATCGCAAAATAGCCCGAGATAATAGTGCTCGAGGCCGACATACTTGCTTCTATCGGATGAATTTCAGAGAGTGTGCACAGGCATTCTCTTAGTCTTATTTCCCCTCTCCCCCTTTCCACCATTGGACAAACTGGCGGTCGGCGGGTCTTCACCTCTTTGTTGCCAATACAAATATATCCACGCATTTGAGATAAACGGTTTGCTTCGTCTTTCGTATTGCGTGGAGCCAAGGAGTGGAATAGTCTGTCTTTCCATCCAATTACAATCTGGAAATCTTCAAGGCGAGATTGAATAGGCTTTTGTTAATATGGGATAGTGCGATTTGCTATCTAGGGCTTTATCACCACTTTTGACCAGGTGGAATTGTATTCTAACACTTTTTATAAAAAGTATTTTTCATAGAATAAGGGTGACAAACGAGCACACAGTCCACCTGATGGTTAATGGACGCTGCAGCCTATAGACATCTACACCTATCCTCGATTAAGAATCAAAATGTAGATGCATTCTTAACCCTTAAGACTAAGATGGAATGCCTCGTTTCCAGTTAAAAGGGGCCTCTTTTTCATTACAATCACCATACGAAACACATCAGCATTGAGTTGCTATTTTCGCGTGAACCATGCGTGCTTCAACCATAATATAACTACAGCATGGTTCTTCCACGTAAAAAAACTTACATTCAAATCAGTGATGTTATTCCAACTGAGGTTGAGCTTTCGCAGACTGACGAGAACGGTGCGCCAGTCGTCCAGGAGTCGTTGCACGCGGTTGTGACTGAGGTCGAGGTGCGTCAGTAGGAACAGAGAGTTGAAGGGCGACGGCGGCTCTGGCAACAGTAGGTAATCTGTGCAGGGTCAGATGAAAACAATGATGACATCCATGTTGAATGTTGACCACTTTAACATTAATGCGGGTTGTTTCAAACTTCGATTTTGGCAACATAATAATCACCATTACAGCCTATCAAAATCACCATACGCTACGCTTGGCAAGCGGGTTGGCAACCGAAGTTTTTTATTGTTTTTTGTTGTTATCAGGAAGATGCTGCTGCTGCTGATCTCCTGTTTCAATTTCTCTATGTCGCCTTTACGACATCCACGGGATGATATGGTGTAGTGGATCCTCTGAGTCCGTACAGACTAAAAACAAAAACTTAATATAAATTAATTATATAGGTTACATAAGAGAACTACACCAACTCTTTGGAACGAAGTTCTTTATCGGACGGTATGGATTTGACGGATGGGGGCTAGGCGAGCAAATTCAAATTCTTTATTTGCTAGTAAATAGGTACAAAAATATTTTGTTCTTGGTGTTATAAAACGAATGTGTTGAGAAAACCTATTTAGCTGTTTTCAACAACATGCAAATGTCCAAAAGTTTTTATAAGATAATTAGTTTCTAAACTTAATCTAAAACACATAACTAAAAACATCATTTTACAAATTTTAAAAATAAATAAATTAATATAAATAAATTAATTCAAGCATCGAAAACTTAATCACTACAATTTAAAAACTCATTTACTGTGTAAAATGTTTTTTCTACCAGCCATCGTCGTAATGAAATTTTAAAATTGTGGTATGGTAATTGTTTAATATGTGAGGGTATTTTATTATAAATAGTGTTGCACATTGCATAGCTATTTTTTTGAAAGCGCTTACTTTTTGGAATTGTGTCAAGTACTAGTTTATCTGGGTTCCGTAAGTTAATTTTTGTAACATCTTTAGCTTGTAAAAACATGTGCTTGTTTTGCTTTACAAAAAAGCAAAAGTGTAAGATTTTTCCTTCACGAATCCCTTTCTATAGTGCGAGCGAGATGGAATAATATTCATCTCCCTCGCTCTTTTTCTTATCTTGCCATGAAAGAAATATTATTTTAAATGACGCTTTATTTTAATAGATAGACGCTTGTAATTCATTTATTTGTATTTGTTAATCAATAATATAATACGTTTATCAATAATAATATACCACGAAAGGAACTTCGTTCCAGCCGAGTGTTCCACGATGCTAATTTTTATTTCCAAATGGCAACTTCATGTACACAAGGGTTTGAAGACCGACTGATGGCGGAAATTCATCCAATTGAGCAACTGTAACGCTGATTCCTGTTGCTGTTCAGGGTCTCACAATCGCCTCTTACGACATCCACGAGGCGATATGAGGTGATTGATTCGCTTACGTCGTGATTATTTTGCGGATGTTTCGCCACCTGATGGTGATTTCATAATCATCAAGGTGAAAACCTATAATGGTATATCATTTAGTCTCACTTCTACTTAAGATATCGATGTTGCGACTTCCGGCGTTGTTTTTATGTTATGTAATTCTATGTTTCAATATTATCGGCTATATAGCTCGAAGAAACGATAACTGATGAGGAACAAAGGTTCTCAAGTGACAGACAGATAATATAGAATAGAACAGAAGTATATTTATTTAACCAAAAAAACTTAACAATAGTTTCTGCACTAAGCTTTAGGCTTGTATTGCAGGAACTAAGAATATTAACTGACACGGTTTGCACTGATATACACATAGGACACCGATTCAATACATAGTATGTTAAATTTAACCAGTAAGTTACACAAACACACTCACACACTCACACTCAAACTATTTTTGTTATAATTTAAATTTAAGTTTTGTTATTATAAGACTATTTTAGATACATACATAACATAAAAACACGCGCCTGTCACCCAGAGGGGTAGGTGGAGACTACGGACTTCCGTTCGATATGATCCTGACACACCCCTCTCGCCTTCTTCACATCCATATATCTACGCATACACGCTCTTCGGTTAAGTGTACTCTTAATCTGGCGCATTTTTAATATATCGCCAATATGGTCGATAAATCTTCGTCTAGGGCGTCCCTTTCCAAATCTGCCGTTCACTTCTGCAACATAAATTTGCTTTGTCACTCTTTCCTCGTTCATTCTTTCTACATGACCAAACCAACAAGCATTTCTTTCTTAATCCTGGTCACAACGTCATCTTGCAAACCACACTCTTCTCTTATTACACAATTTCTCACCCTGTCATTCAGATTCAGCCCCAGGATAATCCTTAATGACCGCATATCTGTAGATATGCTGTAACATTTATTCTACTCTCATGCTTCTTCTACCAGATCCAACTTTCACTACCATATATTAAAGTAGGGACTAACACAGCATTATGGATTGCCCTACGTGGCTTTTTTGACACATTTTGATTTTTCATAATAGCGTGTAGAGCCCCATTCACTCTATTTCCTGCGTTTACTCGTCGTTCTATATTCTTATCATATCTACCATCCCTGCTAAATACACATCGCAAATATACAAACTCATCCACTTTTTCAATCAACTCCTCTTCCATTCTTATTAAAAATATTTTAGATTATTTAAAAAATTTGAAATATTTTAGGAAATTTTCTATGGAAGAGCGGAGCATCCTACCAACAAGATGTCCCAACAACGGATTAATGTCTCTATTTTAACAAACCGTGTAATAATAATAAATAATAAAAAGTAAATAATATTTTTTTTTATCTATCTTTATTTAAAAAGGCTTTTATCCTACAAGGATATGTCAGCCTTATCGTAACCTAGCTTGTTCCCGTTTCACCAATGCTATTTGGAAAGGGGCAATCAATGTGGTAAAAATATGGTACTGACTGATTTTGCTACCGCTGAGTGTGGCTCCGCAAGTATACTCAAAAACCAACCCGTTTCACACAAATTGATACTAAATTTTTGTACCAGATTCTCCCTTTCCCTTTGATATTTGACACATTCTGCTAGCATATGTTGTACATCTTCTATAATATGACAAATATCGCAATTGGGCGAGTCTGCTTTTTTCATTAAAAATAGAAATTTTTTATTGGGGTAGTGCCCAGAACGTAATCTATGAATAACAATTATATGGTTTCTATTCATTTTAATATTGTTATACCACGGTATTCGAAGAGGCTGACTTTGTATTGTTTTATTTAATAATAATGAAAGTGAAGTTTAGGGTAGCACCGCCACTAGACAGACTAACGACCTGATAAGATACTCGTATGTAGGAAGTCGAAGGATGCAAATAGTGGAGGACCGTATTTTATGAAGTTCTAAAGAAATACAAGACTTTTTATTCATGTACGAGCCGTTGTGCTGTACAACCTTAGAAGTTTTTTTTTTATATAGGAGAGGGGGCAAACGAGCATGCGGCTCACCTAATGGTAAGTGACTACCACCGCCGATGAACAACCGCAACACCAGGGGAGTTGCAGATGCGTTGCCGGCCTTTTAAAAAGGAGTAGGCTCTTTTCTTGAAGGTCCCCAAGTCGTATCGGTCCAGAAAAATCGCTGATGGTAATCGATTCCACAAGGAAGTCGTGCGAAGAAGAAAACATCTTCTAAATCCCACAGTGGTGGACCGCCAATCATCCAGATGGTGTGGATGGTATCGGGAGTTCTGCCGCGATGTGCGTTCGTGAAATTTGGCGGCTGGGATTAATCCGAACAATTCCTCAGAGCACTCCCCGTGGTAAATGCGAAAGAAATTGCAAAGAGATGCAACATCTCTTCGCAGCGCCAATGAGTCCTGCCGATCGGAAAGGACTTGGTCGTCGACGCTTCTAGCCGCTCTGCGCTAGATGCGGTCAAGTGGAAGGAGCTGGCACTGGTGAGCCCTGAGATGGGAACAACCCTCCACCTCCCATGGCCCCACCGACCCTCAGGTCATACGGGCCGAATCTCGGGAGATGCGCGCGGTACTTGCACGTGGCTCTTTCCCGCGCACACTTTCTTGACTCCCTACAAATATTTAATCTATTCCTTGTCCCAGTTTAACGTCATTCTCCCCCTTCTGGGGCTGACGACACATTGACGCCTACGTCGTCGGGCGCTCCTACCAGCCTTCCATCCTGCCTTGTCCTGCGATCGTGCCACCTATGCGCAAACTCGCGCAGCAGTCCGTAGTTTACCACATCGCTGACGAGATCCGAGTAGTAAACTGGTCCCTGAACCGGACGAACTAGTCCATCCATCATTTTCACTCTTAGGTCATCATACAGAGGACATTCCCATAGAACATGGTGAACATCCTCCTCCGACATACCGCACTCACACATACTAATTTCACACAGTTTCATATCGCTCAGTCTCTTCCGAAAGCATCCATGTCCGGTGAGAATCTGAGAGGTTTGGTAGTCCGGTGAGACCCAGGTATAACTGAGTCTCAACGCCACGTCCGGGAAAAATCGATTTAGCTCACGTCCTTTTGTATCACACGTCCATCTATCCTGCCAGGCGCCTATCACCTCAGTCCAGATATCGCGATTCCGTCTGCTCAACTCCTCTTTGGGCGCGGTTAAACGTGCTATACCCATCCTACCAGCACGGATGACCTCTAGGTCAGCAGGGAGAACGCCAGCCAGCACCGGTAAGGCCGCCGTGCTAGTGGATCGGTACGCCCTGGTTAACAATACAAGAGCGGATCGCTGCGATCTCAGTAGTACGCTACGAACTGTGTACATGTTTGCACGCTCGTACCAGCACTCTGCCGCATACGTAAGCGTGGACACAAAAACTCCTCTATAAATTAATTTTAAACTCGGATATCGTACACCCCATGATGATGTAGATACGCGAGACATCTTGCCGAATCCCTTGGTCGCTCTTTCAGAGATATCGGATGCATGTTGCACAAAGGATAGTCCCGAGTCTAAAACCACGCCTAATACCTTAACGTTAGTCACTGTCTTAATAGATTCCCCACCAAGTTTAATAACTAATGACTAATGAGATGGGAACAGTATTCCATGTGAGGCCGAACCTGCGCCTTGTAAAGTTCCAGGCGTTGTGCCGGCATGAAATACTGTCCCGCTCTGCTGAGCACGCCAAGCTTTTTAGAGGCCAATTTGGCCTTCTCTTCCAAGTGACCACAAAACTGCACGTCACTCGATATGTCGACGCCGAGGATTCCGATACTGGCTGAGGCAACAAGGGGAGTACCTTGGAACTGAGGAGATACGACAAAGGGGTTCTTTTTAGCGGTAAACGTGCAAACTTGAGTCTTCTGGGGATTAAACTGGACTAGATTTAGTCGCCCCCAATCTGAGACTTTGTTTAGCAAAGACTCGACTTCAGACACAAGTTTGTTCCGGTACTCGGCGACGTTTTCTCGAGAAATATTGGCACGGCCGGTGTATAGAGCATCACCAGTGCTGTCATCCGCATAATAATGAATGCTACCGGTTTGCAACATATCATTGATATGCAGAAGAAACAGCGTTGGTAATAGCACACAGCCTTGTGGAACACCAGCGTTAATAGGCTTGTAGTCGGAGCATGCACCGTCTACGACGACCTTGATGCTCCGATCTGCAAGAAAGCTAGTGATCCAATTGCGTAATTTCTCGGGAAGCCCATAGGAAGGGAGCTTCGAAAGAAGCACTTTGTACCAAACCAATGTCCAAACTAATGGCCAATGCCTCCCCCTTGGACTCTACTGCCTCCGCCCATCTATGAGTTAAGTAGACCAGAAGATCACCAGCTGATCGACCCCGACGAAAACCGTTTTAGCGGTCACTAATCAGCTGGTGATCCTCAAGGTACCGCATGAGGTAGCAGTTTATAACGGATTCCATTATTTTGGAGAACGAGGGGGTGATGGCGATAGGCCTGTAGTTGGACGAGTTTGAGCAGTCGCCTTTTTTAGGGATTGGGTGGACAAAAGCTGTCTCCCATGATTTCGGGACTACGCCTAGGGAGTAGGAGTACCGGAAAATACGCGTTAGAACCGGTGCCAACTCCGGAGCACACGTCCTCAGCACAATTGGGGAATTCCGTCAGGCCTACTCGACTTGTGGATGTCCAGGGAGAGGAGTGCTCTGCGAACCGAGCGCTGTGAGAACCGCACATCCGGCATGGAGCACTCACACCGCGGGATGATCGGCGGTGTGTTCCCCCCGAAATCAATAGTTGAGTTGGACGCAAAAAGGGAGCCTAAAAAGTCGGCTTTCTCTTTTGCGTCGTGGACCAGTGAGTCGTCCTCCCTGTGCAGAGATGGTAGTGATGGCTTACAGAAATTCCCTTGGAGAGCCTTGGCGAGAGACCAGAATGCACGAGTTCCCGTGCTCTGACTTTGCCTTGGCAATAACTCTTTTGAAGGACCTGGAGGCGAAGTTATACTTCTTTTTAAGTATGCTGGTGTTTACATCCCGAGTCGCCGAAGCCGCAGCCCAGGCTTGATAACACTCCTGCTTACTGCGTAATGTAGTCTTACAGGAGCGACCAAACCAAGGCTGAGATCTGCCTCCGATGGGTACCACAGATGATGGAATAAATAGTTCCATTCCCTGTAGCACCACATCAGTGACAGAGTCAGCAACAGCGCTGGGATCATCCGGCGAGAAGCAAACCCGCCACCATTGGTAGGAAGCAAAGAAAGACGATGTAACCAGTTGTGTCAGACCATATGTCAAGGCAAAGTCATGAACAGATCTCCCCGCATGATCGGTTAAACGTGAACCGAGCCATTCGGCGTGGTGAGCGTTAAAATCGCCAAGGATCACGATCTCTGCGGATGGGACCTGTTGTAGCAAGGAATCTGTAGCCATTTGGACGTAGTCGATGAGTTGGTCTGTTACGGCATTACCGCTATGGGACCTATAGAGGCACACGTAGACGCGCGGATGGTCGTCGCTGTCTACGCGTAGCCAAAGGATGGACAGGTCCGAACCTTCAAGACTGCCGAGGCGTCGATAACAGATGTCCTCTCTGACGTATACGCAAACTCCAGCCCGAGGCACAAAGGAGTGCTCCAATTTGTACCCCGGGTAGGAGAGATACGAAGTATCAGCCGGAGAGGACACCTGCGTCTCGGTCAGAAAGAGCAAGGCCGGCTCCGCCGTCTCGAGATGGTAGTGGACGGCGTTTAGTTTCGAGTGAAGTCCCCTGATGTTGCAGAAATTCACGAATAGCGTGGCAGGGGTGGCCTTGATCATGTTGCTCAGTTTGCCCCGAACAGTTATTATATTGAGCGGAATTTTGCCTCCTCCAGAATACGCGGGGCAGCCTGAGCACCCACGCTCAGGAGTGGAGTAGCATGGTCGTGGATGCTCAGCGAGGGATTCTCCAGGGGTGCTGGTACCCTCCCGGGGTAGTCTATCATGTAGTTCCACTACCATGTTGATACTGGGGGAATCGGGCCTCCGGTCACCTGCACTCACCAGACGAAACGCGGAACCAGAGCTTCCATTTCTCGCCGCTATTCTGTGAGGTCGTGGTACTAACCCGGCTCTTGCCGGCCCATACGTGCAACAGCAAAAACCGCTGCGTGGCTCTACCACCGTTAAAGTTTATAAAAATGATAAAGACTTGAACTGATTATTTAATTTATTCTGATATTATTGATAGTGAGTACAATGCGCGACGGCGAATGATTGCGCACTGAATTCATGAGAATGAAAAATGGAACAATAAGGTAAAAATGCTGATGTGCAGAAATGTGCGGTTTGTAAAGACCGTACAATTCAATATAGATACTTATTGAAAGTCACTCTTATGCTTAATTTACCACTGGTTTGGAAAATACCTCTGTCCTGGGAAAAAATAGCAAGAAACCCAGCGTGACTTTTTTCAATCATTAAAGTTACACAATAATTAATAACACAAAACAAATTAAAAATAGCTTGGTAGTACTTCATTCGCAGGGGTTATTATCCCTATTATTAATAATCCCTTTTTATACAATCTTTGTTTCGTAAAGTTTTTAAAAGACAATGCCCATCTGCGCCCCAGAAATGCCCAGATAAAGTATATTACAAGATTGCTCTAATAAATAAAAACTAGAATTATGTTGTTAATTTTAAATCATATGAAGTACTGGATAAAAAATAAAAATAATAAGACGTTTTGTTGACATTGCAGTAGGTACGTATTATCGTTTCAATCATTAATTCATGCTTTATTTATTACGCTCTGGAATCACGTCCTTTGGCCCATGTAAAACTCAACATGATTAATATTAGTCATAAAAGTGATTGCTAAATAATCGAATAATAATATATTGCTTTACAACTAAACCAAATAAAAATATAATTTTATAATAAACGTCATCAGATGGAAAAAAACATGGCCCAGTTAAGCATTTATTTTTGTTATCAAAAGCCAGAGACAGACTAGTTTTTACCAACGCCATTTATGGGACTATTTGTTTGTTCACCTATCCCTCATTGACAGTCTCTTAAATTATAAAATCTTAGGCTTTGTTTAGTTCCGGGCTTAATAATGGGCATGATAAATAAAGTCTTCGAAAAAGGAATCGTTTTTTTTGTTGATCAATTGATCTAAGTAATCGATTCCAATATCGATTATTATTTTACATTTGAATCATCAACGAGTTGAATAAAGATCTAAATGATGTCTCCAGACACGCAAAAGTAAAAAAGTGCTTTGTGGTAGTGTATAAGTATATCTAGGCTTCAAATAAACAAATATAATTAAAGCATAAACCTAATGAAGTAATGGCTTAAAAGACTTAGCTCCAAGTCAAAAACATTCCAAAAAACTAAAATGACTGTCACACATTCTTTCAATGTATAAAAAACCAGTAGGAAGTTATCATGTTTAATGTCCAATATCTTTTGAAGCGGTGCTTTATATGACATTAAATCTATATATCATATAAATACTGTTAAAAAGTTATCATATGACATAGAGCTGCAATTTGGGCATTGCATAGCATTGCTGACTTTCAGCTCCATACTAATAGGGGCATGGTCCTTTGTTCATCAGTAGACTTGTAAAGACCTGCGATGATAATGATGATATCGATAATAAGATATTAGTCCGTACCATGTCCGGAGAACTGGGGTGGTTCCGGCGGTACCAGTGTGAGCTGGTTGTATGCCAGGCGCAGCTCGTGCAGTGTACGCAGCCCCACGAACGCGTCGATCTCGATGTGCCGCAGTCGGTTGTGCTCCAGCGACAGCACCTTCATCTCGCTCAGACCCACGAACATTGAACTGGGGACATATTTTTTTTTAGTAAAAGGTGACAATCCAGCAGACAGTGCACCTGATGGTAAGTGGATGCTGTGGCCCATAGACATCTACATCTATCCTCGATTAAGAATCAAAACGCAGACGCTTTGTCATCACTAAGGACTAAGATGAAATGTCTCGTTTCCAGTAAAAAAGTTCTCCATTTCACTACACTTACCATATTTTAGAGCCAAGAGATGAAGACAAAAGGCGATAAATCAGTAATCAGGGTAAAATTTGCCGATAAAATTTGACTTCTAAGCGGATGGCAAATTATATAGCAGTTTTGTAAATCGTGGCTATAGGAATGGAACTTACTTAGATGCAGATGCATTGTCAATACTAAGACCAAAAATATAATGCCTCCATACCTACATAATTTCACGTTGGTAAGTACAAGTGTGATCTTTATCCGTCTAGTCAATCCATTCGTACTACAGCCGTAATATGTTTTCCTTTTCCCTTTATTTGGATTATCAACAGATCATCATCATCATCATCATTACAGCCCTTTACAAGTCCACTGCTGAACATAGGCCTCCCCCAAGGAATGCCACAAAGCACGGTCTGAGCCACCTGCATCCATCGACTTCCTGCATATCTTACCAGGTCGTCACTCTATCTAGTGGGGGGACGCCCTACACTTTTTTTATAGGAGAGGGGACAAACGAGCATTCGGCTCACCTGATGGTAAGTGACTACCACCGCCCATGAAGAACTGCAACACCAGGGGGATCGCAGATGCGTAGCCGGACACTTCGCTGCCGGTACGAGGATGCCACTCGAGAACCTTTTTTCCCCATCGGTTGTCGGTTCTTTGAGCTATATAGCCGGCCCATTGCCACTTTAGCTTACTAATCCGTTGGGCTATGTCGGTCACTCTGGTTCTACTGCGGATATGCTCATTTCTAAGTTTATCACGCAGAGAAACTCCGAGCATAGACCTCGCCATAGCTTGCTGAGCGACCTTGAGCTTCCTCATCTGGCCAGCAGTGAAGGCCCACGTATCAGTTCCATATGTCATCACTGGCAACACGCACTGGTTGTACAGTCTCGTTTTCAAGTTTTGAGGTATACCTAACGAGAAAATGTGCCGTAATTTCCCGAACGCTGCCCAACCGAATTGAATCCGTCGATTGACCTCTCGGTCGAAGTTGGACTTACCTAGTCGGACTATTTGTCCTAGGTAAACATACTCGTCAACAACTTCGAGCTTAGTGCTCCGACAACTACCGGCATAGCTGTGACATGGATATTAAACATGATCTTTGTTCGCGCCAAACGCTAATTTCAGGAACTAACGCGAGAGGGCGCGCGCCTCGGTGCCATACCGGTTTTGACGTCGGCCGAGCGGTGGGTTGAGAACGCGTAAAGGCGAAGGAGTCGTCTGTCAGCGGTGCTAACGTTAGCACACTGTCAATTTTGTTAGGGAACTCGGAATTAGGCGCGGATAGAAAATATTCTGTTTAGGATTTGTGACGCGTATTCCTTACTGGAGAGCTTCCCAGGGACTTATTGGGTCCGACTCAGAATCTGTATAAGTGCATTCGACAATATTAGCTAGTGCGGCCTTTGATATTCTAGAAATAACTGTTGCTACGCGAAACGGTAGTGACCTTTGATCCGGACACTCCGTGTTTTTTTTTCGTGCGTTAACATTATAACAAACGAGAGTTAGTGGCTTCTGTAAGTTAGTTAATCGTACGATAGAGTTAATGGACTGTCATCGTGACGAACGAGGAAAGTGACTGTGGACAACGCCGCGGAAGGTTCCCTCAATTTGGAGCGGTGTCGACGCCCGGGCTGCTGCCGATGGCCAAGGGCTAGGGTCAATCACCATCAGTCACACCCAGATACACATCACATCACTTATTTCCCTTGCACTACACAACCACATGCGACCTGACCGACTCCGGAGGGACCAGTCGCCTTGGATATAGGTAAGTAAGCTCCGTCTAATATCCTCCCGGTCGACTGGCCGTAGTATAGAACGCTCCCCCATATAGTTTAGTGTAATTAGAGATTTTCCACTTTGGCCTGGAGGAGGCCCGACCTACGTCTGCTCGTCGAAACTCAGCTGAATGGGCCCCTGAAGATTTGACCTTTAAGGGAGCAGCCGTAGGCCGTAACATCTTTGTTTTGTCCATGTTCATCTAAGGATCTATCCGTTGGGAAACACTATTGAGGTCATTAAGCATAGTGCTTAGGTCCTCCAGCGATTCTGCCATAAAGACTATATCATCGGCAAATCGATGGTGAATGATGTACTCGCCATTGATGTTGATGGATGACTGGAAAGGATACGGATCCTTTCCAGTCCAGAAGCTTGAAAACGTCTTTCAATGCCCGATGCAGAGTTTCGGGGATATGATGTCACCCTGTCTTACACCTCTCTGCAATTGGATAGGTTTCGTACTCTGGTTCTGTACACGGATAGCCATCGTAGGCCTACTGTATAAGCACGTAAACACCTCGATATACTGACAGTCAACTTGGCACCGCTGAAGGGACTGCAGCACCGCCCAAATTTCGACGGAATCAAAGACTTTATCCTAGTCCACATACGCCAGACATAGTGGCAAATTGTACTCCCCGGACTTCTGTACGATTTGCCGAAGGGTATATATGTGGTCTATGGTGCTAAAGCCTTTTCGGAAACCGGCTTGTTCGGGAGGCTGGAAGTCGTCAAGTCTGTGCGCGAGACGATTCGTAACGACTCTCGAAAACAGCACGTAGACGCGGCTCAGAAGGGAAATCGGTCTGTAGTTCTTCAAGAGAGCGTTGTCGCCTTTCTTGAAGAACAAGACCACCGCACTTCTGCTTCACGCCTCCGGTGTAATGCCACCATAGAGGACGGATTTAAAGAGCTTCTGAAGGACTTCAAGTACCGGTTTTCCACCCGCTTTCAGAAGCTCCGCTGTAATTCCATCCTCGCCTGGGGCCTTGCCGTTTTTAAGGAGCCTTGTGACCAGTCTCCGCTTCTGGACCAGGTAAGTCGTATTAATTTACCTAGCCTTATCTTGATCGGGTAGGTCAATTGTCCATAAGGCCATTTGGGCCCGAACCCTCTGGTTGCCCGTCGAGTGGATCACTCATGGGCCCTGGTCCAGTTGACTTTTGTCGGGGCAACTGAGGGCCGTAACATATAAAAAAAAACTTGCGTGTGGCTCCAACGATGATGTGTACAGCTGCCCATAAAACCTCTCAATCTCACTCAAAATCTCAAGTGTCCCGGAAATGACGCTGCCCGACTCGGTCTTCAGCTTCGAAAGTTGGCTCTTTCTAACAGACAGATCTCTAGCAAAGACTTTGGAGCCCTGGTTCCGCTCGATCGCTTCTTTAATACGAGCAGTATTAAAGTTGCGTAAGTCCCGCCGCATGCATTTGTAGATATGTCTGTTCAGTTGCCTGTATGCTGTCAAATCTACTGAAGACTGCAGCGTCATATCCCGTCTAACAGCCATGAGATTAACGACTGTGATCGGAGAGTTTTTGTGTTCTTCTGCGGTGGGTCTTGCAAAACTTAGCTCCGACCGCATCGGACAGTTTCCACGAGCTTGTCATTCATATCGTCCACTGCATTGCAATCTTCTAGGCACTTAAAACGATTTCGTAGCTCGAGCTGAAAGGTTTCGGGACTTTGGATTAGAGCACGAGGGGGAGGGAGCGTTTACTTCATTAGACATGACCTCTCTAACTTAACGTTTAGGTTCAGTTTGCCTCTAACCATTCGGTAATCACTACCAGTTTTCAGCCACGCGATCACTGAGACATCACTAAACAGTTGTCTTCTGGTCGTCATAATGAAGTCAATCAAATTTTTTCCTATCCATCCTATCCACTAAATCTAATGGGGTAGTAATTGCGACAACATCAGCCGACGGATGATTATCTTTATACTTGACGATATCCTCCCAGTTATCTCGCACATCATTCACTTCTCCTTAGATTCTGGTGATTTTCCTTCTTTGTGGCGTAAGGCTTACGTTATTCCGTTACAAAAGATCCCAAATCCTAATTTACCCAAACATTTCCGACCTATATCCATCCTTCCCTTCTTATTCAAGGTCCATGAGGCCTGTGTCCACAAGCAACTTTCGCAATTTATCTCCTGTAATAACTTATTAAGTCCCTTGCAGTCTGGCTTTAGGCCCGGTCGTAGCACCGTTTCCGCACTCCTGAAAGTAACTGGTGATATTAGGGCAGGCATAGAGGACGCTTAAGTCACTGTGTTGGTTTTAGTTGACTTCTCGAACGCCTTTAATACCATCAATCATGACATTCTAATTTTACAATATTTCTACAGCGGTGGACATAATTAACAGGTACCTCGAGTATATTAAGAACTGGTCTGACAGGTTTGGTCTAATGGTCAACCCTACGAAGTGTCAGGCCATAGTAATTGGTAGGCAACGGATGATTCATAGATTGAAAACAGTAGCTCTACCTCCTATCTTTTTTAATAGTACTGAGATTCAATTGTGTTCTACTGTGAAGGATCTAGGTTTATTAATTGATTCTACCTTGAGTTGGAAAGACCAAGCAACTACTGTTAGCCAGAAAGTTACCGGTACCCTGCGTTCTCTCTATCGCCTCAAAAATTTTCTACCATCTGCAATCAAAACAATGCTTGTGCAAAGTTTAATTTTTCTCCTAATCGACTATGGTGGTGTGTGTTATATGTATTTCGACCTGAATGCAGATCTTCTCAACAAATATGACCGTCTTCTGAATAACTGCATTCGATTCATTTTCAATCTTCGAAAGTATGACCATGTATCCACGTATCGATCTCAATTAAAATGGCTACCTATTCGTCAACGCCGCAGTTTGCGTGCACTTAACACCCTTTATTCTATCCTGATGTCTCCAACTTCCCCTTCCTACTTATCTACTTACTTTCAGTTGCTTAGCGCTAGTCATGAGAGAAACCTCCGCTCTACGAACAATCTTCTTCTCCTATGTCCCTCCCATAGCTCTGTACTTGTTCATTCTTCTTTCCACATTCAATCTATTCTCCTTTGGAATGCTTTACCTCTCGAAACCAGGACGGCTAACAATCGTTACGCGTTCAAGATGAAGGTTCGGGAACACTTAATTAATAAATTGGCAGAATCATCATAGTAACAATTTATATATATAATATATATTTATAAATATATATATATATATATACATATATATAATTATATATATATATATATATATATATATATATATATATATATATATATATATATATATACAAAGTGACGATGAAGTTATCACGTTAAATGAAAAGACGTATTCTATACAAAGTTCTTTAAACATACACAACTAAAAAAATATATAACAATTAACATTCTGGGCGCGGTAGCCTTTTTTTTGTTTTAATATTAAACAACATCATGTAAATGCATCAGATATCACCTGATAAATACTAGAAGTTCAAAGACCCATGGCCCGTGAAGGCCAAGAGACCTATATTGTATTATAGTGCAACGTTGCCAATTTTAAATAATCAAATAAAGTAATAAATTAAGCAAAAAATGTACTTATATGTAACAAAATAAGGCATAATTCTTATGCCCGATGCGACAAGAATTGGGACGGGGTGTTGGGAGGGTGGGATGTGGTCGATTGGCGCGTGCGACGATAAAGTAAGACAGTAAGTCACTTAGTCCGACGCCGGCGTCCTTGGGAACGGTTCATTAATCGCTTGACCTAATTTTAGTTTTTCGCGTACACGTCCTTTTAATTTAAATTTTTTTTTGTGGATATTTTCATAAGTTTCTTGATTTGTTTGTGATAGGACACGTTAATACTATAATAATAATTGTGTTGAGGAGGTGGTGTGACTATTTGTGCGAAATTTGACGCTTTCTTTTACTATCTTGTATTTTTTATTTGTGATAGGACTCGTTAATAATAGATAAGTGATATTTAATAACTTAGTGGTGTGTCAGCCCGTGCGCAATTGGACGCTTTTATTTTTTTAAACGTATAACTTTTTTTATTTTAAAATGCCTCGTATCAATTTTACGTCATTGGAATACACCGATATGGTTTTAATTTATGGAGAATGCCACCAAAACGCGTCCCTGGCATTACGAACATACCGAGAGAGGTATAATACCACACATGTATGTCCTACAGACTCACGGATTTTTATACGGGCAGTCCAAAGATTACGTGACGGCGAAAATTTGATTCCACGTCAGGTTGAAATTCCTCCGCGAGTCGCCGTGGCTCAGGAAGAACGAATATTAAATTATTTCGCTCGTAATCCAACATCAAGTCTCCGTAGAGCAGCTCGCCAATTCTGTGTACACCACAAGTCTGTTCACAGAATATTAAAAAAAAACAAGCAACGGCCGTTCAAATACGTAAAGGTACAGGCTTTATTAGATAGAGATAAGCCAGTTAGGGAAGCCTACTGTGAATGGCTCCTGAGCAAAGTAGCTAATGACTCTAACTTTTTAGCAAACGTAATGTGGACTGACGAGAGCACATTCACACGTAACGGAATATGGAATCGGCAGAACTTACGATACTGGAGTCAAGAAAATCCGCAACTGTGTCGAGAGTCTATGCACCAATATAGATTTGCCGTTAATGTTTGGGCTGGAATACACGGAGATCAAATAATTGGTCCCGCGTTTATCGAAGGCAACCTTAATGGGCCTAAATTTTTGGAACTGCTTGACTTAATCTGTTAATCTGACACAGTGGCGGATTACGTTGATGGACTATCGTTGGGGGCCAATAGCCGGTTATGGTACCAGCTTGATGGAGCACCTGCTCATTCAGTGGTGGCTGCCAGGCAGCGCCTCACTGAGATGTTCGGAGAGAACTGGATTGGCAGATACGGACCTTCTCGGTGGCCAGCACGGTCTCCGGATCTAACACCGTTAGATTTCTTTTTATGGGGTTACATAAAAAATGAGGTGTACTCTACTGAAGTAACGACTGTCGAGGACTTAAAAATAAGAATAATGCGGGCTTTCGACAAAATAAAAAATTTTGCAGCCAATGGTGCCCTCTTTCGAAAAGTCCGAAATAATATCATGCGACGATGTCAATTATGCATTCGGGTACACGGCGGACATTTTGAAAATTTAAAAATTTGATTTGTTTCATAAACTTGAGTGATTTCAAGGTTAAAGTGATTATTTGGATAAAAAAATACCATGAAATTTGTGATTTGTTGATAACATCGGATTAGCATCGCCCTACGCGTGCCTAATTACCTATGTATGGGCAAGTCCTAGGACCTAGGTATTATAATATAATTACCTATATCGATGTCGCATGAGCAATGAACCGCTGGCCGCGACGTTGCCGCTTCTACAAGTCATTTCAGGTCAGTTAAGTAATATTATCAAGGATGATTTATTTTATGTGATTTTTTACCCTATTTATTTTGTTTGAAAGATGCATTTTTTATTAGTTTTTATTATTGTTTATTTTATTATTTTAACAGACATATATCAACTTGTATTAACTGTTGTGCTATTTAACGTGATAACCTGGGCGCCACCCAGTATATATATATATATATATATATATATATATATATATATATATATATATATATATATATATATATATATATATATATTTTTATATTTATATATAGGTGGGGCAATAGTTAAGCTCTGGCTTAGAATAATAAAAAAATATGCCAATCAATATACAGCTACTAGAAAACCAGCTTCGCTACAGCAACAGTTTGTTGGTTTAATGCTTGGAGATAGGATAGTCTATGAAGGTATAAATCTTTTACTTTTATGACATATTCGAGTAATGTTTACGGATTACTTACGTACTTAAAACTAGCCAACCGTTTTAAGTAAGTAAGTGAGTAATATTATAGTATAGCCAACAGCTAGTTTTAAGTATTTTAGTAAACTCTTTAGCGTACTCACGTACAACGATATGCAAGGATATCCTAAAGCAAACAAAGTCTGCTCACCCGGGTAAAGTTTCAAGCAGGTTGCGATCGAGGTAGAGGTCGGTGAGGTTACGTTGGTCTGCGAAGAAGGCGTTGGGTAGGCGAGACAGCTGGTTGCGGCTGAGGTCGAGGTAGCTTAGGGCTGCCAATCCACGCAGCAGCTTGTCCGGCACTTCACGCAGCGAGTTGCCCGACATGGCTAACCGTTGCAGCGCGTGCGAACCCTACCGATAACACATAATATACAAATTCAGTGTTTGTTGAGAGCAATACTTGCGGCAGATCCGGCGGCAATATACATGTTCAGAGCTTGTTTAGAGCAGTACTTGCAGCAGATCCGGCGCCAGTATACATGCTCAGAGCTGGTTGAGAGCAGTACCTACAGAAGGTCCGGCGGCATTATACATCACGTTCAGAACTTGTTGAGAGCAGTACTTGCAGTAGGTCCGGCGCCAGTATACATGCTCAGAGCTGGTTGAGAGCAGTACCTACAGAAGGTCCGGAGGCATTATACATCACGTTCAGACTTGTTGAGAGCAGTACTTGCAGTAGGTCCGGCGCCAGTATACATGCTCAGAGCTGGTTGAGAGCAGTACCTACAGAAGGTCCAGCGGCATTATACATCACGTTCAGAACTTGTTGAGAGCAGTACCTGCAGCAGGTCCGGCGGCAGCGCGCGCGCGCCGGCGCGGCTCAGGTCCAGGTCGCGCAGCGCCGGCAGCGCCGCGAACGCGCCCCCGCCCAGCACTAGCGACCCGCGGTTGTCGTTCAGGCGCACCTGCCGTCACACACACACACTCTCAATACCACTGAGTTGAACTTACAACTTACTTAGTAAAAAGAGATTATAAAGTTAAAATGTTATGAAGATACGATGTCAGATGTTAGGTAAAGTTGTAAAGTGACGCTGTACTGCAGTGGCGACTGATACATAGTTAGTCTGTTGCTCGATATATAGATTTTTCTATAGAATAAGGGTGACAAACGTGCACATAATCTACCTGACGGTAAGTGGATGTTGTGGTCCATATACTACATCTATTCTCGAAGATTAAGAATCAAAATACAGATGCGTTGACACCACTAAGGTCTAAGATGAAACGCCTCGCTTCCAGAAAATGGACTCCGGTTCTCTATATTCATTATAAGAAACACAGCAGTATTGAGTTGCTATTTCACGCTGGTATTCTGCAAGACGGTGGTTCGGTTCGGTTGAGCCCACCCATTCGACCTACAACAATAATGTAGCTGCAACATGGCTCAGCCACGTAACGTTGAGTTGACAAGCATGCCATACCAGTGGGAATAAATTATAATCTTTTTTTTTAAATAATGTTACCCCCACACTAGGATTTTCTTCTGTATCGTGGAGGCAGATTACAAACATAGATTGCACGAGGAGAAACATCCAGACCCGGAACAATTATTTGTAGGCCATACAAATACTTGTTCCGTGCGGGATTCGAACCCGCGCCCCCCAACGCAACAACTCATTACTAAGCCACTGCGCTACGGAGCCGTCATCATAATAAATGAGGTTGCTATAATGCTGCTGCATTTCTTATGGTCAGTATAGAGAAGACCATTTTTACTGGTACGGATGCATTTTGCGTGTGTAATCGTTTCTTTTATGCTTCGATCTAGTTTTTGCATTTCGATTATCATAAGGATTTGAAAAAACATGACCAAATAAACGAACTAATAAGCTAACTAAACTTTAAATATTTCAGCTTGATTATAGTGATTTTCTCTACGTTCTGATGATGTTAACCTCATTTGCACGCGGTGCAACGGTGAGCGAAGCTCTTGCAATTAAATTTGACAGTTTGAAAATGATTAATCCGAATGGCACATATGATTATGGTACAGCATCGTCAAAGCAAGGTTATTGGCTCCCTACACTTACTAATGATGAGAGAACAAAACCTTTAAATTATGCAGTCATTTTTTTTAAATACTAGTAATGCTATTAAACATTACTAATATTCCTTTTAACCACTTCTGGTAAGCTTAAAATGCTTGTGTTAGAAGTGGTTCACGACAGTAGTCGAATGGCGGATTCGAACCCACGACCTTTCAAGTTCGCGGTTCGCGCCCTGCCATTAGGCTACTGACGCTTCGTTCAAAGTCAAAGTCAGTTCAAAGAATAGTCATTCATTCAAACATTACAGCCTATCAAATGTTCAGCTCGCCTTCCCAAAGATTTCCTCGTGGGGTGGTTTGTCATAGTTGCCTTGCTTCCCAGGCGGGTTGACAACCGCAGTTAGTTAATTATTTTAAGTTGTTATCAGGAAGATGCCGTTGCTGCCCATCGCCAGTTACAATTTCCCTCTGTCGCTTCTTACGATGCAGTCCAGTTTGCGCAATTTTGATAGTCTATATTAAACAACATCACACACAGCTAACCAACCAATCCTTATCAGCAAATCCAAATAGCTAATATGAATAAACAATTGATCTAGTGACTCCATTGCAGCCTATAAAAGTCCACTGATGAACATGGGCCTCCCCCATAAAGTATCCCATAGGGGAGATTGCACCATAGTTGCTACGCTTGGCATTCGGGTTGGCAACCGCAGTTTTTTTATTATTTTGAGTTGTCATCAGGAAGGTGTTGCTGTCCATCACCTGTTTCAGTTTTCCTCTGTCGCTTCTTACGACACCCATGGGATGATATGGAGTAGTTGATATTCTTACACCGACACTTATCCGTAATCTGAGATCGGATCTGTTGACTCACCTGCTCTAAATGCTCGAGTCCAGCAAGCACGGTACGTGGCAAAGTTTCCAGCGCGTTATCGTAGAGGTCGAGCTGTTTCAATCGCGGCGTGCTCGCCAGCAAACCGTCGGGCAACGAACGCAGCTCGTTGGAGCTAAGACTCAACTGCTGCAGCTGCTCCAATCCTATGAATAAATAGAATAGAATATATTTTAATTAGAATATTTTTTATTTAATATAGATTACATGTAATTCTTATTGAAAGTAATTTTTTACTTTTACCACTGGTTCGGAAAAAAGCTTCTGTCCTGGAAAGAACCAGCAAGCAACCCAGCGGGACTTTAATAGTCAGCATAACTCAATATACTCTGTTTGTCGAATTTGTTCTTTAACGTTTTAGTGTAGTTGTTTTTTTATTTAGTCGAATTGGCACACTTACTTATTGTCTACTTATTATCAGTCCAGCCGTTTAGGTGGCGTTCAGTGACAAACACACGTACAAAAGAATTATATTATATTTATAGATATGATAACTTACTTCTATAAAAATTAATTTAATATATTATCAGCTCAAAACCCTTGCGTTTAGATAATCCTAATTATAGTACTATTACTTGTGGATTGAGGAAAATTGCTGATTAGGATGAAAACGGATTTATTCTTCCACACGCTCAGCAAGTATACGTGGTAGAGCCATGCTGCAGCTATATTATGGTTGTAGCACGAATGGGTCGGCTTGACCGGGAAAGGACCACGCTCTCACAGAATACCAGCGTCAAATAGCAGCTTAACGCTGCTGTGTTTGGTATGGTGAGTGTAGAGAACCGGAGACACTTTTTACTGGAAACGAGGCATTCCATCTAAGTCCTCACGGGTGACAACGCATCTGCATTCTCATTTATAATCGAAGATAGGTGTAGATGTCTATAGGCCACAGCAACCACTTACCATCAGGTGGACTGTGAGTTCGTTTGTCACCTATAAAAAAAAAAGTATACAATCACGTCGCCCAAAATAGCCAAGCTTCTTTGGTGAGGTAACGTTCCCAAAATAATTGATTCCCAATTCATACTTTTATTTTTATATCCAACAAAATAAATGTAGAATATTCCAGGTAAACAGTCACAAACCTTACACTTATTACAATATAATATACTTTACCGTTGAGTACTTGTGAGAGAAGTAAAGAACGGTAATTCAAAACCTATTATTCTACATGTTATGAACATGTTATATAAAATACTAGCTTTTCCCCGCGACTTTGTCTGCGTGTAATTTATTACGATTGGATATTATGGGTTTTAATTTTTTTGTTAATCCGGATCATTCTAACATTCCGCTCTTTCAATGGGAAAGTACTAGAACGCTCGCGATTAATATTAGGGCCAAAGGAGACAAAGGGTTTTTAGTCATAGACATAAGGGTGCGATTTGCTTGTTCAATTACTTTGAGCATTGTCTATCATATGCCCACACATTTTATTATCTTGACAGAGGACATTGACTTTTATTTCCGGGTACATTCTCGTGCAACGATATGCATCACGCAGCTAGCTATCGTACCAGCACTATTTTGTAACAATACCTGCAAATTGTTTTAATTTCAATATAAAAATACACTACCTTGTAAAGTATTTTCCGGTAACTCGGTGAAACGATTACGCCAGAGGCCAAGGCGGCGCAAGCTTGTTAGATGCCGAAAAGCAGCGATCGGCAGTGACTGCAGCGCGTCATCTGCTAGTTCCAGCGCCTCCAGTGGCAGGGGTGGCAAAGCTTCCTTCAGCAATAACCGCCCGTTGTTCAGCGTAAAGTGTTTGAGCTCCGGCAGCACCGACATGGCTTCTAAGGGTAACTCCATCTCTTGTCCATCTACAAGTTGCATTAACATAGTTAAATATTATATCTCATAATATGTTCATGGCAAGTGTTTCTTCCGTGAGGGATGTTTATGTCCTGAAAGTATCTGAGTAGATGAAGATAAGGAACTGCTAAAACATTTCAAAATTACAAGATTTTACATCAATTGTCATCATTTAACTCTACACAAGAATCAATGGTTTATATTTCTATACGCGAAGCATAATTTTAGAATTACATTGTTAGAACGGCATTAGTCACAAAACAGACTTAATTATTGCAAAATCTGTTGTTTTAACACTCCTCGCGAACCGCAATACCATTGATGTAATATTAACGAATTTCGGTCATGGTGGCTAGTGCCTGTGCACTTTCTATTCCCTCATTCTCATATTTCGACGACACGGACGGAGATCAAGTGCAGTATTAACAGCTTTACAGGTTTCCGAGGCATGGGGGTATAGCACCGCTAACTTTCTGACTAAGAGTTGCTACTGAGTATATCTTGTCAGAAAAAACCAGTCACTATAAACTGATGATTGTTGCACTTGCGAACCACTAGACCACTCGTATATACGGTAGGCAGTCATTATATACGAGCACATCGCTTAATTTAACGTTGATGTAATCACCAATCGAGCCCGGTGAGGCGCAGGATGGTGAGCGCGCGTAGCCGCGAGTGCTTTGGTTATTGCACCGTAATGTACATATTGTATCTATATAGGATTTGTATTGCCCACTACAGTTCGAAGTGAAAAGCGAGAGGGTTACCCTAGAGCAACACGGACCAACTGTTTATCTGGGGGGAGTAGCCATACGATGGCGCGGCGTTCCTCTCTAACAATGAATAAGTGTAAATCAGTCCTATGCGTATAATAAAACTAGATGCAGTTGCATTGCTCAGTAGACTAAATCTAGTTGCGCGACTGAATCGACGTTCTACCAAAATACCGAGTTATAATAAAAAAGAGATTAGCCACGACTTTACTTAAAAATTACAATGAAAACGGTGGTCTTGTTTCGGAATTTTTTTACCAACACAGGCCGCTCGACGTCATATAATATGCTGATCGGTCGAATGACTGATTGGAATCTGTATTCGAATTGTCGCTGTTACCGGGCGATATGTTAATCTATTTATGTGTGTGAGAAATTGTTAGTTTATTGTTTTAATTGTGGTCAGTTTAGTAGTGATAGACGATTGTTTTTGTGTGTGCAGCTTTCCCCCGCAAAAAATGGCATGACGTGTACCCACCGAGGTCAGTGAGGCGCAGCATGTTGAGTCCTTGCAGGCCGCGCACGTGCCCTGCGGCGAGGGGTGCGCGCGGCGCCTGCAGCGTGAGGCGCTGCGCCGAGCGCGCGCCGCGCCGCCGCAGCGCGCAGGCCAGCGGCGCGGCCGGCAGCGCGCAGCCGCGCACCAGCACGCTGTGCAGCGCCGCGCCGCCCAGCGCGCCCGCGCCCGCCCCGCGCCCGCGCTCCGGGACCTCCGAGCACTGCAACACTCCACTCTGGAACATATTCACTGTCTTATATATCAACCTGCTAAATAACATACGAGGCGATCCAAATATTATATACAACATGTAACATAAACCCTGTGGTTACCTTTCAGTGAGTTATCAGAATCAGTATTCAAATATTTATAAATAACTTTTTTTTTTTTTCAGAAAACACAACCATTAAAAAATTTGATGATAAGTGAATACCGCCACCCATGAACAACCGTAACACCAGGGGAATTGCAGGTATACGTTGCTGGCCTTGTTAAAAAGGTGTAAACTCTTTTCTTGAAGGTCCCTAAGTCGTATCTGTCCGGAAAAATTGCCTGTGCTAAACAATTCCAGAGAAGTTGAAATAAAAAGAAAACTCCTAATAAAGGACAAATTGGTGGACCACCAAGAATCCAGATGGTAAGGATGGTATCGTGAATTTTGACGCGATGTGCAAATTAATCCGTACAATTCCTCAGAGCACTTCTTGTGGTAGATGCGATAGAAAATGCAAAACGATGCAACATCCATACACAACGTCAGTGAATCGAGCTGATCAGAAAGAACTCGGTCATCGACGTTTCGAACAGCTCTGCGCTGGATGCGGTCAAGTAGAAGAAGCTGGCACTGGAGTACCAAGGTACCCACAGATCAGAACAGTATTCCATGTGAGGCCGAACTTGTACTCTGTAAACTGTAAAGTTGCAAGCGATGTGCGTTCATGATATACTGTCTCGCTCTGCTGAGCACGCTTAGCTTTTTAGAGGCCAATTAGGCCTTCCCTTCCTAGCACCAACTGCACATCATTCAATATTTTGACGCAGATGATTCCCATGTTAGATGAAACAGAAAGGAGAGTGCCTTAAAACTGAGGACATACGACAAAGGGATTTATTTTAGCGGTAAACGTGCAAACTTGTGTCTTCAGGGGATTGAACTGAACTAGATTTAATCGGCCCCAATCCGAGACTTTATTCAGCAAAGACTTGACTTCAGACCCAAGTTTGTCCCGGTACTCGGCGACGTTTTCCCAAGAAATATTGGCACGACCGGTGTATAAGAAATCACCAGTACTGTCGCATGCATAGCAATGAATATTACCAGTTTACAACATATCATTGATATTGTAACGAACCCCCCCCCATCTTTTTTCTCTTCTACTATATATCCACTTATACTTGTATTTCTTTAGAATCTATATCTGTAAAATATATAAATATATCTAATTTACGTGACCAGTATAACTTGATCTTTCTAAAGGTTTAAATATAGGCCGTTTAATAAATTTATGGCGTGATCGTCTTAGTTAGGACCCTTTTTTACGTTGTGTTTGTATAGTAACTTAGTTCTTTTAGGTGTATCTTGGAAGAATGAATATTCACGAGAGCAATCGAAAGCTGTTGGTAGAGTCTTATAAGCTAGAGAACCCCGTTCACGAAGACGGAGCTCAAAAAGGTTAAGAACAATAAATTGTCCCTATTCCACTTGTATCTGGTTCACAACAGTCAATTCCTTATTAATTAATCCCTTCCCGCTTGGAAAAGGCTCACAATATTTATATCAAATACCAGTTACAAGGGCTTCGCTCTCCCACATTTTAAAAAAATGTGGAGGAGGTACACGGCCCCACACACGCCGCGCACGGTGAGCGCCAACCATTTTAATGCGCTCCCCCCGAAGGGTACGCAAAGTTGGGAACTGGACCGTAGTCCACAGCAAAATAACTGGCGAACCAGTAAAAGAGGACTTGGCCCCTTGACAGTGCGTAAGCACAAACATCGACCGAAGTCGCGCATGTCAATGCGTGTAAACGCCATACAGAATACGATCAAATCCAGTCACAGTGAATGTACGTCACACGGGTTAGGCAACAATAGGCACACTGACCATAAAAAGCCTTCCGTGAGCGCCACCACCTGCCAGACCGCCGTTCCTGCAGACGTGATGTAAGTGTAAGGCATCACCACCAATTGCATGGTCAGCACGGCCAATTGGCCGCAGAGCGTGTCATGAGTCTACCGCTCACCTCAAGGGAATGGGGTCCCACGTTGCGCGGCTTTCGGCCGCAGCCTTGAGAGCCTCCTCAGATTCTCCCTCCAGCTACCACCCGCATGAGGTCAACACATATGCTCCACCAACCAATACAATGGCAGATATAGCCAATAGGCAGTTATAAGATAATATTAATAATTCGCCATCAGAACGGGTTTGTGTCACTGACGTTGAGTATATGCATTTTTCGATCATGTTTGTCTCACCCACCAACAAGTTGCCTTCAATCTCTCAAAGGTGGGAACTTTATAGAGATATATTATTAAGTTGTTATATAAAACATCATGGAGGGCAGACAGTCTGCAGCCCCGCAATGAAGGGACCCGACTTGGGCAAAGCTACTTAGGTTGTGAGTCAAACCAAGACGCAGAGAGCGCCATTGAGAATAGCGACCCGCCAAACAACCATCGTAGAGACGCAATGCTACAGAATGCAACAAGCATCAATACGACTATCGTCGGGCTTACACCATCCCAAGGTCCCCCATACAGTCCCAGCAGACATCACCACCCGCATACCTCCATCGACCAGAACCACAAGATGTATCGAATCAGGTGCAGCACACCCGCAGATCCATCACAAGACACAATACTGCAAGTAGCAGTAAGCATCAATGCAACTATCATACGGATGGCGCCCCCTCACAACACACCCACATGATCCCTATCGACTTTGGTAACAAAATTTGATAATGTTGTTAACTAAAAATACCACTAACGTATCATAGTAGTACGGTACTAAGACGTCAGTAGCCAAAACTCCACGTATCATAGCGCTATTGCACTAAGACATGAAGTTGAGTATGCTTGCTGCACTTAAAAGTACTACCAAACACACTCACCCTAATCCGAAAGATAGCCGACGTATCATAACGCTATGCGCTAAGACGCCGCCCACAACCGGTAGGGGTGTGCGATGTCCACGGGCAAGTCGTATTGCTACAACAAACCCGCTTACCACCGGCACTAAGATGATATGTCTAGGACACATCGGTTAGTGAGTCCAAGTTTACCTCGGTCTCAGAGGCTGCGAAGCAACCTACACGCCACTATAATAATCCTTTTCAAGTCCCATTTCTTTCAATATAATGCTTTTACATATTTGAGACCTTCCACATATTTGCTTTATTTCATAGACCATACTACTGTATGTCTTATTCATATGGGACTTCAAGTCATAACTCTGCTATCATAATGCTTATGCATCATAGAGACCTTCTATATTAATGCTTTGGTTCGTCAGACCTTACTATGTTAAGTCCCTAATATAGGACTAGTCATTGTGCAACCTTAGTACTAGCAGTCGGTCAGCCGACCACCCCATATATATGTACAACCTTGGGTATGTGTCTCCGACAACGCCCCAATATAAGGGTACATTACAAGAACACGTTCATTAACTTAGAAATTTTCCAATTATTACACGAACTCCTTCATCAACTTAGAAAATTTTAATCCATTTTTTCTATTATATTACAAATGTTATTTATCTTTGTTATTGCAATATAATCGCCTTGTATTTATATGATTTGATATATTTTAAACATTTTAAGCAGGTTTTTTAATAAATTTAGAGATTTTTAGAGACATTTTATGCGTTTACTAATATATATAACATTCAATATTCCAAATGGATATTTTTGAACTCTATGCTTATTATTTGCATTTTATTGTTTAAATTATAATTTCTATGACATTTTTAAATGTCTGTATAATGAATTTAATTATTATTTATTAATAATAATTATGAGGCGTCACAATCCACCCCCAAATTTTATGTTAATGATCCACATAGTGGAGTCGTTAATATAAAATTTTAGTATTTTGAGAGCATATACACTACACTCAAATAATTGTTTATATATCTGTTCTTTCCTCTTTTAATCTGTTACAATACGGCATATGTTATCAAATCCCCCTGCCCCAGGGAATGGCCGCCACCAACACCCCTTCAACCACAATTATCACAATGTGATAACACCATAATTCAAGTTATTGTATATCGTGTTGTTAATAAAGCTTGCAGTCAATTGTCGATTTCTTATTTTATTAATTTATCTTTAAATCTTTGTAACATTATTTCGACATAGTAGTATATAGTGCATACAATCCAGTTGGATATTTGTTGAGGTCAGTTCGATACCACATAGGATAAATGTGTTTGAGCCATTCGCCCTGACCCAACTCCCATATTTATTTAATAAAAATGATTACAAAATTATCTTACGATCTATATTTACAACTCTTCATTATATATTAATAACGTTCTACTATCATATAACAAATCTCTTGCTCATAACTTTAATAATTTTAGACCTTTAACTTAAACAATTATTTCCATGGGCCACCCACAAAACCCTTTTATGTTACAATATTTATTTAATTACTCTAATTTATACAAAAAGAAATTATTATTTAAAATATTTTAATAAGTGAATAGCATTGAAAATTCCTCTAATTTCGTTTGTCTCTGGATTTGCTAAGGTATATACATTGTCAAATGGTACGGCTGCTATTACATAAGGTCCTTCATATGCCAAATTGAACTTACTCATAACTTTATTATCAGCGTCTGATCTACTAGATCTTGAAATTTTTACTAAGTCACCAATATTATATTTTATTAATCTATTTCGCTTATCAAATTTTGTGTTTCTTATTCGACTTGCCTCTTTTAAATTTTTACGCACTTGTTGTCTAATTTGTTCGACATTATGTTTGTCTTTACTTTTAGAAATTACTTTGTCAAAAGACATCTCATTAGACTCACCATAAAGAATCTCACAAGGCGTGAAGCCTGTACTATTGTGATAAGAATTATTATACAATTATTCTAATTTCGGCAATATTAACGCCCAATCTTTGTGGTTAGTATGACAAAGCGTCCTAAATAATCTGCTCAACTCTTTATTTACTCGCTCTGTTGTATTTGGTCTAGGATTTCTAACTGTGGTATATATTGGCTTTATATTTAATTCACTCATTGATTGTTTCCAGTGATTACTTACGAACTGTTTTCCATTATCTGTCATTATTGCCTTGGGCTTTATAATCTCAACAAAATGCTTTACTTTTGTTACAACAGACTTTGCTGTTGACTGTTTTAAAGGATATAATTTGATAAATTTACTGAATGAATCTTGAATGACAAATATGAAAGTGTACCCAAAGGTACCTGATACAAGCGGTCCATATAAGTCTGCCATGACTATATCGCCAATGTTTTCTGTTATTATAGATTTGCAGGGACCCACATATGTTATATTGCTTTTCTTAGATAACTGACATAAATGACAAGCCCTTAATTGGTTTTTAATATCTTTTGTTAAACCTTTCCAAAAGAATCTGTCTCTCACATATTTAATTACCTTATAGGGTCCTTGGTGACCCATTTCGACATGCACTTGATTTATAATATCTTGTCTCAATGCTTTAGGTAAATATATTACTTCTTGTAAATTCGTTTTGTAATATAATACATCATTTTTGACCAGGTTACCCAATGTTTGACCAGGTCGCCAACCCAGTTTTAATAACATATTTAATGCTTTGTTCCCTTTTACATTGTAAGGGGTCGAATCGGGAACTAGTTCGACCTCTACAGCTCTAAATTTGGCTCAGGGGCCGTAACATCAGGTTGGTCATTAGTGAAATGTATTTCATGTACTTCATTAACCTTCTTTTTTCCCTCTTCGGGTTTACGCCATGTTTTGTATGATTGTTGTATTTCTTTATGTTTTTGCTCCGTATTATTATTAAACTTCCTCCTTTTCTCATTATAGTAAGGTTCATGACCTTCATCTTGTTTGTCGATGTCATCTAAGTTTCTTAAGAAATCTGTCGTGTCTATTATTGTCTCAATTTTAGCTATTCTCCATAATTGCTGCACAGTTTTAGGATAATGTCTGATGACATCAGTTACTAATTGTTTTTCAGGTATCGGATATGATAATGTTTGTGCCTTCTCAACCACATAAAGAAAATAACTAACCATGGTGGGGTGTGTACTTCTATTCCATTTATTTTGCACAAGGAATCTCTTTACTTTATTTTGTTCTTCTTCACCCCAAAACACTCTTAGGAAGTCAGCTTTAAAATCATCAAAAGTTGTCCAACGCACATTATTAATGCGAGCCCAATACTTGGCTTCACCTACTAAGCACTCTTGTGCAATCGAAATTTCGAGACCATTAGATGGAACTTTCTTTAAATAATTGGTGAGATCTTCCAAAAATGATACTGGATGAGTATTTCCATTTCCAAATTTCGGCTTTTCTATTGTTACATTATGTACATTATATACAATATTTTGTCTAGGATCATTTACATGAGAGGTGCTCGCCCCGGACACCTCTTCTTGATTTATTTTAATTTGGTAATCTTTCGTTTGGTTAATAAATTTTTCCTCAAGATCCTTTATTTTAACCTCAAAGGTTTTCACTGCATTCTTAATTAATTTCTGAAGCATTTTCATCTCATCTTTAGGCTTAGCCTTAACTGAGGTTGATTTTTTCTTATTTAATTTTTATTTCCACTTTTTTTTTTTACACTTTTTGTGTCCTTCAGTTACTTTAATTGAGTTTTTCCACTTATTTCACTTTATAATATATAGGATTGCAGTTTTTTTTTTTTTTTTTTTTTTTTTTTTTTTTTTTTTTTTTTTTTTACACCTGTTGTGTCCTTCCCTTAGTTTTATTGAGTCTTTCCACTTATTTCACTTTTTATTATTTTGCTCCGTTATGCACACGTCTCCTATATTATTACTCAATTTTAATATTTAAGCCCCACCCCCAGACTCTCAACCACCCCCAGCAAACACCACTCTCCAAGACACCTCTCCATTTCACGGACAACAAATTGTAGGCATATAGCCTACCTCATAATTTTATATTACCGGCCTCCTATTTAAAATTTAACCTCTATCCTGGTCACGGCACCAAATTGTAACCAACCCCCCCCCATCTTTTTTCTCTTCTACTATATATCCACTTATACTTGTATTTCTTTAGAATCTATATCTGTAAAATATATAAATATATCTAATTTACGTGACCAGTATAACTTGATCTTTCTAAAGGTTTAAATATAGGCCGTTTAATAAATTTATGGCGTGATCGTCTTAGTTAGGACCCTTTTTTACGTTGTGTTTGTATAGTAACTTAGTTCTTTTAGGTGTATCTTGGAAGAATGAATATTCACGAGAGCAATCGAAAGCTGTTGGTAGAGTCTTATAAGCTAGAGAACCCCGTTCACGAAGACGGAGCTCAAAAAGGTTAAGAACAATAAATTGTCCCTATTCCACTTGTATCTGGTTCACAACAGTCAATTCCTTATTAATTAATCCCTTCCCGCTTGGAAAAGGCTCACAATATTTATATCAAATACCAGTTACAAGGGCTTCGCTCTCCCACATTTTAAAAAAATGTGGAGGAGGTACACGGCCCCACACACGCCGCGCACGGTGAGCGCCAACCATTTTAATGCGCTCCCCCCGAAGGGTACGCAAAGTTGGGAACTGGACCGTAGTCCACAGCAAAATAACTGGCGAACCAGTAAAAGAGGACTTGGCCCCTTGACAGTGCGTAAGCACAAACATCGACCGAAGTCGCGCATGTCAATGCGTGTAAACGCCATACAGAATACGATCAAATCCAGTCACAGTGAATGTACGTCACACGGGTTAGGCAACAATAGGCACACTGACCATAAAAAGCCTTCCGTGAGCGCCACCACCTGCCAGACCGCCGTTCCTGCAGACGTGATGTAAGTGTAAGGCATCACCACCAATTGCATGGTCAGCACGGCCAATTGGCCGCAGAGCGTGTCATGAGTCTACCGCTCACCTCAAGGGAATGGGGTCCCACGTTGCGCGGCTTTCGGCCGCAGCCTTGAGAGCCTCCTCAGATTCTCCCTCCAGCTACCACCCGCATGAGGTCAACACATATGCTCCACCAACCAATACAATGGCAGATATAGCCAATAGGCAGTTATAAGATAATATTAATAATTCGCCATCAGAACGGGTTTGTGTCACTGACGTTGAGTATATGCATTTTTCGATCATGTTTGTCTCACCCACCAACAAGTTGCCTTCAATCTCTCAAAGGTGGGAACTTTATAGAGATATATTATTAAGTTGTTATATAAAACATCATGGAGGGCAGACAGTCTGCAGCCCCGCAATGAAGGGACCCGACTTGGGCAAAGCTACTTAGGTTGTGAGTCAAACCAAGACGCAGAGAGCGCCATTGAGAATAGCGACCCGCCAAACAACCATCGTAGAGACGCAATGCTACAGAATGCAACAAGCATCAATACGACTATCGTCGGGCTTACACCATCCCAAGGTCCCCCATACAGTCCCAGCAGACATCACCACCCGCATACCTCCATCGACCAGAACCACAAGATGTATCGAATCAGGTGCAGCACACCCGCAGATCCATCACAAGACACAATACTGCAAGTAGCAGTAAGCATCAATGCAACTATCATACGGATGGCGCCCCCTCACAACACACCCACATGATCCCTATCGACTTTGGTAACAAAATTTGATAATGTTGTTAACTAAAAATACCACTAACGTATCATAGTAGTACGGTACTAAGACGTCAGTAGCCAAAACTCCACGTATCATAGCGCTATTGCACTAAGACATGAAGTTGAGTATGCTTGCTGCACTTAAAAGTACTACCAAACACACTCACCCTAATCCGAAAGATAGCCGACGTATCATAACGCTATGCGCTAAGACGCCGCCCACAACCGGTAGGGGTGTGCGATGTCCACGGGCAAGTCGTATTGCTACAACAAACCCGCTTACCACCGGCACTAAGATGATATGTCTAGGACACATCGGTTAGTGAGTCCAAGTTTACCTCGGTCTCAGAGGCTGCGAAGCAACCTACACGCCACTATAATAATCCTTTTCAAGTCCCATTTCTTTCAATATAATGCTTTTACATATTTGAGACCTTCCACATATTTGCTTTATTTCATAGACCATACTACTGTATGTCTTATTCATATGGGACTTCAAGTCATAACTCTGCTATCATAATGCTTATGCATCATAGAGACCTTCTATATTAATGCTTTGGTTCGTCAGACCTTACTATGTTAAGTCCCTAATATAGGACTAGTCATTGTGCAACCTTAGTACTAGCAGTCGGTCAGCCGACCACCCCATATATATGTACAACCTTGGGTATGTGTCTCCGACAACGCCCCAATATAAGGGTACATTACAAGAACACGTTCATTAACTTAGAAATTTTCCAATTATTACACGAACTCCTTCATCAACTTAGAAAATTTTAATCCATTTTTTCTATTATATTACAAATGTTATTTATCTTTGTTATTGCAATATAATCGCCTTGTATTTATATGATTTGATATATTTTAAACATTTTAAGCAGGTTTTTTAATAAATTTAGAGATTTTTAGAGACATTTTATGCGTTTACTAATATATATAACATTCAATATTCCAAATGGATATTTTTGAACTCTATGCTTATTATTTGCATTTTATTGTTTAAATTATAATTTCTATGACATTTTTAAATGTCTGTATAATGAATTTAATTATTATTTATTAATAATAATTATGAGGCGTCACAATATGCAGAAGAAACAGCGTTAGTGATAGCACGCAGATTTGTGGAATACCAGTGTTAACACGCTTGTTATCAAAGCATGCACCGTCTACTACGACCTTGATAGTCTGATCAGCAAGGAAACTAGTGATCCAAATGCACAATTCCTTGGGAAGGCCATAGGAAAGGAGCTTCGAAAGAAGTACTTTGTGCCAGAAACGATCAAAGGCCTTCGATATGTCCAACTAACGGCCAAT
Source organism: Parnassius mnemosyne (assembly GCA_963668995.1). Taxonomy (NCBI): domain Eukaryota; kingdom Metazoa; phylum Arthropoda; class Insecta; order Lepidoptera; family Papilionidae; genus Parnassius; species Parnassius mnemosyne. The sequence goes on along the minus strand of CAVLGL010000090.1, from coordinate 34,610,846 downwards.
GTCTCCCCCTTGGACTTTACTGCCTCCGTCTATCTATGCGTCAGGTACACCAGAAGATCATCAGCTGATCGTCCCCAACGGAAAACGAATTGGCGGTGTGAGTGGTCGCCTTTTTTAGGGATCGGGTGGACCAAAGCTGTCTTCCATGATTTCGGGACTACGCCTTAGAGTTGGAGTACCGGAAAAGACGCATTAAAACTGGTGCCAACGCTGGAGCACACCTCGTCAGCACAATGGGAGGTACTCTATCAGGCCCACTCGACTTGCTGATGTCCAGGGAGAGGAGTGATTTGCGAACCGATCGCTATGTAAAACGCACATTCGGCTTGGAGCATTCACACCGCAGGATGGTCGGCGGTGTGCTTCCCCCGTCATCAAGAGTCGAGTTGGACGCAAAGAGAGAGCCTAACAGATCGGTTTTCTCCTTTACGGCATGGGCCAGTGAGTCGTCCTCTCTGTGCAGAGATGGAAGAGATAATTGACAGAATTTCCCTTGGCCAGCTTTGGCAATAGACCAGAATGCACGGGTTCCCGAAGAAAGACGAACTTGCTTCTCGCCAATTCTATCGATGTGCTCAGACCTTAGCTTGGCTCTTTTGAAGAACCTGGAGGCAGAATTATACTTCTTTTTAATAGCAGTTTACATTCCGAGACGATGCCCGAAACGTTGACGCGTCAGCCCAGGTCCGGTAGTACTCCTGCTTAGAGCGCAATGCTATTTTACAGGAGTGACCAAACCATGACTGGGATCTGCCTCCGATGGGCACCACCGAGGATAAATTAAAAAGCTCCCATACCCTGAAGTACCACATCAGCGACAAAATCAGCAACAATGATGTAATCATCCGGCTAGAAGCAAAACCGCCAAGGGTAGGATGCAGAAAAAGACCGCATCCTATCCCAATGGGCCGACTTATAGTACCAAATACGGCCGTAGCCTGCAGAATACAACCACGACGTTAGTGTGAGTGGCACCACATTCCGGACAAGACAATGGTCCAACAAGCCTAGAGGGGGTCGACGGAAACCTGATATCCTTCCGGATGAAAGATCAGCAGAAGATCCAACAGGGAAGGTGCGTGATCCTCCTGAACATCTGGAATCCGCTTACGCGAAGTAACCAGCTGTGTAAGACCATTTGCCAAGGCAAAGTCATAAACAGATCTCCCCGTGATGAATTCTCTCACGCCACCACCACACGGCAGTGAAAAGTGGACTATTATAGTTTATAACGAAAGACGAATAGTTGTCAAAATAATATGAAATCATTTGGTACAAACAACGTTAAAGCTTTCAGTAATAAGGCTTTATTAATCCGTGAAGTGACGATGCAAGAATATCCACTGCTATCCGTGGATGTCCACGGAATGATATGAGGTAGTGGATATTCTGTCGTTCGTCAGAGGCGACAGAGGGAAACAAATCAGGAGATGGGCAGCAACATCTTCCTAATAACGACTAAAAATAATAACGGCGCTTGCCAACCCGCTTTCCACAGTTATGGAATATATGTCCCTGGGAGGCAATCTATGGAGGAGGCCTATATTCAACAGTGGACTTTATTATGCTGTAACGGTAACGGTAACGGTAATAAGACTATTTTAACTGAATATATAATAAAAAAGCTACTCACCAAGCACTCAAAAAATATTCCATCACCGTACTCGGTGATGATGACGGCGCCGCTTGGCAACGAGCAATTATAGCTCGTTCTATCGGTTTGCTTGATGCAATCGCATTGAGCTGGACAGTTTAGCCTGTCATTTGACTCGTCTTCTGTTCTCTCCTCGGTAGCTGAAGCTTGGTAGCTTTCTTTCTCTTTGTTCTCATTAGCTACCGTGGATTCCGTTGCAACATTTAATACCTGCTTCGTAGGTGAAGTCTCGTTTTGGGATATTGACGACGCTTGAAGTTTCGTCTCCGTCGGATGAGTTAGTTCTGTTTCTTCGTTAATTTTAGTAATGGATGTAGATTGTTCAGATACAGTCGAAAGTTGTATATCCGAAGAGCTGTCGATTACAGTTTGCAAGCCGGCTTCTGGTTTCGATGACGCTTCCACCGCCATCGTCACCAGAATCACCAAAGACCACGGTAACAAAATCATCTTCGGTACTACCGTGGCCTGTCCATCATATCTGCAAATAAATATTGTCATGTTTTTCACAAAATTCGTCAAAACAGTTTTTAACAAAAGATCACAATATCAAAACAAACAAATTTTTCTCTATTGAGAATTCACAGCTTTGTTTACACTATACTTGTATTACTAATGACCAGAGTAACAAATCATTTAAAAAATTTGATACAGCAAATAAATAATTCATAATTTAAAATGGAACAGTTTTTAATTCAAAATAAAATACAGGAATACTTAATGAAAGCCACAATCATTAGCAGACCATGAAATTTCTTTATGTACTTCTAAATTGTAGCTAGTCGTCGAACTGACACTAATCTTTTACGTTTTAATTAAAACTAAACATTACTTCAAATAACTATTAGCTATGTTTATTTTTTAAATGTTTGTATTATGAGTAACTCGTTTTCGAGTATGTATTTTTGGGTCGAAGATAGAAATTGATTTTAAACTAACTTTTAGATGAGCAAGAGACTTGAAATTCAAAACATAGCTCAGGATGTGATAACAATGTTACAATATGAAAACGTGGTATATTAAAAAAAATATGCATAAGTTTTAATAATTTCTTTTTACTACAGACATTCAACCTCGACAGCTCGATTGAGAGGAACTAATTATTAATCTGATTACACGCGTGTTACTATAATTTAAATATTGTGTTCTCTAATTATTATTAAATAACGTGTCACCACGTTCTTGTGGCTTGAACGACTACGACTGACTAAGATCCATTAATAAGTACTCAGCAGACTGTCAAACTGGTTAACATCCAGTTTTCCACTACGGTAAAAATTTACATTAAAAAAAATGTTAATTTATTGGAGGTGGTACCGTGACGTTTTGCAAAAGCTAATAATTCGATCTGATTCACCTATGTAAGATTAATTTATAATATTTAAATAAAAAAGCATCTAACTTAATTTGTAAATAATAGTTGCCACAGTTTTACGTGTTTAGTTAAGAAAACGGACGCAATTAGGAAACATATCCAGTGTTTCGCAACAAAAATTAAAACCTAAGTACTTTACATACATTTTCTGTTAGTTATTCAGATTAAAGGTCTCTGAACAATGATGTGTCTTAGTGGTTAATATTTTGCTTTAACTATGTAAACAACGACCGCGTGGCCGTGAAAGAATATCCCTTTCCCCATATCGTCCCGTCGGTGTCGTGAGAGACGTCAGACGTAAACAAACCAGGAAATGGGTATCAGCGTCTTCGAACTAAAAAAACTACGATTTTCAATGCGCCTGCCTTATCAAATATTTATGGGCAGCCCTGTGTAGAACAATGGACTTTTGACAGGCTGCAACGGTAACTGTCTAAGTATTATATGAGTACAATAACGAAAATGTACATCAATAGTCGAAAGCGACGGTAATCTGATAATTTAACGTCTGTGATTTAAGATCTGTCAACGTATAGGTTATACGTCCAGACGAAGGATTGTTTTTCAGTCATTTAGTGATATACCTACAGCTAAGCCTATGTCTATTCTTAGACTTTAACGGCAATTTAATGTAATATTAATAAAGATACTCATTATCCTTTTTAAAATCAGAATACGATTAATTTGATTTTAATGGCGCTTAATTATATTTATTCGTAACGGTGTCCTCTATTATAAAACGATCAACCGACACGGCCTCGCGACGTACTGCAAGTAAAGTAAATAAAGTTACACGCTAAATACGGGCCTCCAGAGAGTGTTTGAGGGCAAGAAAATGTCTGCCATGCTGCCCCACTATCTTAATTTCCCAGGCATGCAGGTTTCCTTATGATGTCGTCCTTCACCGCATAGCACGTATTAAATCAGCACTTAAAATGGCAACCACGAACTACCACAGCTCTTAACGGACAGCAACGTATAATAAAAAACAAATATATGGTAAAATATGAAAAAAAAATGGAAATGAAATCTTTTCTGACGGCTCCGTTCCACAGTGGCTCAGCAATTAGTTGTAGCGCAGGGGGCCACGGGTTCGAATCCCGTACGGAGCAAGTATTTGTATGGCCTACAAATAATTGTACCGGGTCTGGATGTGTGTGCTTGTGCAATTATGTTTGTAAACTGCCTCCACGATACAGGATAAAATCCTTGTATGGGGATAACTTTGAAAAATCTAGAATAATTTTACAACAAGCAAATTTATACGTAACTCCAAATCGTTAAGTTTATTTCTTTAAATGTAATATAAAGAAGCAATAAAAACGGCGACTCCTCAGTTGGAATATTTTTTTATCGTGAAGACGTTTTTTACCTTATCATCTATACGGAAAAAGTATTAATAGCTCATACAAATGGTTTTTCCATGTGGTGTTCGAACCCGGGGCCCGCAGCGCCGCCAGCCAAAGGTTGGCACTGTGCCAAAAGGCTGGCACAAATGTAGTATAATTTAATGTTAATTAAAAGGAAAATACATGCATAAATAATTTTATGTTGCCTTATAACCTTGCTTAATATATTTAGTTTTTATTTTAATTATGATATCTAAAATGTTTTTGTTAATTAGTTAATTTAAAGAATATTATCTACTAAATGTTCTTTTTTGCAACGCCTGTAAAAGGTTATTAAGTTACTAAGTGATAAGTAACATTTGTAAAATATATTAAGAGGATAAGGTGCACTTAGTGAGCAAATAAATATGTAGATACTTGAAAACTTGTATGAATTTATAAACTATTTTAAGAACAAATCGATTGGTCACGTTTCATATCAACCTAATTTGATTTGATTATGAATAATATTAAAAAAACTATAGTTAAAAATAAAACTAAAACTAATAACTTAATTATCATACAGTCCTACTCCCACTGGTATTGTGCCGGGAAAGCTGGCTGCGTTTCCCCGCTGAATGGCTATACTTAGCCTTTGAGCGAGAAAAGAACCAGCGTTCTTATCACCAGCAGCAACGACCAGCCGCGGATGAAGTTGCTTTAGGAACTTCAACGCACGTGGACCCCACGAACCGATAGTCTCTACAGCAAATGGCACAAATATGTAGACTTATATTTGCGCCACTTACTTAGTTCAGCTGCCTCTGATGCCGCCCCAGCTCTAAACGAGGTACCACTGAGATGAGAAGCCGCCAAAGCGTCTACACAAGTAGCATCCCACACTAGGACTTTGCCACTCTCCCAAGGGACCAATGTCGTACCGTCGGGTCTCCTACCATCGTCTCTAAATATTCCACAAGGCTCTAAAATAGACAGAACATTTATAGAGACAAGAGCCCTTCGGCTGACATCGTTAAAATTTGATTTAACATTATTAACATTTTTGACTTTATAATGAGAATTAACATTAATAAGTTATATTTTTAATTCAAAAAAATTGTATCTTCTCTAAGCTTAAAGTTAAAAATAAAAATAAATATTTCTAGTTAAAACATTACATGCGTCGCTGGTGTCGAGATCTCATCAAGACGTCACGCGGCAAACGATTTAATTAGACATTCCATTAGATCAATAAACCATGTTCGTGTTTCTCGACCGGCTGGCTGTTTATCTCTGCGCAACCGCAGGTGAAAACGGAAAATCCGTTCCGACTGGGCCAGCACGCGTTTTATTTATGGCAATAACACGATTGGACGAAAATAGTTACCTTGAATTCAAATTACAGTTAAGTGTTGTAACTAATAAGACGCTGTGGTACTTAAAAGAGACTCAATTAATTTATCCGGTAGCGCCGGAACGCAGCGCGCGCACTTCATCGTCCGTTGCTTAAATGCAGTGTGCAGTAAAGGTTAAAAATACTACTCAAACCATTAGGGTGATTCTCATTCGATTCAGCTCAAATCTATTTAATGTTTCGAAGTGTTTGTCATTAGAAATTTAAGTAATTCTTTAATAGTAGTAATCATTAATTATTCATTAAATTAGAACGTACAACCTACTTTATTTTCATTCTTTATAGCGTATTTAAAGTCTACTTCTACACATAGGGTTTCCCTATAGATTAGCACATGCCTCATATCTACGCTGCACTTGGCAGGCGGATGGGCAATTGCAGATTGTATTACTTTCAGTCGTTATCAGGAAGACGCTGGTGCCCATCTCATGTTTCAGTTTCCCTCTATCGCCTCTTACAACATCCACAACCAACGGGATGATATGAGGTAGTGGATATTCTTACAACTCCACTACACGGCAACATATAGCTGATACTAAAGAAATTTGGCTTAAGCCTTGATTATTTTTACATAAAGCTTAGTCATTTCTTAATTATTTACACACATAAAACTTTTGTACGCGAATTTGATAGGAAATAGTATTTATTTTTAAGGAATAAAATTGTTTTTGGATTAGAGTTTTGTAGACTAGGATGTCAAAGTATGTTTATGAAATCAACTATGTTTATGAATCACATTAAATTGTGTATTTATATCTAGGTGGTAGGCCTCATTTTCCGCGTAGGAGTGGTTTTGAATAGAGAACCAATGCACGGTGGACAACAATGGATTATCTGACTATTAGTAGTCAGATACTGTTTGTAGGATACTGTTTATAGCACATTGACTCTGTCCAGAAAACCTACTATAATATATAATGCCCACGCAACCGAAAATATTCAATAGTTTTCGATACAATCAAAACACCAGAATGACAAAATGTATCATAAATAAACACGTTTGCTTGTTTTTTTTTAGTTACTTCAATCTTTTAAGAGCAATTAAAAAATTAATTGTTCAATTCTATTCTCCTATAAACAAAATGTAATTGAGATAATTGCCTAAATTTGCAGTAAAGAAATCCGCGTGACCTTCGATTGACGCCATTGGTTAACTATATCTGTGAGAAAGCTTTTTATTGTTCCATTAGTAATATTACTTCTAAATAGTGGGTACACCAGGCAACTTATATTATGTGGTAATAAATTAGAAATAGACTTAATTTTTATTTTTCTTGGTTTTCATTCATCCTTATCAGCAGTATACTTCGTTTTTTACGTGGTAGAGCTACACTGCGCTACAGCTATTTTATAGTTGTAGCGCGAATGGATCGGCTTGAACGCGGTAGGAGCACGCTCTCCCAGAAGATCAGAGTGAAATAGCAGGTCAATTCTGCTGTCCCGTAGAGACGTCAGTGGTGACAACGCATTTTTATATTGATTCTTAGTTGAGGATTAATTGTAGATGTCTATGGGCTAAAGCATTCACTTACCATCATGTGGACTGTGTGCTCTTTTGTCATCCTTATTCCATAAAAAAACTGTGTTACATCACTCGTTACATTCATCAACCTTATTATACTGATAGTATAATTTGGCCACAGTGTTACACATTTCTACTAGAGTTCATGTACATGTTCAATACATAATACCAAATTTGTGCAATGTCGCCTCTTTTAAATTAATTACATTTTAATGGAAGTACCCCAATTTTAATTAAATCTGAAGTGTCGCAAGGTTCACATCTTGGACCATATTTTGTGGTCTATATTTATGATATGTCGTTCATAATTTGTCTTGCTCACATCTTTCATATGAATTCCACATTGATCTTAAATTATCTTCTTAAGATTTTTAACTGTTGTAGCTGGGATTTAATGCAGTAAAATACATATTGATAAATGCTTTGTTTTAACGTACACCAATAAGAAGAAAATGATAGAATTTGATTACAACTTGGGGTATGAAAATACGTAAACGTAATGTATTATAGCATAAAACTAATTTTACGGATTTTTGAATATTTTTTGGTCCGATCTTCGCAGAACGAGCGTATAGAATCTTGAAGTCTTGCATTGTTTGCTTTGATTTGGATTTATTTTTATTAATTATGGGATGCCAAGCAGACGGTAGCACTTAGCCATCTTCTCTATTGAAATTATAATGTTTTTTTGTAATTTCAATGGCCTTGCAAATTTTCCGCAGTAAAAATCGTTGTTTCTTTGTAAGGATTTGTTGTCTATCAAACTAATGCAATGTTTGGCCGATCTTGAACATATTCACACACTGCAAAGTAATATATCATCTAAGAACCTATGCATAGTATTTGATGAGCAACGAATATTCCATTACTATTCCCTTTATGTGACCAAAAGAGCATTCAGCATGCTTGACAAGCGACTCGGGATTTCAAGTACAATCAAAGTACATAATAACATTATAACAGCTTAGTAAAAGGTATTTTATAATACTATTCTTTGGTTTGGTCTTCCCGTGAACTAATTCACTGAGACTGCATCGAGTCTCTTAGAGATAAATTTAAAGAAATAAATACATTAACTTTGGCCTCTCTGTATATTTACGAAAATTTAATGTATATTCACAAAAACAAAGGTAGTTTTAGTAAAAAAAGTGATATAAATTCTGTAAACACTAAGAACAAACACAAGCTAGTGATACCAGTTTCTCGACTCCACAGAGTCAGTAATTCATTCTTGGGGCAATGTAAACGCTATTACAACAAGGTCCCGGAAAGTGTACAGGCTCTCTCTATTACCAAGTTTAAATGTTTTGTTAAGCTGAAACTGTATAAAAAGGGTTATTATAGTATAAATGAATACATGGTTGATAATAACCCCTGGGAATGAGGTGGTCGCTTCCAAGCAGTTTCTAAAATGAATTTGGTAATTACATATGCATTTAAACTTTTCCTTGTTGTCTAAATTTAATTTTTACTTGAGAAGTGTAATGAATCATTATACTACATTATTATGTATCCACGTTCTTGCTTGTAATCACTTGAAAGTAAATTTTAATATTTAGTTGAAGCTGTCATAAAACGGTCTTATTTTTTTATATAGCATAAGTGTGACAAACAATCACAAAGCACACCACCTGATGGTAAGCGGGTGCGGTGGCTCATAGATATCTACATCTATCCTAAATTAAAAATCAAAATGCAGATGCGTCCCCTTTTAATCTGTTGTGTGCGCCTAAATAAACAAATACTTCGACTAACCACAATAAATAAGCTGTTAAATAAGTAGGTAATTAATTAGAGGATAATTGAACAGTCATACACGGTTTTTAAATTTCGCATCATGTACCATTACTATAGAGTCGTTTAAAAAAAAACATCATTTGTGATCACTAGTTATCAGCGCACACCCAACACACATGTCACAACTCACAAGGACTTGTTTACAATAAATCACTACCTAAGTAAGGGAAAAACCGTATTCTCAAGTTCAAAAAACGGCGCGACCTTTTCATTTTAACTTTACCACATCATATTGTTAATTAAATAAAATATTTAGTGCGAAATTCACAAGACTCAGGCAGTCAGTAACAAAACGAACCATGGCAGTATATTGAATAGCTCTGTCCTTCAACCAGTGCATCAACTTCTTAAGTTACACGCCACAATTAATAAATCAAATTTTAAAGTTAATTTAACATGAGAGCGTTAGAATATGTATTAAATAACAGACAACATCTGTTTAGTCAGTGTTATAGTGAGCTTTTTTTAGTGATCTTTCCGATTTTGTGCGCGTAGGGCCAGGACCAGTTTGTCTTTATCTGTTCTCGGAACCAAAGATATATACCTACATATAATTATTAATCACACAATAACTTTACTCGGAGCGACAGCAGCGTAGGTACTTACTGTCGCTACATTTCGAACTCAAGGTTATTGCGAACGACACGTGCATGAGGAAATAGTAAAAGTTACGCATCTCAAAAGAAATTACCACTTTTTTAAGAAAACTTTACGCCCACACTATGATTTTCTGCTGTATCGTGGAAGCTTTACAAACATAAATTGCACATGAACAGGGAACAATAATTTGTAGGCCATAAAAATACTTTTCCGTGCGGGATTCGAGCCCACGTCCCTCAGCGACGCTACTAACTACCATGCCACTGCGCCCTGGAAACGTCTAACTACCATTGTTTTTTGAATTACCACGACTATAATGATGTGATTAATAGTAGTGACATTTACTTGTAAACCTCCGTTACGCTTTAAGCTCTAGTAGAGTTACGACTGCAGTTTAGGTCGACTCTACCAGGTTGAAATAGCAGTACTACTGTGTTTAGTATGAAGAGTAATGAGAACCGAAGCCCCTTTTACTAAAAATAGGCAATCTATCTAAGACTTCAGTGATTTTGTAATCGAGAATAGATGTAGGTGTTTATGAGACATATTACGCACTTATGATCATTTGGACTATGTTCTCGATTGTTACCCGTACTTCCCTCACTCAGATAACATACCATGTTGACCACATTAACTGGCAAATTTTTAACGATACCAACTGTTCCCGAGGTTTCAAGTAATCATAAGCTATCAACTGCGAGAGATATGTCAAAATGGTGCAACCATAGAATTATTACGCAAATTCTATGGGTGCAACTCTACACGCAAACACAGAGCCACGATTTGATTAGAGGTCGACTATAACGTGTGATGTGGAGACAATAGATCAGACGGGTACGATTAGGTCAAGCAGAGATTGTAAACCATACGGAGACTATGAACTGGATAGACACAGGAGCCCAGAAGAGATAAAGACCAGAATCTAAAACAAAAATGTAAGCTCTAGCAGAATTGTTGAAACCGACTAGGCTTCGAACCGACGATGTTATCTTTCTATGATTATCAAACCCTTTCACAATCATATCATGCATAATATTGGATGCAGTATTTTTTTTATGGAGCCGTGGTAGCTCAGATGGTTAGCGCTCGCTGTAAATTTCACAGTACATGAGCAACCCAGGTTCGATCCCCGCCGGCACAAATGAAAATGTTAATTGCAAATTTAAGTGCTGATTTACCACGTGCTCGGCGGTGACAAAAAACATCGTTAGTAAACCTGCATGTCTAATAAATAAGAAAAATAAATATTTCGAAGACATGTGAAGTTCGCCAACACGAATTGGGGCAACGCGGCGGACATTTCCTTGCCCTAAAAGCCTATTTTATGCTGGTATTTTATGATACCGTGGTTCGTCCCTGGTTGAGCCGACCCATTCTTGCTATAATCATAACCATAATAATATTTTTACTGGAAACGAGGCCTTCCATCTTAATCATCTGCATTTTGGTTGTTAATCGAAGACGACAGATGTAGATATCTGGGCCACAGCATCCGCTTACTATCAGGTAGACTGTGTGCTTGTTTATCAACCTTATTGTATAGAAGAAAAAAAAACAAGTTTCATATGGTAAAACTAAAACATTTTAATTAGGAATATTGGCTGATTAATAACTCGTACACACTATGGTGGCATGTGTGACATCAACAAATTACGGCATTTCCACGTTGTGGTCTGATAATACGTAATAATAATAATATTCTTAATAAAAAATAGGAATGTTACAAAATTTTTAGTATTAATCTTTATCCCATAGAATAAATTTGGCGCGGAATTACCCAACATTCAGTAAAATACTGAGTGCCAAAAATAGCTAAAACGTTGTCGACTTGGCCTTGACTCATACGAGATAAACTGTAATAAAAAGTCCGTATATATAATAAACATAACAAAATGCCTACCCATCCTCTAAATGAATTTGAAAATAAATTACTGCGATATTATAATGTTTACTTAATTGTGTTGTAAATGTAGAGTCTTTACTTAACGTTTACTTCTTTTGTATTGTAGTTGCAGAGGCTTCACCTGCAATCTATGCTTATAAAATTGTTAACTTCATCAACCGGTGGTCACTCACACTATCTTCGATTACGTCAAGACTGTTATTTACGTGAGACTTTTTAGTTGCAATGCTGTGGACAGCAGGACGGGGTTGTCGAGATCTATTAAAACTTAGTAGTTATAATATATATTGATCATTATAACTTTCGCCGTTCCAGTGCTTACACATCATTTAATTAGGTAGTATGAACAACCATTGTAATTCAGTACATTGAGAATATCAATGGACGCTTTATTGAACGAGTGCATTCCCACATAAGATAAATTAAAATCGGTACTAGGCGCAAACACATCATATTATAATGAGATGTGCTCATTACATATAATATATAACAGTTGAGGTGAAAGAATACTCACTACCCCATATCGTCTCTTGGGTGTCGTAAAAGGCGGCAGAGAGAAACTGAAACAGGTAATGGGCAAAACTACGAGAAACTGCTGTTGCCAACCCGCCTACCAAGCTTGACAACTAAGGCAAAATCCAACCTATGAGGCAATCTATGGGGGAGTCCAATGTATAACCGTCGACTTTTGATGTGTTGTAATGGATGGAAATTATTACACATAATTATAGGATTCGTAAGGATGATATCCTTAGCAGAACTAGAGTAACTGACGTAGCCCAACGGATCGGTAAGCTGAAGTAGCAATTGACCGGCCATATGGTTCGATGAACTGCCAACCGATGGGCAAAAAAGATTTTAGAGTGGCAGCCTCTTACCGGTAAGGGGATTATAGTGTTCCCCCCTTCTAGATGGAGACCTAGTAAGACTTGTAGGAAACCGATGGATGCATGTAGCTCAGGACCGTACTTGGTGGCATTACTTGAGGGAGGCCCACGTTCAGCTGTGGGCTTGAGAAGGGTTGTAATGATGACGACGACGATGATGATACCGAGGACGAGGATAGGTACATCAAGACAGTAATTAGTGATTGAATATTCTCTTTGTTATGACAATATAAATAATAAATAAAACCCTGTTATCTGCATGTCGTTTTATGATAGCTTTAAATAATTCTCATCAACATGTACACAGTCATAGCAATGCGCAGTTTGTACGTGGACAGTGCCTAAAAAAATAACAAATCAAATAAATAATACTTTACTATCACCCGTTGTACTTTATAGCTTAGGAAAGTATAAATAATTTACTTGCTCAAAAAAGATAGCAAACCTAAATAGTCATAGTAACTCAGAGAACAAGCGCTCGCATTTAATTCTCATAATATTTTATGACCTACTTTGATCCCCGTCGGCAAACTAGAAATTTTAAATCACGTTGTTTTTCTTTATAGAAAATTGGTGACAAACGAGCACACAGTCAACCTGACGGTTAGTGGATACTCTGGCCCATAGACATCTATATCAATCTTCGATGAAGAATCAAAATGCAGATTTGTTGTCACCCTTGAGGACTAAGATGGAATGTCTCTGATAAATGTCAAAGATTTAAACAATAAGCACGGAAACATGACGTCTGCCACTACGTTTTAAAATTACAAGAGCTCGTCCAGCTGAATTATAGGTTATTACTGTACCTAATTTATGTTTATGAAATTCGCAGAACTATGCACTATATGACGTACCTACTAGCTCAACTCACATGAGTTCTATATGTGCTGTTATCAGCATGTGCGAAAGTAAATAATAATTGTCTGTCAGATACGAGTTACAAGTGTACGGATGTATAACAATGAAAATAAAATAAATCGTAATCGCTTTGAAAATATCGACTGAGTGTGTAAAAAACTATTGACAACACAGATAATAACTTGCTATTATGCAGTGTTATTTGTTATACAAGTAAGGATAACGAACGAGCAGTCGACACCTAGATAAGTGGATGCCCTGTCTCATAGACATCTATTATCCATCCCATCCTATAAAGGTCTACTGCTGAACATAAGTCATCTATCTATTTCATTCTATAAGTAAAGTCATTTTATCGAACCAAAATTGATTAACTATCATGGTGGTACATAGAAAATGTAGCAGATGGCACTATTACTTAAATGCTTATTACTTATTGCTTAAACTCTTTCTAAAATAAATACATGTACCTTGGTAACTGTCTTAAATAAAATTAATAGATTAGGTAGTATTTTAACGAAAGACCGTTATAATCTTGTAATTGTGATTGTATTAATAAATACGTTATGGTATGTATTGGCTTGGCCTGTATTCGCGATTTAAATGATCGACCGAATGGCGCGGTACAAGTTTTTATCCCCACCGCTTTTTGTCACACAAAAAGATTGTGGATAAAAATTTCAAAGCCCTCCAGTAACAAGTTTCACTTCAAAAAGTTGGCGGCATTATCAACTAATGATCAGACGAGCGATGGGAACTATAGCTAGACATAGAGCCCATATCTAGCTATTGGCTATTTACATTCTGTTGATACTCGTAATTATGATAAAACAGCTACGCACATTATAAAAACATAATTTAAAATTAAAAATTTTGTACAGCCGACTTCAATATAAGTTATTTAAGAATAACTTAAAAACTATTGGTCTGACCTTGATCAAATTCATATGGGACCACACGAGAAGTACCAGCTTTCAAATAAAAAAAGAATCATCGAAATCGGTTTACCCAGAAAAAAGTTCTGAGGTAACACACATAATAAAAAAAAAAAAAAAAAAACGAAAAAAAAAAAACATACAGTCGAATTGAGTACCGGCTCCTTTTTGGAAGTCGGCAGAAAATATACATTTGTATGACGCCGCACCGACACACCGACAGCCTCCGATTTGTTCAAGTATAAAATAACAAAACCACATTGTAACCGGCTGTATCGCCAACGTAACTTGTTTTTGTACGTGCGTCACTTAAACGACGATACTTTACTGGTTTTGTAATTACATAAAGAATTGGTTAACTACATTACAGATTTGTAAGACTTTAAATTTTCATTTAAACACAAACGTCTCATTTCTAACATGATTTTACCATCTTTTAAAGGACCATGCGACAAATTGGGCTCAGTGTCCAACAGAGTTATGGCATTTGCCATTGTAAAGGATTTTGTTCGTACTTAAATTGTTATTGTCGGCACCACCTTCAATTCTATTGCAGAAAAAAGATATGCACCTAAATAGGTTTTGTAGAAAAAGACAATTGGTAGTCATAAAATTGTTATTGAGACAACAAATTCATACTTTAAAATAATGGTAAACGATAGATGCGCCTTCGCCTGTGTGATTTACAACACTCTCTATCCCTCACACCTTTCGGAGTTTCGGACGTCTGCGCGGGCGCCCGTCCTTCTAACTATATTATACTAGTACACGCTCTACTATATCTTACTATATCTCTATATCCTTACGGTCTTGATAAGTCATATTGCAGCGAACATTTACGCAATGGTTTATATACGATAGAAATCTATCGTGAAAATGAGTTACATGATTTAGCAGCATGTAATATCCAACACCAAAATGTGTGGCTATCAAGAGGAAGAATACAATTAAGACATGTTCGTACACATTACGTATATATTCTAGTCAACAGAAATGAAATAGGTCCAGATGCCATCGCTCAATATTACTCGTGTCTAACAGGTAGGCGCACAGTAGGAAGTTGTGCATATACCGTTTCAATAATATGGTATCTAGGGTTAGGCACGTACAGTTTAAACCACCGGCAGGTCATCTAAACGACATTATTATTGATATTGATTGAAATGTTTTAACTGATGAACAGCTGTTATCAGTTAAAAATAAAAATATTTTTAACTGATAACAGCTGTTTTATTTTTTATATACTTTTTGCACCTGGGATTAAAACTGGTATAAACAACAAAAACTACAATGTAATAACAGTATTACTTTGCAGGATTATAGCTTCTTTATGGTAGGAGAAATATATTTATAGAAAAATAACCCCATGGATTCTTCACATAAATGAGTTTATATCTTTGTATTTATTGCAGTACAAGTATATTCAAAGTGATCTCATCTCTGTTGGTGGGTGAGCCCAGGCTTCATACATTTTTGCCCATGGTCCTTTATCGTTAAGATATTTTTAAAACGTTGTAGAATACATATTTTATTAAATTTATAAAGCTATTATAATGTTACATTCCTAACATGCAAACCTCTAGGGGTTTATCTACGCTGGAGTAGTACCTAAGTAGTTATTACATGACGCGCCGATTTTTCAATCCTAGAGAAATACAGACTGCAGATTTATTCTTCAGATAGCAAACAAATGATTTTTACAATCGTCTTTTATTTGGCGACTAACTTGACTACCTGAGGAATAAAATATATCTGGCATTTTTACGACCAGATAACTAGATAATCGAAAGTTAGTTTAATTCCATGACGTTAAACATTTTACTTTTATAATTTCTAAATTATGCGTTTATTACAAAGCTAAGTGTCGTTGTTACCGAAATTTTTTATAGAATTTATGACCTGGTAATAGAGGAAAAGGTTCTGGTAAATGAATATATAAATCCACTTGAAAGAAAAATAGGAGTTGTCAGATCTGGCCCCCATCACCGTACTATAATAGAATAGAGAAGAATATTTTATTTCAGTATAGATTATATTACATAATATTTATTGAAAATCAATTTTTATTTACTGGTTTAGAAAATATCTCTGTCTTTTGAAGAACCGTGAAACACGGCTGTATTATCTGCCGACTTCCAAAAAGGAGCCGGTACTCAATTCGACTGTATGTTTTTTTTTTTTTCGTTTTTTTTTTTTTTTTTTATGTGTGTTACCTCAGAACTTTTTTCTGGGTGAACCGATTTCGATGATTCTTTTTTTATTTGAAAGCTGGTACTTCTCGTGTGGTCCCATATGAATTTGATCAAGGTCAGACCAATAGTTTTTAAGTTATTCTTAAATAACTTATATTGAAGTCGGCTGTACAAAATTTTTAATTTTAAATTATTTTCAGGCATAAAATTTTACAATCTAATACACTAGGCCTCACCAGACTCAACTCCTCCCCATTCAAAAGCACATTAATATTTAAATATTTAACACAAGGTACCTACTGTATTTTATACATTTTTAAAAATCGTTTCAAAATACATTTCTTGCGTTAAACCATTATAATAATTTCTATAGACCATTATTCGTCATAATTTAATGTTCAATATTTATCGATTTTTTATAGAAGAGGAGCAAACGATCTTGCAGCTCACCTGATGCTAAATGACTACCAATACAGATTAAGTACAGGATTGAGCCCTGAGGAACACCCATTGACACTACCGACCTAAAGGAATTCTTACTATGTGGGATTCAAAAGAAATTCATCTTATAGTCAAAGCTATAAAAAAGTTTATGTCATATTTACTTCCCGTAAAGAAAGGATAAAATCGGGTATAAAACATAAAGATACCTAAATCTCCAATCATTTATAGGTACAACAAATAACGGTGTTATGGTTACATATGTCTGTGGTACGTAATAATGGAATCTCAGCAGTATCGAAAATTCGCCACACGTAATATCTACCTACAAATAATAACACGAGCGTAAAACAAACTACACAAACAACAACTTGAAAAACATAACCTCGGACTTAAACTGCCACTTGATAGTGATGTTTATGCTTCACAGAAAATGAAAACAGTCCTGTCCTGCTACAACATTTTTGTATAATATGCAATGTGTATTTTTATTCCAATAAATCGGTCACGTAGCTATATGAGAATTAACGACAATTAAAAATATATTAATCAGTCAAATACATAATGAATTATGTTTAGTTTTTAAATTTTACATTTAAAATAGTGTAAAGCGTTTCCCCACGCTAGAATTTTCTCCTATATCGTGGAGGCCAATGATATTATTTATAAAATCCTTTATAATATCATTGGTGGAGGCAGTTCTCATGCATGAATTTCAAAAATTATCAAAATTTATCGACCGGATGTACGCAAGGTATTTTTTACCAACTTTAATAAACTACGGTCTAATTCTTAAGCCACGCGTAACTCGTCATTTTTTATAGAATAAAGGTGGAAAACGAGCACGCTGTTCACCTGATGGTAAGTGGAAGCTGTGGCCCATCGACATCTACGTACATCTTATCCTCGAATTCGATTAAGAATCAAAATGCAGATTCGTTGAAACCCCTGAGAACTAAGACGAAATGCCTCGTGGTCTTCAGTTCTTTACATTAATCATACGAAGCACAGCAGTAATAAGCTACTATTTTACGCTGGTGTTCTGTGAGAGCGTGGTCCTACCCCGGTCAAGCCGAACCATTCGTGCTAAAATCATATGTAAAGCTACAGCGTAACTCTGCCACGTTCGAATTCACATATGTAGTAAATAACCTCTGTAATCGCTACATTTCATTAATATTATTTAATATTCTATGTAATGAGGCCTTGCTCCAGGATACTTCGTCTTGTGTAACAGCAGTGTTGCCCAACGCACAGAACAGACCGACGGCCGACGGGCGACATTCACTTTGCTTGTTCGAAGGCAATGCGGAGGCTGATTCTATAAACTTGGAAGTACAATCGCTCATAATGTTTTGCAATAACGTCTAAATTTGCTGATCGAATACAATAAACCAAGTTCATCGACATTAATTTGGTTGTGTTTACAACAATAGCAGCCAAATAAGACACGGTCTACTTTGTTTCATTAAGGCATTGATACGTATTAAGAGTGCTATTATTAGGTAATTAATGTTTTCATTTTTAATTAATTTGAACAAAGTAACACCTTATTCGACATTAATTATAATTACAAAAAAAAAATTACAACTCTAATACTGTACTCGCAAATCAACTTATGTATGTGGCTCCGACAGAATATCAGTACTGCGGTAACTCTTTTGCAGTACCATTGTGCTGAGTCGAACTTTTTGTTGCAGCAATCCACATTTTTTATTGAAAACTAGCTGGTACTCGGCGCATTTTTTTATAGGATAAGAGTGACAAGCGAGCACACAGTCCAGCTGATGGTAAGTGGTTGCTGTGGCCCATAGACATCTAAATCTGTACTCGTTTGCGGATAAAAAGCAAATGCGTTGTCAGCCTTGAGGACTAAGATGGAATATGCCTCTTTTCCAGTAAAAGTTTTGCAAAAGTAAATATGTTCTTTCTTTCTTTCAGATATCGCTGCTGCTCATCTCCTGATTTATTTTCCTCTGTCGCCTTTTACAACACCCACAGAACGGTATGGGGTAGTGGATATTCAAGTGTATTCGGCCGCACAACTGTAATTTTCATTAAATTCAGTAACAATCGAGTGTCCCGCGGGAGCGGGTGTTTTATTGCGCGTAGACATTACATTGGTGACGTCATCGAATTACCTACTTGTATAAAAAAAACCGGCCAAGTGCGAGTCGAACTCGCGCACCGAGGGTTCCGAACAAATCCGTAGGGATATAAGTTTAAAATTATTAAAAATATTTTTATTATATGATGTAACTAAAAATTTATGCTTTTCGCAATTTTTCCTTTATCTGTGCTATAAAACGTTGCTTCGTACCAAATTTCAAGATTCTGAGTTCACGGGAAGTACCCTGTAGGTTTTGATTCCCTTGCGAATGTCGAAAATTTGCGGCATAAACAACTGTATCTTTTTATTGCGTTGGCTTAGAAGTTTGATTTTTTCACAGCTCCAAGGGACAGTAGACTTGAGTATTTAATATGAATTTCAGCTTGATACCTCCACGCGTTCCTGAGAGAAAGGGTCTTGACAGACAGACAGACAGACAGACGGACAACAAAGTGATCCTATAAGGGTTCCGTTTTTTCCTTTTGAGGTACGGAACCCTAAAAAGATGGCATATTTGAGAATTTTGCTCATTATTGACTACAAGTCAAGTGAATGGTCAATATTCAGGAGCAAATTGACGCAATTCATTAAGATAAATCACATCGAAGAGGAAAACCGAAGTGGAATCCTCCTTACATAACCCGCCGATGAGACATATCGTCTAATTTGTAACTTAGCGTACCCACAGGTCTTGGAATTAGACACAACGCTCGTCTAATTACGTCAAATCCAAGGGAATCGTTACGGGGACTGTCTTGGGTAACGTGAAATAGAGGTCTAACTAGCAATTTTGACATCGGTAGCTTTGGAGAGGCCCTTGCAAATCAGTTCGTCCTCACCTGTGTCCAACGACTATTATATTATAGTAGCTGTTCCTCAAACGCTCCCTAAAATGCAAAAACTCGTCAACGGATAACGTAGACAACGATATTGTTATTCATCATGCAGTTACGTTTCTCGATGCGTCATCACCGTCAACTTCAGTCCGCGATATTTTCAAGATGGCAAAGCGAAACGCGATAGTTGTCTCTATACCTTCGTTGTCAGCGCTGGGTACCCATCCGCTTAGTCATGTTGAAACACTGCACAGGCTAGTGCTAAGCCTATATTCAGTCGCTTGTTGTTACAAAACAGTTAATATTTCTAGCTTCTCGATCACTTCGGCACCAATGCACGCGAGCTGTCTAGCACTGCTTCTAAGTATCAATGAGGTTATGCGGCATCCTCCATACGCTAAGATGTTCATGTAAAATCTTACTAGCTTCTCCCGCTCCAATCTGTAATATGTGCTGAATCTCTTTATACGTAATCTGCGTATACTCCATTAAAGTTTTTATTGCAGGCACGTTTCCTTCTGTAACAGCATTCAAAACTTCACTTCTTTCTTCAGCTCTCCAAGTTAATCAAACATGTTAAAATGTGTTATGCCTACTAGCCGTATAGCGGTTGCCTTGGGAGAATTATTGAAAATATACCATTTGTAATAAAACGAGTTATTTAGTTGTAATAGTCATTTGAAAATGCTCCCGACTCAGATCCAATTATTAATGATACACGACATGTTATTTTAATTTAGCTCATAAAAAAATTTGTGGGATATTTTAAATTGTATCTTTCATGTTTTTAAAATAAATTATAACCGATCAATGTCTCATACAAAAGAAACAATATATTTTTTTTCATACAAAATTTTCTGCGTGGCCTGTCGTATATGGCAATGGTTGCCACATACGACATATATTATCTTTATACTCGTATATAAGACTATAACTATAAGATATGTACTGACGGATTTTACAAAAATCCGGTCCGCAACGAAGATTGCGGGGGCGTTAATTAAAAAAAAAATCACATTTTCAAACTATAGTTCTTATAGGTATAAAACTTGGAAACAATATTCTTTTTGGCACGTTAAAAATTACCAAGACCGAATTTTATCAAATTCCACCCACACAGGGCAGTTAACAATTAAAAAAATAACTTATAATCTATAGCTCCTTTATTCTCGCTAAAACTCGAAAACGGCTTAATCGATTTTGATGACATTTCTTGTGTGTGTTTGAATGGGTCCCTAGATAGTTTAAATTTACAATTCGACCCGGTAGGTAGCGCTATTGTCAAGATCCAAATATCATCCGTGCGACGCCCGGGTGGACCGCTAGTTTATTATAAATAGATTGCAGTGCGCAGGTCCTTATATTTTTAATAATAGTTCACTTCTTTTGTCTTATCTTATCTTACTAAAGATTGAAATAGCTAACACACTCGGACATTAAATTGCGGTGATCTATTATATTTGACGAAAAAATAATAGAACCTAATGCAAAACATGTGCAAAACATAAAATGGTGTACATATTATTACATAACCTAGTTAAAGAGTTTGACTTGTACCGTTGCGCTTGGGTAGGTACCTGGCGCCCGCACTTGTAGGTTGAAGGAACCTTTTCAAAAGAAGTATTTTAATCTCTTACATACGGATCACAGCAAAGTAATTTTGTTTCTCATCTTTAGTTATTTACTTCTTTATGGCAAATACATTACCAATACGGCGTTATCGTACGCTCAATTCACTAGTAGGGTGGTTATATAACATTGTAACAATCTATTTTCCATCGATTGCAACTCTGTAATTCATACCATTGACAAATCACTGCAAACGTAAAACGCCTCGTTTGGATACAGATTACAAAACGGCTTGATTACGGAACTGTCTACGTCCACATTATTTCACGCCTGACACAGTTCACACTTTACTAAACTTCAATCTTTAACAAATACTTGTAACATACCTTTGCAGTGTGTTATTTTTGGACACGTTTAGATTGATATCAACGAAGTATTAATAAATATTTGCCCCGATATCAAGATTAAAGTAAAGAAAACAGACAACCAAGTTTTTTCCCATCTATCACAAAATAACACTTGCTACAAAACTATACACTCATATATACAAATTACAAATATGTAATGCCATCAATTACCTATCTCTTATTATATATGTTTTCCTTCTTAATGTACAGAAAACAATAAACTCACAAATAAAATATAGGTAACTGTCAGAGTTTTATGTTCTTAGTAATTTAACAATAAGTATACATAAATAATATGTAAAACAATTTTTTTATATAAAATAAGTTAACAAAGCAAACCAAAAAGATACGTAATGTTTAATAAGATTTTTTTATCAAACTCCTTCTATAATTAACACTTCTTGGATAAAAGGTTAATAATATGCACAGAAGCATGAGCTCATCAATGGAGGGAAACCGAGCAGACCAAGACAAGTAGCACCTGCATACATATATGTATACAAATGTGACCCGTGTGGAAGCTATTGCCCTTCTCAATGTGGACGACCCGTATCAAGACGCCGCGCCGCCGCGACTTTAGGCTAACATGACCGACCTTTATCTACTACTCACTTTGATTAGAGAAACCATATGTCGAGATTTGTCCAGACATATCAAGATTCAGGATTGCGGTTGGATTTTGAAAATGTTTCGATTTTTCAATAAAATACAGTAGGTTTTTGCATGGGGTGGGTGTAATCTGTGACGTGGATTAGTCGCGAGAATTCACAAAACAAATATTGTTTTTTATTAAACATGTAAATTTACGTTTACAATGTGAAGACTTTCTATCTGGTAACCTTAGCCATGATGTCACCTCTGCACCCATCAGCCCGCGGTATGGTCTAAACAGGTGTCCCTACTGAAGATGCATATACTTGATACGATACTCCTGATCAAGATACGTCAAGAAGATCAAATGTGAACCCGGCCTTATAGACAAAATACAATTAGTGTACAAAATGATGTATTATAATGATTTAGATTTAAACTTAATATTCAAGTATTTGTAACGATACGCCTGATCACGATCCGTCAAGATAATCAATGGTGGACCCCGGCTAATGGACAAAATAAAATTAGTGTATAAAATGAGGTATAATACAATAGTGTAGATTTTTAACTTTACCCTAGAACTACAACGTAGGATCGTGGATGACACCACGTATTTATTTTTTAAATCAGTTTTAGTGAGAAATTGATCTTGAATTCTGTGCATGTAGTTACCTCCCGTTTTTAGCCGTCTGTTATCCGTGACGCTCGTGAAGTGGGCATATTCATTAGTTTTCGAGTAATTAACTGTTGGGGTCACCCATGATCCTTCTTGTAATTAATGAAACATTATTATTATCTAATTTTTCGTCAAATCAGTTCTTCGGACGACGAAGTGTCAGAAATTGCAGACACTGAATTTTTTTTTATAGGATAGGGTTACAAACAAGCACATAGTCCACCTGATGGTAAGTGGTTGCTGTGACCCATAGACATCTTCATTTATCCCCGTTTGCGCATCAAAATGCAGATGCGGTGTCACCCGTGAGGACTAAGATGGAATGCCTATTTTCCAGTAAAAAGGGTCTCCGGTTCTCTACACTCAGCATACGAAACACAGCAATGTTAAGTTGCTATTTTACGCTGGTATTCTGTGAGAGCGTGGTCCTGCCCCGGTCGAGCCGACCCATTCGTGCTACAACTATAGTACTACTAATACTAATATAGCTGCAGCATGGCTCTACCACGTATATATCCAAGCACCCAGATAAGAGTGATATTTTGGAAGCTGCATCTGAACTGGATGATGATAATGATGTCCTTTTAACCAACTTATGTTTGGGTGAAAATAGATAGCTCAATATGTTGTCTACGCCCCCAATCTAAGCCTTTAATCACTACAAACTTACGTAACAACCGCCGCCTCGATACAGTCAAAAATTTGCCTTAATCTCTCACAGTAATAATGCTTCATGATTTAGGAGTAGAAGCAGATAAAAGCACATATAAACTCAATCAATTTAAGTACACGCTGCTTTTTATGTCCTAAGACTAAGGACATGAAGGGCAGAGAGCGATGTGCTAAGTTTTCAAAAAATATGTGTGATCAGCATAGGTTTTTTTTATATAATAGGGGGCAACTGAGCATGCGGCTCACCTGATAGTGTCTACTGCTGCCCATGAACAACTGCAACACCAGGAGAATGGCAGATACGTTACTGGCCGTTTAAAAAAGAGTAAGCTCTTTTCTTGAAGGCATTGGTCCGAAAAAATCGCTGTCACTAATTTTTTCCCATTGTTTTTAATTTTAAAATTGATTTTGATTAAATATTTTTTCATAAGTTCCAATAATATTTAAAAAAAAACGTTTAAAGTCACTAAAGATTATAATGTTCTAACATATTGTATTTTTCTGTGGGGTCAACCGCAACCCATGTTGTGTTTCTCGAAACTAAAATAAGATGATTTAAATCTAGGGTTAAGATTCAAGTATTTGATTTAAATATATAATGGTTTAGATTTTTTAAGATATTTTTAGAGCCTTGTGGAATATTTAGAGACAGTGGCATTAGACCCGACGGTATGACATTGGTCCCTTGGGAGAGAGGTAAAGCCCTAGTGTGGGATGCTACTTGCGTAGACACTCTGGCCTCTCATCTCAGGGGGACCTCGTTTAGAGCCGGGGCGGCATCAGAGGCAGCTGAACTGAGTAAGTGGCGCAAATATGAGTCTCTGAGATGTGACTACATATTGTGCCATTTGCTGTAGAGACTATCGGTCCGTGGGGTCCACGTGCGGTGAAGTTCCTAAAGGAACTCCATCCGCGGCTGGTCATTGCTGATGGTGATAAGAGGGCTGGTTCTTTTCTCGTTCAAAGGCTAAGTATAGTTATTCAGCGGGGAAACGCAGCTAGCATTCTTGGCACGATACCGAGGGGAGTAGGACTATATGATAATTAAGTTTATAGTTTTAGTTTTTTTTTATTACTATAGTTTTTTAATATTGTATATAATAAAATATTGTAACTTAAGATACAAGTAGGTACTTGCAACAATACGCCTGAAGATCAAGATACGTCAGCATAATCAAATATGGACACTGCCTTATAGACAAAATACCTGTAAAATACGAGTACAAAGCTAGGTGTTATAATGGTTAAAATTTTCAGTATAGAAGCTGTTGTTTTTTTTAGATTGACACGTGAGATACGAATACAATCAGATGTCTTTTTTATAGATTTAGGGTGACAAAAGAGCACACAGCCCACCTAACCGAACCGGGCCCCGGTTCTCTACACTCACCATACAAAACACAGCAGCATTGAGCTGCTATTTTACGCTGGTATTCTGTGCGAGTCTTTAAAATTGCTAGTTTAATACAATATTCAAAAATTATTAAATATGAGGAAGTCCATCACGTTCCTCATATGTTAGTAATACTATTTATGGTGTTCATTGATCCTGTTTTGGAAGTTGAACCGTTGCGTTGATAGTATTTTATGCGGTTCGTTCCGCCGGAAATTGTTATCAACAAAATTCAGTTGTCAGACATCAGTTTGTATTTTATAAATATATATTTATGATGTGAATAGGTTTTATTTTAGTCGAACCAGCTCGCACGGACAAAGCAGATTTTTTTACACAATATTAAGTATTTAAGCGAACATATACCAGGAAAAATATTTACTTAATACACAATACTTGAGACATTACAGATTTACTACCTACTTTTTTATAGGATAATGGTGACAGGCGAGCACACAGTCCACCTTATTGTAAGTGGTTGCCGTGGCCCAAGCACATCTACATCTATCCACGTTTTCGAATAACATGCAGATGCGTTGTCAGCCGTGAGGACTAAGATGGAGTGCCTCTACTTATAAATGCACAGCGCATTGCATAAACAACATGACAGTTATAATATCCTAACTACGTGAGCATTACTACTGACTCGTGTGTTTTTTGGGGTTCAAACCCCAGTATTTGGATACATTGTACTTATAGGTACATAAAATGTTGCGTATATTATTATTATTAGTTAGAAAATTATTCGTTCCTTGAATTACTTTAAAAAAAACTTAATACCACAAAGTTGGTTTAAAAACTAGTGTTGCTGTTC
Source organism: Parnassius mnemosyne (assembly GCA_963668995.1). Lineage (NCBI taxonomy): Eukaryota > Metazoa > Arthropoda > Insecta > Lepidoptera > Papilionidae > Parnassius > Parnassius mnemosyne. The sequence goes on along the minus strand of CAVLGL010000090.1, from coordinate 34,584,866 downwards.
CTTCACTTACGATAAAGTGGGCGTAAGACATGTGAACAAGCGCATATAATTTATTTACTCTTTAAAGTAAATAAGAGATAAACGAGCACATATTCTACTTGACACACACACACACACACATTTATCCTCGATTAAGATACTAAACACATTTGCATTTTGACTTGTTGTACCCCTAAGGACTAGGGTAGAATGCGCGTTACCAGTACAAATGACAGATACTCTGAGTGAACATGGTCCTTCCCCGTCGCAATTACGATAAGGATCAACCAACAGGGCGTCATTTTAGATTAAAGTATAAAGGCCGTCATTTTAGATTAAAGTATAAAGGCCGGCAACGCATCTGCGATTCCCTCCCTGGTGTTGCAGATGTTCATGGGCAGCGGTAGTCACTTACCATCAGGTGAGCCGCATGCTCGTTTGCCCCCTCTCCCATAAAAAAAATAACAATATGTGATCAAGTGGTTGGTCTCCTTTTCAGTGCCACCCTCTCTTTGTTGAATAACATTTAGTGCTCAGGGTAGAAAACACCCACCCACCTAACCTATGTGGTCTTCTTTCTATCTTCTGTCCATTGACTGCATTTATCATCAGATGGACCATTTAACGCGTTTTCCAATGTAACATTATTAACGAATAAAACTATTTAAGTATACAAATATGTATAACTATAGCACCAACAATATCTTACATTCTATAAGTAAGGTCTTGTTTGTTGGCATTAACCACCGACACAACTATTAAAGATGTTCAAAATGAATTAGCTAAGATCTGCGTAACAAAATAAAATTATTTGTATTACTTATTTTGTAGAGTCCCTCGAGCCCTCCCTCAACTGCGTGCACTTTTCCCGTCACCGTCAATTCCAACACCACTACTTCCAATACCAAAATACACTGGGAACTTAAGACAACACCACCGTCGATACTATGACACGTGTTTCGCCTATAAATTAGGCTTTCTCAGGTCAAATAGATTGTGGTGTCTGACCGCTAAGTGTCACTTGGTGCTAACGGGGATAGAGCACTCAATTATTGAAGGAGGGCGGGAGGTGTTTTCAAACTAGGCAAGACATCATTTTATTTTATTACGCGGATCTCAGCTAATTAAATACCAAGTAACATCTCTAATGTAATGGATTTCCGCAAAGTAACGCCTGATTCTATGAATCAACATAAGTATATAAATTATAATGTAATAATGTATCCTCTGGGTGGATATTAATAACTAATACCATGATCACGATAACAAACAATACAACGGCTCATCACTCATCAGTAGCAGCCGCCCCTCCACCGTCGGCTCCAGATGCGAAGACACGACCAACGAGGCCACATCAACGCATCGACGCACAACCCCAATCATTCCCACTGACCTGAACACAGTTCCAACGCCACACCGTACAGGCACATAAAGCAACTCTTTTTACACTCTCGCCTCGTCTCGTCTCTATAACATTTCAAAGATAAACACTGTTCCACAATCACACAAACAAATGACACGCCTACATCGAGACACGAAACGTACGAAACTAACTAACCATATTAAATCGTACTCTCTGTGAAAAGGAAACTAACTTAACTGGTAACTGGTTTAGTACACTGTATTTTGTCTCTGTTGTTCGCACTTCGAACGCTAGGCAACGCTGATGCGTAAGAAGGACGGCACATTTTCTGTCTCACGTAGTATTGTCCGAGTAATCTTTTATGCGCTCGCGCAGACCATCGTGATACTGTGCTCTTTAAACTGTGGTGATACCATGAGTTCTGCGTTCTTAAAGGACAAGGTCTCCACCTAGCATATATTTTACCAAATTAGAAAATGAGATAGGTATTCACTGAGCGTGTTGTGACGCTGTAAGAGAATTCACTACTCCGTGTCATCCTATGAGTATCATAAGAGACGACGGAAGGTAACTGAAAAAGGGAATGGGCAACAGCGTCTTCCTGATATCAACTCAGTAATAATTAAAAAAATATAATTGCCAAACCATCCGCCGAACGCAACAACTATGTTCAATTTCTCTCCCATATGGCAATCTATGTTTACAAGGAATATTATTATTATTTTCTCTTGCGGCTCTACTCACAGCTCTCACCACACTACTGAAGGTTAGCTGGCAGAGAATGCCTTTTCGTCATTTAGTTCGCCTTTATACCAAATTGTCCTGAGTGCAATAAAGAATTTTCTATCTATTTAGGACTATATATTTTCAGCGGTGGACTTTTGATAAGCTGTAACGAATAAATGAATAAAATTCATATTAACAAATTTATAAACTTTGTTAAAAGCAAATAGAAAATAAAAAAGTTAAAATTAAACGCGATAAAGTCCGTAATATTTCCTTTTTCTTTTCAACGTGTAATATTCGCATAAATATAAGAAATTATTAATGCAAATATGTTTATTTGTAACTAACTATTTGAAACTCTTTACTAATAAATAAAGATTTAAAACTACTAAACATAAAACTGGCTTCGAATAATGAAATATCTTTATTAAATATCTACAAACATTATACGTGTAGTCCTCTCGTTGTCCCGCCAACTGCCGACAGTCTGGTGACCTTAGGCGAGAGGTCGCATTCGCAACTCTGAAAACGTCAGATGAATTATAATTATTGACTTTTATGCCTTGTCTCTTTTGTAATCGGAATTTTTCGTACAAAAACCAATAACAATTATTGTACCAACTTCTTTTAACTGTGGTTTTCAAATTTATTAAAAACTAGCGACCCACCCTGGCTCCCCCTGGATAGGATACAATAATGCGTCGTTTTTTAGACTTAATCAAAGGCCATTTAAGTCATAACGTTTATGTTTTTTAAAAAATTCCAGTTTTTCGGATAAAATATAGCCTAGATCCCATTGCTCTCTACCTCTTCGTAAAGTTTTATCACACTCACAGACAGACAGATAAACAAACATCTTAAAATGGTTATTTATGTCTTTATAGCATGCAAATAATAACCCCCCCCCCCCCGCCCTGAACTAAATAGAAGTCAGCTATTTTAATATTACAGACAGACAGTTCAATTTTATTTATATGTATAGATAATTGACTACAAATTATCAGTTGCGTGCACCCATGAACTTTGTATTAATACCTAATATTATCAACTGAATACACTCTGCTGTCGCATGTCTATGTCTTCCGCTAGGCGTAGTGGTCAGAGTAGAAGGCTACTGCACCAAGTTCTGGATTCGAATCCCAATTGGAGCCAACATTTGTGTAAAACACAAGTTCTTGATTTTCGGCTCTAACTTACCGCCGGTTATGGTAGTATCTACTTATCAGCCATACTCCGTGCATTACATCAAGCGCCGGGTAGGCTAATTGAGATCTTCTGTGCTAGCTTTTAAAGTATTATATCCTGCGAAGTTGAGAGTGTTCTAGATTATTTAGAAATTGTCCGCCGTCCAAAGATATCTTTACAATACATCTATACAATTACAATGTAAGGATGCACAACGACTGGTTAACACATCTATACTAAATTCATTTTAAATCTGATTTTAAATCAAAGGAATCCTTTGGATTGATTCTAGTTGCCAAGTCATCATCGCGCTGGATGTTTTGTGGTGGATGATAATAATCTCATTATTTCCACACGTCCTCGGTTGACAGGGAGAGAATGCCAAAAGGCATAAAGTCCGCATTTGTAATTATTTTTAAGGTGTACAATAAAGTATAAATAAATAAATAATAAAATAAAAGTACATAATAAAATAAAATGTAATAAATAATTTATAAATGAGCACCGTCGTAGTCGTCGCCGTTGGAACCGACAAAGGGAAACTGAAACAGGAGACGGGCGGCAGCATCTTACTGATAACAACTCAAAACTATTAATATCTGAGGTTCCCAAACCGTGTGCAAAGCGTGGCAACTATGGCAAAATCCCCTATGAGTCTATGAGGCATTCTATGGGGTAGACCTGTGTACAGCAGTGGACTTTTATAGGCTATAAATGGTGTATGGATGGCTATGAATAACACTACTCTTAAATATTTTATCGCGCTTAATTAATCTTATTTTTAACTTCTGATGTTTCAAATGCTTTGAAATACTCAAAGTTACGGGGAATGAGAATTCGTAAAGTCATATTCGATTTATGCTTTGGTAAATCAAGTCAGCATGGTTGTTCCCCACTGCCTCGTGGTTATTTAATATTTACTAAGACACCTACAAATAGTTACGCACTGTCACGATACCAAATATGTATTACCTATTGACACAAGTTAAAGTATCTATAACCTTTTAGGAATTTATGTATATATATATAGGTATAGGAATTACCACTGGCTTACTCAACATGAGATATCCAAAACCCACTAAGGACTCGGGAAGAATTTTGGAAAATTCAACCCCTGAGGGGGTGAAATAGGACGTTACAGCTGAAAGAAATATAATCGTAATGATATGAAGTTAGAATAATTTTAACATTTCAGCAGCTGATGGCAAACGTTACATGTGCCTGTGACGCAATTCCTACATATACTTGCGCGCGTGACTCGGCCGCGACAAATTAACAAATGTTATGATAACTTTTATTAACTGAGGCATTTTATCACACCTAAAAATTAATATATATTTTAACTTTCATACGTCGTTTAGAAACGCTTTGTGGTGGTAACTGACCCCATCACTTCGTCTCGTCCAATTGGGTGTTGATGTTGTAAGATACGACGAAGAGGAAATGCTCAAAAGATATAGTGGACTCTGTACGACAGTGGATACTTCACATGGCAAAATGATTAGCCAATCTTGCAAAAGTTTCTCAAAATTTTCAAAGTGCACTGAACGTAATAGATATTCGTGGCAGAGTCATCATCATTATCATCATCATCATCACAGCCTTTCCACTGCTGAACATAGGCCTCTACCTACCGACCATTTCCTCGTAGTTCTCATGGACGACAACGCATCTGTATTTTGGTTTTTAAACGAGGATAGATGTATTATGTTTTTTTATAGGACAGAGTGACAAACGAGTACATAGTCTACCTGATGGTAAGTGGTTGTGGTGGGTGGCACATTTATCCTCGTTTGCGAATCAAATGCAGATGCGTTGTCACCCGTGAGGACTAAGATGGAATGCCTCTTTTCCAGTAAAAAGGGTCTCCGGTTCTCTACACTCACCATACGAAACACAGCAATGTTAAGCTGCTATTTTACGCTGGTATTCTGTGAGAGCGTGGTCCTTCCCCGGTCGAGCCGACCCATTCGTGCTACAACTATACTACTAATATAGCTGCAGCATGGCTCTACCACGTAAAAAAATAATAATATATAAACGTGTATATCCACTTACAATCAGATGAACTGTTTACTTGTTTGTCACACTTATTCTATATAAAAAAAACCTTATCCTAAACAAGTACAGTAAGCGGACAGACTTACTCCATGAATTGGTCGATCACCCAGTCTTGTAATATATAGGTATTTCAGACTTAGATATTTCAAATATGCGGAGTATTGGAAACGATTACCGTGGCCGTGCTTTGTGGCAAGTTATGCCACAAAGCACGGTCCGGTAACGGTCATCGCTGCTTGCATGTCTAACCAGGTCGTCACTCCATCAAGTGGGGGTCGCTCTACACTTCGTCTATCGGTACGAGGCTGCCACGCGAGATCCTTTTTTCCCATCGGTTGTCGGTTCTTCGAGCTATATGGCCGGTCCATTGCCACTTCAGCTTACTAATCCGTTGGGCTATGAGTAGGTTGGTCACTCTGGTTCTACTGCGGATATCCACATTTCTTAGCTTACCACGCAGACAAACCCCGACCACAGCCCTCTCCATAGCTCGCTGAGTGACTTTGAGCTTCCTCATGTGGCCAGCAGTGAAGGACCACTTTTCAGATCCATAAGTTATTACTGGCAACACGCACTAGTTGTAGAATTTGGTTTTCAGGTTTTGAGGTATACCTGACAAGAAGTTGTGTTGTAATTTCCCTAACGCTGTCCAGCCGAGTTGAATCCGTGGATTGACCTCTCGAAGTTGGACATACCTAGTCGGACTATTTGTCCCAGGTAAACATACTCGTCAACAACTTAGAGCTCCCAACAACTATCGGCAAAGGTGTGACATGTACATTGCACATGATCTCTGTTTTGTCCATGTTCATCTTAAGACCTATTCGTTGGGAGACACTATTGAGGTCATTGAGCATAGTGCTTAGGTCCTCCAGCGATTCTGTCATAACCGCTATATCGTCGGCAAATCGAAGGTGAGTGATGTACTCGCCATTGATGTTAATACCGTATCCTTTCCAGTCCTGTAGCTTTAAAACGTCTTCCAACGCAGCGGTGAAGAGTTTCAGGGATATAACGTCACCCTGTCTTACACTTTTCTGCAGTTGGATAGGTTTAGTACTCTGGTTCTGTCTGGATAGCCATTGTAACCCTACGGTACAAACACGTCAACTTTTGATATACCAACCGGTATATCGAAGTGCTGAAGTACCGGTAGAGTCATGCTGCAGCTAGATTATGATTGTAGCATGAAAGAGTCGGCCCAACCGTTGAAGGACCACGCTCTCACGGAATATCAGCGTAAAATAGCAGCTTAATGCTCCTGTCTTTCGTATGGCGAGTGTAAAAACCAGACACCCTTTTACCATCTTAGTCTCCAGGGGTGACAACGCATCTGCATTTTGATTCTTAATCGGGGATTGATGTCTATGGGTCTCAGCATCTACTTACCATCAGATGGGCTGTGTGATCGCTTGTCACTCTCATTCTATAATAGAAAAATGTATATACAATTAAAACATGGTTTTACCGCTGGTATGGGAAAAAGCCTCTGACCTGGGAAGAACAATCCAGCCACCGTTATTTATGTAGGTATTTCAAACACCGCGTCGAATTAGGTTTATTTAAAGTCTCTTTGCCCTCCTTGTTCCAAAAAAAAGTTAAAAGTAAAGTTGCAGCTTATTTACGTCCCACTGCTGGGCACAGGCCTCCTCTTATTTCTGAGAGGATTTTAGGGCAAGAAAATGTCCGCCGCGCTGCCCCAATGCGTGTTGGCGAACTGCACATGTCTTCGAAATATTTTTTTTCTTATTTCTCAGAAATGCAAGTTTCCTCACGATGTTTCCCTTCACCGCCGAGCACGTGGGAAATTAGCACTTAAAATTGCAATTAACAATTTCATTGGTGAAGCTTACAGCGAGCGCTAACCATCTGAGCTACCACGGCTGTTCCATATAATCACATAAAGCGGTAAAGCCATCCCCTTACTTTATACATATGTTTTATGGTCGCCCTAGACAACTAAAACTAAAAACGGATAAGTGCAAGTCGGAATCTCGCCCACAGGGTTGCGTATTATAATAAAAATATTATATTATATTATAATAAAATATAGTTATGTGCATCCCGGGAATCATAGGTACAGCAGGCACCAAACATTGTTCTAACGAAAATTGCAAGTCTGCTTGAAGAACCAACCTAACTATTGCAGTAATGACATTCACTCATACATACATCATACATACATCGACCTCTATCACGGTCGATGCCTCAACTGAAAATGTAAGTCTGTTATCGTAAAAAATATTTTTACGTGAAATAGCTACAAATGAACAAATTGGAGTTATATAAAATATTTTTTCCATTTTTTGTGCTTTGAAACCTTGCTTCTTGCCATATTTAATGAATCTAGGTCAACAGTGATTCGTATTAGGTTTCGATGAGTGGGTTTGCGAGTATCAAAATATGTGACATAAATCGCCGCATCTTTATAATGTATCGACTTAGAAGCTTAAATGTTTAACCTCCAAGAGACTTTAGTATTTGATATTAATTTCAACTTGATACTTCTAAACTTTCTTGAGAAAAAGGCTTTTTATAAAGTCCATTTTAGGGTCCCTTAACCAATGGAACCCTATTACTAAGCTTCCGTCTGTCTCTCAGCGAGCTCTATCTCATGATCAATAATAGTTAGACAGTTGAAATTTTCAAAGAATGTGTATTTCTGTCTCCGCTATATTAACAAATAATAAAATTTTAAATAAATTACAAATTAAAAGGGGCTTCCCTTTTAGAAACATGTATTACGATGGTACGGAATCCTTTATGCGCGAGTCCGACTCGCACGTGGCCAGTTATTCCTTTTAATTTACGAGAAAATTCAAAACTCAGAAGCAGAAACAGAAACTTTTCTATTCAAGATAGACACATCTATTTTATTTTATTGCATGATGTTAGATCGACCATAATATATTATATTGCTATACATATATGTGTATGCCCAAAATTGGTCATTTTGAACGCCATCCAATCGCGTTCGAGCTGGCGCGTCACCCGAAGGTATGTAGGTGAGGTAAACGTCGCCGGTGGGGCGGCCGTGTGCGGCTTGCAGTGGCTCGACGCGTGGGCGAAGAAGGAGTAACTCGCTGGCCGCGATGCGGTGAATCCGCGTATCTAGGTTATCGCGGCAGAAGTTCACGCGACCGTTGTAGGGTCCAGATGGTTAGATTTAGTGCGTGTTACTTCGCTACGTAATGGGTTTCGTAAAAACCGCCTCGGATTAGTGATTGCGTTTAAAGTGAATTTTGTAATATTTAACTTGCTTGGGTGATGCGGAATTTCGCACGCGCGCGCCGATTAGATATACGGTCTAGGATTCGAACCGCGTATTCCTTGTTCGAGAGCGTCTCCTGGTTGCTTGTCTGGAAATAATTATAATTGTGCCGTCGCGTTAAGTGCCCTTTTTTGTGTGTTGGCTGGTTTGTTAGTTTTACGTGTCAACGAGACGTATTTTGAATTCTTATCGCGGCGTGGTGTTTTGATGTCGAGCGACGGAACTTAGTTGTGTTTAACGCTGAACCGTGTGACTCATGAATAGATCGCGTTAGTTCCCTATTTATAATTTGGCGATAAGTGAATCCGGGACATTGAGTGTTGAACTTTGAACCACTGTCCGTTACTATGTCGGGTATCACGTGTTCGATTCTACGATGAATGTGGAATTAGGCGAGTTTAAGTTAGTTAAATGTACAATAAAGTTAATAGACTGAAATAGTGACAATGAAGAAGGAAATGGTCCAGCGGTGGAGCCTGCTGGAGCAATGCAGCATTGTGGGGCAGCCTGGAACTCGGCCGCTGCTGGTCACCTAAGCTGTTCCAGGTCTCAGACACTTACACATCACTAAACACTACTTGCCATGCACCTTACACCCACTTACGGCCTGACCGAGTCTTGGGGCGATCTTAGAGTCGGAAACAGGTACGTACTATATTTTCCTAGCATTCTCCCATATAGTTTAGTATGATAGGACAATTTTTATGTGGCCATTTGGGCCCGACCCGTGTCTGCCCGTCGAGCAGGCTGCTATGGGTCCCAGCCAGGGCGATCTTTGCAGGGGCAGCTGCGGGCCGTAACAATATATATTGTTGCGAAGATGTAGGTACTGAAAATTTATCCTTTATCACTAACTTGCAGTGAATCATCAACTAGCACGTTACAAGATGTTTTATTAGACCACACCGGTGACCCGGAGCTACTCGTAGGTTACCGCATGCTTCTTCTACCGTGCGTGCTTTCTTCTAGCAACGTTCATGTTCACAATATCCTGGTAACTTTATATACCTATATGCTTTCACTCAACTGAGAAGGAACACAAATATCATCTTTATTAAAAGTTGACGTTTCAATACAAAACTCTCATTAAAAAAATGTTTGAAACAAGAAAGGTTTCCTATTTTTTTTTTCGTAGGTAATTATAAACCAGCGCTTGACTATAATCTCATGTAAAGAACCGGAGATCTTTATTACTGGAATTAAGGCATTCCATCCTCAAGGCTGTCAACATATTAGGTCCTTACATATGAAATTGGCGTTTTGTACGCGAGGAATGTAAAGTCAATTTTTTTTTTGTAAAATATATTTAATTAATCAAAGTATGCACCGTTCTTATCTATGCACACCATCTCATATGTTCATTGATCCCTTTACTAAAAAAAACATGGGGGCGAGAATCAATAAACTCTTTGAAAGTGGTTTGGACTGCCGCATCGGAGTCGAATTTTTTCCTTGTAAGAAGTTGTCCAAATTCCGGGAAAAATAGTAATCTGTTGGAACAAGGTCCGGGGAGTACGGTGGACGTCGCAGACATTGCAATTGTAGCTCATCTAACTTAGTGGTTATTTGTTGTGCAGTGTGTGGTCTTGCGTTGTCGTGAAGCAGCAGTAGCCTAGAGCGATTGACCAATCTCGGTTGTTTAGCAGCTAGTTCTTCTTTCATGGTTTGCAGTTGCTGACAATAGATATCTGCCGTAATTGTTTGGCCAGATTTTGAGCAAAGTAACACAGCAGTCGATTGTTTGCAAGTTCGATGCACTCAATTCATGAGGTATCCATCGTTCAAGTTTTTTTACTTTCCCGATTTGTTTCAAGTGGATTAATACATTACTTATCTCAAAGCCTGCAGCTATCCCTGAAGTGCTTTGTGATGGGTCCGCTTCCACAATAGCCTTTAATTCTTCATTTTCCACTTTGGTCTCCGGTCGTCCGCGGGGTTGGTTCTGAAGGTTGAAATTTCCAGAACGGCAACGTTGAAACCAAAAACGAACCGTTTTTTTTTTATAGGAGAGAGGGCAAACGAGCATGCGGCTCACCTGATGGTAAGTGACTACCGCCGCCCATGAACAACTGCAACACCAGGGGAATCGCAGATGCGTTGCCGGCTTTTTAAAAAGGAGTACGCTCTTTTCTTGAAGGTCCCTAAGTCGTATCGGTCCGGAAAAATCGCTGATGGTAATCGATTCCACAAGGAGGTCGTGCGAGGAAGAAAACATCTTCTAAATCGCACAGTGGTGGACCGCCAATCATCCAGATGGTGTGGATGGTATCGGGAGTTCTGCCGCGATGTGCGTTCGTGAAATTTGGCGGCTGGGATTAATCCGAACAATTCCTCAGAGCACTCCCCATGGTAGATGCGAAAGAAAATGCAAAGGGATGCAACATCTCTTCGCAGTGCCAATGAATCGAGCCGATCGGAAAGGGCTCGGTCGTCGATAATTCGAGCCGCTCTGCGTTGGATGCGGTCAAGTGGAAGGAGCTGGCACTGGGGAGCCCCTGCCCAGAGATGGGAACAGTATTCCATGTGAGGCCGAACTTGCGCCTTGTAAAGTAGCAGGCGGTGTGCCGGCATGAAATACTGTCCCGCTCTGCTGAGCACGCCAAGCTTTTTAGAGGCCAATTTGGCCTTCCCTTCCAAGTGACCACGAAACTGCACGTCACTCGATATGTCGACTCCGAGGATACCGATACTGGCTGAGGCAAGAAGGGGAGTGCCTTGAAACTGAGGAGATACGACAAAGGGGTTCTTTTTAGCGGTAAACGCGCAAACTTGTGTCTTCTGAGGATTAAACTGGACTAGATTTAGTCGCCCCCAATCCGAGACTTTGTTCAGCAAAGACTCGACTTCAGACACAAGTTTGTTCCGGTACTCAGCGACGTTTTCCCGAGAAATATTGGCACGGCTGGTGTATAGAGCATCACCAGTGCTGTCATCCGCATAGCAATGAATGTTACCAGTTAGCAACATATCATTGATATGCAGAAGAAACAGCGTTGGTGATAGCACACAGCCTTGTGGAACATCAGCGTTAATAGGCTTGTAGTCAGAGCATGCACCGTCTACAACGACCTTGATGCTCCGATCTGCAAGGAAGCTGGTGATCCAATTGCACAATTTCTCGGGAAGCCCATAGGAAGGGAGCTTCGAAAGAAGCGCTTTGTGCCAAACCCGATCGAAGGCCTTCGCAATGTCCAGACTAACGGCCAACGCCTCCCCCTTGGACTCTACTGCCTCCGCCCATCTATGGGTCAGGTAGACCAGAAGATCACCAGCTGATCGACCCCGACGAAAACCGTATTGGCGGTCACTAATCAGCTGGTGATCCTCAAGGTACCGGAAGAGCTGGCAGTTAATAATGGATTCCATTATTTTGGAGAACAAGGAGGTGATCGCGATAGGCCTATAGTTGGATGGGTCTGAGCGGTCGCCTTTTTTAGGGATCGGGTGGACAAAAGCTGTCTTCCATGAATTCGGGACTACGCCTTGGGAGTAGGAGTACCGGAAAAGACGCGTTAGGACCGGTGCCAACTCCGGAGCACACGTCCTCAGCACAATTGGGGGGATTCCGTCAGGCCCACTCGACTTCGGGATGTCCAGGGAGAGCAGTGCTTTGCGAACCGAGCGCTGTGAGAACAGCACATCCGGCATGGAGCACTCACACCGCGGGATGGTCAGCGGTGTTTTCCCCCCGTCATCAAGAGTCGAGTTGGACGCAAAAAGGGAGCCTAAAAGGTCGGCTTTGTCTTTTGCGTCATGGGCCAGTGAGTCATCCTCCCTGTGCAGAGATGGTAGTGATGGCTTACAGAAATTCCCTTGGACAGCCTTGGCGAGAGACCAGAATGCACGGGTTCCCCGAAGAAAGGCGAACTAGTTTCTCGCCAATTCTGCCTATGTGCTCTGACCTTGCCTTGGCAATAACTCTTTTGAAGGACCTGGAGGCGAAGTTATACTTCTTTTTAAGTGTGCTGGTATTTACATCCCGAGTCGCCGAAGCCGCAGCCCAGGCTTGATAACACTCCTGCTTACTGCGTAATGCAGTCTTATAGGAGCGACCAAACCAAGGCTGAGATCTGCCTCCGATGGGTACCACAGATGATGGAATAAATAGTTCCATTCCCTGTAGCACCACATCAGTGACAGAGTCAGCAACAGCGCTGGGATCATCCGGCGAGAAGCAAACCCGCCCCCATGGGTAGGATGCAAAGAAGGACCGCATTCCGTCCCAATCCGCCGACCTGTAATGCCAAACACGGCGGCAACCTGCAGAACGCAACCGCGAAGGGAGCGTGAATGGCACCACACTCCGGATCAGACAATGGTCCGAAGAGCCGAGAGGGGCATCGACGGAAACCTGATATCCGTCCGGATGAGAGGTCAGCAGAAGGTCCAACAGGGAAGGTGTATGATCCTCCACATCTGGAATCCGCATAGGCGAAGTAACCAGTTGTGTCAGACCATATGCCAAGGCAAAGTCATAAACAGATCTCCCCGCATGATCGGTTAGACGTGAACCGAGCCATTCGGCATGGTGTGCGTTAAAATCGCCAAGGATCACGATCTCTGCGGATGGGACCTGTTGTAGCAAGAAATCTGTAGCCATTTGGACGTGGTCGATGAGTCGGTCTGTTTCGGCATTACCGCTATGGGACCTATAGAGGCACCCGTAGACGCGCGGATGGTCGTCGCTGTCTACGCGTAGCCAAAGGATGGACAGGTCCGAACCTTCAAGACTGCCGAGGCGTCGAGAACAGATGTCCTCTCTGACATACACGCAAACTCCAGCCCGAGGCACAAAGGAATGCTCCAATTTGTACCCCGGGTAGGAGAGATACGAAATATCAGCCGGAGAGGAAACCTGCGTCTCGGTCAGAAAGAGCAAGGCCGGCTTCGCCGTCTCGAGATGGTAGTGGACGGCGTTTAGGTTAGAGTGAAGTCCCCTGATGTTGCAGAAATTCACGGATAGCGTGGCAGGGGTCGCCTTGGTGTTCTTGCTCAGTTTGCCCCTAGCAGTAATGCTTTTGAGCGGAATTTTGCCCCCCTCAGAATACGCGGGGCAGCCTGAGCACCCACGCTCAGGATCGGAATAACATGGTCGTGGATGCTCAGCGAAGGATTCTCCAGGGGTGCTGGTACCCTCCTGGGGTAGTTCTTCGTGTAATTCCGCTACCATGTTGATGGGGGGGGGGGGGAATTGGGCCTCCGTTCACCTGCACTCACCAGACGAAACGCAGAAGCAAAGCTTCTACTTCACGCCGGTATTCTGTGAGGTCGTGGTACCAACCCGGCTCGAGCCGGCCCATACATGCAACAGCAAAAACTGCTGCGTGGCTCTACCACCGTTAAAAAAACCGTGCTTTATTTTGCGATACCAGCGCCGTACACTTCATTAATCCTTCGAGCTTTTTCTGCAGCACTGGTGCCACGGTAGAACTCGTACTCGTAAATATACCGATATTTCATGTTTTCCATTGTGCGGTAATAAGCGACCCCAAAGAAAAAAATAATGAGGAAAAAAACAAATGAATGACTGTTTTTAAAACTCAAATGTACCAGCTAAATGAATTTATAAATTTGAATTTGGAATTCTTAACCAAAGAGGAGATATTTCAGATCAAAGTGGTCAGTACGACAAAACGCTAATTTCATATGTAATGAACCTAATATTTGCATTTTGATTCTGAACTGAAGATAGATGTAGGTGTCTGTGGGCCATAGCAATCACTTACCATCAGGTGGACGGTGTGCTCGTTTGTCAACCTTATTAATATTTATGTAAGGTACTACCAGTGCTATTAATATTACTAACATTCCCTTTTCCTTGGATCTCTTCTCTCTCTCTCTCTCTCTCTCTCTCTCTCTCTCTCTCTTCCCTTTAAGAGTATGTGGCAAAAAGCATGAAACGAATGCATTTTTTATTCATCGAAATACCTTGTTTTACAATACTTCATACCTAACTTATTTGTTATTACCTTAGTAAAACGCCAGGAATCTGTATAGCGCCAATTGCTTTTGGCACTAAGTCAGCATACAATTAGCACTAAATTTGGAGTAAAAACAATGTTTAACAGTGAAGTTAAAAAGGCTGTTTACTGTGTGCGGTTTTTGACGATTAAGTTAAAAAGGAGTAAATAACTAGTAGATAATAAATACTATCTAGATTATTAAACTCGCAACACGAGTAAACGTCATAGTTGTAATCGTAAAATAAATATTGTGGAGTCGGCAAAGCACATCTCACGTTGATCCCGCCTCGTATAGAAGCACGACCAAATCCCAAACGAATATAGGTCACTACGTTTACTTATCTTACGATAAGCACGCACCACTGCTTGCAAGTGTATACAGGCACAGTGTGCAAGCTACCGGTGACTCAAGCATTTGGCCCGTATCAATAATAATAATAATAATAATAATATCATTTATTCGCTTAAACATGGTACATCAGAGGTGACACATAGTTGCATATTATACATAGTCCACATGTTTACCACATCTGGCATGCGAAAATTATTATTTAAATGAAAATCATTAATTAAGTACATAGATTAAATTAAACCAAATAAATATAAATTAAAAAAGTTAAAATTACAATAATAATTAAAGCAAAGAAGTTATTTATGAATTATTAAATTAAATTAAATTAAATTAAAATTACAATCATCATGTCAATCATAATAAATATCAAAAATTAAAATGTCAAAAAGTATACAAATTATTACACAAAAATAAAGTCTAAAATAATATAGTAAAGTCAAATTTAGGCAACAAGATTTTATTCATTTAAAAATTGTTTTATATCATAAACACATTTTAATAGAAGCCAGCTTTTGAGTTTAGTTTTAAATTTACTAGTTTCTTTCTCTTCTTTAATGCTTACCGGAAGTTTATTGTAAATCTTTACACTCATCGCGTAACAGCCATTATGATAAAAGGCAGTTTTAGGTATACGTTCTAAAACTAGTCTACTAGATTTTCGTGTGTTACGTAAATATACCTCAGATGCTTTTTTGTACATATGTAAATTTTTTTTTACATGAACACTTGCTTCAAATATGTATATGCTTGGTAAAGTTATATGTTAAAATCCTTAAATAAGGGCTTACACGAATCATACCATTTCGCCCCAGTTAAGGCTCTCACACACTTTTTTTGAGCTATAAAAGCTCTTTTTGAATAAGAGCTATTACTCCAAATTAACAATCCGTATCTTAGTATTGTTGCAACATACCCATGATATGCAATGAGTGCGGTTTGGCGTGACGATGTTCTTCTTAACCTATTCAAAACATATACAAATCTATTAATTTTATTACAAATTTCGTCAATATGAGCCATCCAATTACAATTACTATCTAGTTTTAATCCTAGAAATTTCTTCTGTTCGTTTTCTTGCACTTTGTCATTATTATACCTTATGTCAAGGTCTAGTTTCTTTCTACTATTACTATAAAATTGAACATAACAGGTTTTGGCGATATTGACCTTTAAATTATTATCATGTAACCATGAAATGACATCATTTATTGCGCATTTAATGTCATTTTCATAATAATGTTTATTTCCATGATTATTTTTTATGATCAAAGATATGTCATCCGCAAATAAAATGCATGGGAATGGAGTTGAATCCGGTAAATCATTTACATAAATTACAAACAAAAGAGGCCCAAGAACGCTTCCCTGAGGAACTCCAGTATACTTAAGAATTAGTTGCGATCTAAATTTTGTCAAAATATTATTTTTGTTAGGGCTTATAACTTCCACACACTGTTTTCTTGATGATAAGTATGATTTTATCCACTGCAATGTCAGTCCTCTTATCCCATACTTTTCTAGCTTACGTAATAAGGTGTTATGGCAAACAAAGTCAAATGCTTTTGACATATCAAAAAATACACTTGTTACATTTACCTTATCATCTATTGCATCGGTGATTCTTTTTAGTAAATCAAAACATGCCATCATGGTTGATTTATTTTGCTGAAAACCATACTGTTCTTTTTTTATAAAATTATGTTCATTAAAGTAATGACTAAGTCTACTGTGCATAGCTTTTTCAAAAATTTTGGAGAAAACTGACAAAATAGTTATTGGACGATAATTGTTCACATCTTTCTTATCGCCTTGCTTAAATAAAGGTTTGACCAGGGATAGTTTTAATGACTCTGGAAAATCACCTACTTCGAATGATAAATTTATCAAATATGAAAGTACAGGCGATAGTTCATCCTTGCAGTATTTAATGACTTTCGTATTTACACCATCATGTCCTTCACTTTTGGAATTTTTTAAATTAACTATTAATGCCTTTGTCTCCTCCAGAGTAATTGGACGTAAAAACATGCTTTTGCACGGACTATTTATGTTATACAGGTGCGTTGCTTTCGCTTGCTTAAATTTAACTGTTCTTGTCTGGCTTTCATAATAATCATTAAAAGCGTTAGCAATTATCTGTGGAGATTTTAGACATTCATTATTCTTGTTTATCATGTTTATATAGTGGTCATTTGATTTTAATCCTGCCTCCGATTTTATCATATTCCATGAACATTTTCCAATATTCTTACTGGTATTTATTCGTTTAAAATAATTTATTCTTTTAGATACATCAATACACTTTTTTAATAATTTGGCGTATCTTTTATATTTTTGTTTATTCTCTTCAGTCTTTTTCCTATAATAACCAATTTTGAGTTTCCTTTTCATTAAGCAACTAAGTCTTAAACCTTTTGTGATCCAGTTATTTTTATACTTCATGTCTAGTTTTTTTGTCTTAATCATTGGAAAGCATAGATCATAAAATAAGATAAAAAGTTCCATAAATTTATTGTATGCAGTATTGATGTCCTTATCCTCAGAAACTTCCTTAAAAGTAAGCTTTTTTATACATTCACGAAATATATTTATGTAATATAAATTATAATTTCTTTTATACTCCCAAATATCCTTTAACTTTTTTTTCTGTTTATGCACATCAATAGATAATATTTGCGCCGATTCATGATCAGATAAATATAACTTTTTAACACATGCCGTTGCATTCATTATATTACTAAATACATGATCTATACAATTGTTTCCACGCGTTGGTTCATTAAGATGTTTATATAAATTATAATTCGAAATGATGTCATTTAATTCAATTGTATTTTTATTATTTTCCAATGTATTAATGTTAATGTCTCCAACAATGATAATTCTTTTATTAAGATTATTTATTAATTTTGACAATAAGTTTTGTAGTTTAAAGAAGAATATGTTCACATTCGAACTAGGTGTCCTATAGATGCATATTACGTAAATATTATGTAAAGGAATTTCTATTCCACAACATTCAAAATGCTCGGATTCTGCAAAATCTGAAACAAATTTTATTTCGTTCCACTCTATATCTTCCTTTATCAAAATACATACACCACCTCTACTTTTTTTACGACCATAGAAACTAGTTAATTTAAAACCAAAAACATTATAATTATTACAGTCACTCGCTTTAACAAAAGTTTCCGTTAAACATAATACATCTATTCCTGTATGTTCCTCTTCGTGTAAATATTTTAATGTTAATTCTAAATTAATTCTTTTTGGAGCAAATGCCAGCTATATTTTGATGTAAAATTGTGAATTTCATATATGAAGATTTTGCTTTATGGACGAAAGGAATCATGTGATACTTGTTTATAAGACTTTATAGAACGAAAATAATAAGTTATTAACCCTCTATTTGGTTTACAATTTTCAAAGTTATTGTTGATGATATTACAATTTTCATTATTATGTCTAGCATTCTTTTTACTCATTAAATTAAAATAGTAAGGTATGTTCAATTAGGGAACATGAATAAAATAGGCGACTCACACGATAGGCAAATTGTATATTTAAAAGGAATGAAAAATACAAAATATTTGGTGGCGATCGGGTCGCGAGCTATCGGCAAGTGCCGGTCTTAGGCGCGGTGGTGAGAAACCCCCCGCACTTCACATACTCCCCGCAAACACCGTCGGTGCTGTCGTAACGGCGCCGACATACTCCCGGCGCTGGAAAGCTTAACAGCTTTCAAGATCTTCCAACTCATCGGGCTTCGGTAGTAGGACGATTCTGTTTAGGGCGCGCCGCACAATTCCTCTTGCAGTGTCTATATCTGCGACGCGTGTCAATCCGTCAGATCCCGGGAAGAGTTTTCTTACACGTCCGAGACGCCAATAGAGCGGTGGAGCGTTTTCCTCTTTCAAGAGGACTAGGTCGTCAATTTGTAGGCTCTCTTTGGACTTCGTGCGCCACTTCGTCCTCAACTGCAGCTCCGCAATGTACTCGTGGCTCCAGCGTCGCCAAAAGTGTTGCTTAAACTGCTCGATGCGCTGGAATCTGTCGAGACGATTGGCATTAGCGGATTGTAGACACGGAGATGGCAGCGAGCTTAGTGGTCTACCAACTTCCGTGGGAGAGGAACTTAATGGACATAGGGGGCGGCTATTTAGGATACATTCTATTTGTGTGAACAAAGATGACAATTCCTCATAGGTTAGGTGCGTAGTCCCTAATATCCTGGCCAGGTGGAATTTGGCTGACTTTACACCGGCCTCCATCAAACCATTGAAGTGAGGAGCGTATGCAGGCGAAAAACAAAATTCAACGCCTTCGTTAGCGGCAAAATTAGCGATAGTTTTGGCATTAACTTCAAAAAACTCTTTAAGTTCCTTTGAAGCAGCTACAAAGTTTCCACCATTGTCGCAGAATATCTGCTTTGGTAGCCCTCTCCGTGAAACAAAGCGTCTCAAAGTTAATATAAAAGCATCCTTGGACAGCTCACTAACAGCCTCCAAATGGATGCACTTATACCTAAAACATATGAAAATACACAAATAACATTTTGTAATTTTACAACCACGACCTTTGCGATCCGTGACCATAAATGGCCCAGCGAAATCAGTCCCTACTGTAATAAAAGGAAAGTCGGGCATTAGTCTTTGAGCAGGTAGGTTGCCCATTATGTTTTTCATAGACTGACCCTTAAAACGCCTACATACGGTGCAATTATGCACAGTACGTCTAGCCAGACTTCTTCCACTAATGGGCCAAAAACGCGTTCTAATAGAAGCCAGTAAGGCTTGGGGCCCCAGATGTAGAAGCCGTACGTGTTCTTGTTGGAATAAAAGTTGAGTAAAATGGTGTTTAGAGCTTAACAACATGGGATGCTTCATATCGAAACTATATTCAGAAGCCTGAATTCGACCACCTACTCTTATCACTCCTTCATGTAAAAATGGATTAAGTGCCGAAATGTGCGACTTAGGACTTAGGGAATTTCCTTTTAATAATAAGTCGTATTCTTTAGGGAACGCCTCTAATTGGGAAATATACACTAATGAATTAAGAGTTTTATTGAGCTCGGCGGTAGTTAAGGAACCTGTAGTTTTAGTTTTAGAATTTTTACAGTTATTAATAAATCTATGTACATAGGCTAAAATGTGTTGTAATTGTTTTAATTTAGAATATTTGTTGAAGTTAATAATTGATTGATAATTATCACAAATAGCAACTGGATGTGCTTTAACTTCCGGCAAATTCTTCATCTCAATAATAGTCTGCGACTGCATAGAAGGCCACTCGGACTCCGGCAACGATAAAAACTTAGGTCCATACCACCACATATCACATGCAGCGATCTGTTGTGGGTTCACGCCACGGGATAGCAGGTCAGCTGGGTTGTGTTCTGTAGGAACGTGGTGCCATGAATTTGCGTCAGTCAGCTCTCTAATGGCGGCGACTCTGGTGGCAACGAATGCTTTCAAGTTAGAAGAACCGCAGCGCAACCAACTAAGAACTACGCTCGAGTCAGTCCAATAGACATGACGCGATATTTTACGTCGCAAGGCCTTGGTCACAGATGAGCTCATTTCAGCTGCCAGAAAAGCACCTGAAAGCTCCAAACGAGGAATTGTAATAGGGCTGGATGCTGGGGCAACGCGAGATTTCGCACATAAAAGTTGGACATGTATTTGTCCTTCTTTATTTGTAGAGCGAAGGTACAAGCATGCACCATAGGCGCGTTGCGATGCATCGCAAAAACAGTGGATTTCAGCAGAGACTGGATATTCTATTGATACCCATCTAGGTATATTTAGTGAAAAAAGGTATTTAAGTCCATCAACAAAAGGTCTCCAGACATCGACAATATCCTTTGGAGCGGGCTCATCCCAGTCCAATTTGAGAGACCATAAGGTCTGAATTAAAATTTTGGGAACGATAGTGGACAAGGATAGGAGGCCCAAGGGATCGAAGATCTTGAAAGTTGAAGAAAGTATAGTGCGCTTGGTGACGACGTCAGACTGATCCACTGTAATGGGAAAATTAATGCTGTCGGTCGAAGGACTCCAATCTAGGCCCAGCGTATTTGTAGACTGACTCAATGTCAGGTTGCCGGATGACTGGACAACGTCTGAAGGCAGTAAAGAAGGTAAGTTGGATCGGTACTTACGCAAGTCAAAACCAGCCATAGAAAGAGCCACATGTGTTGATTTCTGTATAGACCGTAATTGATCTTCATCATCGCTAGAAGTTAGTAAGTCATCAACATATATGTCCTCCTGTATGACTGCCTTAATAACGTCATCGTCACACTCCTCGCCCACTTGCCAGAGACACCTGGTGGCAAGGAAACTAGCGCTAGCAAATCCGTAGGTGACCGTGTTAAGCCTGAGTGTTTGTAATGGTTTGTCCTCCGCATCACGCCATAAAATCAGCTGTAGGTTTCGGTCAGACTCATCTATTAAAACCTGCCGGTACATTTTTTCAATATCCGCTGACAACACATAACGATATTGCCGGAACCGGATGAGGATATTGAAAAGAGAGTCTTGAACTGTAGGGCCTATCATTTGAATGTCGTTTATAGACAAACCAGATGAAGTGCGAGCTGATGCGTCAAAAACGACGCGTAGACGTGTTGACTCACTGTCTTCACGAATGACAGGATGATGCGGAACAAAATAGGCAAGCTCAGGTCGGTCTACCTCAGATATTGCTAGATGTCCTAGTTTGCGATACTCCTCAATGAAATCAACATAGGCGGACTTAAGTTCCGGTTGCTTGCGAAAGCGACGTTCCAGGTTTATAAATCGCCGCCTGGCTATGAAATAGGAAGTGCCTAGGCAGTCTGGTTTGTCGATCAATGGCAGCTTGACACAAAAACGACCTTCTTCAGTGCGTTTTGTGTGCTGTAAAAAATGTTGTTCGCAAGCTTTCTCTTGGTCTGTAAGAAGGGGCCTTTGTGGCAAGCTTTCAAGCTCCCAAAACCTCTTCAAATCATTGTGAAGCTCAACTAAAGTATTGTTGCTTTCAATACTTACAAAATTACATTTCACTGGGGAATTTAAATTGAGATTGTCATTTTGAATATAATGCATGGGACCTGCGATAAGCCATCCTAATTTAGACTCATGTAGAATAGGATTTCCTTTGCCTAAAGAGTGCTGTTTGGTTCCAATAATGGACCAAAATAGGTCAGCACCGATGAGCAAAGGAATTCAGGTTAAGGTGTGTAATAGACACAAGAGACTTAGGTATCTTACCTGATATTTGGGGTATGACTAAACATGACGTCATAACGCTGAAAGAACCTACCTTTGAATGAATTCGAACATTGCAACGTTCAGCATTAAGCTTGACAATAGTGTTACATATGCCGACTACATTCCTAACATCAGACGTGGAAGAAGTTAAATTTAACTTTGATTTAAGTGATTCTGTAATAAAGCTAGACTGACTACCGTTGTCTAAGAGAGCTTTAGTGGTAATGTAATTGATTGCTTTGGGATTAAAAATATCAACCAAAGCCGTACATAGTAGTGTCTCAGAAGCAGAAACAGCTGACATTGAAACTGGCTCAGAGACTGCAACATTAGTGACTGCCACATTGGTATCAGAATCCGTAGGTTTGTGTAAAAAGGTGTTGTGACGTTTTTTGCATATCTTGCACGTACCTGGAAGCTTGCATGCGCGCGTATTATGCCCTTTGCGCAAACAGTTGGGACACAACTTTAGCTCGGACACTAATGGCTGATGAGTCGCCCTGCTCAGCGGTAACGAATGACTTAGTATGAGAAACGGGATTTTGTTTGACGCCTTGATTGTGATTCGGGTTTGACTTTATATTTTTGTCTTGTTTACTGCGATAAACAGAATCTAAAACTTCAGCGCGGCCCTTAATAAAAGTCATGAAATCATCTAGGCTAGGCATATCCGAAGCATTAACATTAGCTTGAATGTACTCCTCCCATTTAACACGCGTGTTGCTGTCTAATTTCGCTGAGACTATGAATATGATCAGGGTATCCCAATGATCAGTTGGCTGTTTTAAAGTATTTAAAGCACGTAGGTTTTTTGTGACGTGGTCTACTAGAAATCTTAATGACTTGTCAGACTCACGCAACGGCTCAATATTAAACAAAGACTTCAAATGATTATTTATTAATTGACGAATATTATTAAAACGCTCACAAAGAAGACTCCATGCCTCAGGATAATTATTGTCGCAAACTTCTAAATTACATATTACACGAGCAGCTTCACCTTCTAGATAGGAATTTAAATAATGAAATTTGTGTATATTTTTTATTTTTGTATTATTATGTATCAGAGAACTGAACGTATCACGAAATTCCAACCATTTGTTGAACGTACCATCAAACTTATTAATTTTAATGACTGGTAAACGAAAGCCGATAACTTCGTGATCATCTTCATCAGCTGTGTAAATACTGCTATGCTGAAGCGACGACTTTTTTGTCGTACTGCTTACGGAAATAATTTCCTGAGCCAATGCGATCGAATTGTGGAAAGCTTGTTCGATAACTTCTCTGGTATCCAATTCTAAGCTTAAATTATTTTCCTCCAATGCTTCAATCTGATTTTGCACGCTATCGAATTCGCCAAATAAAGTCTCAAGTTTAACTAATCGCTGTGATAGCACGCTAACTTCCGTAGGAGTAAGCTTTTTACCTTTTAATTCTTCTAAATGGTTATTAAATTTCGTAACACGGCCTCTAATTGAAGCGCGTTTTAAATTAAGAGTTTTGTACTTTGCCTCCATACTAGCAAAGTTAACGCGCAGACAATCAAAACAACTAGTTATGCGCTGTACTAATCAAATAAATAAGAATTGCATACAATACGTTCCTCGCTTCGTGGCCGCTGTGACGGAAACCGGTTCAAAATCAGCAGAAGCGCGGTGAAAGGTGGGATTGATGACGCGCGACGCCCGCGGTCCAGTACCACGACGTGAGCCCGCAGTGCTGGCAGTGACACGGGATGCGATGATAGTCTCGAGCGACCGCTGCACCGTAGCTGAAATTGATTGTTGGAATGCTTTGCAGATATCTCCGTACATAAAATAATAACGGGAAGCAAGGTTGATCGTAAATTTAATTGATTTGTGCAAATAATGGTTTAATTAGCGTAATATAGGGCTTAGCGAATGATTATGCTATAGTGATGACTAATTTATTTGCGTGCATAAACAGCTAACAGTGAATAGCGAGAAGTGAATTTACTTGCATTGAGGAGTTAAGCTCAAATTTTTGCGTAGCTATGTACATATGTATGCTTACGTTTAAAGAAATAGGTTCAGCTATTTAAATTCTAACTATTTAACAGTGGCTACCAACTAATTAAATGCTAGTGAAGACTTTCAAGTCGTAAAATAGGCGCAATGAATGCAAATTATAGGCGGCTTGAAAAATAGCACTGATTACCTAGCAAATGATACGGCTAAATAATAGTAAGAAATGATAGACAATTAGCTGATAGGTAAGCAAATAGGTGTAAATAGGTGATTTTAACTCGTTAGGTATGTAAATTGTCGGTAGGTTTATCTAGGTAATTCTTTTAGGATTGTTTTAATAGGTATTTTATTTGGTAGGATTATTGAGTAGGAATAGTTTATTTAGATTAGCAGTTTTATATACGAAAGGGTATAAGATAGACAAGGAATATAAAGGATGTTGCTTAAGAATAGGTAGGTAGGGTAAGGCAACAAAAAATAGGACTAGATTCCTTGTTTCCCTGTTCACACAAATAGAATTTTTAGGAATAGTGGGACACGAAGAGGTAAAATAATAGGAACGGGCTCACTTTTAGTTGGCAAAAACCGCTGATGTGGCGCGTAGACTCCGCTGGACCTCAGCTTGGCCGGTTCTCAATAGCTGTCCTCTTGTCTTCTCTCCGCTCCAGATGAATTCTTCTTGACCGCTTTGTTGTTCTTAGGACTCGGGATGGTACGCCAATTTAATAATCTTCTTAGCTGATGTAGTAGATCGGCGTGGCTTCCTTTGTTCTCGTAGCTCGTAGTACTTGCGTTCGCGACGTTGTAAACGCGGGGTAAGTGCTACGACCTTTGGACCGTATTACGCGGCGAAATCGGAATTCGATATTTTAATTTATCACGGTCGCCACTATGTTCAATTAGGGAACATGAATAAAATAGGCGACTCACACGATAGGCAAATTGTATATTTAAAAGGAATGAAAAATACAAAATATTTGGTGGCGATCGGGTCGCGAGCTATCGGCGAGTGCCGGTCTTAGGCGCGGTGGTGAGAAACCCCCCGCACTTCACATACTCCCCGCAAACACCGTCGGTGCTGTCGTAACGGCGCCGACAAGGTATAGTGCCCTTTATAAAATGAACTTTAGGTGTGTTAGGTTTAATTTTTTGTGAGTTAATATTTTTGTTATGTGTCAGTCTATTTCTTAATTTACTTAATGATAGAAACGATGTATCATAGTCAAAGCAATCTATATTAAAATTTAATTTTCGACTCATATGCCACAAATATTCCTTTACGTTATAAAAATTACCACTCGATGTCAAAAAAGTACAATTATTATACAATCGAACTAAAGAAGCTATATTATCATTTAATGTTTTTATATTCAAATAAGGATTATTTACAACTTCTAAAATATATACTCTACTACATTTACTTAACCTATGAAGCACCAAGCTTAAATCGTTTAATAGTTTGATTGGGTTAGAATCATTGGCACCCGTCACAATCACAATCTTGTCGTCATGGTTTAAGTTCTTAATTATATGATTAGAGAAGTCCAACGAATCAGCACAAAGAGATTGTGGTTTTATAAACGACATAATTTTGTAGTTATTGTCACCCCTAATTTCTCGTTCCATGCAGGCGTGTCACTTTGTAAAAATCTGAGGTATGGAAAATGGTGGCGCGATTTTCAAATTTGTTCGCATTACTCGTGGGGTATTAAGGTTTAAGAGTTTGCAGTGTATATACTCAACTTATTTATTGAACTATAAGATGTGGGGTATTGAGGTTTAAGGGCTTGCGATTTATTTATATGGGGTTTGTAGTAATATGCGATTTATTTCCTAATTTCAGCTATGGAATTCCATACCTTGAAAAACTTGAGGTATGGAGTGCTCCATACCTTCCATAGTGGAAGTGACACCCCTGGTTCCATGAGTAGTTTAGTCGCAAGTCCAGTCGCTTGTTCATCACCCAGTATATAAATTTTTTTTTGCTCTAATGTAGCATGTGTTGATTGAGTATCGATTTTCTTTTCTTTGTGTTGTTTTACCGGCTGTTTACTTTCCTTTGTTTCAGTAGTTCCATCTAACGAACATTGCTGGAAACTCAATAGAGAATCAGTTTGCCCATCTAAAATTTTTGTTTTTGTGGATATCGATAATATGTCCTCCTCATTTTCTTTGCTTGAATCAATATTTAATAAAGAACTTCTCCTATTTTTCTTTTTCTGTACCGAACTCACCGATTTTTGAGACCCGTAAAAAAGATTATTACATGTATCTCTTAGCTGACAAATCGTCTTTTCATGTTCCATATTCTTTTTTTTAAGTGAACTATTCTCAAGCAATAGATTCTCTATTTCCAAATAAGCGCTAGCGAGTAAGCTTTTAGTGCTTTCAAGTTCTTCCTTTATGATTTCCAGTTCGAAATTGAATGGGGTTGAAATATCAGGTAAACTCTTTATGTCATATTCCGAATCAGATGAAGTCAACGAGGTATTCATGTGTGAGCTCGTACATGTTTTATGTAAATTATTTTTTTTAGTTCTTAGTGTCACATTTTTTTCATATTTATGCTCATCAGTATTTTTGTCGGTAGTTTGTTGCTCTTGTCTGTTTAACTTTATAGTACCCATAGGTGAAATAATTGTACTGCTATTTTGTTTTCCGTTAGCGCAATTAATACATCTCCATTTCTGTTTTCTTTCTTTAGACATAATATTAAATCTTTTGAAAGAGACATTGGTACAGTCTGGCTCATACAATTTATTACATATATTACATTTTAAATAATTCACACCTTTAATTATTTTATTACATTTGAAACAATATTTCTCTTTAGATGCAGAGTTAGTATCCATTTTTTTTAAATAGGATAAATAGGACTAATACAATGCAAATAACGCTCAGCTTTTAGCGTCTGCCTCGGTAAATCAAGTAAACAATTCATTAGTATAATCTTCAAATCATGAAATAAAAAGAACCTAGTTTAATTACAAGTCGAAGTAATTTTTTTTATTTCTTATTAAATATTTAAAAAATAATATGCCTTACTACTCCTTCTATACACATTCTTGACTATTGGATTATATTACATGAGTGTGTGCGCTGTCACTCGTGCACTCTCTATTTCCTCATTCCCATAGCTCGATGAGACAGAAATCCGACACGACCGTAAAAGTACAAACGGCTTTTCGTGCTATCCGAGGTATGGGATAAAACACCGCCAACTTCTTGTCTACAAGTTGTTACTTAGATGAGAGATGTCAAAAAACCAAATAACTGATTTTTGAAATCTCTTGTAGTATGTGGACACTTTAATATCAATCGCATAGAAACTTCTTTCATCAGTATTAAATTTTGCTCTTTTGTTCATATCCTATAATTTTGATAATTTATTCTTTGAAGCTACACGTATTGCAGGGTGTAGTGCAACTTGTATTGATAATATTTTTACAGGTGTTGTACCAATCAACAAATCAATAATTCAAAAACTTAGTTCAGATCACTGTGGACAACTGGTTCCATTACCTTATATGCACAAAAACAGGTAATTGAGAAAATTGTGTTTGTCCCAGTTAATGCAAAACACCTGGAGAGATTTAGAAGTAATATGGTAAAAAACCTTCCATCGCTTTCTTATAAGAACAATGCAGACTAAATTATATGAAATACTATTACCTTTATAAGCAATGAATTTAATGAAATATTTACTTCTAAAACATTCTCCAGAAACAGTCGCAAGACATTTAATGAGTGGGCGACAGTAGGAATTCATAAAAGCAGACGAAGGTTATATTAACATTACCATGAAAGATTATATAATCTTTCAAATGCTTTTAGATAATATGTCAAAAACTATTCTAAAATGTTTAAAATAGTTTGCTGCACAGCCAAATCTTTACATATTAGCAACAAAATTAAGACGGCTAAGAATAAAATTAAAATGACGTGGAGTATAATTAAAAGTGAAACCGGTAAAGATAAATCTCGTAACTCAAACTATCAATTAAAAATTAACAATGAATTGACTAAACCAAACCAAGAAGTCGCAGCGGTGTTTGAGAAATATTTCACTGATATTCCTATCTTGTCAACAGAATCATTGAATTTTTCTCCAACTTTCGTCGAGTCATTACTCAAAGAATGTTGATACCTATTTAAAAGAATTTAGATTTCAAAAAGTATTACCGCAACATATTGTAAAATACTTCAAAACCATTGATGTAAAGAAAACCGTAGATTTGTGGGAGA
This sequence comes from Parnassius mnemosyne, assembly GCA_963668995.1. Lineage (NCBI taxonomy): Eukaryota > Metazoa > Arthropoda > Insecta > Lepidoptera > Papilionidae > Parnassius > Parnassius mnemosyne. Next base: position 34,556,474 of record CAVLGL010000090.1, on the reverse strand, counting down.
TTTCCGTTACAGTTATGGCGTCCATAATAGATTTAATTGCACCTCATCTTGCTATTATTTTTAATTCTTGTATCAATTCTGGTGTGATTCCTGATTTAATGAAATATAGTAAAGTAATACCTTTATTTAAATCTGATAGTACATTGGAATCCGCTAATTTTAGACCTATTTCTGTACCACTAACTCTTAGACATTTTTGAAAAAATAATAAATTTTGTTTTAGAAGGAGCCGGTCGACGTCTGACGTCGGTGTTGAGCTTATGAAATATATTTTTAACACCTGGGAGAAGTCACAAGATGCCTTAGGTATTTTTTGTGATCGTTCTAAGGATATCGATTGTGTTCATCATGAGATATTTATCAGGGAACTACAACATTACGGTATAAAAAATTTGGCGCTTAGACTTATTATTTCATATTTATTTAACACAACTCAAAAAGTTGTGATCAATGGTAAAGGTTCCTCCGAATCGGTAGTATCAATGGGCGTTCCTCAAGGCTCGATTCTTGGCCTATTCCTGTTCTTAATCTGTATTAATGACTTTACTTGTAGGGGACCTTATCTTGTAGGGGACAATCACGATATAGTATTATTTGTTGATGATACCCAGTACCGTCTTTACCATAACGTCGTATCGTATCGTATCGTCACGGGGGCCCCGAAAGGCCGATATATTCGCTTACACTATACATTATTTTCTCTATTTTAGGAAAATATAACCCGACAAAAATTTATAGAGTAAATGAGGTCGTTTTAGTCACTTTCTGGTAATCACAGAAAACGTGACATTGACAGATTTCCAAATTAGAAAATATGTATTTCCATGTTTCGCCACCATCTAAACGTTTTTGTCGAGCTGTACAATCGCCTTACTTTAGCCAGGATTTCTTTTTAATTTTCGGCAATCGATGATGTATTTATATAATTACAGTATATAAGGTACCTACATTGATTTGTTACTTCTGTTATGCCATTAATGTAAAATATAAATAGAATGGGTCCTAGTACACCTTCTATAGAGATATACTTAACTTAACTTATCTTCACGCACAATCCCTGACGGGGTAGCCAGAGAGAACAGATCGCCAAGTGTCACGATCTTTACATACCTCTTTCGCTTCTTTCAGATTCATTATCTTCTTCATACATGCACGTCTAGGTATCCGAGTACTCTTGACTCTACCCTCTTCGAGCAAGTTGCTCACATGGTCTTCGAAAGTTAGTCTCGGTCTACCTCGACACCTTTTAATATTAACTTTCGCGCTATATATTTTCTTCACCATTCGGTCTTCACTCATTCGCTCAACGTGCCCAAACTACCGAAGCACGCCCCTATCAATTTTTGTGATAAGGTCATCTTTCAAACCTGCCATATTGCGAATCTCTTCGTTTCGCTTTCGGTCGGCCATGGTAACGCCGCACATTTTACGAAGAGATCGCATTTCCACTGCATTCAACTTGCTTATATGCTTCTTCTGGCATACCCAGGTTTCGCTGCCATATAACAAAGTCGGTACCAACACTGCGTTATGTATTGCAAGGCGTGCACTCTTCAGTACGCCTTGCCTTTTGACTAGCGCAGTCAGGGCACCATTGACTTTGTTCCCGGCAGCGACACGCCTGTCCACATCTAAATCACATCTTCCATCCCGGCTAAAAGCACTCCCCAAGTATACAATTTCATTTACCTGTTCTAGACATTCCTGATTTACCCATATTTCACACTTCGTTCTCTCTTCGTCCCTTTCAAATACCAGAACCTTAGTTTTATTAGCATTCAAACGGAGACCTTTAATTTCACATTCCTCTTTCATACACGTGACTAATGCCTGCAGTTCTGCCTCTGTTGGTGGCAATAGGCACTGCATCATCAGCATACAGCAGACAATTTACTTTTATGTCACCCAATTTCACACCCAAACAGCTATCTTTCAGCTTCTGTAAACAGCTGTCGAGATACAGTATGAACAGCCAGGAAGACATGACACAACCCTGTTTTACGCCCGTTTGGACGCTAAACATGGGTGACAGGTCATTCCCTACCCGCACACAGGCTTTACAGTCACAGTAAAGAGACTGCACAGCCCTTAGCAATCGACCATCCACACCATACCCCGGCAACAGTTCCCACATTTTCTTCCTTACAACCTTATCAAATGCTTTCTCAAGATCCACAAAAGCAGCAGCAGCCAGAAGCTTCTCCGTGATCATGCGGAGAGAAAACATTTGATCCGTGCATCCTCTTCCAGGTCTAAATCCGCATTGTGCCTCCCATAGAAATCTTTCCGATTTCTCTTGCATCCTACGTGTCAAAACCTTTGAGTAAACTTTACTTGCTAAACTGGTCAAGCTGATCGCCCGATAGCATCCGCAGTCAAAATGTGAACCTTTACCTTTATATAAAGGCACAATGACTGCGGATCGCCAATCATCCGGGACATCGCCCGTCCGCCAGCACAAATTGCACAGCAGATGAAAACTGTCCCAGACGCGAGGCCCACCATACTTGACCATTTCAGCAGTAACTCTGTCTAGTCCCGCAGCCTTACCACATTTCAAACTTCGAATCGCACGTTCAATCTCTTTCATACTGATGACCTCAGTGTCATCGAGGTCTGGGTCTGGCGTACCAGTCACCGCGTCATCCCCGGAGCCCTCACTAAGATCATCACACGCATACATTTCTCTATAAAATTCGCTCCATCGCTGCATGACGTCAGATTTTTCTGAGAGGACGTCATTAGTTCTCGAAAGCACTTTGTTCATTCTTAAGGCCGTCGCACCACTTCGGGTCCTTCCAACCTCTTTCCAGAAGAGTTTGGAGTTCTCCTTAAAGTTGTGCGACAACCTTTCGTCCGCTTCCATTCTACACCTTTCACGCACTTCCTCAATCAATGCTTTCGTGTGAACTTTCTGCAGCTTATATCTTTCTTTCATCTTCTCTCTCATATCCTTATTATTACTAGAGGCCAAGTAGTCTAACCATGCTTTCTTCTTCTTCTTTACAGCTTCTTTCACTTCATCATTCCACCATGCATCTCTTCTTTTACTACTGCCTCTTTTTATTGTTCCACACACTTCTTCCGCTGCACTTACCATTCCATCCCTAAGGTTCTGCCATGTTCTTTCTACACATTCGTTTCTGCCATCGATGGTGTCAAGCTTTTCGGCTACCCTCACATGATATTTGTCCCTAGTATCCGCTTCCTGAAGCTTCCAGCTTCGGATGCGACAGACCGACTGTGGTTCTGTTACTGCCGTCCGGTAGCGCCAACCCGCGAACAGACCCCTAAATCTAGTAATCACTAGATAGTGATCCGTTCCCAGGTCAGCACCCCTGAACACTCGCGTATCCATCACCTGTTTTCGCAGTCGGTCATCCACCAGGAACAAATCGATCATACTTCTCTCATTCTTTCGTTCTCTAGTATACATATGGATTTTCTTGTGATTAAACATAGTGTAGAAATATAATTTGCGAAAAAAAATGAACGTAATGTACTCATAGGTATTATAAACTGTATATTATAAATTTTATAAACTGTAAATAATAATGAAAGGACTTTGTAATAAAATTTCTCTGAACAATTTAATAACACAATTAATGTATATTTTTCTCTAGTTGATTATCCCGAGTATCTAATTCAGTTATTCTTTGAGCGATAACCTTCAGGAACTTTAGCAATTAGTGATATGGTTTATTAAACATGCGCAATAAATAATATCTATAGAGATATACTGCGTGTGCGTACCATATGGTTTTGATTTAAACAGAAGTCAATGTTCGACGCATGACGGACGCGGGAAGCGTGCAAGCCTAAATTTTTAATTACTCAGTAAAGTAATATACTTATTATACTTTATAACGTGGTAGAGCCACGCAGCATCTATATTATGGTTGTAGCACGAATGGGTCGGCTCGACCCAAGCTCTCACAGAATACCATCGTAATAATTAAAAATTAAACATTTTGTACAACCGACTTCAATATAAATTATTAAGAATAACTCAAAACTATTGGTCCGACCTTGATCAAATTTATATTCGACCACATGAGAAGCTTCAGCTTTCAAATTATCAAAATTTGAATTTCAAAAAAAAAGAATCATCGAAATCGGTTCACCCAGAAAAAAGTTCTGAGATAACACATAAAAAACATACAGTCGAATTGAGTACCGTCTCCTTTTTGAAGTCGGTAGAAAAAGCAGCTTAACGCTGCTGTGTTTCGTATGGTGAGTCTAGAGAACTGGATATCCGTTTTAGTGGTAATGAGGCATTCCATCTTAGCCCTCAGGGGTGGCAACACGTCTGCACTTTGATTTTAAATCGTAGATAAAGGTAGATGTCTATGGGCCTATAAATAATATATATCTAAATTAGTGAATTGGTTCAATGTTAATAATTTGCATTTAAATGGCGAAATGTATAAAATTCATGACTCCAAATGTCAAACAATTAAATACTAATGTAATTTTAAATGGGGAGAAACTGAGTCTTGTAGATACCACCATTTTTCTTGGAATCACACTAGACGCGAAGCTTCAATGGAGCCCCATATATCAAAACTAGCAAGCAGACTTAGTTCTGCAGCATATGCTGTAAAAAAGATTAGAAGTCTAACCAGTGTTGAAACAGCTAGACTAGTTTACTTTAGCTATTTCCATAGCATAATGTCGTATGGTATTTTGCTATGGGGACACGCAGCTGACACTGAAATTATATTTGTTTTACAGAAGAGGGCCATAAGAGCAATTTATGATTGAAAGCCGAAAGAGTCGCTGCGACAAAAATTTAAGGAAATTAATATATTAACGTTGGCCTCTCAATACATTTATGAAAATACGTACGTACGTACGTACACAAAAATAAAAGTAGTTTTACAAAAATAAGTGATATTCATTCTGTAAATACTAGGAACAGACACAAGCTAGTAGTACCAGTTACTCGACTCCATTGAGTCAGTAATTCATTCTTGGGGCGATTTATACGCTTTTAAAACAAAATTTCAGAAAATATACAAAGTTTGACCTGCTCAAAGTTCAAAAACTTTATTAAACTAAGTTTGTATAAAAAGGGTCATTATAATATTAAGGAATTTATGGATGATAATAACCCCTGGAAATGAGGTGATCGCTACCAAGCTATTTCTAATTTGTTTTATGTGATTAATTGTGTAAAATACATGATTGTAAGCTGTTATTTTAATAAAAGAAGTCCCACTGGGTTTCTTGCTGGTTCTTCCCAGGACAGAGGTTTTTTCCGAACCAGTGGTAGTCAAACAAAAGAGTGACTTTCAATAAGTATTATTTATAATCTATATTGAATAAAAAAGTTTCTGTTTCTGGCCACAGCATCCACTTGCCATCAAGTGGACTGTGTGCTTGTTTGTCATCCATATTCTATAAAAAGAAACTTAGTTTTTATTACTTCATCTCGAAATTTCTTTGAAAGTATTAATAGAATAATTATTTTAAAAATTATCTCAAATGTGGTGCCCGGTGACAGAAAACAGTAGCTACCTACCTGTATAACGAAAGGCATCTTTTGCGATCGCTAAGGGTTACAATCATGTCACTTCCAGTCAACATATCCATACAATTGGGCTATTGATGATTTCCAACGCATTATAAGCCAGTGCTTAACCACTATCTCATGGTAAGAAAGTAAGTGGTGATGTAATCGTGGGTGGTTAAGGGTACTAATACTAAGCTAACTTATGCAATGCGGCCGATAAGATGTCTACATATTGTACTTCACCGAATCGAAAAACTGATACTGTCAAATTATTTCATTTCACGCAGCAAGCAGAATATAATTACTAGGTACGCTACGTTACGTTCGTTACGAGATAAGTAACATATTTTGTCTTGCGTAAAGTAACGCAAGACAAAATATGTCACTTAGCTCGAATGCCTGGTATGTCAATGAGAAAGCGCTGGAGACCCAATGTTAGAACAGAAAGGGAAGTATTAGGTTATGTTATTAATCATCATGATCATCATGATCCTTACGTCATTCGCATAAACATACAGTTTTTATCCCGGAAAAAGTTTATTCGTATTTTATATACTAATTACGTGGCAGAGCCATGCTGAAGATATATTAGTAGTATAGTTGTAGCACGAATGGATCGGCTCGACCGGGAAGGACCACGCTCTCACAGAATACCAGCGTAAAATAGCAGTTTAACGCTGCTGTGTTTCGTATGGTGAGTGTAGAGAACGGGAAACCCTTTTTACTGGAAATCAGGCATTCCATTTTAGTCCTCACGGGTAACAACGCATCTGCATTATGATTTGTAATAGAGGATAGATGTAGATGTCTATATGCCTCAGCAACCATCAGGTGGACTGTGTGCTCGTTTGTCACCCTTATTTTATTTAAAAAAATTAAGAATTTTTTTTTTTTCAAAGTTTAATTACATTTAATTATAATATATATGTGCCATTTCGTTCGATAACTCGTTGCCATCTTTTATGTAGTGACATAATCCCGTTACTTTAGAAATCTTGGGATTTTTCTTTTCTCCTGATGTTAACCTGATACTTTAACCTTAATTTTTTCGCACGTACTTGTCGTTAGTGATCCACTTTTCACCGCCAGTGATCAATCTTTTCAAAAATGGTTCGGTTTCATTACGTTTTAATAGAGAATCGCAAATGAGTACACGATTCATTACGTTTCTTTCAGTGAGCTCGTGTGGTACCCTAATATCCACCTTTTTTGTATAGCCAGACTTTTTCAAATGCTTCATAACTGTTTTGTGGTCAATCCTCAATTCCTGGGCTATGTCGTAACTACTATTATGCCGATCTTGCTTCACTTTTTCAAAAACCAAAGAGGGAGTTTAAGACCAAAGAGAGCTGCATCTTTGACATCAAAATTCCCGGACTGAAAACGCTTGAACCATCTTTGTGCTACTCTTACTGACACTGTTTTAGGTCCAAATATGTTCTTTTTCTTAATGCTCTCTGTCTCTCTCTCTCCATCTATATATATATATATATATATATATAATTATATATACGTTGTATAAAAAACTCCTGAGATTAACAATAAAAAAAATTGAGGGTCATTTATCAGGAATGTATATATTAAAATAAGCCAGATACAAACAGTACAACTAAAGTTATTTTTCTTCAATTTTATATTAGAACAAAATACGAAGAAACTTTTTCCCCTACCTATTATATATTTTATAAATATTATACGATTATATATTATATATTTATTTGTATGTAGCATATCGGCAAATTAAAACGCTAAAAATTAAAACACTTGCAAATTAATAGCATAAATATTTAGCGCCGTATTTTAACACTTTTATTTTTGTTTTTTTTAAGTTATGATAATTTATATATGGTCGACACTTGTCGAAAATTGTACTGGAAGAACAAATCTCACCAAAAACATATAAGTATTTGTGGCGGCGCTGTCGTCGTGCCACAAGCGAAACACATCGAATCTGAATCGCGCTAACAAAGTTCCGAAGTTAAAGCAGCATATATACAATAGCTCCGAACTACCAATCGGAGCGTTGGCCGCTCCCCGGGCAGAACACCTTGCCCGGCGGGAGATCTATCCTTTTCCTTCCACCGGCTACAGTGGTGACCCCGACGTGATATGAACACGCAACCAACAACCTTCGGAAACCACAACCTCAAATCTTCGTCATCGTCACCACATATTTATACGGGCTCAAGGGGTGTAACCGACTTCACTGATTAAGGCCGGCCACATACATACGGAATTCCGTTTCGGGATTCCGTTTCGATATTCCGATTCGGAATCCCAAACGCAGCAAGTCCATATAAAATCTATGATCCGCAACACACGTACGGTAGTTTTCCGTTCAAAATTAACGGAATCCCGAAACGGAATTCCGTATGTATGTGGCTGCCTTAAAGTGTAGAGATCTAAACGGACGCCAAATTCCGTCATAGTTAGAAGAACGTTGTACATTCCTATGGTGACTGCCTCGTTGGTCTCAAGGTCGTTTAACGTGAATGCTGGTCATGAGGTGCCGGGTTCGAATCCCGGGTCGGGCCAAAATTAGTTATTGGATTTTTTATCAATACATTAATAGTAGCAGACTGGAGTTGGCGATGTTTAACCCCCGTACCTCGGAAAGCACGTAAAGCCGTTGGTTCTGCGACTGATATCTCTGCGGTCGTATCATATCGAGGACATTATTACATACTCCTATAGAACGTATGATTACGGAGCTTACCCGTTCAGTTCAGGTAAAAGCGTTATAATTCAAACAACCGATAAAAAAGTTGAGACAACCACGAACGTCATTTGTAAAGAACTTAGCAAACTTTTACCGATTAAAATTACGTTTAGCAATTTAAATAATAATCTGATCTTTAACGTTTTTTTTTTTAACTGGACTTATATGAAATTTCCGTTCTGCAGTACTCAATGAACGCGACGAACGCGTCGAGACGTGCCTTGCGCTGCACAACAAGCGCACAAACGAAAGAATTTTGAACTGCATTGTTACTCTACGACCAAAAATGGATTCTGTTTGACAATTGCAAGCGATCAGCAAGTTAATTGGATCCTGGTTCAGCGCCTTAACTATGCCCTAATCGAAAATTTACCCCTAGTAAAGTGGTCTAGCGCCGGTGTGAATCATCACAGCTTAAACGGGATTAACATTGCTGTAGATGTATACTTTGAAGAACTGAACACAATTATGGAGAAGCTCGCACGTCAATCGCTCTTCCCCACTGCTTCTACATGACAACGCGTGATCTGATACTGCACAACATACGGTCTTCAAGTTACAAGAGCTGGGGTTGGAAGCTCTCTGACATCCACCTTACTCACCAGACCTTGCGTCTACAGATTTCTACTTTTTCCAGAATTTAGATTTTTAGCGGGAAAATAAATACAATACCCCGTGCGGCAGTACAAAATGCCGTTGAAGAATTTGTTGCTTCTCGTCCCGTAACTGATTTCTTCAAGAAGGGCATCAATAAACTGCCACTGCGTTGGCAAAAACGGATCGATTGCACGGCTAATTACTTTGATTAATAGAAATAAAAACTATAGAATAAAAATTACGTGAACTTATTTCATAAAAAACGGTAATTTCATAGGTAAAGACCTAATATTGCCTAATGGTCAGTGAGTCAGTGAATCAGTCAGTGAGTGATAAAAATGTAATTTTTCAGACCTTAATAACACTTGAATAATCGGTTTATTATGAAATTTGGGATGTTAAAATCCTGACCTTATCATACACAACTCACATCTTGGGTGCTTCATATAAATAATGTTACACGGTCAAGCGGTGCAGCCTCGGCCTCTTAATTTCTACTAAACGACATCAGCCCCGGTCTGATACTGTATGTTATGTTTATGTTGAAATTGGTTGCAGGTATGCGACAGCTGCAATCTACGATAAGACCAAAAGTTTTAGTTTTAGCGTATGAGAGCCCACTATCCCATATTGTCACATTTGTGTCGTGAGAGGCCACAGAGGGAAACAGAAAACAGGACATTAGCAGCAGCATTTTCAGCAAAATAGAAACTGCGGTTGCCAACCTGCTTGATAAGCATAGCAACTATAATAAATACTCGTATCTCCCCTCTGAGGCAAGACAAGACAGAACATTTCGCTCTTAAAAGTGACACAATATGAAGACGATTCGGCAATATGCAAACGGCTACTTGTGCATCCTCTCGCTAGAGATTATTATGTTTTATGGTCTGCTCTGCCGCGTGTGAGTGGTAGCTTGCGACGTCGAAATTATACCGTCTTGTGCCATAGGCTATTAATTTTCACAGGTTAATAACTTAGTAAATGTGACTTAATTTCTCGGATCACACAATCTAGGCGCCATTGTATCAGTGATGCAAGTTAAAAACATTTTTATTTCCTCAAGCGTAAAGGAATTTTATAATTCGTAGTAGATTAAGATCACACGTAGTTATAACGTTTCTAACGTTACAAACACATGTGATTTTAATCTTGTTGACCGTTTCGGCGGTGTAGTGGCGGTGTAAAAGAATCCGCTAATTCATATAATTCCCTTGGCGTTGTAAGGAGACTTGCGAACAAAGAAACTGAAACAGGAAATAGGCAGCAGCATCTTTCTGGTATCAACTAAATATAATAAAAGCTGCGGCTGCCAATCCGTCTGCCAAACATGGCAACTATGGCAAATAAGAATCTATGAGGTAATTTATGGGTGACTGCCTCGTTAGTTTAGTGGTCGTAAACGCGATTGCTGGTCATTAGGTCTCAGGTTCAAATTTCAGTTCGGTCCAAAATCAATTATTTCTGTCACGAAATTCTCAATAGCATCCCGCAGTCAGAATGTTGGGGTGTTTCATCTCTGTGCCTCGGAAAGCACGTAAAGCCCTTGGTCCTGCGCATTATCTCTCTCTGAACGTGTCAGATTACCGTCCCACCGGACTATGAGAGTGAGGGAATGAGGGAGTGTACCTGTGTATTCGCAAGTATACACTTGGGCACTTTAATCCTGTCATGCGCCGATGGCTTGTCTCCGATGAGACTGGCCGCCGTGATCGAAATTTGATTTGGAGGACATTAACATTGGGGAAGCCTATGTTTAGTTTAGCTTATTAACTTTGATATGTACGAGTAGTGATGATGATAATGTGGTAACTATCAAATCAATAAAAACCATACACCGAAAAATATATTAGATAATAGTAAATAACACTAGTTAACCTGTTATATTTTATTTCATATAACCAAAGCATAAATAATAATCACACTTTTCCATTCTACATAATAATCACACTTTTTACCAAACAAATTATAATACTTGCATTGGGTGTATAGATTTTCAACGTTCAAAGGCGAGAACACCCAATGAAATACACAACTGGTTCAATTAGAAAAAGTTATTTAACAAGGAATTCTCACACACAATAAAAAATGTAAAACTATATTTTAACTATTTATATATTTGCTCAGTAATCAACCATAGCGCAACCTATTTCGCCATGCTGCAGCTATATTAGTAGTATAGTTGTAGCACGAATGTGTCGACTCGACCGGGGAAGGACCACGCTCTCACAGAATACCAGCGTAAAATAGCAGCTTAGCGCTGCTGTGTTAACGTATGTTAGAACCGGAGACCCATTTTACTGGCAAAGAGGCATTCCATCTTAGTCCTCACGGGTGACGACGCATCTGCATTCTTTATCGAGGATAAATGTGGATGTCTATGGGTCACAGCAACTACTTACCATCTGGTGGACTGTATGCTCGTTTGTCACTCTATCCTATAAAAAAAAAGATTTTAATTACAATGTTTTAAAAGCACAGAATAAATAATAGTGCTATGTACTAAAAGAAAGTAGGTTGTATATTTTTTTAAGTACTCGTATATTTATACTTAAATAGGTATATCTTGGACTTTATGAAGTGACCTGAATGATGATATGATGATCATATGAGCATTGTGAGTCGTGCACTTTCCAAACTTTTTTTTTAAATTGAAGTTTCATATAAAATTATTGGAAAAAAGAAAGTATAGTAAGGTTATTAGTGAAAAATTGTGTGTATTTATACTACTTTAAAAAAAATTACGTGTAATCATGCCATACGTATTTTTTTAATGCGTTTAGGGAATGTACAATTGGGTTGACCAATAGTCTTTAATTTCGTTTATTTTTTTCTTGTACAATTTATGTATGTAAATTGCCTCTATTTTGTCCTTTTTAAAGTTAAAATAATAAAAAAGCGAACGGGAAATAATGTTTTTTTAACACCGATTTGATTACTTTGCTTTTAAGTGTAAGTGGTCCCCTTAGGAGGTAATCTATGCCACTCACGGTCAGTTAAACTGACATCAGTTCAACTGATCATTTCAAACGGATTTAATCCAAAAAAAAATTCGACACACACGGTCAGTTCAACTGATCATTCCAACTGATCAGTTCAAATTAGGACTGTTGATATTTTTAAAATATCGGATTTTCAATATATTGATAATTATAAATATATCAATATCGGAGTTTCATATATTATGGAAAACATAAGCGATATATTGATGCTTATTGCTTAAAAATGATTCACACAGTTTACACAGTTATATTTATTAAACAAATTAAATTAGAAATGTATGAAAATGTTAGGTTATAGTTCTTAGTAATTATTTTACTAAGAACTATAACCTAATTATTAAAAGTCATGGTAGCTCAGATGGTTAGCGCTCGCTGTAAATTTCACAGTACGCGAGCAACCCGGGTTGGATCCCCGCCGGCACCAATGAAATTGTTAATTGCAATTTTAAGTGCTGATTTACCACGTGCTCGGCGAAGAAGGAAAACATCGTGAGGAAACCTGCATGTTTGAGAAATAAAACGCGGACCTTGCCCTAAAACCCTCTCAGAAGTTAGAAGAGGCCTGCCCAGCTGAGAAGTGCCTAGCATTAGGACGTATATAAGGCTGTAACTTTAACTTGAATTATTGTTTAATTTAAATAAGACAATTACGTTTACCAATATTTGTCAGTAAGAGTTTTCAAAAATACTCGTTGTTTTATATGTTCAGCTGTTTCAATACTCCAATTATAGGCCACTAAAAGATTGATTGTAGAAGTAATTCATTCAGATGCTTTGGATGCAGCTGAAGAAATCAAATATTTAACAGCTATTTCTGACAGCACGGAAGTAAATCGTAAGATGCCTAAGCGATTAAAATAACTTGAGGCTTATACCAACATCGAAGCACTTATTTCGTCGTTTTCTCTAATAGCTCACATATGCAGACAATACACATAATCGCATCACTTTGATAAAAATCCACTTCCAACGATTATTTAAACGATAAAACAGGAGCAACCATCCGTCAATGGTCAAGCTCCTGCCAAAACTCACAGTAAGTAAAGTAGTACTAAGTTTCATAGATTATAGTGATTTTAATATCACAGAGATATACTATACAAGATTACATTTCTTTTTAAGATAATAAGCAAATAAATGAACTGGGGAAAAATGAAAAACATAATATAGTATAAATAAAGTATAGTAGATTGGGTCCATCAAGAATTAGGATTTAAGTTTACGATGGTGTTGTAGATTAAATGATTAACGTGAAAAAATAAAAAAATAAAATAATTTAAAAAAATATATCAGCTGTCGCCGCCAAAAATATTAGAAATAAATATCGGTAATTCTAAATAATAAAATAGATTTTTCGATATATCGATATTTTATCAACATTCCTAGTTCAAACGTGGGGCGTGGCCGTGGGCGTTTGGTTTGCGTGACTCCTATAAAATATCATATATATATAGATAAATTAAATGATATTTAATAATACCTAAATCTTATTTAATATCATTTCCTGTCTATTAATATATATATATACAAATAAATAAAATTGAAGTGTCTATATGTAATGTCACACAGTTTTTGAACCGATTTTGACGAGACTTTCAGTGGCAGAAAACTGATATTATATGGAGGAACATAGGCTAATTTTAATTTAGAAAAAGAATTAGGTTTCCGTGCAATAAAATTAAAACCCATGAAATCCAATCGTAATAAATTACACGCTGGCAAAGTCGCGGGGAACAGCTAGTTAATAGATAGGAAATGATATTTTTGATTTATAGCAGTCACGCCAACTAAACGCGCACGGCTGCGGCTTCATCGATCGAGAAATGAAATCCGTTTCGTATATAGGTATATTTGTATATAAATAACGTTTCCTATATATTAACACTTCAAAATATATTTTTATTCATGATAAGGTCAGTATTAAGACACTTTTAAGAAATGGGTCAGATATTATTATAATTTTATTCATTATGGTAAATTTTATTTATTTAATAAATGTGTTATTTACTTTTATCTGTTTATTAAATTACCTATCTGTAGAGCTGGCGACACCCCACTGATACTAACTTGCGTAGTTACGGTGAACCCAAAAAAATCCGTGGGCATGGGCACCTTCTGAAGGTCTTATGATGACCAGATAATGCTTATCGGCTTTTAGTAACGGAAATAGTTAGGATGACCTAGTTTTCTGTGTTTATCTAATTGAGCTCTCGACGTGTTACATACTAAAATAAAGTTGAAGCACCCAAACGTCACGAATTAAAATAAGTTAAACAAAATAAAATCCGTAAAGTTTGTTTTATTAAATGTGTAGTATTCGTGTAATAAATCAGTCAAAAATCATTGAATTCTAAATACTGCGTACAGGTAAGTTGCTCATTTATAGGAATTGGTGTTAATGGTGCTTGTAGGTTTTCTTGAAGTACGCAGATATTTTCGTCTTCTGGTTGTAGTTGGTTATGCTTTTTCCGTTCTGTCTTTTTTTTATTGCCTCTAAAATATAATATGGTCGATTTCTAATTTTATACCTAATTGGGAGTTTTGCTGCCTTTTTAATTGCCTGAAAATATTATAAAGTGAGTAATAATACTGTTTGTACTATTTATTATATTTATATTATTTGTGTAGTTACTTCTTGAGCTCTTGCAAATGAGCCCAAACACGATGGTGTTTAGTAGTGGCATAACTGAGATATTTTACCCCACCTTCTTTGTTCACCATCATGAAGGTAATATAATCACATTAAACTAGGTCTTTATAAACCCCTTCAAATGAGTTCAAACACGATTGTTCTACCTAGTGCCACCACTGAGATCCTAAACCCACCTTCGCATTGCACCATCAGAAAGGTGAGGTCATAACAGTCACCTAAGTCTTTATGAGCCCTTTCAAATGAGTTCAAACACGACCCTTCTATCTAGTACCGCCACCACCGATCCTATACCCACCTTCGGATTGCACCATCAAAAAGGTGAGGTCATAACAGTCACCTAAGTCTTTATGAGCCCTTTCAAATGAGTTCAAACACGATCGTTCTACCTAGTGCCACCACTGAGATCCTATACCCACCTTCGCATTGCACCATCAGAAAGGTGAGGTCATAACAGTCACCTAAGTCTTTATGAGCCCTTTCAAATGAGTTCAAACACGACCCTTCTATCTAGTGCCGCCACCACCGATCCTATACCCACCTTCGGATTGCACCATCAAAAAGGTAAGGTCATAACAGTCACCTAGGTCTTTATGAGCCCATTCAAATGAGTTCAAACGCGGTCTTTCTATCTAGTGTCGTGACTGATATCCTATACCCACCTTCGGATTGCACCAACATAAAGGTGATATCATCACAGTCATCTAGGTCTCCATTTACCTATTTGAAAATGAGTCCAAACACGATGGTTCTACGTAGTAGCATCACTGAGATCCTTTACCCACCATCTGAGTCCACCATAAGGAAGGTGACATCATTACCATCACCTTGGTCTCCATCCTCTGTCAAACCTGTTTCTCTAAATATATATGACGGCTCCGTGGCGCAGTGGCTTAGCAATGAATCCTTGTGCAATTTGTGTTTGTAAACTGCCTCCACGACACAGGAGAAAATCCTAGTATGGGGGTAACGTTTTTTTTTAATAAAACAAATATATAAAATAATATAAAATCTTAACCTGGTACCGACTTTGTTATATGGCAGCGAAACCTGGGTATGCCAGAAGAAGCATAAAAGTAAGTTGAATGCAGTGGAGATGCGATCTCTTCGTAAAATGTGCGGCGTTACCATGGCCGACCGAAAGCGAAACGAAGAGATTCGCAATATGGCAGGTTTGAAAGATGACCTTATCACAGAAATTGATAAAGGCGTGCTTCGGTGGTTTGGGCACGTTGAGCGAATGAGTGAAGACCGAATGGTGAAGAAAATATATAGCGCGAAAGTTAATATTAAAAGGTGTCGAGGTAGACCGAGACTAACTTTCGAAGACCATGTGAGCAAATTGCTCGAAGAGGGTAGGGTCAAAAGTACTCGGATACCTAGACGTGCATGCATGAAGAAGATAATGAATCTGAAAGAAGCGAAAGAGGTTTGTAAGGATCGTGACACTTGGCGATCTGTTCTCTCTGGCTACCCCGTCAGGGATTGTGCGTGAAGATAAGTAAGTAAGTATAAAATCTTAAAACATGTTATAAAAAATTATAAAATATATATAAAAGCTTTTTTTTTCTTTTTTTTTATAGGATAGGGTGACAAACGAGCACACAGTCCACCTGATGGTAAGCGGTTGCTGTGGCCCATAGACATCTACATTTATCCTCGTATGCGAATCAAAATGTAGATGCGTTGTCACCCGTGAGGACTAGGATGGAATGCCTCATTTCCAGTAAAAAGGGCCTCCGGCCACCTGCACTCACCAAGCGAAACGCAGAGGTAAACCTCTCCTTTACGCTGGTATTCTGTGAGGTCGTGGTACCACCCCGGTTCGAGCCGGCCCATCCGTGCGACAGCAAAAGCTGCCGCCTGGCTCTACCACTGTCTAAAAGTATTAAGTACTAAGAAAGTATGTACTTACCAATAATGGAAACGAACTGAAGCCAGCGGATTACGGTGCGCCCGGAAAAATACTTGGGTTGCCGTCAGTTCAAAATTTTAACTTAAGATTTCACATTCACGATCAGTTTTTGGATGTACGTCAGTTCAACGGAGCAGTTTAACTGACAGCACGCCCTAATAAAATCCGTGTGTTACCTTCAGTTAAAAATTTCAACTTAAGATTTCACATTCACGGTCAGTTTTTGGATGTAGTTTTTGATGTCAGTTTAACAGACCGTGAGTGGGGACCATAACAAATACTATGTACAACTCGTTAGGTTTCTTCACACAGGTACATACTACTCGCAGATATCGTTCACTAATACTCGCTTTCAAAATTAGTGCTCATTACAGCTAATGTTTGTAAATGAATCTATAAAAACAGTATCATTTATAATCATCTTATCGTATATTTCTTAAGAGGGATGTTATCTTTTGTTACATAATTGTGGCAGATTTAAGTCCACGGATGTAATAGCAGTTTTAACATTTGACTCGGATTTGCAATATTTCCCACAAATATGTTTTAACACGTGAAGCTTTTTTATTGGTACATGTGCCAGGCTTTCATTCGCAACGAATTTTCAATCTGAAGAAATAATATAAATAAAATCACATTTTTAAATTTTTTATTTAAAAATGTGATTTTATTATATATTTTATAATATATTAACAAATAGATAGAACGTAAAAAATCCCGACTGATAATATAGTTTCTAATTACCACCTATTACCACAAATAAATTAGTACTTCGTTGGTACACCACAAGTCGTAAGCGTGACTGCTAATCCTGTTGTGGTCACGTGCTTAAGTCCCGGATCGGCCCTAAATCAATGTTTTGATTTTACTGACAAGAAATTCTCAGAAACATCCTGGAGTCAGGATGCTGGCGGTGTTACACTCCCGTGTCACGTAAAACTGTTGGTCCTACGCTTGGTCTTTCTCTGTTCGTTTCGGATTGCCATCCCATAAAACTGTCAGAGTAAGGAAATAGAGTGTGTTTGTATTTGCGCCACAGTCGTACACTATAAAAAACTGTCCTAGGTAGATGGCCAGTAATACTGGCGACCGTGATCGAGTCGATTTGGAAGACATTACTACAAATAAAGGTCCAAAAATTTATTCGCGTTAAATATCATATTACAATTAAATTTAAAATCACCACATACCTTTCATCATCTAAGGTAAATTTTACTTTGATTAGCCTTTTCTTGTATTTCTTTTTTTCGCTCTTAACGACATTTAATTGGCAAATTTTATAATACCTACATATTTGATTTTTTTAACAATTCTATAAAAGAATAACAACTCCTTTAGCAAAATTAAAAGCAATCTAAATAAATAAAATAAATACAAATTGAACCTATTTGATTTGACAATATCATTGATAGACATATTACGAAAAGTAGAAAGTAGGGATAACCACCATTAAAATTTGGTCCAGTTTCGTGCATATAATTTTTAGTATGGAAGTTCCACCAGCCTTAAATAACTCTGTCACTCTGTCTGGTTTCTGCGTCACTGTTATTTAGGACAGAATAGGTACTTCTTAGTTTTCACCTCTTGGTAGAGTACATACATATCATCATCATCATTACAGCCCATCACAAGTCCACTGCTGAACACTGCCTCCAATAAACACGGCGCAGTGGCTTAGTAATGAGTTGCAGTGCTGGGAGCCGCGGGTTCGAATCCCGCACGGAAGAAGTATTTGTATATGCCTACAAATGATTGTTCCGGGTCTCGATGTTTGTCTTTGTGCAATTTATGTTTGTAAACTGCTCCCACGGTACAGGAGAAAATCCTAGTGTGGGGGTAACATTTTTTAAAAAATATATAAAAAGAAAAAGAAAAAAGCTTACTAATCCGTTGGGTTATGTCAGTTAGTTAGTTAGTACAGTTTCTGTACGTGGCGGAGCCATGCTTCAGATATATTAGTAGTATAGTTGTAGCACGAAAGGGTCGGCTCGACCGAGGAAGGACCACGCTCTCACAGAATACCAGCGTCAAATAGCAGCTTAACACTGTTGTGTTTCGTATGGTGAGTGTAGAGAACCGGAGACCCTTTTTACTGGAAAAGAGGCATTCCATCTTAGTCCTCACGGGTGACAACGCATCTGCATTTTGATTCGCAAACGAGGATAGATGTAGATGTCTATGGGCCACAGCAACCACTTACCATCAGGTGGACTGTGTGCTCGTTTGTCACCCTATCCTATAAAAAAGTCACTCTGATTCTACTGCGGATAACCTCGTTTTTAACTATGTATGTATGTAATTACTGTAAGGTAAGATCAAAGAGAATAATAAGTTGGGTAAGATATTAATAGTGTTCTGTGGTCCTCAGTCTTTGCTTCTCTGTCAACTGTCATTATGTCAGCTGTCATCTTTCAGTCAGTTTGTCAAATGTCAAAGTCAACAGCCTTTTTGTTATCAATCGTAAATTTTTGTTAAGGTCATAGATTACTGTATATCGTAGTGTTTCGTACATGTGTTCTGTCATTGTTTCTATATAGTTTGTGCTGTATATATACTAGAGAGTTATGGTAATTAGCATTTGAAACAAAGTAGGCGATTAGGCTAAAATAAAGTATAAATAGGCTGTGTTATTTGCAAAAAATAAATAAAGTGCAAAACAAAAATTACATTTGGCAGTTGTAATGTTAAGTGTAAACACACATGAGGAGCGATGTCGTATGAAATAGTGATCAGGCGAGCGCGAGCAGAGGATGCTGTTCAACGTGCAGAGCTCATTAAGCTCGGACTACTTTCGCACCAGTGGAACGCCTTCATTTACTTCTTGTTTCAAGAGGTGAAGTCTTATGCTAATCACATGTGTATGATACTTAGTCACGTAATAAATTGTAATGTTAATTTTTGATATTTTTTCAGTATTTTGTTAGGCACAAGAATAAACATTAAATCCTATATTAAATATAATATAGGATTTTATGTCTAAGAGTAGAAGCTAGTCCTGTCTAATATGCAGATGTACAAAGTTTACAACATTAGGAAATAATATAAAGTAGTAATTAAAGAATGATCTCTATTTCTCCTCACTGAGCTATTTATTAAACTTTGGTGAATTGAAGATTAAAGATCTGGTTTGTTGTTCCACATACCCTCAGCCATTTACTTCAGATGTTTACAATTTACATTGCTGTTAGATAGCAGCAGGAGTTGTGACAACAAGTCACAATTGATGGCTCCGTGGTGCAGTGGCTTAGCAATCAATTGCTGCGCTGGGGGCCGCGGATTCGAATCCCACAAGGAACAAGTATTTGTATGGCCTACAAATAATTGTTCCAGGTGTGGATGTTTGTTCTTGTGCAATTTATGTTTGTAAACTGCCTCCACGACACAGAAGAAAATCCTAGTGTGGGGGTAACGTTTTTTTAAAAAAACAAAACAAAAAAAACAATATTTGACCATATACATTTTCTAGTCAATATACCTACTGCAGGCGAATGATACATGAATATTAAATAGATGACGAAGATTAACAAATGGATCAATTATCTGTAAGAATGTTCACAGTAATCTATAAATCAACTATTGCATTGTTGTGTATGGTTGTGCTCACAACTTGCGCAGCTAATTGCATTCTTCAATTGTTATGGTATCAGTGGTGGATTATCCTTAAGGCAAACTAGGCATGTACCTAAAAATGCAAGGTTACAAAGGGGTGTGCACGGAAATTTTTAAACAAAATAAAATAAGAAAATTATACTTTCTATAGAGACGTAGAGGTTCCAAAGCATGTCCCGTCTACTTGATTACTCCTCATAGTCCCCACTCTCTTATCACATTTTTCATTCACGCCCACCTGCTAAGTCTTAATTATTTTCCAACTTAACTTTATTATAAATTATAACGTAATTGATTTGCAAAATAAGTAGTTATAATTTTTATTATATAGCCACCAGAGGGACACAATGAGTTGCTAGCCTCCAGAGCTATCGATATTTAATCTGCCTCTGTATAACATGGTTATATAACATTGTTAATGCTTATGCTGTAGTTTATTGATCTATTATGTTATAATAAATGAGTAACTCTGTATTTATCTAGTGTCCTTGTCATAATATTATATAAACACTGCAATTGTAGCTATGGCCTAATATAACTAGAAATATGTCATACCATAATATTATTGGTTGCCATTCTTGTCACTTTCTACCGACTTCAAAAAGGAGACGGTACTCAATTTGACTGTATGTTATTTTTTATATGTGTTACCTCTTAACTTTTTACTGGGTGAACCGATTTTGATGATTTTTAAAAGCTGGTGCTTCTCATGTGGTCCCATATGAATTTGATCAAGGTCTGACCAATAGTTCTTGAGTTATTCTTAATAATTTATGTTGAAGTTGGTTGTACAAAATTTTTAATTTTAAATTATACCTACAGTGCTTTGGCCACATTGTCACCACCAAGTCCTTTCCCTTTAAAAGCCTCAAGGCAAGATTTGACAGACCAAGGAATGGCAGAATTATTGTGACCTAACCACAATATCAATGGCCAAAAAAAAAAAGTAACATGCAATCATGTTCAAGCAGTATTAAGTAGTGAGTCTTAATTGCTGCTGTAATTGTGTCTGTTGTAGTAGTATTTTAGTACAATCAAAGAAAGTGATGTTGTAGAGAGGCAGTCCCAAAAAAATTATAATTTATAGTTTTAAGAGTATTCTCCATATACAATTTTTTGGAATTCTTAATTCTTACACAGATTTTATGACATCACCAGGCTTAGCTTTCAATTGACGTCCGTTGAGTTGGAGGTTGATATTTTTTTTTTACAGAAAGGTTACATTATTATAAGCACACACGCAAAGTTTCAACATTCGGAGACACATACTTTTTGAGAAAAAAAAATATTGAAAATCAACTATTTTTGCAATATTTATGTCAATTCCTGCCGTAAAACTGACGCTATTTTGTATTGTCATTGGCATTGTCTAACTGTAACCTTTCTGTAAAAAAAATATCAACCCTTAACTCGACGGACGTCAATGGAAAGCTAAGCCTGGTGATGTTTTGGAGATGTACCCATCACCAAACAAATATATTTGGTTTGGAGTGTTATAAGGGCTATTTCTGCACTTATGGGCTGACTTCATGATTCTCATAGTGTATTATAATAAGGCATTCCATCTTAGACCTCCTAGTTAACATGGCATCTATATTTTGTATCTTAATTGGGGATATGTCTAGAAGTCTTTGGCTACAACATCCAATTAACAACAGGTGATGTGTAAAAAACACATCACTAATTGAATAGTAACTTAAAAAAACTATACAATAGAATAAATTTACAATCACGACTGGTTCACAAGTATGAGCCATGTGGCAGCAATCATCTTTCTCAACCATATTGAAAGAAAGTTGACAATCCGACACATAATGATGCTTCAAGCAGTAATCTTTAAATGGACATGATATACCCTGGTTCCCTACAGACTGAGATAATCACTCCAAAATACACAGAAATAAATCCACAGTCAACTGAACACATTTCTAATCTCCCATAGCACAACTTATAATTTTCTTTCACACTGACACAATCACATTGATTCAGGGTCACCAATTTTGAAGTCTTCAATTTGCTAGTTAGGTTTTGTAAGTAGGCTGACAACAATTCTTTAATATAATAAAAATCTGTTATCTGTTTTATTACATTGTTTTTATTATGCTCATCAAAGATAATAAACATAGATATAAGTTCTTGAAAAAAAAAATTAAGCTACACCTCGTATGTACAGTAATACTTCTGTAACTCCTGTAACCTGACTCTGTAACTCTAACAAAGTTCATCAAGAATAGTCTGTTATAGATAAGTCATAAAAATGTTAAAATTAATTAGCTAAGATGTGCGTAATAAAATAAAATAATGTGTCTTAGTTTGAAGAGCACCTCCCGCCCCCCCCTCCCCCCCTGAGTGGCATGCATTATCCCCGTGACCACTAATCCCAATACTGTTACTCCTAACACTACTCTACTAGGAAAGCTAAGGATCCTTAAAGGTCAGCCACTGCAGTGTATTTTATCTGAGGATGCCTTGTTGTAAACATGTATTGTATTAATGGCTAGGGATGCCCTAAACGGAAATATATCAACAAAATTGTGATAAATTGAATATTGATAATTGAATTATGTTAATGGCAGAATTCGTAAGCTTATTTGGATATATAAAATACTGTGTTACATCATAACGACTAAGTTGATAAATTAAACTTATACATACAAAGAGGACAACAATACCTTCTTAAAGTTATGTATTTTAAGCCTATTAGATTTTATTTATTTATTTGTTTATTTATTTAGGCTTACCAACTAAACACATACAAAACATTATTATTAAACATTTGCAGGTATAAACAAAATTATACTATATATGTATTTAACTTAAAGGTATGCACAACATTTCAACATGAAACTTAAAATTAGTTATGAAATTAACAGATAATAAAATATGATATAAACACAAAGACTATTTTATGCAATTAAAACAGGTAAAATTATAATTTGGTAGAGAGCTTAACATTGTATAATTTAAAGTTGTATAATTTAAAGTTTTAATTTTCAGTTTGAGTGTAGTATAGAAATATTTTCTTTTTTAAGGAACCCAGACTATCACTAAAGAGATCTATATTACATTTACCGAATATATCATTGTATTTTCTCATCATAGAACATAGAGGAGAGTTGTTACCATAATTTTTGCTATTGAAATTTACACTAAAGGGACTAAAATTACACAACCTTCCTGAAATTCTGGGCACCTTCAAGTTAATTTGTGATAGGAGGGATGGACAATCCACTTTATTATTAAGTAATTTATGTAAAAGGCTTATAGATAGCAAATTCTTTCGCTGCTCCAATGATAAAATTTCGAAATGCGCTAATCTTTCAGAGTATCTGCGAATTGTACGATGAACGCCACTTACATAAGATATTTTATTTAAAAATCTTTTTTGGATTTTTTCTATACGCTGAATATTGTTTTGATAAGACGGGTACCATACGACTGAACAATAATCAACATGACTGCGAACCAGTGCAAAATAGAGAACTTTTAACGCTAAAACCGACTTAAAATCTTTGGTGTTTCTGAAAATAAAAGCTAACATTCTTAATGATTTGTGTATGGTATTGTTAATGTGGTTAGTAAATCGCATCTGAGTGTCAATAGCAATGCCTAAGTCCTTCACTTCATCTACTTTCGCTAAATCTACACCATTTATATTGTAACTACTATTATATTTGTTAAATTTTCGAGAGAATTTAATGTGATAGCATTTATTTGTATTGAGAGACATTTTATTTTGCCGGCACCATTCTGTAATTCTATCTATATCCTCTTGAAGTTGAATTTGGTCTGTGTCATTATTCACAATTTTGGATATCTTTAGGTCATCTGCGTATAATTCAAATTCGGAGTTACGGATACAGTGCTTAATATCATCGATAAACATAATAAAAAGTAATGGGCCAAGGTGCGAGCCTTGTGGAACTCCAGACGTTGGGATAATTTCTCTAGAAACAAAACCGCTAATGACTACTCTTTGTGTTCGATCTGTGAGATATGAAGCAAACCAATCTAATAAGCATCCATGTATGCCAAATAATGTGTGCAGTTTGTTGATTAGAACTGAATGATTTACTGTATCAAACGCTTTACTAAAGTCATTATAAATACAATCTACTTCATTCCCTGAGCTCATTCTAGTAAGTGTTCTGTCAACAAATGTAATAATATTGGATGTAGTAGAGCGATTTTTAAAAAATCCGTGTTGTTGATCAGCTATAATATGTTTTATATGCCAAGTCAAATAAGGACAAATTAACGATTCAAAAACTTTACCTAAAACTGGAAGAATACTAATAGATCTGTAGTTGCAGATATTACTTTTATCGCCTGATTTATGTAATGTGATTTAACACCAAACAACTTATATCTGAGGTTCTTACGGTTAGGCAACTCAAATCTTACAGACAATTTTAAAAACACATACTAACTTACCATATGATCCATAAAAGACATCTATACTAGACATGGAACGAGTAGTGATTCGCCGAGTACTCGGCCACCGGGTACTTGGCCTAGATTGGGCCGAGTACTCTGCCGAATACTCGGCTTTATAAAAAACGCGGTAGCGGACGGCGTGTGGTTATTTCTCTTACACAGAGTTAGAGATGGAACGATACGAGTAAATACAAGTATTTACTCGATACTTTTCTTTCTATACCAAGTACTTTGGGTATCGATACTTTAAAACTTAGTGCCAAGTAGTATCGAAAGAAAAGTACTTGTATCGGTACTCGATCAGTCATACACCTACGGACACTGTTGATGAGTGATTACTGATTACTTGTCAAATGAGACAACATGATTTTATGTTCGAGAGATAGTTTTCGTTATCTGGCGCGAAAATGACTGCTTATAGAAATCGTTTTATCGGAAAACATCTAGAAAAATTATTGATCTTCCTCTTTTAAATTTTAAATATTAGTAATAATCATATCAAACCGCACTCAACGTATAAAGATAGTAAAATATTATAAGTAAGGATTTACCTGTTACCTATGGTGTACCGCAGGGAAGTATTGTAGGTCCTATCCTCTTTCTTGTCTACATAAATGACCTATGTAAATTACAGATACCAAATGGTCAAATTACATCATTTGCAGATAACACTGCTCTAGTTTTTAGCGCTGACAATTATGAAGATCTGTTCCGCTATGGACAAAACGGTTTTAACTTAGTTACTCAATGGTTACATGATAATGTTCTAACATTAAATGTTGATAAAACCAAGTATCTAATATTTAATAAGAAAGGAAATATACCAACTATTAATCTTTCAATTACTTCTCATAATTGTTCTGTCCTAAGTGAGAAGGAAAACTGTAACTGTCCAAAATTGCCGTCCGTTAATAGTATTAAATATTTAGGAATTTACTTAGATAATAACCTAAGCTTTAACAGTCATATAGATGTGCTTACTAGTAGAACTCGTAAATTAATGTATATATTTAAGAGGTTACGCAACGTAGCTAATTCAAACATTATTAGAATGTTTTGTTTAACACTATGCCAATCCATATTAATTTACGGAATCACAATTTGGGGAGGAACATCCAAATCTATTCTCATAAAACTGGAAAGAGCTCAACGCGCTCTACTCAAAACATCACGTTCCCTTCCGTACCCATTTCCAACGCGGGATCTATATAAAAAATGTCGAGTCACGATTCGACAGCTTTATATTTTATACACCGTAAACAGGCAACATTCTCTATTACCTTATGATTCATCAATATTAAAAGGAAAAATACGTAAGGATGCTATATGTAAAATAAAACCTCATTCGAGCTTCGCAAAAAAATCTTTTACTTTCTTGGGAGGTTATTTATATAATAAACTTAATAAAATTTTAAATCTCTTCCCACAAACAAAAAACTCTTGTAAAAGAAATGTCTCCAAATGGTTGGAGACGCTGGATTATGATATGACAGAAAACTTGCTAAGTGTTAATTGCTAATTCTTATAATGTTAAGTGTTTCGGTTTGTGGTTTAAGATCCTTATAATCTGATAACTGATCCCAAGTCATTGGCGTAGGGTAAACAGAACACACACACACACGCGCACACACACACACACACACACACACACACACACACACACACCGCGCGCGCGCAATTATTGCATTCTTTCTCTCTTATTTGTATTTCCATACTACAAAGATTGTATTTATCCAAATGGTGGAGGCCTGGTGATCCATAATACAGGTTTGTACCTAGTTTGGACACCAGTCCCCCGCACAACATTTGTATATTTTTTTAAGCTGTGTGCAATCAAATTGTGGGAAATAAATAAATCTATTAATAATCTATTATTATTATTAGAATTAAATAATAATTTCTATTATAGATTCATATATGTACGTTCTAAATATTTCTGCTGCTTCTCATGTTCCTGATGTTTTAATGTGTGTAATATAATAATAATGATAAAAACTGGCTTTTTGTTTATATTTTTCTCTTTAAGGCCGAGTACTCGGTACTCGGCCGAACCCTAAAAAAAGGCCGAATCCGCCGAATACCGAATCCAAACCGAGTACTCGTCCCATGTCTAATCTATACATATATTCCTTAAATATATAAATGTTTATTAGAATAGAATAGTATTAAATAAAAAAACATAAAAATAATAGATATCCTAACGCGCACACGCACATACGCACACATGCACAAACACACACACGCCCACACACAAACACACGCTCACACACACACTCACACGCACACACACATACACACCTACACACACACACACACACACACACACCCGCACACACACACAGGCACACGCATACGTAGGGAAATCTTTAGTCTCTGCATATCCCTGTGGGTGACGGGTGTGAGTGTTTTTTATATACATATACGTTATTTTTATCATTTTTAAAAGGAAACCTATTGCTTTTTGTGCTGGATAATATTGCTATTTGTTTGTGGTGACAGTGTAACACGTGAGGTGTTTGTACCGGCAGCTGACTCTGGAGGGGGCGGTGCTGGCGGGCGCGGTGCTGTTCATTTTCTGCGGCGCGTCGCCCGCCGCCTGCGCCGCGCTGCTGCCGGCCGCCGCCGCGCTCGTCGTGCTCGCCGTCTCGCTCGCACACCACGCGCTCGCCTCCTCGCACACGCAGGTCACCACCTCCTCCATCATTTTAACTTCTTCAAAATGTGTACTTTATCATTTAAAATAGAGATATTACGTTAATGTAAATTGGTCAAACTGTGTAATAATTTATAATTATAGGGTATTTATATAGTTTTCTCATCTGCTTGGCATATCTTTATATATAAAAATTACGTGTCACATTGTTTGTCCGCGATGAACTCCTAAACTACGAAACTGATTGCAATGAAATTTTGTACACTGTGTGCAGTTTGGTCCAACTTGAGAGATAGGATAGTTTTTATCCCTATAAGTGACCCTCAATATTTTTTATTCCGAATTTAAGGATTTTTTTATATGAAGGGTCGTCGAAAAGGGCAGAACAACGTCTGCCTGGCCAGCTAGTATAAATATATAAATGAAAATTATGAATATCACAGAAACACACAAATAGTCACGCCTGTCACCCAGAGAGGTAGGCAGATACTAAGGAATTCCATTTTGCGCGATTCTGACACATCTCTCTCGCCTCCTTTACATCCATATATCTACGCATACACGCTCGTCGGTTAAGCTATTTAGTCAGTGGTAATAATTACTATTACCACTGACTAAATAGATAGTGGTAATAATAACTAATTTAGTCAGTGGTTTAGTAGTAACTATTTCTACAACTCTGTTGGCAACAAATTGTTTCCATCTATTAGGTGCACCAGACAACTACGACAGAACTATCGACGAGTCTGTCCACGCGTATATTTGAGCTGATGGTATTCTCATTGCCAGGCTGATTTGTTTAAGAAGTTTGGAGAGTAGAACAGCTCCGCAAAGCTCTAAGCGTAGCAAAGTCACGGTTTTCAAAGGGGCCACTCTTGTTCTCGCTGCAATGAGTGCTGTCTTTATAGTACCGTCGAGTTTCACAACTCTGCAATATACGGCTGCACCATAAGCTCGTGATGATGCGTCGCAAAAACCGTGAAATTCTATCTGTTGTTTGTTACAGTTCATTGTTTGCAACCATCTTGGTATGGATACTTCGTTGATGCGCTGGAAGTCTGCTCGTAATGTCAACCATTCTCTTTCAAGGATGGAGCTTATTTTGTCATCCCATGCAACTCCTTCCAGCCATAATTTTTGTACAAACATTTTCGCCATGATGACACTCGGTGCAATCCATCCCAAAGGATCGTATATTTTTTGGATGTCTGATAGGACTGTTCTTTTTGTGACAATTGAAAATTTTTCAGGGAGATGAAAGTTATAGCAAAATTCATCAGTGGCTAGGTTCCAAAGAATACCTAAGGCCTAAATTTTTCCATCCATTTTGAGATCTATGTGTGCTTTGGAAGATCTTTCATTTGGTTCTATTGACTTCATGAATTCGACACTGTTGGAAGACCATTTTTTGAGTTCGATGCAAACACTTTTAAGTAGAGATTTTAGCTGTTGACTGATTTTTATGACTTATTCTACTGTATCGCCACCCGATAAAACGTCGTCTACGTAAAAATCTTCTCGAAGGATCTGAGCAGCTTCTGGATATTTATCTCCATCGTCAAATGCCAGCTGCGTTAGCATTCTTACTGCCAGATAAGGTGCTGACGTTGTTCCGAAGGTAACTGTAAGTAACCGGTAATCTTTAACTTCTTGCGAAGTGTCACTTCTCCATAATATTCTCTGGTAATCTCTGTCATCCTTGGTTACTAATATCATTCTATACATTTTCTGAATGTCTGATGTAAAGCAAAAACAGAGTAATCGCCATCGCATGATTATGCTTCGAAAATCTTCTTGAATGTCCGGTCCCCTTAACAGTTCGTCGTTTAGTGAAATTCCATTAGATCCCTTGTCGTGAAGCGACAATTAAGAACAAAAAAGAACCTAACCTAGTAACAGCAAAACAACAAAAATAGAACAAAAACAAATAATATATTTAAGATTTAAAAGATATTTACAATTTTATATAACAAAATGGAGTATGAAGATGAGGATGGATGTCGTGATTTACAAATTATTTAAAAAAAAGTAATAAAAAAAAAAAGATTACTGTCGAAGCTGAGCCCGAAGATCCAAGGTGTACAGCAAGTGCTCTCAGCGCCTGGAACGAGCACGCACGGCGTAGGTGAGAAGGCGTGGGCGTCTCTAGGTGACGACCTCAGGTGAATGCGGTGGTTTGCAAGATCCGGCGATTTCAGGCAAGACAGGGGCTTGCAGGATCCTCAGCGACTTCAGACAGGACAGAGGCCTGCAGGATCCGGTGACTTCAGGTGGGACAGAGGTTTACAGGATCCGGCGACTTCAGGCAGAGCAGAGACTTGTAGGATCCCGGCGACTTCAGGCAGAGCAAAGGCTTGTAGGATCTGGCGACTTCAGGCAGAGCAGAGGTTTGCAGGGTCCAGCGGCTTCAGGCAGGACAGAGGCTTGCAGGATCCCGGGGCAGTGCGGCCCCGGGATAAGGCCTTTAGGAGATGCTTCGAATTCGAGAACTGAAGCGAGACTGAATTTCTTCACCGATTGTTCGGCTTTTATACCTTTCTAGAGAGAACGGAAAAATTATTTAAATTAAACGCAAATTTTTTGTAAATGGCCAAGAGGAAAGAGTATTTATGTGGAATTATCGAAGTAGAAACAACAGACCGGTAGCAAATTTGAATATAATTGTCATGACAACCAGATAAACAACGATGTCAAAACATGTCAAATTTTGGTTTTAGGCTCGTAATAGAAAAACGGCAAGATTTAAGTGGAAAATGAGATATTATTGATATAGGAAAAAAGGTAGCGCACCTGCGCGCACAAAGTCCGAAATTGCAGAGTTACGGAAAACTAAATAAAAGATCGAAAAAGGTAGACTCCATTGACACCAATTTAAAAGTGCTGATAATGTGAAAATACGAAGTAGAAATGATTTGTTATTGTGTTCTTATGGTTTAAAATCGTTACAGGATCCTATGGAAATAAAGGTGATGTAAAATATCCAGTTTTGAGGTGAATGCAGAAAATCGAAACAGAATGGAAAAATGAATTTAAAATAATGTAAAATGATATGTAAATAGCATAACACTACATTTTCCCCCCGACCCTGGAAAATTTTGACTCAGCAAAATTTTTTATATACATTCTAAAATAAACCATAAAAACACAGCTTTGCAGAAACAGACATCACCAGGCAAAATCAGATATACTATCTCTTACATTCATCATCTGCATTCAGGTAAGGGTGGAGTTCACATTCAATGACTACCACTCTAAAAGTGTGTTTTCGAAAGGACATTCAGGCTTATTTAAGGAGTAGTCATCCGCTCCTGCGTGGAAAAAAAAAATTATTAAGGGAGTAGTCAGCCGCTCCCAAGTGAAGATAAAGATAAAGAAATATATTTTTTTTTTTATTTTATAGGATAAGGGTGACAAACGAGCACACAGTCCACGTGATGGTAAGTGGTTGCTGCGGCCCATAGACATCTACATCTATCCTCTGTTACGAATCAAAATGTAGATGCGTTGTCACCCGTGAGGACTGAGATGGAACGCCTCATTTCCAGTAAAAAGGGCCTCCGGCCACCTGCACTCACCAAGCGAAACGCAGAGGTAAACCTCTACTTCACGCTGGTATTCTGTGAGGTCGTGGTACCACCCCGGTTTGAGCCGGCCCATCCGTGCGACAGAAAAAGCTGCCGCGTGACTCTACCACTATCTTAAGTAAGCTTTAGTCGCTATGACTTAAGTAAAGATTAAGAACGGCCAGAGCGGTAGGGCTCAAAGCCAGAGATCAGCAACATCACCAACGAGATGTGTCTGAAATAAAAATAAAAAGTGAAGATTAACCAACGAAAATTCGAGGTCCTAAAGCAAGATGTGTTGAAGAACACTGGATCACCAAACAAACAAACAAATTAAAAGAAATAAAAATAATAAGGTGAAAATGATGGTGAAGATGAGAATGATGGTGAAGTTTGAGAAACAAGAGGGGGTTCCATGACAGTCGGGTCAACAGGAGGGTCAAGTGATGGAGAGTCATTTTCAGTTGAAGGTGGAGTCAAGGATTCGAATTGTTTAGTAATAGCGTCAAATTTGCAAAGTTAAGTTTAAGAAATAAAAATTTAATTAAAAATTATACCTCTTTAAGTTATCTAGAATAAAAATATTAAAGTGATGAATGTAAGTGAAGTGTTAAATGTAGGTCTAAATATAATCCAGATAAGTTGAAACACTAGATGAAGTGTTGTTTTAGAATTTGGAAGATATGAAAAGGATGAATAAATATAGAGTTAAGAACGAAAGAGAAAGCAATGAAATCAAAAGGGAATGGACAAGGCGCAGTAAAGGTGAAGAAAAGAGAAAGAGAACTTTTACGTTGGGCGCCAAAATGTCGTGAAGCGACAATTAAGAACAAAAAAGAACCTAACCTAGTAACAGCAAAACAACAAAAATAGAACAAAAACAAATAATATATTTAAGATTTAAAAGATATTTACAATTTTATATAACAAAATGGAGTATGAAGATGAGGATGGATGTCGTGATTTACAAATTATTTAAAAAAATAAATAAAAAAAAAGATTAGTGTCGAAGCTGAGCCCGAAGATCCAAGGTGTACAGCAAGTGCTCTCAGCGCCTGGAAC
This sequence comes from Parnassius mnemosyne, assembly GCA_963668995.1. Taxonomy (NCBI): domain Eukaryota; kingdom Metazoa; phylum Arthropoda; class Insecta; order Lepidoptera; family Papilionidae; genus Parnassius; species Parnassius mnemosyne. The sequence goes on along the minus strand of CAVLGL010000090.1, from coordinate 34,524,752 downwards.
GAGCACGCACGGCGTAGGTGAGAAGGCGTGGGCGTCTCTAGGTGACGACCTCAGGTGAATGCGGTGGTTTGCAAGATCCGGCGATTTCAGGCAAGACAGGGGCTTGCAGGATCCTCAGCGACTTCAGACAGGACAGAGGCCTGCAGGATCCGGTGACTTCAGGCGGGACAGAGGTTTGCAGGATCCGGCGACTTCAGGCAGAGCAGAGACTTGTAGGATCCCGGCAACTTCAGGCAGAGCAAAGGCTTGTAGGATCTGGCGACTTCAGGCAAAGCAGAGGTTTGCAGGGTCCAGCTGCTTCAGGCAGGACAGAGGCTTGCAGGATCCCGGGGCAGTGCGGCCCCGGGATAAGGCCTTTAGGAGATGCTTCGAATTCGAGAACTGAAGCGAGACTGAATTTCTTCACCGATTGTTCGGCTTTTATACCTTTCTAGAGAGAACGGAAAAATTATTTAAATTAAACGCAAATTTTTTGTAAATGGCCAAGAGGAAAGAGTATTTATGTGGAATTATCGAAGTAGAAACAACAGACCGGTAGCAAATTTGAATATAATTGTCATGACAACCAGATTAACAACGATGTCAAAACATGTCAAATTTTGGGTTTAGGCTCGTAATAGAAAAACGGCAAGATTTAAGTGAAAAATGAGATATTATTGATATAGGAAAAAAGGTAGCGCACCTGCGCGCACAAAGTCCGAAATTGCAGAGTTACGGAAAACTAAATAAAAGATCGAAAAAGGTAGACTCCATTGACACCAATTTAAAAGTGCTGATAATGTGAAAATACGAAGTAGAAATGATTTGTTATTGTGTTCTTATGGTTTAAAATCGTTACAGGATCCTATGGAAATAAAGGTGATGTAAAATATCCAGTTTTGAGGTGAATGCAGAAAATCGAAACAGAATGGAAAAATGAATTTAAAATAATGTAAAATGATATGTAAGTAGCATAACACTACACCCTTGCACGAAGCATCAAAGACCACGTATTCTTGTGGTTTCTTTGTCTTCACGCAAGACAGGGTGATGTGGCAGATACATCGTTTTTTTTGTTTGTATTTCATTTACTGGTACCTCCTCTATGTGACCTAACATTTTGTAGTCTTCAATAACTTCGATATATTCTTTTTTTAACTGTGGCGACCTTTGAAATCTTCTCTTTAACTGTGTTAATCTGTTTAATGCTGTTTGGCGTGTTAATCCTTCTGTTGATCTCGGGCTTTCTGTTTTAAATGTTAATTTGACTATATATCTTCCATCTTCTCTTCTAGAATAAGTCTTTTCATAAATTTCTTCACAAATTCTTTCTTCGTTGGTAAGTTTTCTCTTCGGATCTGTATCTATTTCCCACAATGTCTTCAGTAATTCTTCAACATCTACTTGATGATGTAGGACTAAAACGTTATTTTCTTGGGGATTTTTTTATTTATATCTCCAAATAAAATCCAGCCCAGGTTGGTTCTTTGAGCACATGGCGTGCCTGGCGGACCTTTGATAAGCTCTTGTTGTAATATTTGCGCATATTCTCTAACACCTAGAGTCACCTAGTAAGTCGATTGATGATATCTAGGATCTACCAGGTTGAGTCCATCTATATGTGGCCAATTGTTTGATATGATAGTTTTGGTAGGTATCTTAGTAGTCAGTTGCTTGGGCATCACGTAAGCTTGTATTTCTAAACTAAAGGTTGAATCCCAACGTGATTGTAGTTCCAACTGCACTACTTGTTTTATGCCAACACTTGTAGATCCTACGCCAACTACATTTCCTTTGACTGTTTTCCGTGTGGTTTTAAGGCGATGTGCTGCCCTTTCGGTTATAAAGGATGCTTGAGAGCCTTGGTCGACAAGGGTCAAGCAGTAAAATGTGAAGCAATCATCATGTTGACTTCAACTGGCTCCTCTACACTTACATATGATTGTGACACTGGTTGTGAGTTGCTCGTTTGACCCAATGTGACTTCTTGCTTTGCTTGATGTAAGAGCGAATTATGACGCTTGCGACAGATGCGACAAGTCAACGGTATGCGACATTTTGTTGCGGAGTGACCCGCTCCTAAGCAGTTAAAACATAAATTGTTCTTCTTTGCATATTCACCTCTTTCTGTTGGTTGCATTTTGTCAAATTCTTTACAATGACACAATTTGTGACCTTCTTTGCACATGATGCAGACCTTCTCGGAAATTGAACTATGAAAAGATTTTTCTCGTATGGTATTTGTTTTTTGTTTCTGAGTTTCTACTAGTTCCATCGTACGAAAACGGCTTTCCAAAAATTTTCGAAACATTTCGAGCGACGGTAGGCTTTCTGGATCGTGACAACTGTTACTCACGTGCTCCTCCCAGTCCTTGTGTGTCTGGATCTAATTTTTGCACAATGACAAATATAACAAGTGGATCCCAATTGTCATTTACATTTTTCAAATGATGTAAACATTCAAAAGTTGTGTCTAGTAAATGTTTAACTTGACTCGACGAATTAACTGGCATCTTTTTCTGAGAAAATAACCTCTTCATAATCGCATTCACAGTCATACGTTTGTTACCGTATCGACCTTTCAATAAATTCCATGCCTGCTCGTAATTAGACTCCGTTACTTGTATGTGCTTCAAAACCAAAGCGGCTTCTCCTGTAGGGCTTGTCTTTAAATAATGGAGCCGTTGAACATTGCTCAATGACCCGTTATTATGGACGTGCGTATTAAACAAATCGTAAAATGATGACCAATCTTTATATTGGCCACTGAAAGTTGGAATTTGTATATTGGGTAACACGACGCGTGGCAGTTGACATTCACTCATAATTGGTATGGATGTATTGATTGGTTGAGAAGTTATAAAATCTTGTAGCTCTGCCTTTAAGGTAATATATAACTCTTCGTGTTCGTAAAACTCTTCCTTTGCAAAGTACGGCACCAGATCTCTTTTCTCTTTTGGGGTGTGACTAATTATATCACCATAAGCTTTTCTATAATCCGTCCAATATTCTGCAACACACTTAAGACATGCTTCGGCATAAATGGGAGTTAATCTTGCTTTAGGACATTTTTTTAGGTTTATTTGAGTCTTCTTTAATATTTGTGCAATGTCTTCCACAGTACTTAACGCTTTTAAAACTTACGTAGTCATTGTACACCACAATTAAATTTATCGAAAATAATGAAACACAAATCTTGCAAAACAGTGTTGTTTTTCAATAACTCGGCCGCCTTATCTCTAAAGGAATGCGGTCCTTTATTCTCGCGGCAGCGTCGTCGACCGTTCTCCGATCGCTTCTATTCGGCTCGAAAATGGACCATATGTTGTTGTACTTAAGGTCCACTGTTTGATTTACTTAAAATTGACAGAAAGAGGCGTGTGTTCTTTGTAACGATTTATTCGGACTGACTTTGTAAAATAAACAATTAGCCTTTAAATTCTCTAAGCATGGATTAGGAGTGGTATACGTATTATGTATGTGTTTGTGAGCATTTGTTACTTGTAAGTTTATTATGCATTGATGTATGTTTATTTGTGTTCTGTTTGTATGTAAATACGTGCATATATGTATGTTCCAGTAAATAAACGTAACAAGACCCCATTGATCCTGACTCAAGCACTAGAGTCTCTATAAAGAGACCTTAATGCCTGTATCAAACCATTGCTCAACCCAAATGAGTTCAGTGTTTGCCATAACACGTTCCTGCCCACTCTGTCATAAGCCTTTTCCAGGTATATGAACGCATCAACGCACAAGAAACTTTCTGGTTTTTGGTCAAAAACTTCTCCGCATTCATGCGCATGGAAAAGACTTGATCCGTACACTCCATCCCCATTCTAAATCCAGCTTGCACATACCAAATTTTTCCATCAGTTTTTTCCATAACTCTTTCAATTAACACCTTAGCATACAGTTCACCCACAATGCTAAGCAAGCTGATACCACGGTAGTTTTTACAGTCCTGCTGTGACCCCCTCCCTTTATATATTGGGACTATAACTGCTTTGCACCAGTCTTCCGGTACCTGCTTTAGTTCCCAACATAAATTAAACAAGGTGTACAACAGGCCTGCAACAGGGATTGATTGCGGTTAAGGTACGAGGTTACGCTACCGGTATAAAATATCGATATCGCAATTTTTTAAAGGTAGACCGAAAGCGCTTAAAATTCACAGAAAAAAACCGGTATAAAATAACGGTAGCACTATTTTTAAGGGGTTTTGTTATAACTTTGTATAACCTCTACATAACCGAAATTATTACGGTAACGAAAAATATCGCGACGTTGCATGTCCTCTCAGCGACGTAAGTGGTTATTTGTTACAGCGGCTACAAAAATATTTCCAAAACTAAATTTGATACATACTTGATCAAGGTAAGATATTATTATTATTTTTTAAATCACAGATTTTTATTACAATACGTAGGTCACTCTATAAGTTTTGAGATATACAAAAAGTATTCTAGATACTATTAATATTTATTTTACATCTTTTCAAACTATTCTTCATCATGCTCTATACAAAGTTACATTCGCTTAAACCAACTCTGAAAACACTTTCGCCAATCTTGATCTGCCAGGTCGGAAATAGCTTCTTCGTAGGCAGCCATGGCTTCTTCGGCGCTTGAAAAAAACTTGCCTTTTATTTTTTCTTTGACTCTTGGGAACAAAAAGAAATCACAAGGAGCTAAGTCAGGGCTGTAGGGTGGGTGACTTAGAGTTTCAATACCAGATTCTTCAATAAATGCTTTTGTTCAAATAGAGCTATGTGAAGAGGCGTTATCGTGATGCAGCATGATTCCCCGAAGCCCGGTCTTTGGTCTTCTCTCCCGCACAGCTTGAAAAGCTTTCGGTAATGTAATTATATTATACTTTTCAGAGTTTACTGACTTATAACAGTGGTAGAGTCAAGCGGTAGCTTTTGCTGTCGCACGGATGGGCCAGCTCGAACCGAGTGGTACCACGACCTCATAGAATACCAGCGTGAAGTAGAGGTTTACCTCTGCGTTGCGCTTGGTGAGAGCAGGTGGCCGGAGGCCAAATCCTCCCCTCCCCCATTAACATGGTAGTGGAATTAAATAAAAGACTACCCCAGGAGGGTACCAGCACCCCTGGAGAATCCCTCGCTGAGCATCCACGACCAAACTACTTCACTCCTGAGCGTGGGTACTCAGGCTGCCCCGCGTATTCTGGGGGGGGGGGGCATATTCCGCTCGCGACTAATGCTGCTCGGGGCAAGCGGAGCAATACAACCAAGGCGACCCCTGTCACGCTATCCGTGAATTTTGCAACATCAGGGGACTTCATTCCAACCTTAACGCTGTCCATTACCATCTAGAGACGGCGAAGCCGGCCTTGGTCTTTTTAACCGAGACTCAGGTGTGAACGCCCCGGGCTGGAGTTTGCGTATACGTCAGGGAGGACATCAGTTTTCGACGCCTCGGCAGTCTTGAAGGTATGGACCTGTCCATCCTATGGCTGCGCGTAGACAGCGACGACCATCCCCGCGTTTACGGGTGCCTCTATAGGTCCCATAGCGGTAATGCCAACACAGACCGACTCATCGACCACGTCCAAATGGCTGCAGAATCCGTGCTACAACAGGTCCCATCCGCAGAGATCGTGATACTCGGTGATTTTAACGCCCACCACGCTGAATGGCTTGGTTCTCGTTTAACCGATCATGTGGGTAGATCTGTCTATGACTTTGCTTTAGCATATGGTCTGACACAACTAGTTACTTCGCCTACGCAGATTCCAGATGTGGAGGATCATGCACTTTCCCTGTTGGACCTTCTGCTGACCTCTCATCCGGACGGATATCAGGTCTCCATCGATGCCCCTATGGGCTCTTCGGACCATTGTCTGATCCGGAGTACGGTGCCACTCACGCTCCAATCGCAGTTGCGATCTGCAGCTTGCCGCCGTGTTTGGCACAATAGGTCAGCTGATTGGGACAGGATGCGGTCTTTCTTTGCATCCTACCCTTGGGAGCGGGTTTGCTTCTCGCCAGAAGATCCCAGCGTTGTTACCGTTTCTGTTGCTGATGTATTACTTCAGGGTATGGAACTTTTTATTCCATCTTCTGTGGTGCCCATCGGAGGCAGATCCCAGCCATGGTTTGGTCGCTCCTGTAAAATAGCATCACGCTATAAGCAGGAGTGCTACCGGGCCTGAGCTGACGCATCAACGTCTCGGGATGTAAACACCAGCGCACTTAAAAAGAAGTATAATTCCGCCTCCAGGTCCTTCAAAAGCGTCATTGCCAAGGCAAGGTCTAAGCACATCGGCAGAATTGCCGAGAAGCTAGTTCGCCTTCCTTCGGGAACCCGTGCATTCTGGTCTCTCGACAAGGCTATCCAAGGGAACTTCTGTCAGCCATCTCTTCCATCTCTGCACAGAGAGGACGACTCACTGGTCCATGCCGCAAAGGAGAAAGCCGATTTGTTGAGCTCTCTTTTTGCGTCCAACTCGACTCTAGATGACGGGGGGAACACACCGCAGACCATCCCGCGATGTGAGTGCTCCATGCCGGATGTGCGGTTTACACAGCGCTCGGTTCACAAAGCACTCTTCTCCCTGGACGTCAGCAAGTCGAGTGGGCCCGATGGAGTCCCTCCCATTGTGCTGAAGACGTGTGCTCCAGAGTTGGCACCGGTTTTTACGCATCTTTACCGGTACTCCTACTCCCAAGGCGTAGTCCCGAATTCACGGAAGACAGCTTTGGTCCACCCGATCCCTAAAAAAGGCGATCGCTCAGACCCGTCCAACTACAAGCCTATCGCCATCACCTCCTTGTTCTCCAAAATAATGGAATCCATTATAAATTGCCAGCTCTTGAGGTACCTTGAGGATCACTAGCTGATTAGTGACCGCCAGTACGGTTTTCGTCGGGGTCTATCAGCTGGTGATCTTCTAATCTATCTGACTCATAGATGGGCGGAAGCAGTAGAGTCCAAGGGAGAGGCATTGGCCGTTAGTTTGGACATAGCGAAGGCCTTCGATCGGGTCTGGCACAAAGCGTTTCTTTCGAAGATTCTTTCCTATGGGCTTCCCGAGAAATTTTGCAAATGTATCACAAGTTTCCTTGCTGATCGGAGCATCAAGGTCGTAGTAGATGGTGCATGCTCTGATTTCAAGCCTATCAACGCTGGTGTTCCACAAGGCTGCGTGCTATCACCAACGCTGTTTCTCCTGCATATCAATGATATGTTGCTAACTGGTAGCATTCATTGCTATGCAGACGACAGCACTGGTTATGCCTTATATACCGGCCGTGCCAATATTTCTCGGGAAAACGTCGCCGAGTACCGGGACAAACTTGTGTCTGTTCTTTCTCATCGGCTCGATACACAGGCACTTCGTTGAGATGTTGCATCTCTTTTATGTATTTTATCGCATCTATCACGGTGAGTGCTCTGAGGAATTGTTCGGACTAATTCCAGCCGCTCAATTTCACCATCGCACATCGCGACAAAACTCGCGTTACAATCCATACCATCTGTATGATTGGCGGTCCACCACTGTGCGATTTAGAAAAAGTTTTCTCCCTCGCACAACTTCCTTGTGGAATCGATTACCACCAGCGAATTTTCCGGACCGATACGATATATACTGATAGATACTCTTCTATAAATGTCTCCATCTAACCCTAAAATAAAAGTAGCCTAAGATACGACTTAGAAACCTTCAACCATCACCTTCGCTTTCGGAGAGCAAACGAGGGATCCATCGACAACAAAGCTTCCTCACTCCAAGATGTTGATGTAGGATGGCATGATGTAGGATGTTGATGTAGGATGCTCCCCGAACTAATGCCTACAATCTTATCAATGTCCGTTTATGTGATTCGTGGGTCTTCTCGCACCAATATTTCAGTAGTCCATACATTTTCTGACGTTACTGCTGTTTGCGGGGCTCCGGTTCTTTGATCATCTTTAGGATTAATTTTACCCCTTTTGAATTCAGCAAACCACCTAAAATTGTTGCGCGTGATGGAGCTGAGTCCCCTAATGCTGACTGTAACCGTTGTAAACTTAATTGTTCGGTTAAACCATAATATATCATAGCGCGCAAATGTTCACGGTTAAGATCCATCGTTTTAAATGAATAGCGCGGGAAGCGTTGCAGGAAAATTAATAGAACTTTGTTTTTTTTTTTGTTAATATTGAGCAATTGGCTTATGGAGTTCTATTTTTAAAAAAAATTGCCTTTTAGAAATAGTTATTGGTAGAATTAAAACATTCACCTAAATTTCACGCGGACGTAATCAAATCTTTCTTTAAGAAAGAGAGACGATTCGATTGAGAATATAAATAATTTGTCTTTTTTTTATTTTGTACATAGTGTGTTTGTACTTTGTTTTGTTCATGCTTTTCTTTTGTTCATGTATTGTATTGTATGTAAATATCTTTTTCTTTCGCTCAAGCAAACCCAAACGCCTTTTTTCAAAATCACCGGAGGTATGCTATTTTTATAAAACTGCTAAAAATAACAAAACCATATCTTGAGTTTGCCCTAGTTTGGAGCCCTAGCTTCGCCACTGTCGAATAAATACATGTAAAAAAATACTGTGTAAATACCTTAAGAAAAACTAAAATATTATGATAATTATTAATGGATAATTTTCTTCTTATTATATCGAATCCGTTAAGGTAATGACGACGCAGTGTGACGGGATTTTCTTTTTTTTTTGTGTTTGACCTTAAATGCTTTTGAAATACGTGAAAATAATATTAAGAGTTGCAACTTTGGATGCCTTGGTTTTGCTTTAAAACTCGTCCGGATTCGAACTTTGCTTAAATTAAAAAAAAATATTGTTATTATATAAATTTTCAACTATAAGTTCAAATTTGGTTGAGTTTCAAAGTCATACGAAGACAAGAAATAGCAACATGATATATTTTTCGCCACACTGGGTCACCTTGTTATATAAAGCTAAGGTAATTTGTTTGCTAGTGCGTGCAGTGCGGGGTCGATGGGGTGTCACGGTCGGCTGGCGGTAACCGAAAGAAACCTTTATGTTGATGGTTAAAGTAGCGAAAAATATAACGGTACCCTTATTTTTCGGTACCGAAAAATTTGTGTATCTGAATTTTAAGCTATCGCAATAAAAAGGTATGACGTCATACCCTTAACCGTTATAACCCATAATTTTTTGGTCATGCAATCCCTGGCCTGCAACCACACCCTCTCCAGCCCTTAGCATTTCGAGTGATACTCTATCATATCCGGCTGCCTTACCTGCTTGCATGCTTTTCATTGCTTTCATTATTTCATCTACACTTATCTCCCTACCTCTCTCCACTTCTTTCGGAATTTCTATTTCACTTAATTCAGACGACTCTTCACTCTTAAACATGCTTTCAAAGTATTCCTTCCATCTCTTTAATTTCGAAACTTCATCATTCAGCATGCAGCCGCATAGCATTCATACTAGGCTGTTTTGAATTTCCCCTGGCAGTTCTTACAAGATACCAGAACATTTTAATATTTGCCTGGAAGTTATCAGATATCTTTCTATCATTCTTATCCATCCTTTCTTGCTTTTTCCTTTCAAAAACTTCTTTTACTCTCTTATCTAAACATTTACGTCTAAAGTATGCCTTTTTTCTTTCAATCTCATCATACATACCATCAGAATTACCAGCTTTGGTTGCTAGCCATGCTCTCTTCTTTGCTTCAACTTCCATCCGTACCTCATCATCCCACCACAACGTATTACTTTTCCTTTCATTCGTTCTCTTAGTTACACCACATACTTCGGTGGCTGCATCCACTAAAACTTTCTTAACATTATTCCATACAGTATTCAAGTCTAAATCGTTCATACATAATTCATTCAAACCACTTATATTTTCGCTCAGTCTACATTTATACTTCTCTTACACACCTTCATCTTGTAACCTCTCTATTCCTATACGCTGTAACGCAGTAGTAGACACAGATGTCCGATGCCGCCAACGCCTGAATAGACCATTAATTCGGCATAAGACCAAGTAATGATCCGTCCCTACTTTGGACCCCCGGTAAACCCTTGTATCTACCACTGCTCTCCTCATTCTTTTATCCACAATTATGAAATCTATCATGCTTCTATCATACCCTCTTTCCCATGTATACATGTAAATCCTCTTATGGCGAAAGAAAGTGTTTGTCACAAAAATATTCTATTCCACACATGCGGTGAAAGAATGAGAAAGTACGGTGAAGTAATGAGAATGGTGAAGACCTCCACCATTCTCATTTATACTTTCATCGCCAAACGTACCTAATATCCTTTCATAACCAGACTTCTTCACCCCAACCCTTCCATTAAAATCTCCTAACATAATAATATTTTTACGTACGTACATTATATGCGGCGAGGTGCCGAGTCTATCCTTTCGGCTTTGTCGCTCGTTTAGCACCACCCGGGGGACACGTGTATAGCGGGCCTAGGGTTAGGCGGTCGAAGCCTACGGACGCGAGCGATTCATCCCCCAATTATGAATATACATAGATATATATTAATATAGTAAAATAAATTAATAAAAAATACATATATAAATATAGACCCAACCAGATGGAAGTCCTCGGCAGGGGAGACCAAATGGCCGAATTATTATTATTATTTACACCTTTGCTTTCATTTTAAAAACGTGTGCAGTTCACACGCAGTAGAAGTAAAACCTTCAGAAAAGGAGACTAAGATAATAGGAAACATTTAATACTGTATTCTATCTTATTCTCTCACAGGCTAAATCCTATAGATGTATATGTTTGTCTCTTTTTAGTGTCGCACTTTCATTTCATCGAGTTTCAAATCACAACGATTCTAAAGAAGTTTTCACTTCAAAAACTGCAGTTGCTAACCCGCTTGCCAACCATGGCAACTATGGCAAATATCTCCCCTATAAAGCAATCTTTTAATGCGCTATCATGGTAACGGTGTTGAAATAAGGATAAACATACCATATGGATAATACCAGTTATCATTTTACCACGTTTTTCTGCCGACTTCCAAAAAGGAGCCGGTACTCAATTCGACTGTATGTTTTTTTTTTCGTTTTTTTTTATGTGTGTTACCTCAGAACTTTTTTCTGGGTGAACCGATTTCGATGATTCTTTTTTTATTTGAAAGCTGGTACTTCTCGTGTGGTCCCATATGAATTTGATCAAGGTCAGACCAATAGTTTTTAAGTTATTCTTAAATAACTTATATTGAAGTCGGCTGTACAAAATTTTTAATTTTAAATTATATTAACTCGCTTTCGTGTGTCTGTTCGGGTCGAATTTAGTAATTAATTTTAAACTAACTCCCCAGTGAGTTAGAGACTTGAAATTTTGAACAACACTAAGAATCAGATCACAATGTAAGAATAAAAAGAAAAACAACGAAATATATATTAAAAATTTCACTTCCTTTATAATTTAGCTAACAAAAAATGTGTTCTCTCAAAATTCAAGATAAATCATGAAAACCAATATCATTACAGAAAATTCACAAAGAGCTATTTGGTTTGGTGGCTGAAGCAAGAGGGCCTCTCATAATGGATGCGCCACCTGGACGAGTTCCCATACATACATCCCTTCAAGTTTGCTCACAGTCTTCCCAGCCTGTGCATTCAAAGGTTAGCAATAGGTATAATGCTTTAATAATTGAATAAAATCAAAATTATTTATTTTTTAACCTTTTCATGTCTAGGGAATAAATGAGAAGAGAGAAAATTTTATAGAAATAAGTATTTGGCCTCTCATTGTCGGTATATTCAATAAAATTTAATGTATGTTCACAAAAACAAGAGTAGTTTTAGTAAAAAATGTGATATACACTCTGTAAACTCTAGCAAGAAACACAAGCTAGTGATACCAGTTACTTGACTCCACAGAGTCAGAAATTCATTCATGGGGCAAAATATACGCTATTACAACAAAGTTCCAGAAAATATGCAAGGTCTCTCTATTATCAAGTTTAAATATTTTATTCGGAACATCAACAGCTATTATACATTGAACTTATTACAAAACTTTACATCTACATAGCTATTAAGAGGTATCCGCATATAAAAATTAAAATGTATATAGACCACATGAGCTCAATCAAAACAAAATCGATCAGTTAAGTAAATTGCATTCTTTAAAAGGGGGAAAAAAACTAAATATTTGTTTCACACATAGTGTGGGAGCCGAAAAACTCTAAAGCAAACAGCTTGTTAATATTTGTAGGTTTAATCCGAAATAATTCCCAAGTTGTTGCTACCTAATGAGATTATTGAAAAAGTTACTTGGGCAGATAAAGAAACAGTTGCGACGATAATTAGTGTTATCTCTGGGTATTGCTAGATGTTGGGTACGTCTTATAGGTAATTTGCGTGGTATTAAAAAAACACTGTATAAAAAGAGTTATTGTAATATAAATGAATACATGGTTGATGATAACCCCTGGGAATGAGGTGGTCGCTTCCACGCTGTTTCTAAAATAAGCTTCGTAAATATTTTTTACTATATTTTGTGTATGTATAATTTACTTTGAAAGCAGAAAAGCCCGCTGGGTTTCTTACTGGTGCAGTGGTAAAAGTAAAAACGACTTTAACACTTTCACTGTCCAGTTTGCAGACACAATAGTAAGACAATAGCAATGACCTATATGTAGCGCACGGGACAGCGAAAGGGTTAAATAAGAATTACATGTAACCTATACTGAAAAAAAAAATATTCTAATTATCTAATGTTGGTTGTTATATGTTGACAGTTGGTGGGGACAGTGAGCGTGTCAGAATTCTGTGGCCCGCGTAGCAGCGGCTGGCTCCACGCGCTCGCTGTACATCCAAAGTATAATAATTTTTAATGTTTGCACTAGCTGCTAAAAATCATATTTTTTATAGTATAAAAATGACAAACGACCACACAGTCCGCCTGATGGTAAGTGGATACTGTGGCCCATAGACATCTACATTTATCCTCGATTAAGGATCAAAATGTAGATGTGTTGTCACCCGTGAGGCCTAAGATGGAATGCTTCGTTTCCAGTAAAGAGGGTCTTGCGGTTCACTCACCATACGAAACACAGCAGCATTAAACTGCTATTTTACGCTGGTTTACTTTGAGAGCGTGGTACTTTCCTAAAAGTTTTGCCAGTACACAAATAAAATGCGTTAAAACTAATCTTAAATTAATAGTTAAATAAACTAATTACTGGGAGCGAAAAAATCTGTCTTACATAGATATCCTAGATATTTTTGTATATCCATATAGGAACTAGTGGGCGAAGCCATAACATCATCATAGGTGAACTAAGAGACGTCAGGAGGAAAATGAAAAGTCAGCGGGATGGGCAATACCATCTTCCAGAAAGGGTTTCGTACCACCAGACATGTTTCTGGTAGGGGAGCCCCCTTTAATTTTTAATTTATTTTTATTTGTTATAATAGCGCCATCAGAAATACACATTCCGTGAAAATTTCAACTGTCTTCCTATAACGGATCATGAGACACAGCCCCGCTGACAGATAGACAGACGGACGGACAGCGCAGGCTTAGTAATAGGGTGCCGTTGGTTACCCTTTGGGTACGAAACCCTAAAAACCTGGTTGCCATCCCAACTATAAGCATGGCAACTATGTCAATTATCCCTCCGGTTGATGCCTTATAGTTACTTCGGATTGCCGGTTGGGCTCTGCACTGCAGCGACCTAAACATTCTGATTTCAGCTGTCGTTCGGTTCGGAAGCGCGCTCGGTCGGTGTGAGTGACGCACGCGCTCATAGTTAAAATATACTCTTAAATGGTTATTCGGACGATTTTGTGCTAAATATACAGAATATTTGGTTGCATTGTGTCCATTGAAGCATCTTTTCGGTTTATCGACGCCATTGTGAAGATTACGAGCATTGCAGAGGATTACCTCCGGCTGGAGATATCTTCAGGAACACCCCTTCGTCATTGAAAGCAGATAACCCTCCTTACATTTCGGGGGACTATGATGCCTGAACCACCAAGTGAGCAAAACCGGGGCCACCACTGAATTAGCTGTCGAAGGCACTATGAGGCAATCTATTGGAAACCCTGTTTGTTTAGTAAAAAAGCCCTTTGTATTTTTTTATTTGCTCGTAAAACTTACAGCTAATTTACAAAAATAATATAATTATGACAAAAATTAAGGCCATTTACAAGTTTACACTTATATAATACTTAATATACCAAGAGCGTGTCATAACAGATATAAGAGTATAGGGCAAGTAACATTACACTTAACTATAAAGAACATTCATCATCATTACAGCCCTTCACTAGTCCACTGCTGAACATAGGCCTCCCCCAAGGAATGCCACAAAGCACGGTCCTGAGCCACCTGTATCCATCGACTTCCTGCATATCTTACCAGGTCGTCACTCCATCTAGTGGGGGGACGCCTTACACTTCGCCTGCCGGTACGAGGATGCCACTCGAGAACCTTTTTTCCCCATCTGTTGTCGGTTCTTCGAGCTATATGGCCGGCCCATTGCCACTTCAGCTTACTAATCCGTTGGGCTATGTCGGTCACTCTGGTTCTACTGCGGATATCCTCATTTCTAAGTTTATCACGCAGAGAAACTCCGAGCATAGCCCTCTCCATAGCTCGCTGAGCGACCTTGAGCTTCCTCATCCGGCCAGCAGTGAAGGATTACGTCTCAGTTCCATAGGTCATCACTGGCAACACGCACAGGTTGTACAGTCTCGTTTTCAAGTTTTGAGGTATACCTGACGAGAAGATGTGCCGTAATTTCCCGAACGCTGGCCAACCGAGTTGAATCCGCCGATTGAACTCTCGGTCGTAGTTGGACATACCTAGTCGGACTATTTGTCCCAGGTAAACATACTCGTCAACAACTTCGAGCTTAGTGCTCCCAACAACTACCGGCATAGGTGTGACATGGACATTAAACATGATCTTTGTTTTGTCCATGTTCATCTTAAGACCTATCCGTTGGGAAACACTTTTTTTTTTTTTTTTTTTTTTTTATAGAATAGGGGGCAAACGAGCATGCGGCTCACCTGATGTTAAGTGACTACCGCCGCCCATGAACAACCGCAACACCAGGGGAATTACAGATGCGTTGCCGGCCTTTTAGAAAGGTGTAAGCTCTTTTCTTGAAGGTTCCTAAGTCGTATCGGTTCGGAAAATTCGCTGGTGGTAATTGATTCCACAAAGAAGTTGTGCGAGGGAGAAAACTTCTTCTAAATCGCACAGTGGTGGACCGCCAATCATCCAGATGGTATGGATGGTAACGCGAGTTTTGTCGCGACGTGCGATGGTGAAATTGAGCGGCTGGAATTAGTCCGAACAATTCCTCAGAGCACTCCCCTTGATAGATGCGATAAAATACGCAAAGAGATGCAACATCTCTACGCAGTGCCAGTGTATCGAGCCGATCGGAAAGAACTCGGTCGTCGACGATTCGAATCGCTCTGCGCTGGATGCGGTCAAGTGGAAGGAGCTGGCACTGGGGTGCCCCGGCCCAGAGATGAGAACAGTATTCCATGTGGGGCCGAACTTGCGCTTTGTAAAGTTGCAAGCGATGTGCCGGCATGAAATACTGTCTCGCTCTGCTGAGCACGCCAAGCTTTTTAGAGGCCAATTTGGCCTTCCCTTCCAAGTGACCACGAAACTGCACGCTATTCGATATGTCGACGCCAAGGATTCCGATACTGGCTGAGGCAGCAAGGGGAGTGCCTTGAAACTGAGGAGATACGACAAAGGGGTTCTTTTTAGCGGTAAACGCGCAAACTTGTGTCTTCTGGGGATTGAACTGGACTAGATTTAGTCGGCCCCAATCCGAGACTTTGTTAAGCAAAGACTCGACTTCAGACACAAGTTTGTCCCGGTACTCGGCGACGTTTTCCCGAGAAATATTGGCACGGCCGGTATATAAGGCATCCCCAGTGCTGTCGTCTGCATAGCAATGAATGCTACCAGTTAGCAACATATCATTGATATGCAGGAGAAACAGCGTTGGTGATAGCACGCAGCCTTGTGGAACACCAGCGTTGATAGGCTTGTAATCAGAGCATGCACCGTCTACTACGACCTTGATGCTCCGATCAGCAAGGAAACTGGTGATCCATTTGCACAATTTCTCGGGAAGCCCATAGGAAGGAAGCTTCGAAAGAAGCGCCTTGTGCCAGACCCGATCGAAGGCCTTCGCTATGTCCAAACTAACGGCCAATGCCTCCCCCTTGGACTCTACTGCCTCCGCCCATCTATGAGTTAAGTAAACTAAAAGATCACCTGCTGATCGACCCCGACGAAAACCGTACTGACGGTCACTGATCAGCTGGTGATCCTCAAGGTACCTCATGAGCTGGCAGTTTATAATGGATTCCATTATTTTGGAGAACAAGGAGGTGATGGCAATAGGCCTGTAGTTGGACGGGTCTGAGCGGTCGCCTTTTTTAGGGATCGGGTGGACCAAAGCTGTCTTCCATGAATTCGGGACTACGCCTTGGGAGTAGGAGTACCGGAAAAGACGCGTTAAAACCGGTGCCAACTCCGGAGCACACGTCTTCAGCACAATGGGAGGGACTCCATCGGGCCCACTCGACTTGCTGACGTCCAGGGAGAAGAGTGCTTTGCGAACCGAGCGCTGTGTAAATCGCACATCCGGCATGGAGCACTCACATCGCAGGATGGTCGGCGGTGTGTTCCCCCCGTCATCTAGAGTCGAGTTGGACGCAAAAAGAGAGCACAACAGATCGGCTTTCTCTTTTGCGGCATGGGCCAGTGAGTCGTCCTCTCTGTGCAGAGATGGGAGGGATGGCTGACAGAAGTTCCCTTGGACAGCCTTGGCGAGAGACCAGAATGCACGGGTTCCCGAAGGAAGGCGAACTAGCTTCTCGCCAATTCTGCCGATGTGCTCAGACCTTGCCTTGGCAATGACGCTTTTGAAGGACCTGGAGGCGGAATTATACTTCTTTTTAAGTGCGCTGGTGTTTAAATCCCGAGACGTTGATGCGTCAGCCCAGGCCCGGTAGCACTCCTGCTTATAGCGTGATGCTATTTTACAGGAGCGACCAAACCATGGCTGGGATCTGCCTCCGATGGGCACCACAGAGGATGGAATAAAAAGTTCCATACCCTGAAGTACCACATCAGCAACAGAATCGGCAACAACGCTGGGATCTTCCGGCGAGAAGCAAACCCGCCCCCAAGGGTAGGATGCAAAAAAAGACCGCATCCCGTCCCAATCAGCTGACCTATAGTGCCAAACACGGCGGCAAGCTGTAGATCGCAACTGCGATTGGAGCGTAAGTGGCACTGTGCTCCGGATCAGACAATGGTCCGAAGAGCCCAGAGGGGCATCGACGGAGACCTGATATCCGTCCGGATGAGAGGTCAGCAGAAGGTCCAACAGGGAAGGTACATGGTCTTCCACATCTGGGATCCGCGTGGGCGAAGTAACCAGTTGTGTTAGACCATATGCCAAAGCAAAGTCATAGACAGATCTACCCGCATGATCGGTTGAACGAGAACCAAGCCATTCAGCGTGGTGGGCGTTGAAATCACCGAGTATCACGATCTCTGAGGTTGTTTTGTATTGAGTAGTATTGAGGTCATTGAGCATAGTGCTTAGGTCCTCCACCGATTCTGATAAAGAACATTACCAAAAAGAAAAGAATTTGTTAGAAAGTGAACGCCTAAGGAGAACGCTGGAATGAAATAAATCGATAACTACGTTGTGATTATGTGTTCACCAACCATGCTGAAGGGACTGTAGCACCGCCCAAATTTCGACGAAATTAAAGGTTTTTCATAGTCAACATACGCAAGGCAAAGTGGCAGATACTCTTCTGTATTCTGCAAAATTTGCCGAAGGGTGATGTGTGGTCTATGGTACTAAAGACTTCGGAAACCGGCTTTTTCGGGAGGTTGAAAGTCGTCGAGTCTGCGTGCGAGACGATTCGTAATGACTCTCGAAAATAGCACGTAGACGCGGCTCAGAAGGGAAATCGGTCTGTAGTTCTTCAAGAGAGCATTGTCATCTTTCTTGAAGAACAAGACGACCTCACTTCGGCTCCACGCCTCCGGATTAGTGCCACCATGTAGGACCGAGTTAAAGAGCTTCTGAAGGACTGCAAGTACCGATTTTCCACCCGCTTTCAAAAGCTCCGCTGTAATTCCATCCTCACCTGGGGCCTTGCCGTTTTAAAGGTGCTGGAGAGCCATTCTAATCTCGCTCAGACTGACTTCCGGGATATCATCGGAATAGTGTCGAATAAAACACGCTTTTGGATCGTTACTCACACTTGCGTGTAGCTCCAACGATGATGTGTACAACTGCCCATAGAACCTCTCTCAGTCTCAATCACTCAAAATCTCAGGTGTCCCGTAAATGATGCTGCCACACTTGGTATTCAGCTTTGACAATTGGCTTTTTCTGGCGGACAGATCTCTGGCAAAAACTTTGGAGCGCTCAATCGCTTCTTCAATACAAGCTGTATTGAAGTTGCATAAGTCCCGCCGCATGCATTTGGAGATCTGTCGGTTCAGTTGCCTGTATGCTGTCAAATCTGTTGAAGACTGCAGATTCATCTCCCGTCTAACAGCCATAAGATTAAGAGTGTGATCGGAGAGTTTCTGTTCTTCTGCGACGGGTCTTGCAGAACTTAGCTCCGACCGCATGGACAGCTTCTACGAGCATAAGCTCGTAGAAGAATGATAACATTCATATCGTTCACTTCATTGCAGTCTTCTAGGCACTAAAAATGGTTTTGTAATTCGAGCTGAAAAATTTCGGGACTTTGGACTAGAGCACGAGGGGGCGGAGCGTTGACTTCATTAGACGAGACCTCTACAACTTAACGTTCAGGTTCAGTGTGCCTCTCACCATTCGGTGATCGCTACCAATTTTGACATCACTGAACAGTTGTCGTCTGGTCGTCATAATGTAGTTAATCTCATTTTTATCGAACCAAGCTCGACCAAGTCCACTTCCTGTGGGGTCACTTCTGGAAGTAATAGTTCATCATAAAGAGTCCCTCTTTGTTCATGAAGTCGGCTAGCTGCTGGCCCCTTGGGTTCCGTTGCCCTATTCCCAATTTC
Source organism: Parnassius mnemosyne (assembly GCA_963668995.1). NCBI lineage: Eukaryota > Metazoa > Arthropoda > Insecta > Lepidoptera > Papilionidae > Parnassius > Parnassius mnemosyne. The sequence continues at coordinate 34,505,711 of CAVLGL010000090.1, read as the reverse complement.
TCTACCTTCAGCTCACCTTTCTCTCTTGTGCCTAGTTTTGCATTGAAGTCTCCCATTCACACCGTATAGTGGGTTATGGAGGAATGCATGGCTTTAGAGTTATCCTCATACATTTCCTCCACCTCCTCATCGGGATGTGCCGAGGTTGGTGCGTAAACCTGTATGACGTTCAACGAATACCGTTTGGTAATTCTGAGTATAAGGTACGCAACCCTTGTCGACACATTTACAATCTTTACAACGTTGTTAACGAGAGACTTGTGGACGATAAATCCGACACCTCCTTGGGGCAGATTGTCGCCCTCCCAGTGATAGAACAAGTTGCCGGACTCAAGGGTTGCTGTGTCCTCTCCCTCTCTTTGGACCTCGGATAATCCTATAATATGCCAGCTTAACTTGTTTATCTCTTTTTCAGCTGCAGGATTTTCTGGTCAGTCCTCAGGGTGAGTGCGTTGTATGTTGCCAGGTCGAGTCGTCTTACGTGGCAACTGAACCTCCACCGAAGATTCTTAGCACCCCCTGCTCCGCTGTTACCATGTACCATGATACAATTATGCTTTTATTGTTTTTATCATTGCGGGAAGGAACTCTAGCAATATAATTAATATTGTTATCGCTAATATTGAAATCGATTTTGGTTGCTATTTTTGATATAATAGTAAACGGATTTTCCCGTGTTAGTTATAGGAACTCCTTTGATTTTAATATTGTTCCACCGTGATCGCTGCTCCTCATCATGAAAGACAGCTTCCAACGTTTGCAAACGCTATTCTAGACGGGTCACATCTTCCGTGGTCTTCTGGAGGGTTTGAATTTCACGATCCACCCCGGCTGTCATAGCTATAAGAGTGTCAACTGAAGAGCTGGACTTCCGGAGCTAGCAGTTTTACAAGTGCTACATTTCCACGTTGCTTTCCAAACCAATCTCGGTTATTCCAGTACACGAAAAGTCGTATTGTTTCAAACAGAGGGAACACTGAACACCATCTCTTGGTTCAATCTTACAACGGTGGCAAGTAAACATTTTATTAAGCTGAACGCACTTTTGTCAGCACCGTACACACCGCACGCGCCGTATGCGCCGCATTTACACATTGGCACGTACGCGTCGTACGTAAATATTTTGTATTGCCAACAACTTTTGCAGTTTTTTCCAACCACTGGTGTGCAACGGTACAGTGACATTGATCGCTCGGAATCTAATAAGCTTGCTTAAGCAGAGAAAGAAGAAAATAAAATTCGAAGAAAAAGAAGGATGTTAGAGGAAGCACTGATTGAGGAAGTGCGTGAAAGGTGTAGAATGGAAGCGGAAGAAAGGTTGTCGCACAACTTTAAGGAGAACTCCAAACTCTTCTGGAAAGAAGTTGGAAGGACCCGAAGTGGTACGACGGCCTTAAGAATGAACAAAGTGCTTTCGAGAACTAATGACGTCCTCTCAGAAAAATCGGACGTCATGCAGCGATGGAGCGAATTTTATAGAGAAATGTATGCGTGTGATGATCTTAGTGAGGGATCCGGGGATGACGCCGTGACTGGTACGCCAGACCCGGACCTCGATGACACTGAGGTCATCAGTATGAAAGAGATCGAACGTGCGATTCGAAGTTTGAAATGTTGTAAGACTGCGGGACTAGACAGAGTTACTGCTGAAATGGTCAAGTATGGTGGGCGTCGCGTCTGGGACAGCTTTCATCTGCTGTGCAATTTGTGCTGGCGGACGGGGGATGTCCCGGATGATTGGCGATCCGCAGTCATTGTGCCTTTATATAAAGGTAAAGGTTCACATTTTGACTGCGGGTGCTATCGGGCGATCAGTTTGACCAGTTTAGCAAGTAAAGTTTACTCGAAGGTTTTGACACATAGGATGCAAGAAAAATCGGAAAGATTTCTATGGGAGGCACAATGCGGATTTAGACCTGGAAGAGGATGCACGGATCAAATGTTTTCTCTCCGCATGATCACGGAAAAGCTTCTGGCTGCTAACCAGAAGATTTTCTGTGCTTTTGTGGATCTTGAGAAAGCATTTGATAAGGTTGTAAGGAAGAAAATGTGGGAACTGTTGCCGGGGTATGGTGTGGATGGTCGATTGCTAAGGGCTGTGCAGTCTCTTTACTGTGACTGTAAAGCCTGTGTGCGGGTAGGGCATGACCTGTCACCCATGTTTAACGTCCAAACGGGCGTAAAGCAGGGTTGTGTCATGTCTTCCTGGCTGTTCATACTGTATCCCGACAGCTGTTTACAGAAGCTAAAAGATAGCTGTTTGGGTGTGAAATTGGGTGACATAAAAGTAAATTGTCTGCTGTATGCTGATGATGCAGTGCTTATTGCACCATCAGGGAATGTGAAATTAAAGGTCTCCGTTTGAATGCTAATAAAACTAAGGTTCTGGTATTTGAAAGGGACGAAGAAAGAACGAAGTGTGAAATATGGGTAAATCAGGAATGTCTAGAACAGGTAAATGAAATTGTATACTTGGGGAGTGCTTTTAGCCGGGATGGAAGATGTGATTTAGATGTGGACAGGCGTGTCGCTGCCGGGAACAAAGTCAATGGTGCCCTGACTGCGTTAGTCAAAAGGCAAGGCGTAGCGAAGAGTGCACGCCTTGCAATACATAACGCAGTGTTGGTACCGACTTTGTTATATGGCAGCGAAACCTGGGTATGCCAGAAGAAGTATAAAAGTAAGGTGAATGCAGTGGAGATGCGATCTCTTCGTAAAATGTGAATGAAAGCGAAACGAAGAGATTCGCAATATGACAGGTTTGAAAGATGACCTTATCACAAAAATTGATAAGGGCGTGCTTCGGTGGTTTGGGCACGTTGAGCGAATGAGTGAAGACCGAATGGTGAAGAAAATGTATAGCGCGAAAGTTAATATTAAAAGGTGTCGAGGTAGACCGAGACTAACTTTCGAAGACCATGTGAGCAAATTGCTCGAAGAGGGTAGGGTCAAGAGTACTCGGATACCTAGACGTGCATGCATGAAGAAGATAATGAAACTGAAAGAAGCGAAAGAGGTTTGTAAGGATCGTGACACTTGGCGATCTGTTCTCTCTGGCTACCCCGTCAGGGATTGTGTGTGAAGAGAAGTAGAAGAAAAAGAAGATTCTAGATTCACAATATGAAATTTAAAAAAAAATAAAAATTGGATGAAGAATAATATATCTATATTTAAAGTATTATTACGAGGGGAGTTCAAAAAGTTCCCGGAATGGCGGGGTTGGCGAGGGTGAGTTTACTCATACGGGGTAGTATATACAAGTTGCAGCCTAATCGGATCATTAGCTTTTGGGTTATTAACGAGTGTTTACTCGTTAAGCCAATGGGAAAGAAACTAGCCACTATGAAGAAAATTGAATATCGCACCGTCATTAAGTTTCTCACCAAACAAGGAAAGACACCTCAAACCATTTTTCAAGAGATGTCAGCTCTTTATGGGGACTCCACTCCTGGGAAAACAATGATTTATAAATGGCACGCCATTTTTAAACAAGGGAGGGACTCTATTGAAGACGTCCCCCGACCTGGACGGCCGATTGAAGCTACCATAATGAATATTAGTAATTCATTTATGGGGCAATGTATACGCTTTTACAACAAAATCCCAGAAAATGCACAAAATTAGGTTATTATAATATCAAAGAATACATAAGTGAAGGAAACCCTTGGGAATGAGGTAATCGCCACCATGCTGGTTCTATTTAAAACTCATTTACAAACAATGAACATGTTGTAAAGTGAATAAAGTGAAATATGATTTAAAAAAATTCCCGTTGGATTTCTTACTGGTTCTTCCTAGGACAGAGGTATTATCCGAACCTGTGGTAAATAAAAAAAAATACTTTCAATAAGTATTATGTAATAATCTATATTGAATTAAAATTATTCTATTGTATACCACGCCAGAAATTTTTTTTATAGAAGAGGGGGCAAACGAGCATGTGGCTCACCTGATGGTAATTGACTACCGCCGCCCATGAACAACCGCAACATCAGGGGAATTGAAGGTGCGTTGCCAGCCTTTTAAAAAGGAGTAGGCTCTTTTCTTGAAGGTCCCTAAGTAGTATTGGTCCGGAAAAATCGCCGGTGGTATACAATTCCACAGAGAAACTGTACGAGGAAAAAGAACTCCTAGTAAAACGCACAGTCGTGGACCGCCAAGCATCCAGATGGCGAGGATGGTATCGTGAAATTTGGCGGCTAGAATTAATCCGAACAATTCCTCAGAGCACTCCCCGTGTTAGATTCGATAGAAAATGCAAAGGACCGCAACAACCCTATGCAGCGCCAGTGTATTTTGTCGATCAGAAAGAACTTGGTCGTCGACGATTAGAACCGCTCTGCGCTAGATGCGGTCAAGTGGAAGGAGCTGGCACTGGGGTGACCCGGCCCAGAGATGAGAACAGTATTCCATGTGAGGCAATGAACATGAAACATGAAATACTGTCTCGCTCTACTGAGCACGCCAAGCTTTTTATAGGCCAATTTGGCCTTCCCTTCCAAGTGACCACGAAACTGCACACTATTCGATATGTCGGCCCCGAGGATTCCGATATTAGCTGAGGCAGCAAGGGGAGTGCCTTGAAACTGAGGAGATACGACAAAGGGGTTTTTTAGCAGTAAACGCGCATACTTGTATTGTGGGGATTTAACTGGACTAAATTTAGTCGCCCCCAATCCCAGACAGTTCAGCAAAGACTTGACTTCAGACACAAGTTTGTCCCGGTACTCGGCGAATAATCGAAAAATTGAAAAACTTGTATCGGAAGATGCCCGGCTAAAGAAAAACAACTTCCAGCATTAGTTGGAGTATCAGAAACAACAATTTTAAACATCCTACATCAACACCTTGGCATGACTAAAGTCTGTGAGAAAAAACCCATCACGAGGATGCTTTCTGTGCATCAAAAACACAAGCGCGTCGAAAGTTGTCACGAGTTTTGAACCGCTGTGGAGAGCAAAGGGAGGAAGTTATGGCCCGAACTGTAACTGGCGATGAAACTTGGGTTCACCATTATGAACCTGAATCAAAGCAAGAGTCGATGCAGTGGCATAAAATAGGCACACTCTCTCCTAAGAAGTATAAGGTGTCCCAATTGGCCGGAAAGATAATGGCGACGATCTTTTGGGATACAGAAGGTATCCTTTTGATTGATTATAAGGAACGTGGTGTTTCCATAACAGGAGAATACTACTCTTCTTTACTAGATTAATTAAAAGAAGCTCTTAAAGAAAAAAGGCGAGCAAAGCTTACAAAAGGCGTGCTCCTTTTGCACGACAATGCGCCCGTGCACACAAGCCATGTTGCGACGGCTGCCATTCACCGGTGCGGTTTTGAACAACTGCGCCACCCACTCTACAGCCCAGATCTGGCCCCAAGCAACTATTGTTTGTTTCCAAAAATCAAGAAAGAACTGCGTGGAAAAAAATTTGGCGATGATGATAAAGTGAAGTCGGCAATTTCGGCCGATTCTGATGCCCAAATCTTTTTTTTTAAACGGTATTAATAAATGATTTGATACATCTAATAAATGTATTAGTGTTAAGGGAGGATACATTGAAAAGGAAAAATAGTTTAATGTTTCATTTAATTATCCTTCCCTGTCACTCCACGAATTTTTTGACTCCCCCTCGTAGATGATTATGAACGATTTCTCAGATATTTGCAATTTGACATACAACAAATTGCTACATATACTAAATATACATATTTTGAAACTAAAGTCGAAACCACCAGTTTTAGTGAAAAATCTATTAAATTTGCAACATTAGAGAACACTGAGTATTAGCACGCGCCGAATGCGCCGCGTTATATGACGTTATCAGCATGCCTCCTTCAATATTCGGATATCTACAGCATTTTATAAAATGCGGCGCCGTATGCTGCAGCTGCAATGTGCGAGGTTTCATATGATTTCATACAACGAATTCTAAAATACGACGTGTCCGGCGCGTACGGTGCTGACAAATGTGCGTTCAGCTTTAGAAGGAAAGGTTTGAGAACAGTAGACAATTGCAACTTGCAACAGCACGAGACAATATTGAACGTACGTACGTGTGTACTGCTTACTATCAGACAACAGAGAATATATTGCTGTAATAAATGAATCAATGAATTATATATATTCTTCAACAGCTGGCACCGTCGTGGAGTGGGGCGTAGTCTGGTATCTACAGCGCGGCAGCTGGCCGTTGACTCTGGGCTGGAGTCGCTGGAGGCCGTCAGCAGCCACCTGCAGCTTGCCGCGCGCACTCTGCTGCACTCGCTCGGGTACGCATCGCATCGCACGTGGCTAGCAGTGCTGCAGTGCTGGAGTCGCTGGAGGCCGTCAGCAGCCACCTGCAGCTTGCCGCGCGCACTCTGCTGCACTCGCTCGGGTACGCATCGCATCGCACGAGGCTAGCAGTGCTGCAGTGCTGGAGTCGCTGGAGGCCGTCAGCAGCCACCTGCAGCTTGCCGCGCGCACTCTGCTGCACTCGCTAGGGTACGCATCGCATCGCACGAGGCTAGCAGTGCTGCAGTGCTGGAGTCGCTGGAGGCCGTCAGCAGCCACCTGCAGCTTGCCGCGCGCACTCTGCTGCACTCGCTAGGGTACGCATCGCATCGCACGAGGCTAGCAGTGCTGCAGTGCTGGAGTCGCTGGAGGCCGTCAGCAGCCACCTGCAGCTTGCCGCGCGCACTCTGCTGCACTCGCTAGGGTACGCATCGCATCGCACGAGGCTAGCAGTGCTGCAGTGCTGGAGTCGCTGGAGGCCGTCAGCAGCCACCTGCAGCTTGCCGCGCGCACTCTGCTGCACTCGCTCGGGTACGCATCGCATCGCACGAGGCTAGCAGTGCTGCAGTGCTGGAGTCGCTGGAGGCCGTCAGCAGCCACCTGCAGCTTGCCGCGCGCACTCTGCTGCACTCGCTAGGGTACGCATCGCATCGCACGAGGCTAGCAGTGCTGCAGTGCTGGAGTCGCTGGAGGCCGTCAGCAGCCACCTGCAGCTTGCCGCGCGCACTCTGCTGCACTCGCTCGGGTACGCATCGCATCGCACGAGGCTAGCAGTGCTGCAGTGCTGGAGTCGCTGGAGGCCGTCAGCAGCCACCTGCAGCTTGCCGCGCGCACTCTGCTGCACTCGCTAGGGTACGCATCGCATCGCACGAGGCTAGCAGTGCTGCAGTGCTGGAGTCGCTGGAGGCCGTCAGCAGCCACCTGCAGCTTGCCGCGCGCACTCTGCTGCACTCGCTAGGGTACGCATCGCATCGCACGAGGCTAGCAGTGCTGCAGTGCTGGAGTCGCTGGAGGCCGTCAGCAGCCACCTGCAGCTTGCCGCGCGCACTCTGCTGCACTCGCTAGGGTACGCATCGCATCGCACGAGGCTAGCAGTGCTGCAGTGCTGGAGTCGCTGGAGGCCGTCAGCAGCCACCTGCAGCTTGCCGCGCGCACTCTGCTGCACTCGCTAGGGTACGCATCGCATCGCACGAGGCTAGCAGTGCTGCAGTGCTGGAGTCGCTGGAGGCCGTCAGCAGCCACCTGCAGCTTGCCGCGCGCACTCTGCTGCACTCGCTAGGGTACGCATCGCATCGCACGAGGCTAGCAGTGCTGCAGTGCTGGAGTCGCTGGAGGCCGTCAGCAGCCACCTGAAGCTTGCCGCGCGCACTCTGCTGCAGTGCTGGAGTCGCTGGAGGCCGTCAGCAGCCACCTGCAGCTTGCCGCGCGCACTCTGCTGCACTCGCTCGGGTACGCATCGCACGTGGCTAGCAGTGCTGCAGTGTAATACCATAACATTTAAAATCCCTCTTCGCCTGTCTGGAGTGGCGATGATTGTATTCCCCTTCTATGGGAGAGGCTCATATCCAGCTTTAGACTGCTACGGGCTAGTAAATAAAGGAGTGCCTAAAAATTGTTTACATTCGTGGAATTAATAAAATTGTATTAATGTAGATTTTATGTACACACGCATGCACATGCACACGCACACGCATGTGTGCATGTGATCGCCACGTACAATGATATAGCGTGTTGTTACACGGTCACATTTGTTTTGTTTTTTATACTGAGGGTGCAAACTATTTCGCGGCTCACCTAATGGTAAGTGTCGACCGAAACCCATGAACAACTGCAACACCGGGGACATTGTATGTGCGTTGCCGGTCATTTAAAAGGAGTAAGCTCGTTTCTTGAAGGTCCCTAAGTCTTATAAAGGTAGGTCCGGAAATATGTAAACAATTCCACAAAGAAGTCGTGCGAGGAAGACGTACTCTATAGCTCCTTTAGTCTCGCTAAAACTTGAAAACGACTGGATCGATTTTGATTAAATTTTTTGTGTGTCTGAGTGGGTCTCTGAATGATTTAAACATTAACAATTGGACCCGGTAGGTAATAAAAGTATAACAAATGTAAATAAGGTATAAGGGTTAAAAAAAATTAAGTATTCAATCTTGTCCAACAGGTGGGAAATTCGCGGCACCTACGACCGTCAATTGATTGGCACCGCTCTCATACTACCGCTCGTCAGGCTTGGACTAGACCTGCCTTACGCCTAACTTGTAATCATTTAATCTGGTAAATATACACTTGTACCCGTAAACTAAGTTCTATTTAGTAATTTGTAAGTTCTCGTAAAAGTCCAGATATACAACGTTGCTTTACAATCCGAATCAGTGTCCTTGACACACTTCTTCACAGTAGTGCGCATAATGACGTCCTTTTGATGCTTGGAGAGCTTTCTCTACTCTTGAGCCTAAGCTTTCTAAGTAAAGGGCTGGTTCCACATCTTGAGTTCCTGCTTCAGTATATTCGCTCGCAGTGACGATAACGTCATCGAAGGCGAAGAAACTAGATTCTTCTTAAGTCGTCGACATTGTGTACTTGTGTGATGTAGTGTTCGTACTGCTGTTGTGTGTTGGGTTCATTTTCAAAATATTCTCTTTAGCGTTCGGCGTAGATTAAATTGGGGCAGCGCTGACGAAAGCAATATTGCTAACTTTGTACCAAACTGTACAAATCTTAACAACCAATTGTGCTCATTTTGGACGTGGTAGAGCCATGCTGAAACTATATTAGTAGTATAGTTGTAGCACGAATGGATCGGCTCGACCGGGGAAAGACCACGCTCTCACAGAATACCAGCGTAAAATAGCAGTTTAAAACTGCTGTGTTTCATATGGTGAGTGTAAAGAACCGGAGACCCTTTTTACTGGAAAAGAGGCATTCCATCTTAGTCCGAACGGGTGACAACGCATCTGCATTTTGATTCGCAAGCAAGGATGGATGTAGATGTCTATGGGCCACAGCAACCACTTACCATCAGGTGGACTGTGTGCTCGTTTGTCACCCTATCCTATAAAAAAAAAATACTTTTTACTGGAAGGATATACGTACGTTGTTGTACTATATAACTGTTGATGAGAATTTTTTGAATATTTATTAAATACCAAGTAATGGAATGAAAATTTCGAACAACCTTGGGGAATTACCACTTTAGTTATGTGGTCACCAACCATCTAACTTCTTATTTTTCAATTAAAATAATCTAAAATATTATTTTTGAAATATCGTCGACCTAATTATCAAAATTCGTAAGTCCGAATGAGATAATTTTACAGGAGCAACGAAAAACCGTTTTTTGTTTTTATATTAAGATATTTTTATAAAGTCGCTGTTACTTTGAGTTCAAAATGAGTGTAGATTCATTTTTTACTAAGAATATTATTGATTTTGCAGGTAATTTATAAAATAATGGACTTACGAGTTTTAATTTTTATTCAAGTTGGACTTACGGCTTTTTCTAGGATATACGCAGTTTTACGTTTACATTTTTATCAGTTTTTATACAATGCAGATGACTTACGCAGTTTTATTATTCCATTTTTATATAGGGGGGATTAACGAAAAAATAATGCACTCTTAGAATCACCTTTGTTTTTTATTAATCAAATAACATAATAGGAACTTCTATTAAAAAAAAACTCTTGTAACATAAAAATCAATAACTTTCATCAGTCTCTAATGTCTTAAAAATAAAATTACTTTTAACAATAATTGTTCACTCTTTGGAATGGGTAAAGTAAATAAAACTAGGTACATTAAACAATACTTGGTACTAATCAGATAAATGTAGGAAGGCCTTAGTGTACCTTAAGTGGGGTAGGTTATCATAACTTTTATAATCTTAGTAGGTACCTACCTACCACATCATTAGTGTAACTAGTTAGGTATGTGGTAGGTTATCATAAAAGTTATGATAATCTTTCTCCATGGTATGCTTGAGGTTCTGAAGATCCTGATACTTCTCTTTTTTAATCTTCAGCCTTGCCGAATAAAGCTGAGGAACAGTATCCCACGGAATGAAACTGATTGTTTTAGTTCTTGTTGGGAGCCCTTCCTAATCAGTAGCTGAATGTCTCAACTTGAACTCAATTCTTCCATCTGGAGTGTACTTGAGAGTCCTTATGTTTGTGACTGTAGGGTCACCTATTCTTTTTCCAGGTCTGATTGATTTGTAGAACTTCAAAGTATGTTCAACATCTTTAAAGAAGTGGTGATAGAGATACTGTACGTCATAGGGATTTTTCTTGCAAGCAGTTTTGGCTATGTAAACATAGTCGGCCGGAATATTTATCTTTTTATTTTTTAACGCTCTTTCTATGACCGAGTGCATACTATCGCACTCCATTTGCGTATGCCCTTTTTCGAGGTACTTCTGTTTGATGGTTACTTTCTTTTCCATGCTGTAATTCAGTAGAGCATTCGATAGTACCACATTTCGGTTCTGGTAGGTACAACCGTCACTGTAGATAATTATTTCCTTGTTATGTTGCGTTGTGTTTTGTGTCCTGAACTTTTCGAAAGCTGTCACGATTATAGTCGAAAATTCATTGCTCGTCAGTTTTCCTTCGCATTCGTTCCAAATATAACAGTAACCCAAATTTCTTTTACAATCGTAAAGTGTGAAATTATGCACAATGAGTTTGGTCTTATAGTAGAGTGCCGAAACATTCGAACGTGGGCTTAAAAGCACCGATTGTAAATCCATGGTAAGGACTTCGTGTTCCATGGAAATGTCCTTAGCGAGTTCTTTTCGAGCCTCGTCTTTCTTATCACGATGAGTTTTATAGTCAATATCTGAAACATTACCAGCTTTGTAAAACTCACAAATATCACACAAGTACTTTTTTGGGCTAAATAAAGACAAATTGAGTGTTTCAAACATGTTGAAAAAAGTGGTAATGCTTAATGGCTCAAGGTTCTCTCTGACACAGAAGTCTTTTCTGTAAGTTTCATAGAGCTGAGATTTTGATGTCCAGATTGGTTCAAGATACAACTTTGACGAGTCTTTTCGGCAGTAGTGTGATTCAAGTTTTGGCATAGAATCAAAAAACTTGCGTAACTGGTTTTTAGCTTCCACTTTGGTATTATTTTTCGGTGCATCTTTGGGATCATCTTCATTAATAATCCACTTCTTTATCACCCATTCCCCAACACCTAAACTGTTAAGGAACATGGTTTTGCAGACCCGAAATCGAATCCCCGTGCTATCAGTTAAATATAACTCTACAGAGTTTTTCCGCCTAGATGATGTACCAGCACACCTCTCTCTTTCTTTTTTCTTAGAAATCGAAGACATTTTAACAAACACCTTCTTTTCCTTCCAACTCATTTTCCAAAACTTCTCAAACATTGTTTGTCTTTCATCTTCTGGTATTTTATCACATTGCATCTTGATATCCCCTTTCCAGCTTAATTTGCATTTGCATCTACTTACATCTCTCTCGCGGGCTTAGGTTCAATAAAGCCCCATTTATTTCCTCTCTACTTCTTTCCTAAATAAGCCTTACCTTTTTCTCTTTGTTCCTTGTTTTTATTTGCGTCCCATTGGTGGGGTTCACTTTTCTTTTGTCTTTTTCTTGGAGGCGGTGACGAGGTAGTGATAGCCTGCTCAACTGTTTCTGATGACGTTAGATCCGAATCTAATGGAACAGAGCTGATGCTTTTTAAAGAATCTTGGCTCGTGGATCTTCGGCAGATAGATCTATCATTATTAATTAAGATGTTAAAGGGGCAGTCCCTCAATACTTAATAATTATCTGTTAGTACCACGGAGCATCCTGGTTTAGTGTGTTCTTCTGATAACCTCGGCGTAGAAATATCTACAGGTTCAACCGTTTCTATGGGATTCAGAGTAACACATTCAGTTATTGATGACTGTAGATCTGAATCTAATACAACAGGAATGCTTCTTGCAGAATCTCTGTTTGTGGATCCTTGATGAGATCCATCATTTCTAATCAACACTATTGAATTGTCACACTGTACCACGTAGCATCCTGGTTCGATGCTCAGTTTTTCGGGCGGAATATTCCGAAGTATTTTTGCGGCGCGTGAATTTTGCAACATTATGTAGGTATGTATTTAACTAAAACAACGAAAATAATGCTTAGAGTTAGACAAAGTAAAAAACAAATTACTATTCAATAAATTCAAAGTTCGTATCTCCATGGTAAACAGTCACAACGCAAAGCTAAGCAAACAATCAAACTTCTTAACTCCATCCCATAGCAAAATAACTAATTTCGCTTATTAATTGCAAAATTTAATAGCTAGATCAAATAATAACATGAAACAAACTCACCTTCTACTCTATTCTATCTAAATAATCACATTTATCACAATATTTGTCTAAAAAGTTAACCTACGACATGACGTCCACACCTCGGAGCTCTCAAGCCGCACTAAACGCGGGAGTTACGAATATTGCAAACAACAAAATGGCGTCGTGGAGTTACGTATTTTTATAAATGTCGAATAACTTTTTAAACAACTTTCCGCGGGAGATACGAAGTATACTATCAGATGCGTTTTAAGATTTACCGATAGATGGCATTAAAACAAAAAATAAACATATTTTGGAGTTATGCATTCTTATAATTAGGCCCACGAAATGTGGTTTTTATGTCGCTGAGTAGCAGCACACTAGTGTACAACTCGCTGGAGGGTGGCAGGGTGCTGTTACTGGGATTAATTAAGTTAGTGAGACATTGCATCTTCTTCCTTAACCGTTTAGTCCGCAAAGCGTCCGTGTCGAATTCAGAGGACTGTTAGCTCATTTATAATATCATATAAAAAATAACAATATATTTATTCCATTTTTATATGTAGTAGGAGTGAAATTCGGTAAGATATATAGCAATCAAGCTTAAAAAAGTATAAAAAATTAAGAAATAGATTAGTGTAATTTCTTGAGGGAGACCTATCTTCAGAATTGAACTTGTGAAGGACTGTAACGTTAAGTATGATATAATAATATTTATGATTCCAAAACAGAGTCCTTTTGATTTAGTAATTTAAGCCTGCTTTCCAAGTTTCTTAGCCAAAAATATAATAATTATTATAAAATTATATAGACATTCTAAAAATGTAATGTGAAGTATACTTTAGAAACTAATATATGTATGTAATAATATTTGCTCAATATGTAAGTGCGCGTTAGGAGGAGCAATCTCAAATATTGTGATATTTTCCAATATAAAATAATTTGTATGTATAGTTGGCTGGACAAAGAATCTCTGCCTTTGTTATTATAATGTGTATTTGTTATTGTAATCATGATAGACTTATTACATACAAGAGATCTTCCTGTAAAGAATTTTGATATGCAAAAATTAATGTAATACTGATAAGCATTTATAAAAAAATATATTTTGTACCAGTCTTTTTGATGAACTTATTAAAAATTATAGCTTACAAGTAACTAACGAAGTTTTTATTTCCCTAAGCCTTCTCTATCCATTAACGTGTCCTTTGCGCGGAACAGAAGCTCCAACTTCGATGCTCCAACTGCCACCTGAAATTAAATTCAGTATTGTTATTTCGTGTATAATAGAACTAAGTCTACGATTACACCTTCCACATCATCTCGATGGTTAGCAATCCACCACCGGGAGTTTTTCTAGAAACTTCTTGTAAAAGATCCTGCTCTCTGTAAGGTCAGTAAAACACCTCGGTTATAAGCCCCACAAATTGGTAATGCGCTGGAACCTCGTCACATTAACATCCACGTGACGTCATTCGCAATTAAAAAGTACAATGAATTTTTTTTTAATTTATACTAATATTATTTATGTGAAAGTAACTGTCTGTCGCTTTCAATTTTAAACCGCTGATAAGCTACAAATAAAATCAACTATTTAAAAAAAAGTTAATGTTCATTTTATTTCTACATTTAAAAAATTTTGTAATCTAACCCAATTCCTCAACTCCACTCATATAATCTACATCGGATATAGAATTGGTTTCCGACATTCTGAGTCAAAAACAAGCAAAAAAATATTAGTATTAATATTATAATTAATAAACAATAATTTATATATAATTAATTATATTAATTAATATTCTGACTTAACAATAAAAAACAAACCAGATAACTAGAAAAAATAACAATAAAAAATGTGCGTGTTCACAACTCGATACGCGTACTCGCCGGCCAGTATTGCTAACTAAATTTGCGGGGCTTATACGAACGTTCATTGGCGGTGGTGGTCATGTACCATGAGATATTTTTGGTTGTGGCAAATCAGTTGCTACGTATGCCGTGGCATTGGCAAAATTGATTGTACAAAACTTTGCATCTCCATTTACAGGCACACATTAGCAACAGGCAATGCTTCGATGAATTGGTCGGATAAATTCGCCGTTTCAGCCACATCACCGTTTCATTGTGACAAGTTTCACCATAGTCATTGAACAACAAAATACTAGATAGTATAGTCGGCAACTAATTTGGCAAGGTTTTGGCGTAGTGGGGGAAAGTTTGCGCTTGTACCACGGAACGTGGACGGACACGTTGCGGGAGACAAGAGTCGTCTGGCCAACCAATCTCGCGCTCGGAACGATGCTACCTCGTTCCTCGCGCCCCGCTCGATACAGAAACTGAAACAGAAACTTTTTTATTCAATATAGATTATAAATAATACTTATTGAAAGTCACTCTTTTGTATGATTACCACTGGTTCTAACTAAAGAGATCTAAAAAACGACTTCTGCGCATCTAACGAATCTTGCCCAGTTAGACGCTGGCAACTATACAAGGAATAATTTAAAATTTTGTACTGCCGACTGCAATATAAGTTATTAAGAATAACTCAAAAACTATTAGTCTGACCTTGATCAAATTCATATGGGAACACACGAGACCGGTTAACTCACTAAAAAGTTATGAGGTAATACACATAAAAAAACACAGTCGAATTGAGTACCGTCTCCTTTTTGGAAGTCGATAGACAAAAGGATCACTGCAAAAAATTTGAATGAATAGCTACTCTCGTTACGACGCAATAAAGTGCAATTAAGCTCGCAACGCTGTCTAATATTATATTCAAAGGAGAACGGAATATTTTTTTTCGCACGGGTAATTTCTGGATCTTTACAACAGCTCCACCTGCCGTGTCCAATTGTGAATCTAAACCATCTAGGGATCCACTGAAACGCAAAAAAATTCATAAAGATCGGTCCAGCCGGATACAAGCAGTTATTGATTTATATTTATATTAGGTCTTTACCTATGAAATTGTCGTTGTTTATGAAGTAAGTTAACGTATTTTTTTTCTATATTTTTTATTTCTATCACAGTAAGCACTCATGCAATCGATGGATCTTTCATCTTTGCCAACGCAGTGGGTGTTTATTGATTCTCTTGAAGAAACCAGCTGACCGGGAGGTAACAAATTCTTCCAAGACATTTTGTACTGCTTCTCGGGTATTGAATCTTTTTACCGTCAAAAACTTAACCAAATTCTGGAAAAAGTAGAAGTCTATAGGCGCAAGGTCTGGTGAGTACGGCGGATAACGGAGAGCTTCCAAACCCTAGCTCTAATCCCCAACAGTAATTCTCGTCCCGTTTGGTAAGAAGCTGTGATGAATCACACCGAGGCTAGACCACCAAACAGTGACCATCACTGTTCTAGGGGTAAGTTTACATTTAGGATATTGCTTAGGAGCTGAACTGAAAAAATTGCAGTCAACAAGTGTTTGAATTTTTTCTTTCTCTTTTCATATGGTTGAAATTATCGAGTGTGATACACCATATTCATTGTAGTTTATTGATTGGAACTCCGCTCTCTAGCTTTGATATAGTACGCGATTTTTCTTCGGAATTGATTTATTTCTTTTTCTTTGCGACATGTTAAGTTTCACAATTAACTCAACAATATGCTTTGTTGAGTCTTGTGTATAGATAAGTAACAAACTAAGTGAATAGATATATAAGAATAAGAAAGCGGGCTTTCTTATTCTTATATATACTACTGCTTGCACGTGTACTTTGTTTCTGAGAATTATAAAACACCTAAACACAGTATAAATAAATATGAACAGTACGGAAACTAAGCCTAGTTGAGGACATAATTACCTACGCTCCGTTGAAGCAATAGGGTTGCAACTTTTAATGTTTTTGATATTGTTTTTTTTTTTACATTTTTGTTCTGTAGTGATCAATCAATCGAATTTAAATAACTAGCTTACAAATACAATTTAAATAGGTAATCTCATGGCGTCGGTTAATCTCAGCAAGACTATAGTTTAGACATGGAAAATAATTTAAAAAAATTAAATAATTGATACCTATTGCAACCGCCATCTTGGATTTATATTTCGACAGCACTATCGGCTTCAACAATACCCATGAAAATGGCACCCATGACGAAAAAATTAATACCTATTGCAGCCGCCATCTTGGATTTACTTTTTGTTACCACTATTGAACTATCAGCTTTAAATAGCCTCAAAACCGCCGCATTCTGGATTTACAAATAAGTTCACGAATTCATTATGATCGATCACACGGACTTATTATTTGATAACAATTATAACAATAACAATAAAAATCATTCTTACCTTTCAAAATCAGCAGGAAGCTTAAAATACGATAGCTCCGGTTTTGATGAAGCAGAGTTCAAACAGCCGTATACAACGCAATACGTTCGTGGCATTTTTAAAAAGTCTTGACGCGACACTCGCTACTGAGAACATCGCGGCGAGCGCTTAGGAGTCTCGTCGTTGCGCATGTTTGTGTGAGTGTGCCGTTTCGAGTGTTTGTATGTAGTTTCTGTACTATTCCTACTATATATTTATACTGTGCCCGAAACTCGACACGTTTTTATTTACTTTTTCGATAGCCATTGAATAGCCATTGACCATTATACTGTACCAGATGTGGATACTATGACCCATTCAATTTTGTCGTCGCTAGTCGTTCTAACAGATAAAATTCTCCAAAATATTCGTTAAAGTCGGTTAGTGAGGTATGTTGTAATAAGCATTCAGCCGGGACCTATGGTTTTGGTCAATATAATCGGTATGTTGTTCTAAAATCTAAGAGATGTCGTCCTAAACGATTTTAACTGTAATAACTAATAACACATTAAAAGGTTACAAACCACTGTTACTGATTTAACCTGTCAGACCTTGACATTTTATTAGACAAACTTAGTCAGAACTATGGTCAGGCCAAAAACAATTCTTTCTAATGATGGTAATGGTAAATATAACTTAGGAGTCATTACTATGTTCTGCTACTATGCTAATTTCTGAATGTATTCAGTTTAAATTTAAGCGTCAGTAGCCTAATGGCAGGACGCGGACCGCGATCTCGAAAGGTCGTTCGAATCCACCATTCGACTACTGTCGTGAACCACTTCTAACACAAGCATTTTAAGCTTACCAGAAGTGGTTAAAGGGAATATTAGTAATGTTTAATAGCATTACTAGTATCTTTTTTAAGAAAAAAAAATATATTATTTGCTAGAAACTAGAAGAGATACAGTTAGGTTTCTCAGATTTATACACCCAAATTAAAAAATAATATTTGAAATCTACTTTTCCTAATATAGAAATATGTACGGATCAAGTCTTTTCCATGCGCATGATAGCGGAGAAGTTTTTGGCTAAAAACCAGAAAGTTTTTTGTGCGTTCATGGACTTGGAAAAGGCTTATGACAGAGTGGACAGGAATGTGTTATGGCAAACACTGAACTCATTTGGGTTGAGCGCTGGCTTGATACAGGCATTAAGATCTCTTTATAGGGACTCTAGTGCTTGTGTCAGGATCAACGGGGTCTACTCGGACTGGTTTGGCATTCATAAAGGTGTCAGACAGGGATGTGTGGCGTCCCCGTGGCTGTTTAACTTATTTATGGACAGTTGTTTGCAAACTTTGAAAGTTGAAGAATGTGGGTTGAGAATGGGTGAGTCAACCGTCAAATGCCTTTTGTACGCCGATGATCAAGTCATATTTGCATCGTCGGCGGCCGAGTTGCAAATGATGGTTACTTTAATGAATTGGTCATTGAAAGAAAGGGGTATGAAAGTGAACGCAAGTAAGACGAAAGTGATGGTTTTTGAAAGAGAAGAAAGTAAAACTTTATGTGAAATAAGAATAGAAGGGGAGTTGATTGAGCAAGTGGATGAGTTTGTATATTTGGGATGTTTATTTAGCAGGGATGGTAGATATGATAAGGATATAGAACGACGAGTGAACGCAGGAAATAGAGTAAATGGGGCTCTACACGCTATTATGAGGAGTCAGAATGTGTCAACTAAGGCACGTATGGCAATTCATAATGCTGTGTTAGTCCCTACTTTAATGTATGGTAGTGAAAGTTGGGTCTGGCAGAAGAAGCATGAGAGTAGAATAAATGCTGTAGAAATGCGTTCCTTAAGGAGTATGCTAGGGCTGAATCTGAATGACAGGGTGAGAAATAGTGTGATAAGAGAAAAGTGTGGTTTGCAAGATGACGTTGTGACAAGGATTAAGAAAGGAATGCTTCGGTGGTTTGGTCATGTAGAAAGAATGAACGAGGAAAGAGTGACAAAGCAAATTTATGTTGCGGAATTGAACGGCAGGGTCGAGAAGGGACGCCCTAGACGAAGGTTTATCGACCAAATCGGCGATACATTAAAAATGGGCCAGATTAGGAGTACCCTTAACCGACGAGCGTGTATGCGTAGATATATGGATGTAAAAGAGGCGAGAGAGGTGTGTCAGGATCGCGCCAAATGGAAGTCCGTAGTCTCTGCCTACCCCTCTGGGTGACAGGCGTGAGTGTTTATGTTATGTTAAATAAGTTTACGAATTTTTTAAGCATGATGGTCACGAATTGTAGCGGCGAGAGATCATTTTCAGCATTAAAGTATATAAAAAATGATCACCGAAATGCCATGTTAAATCCTCGATTGAATTATCTTTCGATTATGTTTATAGAATCGAATATTTTAAATAATATAAGTTTTGAAGATATAATTTCTGATTTCGCTCACAAAAAATCAAGAAAAAAATTGTAATGTTACATTTCCATATTACATAATAAATATAATATTATATTATAAATTAAATGATTAAGGTAATTAATTACTTTATTTTTATTACTATTATGGGGATTTTAAAGCTTACGATTTGTTATTCAACGTTCTTTCTAAAGGATGATTGTAAATGATTTTTTGCGATTGGGGGGCCCTCAACATGCCTTGGGCCCTAGACCCGGGCCTATTAGGACTTTGTGTAAAGACGGCACTGATGGTAAATATAACTAAGGAGTCATTACTATGTTCTTATCCAAAAATAAAAAAATATCAACAATTAAAATATCGAATTATTTGTATGAAGGTCAAGTGAGCGCTAGAGTAACGACAATTCAAGACAATCTGTCGATAAATGAAATGATTTTGAAAAATTATCAGTTACCGTGTAGAGGCGGAGTTAATTTTGTTAGGTTAAATCAGTGACAGGAGTAACGAACCTGGGCTGTTTGTGTCCTGTGAAATTTACAGCTAGTGCTTAGCCCATGAGCTACCACGGCTCTCCTGAGCTACCTTATATAAATATCCTATTATAAATTCTTATGTAATTAATATTGTTAATGTATATACTTTTATTGTATTAACATAATAAAAAAACAAATGTAGTAGTAATTGGTAGAGCCATGCTGCAGCTATATTAGTAGTATAGTTGTAGCACGAATGGGTCGGCTCGACCGGGGAAGGACCACGCTCTCACAGAACACCAGCGTAAAATAGCAGCTTAACGCTGCTGTGTTTCGTATGGTGAGTGTAGAGAACCAGAAACCCCTTTTACTGGCAAAGAGGCATTCCATCTTAGTCCTCACGGGTGACAACGCATCTGCATCTTGAGTCTTTATTGAGGAAAGATGTAGATGTCTATGGGTCACAGTAACCACTTACCATCAGGTGGACTGTGTGCTCGTTTGTCACCCTATCCTATAAAAAAACAATGAACAAAGAAAAAAGGACATAGAAACTCTCATAGAATAATATAATTATAGCGATATACTCAGTTGGAGCCTCTAAAAATAAAAAATAAATTAAAACATAGGCATACTTTATTACGCTATCTTTAACCAAAGCTATTTTTCTACCGACTTCAAACAGGAGGAGGTACTCAATTCGACTCTATGTTCTTTTATGTGTGTCACCTCACAACTTCTTTCTGGGTGAACTGATTGCAATGATTCTTTTTGCTTGAAAGCTGGTGTATCACATGTGGTCACATATAAATTTGATTAAGGTCTGACCAATAATATTATTCTTAATACTTTATATTGAAGTCTTTGTACAAAATTTTTAATTTTAAATTATCGTTGAAAACAACTTCGCCATAATGTTCACTATATATATCGAAATTATAACATAAAACGTAATTTTCGCATATTGGACTTTGTGTAATATGATAATTTGTGTTTTTTTTTTTACATGATTTATAGTGATAACTCACACTTTAATTTTCAGTTAATTCTAACTATCTATACTAATATAATAAAGCGGAAGAGTTTTTTTGTTTGTTTAAACGCGCTAATCTCTGGAACTACCAGTCCGATTTGAAAAATTCTCTTTGTATATTATAGCCAGATTCATGTGGAATAGTATAGGCTATCTAGCATTAAGCTATATCACTCAACTAGCCTTAAATATGGATATTTGTTAAGCAAGTCAGAAGAAAAATCACTCCCGAAATTATTTATCCGCGTACGCTGGTGTTATCGTTAGGGATACGTAAATACAATGTTCTAGAAAAATATAGACCTTTACTCCGTCTAAAAAAAGTCCGCGATACCATATGTCTATTTCTCTTATACATAAGCCATAATTTGGTATTTTGTGACAAAAAAATATTGATAATTTAAAAGTGATTTATGAGCGTTATTATTAGGCATGGCCTATTTATCTTTACGAACGAAAGTTACTTCATCATCAAGACAATTTTATGAAGATAAACTTTGTTCTTTATACCATGTTATTTGGACGCATAGTTTAAGAGATAATGTAAAATTAAAATAATTCAATACTTGGCTGGACGCGCGAACGACGCTTAAACCATAGCCGTTATAAAATGCTTGAACTAGGTTATGTCGCGCATCTCGGACACGTGATGACGCAGGTGAAACCGCGGTGCACAGCTAGTTAAATATAAAGTGATACGTGAACGACACAGTATTTGAAATGGAAATTTCATAAAGTGTATAACACTGTTACGAAGCAAAATATAAGCAAATAACTTTTAAAAACAGTTTAATTAAGAATAATTACCTTTTATTTAAAAAAAAACTAACAACAAATTTGCTTTTGTACCCCGTTAATTGTTTTTAAATTTATATTTGCCTCTTACACTCACACTCACACATGGCGAAGTAAATAGAAGTGTGTGAAGTAAACGCGGCGCGCAGGTAAAAGCGGAACTTCGTCGTTTGAAGTAAATTCTCTTAATTTAGCGAAGCGTAATTTAGTAACGAAACTAATTCTAATAAAATTTTTGTTGTATAATTGTTATAAATATCATTTAAAAAAGTATTGTTGTGAGCACTCTTAACTATGGTTCTGACTAAACGTAGTGATTATATACTCTTTGGTTTTGAGTGGTCCTTTCTAAATATTAACATACTCTTTGTAGCTTTCTACAAAGGTGACCTTAGACTATCTCATTGTATAGTACACAGAATTGACAGATTAAGGTGGCAATCTAATATGAGTCGGAGAGGAGAGCGAGTGAGGATGGCAAGGTATTTCCAAACAAATTAAAGACGCACTTCGCAATAATAGAGTACCTTGAGGTGGTCGGGGTGGTGCGGGGGGAGTACCTTGAGGTGGTCGGGGTGGTGCGGGGGGAGTACCTTGAGGTGGTCGGGGTGGTGCGGGGGGAGTACCTTGAGGTGGTCGGGGTGGTGCGGGGGGAGTACCTTGAGGTGGTCGGGGTGGTGCGGGGGGAGTACCTTGAGGTGGTCGGGGTGGTGCGGGGGGAGTACCTTGAGGTGGTCGGGGTGGTGCGGGGGGAGTACCTTGAGGTGGTCGGGGTGGTGCGGGGGGAGTACCTTGAGGTGGTCGGGGTGGTGCGGGGGGAGTACCTTGAGGTGGTCGGGGTGGTGCGGGGGGAGTACCTTGAGGTGGTCGGGGTGGTGCGGGGGGAGTACCTTGAGGTGGTCGGGGTGGTGCGGGGGGAGTACCTTGAGGTGGTCGGGGTGGTGCGGGGGGAGTACCTTGAGGTGGTCGGGGTGGTGCGGGGGGAGTACCTTGAGGTGGTCGGGGTGGTGGAGCGGGCGCGGCGCGGGCGCCAGCGCGGCGCGCAGCGCGGCGGCGGCGCGCGCCTCGCCGCACGCCGCCGCGCGCCCCGCCAGCTGCACCAGCGTGTAGCGCAACCCGAAACTCTTCTCCTTGCGAACAATCACAAACTATTAACACGGCTTATTAAATTAAATAGCTCTCGAAGACAAACTGCCCTGCACCGGCAAACGAACTCCAACGCACCCCCAATTTTTTTTAATATAGAATTATTTTAACAAACGAGCACACAGTTCACCTGATGGAAATTGGATTTATTTATCCGGAATCAAAATGCAGATGCGTTGTCACCCATGAAGACTAAGATGGAATACCTCGTTTCCAGTATAAAGGTTCTCCGGATCTTTACACTCAAAATACCAAATACAGCAGCATTTCACGCTGGTATTCTGTGAGAGAGCGGTCCTACACCGGTCGAACCAACCCATTAGTTCGTGATTCTACGATGGTGTGACAACCTGGTAGGAGATGCAAGAAATCGATGGATGGTTTGTGCTTTGTGACCACCCTTGAGGAAGACCTATGTTAAGCAGCGGACTTGTTATGGAAATGACGATAACAAGAAAAACATCTTTTTTCATAAAACTAAAATGTTAGAGGCGCTAGCAGTCACCCTGACGGTGGCTACTGCAACCAATGGACCTCCGGCAATCAACTTATAAAAGACTGCCAATGCGTTATCACATCTGAGGACTGAGATAAAATGCCTCACAACCTACAGTTATACTCGCTCTCTATACTCTTCAAACTGCATCATATGCTGCATGCTGCTTTACGACACAAATAAGTAAACAGTTTCATACCCAAACGGTCTCTTAAACAGAAAGAAAGTCCTTCCGCCACATTAGTGTTCTCTCATCAAATCCATTTGGATTTACGCTCTGATCATAATGGGTCTTTTCTCTCTCACAGTTATTGGAGTAATTCTCCAAAACCATCTAATACACTTCGTCCAGATCGTTACCAAAGTTCGTTCGTTGCTACAGGCTTTGGACCAAAACATGTACGCTATGGTTATGTAGACTATTTAAAGCCTAATTTATGTACAATATTAATTATTTTTTGAAAAGATATACTGCTCTGTCCTAAACTATACCTTAATGATTAATTTAAGCTAATGACTAAGTATTCCATATTAGTCCTCAGATGGTGCAACACATCTGCTTCTCTATTCTTAACCAATGGTCCGAGAGCTCATGACGCATTTTTCATGAAGTGTTTGATGCATCATGAAACTTTGTTTAAAGGTATCAGTCGACTCAATAAGCAGGTATATGACTGTCTGCCTGGCCTACCTGGGTACACCTGGTACTGCGCATACAGTTAAGTCGAAAAAAAATTTGCCCAAAAAAAAGTGTTTGATTCAAATAATAATAATGACTATCCGTTAGCTAAGTTTATAAACAATTAAGAAAAAAAATGGCAGACACTTCTGAAGGGGTTTACATAGGGGCAGACGACCACAAAGTTGTATTTTCAAAAATTCCAAAAAAAGTGTTTGATTCAGTCTGCCATTTTTACAGCGTGTTTATTATGTATAATAAAATATTCTCACAAAAAGGCAGACAGTTTCTCCGGGGGTTACTAATTTAAAAATCTATACAAATAAATAATCACTTTTTAAATGGTCCATATTTCCTATCATAATAATTAATACATCTGTATCACATGATTTGATAAGTACATTGACAGCAGAATCCGATTCCAATTGACAAACATGAAAATAATTATACTTTTTTAAGATTATTTAAATAGCTGCTGATAAAATAAAA
The DNA here is from genome assembly GCA_963668995.1 of Parnassius mnemosyne. NCBI lineage: Eukaryota > Metazoa > Arthropoda > Insecta > Lepidoptera > Papilionidae > Parnassius > Parnassius mnemosyne. The sequence continues at coordinate 34,481,333 of CAVLGL010000090.1, read as the reverse complement.
AGCTGTTCCCCGCGACTTCGCCCGCATGTAATTTAGGGTTTTATTTTTTTTGCGCGGTACCCTAATAATTTTTTTTAAATTTAAAAGCAGCCTAAAATACTCGTTATAACATCAATTATCTGCCAGTGAAAGTCCCGTCAAAATCGGTCCAGCCATTTCGGAGATTAGTCGGAACAAACAGACAGACAAAAATTTTAAAAATTGTGTTTTTGTTATAAATATCGTATATAATGTCTTATGCGTTTAGTAAAAAATTATTATTTTGAAATTAAAAACAGACATTTAAATTTTATTTATTTGTATAGATTTTTAAATTAGTAACCCCCGGAGAAACTGTCTGCCTTTTTGTGAGAATATTTTATTATACATAATAAACACGCTGTAAAAATGGCAGACTGAATCAAACACTTTTTTTGGAATTTTTGAAAATACAACTTTGTGGTCGTCTGCCCCTATGTAAACCCCTTCAGAAGTGTCTGCCATTTTTTTTCTTAATTGTTTATAAACTTAGCTAACGGATAGTCATTATTATTATTTGAATCAAACACTTTTTTTTGGGCAAATTTTTTTTCGACTTAACTGTATGCGCAGTACCAGGTGTACCCAGGTAGGCCAGGCAGACAGTCATATACCTGCTTATTGAGTCGACTGATACCTTTAAACAAAGTTTCATGATGCATCAAACACTTCATGAAAAATGCGTCATGAGCTCTCGGACCACAAGGATGGATATCATATATTCACACATCAATAGAATCTAGAGATAATTGATAGAATCAGGCGTTACTTTGCGGAAATCCATTATAATGGGGGTGTCCTGCGTCATCATGTCATCCGTGGCAACATAAATTAGCCGGTTTTTATTGTTATATTAATCGTTTGTTTACTGTGCCATTAAGTAAAGAAAATTATTTAAAAGAGCTTAATTTGATTTACCAAATTGCGGTCTCTAACAGTTATTCAAAGAATTTCATTGACAATGTAATCAAAAAGAAACAAAAGCTTGTCGTACGCATTTCTCTGTACGCGGTTAAACCTCAAAATGATCGTCGATATGTTGGCAGTTTGACCTACTTAGGTTCCATATCTGAAAAAATAACTAATACTCTTCGACAGAGTGGCGTGTACGTGGCATTTAAAACAAACAATTCACTTAGGAATATCTGTAATTATAAAGATAAGTTAGATATTCGTCTAAAGTCTGGTGTTTATAAACTTGTTTGTGACGAATGCCATGCCGTTTACGTGGGTCAGACTGGTCGCAACTTTGAAACACGTTATAAAGAGCATTTAGCCGCGTACAGGAATTGTAACCCCGATAAATCACATTTTGCTAAACATCTCTTAGACACTGGATACAGCCTAGCCAATGACCACACCTTTAAAGTCTTACATACTTGTAATAAAGGGCTACGACTGTGTGTGCTGGAACAGTTAGAGATAGTAAAAAATAATAACGGTAATGTTGACTGCTGAATGAACAAACAAATGTTTCCAACTCTCCTCTCTTAAACATGTTTAAGCCTGTTCCTTGATGATATATAGCCTCGCAACATGGTCGTTTGTCACCCTCACGGTGCGGTTGGTTTGGCGTTTGGTTGCGTGGTTGTAGGGTAGGCGGACGTTTCGCAGTAGTTTGTTGTTAATTTCACAGCAAATATCGGCGTACGTCAGGCGGTGATTGTCGCATGACGTAATCGCTCGCTACGTAATTGGAGCGCGGTTGCGTCAGCAAGTAGTATATTAGTAGTAGTAATATATTAGTATAGCAGTAGTTTCGGCTCGCCGCTCACTTAACGGTCAGCCTCCGCAGTCTACTTCACCACCTGAGGATGCCCCGTGTAGAGGCGAAACACGTGTCGTATTTTCGAGAGTGGTGTGTCGTGCCTAGTGTGGTGGTTCTGGGGGTAGTAGTGCTGGGATTAACGCCAACGGGTATAGTGCGCACGATTGAGGGAGGGGGGAGGTCCCCTTAAAACTGGGCAGGACACATCATTTTCTTTCTTTACGCGGAATTAAGCAAATTAGTTTATAACAACCCCATTAGAATCTAGAGATATTTTATATTTTATCAAATCTATGAAGAATTTTCTGATATAGTAAATGGAAGAAAGATAGGTATATTTTTTAGATTTTATATATTTTAAGGTCTTTAATAAAAAATAAAAAACATTTCGTATTTTTTTGTTTTAAAAAAATGTTAATTTTTTGATCGCCGTAGAAAATTTGCATGATAAAAAAAACTTCATCTCTTTCATATAAAACTATTAATTTTAATTAAAATTGAAAAACCCTTATAAAATCTTATTATTTATAACCAGTGTTGCCACTTCTTACATTAATTACACATCGACATCGATTGTACATACTTAAAATTAAATTGTCAATGTCTTGCTGCGGTATGAGGTCCCATGTTCTTTACAAGTGTTCGTAAAGTTGTTGTTACGTCGTCAAATTTGGAAATCTCTCAAAGCTTTTCGTTGTAACATGTTTCAGGCATGCTCGATAGGATTTAAGTCGGACGACTGTTTAGGCCAATCCAAAACTTGAATACCACGGTAAAAGTTTTGGATTGGCCTGCACAGTCAGTTTGTCTTGGAGAGCGGCCGACACCAGCCGCGCCGTATGGGAAGGAGCATTTTCGTGCATGAGTAGAAATTTCTTGCACATTTGGATTTTGTGTGATGGCAATAACAGGCTCTACTACCTCCTCGTGGTATTTTCGTACAGTCATGCTGCCTTGGATCCAAACGAGCTGGGTTCATCCGCCAAGACGAATTCCTGTCCATACCATGATTGTCCCGCCTTGGTATGAGTGGACCTCCTGAGGGTGCTGTACAAGGCTAACTCTCCTTGGAATTTACCAAACGAGAGTTCTTCGTGAACCGGGATGAAAACTTAACCTGGACTCATCGGTGAACAGCACCAAAGACCATTGTTCGTCACTCTATGGTAAATGCTCCCGAGTCCACGAAAGCCACCGGCCATGATTGCCATGCAATGTTGTAACACGTAGCGTTCTTCGAACATGAAGACTAATTTCATGCAAGCTCTTTCGCACGGTTTGGTCGCTTACCAGCAGCTGGTGGTCCTCCTGGAGCCTTTGTAGTAGTTGCATTGCTGTGATATTGGGGTGTCTTCTGACGGTCATTTGTGGAAATCAATCCTGTCTCTGCGTAGTAACACGTTATCTACCCGTGTGCCGTTCAGCGACATCCCGAGTACTGCGATAACGTGACCACAACCTTGATACCACGTTCTGGCTGGTGTGTAGGGCTTCAGCAACGACGCGTTGAATAGCATGCCTACGGCTCTAACATTTCATCTGGACTTAAATGACGACGTGACATCACTCTTAAAGCTCACACGGCACGTCAAATTAAAAAGAAAAACAATCTAATCCCTTTCTACTAATTAATATCAGCAGAACAATTTAAATTTTTCTTGACCTAACGAATTACTAACAATTTTGAAGCCGCAGTTTGGTTTATCTCTTGTTTTTTTATTTATATTTTTAAATTTTGAAAATAGAATAAAAGAGGTTTCAATCTGCATTCTGTACTTTACTTTTTATGGAAACTAAAAAGCGCAAAGCGCATAGGTATGTTCTACTAGCGCCTAAAAATCAAGATTCCAACGTTTTGTCGCATGAAATCGTATCCAGCAATCATATTATACACATAAATGATATAAAAAGTACATTGTTAGAAAGATAAATTGATTGTTGAACTTATTAATATTTTTTTTAATCGATTAATTGCTATTTTTACATAAAAAAGGGGTTTTAGTGTATGGTGTGGATTTATTATGTCCTCAAGGCTTGTAAACACGATAATTTTTGAAAATATCCATTGTTTAACTCAATCTATTTTTTAATCTCTTCATCTATCATGTGGGAAGTCACTGAATGTAAATGGCAGTGTAATTTTGTTTTGTTTAGCTATAATTAATTTTTTTCGGCTCCAAAATGGCGAAATTTTCGATGATTTCGCAGCCTTGTGTTAGAATTTATTTCAGTAAACAGAGACTGCCTGTGGCTCGCTCACTCGCTCGCTTAGTTCGGTGTCAACCGCCGTTGTGTGTGGATACTGTATTGGTTGTTTGCAGCGACTCAAAAAGATCGCTGTACAAATAAATACAAAATATTCGAAAAACAAATTTCATACATACTTGATTATTATAATAATCAGAGATTTTTATTACAATATTTTAAAAGCACAATAAATAATAGTAGTACGTACTAAAAGTAAGTAGGAAGTAATATTTATACTTGAATACGTCTTGGACTTTTTGGAGTGACATGAATGACGATATGATGAGCATTGTGAGTCGTGCACTTTGGATTTTCCAAACTTTTTCAAATTAAAGTTTGACATGCAATTCTACTAGCTGCGCACCCATGCCAACGAGGGTTAGGGCGTCCCCCCAAGGCGACGCACACCAGCTCGTCCCCGTTGGTGTGGAATGCAGCGTGCAAAGCGGCGATGGGGACCGCCACCCGTCACGCGCAGCCCGACACGGCGGAAGGTGGAGGACAGAGTGCAGAGTTGGCACGTGGAATGTTAGAGGAGGCATGAGAGATAAGACGAATGAGTTGATCGAAATAATGAAAGAAAGAGAATTAGATGTCGTGTGTATGTCGGAGACCAAACGGAAGGGCAGTGGTACTGAAGAGCTCCCTGGCGGGGCGTTAGCTCTATGGTCAGGAGTCCCGGAGAGCGAGAACGCCTGCCAGGGAGTGGGGGTGCTGCTGTCTTCTCGGTTGGTCGATGTTATGACTGAATATAAGGTTGTGAACTCAAGACTTCTCTGGGTTCGCTTTAAATTGGGACTGACGAAGTTATTCCTTTTGGCTGTTTATGCGCCGGTAGCTTCGTCGTCCAGGGCTGAGCTGGAGGAGTTTTGGGAGAATGTAAGAGAAGTTCTAGATTTGGCTAGGGGAAACGAAAGAATTGTTGTATGTGGTGATTTGAATGGATGGGTTGGTACCGCTCGACCAGGGTACGAGTCGGTACTTGGAAAGTTTGGCGATAAAAGGGTTAATGATGCTGGCAAGCTTATACTGGCGGTGTGCAAGGAAAAGGGTCTTCTTGTGACAAACACTATGTTTAATCACAAGAAAATCCATATGTATACTAGAGAACGAAAGAATGAGAGAAGTATGATTGATTTGTTCCTGGTGGATGACCGACTGCGAAAACAGGTGATGGATACGCGAGTGTTCAGGGGTGCTGACCTGGGAACGGATCACTATCTAGTGATTACTAGATTTAGGGGTCTGTTCGCGGGTTGGCGCTACCGGACGGCAGTAACAGAACCACAGTCGGTCTGTCGCATCCGAAGCTGGAAGCTTCAGGAAGCGGATACTAGGGACAAATATCATGCGAGGGTAGCCGAAAAGCTTGACACCATCGATGGCAGAAAAGAATGTGTAGAAAGAACTTGGCAGAACCTTAGGGATGGAATGGTAAGTGCAGCGGAAGAAGTGTGTGGAACAATAAAAAGAGGCAGTAGTAAAAGAAGAGATGCATGGTGGAATGATGAAGTGAAAGAAGCTGTAAAAAAGAAGAAGAAAGCATGGTTAGACTACTTGGCCTCTAGTAATGATAAGGATATGAGAGAGAAGATGAAAGAAAGATATAGGCTGCAGAAAGTTCACACGAAAGCATTGATTGAGGAAGTGCGTGAAAGGTGTAGAATGGAAGCGGACGAAAGGTTGTCGCACAACTTTAAGGAGAACTCCAAACTCTTCTGGAAAGAGGTTGTAAGGACCCGGAGTGGTGCGACAGCCTTAAGAATGAACAAAGTGCTTTCGAGAACTAATGACGTCCTCTCAAAAAAATCGGACGTCATGCAGCGATGGAGCGAATTTTATAGAGAAATGTATGCGTATGATGATCTTAGTGAGGGATCCGGGGATGACGCCGTGACTGGTACGCCAGACCCGGACCTCGATGACACTGAGGTCATCAGTATGAAAGAGATTGAACGTGCGATTCGAAGTTTGAAATGTGGTAAGGCTGCGGGACTAGACAGAGTTACTGCTGAAATGGTCAAGTATGGTGGGCCTCGCGTCTGGGACAGCTTTCATCTGCTGTGCAATTTGTGCTGGCGGACGGGGGATGTCCCGGATGATTGGCGATCCGCAGTCATTGTGCCTTTATATAAAGGTAAAGGTTCACATTTTGACTGCGGGTGCTATCGGGCGATCAGCTTGACCAGTTTAGCAAGTAAAGTTTACTCGAAGGTTTTGACACGTAGGATGCAAGAGAAATCGGAAAGATTTCTATGGGAGGCACAATGCGGATTTAGACCTGGAAGAGGATGCACGGATCAAATGTTTTCTCTCCGCATGATCACGGAAAAGCTTCTGGCTGCTAACCAGAAGATTTTCTGTGCTTTTGTGGATCTTGAGAAAGCATTTGATAAGGTTGTAAGGAAGAAAATGTGGGAACTGTTGCCGGGGTATGGTGTGGATGGTCGATTGCTAAGGGCTGTGCAGTCTCTTTATTGTGACTGTAAAGCCTGTGTGCGGGTAGGGCATGACCTGTCACCCATGTTTGACGTCCAAACGGGCGTAAAGCAGGGTTGTGTCATGTCTTCCTGGCTGTTCATACTGTATCTCGACAGCTGTTTACAGAAGCTGAAAGATAGTTGTTTGGGTGTGAAATTGGGTGACATTAAAGTAAATTGTCTGCTGTATGCTGATGATGCAGTGCTTATTGCACCATCAGAGGCAGAACTGCAGGCATTAGTCACGTGTATGAAAGAGGAATGTGAAATTAAAGGTCTCCGTTTGAATGCTAATAAAACTAAGGTTCTGGTATTTGAAAGGGACGAAGAGAGAACGAAGTGTGAAATATGGGTAAATCAGGAATGTCTAGAACAGGTAAATGAAATTGTATACTTGGGGAGTGCTTTTAGCCGGGATGGAAGATGTGATTTAGATGTGGACAGGCGTGTCGCTGCCGGGAACAAAGTCAATGGTGCCCTGACTGCGTTAGTCAAAAGGCAAGGCGTAGCGAAGAGTGCACGCCTTGCAATACATAACGCAGTGTTGGTACCGACTTTGTTATATGGCAGCGAAACCTGGGTATGCCAGAAGAAGCATAAAAGTAAGTTGAATGCAGTGGAGATGCGATCTCTTCGTAAAATGTGCGGCGTTACCATGGCCGACCGAAAGCGAAACGAAGAGATTCGCAATATGGCAGGTTTGAAAGATGACCTTATCACAAAAATTGATAAGGGCGTGCTTCGGTGGTTTGGGCACGTTGAGCGAATGAGTGAAGACCGAATGGTGAAGAAAATATATAGCGCGAAAGTTAATATTAAAAGGTGTCGAGGTAGACCGAGACTAACTTTCGAAGACCATGTGAGCAAATTGCTCGAAGAGGGTAGGGTCAAAAGTACTCGGATACCTAGACGTGCATGCATGAAGAAGATAATGAATCTGAAAGAAGCGAAAGAGGTTTGTAAGGATCGTGACACTTGGCGATCTGTTCTCTCTGGCTACCCCGTCAGGGATTGTGCGTGAAGATAAATAAATAAATAATAAATATAAAAGTTTGACATAAAATTATCGGAAAATTGGAAGTATTATAAGGTTATTAGTGAAAATTTGTGTGTATTTAAACGACTTTAAAAAAAATCCTCATGCTATACGTAATTTTTTAATGCGAAGGCATGCTCAATTGTTTTTACCAATATTTTAAACTATAGTCGTAAATAATTTAGGATTAAGGTATCCCAAGATTCTGTCGATGTGTATATATTATGACCTATATTATATCAGAATCTGTGTTTTTTCAAACCAAAAATGTCTCAAAATTTAATAAAGTGGAAAATATATAAACGATAAACACAAAGAATATTATATTTTTGTGCATTTAATGAACTTACCTTTTCAAGTGCACTTTTCAAAAGCTGGGTGGCCAAATTTCTCGGAGCCCCAGGAGCACCTTGTATGGCATCACTCAATTCCAATAACAATTGTGGGGTCCGAAGAGTCTCTGACATAATTCGACCTAACTCATCCACCTGCAATCATCAACTGCTTTTATTAAAAACTTATGTGTTGTCCACACGTGTAAGTACAATTGAGTGAGCACCAATAAAACAATTAACATATTATAAAAATCGGAACTACAACAATGTGACTCTGCAATGGATTAAGGGACACAGTAGATCCAGGGGCAACGACGCAGCAGACGAACTGGCCAGGAGAGGATCGGCTCGGGCAGCTATAGAGCAGAAACCGATCATATGATTCCGTTAGGTAATGTTCATTCAATGGTACGTAAACACTTCACTAATCAACACCCTCTGTTCTCAGTGCATATGTACTTCTGCTCATACGCACCGCTTACTAGAATGTCACTAAGATACCTAAACTATCACTATAGCCTATCACAAGTCCACTGCTGAACTAGACATGCGCGCCGCGCCGGCGCCGCCGCGCCACGCCGCGCCCTGCCCACGCTGCGCCGCGCCGACAAATCCGATCGGCGCGCCGTGAACCAACGCGGGACGGGCGCGCGGGCGCGGGGTCAATAAAACCATGCTATTATTTAAAAATTCAAAAATCAATAAAAAAATGTAAAAAGATCGTAAAAATCGTTCGGTATCGCTTACCGGAATTGAAGCGAGCGGCGGGAATAGAACAAATTAAATTTTTACAGTCTCTGGAGCGCGTATCAGAACTTTATGTATATAAAAAGTACTCTGTGATCAGAACCGCCAAGTGAGCGCGTTTTTTCTATAGTGGGACTAACTGTGGCTGCTAAAAGATCTAGACTAAGCCCAGTACGCGTTAATAAAATTATTTTTATTCATGATAATTATACATTGTGCAAAAAACACTATTTTAATTTCCTATAATTTGTGCAAAAAACGAAAAAAATGTGCTTTTTCGTTTTTGTACAAATTATAAGGTATAATTAATTAGAACTTGTTTGGTTTGTTTTTATTTTGAGAAATTAAATTTGAATTCCTATCTAGGTCAATGTTTCACTTGTTACTACCTTATTTTAAACAAATGTTTATAAAAATTAAAATAAAATACGGCCACGCCAGCGCGGCGTCGCCACGCCGACCACAATGGGTCGGCGCGCCGCCGCCGCCAAATTCTTGCTCGGCGCGCATGTCTATGCTGAACATATGCCTGCCCTAAAGATTTCCAAATATGACAGTACCACCTGAATTATCGGCTACCTGCATGTATGGTATGCACATATACTACAAAGTTGTAAGGTAAATGCTTGTTGCAGACATTCATTTATTCCTTGATTTATTACAGTCCATAAAAAGTAATTTGTTCAGTTGTATGTTTGGCAGGCAAGTTGGACTGCAGTTTTTTTATTATTATTGCCTTCTCATCAAGAAGGTCTGCTACGCATCTTCTGTTTCAGAGAGCGAAATATGAATGGCAGATCATGTTTGAATCACATACTATCATTAAAAATTTATAAAATATATTATGAGGTTTTGTTCCACAACAAAGTTTGATATAGTCAATACAAACTTGGTGGTCGGTGGCGTACTGCAGCAGCGCGTGCAGCGCGCGGCGCGGGCGCAGGCCGGGCGCGGCCAGGCTGGCGCCGCACAGCCACGCGCCGCAGCACACCACGCTGCCGCCCTCCCATACATCCTGCTCGCTCTGCAGCGCCGCTTCTATACCTGACAGCATCTGTCAAAACATTTTTGAAACCAAGTTCCTTATTCATCATCATCATCATCATTACAGCCCTTCACAAGTCCACTGCTGAACATAGGCCTCCCCCAAAGAATGCCACAAAGCACGGTCCTGAGCCACCTGCATCCATCGACTTCCTGCATGTCTTACCAGGTCGTCACTCCATCTCGTGGGGGGACGCCCTACACTTCGCCTACCGGTACGAGGCTGCCACTCGAGAACCTTTCTTCCCCATCGGTTGTCGGTTCTTCGAGCTATATGGCCGGCCCACTGCCACTTCAGCTTACTAATCCGTTGGGCTATGTCGGTTACTCTGGTTCTACTGCGGATATCCTCATTCCTAAGTTTATCACGCAGAGAAACTCCGAGCATAGCCCTCTCCATAGCTCGCTGAGCGACCTTGAGCTTCCTCATACGGCCAGCAGTGAAGGACCACGTCTCAGTTCCATAAGTCATCACTGGCAACACGCACTGGTTGTACAATTTCGTTTTCAGGTTTTGAGGTATGTCTGACGAGAAGATGTGTCGTAGCTTCCCGAACGCTGCCCAGCCGAGTTGAATCCGTCGATTGACCTCTCGGTTGAAGTTGGACTTACCTAGTCGGACTATTTGTCCCAGGTAAACATACTCGTCAACAACTTCGAGCTTAGTGCTCCCAACAACTACCGGCATAGGTGTGACATGGACATTGAACATGATCTTTGTTTTATCCATGTTCATCTTAAGACCTATCCGTTGGGAAACACTATCGAGGTCATTGAGCATAGTGCTTAGGTCCTCCAGCGATTCTGCCATAAGGACTATATCGTCGGCAAACCGAAGGTGAGTGATGTACTCGCCATTGATGTTGATACCGTATCCTTTCCAGTCCAGAAGCTTGAAAACGTCTTCCAATGCAGCGGTGAAGAGTTTCGGGGATATGACGTCACCCTGTCTTACACCTTAGTTCCTTATTGCACGGTACGAATTTGACAGATGCGGGCTAGGCCAGAAAAAGTGTAAGATTTTTCCGTCACGATCCCCTTTATATGGTGCGAGCGAGATGGAATATAATCCATCTCCCTTGCACTTTTTCTTATCTTGTCATGAAAGAAATATTATTTTAATTGACGCTTCATTTTTAATAGACGCTAATAATACATTTATTTGTATTTGTTTATCAATAATATCATATGTTTATCAATAATAATTGTTACGGCCCACAGCTGCCCCTGCAAAGGTCGCCTTGGCTAGGGCCCATAGTAGCCTCCTCGACGGGCAGCCGAGGGTTCGGGCCCAAATGGCCATATGAAGAAATGTCCTATCATACTAAACTATAGGGAAAAGGCTAGGAAAATAAATAGTACGTACCTGTATCCGAATCTAAGACCGTCCCAAGGCTCGGTCAGGCCGTAGGTGGGTGTAAAGTGCATGGAAAGTAGCGTTTAGTGATGTGTACGTGTATGTGACCTGGCCCAGCTGAGGTGACCGGGCAGCGGCCGATTTCCATGCTGCCCCACAATGCTGCATCACTCCAGCAGACTTCACTGCTGGACCATTTCTTTCTTCATGTCACTATTTCAGTCTATTAACTTTATTGTACATTTAACTTCAACTCGACTAATTCAACGTTCATCGTAGAATCGAACACGTGATACCCGACACAAGAAACGGACAGTAGTTCAAAGTTCAACATTCAATGTCCCGGATTCATTTATCACCAAATTACAAATAGGGAACTAAAGCGATCTCTTCATGAGTCACACGGTTTAGCGTTACAAACACAACTAACCTCCTTCGTTCGACATTAAACACCACGCCGCAATAAGAATTCAAAATCAACCTAGCTGACACGTAAACTAGCTACCGAGTAAACCTACAAAAAGCTCTTAACGCGACGGTATAATTAAACGATGATTTCCAAACAACGGGAGACGCCCTCGAAAAGGAATGCGCGGTTCGAATTCTAGACCGTATTTCTACTCGACGCGCGCGCGAAATTCCACGTCACACGAGCAAGTTCGACGCAATCACTATATAATTTGCACAATTACTTTCAAACGAAATTACTTTAATCAGTCCAATACAATACAAGCCTCTTGTCACGAACTTAAAACCTAGACAACCTAAACCGAGGCGGTTTTCACTAAACCACAATTACGTAGCTATAAACCTAGACCATAAACCAAACCGGTCGCGCGAAACTTCGGCAGCGGTAACCGAGATACGATAATTAACTGTACCGCTGCATGCGAGCTACTGTCACGCACTCACGAGGCCGAACGCCGGGGAGTCGGCACACCGCTGCTCCCGCACGTCACCTCACACCGTCGGGCGATGTGCCCAGCCAAACGTGATTGGATGGCGTTTCAAATGACCATTTTTGGCCTAAACAATAATATACAACGAAAGGACCTTCGTTCCAACCAATTATTCCACAACACTCATAGCACATGTGTGGCAAACAAGCACATAGTCCACCTGCTGGTAAGTGAATACTGTAGCCCACAGACATTTACATTAATCCTAAAACAAAATGCAGATGCTTTGTAACCCTTGTGTACTAAGATGGAATGCCACGATTTCAATAAAAAGGTTGTATTATGTGAGAGCATAACCCTACCCCATTTGTGTTAAAACCATAATATAGCTACAAAGTAGCTCTACCGCTTTTAAACATTCTTCTATATCGACCTGTAAATGTCCAATGCAAAACATGGGACCTTTTAGTGTTTTTTATAAAACTGACGAGAGAAACAAGCTTACGGTTCACTTGTAAGTGGTATCATTGATTATAGTAATCAGCCAACTTCCAACAATGAACGCTACAGATATATTATCACCTCTGAAAACTAAGGTAGCTTGCCTATCAGCCTATATCTACAATGACTATTCATACGCTTCAGTTTGGAATCAATTTCTGCTATAGATAGCAGTGCCTCAACTGAATAGAAATAGAACAGCCTAAAAGGGGAAATTACCCTACTCAAATTAACTCCTGACTTACATATTTATAGGATTAACCTGAACTGCCACACTTGCAGACTGATTGATAATAGTTGTACCAGACATACGACAATGGTGCCCATCATTGGTCTGAGATTTTTCTGACAATTCCAATAGTTGTCTAATTGTAGAAGCATAGTATACTATCACTGCTATTGAAACATCTTAATCAGCATATGAGCAGTGTGTTGCTGGATATGGATTCAATAGACATTTAATAAATTTTTATGAAGATGTTTTAAAATCATATTTTTTTTAGCCAAGCATGCAGTAAGTTTCAAAATCATAATGATCAAGTTTTATGGATTTTATTGTATTCATTTTAAATTCCTGATTTCAAATGCTTTATAGAACAATAGTAATTAAGGTACTATGGCATTCAACATCCTGAAAGTTGACCAATTAACCCCAGCTACTCTAAACTTTACAATAATAATTTAGACACAATCAGCCTTATTGTTCACTGACTAATCGTTTAGTAAACTTGCCCTATATAATACTAGCTGGCCAGGCAGACGTTGTTCTGCCCTTTTTGACGACCCTTCATATAAAAAATCCTTAAATTCGTAATAAAAAAATATTGAGTGTCACTTATCAAGATAAAATCTATCCTATCTCTCAAGTTGGACCAAACTGCACACAGTGTGCAAAATTTCATTGAAATCAGTTCAACAAACAATGTGACACGTAATTTTTATATATAAAGATTACGATAAATGAAGTAGTTATTTTTATTGTTTAAAATGGACGGTACGACTTTCCATTGACGTCAGTGGAGTTTGGTGTTGATACGTATTTTTACAGAAAGATTACACTATTATAAGCACACACACAAAGTCTCAATATACGGAAACGCGTAATTTTTGACAAAAGAATAATTGAAAATCAATTATTCTTGCAATGTTTATGTCTAATCTGCTAATAAACTGGCGCCATTTTGTAATGTCATTGTCGACGTCAATAGGGATGTCGATTCTTTCCGAAAAAGGTCGATTTTTAAATCGATTCATATCGTAAGCTGATGTATCGATTCCCAAAAAATCGATTTCTGAAATATCGATATTTTTTTCATGTTTGCATTTATAATGTAAATATAAATCCATTTTATGAGAAAAAATCCCCTTCATCATAAAAAATAAGGGGACTGATTCATAAGGATTTCTGTATCTATTTTGAGACTGCTACGTCTCCGGCTCTATAAAACCACTCTAGGGGTAGGACAGACTCGTACCAGGTGGAGTCGGGGTCAATCAATTCGGTTCTTTGACATAAGTTGAACCTAACCTATTTTATTTGTTATCTGCCCTAATAGGTACTGTTAAATAAAACAAATTTCAATAAGAGATCATTTATCATGGTATCTTTCTTGTTTTTCATAAAATGGCTTTATATTTACATTATAAATGCAAACATAAAAAAAATATCGGTATTTTAGAAATCGATTTTTTGGGAATCGATACATCAGCTTACGATTTGAATCGATTTAAAAATCGACCTTTTTCGGAAAGAGTCGACATCCCTATTGACGTTGACAATGACATTACAAAATGGCGCCAGTTTATTAGCAGATTAGACATAAACATTGCAAGAATAATTGATTTTCAATTATTCTTTTCTCAAAAATTACGCGTTTCCGTATATTGAGACTTTGTGTGTATGCTTATAATAGTGTAATCTTTCTGTAAAAATACGTATCAAAACCAAACTCCACTGACGTCAATGGAAAGCTAAGCCAAATGGACAACTAAATTTAAAACCAAGATTTACCTCATTAGTTACATGTTGTGTAATAGCTGGGTTTCCTTGTTGAAGGACTTCTAGATAATCTTGCAGGAACTGTGTATCATATTCAGGGATATGCTCTATAAGCTGAGATATGAAATTAATCAAGTCCACTGTTACAGGCAAAGATGTGTTGTTCACTGGTTGCACATGTAGAGCATCTACTGCTGCTGCAAGTGCACCCTCTCCCTCTGAGCCACTAGAATCACTGTGTATCATCCGAATATCAACTTGTGTTGCTATATCTGGTTTTTGATCAATTGCGTGCAACTCGCGAAGTAATCTAAGTTCCCGCTCACATTCCTCTTCGCGAGCACGTTGCGATGCAAGAATGTCCGCCGATGGCATAGTGAAAGCACTCTGAAAAAAAGCATCATTCATTATTAAGGAGCATCAAAGACTAGGTGTATTTCAGCTTGCAAGCTTTCAACTCCGATTATGAACTATTTATACTCGCAATATTGTAATTAATATGAAAATTAAAAAAATATTGGCCGCATTTATATTCATTGCCTGAATTTGGCCCAGTTACTCCGTGATAAAAGAAAGTTAAAATCATAATAACCGAACTGTTACTCCGTGAATTGACTATAATCGGTGGCAATTCGTCATCATATTCTTCTTCAATCATAATATTGGCTCTGAATTTTATTACTTCGTATAACTTTATTATATTACAAAGTAAGATTAAGATGATAGTAATATAATTGCATGATATTTTAAATCTGTAACCAGTAGACAGCATCAGCATCACAGTTCACAATCAAAATCAAAAATCACAACCCAAGAGTCATGAGTCACAACAGTTCAAAATAAACAAAACAAATACAAATTGTTCGTTTCGTTTGATCGTTTGACACTTAATGACTTAACGTCAAATGTTCAAATGTCATTTATGCACATTATAGACATAGACAAATTTGCTTTTTCACCGTCATCATTATCATTATAGCCCTTTGAACACAAGCATACCTTTTACAAAGATATTATAATATACTTCGTATAGGCCTTTTACCACAGAACCAGAATAATCCCGACTTCCAAGAAAGACTTTTACCAAAGGCTTAGTTATTTTAAGTACTTACCTCACGGCAGTTTGGGTGTTATATCACGTTTACTTTTTACAACAACGGTATGGGATAAGTACATATATATTTTCGAATCGAACGACGAACTATCTATTTTTTGTTATTAACAGTGGTAGAGCCACGCGGCAGCTTTTACTGTCGCACGGATGGGCCGGCTCGAACCGAGGTGGTACCACGACCTCACAGAAAACCAGCGTGAAGTAGAGGTTTACCTCTGCGTTTCGCTTGGTGAGTGCAGGTGGCCGGAGGCCCTTTTTACTGGAAATGAGGCATTCCATCTTAGTCCTCACGGGTGACAACGCATCTACATTTTGATTTGTAATAGAGGATAGATGTAGATGTCTATGGGCCGCAGCAGCCACTTACCATCAGGTGGACTGTGTGCTCGTTTGTCACCCTTATCCTATAAAAAAAAAGAAAAAAAAAGCACGTGATTTCTCGTAAGTAGTTACAGTAACAACATCATCATCATTACAGCCCTTTACAAGTCTATTGCTGAACATAGCCCCCCCCCCCCCCCTACAAGGAATGCCACAAAGCACAGTCCTGAGCCACCTGCATCAATCGACTTCCTATATGTTTTACCAGGTCGTCACTCCATCTAGTGGGGCTCGCCCTACACTTCTCCTACCGGTACGAGGCTGCAACTCGAGAACCTTTTTTCCCCATAGGTTGCCAGTTCTTCGACCTATATGGCAGGCTCATTGCCACTTCAGCTTACTAAGTAATTGTCTTAGCTTACCGTTGGGCTATGTCGATCATTCTGGTTCTACTGCGGATATCCCCATTTCTAAATTTATCACGCAAATAAACCCCGAGCATACCCCTCTTCATAGATCGCTGAGAGACCTTGGTCGCCCTTATACTGTTACAGTTAGTTAGTAGTAATCTGTTAAGGATTATGGGGATAATTAAAGATATAATACTTTTAACATAAAACGTGCTTTTTATTAACCTCAAAACAACAACATGGAGAGCATTTAACATCATATTTAAACCTTCCTTCATAACAGACACAGTGTTGACAACCGACGCAGTGTTGCCATTAAAATACAATATTATATAAATCATTGTTAATTAACACCTCCCCCCAATGATTTATATTAACAGAAATAACATTACAATAATTTCAAACATTACAATGAATAAGTAAGAACTAACAACACAATGATTTGTATTAACAGAACTAACAAACTAAAAATACACAATGCGAACTAAACTCTATTTCAATCCTAATTTATGTACAAAATAATTATGAGAGGTTTTATTTAATGGTTTCGTAAAAATATCAGCTATTTGTTGCTTTGTAGGTATATACATAACACAAATTTCCTTACATTCTATTTTGTGTAATAAAGTTGTATTTTATGTCCACATGTTTCATTCTTTTTTGATCAGGATTACATACAGAAAATATTGTACTTTTATTGTCTTCATATATGGTAGTAGTATTACAACTAACGTCTAACTCATTTAATAATTTCCTAATCCAACAAGCCTCCATAGCGACTTCATTGAGGGACTAACTCTGCCTCAGTAGTGCTTAAAGCTACAGTGCTCTGCTTTTTGCAACGCCAAATAACACTGTTATCAAATACTTTAAATACATAACCAGTTATAGATTTCCTATCTTTATCTACAGCAAAACTAGCATCAGCATATCCAACTAGTGGTTCGGAATTACAATTCTTATTATATTTTAAATTATAATTAATGGTACCCTTAATGTATCTTAAAATCTTTTTCAAGCATTGCCATAACCTTTCTGATGGTCTAGATTGATATCTTGCTAAATATGAAACAGCAGCACACAAATCAGGTCTTGAACCTACTACAGCATACATTAAAGAACCTATACAAGCTCTGCATTTATGCTCTAAAGAGTAATCAACCGTACAATCATCAAGATTAACATTAACTTCCATGAGTGATTCACTAGTATTTGCTTTAGACATACCAAACTTTGTCAATATAGATTTTAAATACTCTTTCTGGTTAATATACAAACAGTCACTATCTTGAATAACATTAATACCCAGATATTTAAAATTTTTAGATCCTAGATCTTTCATTTTAAATTCTGTGCTTAAAATTTCTTTAACATTACTTATCCTTGAATTGTCCTCACCTAAAATTAATAAATCATCCACATACAACAAAATGTAAATACTATTCTTAAAATATAAACAATAATCACTTTCTGCTCTTTGAAACCCTGTACTTTTCATAAAATCATAAAATTTATTGTATCAATTTTTTAAAGATTTTTTAAGACCGTAAAGTGATTTTTTCAATTTCAAGACATAATTTGTATTTATATTTACACCAGGTGGGGGCTTTAAGTATACAACATCATCAATTTCACCATGAAGGAAAGCACCTTTAACATCCATTTGATGAATTAAATAGTTCCTTTGAACAGCTAATGATAAAAGAACTCGGAGAGTTTGTAATTTCAAAACGGGAGAATAAATTTCGGTAAAACTACCTTCCTGTTGAAATCCCCTTGCAACTAATCTAGCTTTATATACATTACCCGCCTTTTTTGTAAAAATCCATCTACAATCAATTAACCTTGCATCGTTTGATCTTTCTACAACTTCCCAAGTCTTGTTATCCTCTAAAGATTTAATTTCTTCATTTACCGCTTCATACCACCTATCTTTATCGTCATAAGAATCTATATCATTATGCTTTTCTGGGACATTACCATTAGAACAATATAAAAATGATGCCATTAATATATCACCTAAATCTGAATCATCGGTGACAAAATCTTGTAAATATTTTGGTTTAGTTTTCTTTCTTTTCTCCCTAGAATTAACATTATCTGTATACCTTCCCTTAGGTTGTAATGACTCTAAATTATTATCAGAAATTAAAGGGGTTTTGGTTTTCTCAGGACTACTACCATCATCCTTCTCCTTCCCATCCGAGATAGACGTCACTACTAATACTAATCGTTTCAGGGGACTCTGAACATGTTTCTTCCCTAAACAATACGTTTCGTTCTATGCGTATCTTCCTTTCATTAGCATCCCATAATCTGTATCCCCCCGGAGCATACCCAACCATTTTCAATTTCACACCACGAGAGTCCAACTTCATTCGGAGTTTTTGGGGATTATGGGCATATGCAGATGACCCAAATATTCTAAAATTAGACACATTAGGACGTCTTCCCTCCCACATTTCAAATGGTGTAACATTAAGGCAAGCAGTGGGACTACGATTAGTGACATATACCGCATATCGCAGGGCCTCGCCCCAAAGCTCTTTAGGAAGCTGTGAATCTATCAATAATGCACGCGCCTTTTCAGTCAGAGTACGATTCATTCTTTCAGCTACTCCGTTCATTTCGGGATTATATGCAGCAGTATATTGCAATGCTATGCCTTTTTCATCACAAAAGGATTTAAAATTTCTAGAAATATACTCACCACTATTATCTGATTTTAACTTCAATATACCATGACCAAAATTATGACTAGCATAATTATAATAAGTCTTAAAATATTCAAAAACCTCAGACTTGTCTCTTAATAAGTAAACTGCGGTGAAGTGGGTAAAATCGTCTACGAAAGTAACAAAGTGTTTATACCCGTCCCACGTGGAAGGGCTAACAGAACAAACATCGGTATGTACTAGTTCTAAGGGTTTCCTAGCCTTATACATTTTCCCATTAAAAGGAAGGCGTGTAATCTTAGCAAGTATGCATAGTTCACAATGCCTATTTTCTAAATTTTTTTCTTTCAAATCAGTTAAACCATCAACCATATTTTTATTTACTAAAGTTTTCAAACTACTATAGCTTAAGTGAGAAAATCGTTTGTGCCAAATTTCTACTGAATTATCATTGGTGTCTGATTTTGCACCATAATAACAATCATTAAATATTACTTTAAATTCTACAAAATAATGGATCTAGTCTATGCCCAACCATAAGCAATTCATTGGTTTGTGAGAAAACTTTAACTTCCCCTTTATTGAAGATGATCTTTAAACCATACTTCTCCATTTTGGAAACAGAAATTTTTTTTTTAATTGTGGTACATAATACACATCATTTAATATAATATCAACTTTAAAATCACTTAAATAACATTTTATTGTTCCTACACCAACAGCCTCTAAATCAACGCCATTTTAAGCAGCTGAAATTTTAATTGGCTTATCCAGTTTACAATAATTAAAGAATAAACTAATGTCATTTACAAGATGAAATGAACTACCTGAGTCAACAACCCATTTAAAACTATTTTTATTCTGCTGTTCGGTGTCAGGGCTAAAGGACATAAAACTTACAAATTTGTTACCTTGAGTATTTTCAGTGCCTGTAAGAAATGACTTTCCTCTACCTCTCCCCTGGGTCTGATGACGAGTTGCCTTACTGTCGTCTCGGCTTCCGTTGTACATCCAGTCGCTACGTCCACGGCCGTGAAGTCTCCAGTCGCCAGTCCTGTGTCGTGCCTGCTGAGTGCTCCTACACTGGGATTTTTTGTGTCCAGGGCGTCCACATCCATAACACAAGAAGATTGAAGAGTGAAGGGATTTGGTCGCTCCTCTGTTCGGTTTTTCCTCTTCCCCAAGCAGTCTGTTTTTCACGAAGTCCATTTTCAATTCCTCCACAGTTTCCAAAGCCGTGATAATGCCTTCATAAGATTTTCGGCATGGATAAGAGTAAATAGTTAACCTTTTCTTCCTCCGAGAACTCACTGCCAGCATCCCCGAGTTGTGCAAATAGCTTTTTCATGTCAATAAAATGTTCCATTAAAGGTTTCCGTTCGTCGAATTTCATATCGGACAACTCTCTTCTTATAAATAATTTAGATCGTGTACCTTTCTTTTTAAAGCTGTCTTCCATGCTTTTAATCATTTGATAAGCAGATCTGTCCTTTAAGTATTCGAGGTGACTGTCGGCGGTTGCCGCTATTATGAAAGCCTGGGCCTTAGCTTCCAATTGCAATTGCTTATTATCCGTAGATTTATTGAAATCCTCCTTTTCGATCGCCTCTATTGCTCCATTATCCCGCAGGACACTTTTTAATCGAAACTCCCATGCGTTGTAATTGTCCCCCGCGAAAGGGACAATTTGATATTTTTCTTTTGACATTTTCTGTCCTTCAACACTTATTAATCCACTATAAAACTGATGACCGTACTGGGCCCATAACCCTGTTAACGATTATGGGGATAATTAAAGATATAATACTTTGAACATAAAACGTGCTTTTTATGAACCTCAAAACAACAACATGGAGAGCATATAACATCATATTTAAACCTTCCTTCATAACAGACATAGTGTTGACAACCGACGCAGTGATGCCATTAAAATACAATATTATATAAATCATTGTTAATTAACATAATCACATCATAATAGTCTCTGTCAGCTGATTGGGATGAGATGCGACACTTTTTTGGATCTAATCCTTGGCGGGAGGTCTGTTTCTCTTCTCGTCGAGCTATGCGGTTGCGATAACAGATGTGTAGCGTCAAGCTATGGAGTATTTTATCCCCTTCTCTGACGCTCCCACCGGTAGCAAAGGTCGCCCATGGTTTAACGCTGAACACGCCCAAGCTGAAAAGCCAAAGCATTTAGCGTACTTATCCTGGGTACAGAATTTTCAACCAGGCCGCCAAATTCTACAAAAAAGCATTACGTAAATCTAGTCTCGATCGCATAAAACATATTGGTGCAAAACTCTGTCAGACCATCCGGTACTAGAGCTTTTTGGTCTCGCACCAAAGCTGTCGAGACATACTTCTGTCGGCCTACAATGCCTCCGCTAGTAAAACCAGATGTTACCAGTGTGCCATCCGGTTTTACCAGCATACGGCTAAAGAGAAAGTGGACTTGTTCGCGTCTCTATTGTGTAATTGTATTAAAAACTAGCTGACCCGGCGAACTTCGTACAGACTAACAGTCGATTCTTTATTTTTTTAATACTTATTCTGCTATTCGGGACACTCGGTTAGCTAGTAAGATAAAAAAATAAAAAAAAAGTTGATAAGTCAACAATTACATTATGTCAAAAAATAAAAAATTATAAAACACTATTGATAAATATTGACATTAATATTTCTACGATACTAACGTCACTCAATTGTGTTCCCTTCCCGGAACTCCTCCACTAACACTTAAACTTTATGGTATGGTATTAAAGTTAAAAATTGACTTTTAAGTATTATTACAAATCTTTTGTAAGGCAATATAGGAAAGTGTTGTTTTTAGACTTTTTCAGGCAAATTTTTAAATTTTTCTCTCCGTAAGAACCATCTTCGTACTTCAAGGAATATTTAAAAAAAAAGAATTAGCGTAATCGGTTCAGCTGCTCTCGAGATTTGCGCTTAGGAACACATTCAGCGATTCATTTTTATATTATAGATTAAATTCCATATAAAGACATAAAGACATTTATTCCAACACTTCAGATTAAAATCACATATTAATAAACAAAATTAATACGAATAACTAAGTGTTTAGTTAATATAATACAGCGGAAGAGTTTTTTTGTTTGTTCAAACGCGCTAATCTCTGGAACTACCAGTCCGAATTGATAAACTCTTTTTGTATATAATGGCCAGATTCATGAAAAATAAATAAGACTATCTTGCATAAGCCTATAACTCTCAGCTAGCCTTCAATAATGATTTTTGTGAAGCAAGTTGGAAGAAAAGGTGCTCTCTAATTGCTTTATCCGCGTGCGCTGGCGTAACGTTTAGTATTACATAAATACAATGTTCTTCAAAAATATTAGTCTTTGCTCCACCTAAAAAAAAGTCCGTGCTACCATATGTCTATTTCTTATATATAAGCCACAATAAAGTATTTTGTGACAAAAATATTGAAAATTAAAAAGTGATTTATGAGCGTTATTATTAGGCATGGCATATTAATCCTTACGAATGAAAGTTACTTCATCATTAAGACAATTTTATGAACATAAACTTTGCTCTTTATAGCATGTTATTTAGACGCATAGTTTAAGAGATAATGAAAAATTAATATAATAAACACTCAATTCGGAGCGCGAACGATCGCATAAACCCTAGCCGCCCGATGAGATCCGTAAGAAACTAGCAGTGAAGGCCTATATAAGCGAGCTGTCACTTCGCGCGGCTAAGATGCATGAACGTGCCTGATATAACAACAATTCATGACTTAATAATCGAAACAGATGAAGTGGCGGAAGGGGCCGCCTCAGCATAAGCAGCGGGATAGCGACGCTGATTTTCAGTCAGCCCCATATGAAGACTAGTCGTAGGGATAACTTATAAATAAAATAAACGTTGGCAATGTCGTATGGGTTTTATGGTCTGTGGAAGAGCTCAGTGCTTCAAGGACGAATGCCTCGTGCGCTTATTAATTTTAGTTTTTGAGACAGTTCCGTGTTGACTATCACGTGCTCGTGAGCGACAGTTTAATCGTTTTGCTTTGAACATTCTTGTTGTTACGTTTTGTTTTTCTTGTTTTGTTTTAATAATGCCTAATGTGTAGGTACGTTTATAGTGTTCGTGAGTACGGCAACATGTTAATATGCCTTGGAAAATCTCATAAGATTTAGATCGGTAAGTTGTTTCATACCTATTTTTTTTAAATAACTTAGTACTGAACTCATCTGAATAGGTACATAATTGAATGCATCAGAATAACAAACATAAACCTACACGATAGATAAAAAGCATGACTAACATTGTTAACATTTCATTTAAGTAATTTTTTTATTAACGGGGAATTGAATCAGGTATTTGGTTTATTACACCTGTGAATAAAGTGGCTAGGTGGAGACAACCACAGTGGCAGTGGCAAAAAAGTAGGTTAAGTAGATTTTTTTTTAGTTAAGTAGGTTAAGTTGATTTATACAAGTGTTGTAAATTATTAGGTATTGTGGTAATTCAATTGGGCAAAAGGCTCCTTAGTATTGTCAACTGTCTTCGTTTTTGGGAGCGTTTCTCAAACACCCGGTATATTTTTTTTATTATTTATTTATTTCGACTAACAAGGATCATAGGGTAATATAACATTAATTCAAGTTAATTCTATTACTAAAATTATAACTCATTACTAAAATTAATATATCAAATGCATAAGTATTCATAATAATATTGAAAATATAATAATTATTTAATTATAACAAAATAATATAACTAATGTAAACGTAACGCACAATAGACCCAACTTAATAATATATTTACAAAATAATAAACATAACTTATATTAATGATATAATAATAATAATTAATCACTTATGCAAGGATAATTATACATTGTAACTTCAGGTTCAGAAAGGCTAGAACCCAGAACCGTACAGCCATTTGACAGATATTGACATTGACAGAAAATCAAGTTTTTCTTTGTTTTTGTTATTGAAGTATTGAGCGAATGCGAATAAAGAGAGTCAGATTTGCATTCCTCTTTATAGAACTACTGAGTTAATTTATATTAACTCTTGTTTACGGTGACACTATATGCTTAGTGAGGACGAGATGTGGGAGGAAGACACTACTGGAAGTAGCACTGGTACAGCTGGCGTTGGAAAGAATTTTGATTTAAAACAACACGATGCCGTGTTTAATGAGCTAATGCAAGAATGTAAGCATAGTGCCCCAGGGGCACGTCTTTCTGCACGTCTCCGAACGGCGCTTGAAAGGTAAGAGGCCGGGACATCCCCCATATCACAGCATAAGTATAAAGTCAGAACCAGGTGCGTCTATACTGGTTTTTAAATTGGTGATGTTTAATTTATTTGTAATCTATTTGATTCGTAATATAAAAACTGCTAACATAATATATTTTTATAGTAAGTGCACCAAATGCATTGACAGATGTTTAAATGTGCTGTTAATTTGCCGCTGATATAATAATATTTATATTGTTCTATTTCCAATCTAGTTAATATGTAGTCTGGCAATAGCAATAGGAAAATCCCAAATTGTTGAGCAATCTAATATAAAAAGCTTAGTCAGCTAAGCTTTTTATATTAGATTGCTCGTAAACATGATAATTGCAAGTAGTCATAATTTTACAATAACATGTTGATTACGAATTGCTCCATTCAGCTTTTGATATTGGATTACTCAAAACATATTATGAAGCTTAACATTACAGAAGATGCTGACTCTACTGTATAATTATTATTGCTGATCAAACCAAGGCATCATATTTTCAGTCAATAGACTTGTTGACCTTGATCATCCTATAAAACCCTTGCATCTAGAATAAGATTAATTATAGAAGTCATTGTAGTTATGTAATCACTTAGTTAAGGAAGTCAGTATTACACTGAATTAGTTGTAATACATTATTGTAGTATTATTGTACCTAGTTGCAGGGTTGCCAATGCCATTGTATGTAATCCCCTAAAAATCCAAATAATATTCTCCAAATTTGGGGACAAAAATCTGCTGATTCCCCACAAATTCCCCTCAATATTATTTTAAACAATGAAAGAAGTTTCAAATATTTAAATAATATTTATTTTTAACCTTTGTTGCACTAATTCCGCCCAATATTTTTTTATTCCCTGTCTTGTTGCAATTAAAGATACTACAGTAACTGTATTTAGCCGACTTCAGTTTTCTGTTTTTAAATATTGACACAAACTAAATTTTCTTTCGACTGATGTGTTTGAAAATGATAGTATGAGCAACAAAGACAGAACAATTTTTGTTTCAAAACATGTATTCTTCCACAGCATTTTAAAAGCGAATCACTTTACCCCCAGTAACTTTCATCCATCAATGTTATGTCCATGAACTTCAAGCCCACGTTGATCAAAATCAAAACAAAGCGTGAGTTTGCCACTCATCATCTAATTTTTGTGCGGTCACACTGGAAATCGCTTCAGCACAGGCACCAGTGATTTTATTAGAAACTGTTGAGCATCTGATGGATTTACAGTGGATATAATAGAAAATAAAGGATCCCCGAAATCAAATCGCTTGGTAATGTCTGACCTCAATTTAATATAAAACTCATGGCAGGTTCTATAGAAATCTGAAATAGCAGCACAAGTCACATTTTCATAATTTTTTTAAATTTTCCATAATTTCTCTAGCCTTTAATCCAATATATATTTTGTTTAAACGTAGAAAATTTATTGGATTAGAAGCAAAGTTTTCAAAAGGTTTTCGACTTCTGGTTTCAATTTGTGAAGAAGGGATGTTTCTGATTGAATTAAAACATTGGATTTTGTTACCAGTGCAAGTACGTAAGACATGAATTCCAAATATACCACAGTGAATTGGTTGTTCATTGTAATCAGCATTTCCTCAGTAGTCTTCGACAGATCTGAGAAGACTGTTTCTGTCAAGTACGCTTTTAATCGAATATACTACTCTAAGACATGGTCTACAAACGCTTTCAGTGAAAGCCATCTAGTGTATGAGCTGGTGTGAGAATTTTGTAAATCTCCACTTGAAAGAATTCTTGAAACTCCCTAAATTTTAGTTGTATTTGTGAACTTTTACCGAAGTGAGCTCCAACAGAACGCAAAAAATCTTCAACATTTCGAGGTAATTTGAGAAAAGCTTTAGATGATGATAGGTGTATCATGTGACAAGAACATTTCACCAGAGCAATGTGAGGAAATCGTTTTTAAGAAGAGCAAAAACAGAGCAATGTTCCCAACCATCACATTTGTGGTATCTGAACTAAATCTTACCATGTTTTCTATGGATATGTTTTTATTTCGGAGCATTTGATGTAAACAGTCATACAATCCCGTAGCAGTTCCTGATGAACATTTCACCATATCCAGAAACAAACGCTCTACCTTATTGGTGTTCTCATCATAGACAACAGCAGTAAAACAGCATTGTTTTAAAGAACTCTGATCCCAAGATTCATTCATTATTAATGAAAAGAAGATTTTTTCTCAGTGTATTTTTTCATATATATCCTCTAAAAATGTGTTTTTTTAAAACATTATTTATTATAGCCGTCGCCTTGGTTTTGTGTAAATTCATATTTTTAGCTATAGCTGAGTCTGCGAAAATCTCTTTGCAGAATGGCCCAAGATGTTGCTAAATGATATTGGTATGTTATTTTCAGCTAATGCTCCGGCTAATTTTAGTTCAGCTTTTCGTACATTTATCTCTAAATCCGCCACTGGCAAATAAGTTGAAATTTTTAGAACATTCTGTATTTCTAATGATTTTTTCTTATGGCGATCCGAATTTATATGTCGAATCAGATCACTTTTATGCGCTATGATCGACACCGAACAAAGCATACAGTGTGAATCTTTGGATAGCCAGCTCAAGAAGCTTGGTTTTTTAAGCTATAAATCGTTAAATTTATTCAGGCATTTTATTTTTTTGGTTTGTGGATTACTTGACACACTTGTTGCCAAGCCCACTGAAGTCAAACTGGAGCTGAGAAAAGCATATTCTGCTTCTATACTAGAAGTTGAAGACTCCAATGTCTCCTTTTCGGGTTTCCTTTTACGTTCAAGCTAAAAAACAAAAATTAGGATAGTTAAATTAATTATAATCACTGAGTTTCTGACAGACTGTAACCTGCTAAATGAGTTTCATGGTTGGGCACAAATAAACAAATAGGCTATTTGTTTACTTTTGCACGTGGTAGAGTCATGCTGCAGCTATATTAATAGTATAGTTGTAGCACGAATGGGTCGGCTCGACTGGGGAAGGACCACGCTCTCACAGAATACTAGCGTAAAATAGCACCTTAATGTTGCCGTGTTTCGTATGGGAGAGAATCGGAGACCCTTTTTACTGAAAAAGAGGCATTCTTCTTAGTCCTCATGGCTAACAACGCATCTGCACTTTAATTCGCAAACAAAGATAGATATAGATGTTTTTCTTACATATATTGTATATAAGCTGATAATAAAACCCTAATGTTGTGAGTTAAGTTCTTCAAACAAGTAAAAACATGCAAATCCGTTGTATTTTAGAAAAAAGTAGTCTCTTTCTATATACTGGGAATCCGGGGTTAGTAGATACGACATAGGTACGACATGCTAGGGTTGTCAAATTTGCTTTTGTTGTAGTATGTAGGTTGTGAGCTTGTGAATCAAATGAAAGAAAACATAACTACATCAAAATTGTCATTATAAAAAATTATTACTTAATAAATCTGATATTAATACATTTCCATATTATATAACTTAAAAATATCAGAGTAATGTAATTTAACTTCTTTGCAGCGTAAGCATTTCCGACATAAAGCCATTAGATAAATAAGCCACTGTTTACATAGTTTTGAATATACATTTTTAAGTAATGAAAATAAAAATAAAAAAAATTTTCAAAGTTTGTTAAACTATATAACACTAATTATAATACTACGTGTTTTGATTATTTTAAGTTGTAGGCAACAAGACTACATTAAAATCACTATTACTTATTTATAAAATTATGTAAGCACTAAACATAAATGTAAATTGTTATAATATCGGGACTTGAATCTAATAACTCGCATCACACCTATTCCGCACCGTATACTCGGTATACGATGTGGAATAGGTGTCTCTCTCAGTGCGTCTCTGTTAAACAATAAAATACAAATATAATGAATGATATATTTACCTACTAAATAGAACTAAATCATATAAGCACACTAAGTATATTTACTGCAGGAACTTCTATCTGGTGTAATGATAAAACCACAAATATTTGGAATGTTAATGTATAACAAATATCTAAATTTAACATTTATACATACACATACATACATATAATCACGCCGCTTTCCCGTAGGGGTAGGCAGAGACCACTTCTTTCCACTTGCTACGATCCTTACATACTTGTTTCGCTTCGTCCACTTTCATTATTCCCTTCATACATGCTCTATGGTTTAGGGTACTCTTGACCTGGCCTTTTTTCAAGACGTCCCTGATTTGGTCTAGAAATGTCCGCCTAGGTCTACCCCTTCCAACACTTTCATTCACACTCGCCTTATACACTTTTTTCGTCAATCGTTCTTCATTCATTCTCTCGACATGGCCAAACCATCTCAGCATACCTTTCTCAATTTTTGTCACTACATCTTCTTTCAGACCACGTTTCCTTATCTCACTATTTCTTATCCTGTCACTCAGTTTAACTCCTATCGTACTTCTTAACGCTCTCACCTCAACTGCATTTATTCTGCTTTCATGTTTCTTTTGCCATATACAACTTTCACTTCCGTACATGAGTGTCGGAACCAACACCCCCTCATGCACAGCCAAACGAGCCTTGTTAGACACCTTCCGACTGCTCATAAAGGAGTGCAAAGCTCTATTCACCATGTTTCCTACATTCACTCTTCTTTTGATATCACTCTCACACTTTCCATCTCTTGTAAACTTTGAACCCACATACACAAACTCTTTCACCTGTTCAATTTGTTCATCTTCAATCACGATATTGCAGTCTGTCACTGCCTCATCTTTTTCAAACACCATCACTTTCGTCTTCCTTACATTCATTTTCATTCCCTTTCTAACAAAAGCTTCACTCATAGCAGTTACCATCTCCTGCAACTCCTCGGCCGAAGACGCATGTAATACTTGGTCATCAGCATAGAGAAAACATTTGACGAGTAACTCATTCATTCTCAACCCACTTTCATTCTCTTTTAAATCTGTATAAACAATTGTCCATGAACAGTTTAAACAGCCACGGTGACGCTACACATCCCTGTCTAACACCTTTATCTATATTAAACCATTCAGTGTGTGCCCCGTTTATCCTTACACAAACACTAGAATCCCTATAAAGAGATTGCAATACTCGTATGAGGATACTGCTCACACCGTTCACGGACAGTGCTGACCACAATTCATTCCTCACCACTCTATCATAGGCCTTTTCTAGATCTACGAACGCGCAATAGACCTTCTTGTTTTTAGCCAAACACTTTTCGGCTATGCACCGCAAGTAAAAGACCTGATCCGTACATCCCATTCCCTTTCTAAATCCCGCTTGTGCATCCCATACTTTTTCGTCTGTTTCGTTCACAACCCTTTCAATCAACACTTTCGCATACAATTGACCGACGACGCTGAGAAGGCTTATACCGCGGTAATTTATGCAGTCCTGCCGTGACCCTTTTCCCTTATACAATGGCACGATTACGGCTTTGCACCAGTCTCCCGGTACTTGCCCATTTCGCCAGCACAGATTGAAAAGGCGGTACAGCTGACTAGCCACCCGGCCCTGTCCAGCCCTCAGCATCTCGATTACCTAATCTCATACTTTTCAACGCTTTCACTATTTCATCCATGCTTATCTCACTTTCATCAACATTTATATTAGTTTCCGTGAAAGGTGGCAGATGCTGTACCTGCACTTCCTCTCTTTCAAACAAACTTTCTAAATACTCTTTCCATCTCTTTAACACACATTCTTCTCCTTTTATAATGCTCCCATCTTGACTCCTGATTGTACTCAGCTCCGAGGTAGAAGTTTTTCCTCTGGCTGTTTTGATGGTTTTCCAGAAAAACTTAATGTTTGATTGGAAATCTTCAGTGAGCCTCCTATCGAAATCATCCTTTCGTTCGTCTTTCCTTCTAGACACAATTTTCTTCGCTGCTGTTTTCAATCTTTTATACTTCGTTCGTGCTTCCTTTATCTCGTCATCCGTTGCCTTTTGAACTTTTTGGTTAGCTTTTGTTGCTAACCAATCCAACCAAGCTTTCTTCTTTTCTTGCACAAGCCTTTGTACATCTTTATCCATCCACACATTATCATTCTTTCTTCCTTTCCTTTTTTAGCTATCCCGCATACCTCAATAGCAACATTCACGACCCCTTTCTTAAATGTCTCCCACAAATCTTCAATCACACCTATCTCTTCTATCCCTTTAAAACTTTCTTTCAGTTTCTCTGCATACTCGTCTTTCTTTTCTTTTTCTTGTAGATTTGCCAATTTTACTTTGTCTAAAACACTCGTAGGCTCGGCCCCTCGGTGTCGCCACCGTTTAAAGAGGCCACGCATTCGGGCTATGACCAGGAAGTGGTCTGTGTCGAGGCATACACCGCGATATGCCCGAGTGTCTAGTACTTTCTTCCTCAGTCTTTTATCTACAATTACAAAATCAATCATACTTCTAGACTCACCCTCATCTCTTGTATACAAATGGATCTTTTTGTGGTCAAACATTGTGTTGGCCACGCACAGATTCCATTCCAAGCATACTTCAAGCAGGCTTCTCCCATTGTCATTCACTCTCTCGTCCCCAAACGTACCCAGAACTCCTTCATACCCATCAGGCTTTACTCCAACCCATCCATTAAAGTCCCCTAACATCACGATCCGTTCATTTTCTCCGCATTTATTCAAGACCTCCCTCATGCTATCCCAAAATTCCTCTCTCTCTTGTTGGGATTTTAATGACCCACCTCCACGCAGATCCGTCGGTGCATAGACCCCAAGGATAAACAAGCGAGTAAGTCCGACTTTTAACCTAATCCAGAGGAGTCTTGGGCTTACACATTCATGCTCCATCACACATTCAACCATTCGAGATGAAAGAATCACACCGAATCTCTGACTGCCTCGCCTGGTTTGGGAGACTCCCGACCAGTATGCCGTGTAGGGGCCATGAACCGTGGTGTCACATTCTTTCCTCTTGGTTTCGTTCACGCACAGAATATCAATGCATCGTTCATCCATCATCTGACATACTTCATCTACCTTACCATCCATTCTTACATTCAACGTAGCAAAGCGGCTCTCCATGGGCCGCTTTTCGCCCCCGCGAGAAACGAGACGTGATGGGTGGCGAACTACATCGCCGCCATTTTGGTTAATTAAATATTTTTTTACGGTTACGGTAAGGCTAGCCTAATTCTGGAGTCGTCCGGTCCCAGGGCAGTGTGGCACGCTAACGACTAGGCCCGCCCCTAGCCATGCATCCATCCGCGCGGCAGACGTTGGATTGGCGGAGGGTAGGAATAGGAAAAGGGGAAGGATAGGTGGTGTAAAAAGGAAGAGTAAGGTAAGTTAGGGTGAGAAATAGGGAATGTAGGATATTACCGTCCAGGAGGGCAAGGGATAGGACAGTAATAGCTAGGGAATCCGGGGTCGCATACCCATATACCACAACTACCGGACAGGTAAATTGGGATGAGTATCCCTCTCGACTACTTTTAATACCTTTAATACGATTTAAACGTTTTTTTTTAAATTTTAGTTTCAATTAGCTACTTAAATTAATTTATGTAGTAAGTAAATGGTGCAAATAGTTTTTGACAACCCTAAAAATCATGTTTCTATTAACCCCTTTTACGTTTCTAATAACCCCTCATTCGTATCTATTCACCCCTTTCTTTGTTTCTATTAACCCCAAAGGCGTTTTCATTCACCCCTCAGTCGTATCTCATCATCATCGTTACAGCCCTTCACAAGTCCACTGCTGAACATAGGCCTCCCCCAAAGAATGCCACAAAACACGGTCCTGAGCCACCTGCATCCATCGACTTCCTGCATGTCTTACCAGGTCGTCACTCCATCTCGTGGGGGGACGCCCTACACTTCGCCTACCGGTACGAGGCTGCCACTCGAGAACCTTTCTTCCCCATCGGTTGTCGGTTCTTCGAGCTATATGGCCGGCCCACTGCCACTTCAGCTTACTAATCCGTTGGGCTATGTCGGTCACTCTGGTTCTACTGCGGATATCCTCATTCCTAAGTTTATCACGCAGAGAAACTCCGAGCATAGCCCTCTCCATAGCTCGCTGAGCGACCTTGAGCTTCCTCATACGGCCAGCAGTGAAGGACCACGTCTCAGTTCCGTAAGTCATCACTGGCAACACGCACTGGTTGTACAATTTCGTTTTAAGGTTTTGAGGTATGTCTGACGAGAAGATGTGTCGTAGCTTCCCGAACGCTGCCCAGCCGAGTTGAATCCGTCGATTGACCTCTCGGTCGAAGTTGGACTTACCCAGTCGGACTATTTGTCCCAGGTAAACATACTCGTCAACAACTTCGAGCTTAGTGTTCCCAACAACTATCGGCATAGGTGTGACATGGACATTAAACATGATCTTAGTTTTGTCCATGTTCATCTTAAGACCTATCCGTTGGGAAACACTATTGAGGTCATTGAGCATAGTGCTTAGGTCCTCCAGCGATTCTGCCATAAGGACTATATCGTCGGCAAATCGAAGGTGAGTGATGTACTCGCCATTGATGTTGATACCGTATCCTTTCCAGTCCAGAAGCTTGAAAACGTCTTCCAATGCAGCGGTGAAGAGTTTCGGGGATATGACGTCACCCTGTCTTACACCTCTCTGCAATTGGATAGGTTTCGTACTCTGGTTCTGTACTCGGATAGCCATCGTAGCCCTACTGTACAAGCACTTCAACACTTCGATATACCGACAGTCAACTTGGCACCGCTGAAGGGACTGCAGCACCGCCCAAATTTCGACGGAATCAAAGGCTTTCTCATAGTCCACATACGCCAGACATAGTGGCAAATTGTACTCTTCGGACTTCTGTACAACTTGCCGAAGGGTATGTATGTGGTCTATGGTGCTAAAGCCTTTTCGGAAACCGGCTTGTTCGGGAGGCTGGAAGTCGTCAAGTCTGCGCGCGAGACGATTCGTAATGACTCTCGAAAACAGCACGTAGACGAGGCTCAGAAGGGAAATCGGTCTGTAGTTCTTCAAGAGAGCGTTGTCACCTTTCTTGAAGAACAAGACCACCGCACTTCTGCTCCACGCCTCCGGTGTAATGCCACCATGGAGGACGGAATTAAAGAGCTTCTGAAGGACTTCAAGTACCGGTCTTCCACCCGCTTTCAGAAGCTCCGCTGTAATTCCATCCTCGCCTGGGGCCTTACCGTTTTTAAGGTGCTGGAGAGCCATCCTAATCTCGCTCAGACTGACATCCGGGATATCTTCGGAATAGTGTCGGATGAGACTCGCTCTTGGATCGTTACTCACACTTGCGTGTGGCTCCAACGATGATGTGTACAGCTGCCCATAGAACCTCTCAATCTCACTCAAAATCTCAGGTGTCCCGGAAACGATGCTGCCACATTCTGTCTTCAGCTTTGACAGTTGGCTCTTTCTGGCAGACAGATCTCTGGCAAAGACTTTGGAGCCTTGGTTCCGCTCGATCGCTTCTTCAATACGAGCTGTATTGAAGTTGCGTAAGTCCCGCCGCATGCATTTGGAGATCTGTCTGTTCAGATGCCTGTATGCTGTCAAGTCTGTTGAAGAATGTAGCTTCATCTCCCGTCTAACAGCCATGAGATTAAGAGTGTGATCGGAGAGTTTTTGTGTTCTTCTGCGGCGGGTCTTGCAGAACTTAGCTCCAACCGCATGGACAGTTTCCACGAGCTTGTCATTCATATCGTCCACTTCATTGCAGTCTTCTAGGCACTGAAAACAGTTTTGTAACTCGAGCTGAAAGGTTTCGGGACTTTGAAACAGAGCACGAGGGGGACGGAGCGTTGACTTCATTAGACGAGACCTCTCCAACTTAACGTTTAGGTTCAGTGTGCCTCTAACCATTCGGTGATCGCTACCAGTTTTCACGCTCGCGATCACGGAGACATCACTGAACAGTTGTCGTCTGGTCGTCATAATGAAGTCAATCTCATTTTTTGTGGAACCGTCGGGGCTCGACCAGGTCCACTTCCTGTGGGGCCGCTTCTGGAAGAAAGAGTTCATCATAAAGAGTCCCTCTTTCTCCATGAAGTCGGCCAGCTGCTGGCCCCTTGGGTTCCGTTGCCCTATTCCAAATTTCCCTACTTTCAGCTCACCGTTCTCTCTTGTGCCTAGTTTTGCATTGAAGTCTCCCATTAACACCGTATATTGGGTTTTGGAGCAATGCATGGCTCTAGAGATATCCTCATACATTTCCTCCACCTCCTCATCGGGGTGTGCCGAGGTTGGTGCGTAAACCTGTATGACCTTCAGCGAATACCGTTTGGTGATTCTGAGTATAAGGTACGCAACCCTCGTCGACACACTCCCGATTTTTACAACGTTGTTAACGAGAGACTTGTGGACGATAAATCCGACACCTCCTTGGGACAGATGGTCGCCCTCCCGGTGATAGAGCAAGTTGCCGGATTCGAGGATTACCGTGTCCTCCCCCTCTCTTCGGACTTCAGATAATCCTATAATATGCCAGCGCAACTTGTCTATCTCTTCTTTCAGCTCCACGATCTTCTCGTCAGTCCTCAGGGTGCGTGCGTTGTACGTTGCCAGGTCGAGTCGTCGTATCTATTCACCTCAAATTCGAGAAAAATACCAGTATCCTGATTTTACTATTTAAAAGAATAAAATCGTTCAATATCGGTATTCATATTTATATTAATAATAGATGAGAAACTCAACTCCCTAAAAAAAAAAAAATTGCAACAAGGAAGCACTGAAGAACTTGGTGTTTAACTAAAAGTTTTACACAGCATAAAACCACTTGTACTCACACGTTTATAATAACCGCCCTTTTCTTTACTGTCATCAAAATTGACACTAATTTAAAGGTTACCAAAATAAAGGGAAAATGTTAGCGAATAAAAAACATTAGTAATAGACAGACGTTCCCAAGCTGTAGTCAAACCTAGAGACAACTTTATCAAATAACCAGACTTATATCTATTCACCCCATTTTACGGTATTCTATTTCACAAAACGTCAAAAGAAGGGGAATCCCCTAATTATAGTGTTGGCTTACTTTTCCGATATTTCTTGCTTTCATTCAATTTGGTTTTTTACGACCATAGATCATAAAAAATTATTAAGATTTTTGGCTTGGGTGCTTGACGTTTAAGTGATGTTTTCTTTTCATTAGGGATCTTCATTTTTATAGATTTCTTTATTAACAATATGGTGATGCGTCACATTGTGAAGTTTATGTGAGATTTTGACGACACCTCAGCCTAGTGGACATTCGATGACGACAGTCACTTAAGTTCATAAGGCGCCTAAGCGATCAAAATAACTTGAGGTTTATATCAACATCAAAGCACTAGTTTCGTCGTTTTCTCTAATAGTTTAAATGCGCAGATACTTAATACACAATATCGCATCAGTTTTCCGTATCAGAACCCACTTCAAACCATTATTTGAACGATAAAAGGGGAGCAAAAATTCGTTGCCACGACGGATAAGTTCCAAATTAATAGAATCAAGCGTTACTTTGCGGAAGTCCATTATATTAAAGTTGGTAAAAAATTACTTTGCGTACATCCGCTCGATAAAATAAAATTATGTGTCTTACCTAGTTTGAAGAGCACCTCCCGCCCTCCTTCAATTGCGTGCACTATCATCGTCACCACTAATCTCAGCACCATTACTCCCAACACCACTACTCTAAGAAAGACACACCACTGACGACGATACGACACGTGTTTTGCCTCTACACGAGGCATCTTCAGGTAATTTAGACTCTGCGGTAGCTGACCGCTAAGTGAGCGGCGAACCAAAACAATTCCTATTTATACAGACCGCTGACGCAACCGTTCCCTACTTAAGGAGCGAGCGACTGCGTCAGGCGATAAAACATGCGACCAATCACCGCTGGGCTTACGCAGCCGTTTGTAAAATTAAAAACAAATCGCCGCGCAACGCCCGCCTACCTTCCAACCACGCAACCAATCGCCGATCACAAAATCACCGGGTGACAAACGGCCATATTGTGAGGCTGTCTGTTATTAGAGAGCAAGCTTAAAGATATTCAAGAGAAGATTCATATTAAGGTGCACATGGACGAAACAAAGATCATGTTTAATGTCCATGTCACACCTATGCCGGTAGTTGTTGGGGTCGGTAAGCTCGAAGTTGTTGACGATTATGTTTACCTGGTACAAATAGTCCGACTAGGTAAGTCCGATTTCGACCGTGAGGTCAATCGACGGATTCAACTCGGCTGGGCAGCGTTCGGGAAACTATGACACATCTTCTCTTCAGGTATACCTCAAAATCTGAAAACGAGATGGTACAACCAGTGCGTGTTGCCAGTGTTGACTTATGGATCTGAGACGTGGTCCTTCACTGCTGGCCGTATGAGTACGCTCAAGGTTGTTCAGCGAGCTACGGAGAGAACTATGCTCGGGATTTCTCGGCGTGATAAACTTAGAAATGAGGATATCCGTAGTAGAACCAGAGTAACCGAAATAGCCCAAAAAATTAGTATGCTGAAGTGGTAATGGGCTGGTCATATAGTTCGAAGAACCGACAACCGATAGGGAAGAACGGTTCTCGGTGGCAGCCTCGTACCGGCAGGCGAAGTGTAGATCGTCCCCCTACTGAAACAGAAACTTTTTTATTCAATATAGATTATAAATAATACTTATTGAAAGTCACTCTTTTGTTTGATTACCACTGGTTCGAAAAAAACCTCTGTCCTGGGAAGAACCAGCAAGAAACCCAGCGGGACTTTTTTTTTAAATAACAGCTTACAATCATGATGTTACACAAATTAACGACACAACAAATTAGAAATATCTTGGTAGCGATCACCTCATTTCCAGGGGTTATTATCATCCATAAATTCCTTAATATTATAATAACCCTTTTTATACAAACTTAGTTTAATAAAGTTTTTGAATTTTGAACAGGTCAAACTTTGTATATTTTCTGGAATTTTGTTGTAAAATCGTATACATCGCCCCAAGAATGAATTACTGACTCGATGGAGTCGAGTAACTGGTACTACTAGCTATTGACAGAATGAATATCACTTATTTTTGTAAAACTACTTTTATTTTTGTGTACGTACATTACATTTTCATAAATGTATTGAGAGGCCAAAGTTAATATATTAATTTCCTTAAATTTTTGTCGCAGCGACTCTTTAGGCTTTAAATCATAAATTGCTCTTATGGCCCTCTTCTGCAAAACAAATATAATTTCAGTGTCAGCTGCGTGTCCCCATAGCAAAATACCATACGACATTATGCTATGGAAGTAGCTGAAGTAAACTAGTCTAGCTGTTTCAACACTGGTTAGACTTCTAATCTTTTTTACAGCATATGCTGCAGAACTAAGTCTGCTTACTAGTTTTGATATATGGGGGCTCCATTGAAGCTTCGCGTCTAGTGTAATTCCAAGAAAAATGGTGGTATCTACAAGACTCAGTTTCTCCCCATTTAAAATTACATTAGTATTTAATTGTTTGACATTTGGAGTCACGAATTTCATACATTTTGTTTTAGTGCCATTTAAATGCAAATTATTAACATCGAACCAATTTACTAATTTAGATATAGCATTATTTACTTCGTCATATTTTAGTAACTGTCGACTTAATTTGAAAATTAAAGAAGTGTCATCTGCAAATAATACTATATCTTGGTTATCCCCTACTATGTAAGGTAAGTCATTAATGTATACAAGAAACAGAAAGGGGCCGAGAATTGAGCCTTGAGGCACGCCCATTTGTACCATCGATCCGGAAGAGCTCATATTGTTAATGACAACTTTTTGCGTTCTCTTACTTAAATATGAAATAATTAATTTAAGGGCATCACTTCTTACACCGTAGTGTTGAAGTTTCCTGATTAATGTTTCATGGTGAACACAATCGAAGGCCTTGGATAGGTCACAAAATATACCCAAAGCATCCTGTGAATTCTCCCATGCATTAAAGGTATATTTAATCAGCTCAACACCGGCATCAGTTGTCGAGCGACCCCTTGTGAAACCAAATTGATTTTTATGAAGTAAATTATTTATATTAAAAAAAATTTACATTTGATCAAGAACAATTTTTTCAAAAATCTTACTAAGTGTTGGTAGTACAGAAATAGGTATAAAATTGGCGGGGTCTAATGTACTACCAGATTTAAATAAAGGTATTACTTTACTATGCTTCATTAAATCAGGAAACACACCAGATTCGATACTAGTATTATAAATAATAGCTAAATGAGGCGCGATTATATATAGACGCAATAACTTCAACGGAAATCCGCTACTAAATGGAGTGACGACGTGGTAAGCCATGCAGGAAGTCAATAGATGCAGGTGACTCGGGACCGTGCTTTGTGGCATTCCTTGGGGGAGGCCTATGTTCAGCAGTGGACTTGTGAAGGGCTGTAATGATGAAAATGATATATTTTAATATTTTAGTCTAAAACAGAGGGACGGGGTTTATACATAACTAGCTATGCTTTGTAATTAATAGAGGCAGGTGTTACTTTGCGGAAATCCATTATATAAAAGCTTTTAAAAAGTTACTTCGCAAACATCCGCTCTATAAAATAAAATGATGTGTCTTACCTAGTATGAAGAGCACCTCCCGCCCTCCCTCAATTGCGTGCACTATCCCCGTTACCATTAATCCCAGCAAAAAAGTTGGGAGTAGTGGTGCTGTGAATTGAGGGAGGGCGGGAGGTGCTCTTCATATTTTTATTATTCAGTTAGAATGTGCAAAGGTATTTCATTCATGTAGGAGAAGAATCTGAACATTATTAAACTTCTGAGTCCTATAATAGATAATATGTTCCATTAGCAGAAAATGTTTAAATGTATCGATTCAATTGAATTAATCAATATGGTTTTCAAACATCTTTGAATCAAATGTATATATTGTGAAAAAAAAAATAACATCAATTCTTTAAAAAAGCACTTCTTGCTTATGTACTGTAATTTTAATTGAGTTGCCTTAAAACCCCTGCATTATTATGGCCGTGTTTGCTTGAAGTCAGTTGCAGTGGCCGTGTAATTGTTTACACACGCATGAAGTGAAACTTCTTTACAACATAACATTGTTCTTTTATTTTATACTAGCAGCCTGTCCCGGCTTTGCCCGGGTTGAACAATTATCTATAGAGATATAATATATTTCAGATTTAGCTTAATAGATATAACTGATTTTAAAACTTCTCCGTATAACACATTTTTGTTAAATTTTTCTGCGGCTTTAATAGAAATTGATTCTCCGCATTTCCTGACTTAGAGAGACCAATATGTAATTGTCCGTGAGTAAAACAATCTTCCCTTTAGTCAGGTTCAATATATTTGTATGTTTGGCCTTCAGATTTGTTGATGGTGAAGGTGAAAAAAAATTTAATTGGAAACTGTAATCGCTTAAATTGGAAAGCTAAATCTGTAGGAATCATGGAAATGCGGAGAATATGAGCCAACTGTCCTGCCGCTGGTCCTGTAAAAATGATAATCTCAATCACATTATTACGTAGCGATTTTACTTGAAGTCTAGTTGCTTTGCACAGATTAGGCGGATTCAGGTTTCACAATAAAGTTATTGGAATAACTACTTTAATTTTTAGAGTATGACTGGGAAGTCTTGAAGGGTTAAGGGAGTTAAGGAATTCCTGTGGGTAATGCACAGCGTCCTCTGTATCTAATACGGTATCAACAGATTTATATATTTTTTGATTACCTGGTATTCTTTCTAATATTTGAAAACTATTAATATTTGATCAAAAGAAGAATTTCTTGGGGAAACTATTGCCCTCTCGCATATCCATCTTTAATCTTTTTGAGAAATATTCTCAAATGCTGGGTAAACATTTCGAATCAAATCATTATGACTTGGGATAGACGTTTCTAATTCATCTTTTTTAATAAGGCCATCTTCTTCAGGTATTTTCCCATCACCTTGTTATAATAAAAAACTCGCGAAATGTGTATTACCTTTTCCTAAATGGACTCTCATGTTTCTTCTTAAGGTGATAGATTGTACAGAGCTCCATAAAAGGAGACGTCTTTAAGACGACACATCCAATACCGTTTAAGCGAGCTATCGCCGTACTGATCCGAGTTAGTACATAATTTCTATAAAAACTTAAAAAACGCCATCATAAGGTCTAAAATTAGAATATTAAAATATTAAAAAAAATTATTGATATATGTAATCAAAATAATGAGCAAATAAATTATGAACATAGATGTTATGAATGTATTTGAGTGATCCCCAAGCATATAGATAAAGTAATTTCGTTGTAATTTCAACTATAGTGATTTTCTAGAGGTGTATTCGGTGAATCGCTTCGACCTCCGATATATAACTTCCGATTAAAATTTAAATCGGAATCGAACCTCCGTAACATCTCTAATCACAACTCTTAGCCATATTATAATATATGTACACATAATATGTAGCCTAGGTGCATCTGGAATAATGTACCTTTAAAACTTTAAAAGAAATTTTCAAATAAGTGTAGTGGTTCCGGAGATTACCCTCCACACATATACAAACTCACAAAATTCGCACTCTCTCTTTATAGTATAAGTATAGATTGTGTTATCCTTAGAAAATAGACATATGCTATTGGAGATTTTTGTAGAACCTTTTAAGAGGAACAATACAGCTATACATTATTTTCGTTGAACTTTAACTATTGGTGCGCACCGCACGCTGTGGAAGCTCTCAAGAGGCACGACTTTTTCCGACTTTATTGACAAATATCATCAAAACTTAGTCATAATGTAAATATATACACATAATATATAGGCCTGAGACGTGGTCCTTCACTGCTGGCCGGATGAGGAAGCTCAAGGTCGCTCAGCGAGCTATGGAGAGGGCTATGCTCGGAGTTTCTCTGCGTGATAAACTCAGAAATGAAGATATCCGCAGTAGAACCAGAGTGACCGACGTAGCCCAAGGGATTAGTAAGCTGAAGTGGCAATGGGCCGGCCATATAGCTCGAAGAACCGACAACCGATGGGGAAGTAAGGTTCTCGAGTGGCAGCCTCGTACCGGCAGGCGAAGTGTAGGGCGTCCCCCCACTAGATGAAGTGACGACCTGGTAAGGCATGCAGGAAGTCGATGGATGCAGGTGGCTCAGGACCGTGCTTTGTGGCATTCTTTGGGGGAGGCCTATGTTCAGCAGTGGACTTGTGAAGAGCTGTAATGATGATGATGAATATATAGGCCTGTGCCTATCTGGAATAATGTTCCTTTCAAATGGTGAAAGAAATATTCAAATAGGTGCAGTGGTTTCGAATATTACCCTCCACTTATATACAAACTAACAAAATTCGCAATCTCTTTTTGTAATATTAGTATAGATTTTACATATGTAGGTTAAATAATAGTATATTCATTCAGACCCGGCGGTGAAACGTTACATAAAAATGTGACATTTTTGTTTTTTAATACCGTACTCAATTTCTCCAATACGTTGGTAAAGAAGCTTCACTTCAAAAGTTTCACTCCAATAAAAATCATTAGTCCTCAAGGTTGATAACATATCACTGGCCTTCTTTGGTTGAAGGGTTGATAGAGTGCAGTAGGCAGTTACTGTGGGTGTTTGTGAGTTGAGGATGACGAGACAGCGACACCGGCAGGATGCGGCCGGAGGAGCGGCGCGCGGTGTGCCGGCGGAAGCGCGACGGCTGCGCGCCGCTGTTCGTGGCGTGCAAGCGCGGCAACGTGGAGATCGCCGAGTACCTGGTGCACGTGTGCGCCGCCGAGCTGGAGCAGCGCGGCGTGTACGAGGTGCCCGACGACCGCTCCGTGCACACCGTCACGCCGCTCTGGTGCGCCGCGGTCGCCGGCCGCCTCGAGGTGTGTACACGCCGCTTTATACCAGTATGTGCTAGACCCATGCTACAGCTGATTAATACTACATTTGTAGCACGAATGGGTCGGCTCGACCTATTTGCGCCACCAAAGGACCTAAGCCACGCTCTCACAGAATACCAGCGTAAAATAATAACTTACTGCTGCTGTGTTTCGTTAGTTATAGCTGTAGAGAACCAAAGATTCTTTAACTAGAAAAGAGGCATCCCATCTTAGTCCTC
This sequence comes from Parnassius mnemosyne, assembly GCA_963668995.1. Taxonomy (NCBI): domain Eukaryota; kingdom Metazoa; phylum Arthropoda; class Insecta; order Lepidoptera; family Papilionidae; genus Parnassius; species Parnassius mnemosyne. The sequence goes on along the minus strand of CAVLGL010000090.1, from coordinate 34,439,098 downwards.
ACAGCTAACAACGCTTCTGCATTTTATTCGCAAATGAAGATAGATGTAGATGTCTATGGGCCACAGCAACCACTTACCATTGGATGGACTGTGTGCTCGCTTGTCACCCTTATCCTATATAAAAAAAGCTTTGAACGTTTTACAATTCTCAGCTACCCTCATAACCTTTCCTTTACGTCCGGAGAAAAAATTTATAAGAAACTTTTTCAATTCTTTGAGTTTTTGATGTGTATTATCATTCCTCTGGCTTTCCCGCAGTCTGTGGGAGTGATTTCGTGAAAAGGAACGGAAGTTTGTAGCGCGCGCTATTTGATTTAACCAATGAGCGTGTGTGACGGTAAAAGTGTTCTGTTACATAAACTAATTTATATGTATAAGCTATATTAATAAATGTATTTTCTGTTGACAATAAGTGTCTGAAAAATGTGCAAATCATTTGTACAGTCAGGAAGCTATTTATTTAAGTATCGACCCAATTTCCCTTCAATAGCTCTACTACCTAACTACCTGGCTGCACACGAACATGGTAGGAGTATTAGATCCTACAGACCCTAAATAAGTTCCCAATACCTAGCAATCCCTAAAACCCCAGCCCTACCATATAAATGTACATAAATAATTTAGATATAAAATCTTCTCGTCAGGTATACTTCAAAACCTAAAAATTACATTGTACCACCAGTGCGTGTTGCCAGTGATAACTTATGGATCTGAAAAGCAGTCCATCACTGCTGGCCGTATGAGGACGCTCAAGATCGCTCAGTGAGCTATGGAGAGGGCTATGCTCGGGGTTTCTTTGCGTGATAAACTTAAAAATGAGGATATCCGCAGTAGAACCAGAGAGACCGACATAGCCCAACAGATTAGTAAGCTGAAGTGGCAATGGGCCGGCCATATAGTGACAGCCGATGGGGAGAAAAGGTTCTCGAGTGGCAGCCTCGTACCGGTAGGTGAAGTCTACAAGATGGTGACGACGTTTAGAAAACATCCGAACAAAACAATCCGCTCAGCCACTGTATTGAGCGTATGTAGCTTGCGGGTGAGCGGCGCCTCGCGTAATAAGTTGGTTCTCGCGTGTGACAGTGCCAGCAGTCGCACTCGTTGCCGCCGTTCGGTACTTCGATCTGCAAGCACAACATCATCTTCTGTAGGATAGCTGGGTTGTTAACTACACCCCGTAGCACCTTAAACAAGTATGTGGCCAGCGATATTTCCCTTCTTACCTCCAGTTTACTGTATCCTATCATACCAAGGACAAACAGAGTAGAATACAGTAACGGATAACCCGTATACACTCTATATAATTTGAGATATAAAAATCTAGCAAACTTGTTTTGAACATAATGATTTCTCATATTTATGCGAAGACTTTAGATGAAACTAATTTTTACGGATTCTATCGCGTTTAATTTAACTTTTTAATTCCCGACGTTTCGGGGCCATGGGTGCACGGGTCCCTCCTGTGACCATGGGTGCTGTAAAGCACCCGAAACGTTGGGAATTAAAAAGTTAAAGTGAAATAATACGTGGTAGAGCCATGCTGCAGCTATATTAATAGTATAGTTGTAGCACGAATGGGTCGGCTCGACCGGGGAAGGACCACGCTCTCGCAGAATACCAGCGTAAAATAGCAGCTTATAGCTGCTGTGTTTCGTATTTTGAGTGTAGAGAACTGGAGACACTTTTTACTGCAAACGAGGCATTCCATCTTAGTCCTCACGAGTGACAAGGCATCTGCATTTTGATTCGCAAACGTGGATAGATGTAGATGTCTATGGGCCACAGCAACCATTTACCATCAGGTGGACTGCGTGCTCGTTTGTAAACCTTATACTATAAAATGCGGTGGTATGCCCTCTTGCAGACTTCAGTAATGTGTTCTCGAAACTTTAAATCACTTGAAATGAACACCCAGATCTTTAACTTTCATGGCGTATTGCAGTTGGTCTCCTTCCATGTGATACGGGTGAAGGCGCGGAATACGTGCGTACGTGTTTATTGTCCCTGCTCCACTTCATGACCTCATTTATATCCCGCTGCAGTCTAGCATGGTCTAAGGTATCTTTTATTTCGATAACTAATATTAGGTCATCAGTAAATAAAAGGTGTGTAGTGGCGGTCAAGAATATCCACTACCCCATATCCTCCCGTGGGTGTCGTAAAAGGCGACAAAGGGAAACAGCCAGGAGATGGGCAGCAGCATCTTCCTGATAATAGCCAAATGACAATAAAAAACTGCGGTTGCCAACCCGCTCGCCAAGCGTGGCAACTATGGCAAATACCCCCCAATGATGAGAGCAACAAAAAAACGGCCCCCAGTCCCCGGCGGCCCCGCTATTCCTGGCTACGGTGGCGACCATGGTAACGGCGGGGCAGGCAGTGCTAAGAATCTCCGGTGGAGGTTCGGTTGCCACCTTAGACGACTCGACCTGGCAACGTACAACGCACGCACCCTGAGGACTGACGAGAAGATCTTGGAGCTGGAAGAAGAGATAGACAAGTTGCGCTGGCATATTATAGGATTATCTGAAGTCCGAAGAGAGGGGGAGGACACGGTAATCCTCGAATCCGGCAACTTGCTCTATCACCGGGAGGGCGACCATCTGTCCCAAGGAGGTGTCGGATTTATCGTCCACAAGTCTCTCGTTAACAACGTTGTAAAAATCGGGAGTGTGTCGACGAGGGTTGCGTACCTTATACTCAGAATCACCAAACGGTATTCGCTGAAGGTCATACAGGTTTACGCACCAACCTCGGCACACCCCGATGAGGAGGTGGAGGAAATGTATGAGGATATCTCTAGAGCCATGCATTCCTCCAAAACCCAATATACGGTGTTAATGGGAGACTTCAATGCAAAACTAGGCACAAGAGAGAACGGTGAGCTGAAGGTAGGGAAATTTGGAATAGGGCAACGGAACCCAAGGGGCCAGCAGCTGGCCGACTTCATGGAGAAAGAGGGACTCTTTATGATGAACTCTTTCTTCCAGAAGCGGCCCCACAGGAAGTGGACCTGGTCGAGCCCCGACGGTTCCACAAAAAATGAGATTGACTTCATTATGACGACCAGACGACAACTGTTCAGTGATGTCTCCGTGATCGCGAGGGTGAAAACTGGTAGCGATCACCGAATGGTTAGAGGCACATTGAACCTAAACGTTAAGTTGGAGAGGTCTCGTCTAATGAAGTCAACGCTCCGTCCCCCTCGTGCTCTGTTTCAAAGTCCCGAAACCTTTCAGCTCGAGTTACAATTACAAAACCGTTTTCAGTGCCTAGAAGACTGCAATGAAGTGGACGATATGAATGACAAGCTCGTGGAAACTGTCCATGCGGTTGGAGCTAAGTTCTGCAAGACCCGCCGCAGAAGAACACAAAAACTCTCCGATCACACTCTTAATCTCATGGCTGTTAGACGGGAGATGAAGCTACATTCTTCAACAGACTTGACAGCATACAGGCATCTGAACAGACAGATCTCCAAATGCATGCGGCGGGACTTACGCAAATTCAATACAGCTCGTATTGAAGAAGCGATCGTGCGGAACCAAGGCTCCAAAGTCTTTGCCAGAGATCTGTCTGCCAGAAAGAGCCAACTGTCAAAGCTGAAGACAGAATGTGGCAGCATCGTTTCCGGGACACCTGAGATTTTGAGTGAGATTGAGAGGTTCTATGGGCAGCTGTACACATCATCGTTGGAGCCACACGCAAGTGTAAGTAACGATCCAAGAGCGAGTCTCATCCGACACTATTCCGAAGATATCCCGGATGTCAGTCTGAGCGAGATTAGGATGGCTCTCCAGCACCTTAAAAACGGTAAGGCCCCAGGCGAGGATGGAATTACAGCGGAGCTTCTGAAAGCGGGTGGAAGACCGGTACTTGAAGTCCTTCAGAAGCTCTTTAATTCCGTCCTCCATGGTGGCATTACACCGGAGGCGTGGAGCAGAAGTGCGGTGGTCTTGTTCTTCAAGAAAGGTGACAACGCTCTCTTGAAGAACTACAGACCGATTTCCCTTCTGAGCCGCGTCTACGTGCTGTTTTCGAGAGTCATTACGAATCGTCTCGCGCGCAGACTTGACGACTTCCAGCCTCCCGCACAAGCCGGTTTCCGAAAGGGCTTTAGCACCATAGACCACATACATACCCTTCGGCAAGTTGTACAGAAGTCCGAAGAGTACAATTTGCCACTATGTCTAGCGTATGTGGACTATGAGAAAGCCTTTGATTCCGTCGAAATTTGGGCGGTGCTGCAGTCCCTTCAGCGGTGCCAAGTTGACTGTCGGTATATCGAAGTGTTGAAGTGCTTGTACAGTAGGGCTACGATGGCTATCCGAGTACAGAACCAGAGTACGAAACCTATCCAATTGCAGAGAGGTGTAAGACAGGGTGACGTCATATCCCCGAAACTCTTCACCGCTGCATTGGAAGACGTTTTCAAGCTTCTGGACTGGAAAGGATACGGTATCAACATCAATGGCGAGTACATCACTCACCTTCGATTTGCCGACGATATAGTCCTTATGGCAGAATCGCTGGAGGACCTAAGCACTATGCTCAATGACCTCAATAGTGTTTCCCAACGGATAGGTCTTAAGATGAACATGGACAAAACTAAGATCATGTTCAATGTCCATGTCACACCTATGCCGATAGTTGTTGGGAACACTAAGCTCGAAGTTGTTGACGAGTATGTTTACCTGGGACAAATAGTCCGACTGGGTAAGTCCAACTTCGACCGAGAGGTCAATCGACGGATTCAACTCGGCTGGGCAGCGTTCGGGAAGCTACGACACATCTTCTCGTCAGACATACCTCAAAACCTTAAAACGAAATTGTACAACCAGTGCGTGTTGCCAGTGATGACTTACGGAACTGAGACGTGGTCCTTCACTGCTGGCCGTATGAGGAAGCTCAAGGTCGCTCAGCGAGCTATGGAGAGGGCTATGCTCGGAGTTTCTCTGCGTGATAAACTTAGGAATGAGGATATCCGCAGTAGAACCAGAGTGACCGACATAGCCCAACGGATTAGTAAGCTGAAGTGGCAGTGGGCCGGCCATATAGCTCGAAGAACCGACAACCGATGGGGAAGAAAGGTTCTCGAGTGGCAGCCTCGTACCGGTAGGCGAAGTGTAGGGCGTCCCCTCACGAGATGGAGTGACGACCTGGTAAGACATGCAGGAAGTCGATGGATGCAGGTGGCTCAGGACCGTGTTTTGTGGCATTCTTTGGGGGAGGCCTATGTTCAGCAGTGGACTTGTGAAGGGCTGTAATGATGATGATGATGATGAAATAAAAGGCACGTTGATTCCTTGATCACCTTCTGTAAGTATTTTATCATAATAATAAAATGGAGGGGACTCAAATTACTTCCTTGATTGACCCCTGACCTTGTAAAGTACTGCTCAGAGTAGAACCCGCCATAGTTAACCTACAGACGTCTGTCTTGCAAGTAGCTATCGAAAAACTTCAAAATGTGTGGTGTGCAGCCTACTCCGACCAACTTCTCCATCAGGATACCATTATCGACCGTGTGAAATGCCTTCCGATAATCGATATAGGCCACATCAACCTGTATCCCTGTATCAACTACTTGTGACATTAAATGCAGCGAGTTCCCCGTTGTATTCCAACCAGAGCGAAAGCCATGTTGCGCGTCAGACATGAGTTTTTACCTGCATGTACAAGGAGTGGTGAATGGCCAATTCAGGTCTGTAGTCACTAGGTTCCGGATCTCCACGACCTTTCGGCATTAATACGACTCGAGTATGCTTCCACATATTAGGAGAGGTTTCGGTCTCGAAGGCAGGTACTAAACAAATTTAGTAACGGTTCCACCAGACCAAAGCGACAATTCCTAATAAAATGAACGGTGGTATACCGTCCGGTCCTGCCGAGCGCTTCGGAATTAGTTGGGAGAGCGCGCGGCGCACTTCCGCCGGCTGTAGAGCCGCGTGATGCGTCCATGCGCTCCTTGTCGAAGCCGTGCTCGCTGCTGACACGTCTAGTACAGCAGCGAGTGGTTTTTGGTTGTACGCGTAATGAAAGAAATGTGCGAACTTGTCAGCGCATTCCTGGTTCGATAGGACTCGTCCATTTGTAGGGTTCCATACCTAAAGGGTAAGCAACGAGACCCTATTATTAAACCTGCGCTGTCCGTCCGTCCGTCTATCTGTCTGTCTGTCTCTCAGTGGGTTGTATTTCATGATCCGTAATAGGTAGACAGTTGAAATTTTCACAGAAATTGTATTTCTGTTGCCGCCATAACAAAAATAAAAATAAATAAAAAAAAAATTAAAAATTAAAATGGGCTCCCATACTAGAAACGTGTTTTAGACGGTTCTGTATGCGATTTTGATAAGTTTCGTGAGCTAGTGCAATCTCTGCCTCTACTTTTGTTCTACACTGAGCGAACACTTCATAATCACTACGTAATTTACTTCTTTTATATTTTTTATGTATAAGATATCAGGGTTAGGTGATGGGATTCTCTCCATGCCAGTCAAGCAGACTCACAAGACTGATCAGGGTTTCTGACGGCTTAAGGTGTCTTGGCCGCAGTGAGAGGGATACCTTACCACAAGTCTGCGGTAGTAACGAAGAAATGGCCAAGCGTTGAAAGAGGATTTTGTTCACAATAAGTTACTATTTAATACAAATAGAAAGTAGAATGGGATTTTTGGGCCTGAAGTTAACTCTTTTTACAATCTAGATTTGGAAAAAACAATAAAATAAGAAATAAGTTAGAAAATCGATTGTAGTGTATTATTTATAGCAATAAATCGATTACCATAAAGAATACACTAGTGAAGTTCTCGTTTCTGAACGTTATCTTCCAATTGAGGACTTCTCATTTTGAAATTTGTCTTGACAGTTCAAACTTCAAACTATTTACTTAAAAGAAAAAGACAGATTTTCGATTCGATTTGAAACTAGCGCAATATAATTGATTCTCGATTAAATTGAGCATTTTAATATCTACTTTCGATTATTTTTTTGTGTTAACTAGGGAGATAAAAAAAATTGCGTACATATCTACAAAATAATAATAAAAAATACAAAATATCAAAATTCCAACAAGTAACAGTTACAACAACAATTCAAGTAATCGATCTCAGATCCAATATCCCTAAAAATCACTTCACTTAGTTGTTGTTTTAACTTTCGTTTTCGTTTCAACCACAACTTTTTTGGGTGATTTTATACTGATCCTGCTTTTATATCTTTAAGTAATTATAGTGAAAAATAGCCTGTTACAGTGTAATAACAGCGAAAAATCACCTGTTACAGTGTACATAATCTGACTTTTACTTATTCTACAATAACTCAGCTCCTAGATTGACAAATCTTGCCAGATTTTCAGCTATGAATTGTTTATATATACGCTTTCAAATGGTCATACTTTCATCTTGTTAACACTTGGGCCCAAGAATGTATGGAGACGACTCCTTCTCCTTTACATTACACGGTAAGTTTACTCAGCAACAACTGTTAGTGTCCGTGAGTTTTGGTAACGCGGTCACTGGGCTGCTGCGTTGCAATGTTCAGTGCTGAACATACCTGAACTCATTTGCATTGATAAAATATTTAAATTATTAATTAATATTTTTAATTATGATAAAAAATAACAAATGGTTTTTTTCAAGATACGATGTTAATGTTGCTTATTACAAAGGTGAGATATCAGATGTTACACATCATATGGAACTATTGTAAGGCTCCCTTATTTTTTTAGAATAAGGGTGACTAAACGAGCACAAAGTTAACAGTGGTACAGCCACGCGGCAGCTTTTGCAGTCGCAAGGATGGGTCGGCTCGAACCGGGGATGTACCACGACCTCGACAGAATACCAGCGTGAAGTAGAAGTTTAATTCTGTGTTTCACCTGGTAAAACTCAATACTAAAACTGCAACGGGCAAGCGAGAAATAAGACAAAGACAACCCCTGCAACGCTATCCGGAATTTCTGCAACATCAGAGGACTTCACTAAAACCTAAACGACATCCACTATTATCTGGACACCGCGAAGTCGGCCTTGCTCTTTCTAACTGAGACACAGGTGTCCTCTCCTGCGGATACTTCGTATCTCTACCCGTTGTACAACTTAGGACATTGCTTTCTGCCCCGGGCTGGAGTTTGCGTTTACGTCAGAGAGGACATCCTCGGCACTCTTTAAGGTACGAACCTGTCCATCCTATGGCTACGCGTAGACAGAGACGACCATCCCCGCGTCTACGGGTGGCTCTCTAGGTCCCATAGCGGTAATACCGACACAGACCAACTCATCGACCACGTCCAAATGGCTGCAGAATCCGTGCTACAACAGTTCCCATCCGCAGTTATCATGATGCTCGGTGATTTCAACGCCCACCACGCTGATTGGCTTGGTTCCCGTTTAATTGATAGTGCGGCTAGATATGTTTATGACCTTGCCTTGGCATATGGTCTGACGAAACTGGTTACTTCGCCTACGCGGATTCCAGATGTGGAGGATCATTTACCTTCCCTGTTAGACCTTCTGCTGATATCTCGTCCACACAGATATCAGGTCTGCGTCAATGCACCACTTGGCTCTTCGGACCATTGCCTGATCCGGAGTACGATGCCACTCACGCTCGCATCGTGGTTGTATTCTGCAGGTTGCCGCCGTGTTTGGCACTATAGGTCGGCGGATTGGAACGGAATGCGGTCTTTTTTGCATTAAACTTGGGTTTGCTTCTCGTCGGATGATCTCAACGTTGTTGCTGGTTCTGTCGCTGATGTGGTACTTCAGAGAATGAAACTGTTTATTTGATCATCTGTGGTGCCTACCTATCGGAGACAGAACTCAGTCATGGTCACTCTTGTAAATTGCATCACGCCATAAGCAGGAGTGCTACCGAGCCTGGGCTGATGCATCTACGTCTCGGGATGCAAATACCAGCACTCTTAAAAATAAAGTGTAATTCCGCCTCCAGGTCCTTCAAAAGTGTCATTGCCAAGGCAAAGTCAGAGCAAATCGATAGAATTGGCGAGAAACTAGTTCGACTTCTTTCGAGAACACGTGTATTCTGGTCTCTCGCCAACGCTGTCTAAGGGAACTTCTGTCAGCCATCTCTGCACGGGGAGGATGACTCACTGGCCCATGGCGTAAATGAGAAAGTCGATCTGCTAGGTTCTCTCTTTGCATCCAACTCGACTCTGAGGATGGGGGAACACACCGCCGACCATCCCGTGGTGTGGGTTCTCCATGCAGGATGTGATGTTTACACAGTTATATAATGCTGCTATTTCGTATGGTGAGAGTAGAGAACCGGAGACCCATTTTATGGAAAGGAGACATGCCATCTTTAGTCCTCAGGGGTGACAACGCATTTGCATGAGGATATATGTGGATGTTTATGGGCCACAGTATTTACTTACTATCAGATGGAATGTGTGCTCCTCTGTCACCCATGTTCTATAAATAAAAATAAGTTACATTTTGTTCATTTGCCAATGAAGGTGCTCCGCGTTCTCGCGGACGCTGGTGCGGATCTGAACGCCGGGAGCGATAGCGGCTCCACTCCCGTGCGCTCGGCCTGCTTCATGACGCACTTCGACGTGGTCAAATTCCTGGTGGAACGCGGCGCGGACATACACAAACCCAACCACAACGGCGGAACATGCTTGATCAATTCTGTTCAGTCTGTACGGCTGTGTACCTTTCTCCTTGAGCATGGTGCCGAGGTATGTATAATGATTTCTAATGTTTACGCAAACACAACACATTTAAATAAAACTATTTTTTACGGATTTTATAGCTTATACTAACTTTTGTATACGCGCCGTTTCGAGTATTTTACACCACCTATGGTGACGGGGGGACTGAGGTGTTCGACGTCTCAATGTCATAGTTAACCACGGCTACCTTCGGATTAAAATTATTAATTTCTCATTCTGCGTCGATAGGATCAAAAATTACATTAGAATTATTCAAACAAAAAAAAAGACAACGCGTTGTCGCATCTGTGAAATAAGAGGGAATGCCTCACAGACTAAGCTTATACTGAATTATTGGGTGATTCTCAACTTGTTTTATGATTCGATGCTTGTATTAAAAATAATGGCAATTGTATCTATTATGGATGCAATAACTAACGGAAATGTCCCATAAGTCCGCAGCTTTCTTAACGTAATAGTTTCACGATATAAACACAATATAATAAACGATATTTGTTGGTAATAATTTATGGGATTCAAAAGTTTTTGAACCAGATTTTATATTTTATTAAACACTGATTCGGCAACAGTAATTTAGTTGATTTTTTTTGTTTTAGAAAAGCAGTATTAGTGAAATATTTCTTAAAAGCCGCAGCAACTTCTTGACCAGATTTAGACAAATTATTGTTAAGATTTAATTGAAAATCTGACATGCATGTTTTGACTTTGCCTGTTTCGATATTAAGTATAGGGGAGGCCGGCTACAAAAGTAACGGTAGGTCGAAAGTAACAAATGCTCTGAAGGTTTATCCAATAGCCAAACACCGTTCAGCTGCCGTAAGGTGATAGCCGCTGGCAGCCTCCTCATTTGCATTCAATCGCGGCGCGCGCCACGCGATGTTAGGTTGTGTGGGAGGATGCTATGTGATTTGACAAATCAAAAGTAAGTTTTTTGACGTTTTCTTATTTAATGTTTTCGTAGTCTTAAAAGGATGATACCAATCTGAATATTTGCGTATTAGTTCTTGATTAGATTGTCTACACAGTGTTTTATTTCGTTTTTGTCTAGTCCGTTCCGTTTTAAGCTTATCTTTCATGTTTTAACAAAAATGTGGTCGGGTATAAAAGTAACATAGCCCTATGGGTACAAAAGTAAAATATTACTTTTGTCCCCGTATTAATTTAATTACTTAAAATTGTTATGTGTGTGTTTATTTGACCAGAATGCCATGACAACACATTAGAACTATCACACAAGGAACTACTGACACGGAACTGTACCGAAAAATGGCTGAAGAGCATTCCAGAGATGATACAAAAATTAGATCTCTGGCAAAAAAATATGTTTGTCATGTAACATTATTTTTATTTTATTTTATTTTATTCTTTTTGGAAAACTTACAGCTAACATTAACAATAAATAAATGAATAACAACTAGAAGGCCATTTAAAAGTTTTCACCTATAAGCAATATGAACTTAAAAACAATAATTCTAGTCGGTAAAAGATAAACATCGATTAAGACAAATACAGTAAATTAACAAAATTAAACAGAAGAACACTCAACAAAAGAATTTTTGCGCTAAAATATTTTTTAATTGAGAAACACTGGTATTAAACAGATCCAAGTCAACGCTATTGGAAATGTTATTAAAAGTTCTGCATGCACGTATCATAAAAGAATTTTGCCTGTATTTATTCCGGGTATGCGGCACGTGAAGTAAGCGAGGTTTTCTTAAAAGGGTACCTCTTGTTGTAAATCCTAGCTTACTCAGTAGCTCCGGACAGTCAACATTACCATTTGCCAATTTGAAAAGATAAATCATATCTGCTATGCGCCTACGTTCGTGCAGAGGCAAAATATGAAATTTTTTACATCGCGAAATGTAGTTATCAGTGTAAAATTGCGTTTTAAATTGCAGAAAACGTAGAAAACGCTTTTGTACTTGCTCAATCCTATCTATATAAATGTTATAGTTTGGGTTCCACACTTGAGAGGCGTACACTAAATGGCTGCGAACAAGAGCGCAATAAAGTATCTTATATGTTTTAATATTATGAAAATCGGTGGAAAATCTCAAAAGGAATCGAAGTGCTCTATTGGCTTTTTTAATCATATTCTCAATATGTGCATCAAAGAGTAATTTAGAATCGAAAAATGCACCAAGATCCTTTACTAATTGTAATCTCTCTATACTAGTGTCTTGTAATTTGTAGTGAAAGACAATGGGATTGGTTTTACGAGTAAATGTAAGGATAAAACACTTGGACACATTCAAGACAAGTTTGTTGTGTGAACAATATCATTCTAGTTCATTGAGATCACGCTGCAGACCAAAGCAATCAGAAGTATTTGTGATGGGGCATAAAATTTTCATGTCATCAGCGTATAGGATTATTTTGGAGTAAGTAAAACAGGAACCTATATCATTTATAAAAATCGCAAACAGCAATGGACCTAATAGCGATCCCTGTGGTTTACCTGAAGGGATTTGCACAGTTGCTGACGTGTAACCATTGAGTACTACTGTCTGACAACGATTCTCAATATAAGACCTAAACCACCTAAACAGATCGCCGCTGATACCTACTTCGAGTAGTTTGCTGAGAAGTATAACGTGATCTAAGCGGTCGAACGCTTTACTGTAATCAGTGTAGACTACGTCCACATGTAAGCGCTCAGACATGATGGTAGTTAAATAGTCAGAACAGACAATAAGGTTCGAAACAGTGGATCTATTTTTTAAAAAGCCGTGTTGATAATCACTGAGTGTTTGTTTGATGCCATGATATACAGACGAGTATACGATTTTCTCAAAGATTTTGGTGAATAAACAGAGTTTGGATATTGGCCTATAGTTTTCTACACGGTCATTTGGGCCTTTTTTATGAATGGGGGTAATAAATGCAGATTTCCAAGTAAGCGGTACTATTCTTTCCTTAAGCGAACGTCTGTATATTATTGTTAACGGTATAGTCAAGCTTTTAGCACACTTACTTATAAGAATGGGTGGTATACCATCTGGACCTGCAGTTTTATTCAGGTCAATAGAATTTAAGAGCTTTAAGACTTCAGTTTCGCTAACTTGTATCGAGTTTATACCCGACACAATCTGTGATCGCCAATTATCGGGTTCGTATCGGGTGTCATAGTTACTGCGAATTTGGTGAAAATTACCATTAAAAAAATCGCTAAACATATTACAAATAATATCCCCTTAGTCTGATGATATGTGTTCATATTTCATTGTAGATGGACAAGCGTTTGACGCTTTTTTATATTTCACGAAGGACCAGAAGGTCCTTGGCTTCTACTTCTTGGAAGTTCTACCTTTTCTATATAATTGTTGAACATTTTGGATTCTAATTGTTTGGCGCGATTACGTAATATTAAGAAAGACTCATAGTCTGCTAAATTGCCATATTTTTATATTTGGTGTGATATTTAAACTTTTCCTTTAATATTTTTATAAGAGGGGTTTTATACCAGGGGGGATATTTAGAAGATGATTTTACTACTTTTGTTGGTATGTAAGTGCCGCACAAGTTGTTTAATCGAGTGTACAATAGTGACAATGCATCGTCCACTGTGCCCCTAAAAAGATCGTGAGTGTAAAATTATCAAGCTCTTGTGATATAGAGGAGAAATCAGCTAAATGGTACATAAACTTAGTCAAAATCGGCTAAGACACTGAGAGCCACATGATGAGGGTCTTCAGTCACTAAAGGGTCGGTACATTTTGTTCCGGATAAGTGATTATTACAAAATATTAAGTCGAGGATTCTGTTGTTAACATTGGTATGAGAGATATATTGCTGCAGATTACACGTACTTAAGGTGTCAAAAAAATCGTACTGAACGGACCCCTCAATATTTTCTCGACACAGAGAGTATCCATCATCTTCAAGAGTCCAAGATATATTTGGCAGATTAAAATCTCCCAAAATGACGAAAGCATCAGTTAGATTGGTGGTTACTATGTCGTATAATTTTGTATAAAAACAAGCTAACTGTGCAGATAACGAGTTACCCAGATTTTGTCTGCATAAGTAAATCATACAAATATGTAATTTATATGTCATTTTCGGTTTGGAACGTTGAAGAGTTAACGATACCCATATGTCTTCGGCAGAAGAACGCCAGTCGACCCGCTCCTTCACTGCAAGCTCACGCCTAACAGCAATAAGCACACCACCTCCCAACGTTTGATTTGTAACACTGTAGTTTCCATCACGTCTCCAAACAACATAACGGTCATCAAAGAGCTCGTTATTACAAAAGTCATCGTTAAGCCACGTCTCCGTCAAGCATATAACATCATAATTGTTAATACATACATTCCTCAGAAAAGTTGATGCCTTTGTTCGCAGACCACGTACATTTTGATAGTAAATTTCAACAGCCATCATTAAAATCATACAAAAACACGGAAATAGCGACGAAAGTAACATACCATAACATAAAATGAAGTATGAATACGCACCTAAAGTGTGGTGGTGAATAAATAATATTAATAAAAAGTATATGAATGTGTTTAAATACAGCAAGTAACATCGCCAATTTGTTTAAAATGTAGCAATCGTTAAAAAAATAAGATGCGTAATGTGTAATATAAATATTTACATTATATAGATACATAAAAAAATAGAGCAGAAAATATTAGCGTAGTTGTGAGCTACCGTTGCGTTAACCGTGTATTTACTATTAAGGAGGAAAAATGTCTACAGGACTATTTAATCAAGTGCTCTAGAGTTTATTTTGGGTTATCTCCATCTAAAGTACGTAAACTAGCATATGAGTTGGCGATAAAAAATGGAAAAATATTTCCTCAAAAGTGGGACGATACTCAAATGGCGGGTAAGGAATGGTGGACGAGTTTTCAACCAACAAACCTGTCACGGGCCTTGAGATTCAACGAACATAATGTGAGTAAGTTTTTTGATAACCTTGCTTACGTAATGGTTAGGTTTAAATTTGAACTAAAAGATATCTGGAATATAAATGAGACAGGGGTGACCACTACCCAAAAACCTAGTAAGATTTTAGCTCTAAAAGGAATTAGACAAATAGGCGCAGTAACCTCAGCAGAACGTGGGAGATTAGTAACTGTTGCTGTTGTGATTAATGTTCAAGTAGGACACATATCTCCTTTTATTGTATTCCCGTTGAAGCGATGCCAAGACCACATGATAGGTGAAGGTCCTGTTGGTAGTGCCGGAGCTGGCAATGCTAATGGCCTACACCTGCACCGGATGTAGGGAGCAGAATTTTCACTGTTTCCAGAACACTTCATAAGACATGTCAAGCCAACTGTTGATCAAAAATGCTTGTTACTAGTCGACAACCATGCATTGCGTGTATCTATACAAGCTCTAGATTTTTGTGAAAAAAAAAATGGAATAGTACTGCTGTCGTTTCCGCCCCATTGCACGCAGCTTCATCCTTTAGATAGAGCACTATTTGGATCATTCAAAAAATGATAAACACCGCTAAGGACAACTGGATGCGGAATTATCCTGGTCTAACAATGACTATCCATTACAATCCTGGGATTGTTAGAGAAGCATTTCCTCTTTCTGTCAATGATCGAAATGCAATTGCCGGATTTACTTGCACCGGTATAGGTTCATTTAATAGGAATATATTTACTGCTGTTGACAATGCACCATCATCTGTCACTGACCGGCCTTTACAAGCTAACAGTGAAATTCCACCAAATGATCTGTTGACCAGTTTTGATGCATCCAAGTTCATCCGGCGATAGCAGTTGATAATCTTCCAACATCAGGTGACCAGACTGTCCAGCATACAGTTAGCAATGATTTGTTAAAGAAATTATACAATCAAAGATCCATATAGTATAGTCTGATTATAAAAAAAATATTATCATATAATAATTGATCTCATTACTTAAAGTAAGAAAAATCTGTTTTGATTTCTTAAAATATATAATGTTTGAGCATTTAAAATGCAAATGTTTATCTGTGTTATAAATACAGTCTTCTAATAAATCATTTGCTGATTTAATATGTCACATTATATTCATTACAAGCCCCTTTGTCCTGTTACTTTCGACCCACAATGTATTACTTTTGGCCTGCCTATGTGGTCGAAAGTAACAACTGACAATTTTGTTGAAGTCTGTGATTTATATATGTAATGTATGTCGGTAGATCGTACAATATAAGTATGTGCATGTATATATTTTTCTATGTAGGTAGGCAGTTGCACCCGCCACGTTAGATTGCGATAAATGCCGTTACGCAAGGACGTCTTTTATTTCTCAATATAAAATACACAATAATAAGTTAAATCAAGATACTAATGTAAAGAACATAAACGGAATGTATATGTGGCTATATTCATTTCATTAAAATAATTACACCTAACCAAAAACCAAGATAAAAGTACAAAATGTTACTTTTGTACCCGGTCTCTCCGCGTTATTTTAATTTTATTAGAGGCAATTATAATTGTTAAAATGTAAAGCCTTGGCTTTGGAGCACACTTTTTAAAATATTTTATAATTACCATGATTATATGATCTTTTATTTTTTAGCTCATATACCTTCGTCTATTTTGATCGATTCCTACTGTCGCTCGTTCACGAAATGATTGGAACATTGAAGAAGTGAAAGATGTAAAGTATTGATATAAATTGTAGAGCTTTTCTTCCGTATGAAGAGGACGGCTGAAATAAACTGAGGAAATAGAACGTAACTAGAGCAGAAAGAGCAGACTTTAGTTGGTTCTGTTTTTATTTGTCGTTTAAAAAAAGTTACACTAGCTGTTACGGCCCACAGCTGCCCCTGCAAAGATCGCCTTAGCTAGGACCCATAGTAGCCTCCTTGACGGGCAGCCGAGGGTTCGGGCCCAAGTGGCCTTATGGAAAAATGACCTATCATACTACACAATAGGGAGAAGGCTAGGAAAATAAACAGTACGTACCTGTATCTGAATCTAAGACCGCCCCAAGGCTCGGTCAGGCCGTAGGTAGAGTAGATGCATGTAAAGTAGTGTTTAGTGGTGTGTATATGTGGGTGACCTGACCCAGCTGAGGTGACCTGGCAGCGGCCGGTTTCCATGCTGTCCCACAATGCTGCATCACTCCAGCAGGCGTCCACAGTGGACAGTTTCTTTCTTCATTGTCACTATTTCAGTCTATTAACTTTATTGTACATTTAACTAACTACAACTCTGAGTCACACGGTTCAGCGTTAAAAACGAAATTACTTTAATCAGTCAAATACAATACAAGCCTCTTGTCACGAACTTAAAACCTAGACAAACTAAACCGAGGCGGTTTTTACGAAACCACAATTACGTAGCGAAGTAACACGCACAAATTCTAAATATCTAGACCATAAACCAAAACCGGTCGCGTGTAACTTCTGCAGCGGTAACCGAGATACGCTAATTAACTGTACCGCTGCCCGAGCTACTGTCTCTCGCCCGACAGCGCCAAACGCTGGGAAGCTGCCTTCCGCTGCCCCCTCCCCGCGACACGCGTGACACCTGGTACCATCGGGCGATTCACTAAGTCGAACGTGATTGGATGCCGTCTCAAAATTACCATTTTTGGCCTAAACACTAGCAATATCTCCTGTTTCGTAGAGGCAATTTACATACATAAATTGCACAAGGACAAACATCCAGAAGGTAAAATTACTCATAGGCCAGAGAAATACTTGTTCTTGTTCCGTGCGGGATACGAACACGCGGTCCTCAGCGCCGTAACTCATTGCTAAGCAACTGCGACCAGAGAGCTGTTGAGATTTTATGTAGTGTAAGGTATGAGGATAAGTTGTAGGCAGTAAGGGTGGGTGTGGTCGGTCGCAGGTGGACGCGCGTGACATGCAGCTGAAGACGGCGCTGCACTACGCTATCCAGGAGCACCGCCTGGAGAGCGCACGCTTGCTGCTGCAGCACGGCGCCGACCCGCTGCTCGCCTCGCGCGCCGGCGACGACGCGCTGCGCACCGCCTGCCTCAAGGGCGCCGCGCAGGTGACACACGCACGCACGAGAGAGAGAGAGAGAGAGAGAGAGAAAGTGAGAGAGTCTGACAGACACACACGCACACCAGGAGCACCGCCTCGAGAGCGCGCGCCTGCTGCTGCAGCACGGCGCCGACCCGCTGCTCGCCTCGCGCGAAGGGAAATCCGTCTGTAGTTCTTTAAGAGAGCGTTGTCGCCTTTCTTGACGAACAAGACCACCTCACTTCTGTTCCACGCCTCAGGTGTAGTGCCACCGTGGAGAGCAGAATTAAAGAGCTTCTGAAGGACTTCAAGTACCGGTTTTCCACCCGCTTTCAGAAACTCCGCTGTAATTCCATCCTCGCCCGGGGACTTGTCTAACCAGGAGTAGTTAAATGAAATATTAGTAATGTTGATGTTGGTATTGCTAGTATTTAAAAATAAATATAAGCGTATTGTATGCGATACATGATTGATATTTTTACGGGTGCAGATTGTAAACCTGCTATGCTCGACGGTGAGCTACAGCCCGGCGCGCATTGCGGACGCGCACGAGCTGCTGGGCGCCACGCAGCTCGACGAGTTCAACGATGTGGCCGCCGCGCTCGCCTCCTGGCGCCGCGCCACAGGTACGCGCACACACTCGCACACGCACACACACACACACACACACACACACACACACACACACACACACGCACACACACACACGCACACACACGCTCAGACACGCACATACACGCACACACACGCACAAATACGCGCATACACGGGAACACACGCGCACACACACGCGATCACACGCACACACACCCGCACACACGCGCACACACGAGCACACAAGCGCACACACGTGCACACATGCGCAGACACGCACACACGTGCACACACATGCGCACACACGCACACACACGCGCACATACGCGCTTACACGCGCGCACATGCGCTAACGCTAACACACGCGCATACACGCACACGCGCGCATACACGCGCACACACGCACACACGCGCAAACATGCGCATAACGCGCACATACGCGCACACACGCTCACACACGCGTACGCACGAGCTGCTGAGAGTTCAAAAAGTTAAAACTGTGAAAAAATTTAAAGAACACAGCACTGAGTTATTGTTCTGTACTTGAAACTGATTTTCTTTAAGAATTTAAAACTCAATTTTACATGTATGGTGACTTAGTGTTATGTATAAATGACGTAATAAGGAAGCTCAACTTAGTCCCAAGTTTCGACACCTGGTGAGCGTAAGATTGTTAGCACTGATCGGGCTCAACGGTGTGTGGCAGCGATCCGGCACGCGTACGGCGCGTACATCGAGAAGCGGCCGGCGCGCGCCCCGCAGCCGGCGCTGGGCGGCGCGCGCGAGTGGCGCTCGGCCGCCGCGCTGGAGGCCGCCGCCGCGGACATGGACGCGCTGCGCACGCAGGCGCTGCTCGTCGCCGAGCGCGTGCTGGGCCCCGCGCACAAGGACACCGTGTTCCGCCTCATGTACAGGTGCGCCCGAGTACAGTCGCGCACGGTGGCGCTCGGCCGCCGCGCTGGAGGCCGCCGCCGCGGACATGGACGCGCTGCGCACGCAGGCGCTGCTCGTCGCCGAGCGCGTGCTGGGCCCCGCGCACAAGGACACCGTGTTCCGCCTCATGTACAGGTGCGCCCGAGTACAGTCGCGCACGGTGGCGCTGCTGGGCCCCGCGCACAAGGACACCGTGTTCCGCCTCATGTACAGGTGCGCCCGAGTACAGTCGCGCACGGTGGCGCTCGGCCGCCGCGCTGGAGGCCGCCGCCGCGGACATGGACGCGCTGCGCACGCAGGCGCTGCTCGTCGCCGAGCGCGTGCTGGGCCCCGCGCACAAGGACACCGTGTTCCGCCTCATGTACAGGTGCGCCCGAGTACAGTCGCGCACGGTGGCGCTGCTGGGCCCCGCGCACAAGGACACCGTGTTCCGCCTCATGTACAGGTGCGCCCGAGTACAGTCGCGCACGGTGGCGCTGCTGGGCCCCGCGCACAAGGACACCGTGTTCCGCCTCATGTACAGGTGCGCCCGAGTACAGTCGCGCACGGTGGCGCTCGGCCGCCGCGCTGGAGGCCGCCGCCGCGGACATGGACGCGCTGCGCACGCAGGCGCTGCTCGTCGCCGAGCGCGTGCTGGGCCCCGCGCACAAGGACACCGTGTTCCGCCTCATGTACAGGTGCGCCCGAGTACAGTCGCGCACGGTGGCGCTGCTGGGCCCCGCGCACAAGGACACCGTGTTCCGCCTCATGTACAGGTGCGCCCGAGTACAGTCGCGCACGGTGGCGCTCGGCCGCCGCGCTGGAGGCCGCCGCCGCGGACATGGACGCGCTGCGCACGCAGGCGCTGCTCGTCGCCGAGCGCGTGCTGGGCCCCGCGCACAAGGACACCGTGTTCCGCCTCATGTACAGGTGCGCCCGAGTACAGTCGCGCACGGTGGCGCTGCTGGGCCCCGCGCACAAGGACACCGTGTTCCGCCTCATGTACAGGTGCGCCCGAGTACAGTCGCGCACGGTGGCGCTGCTGGGCCCCGCGCACAAGGACACCGTGTTCCGCCTCATGTACAGGTGCGCCCGAGTACAGTCGCGCACGGTGGCGCTGCTGGGCCCCGCGCACAAGGACACCGTGTTCCGCCTCATGTACAGGTGCGCCCGAGTACAGTCGCGCACGGTGGCGCTGCTGGGCCCCGCGCACAAGGACACCGTGTTCCGCCTCATGTACAGGTGCGCCCGAGTACAGTCGCGCACGGTGGCGCTGCTGGGCCCCGCGCACAAGGACACCGTGTTCCGCCTCATGTACAGGTGCGCCCGAGTACAGTCGCGCACGGTGGCGCTGCTGGGCCCCGCGCACAAGGACACCGTGTTCCTTCCACACCCGCGCTTGTACAGCCACAGAGACCCAGTTTTTGTTCTGAATTACCAGTCTAGCAGTATCCATAGAAGTCATTGCCTATAACACGCTCACATAATGTGGTAAAGGATTCTCGTTTGTCGCCACCACACCGCTATTTCTCGCATTGTAACTCTCATATATGAGTATCCCACTGTTAGAGATAGGCATCTCCCATAAAAAGGATTATTACTTTTAATCCTTCTTATTTTAACTCTATATTTATTTACTAGGTTATTATATATTTTAATTATAAATATTTGTTTCAAATCCGTGAAGAGGAGCATCGTATGCTGACGCGTTCCGCTACCAGCGTTGCATAGACCTTTGGACCTGGGCCTTGCAAATTCGTATAGAAAAAGATTCGCTTCTGTATACTGGTGAGTTTTTTAAAACATTTTTGTAACATATCACCTGTCATTTCCTTAGAAACTTATTTCAAATTAGCTGTTCCCCGCGACTTCGCCTGTGTTTATATTTAGAGTTTTATTTTTTTGCGCGGAACCCTAATTCTTTTTCTAAAATAAAAGTAACCTAACTTACTCCTTATGAAATCAGCTATCTGCCAGTGAAAGTCCCGGTGCCGCCGTTTCGGAGATAAGCTGGAACAAATAGACAGACAGACAAAAATTTTAAAATTGTAGTTTTTTTATAAGTATCGTACATACTTTCATATGAAATTAGTAAAAAGCTGTGTTTACGGTTACGGTTCACGCAGTCTCCAACTAGCTTCAAGTTCACTAAGTTTGATCTCAGCGCTAGCAGTGCTGCTTGACTTTATAGTATACTTTTATGAGTTTATATAGATTATAGATTAGTGTAGTTTATATAGGTCGACGTAGTATTTTTGCAGGTTGATTTCAGCACACCGAAGTATGGCGAAAATTTCTGAAAAGATAGAGGTGAATTCACCAAAATTCATTCTAAGTTTGAATTTGGGGCGTTTCCTATAAATTCCAAAGCCTACGTCGAGGCTCATATTTGTCCATTCAGCTAGTCTTCTCTGGAGGGTAGTTCCACCATGTAATTTTTATCAAAAGTGTATAGTGGACGATATCTGCGGTCATGCATAAGATCGGTGTTTCCTTTATTGAGTCGCCGTGCCGTGAGCGTTAATTCTATACAAACTAGCCCTTGCCTCCTTGTATAACTAAAGATCAAGAGGCGTTAGGCATATAAGTGCATTAAGAGCCGCTCCAGGCGATGATCGCATCGCTGAAGTTGTCATTAAACGGGTAGTCTTTTGTAGACAATTTAGTCTGTCTGGAGTCGTCTTTTTGTTGGCCTTATTACACCAGACAATGGAAGCGTAAGTAAAAATTGGTCCCACTACGTTGCTGTACAGCCATATGAGAGCCCCTATTGTTCCCTACCATACGATAGCAAATTTTAGCCTCATGATATAAGCTGCTAAGATAAGAGTTCCACGTTACTGCACATACGAGGGCGATACTGAAAGTTTTTAGAACTGGCCACTTGTATACGATAAAATAAAAATATAAGTTAAAATTTTGAAAATTGAACTCCTTGCCAATATTATTGTGTATGTATTTTATTAAATTGTCATTTGTTTACGATTTGGTGGCTTATTGAAAATTGTCTGTGTCACGTCAGCATGAATTTAACGCGAGAAAATTTTCGTACAATAATTTTTTATGACTTTCGATGTCATTTAAGTCAACAAGAAAGTTATGATAGATTTCGATTGGCCTTTCACGATGAAGCCCCATCTCGTGCCACTGTTTACAACAGGTTTAATGAGTAAAAACATGGTCGCACTAATCTCACCGATGATCTGCGTAAGGGACGGCCTTCTACGGCGACGACTGAAGATAACATCAGTGTTGTGGGGCGTAAGATAGAGACTGATAAAAGAGTGAGTCATCAGCAGATTCTGGCAAGCTTAGGCATTGGTATGAGTCAAGTGTACAAAATCCTCCATGAACATTTAGCGGTCAGGAAGCTGTGTGCCCGGTGGATTCCTCATAATTTGACAGAAGCCCAAAAACTCCGTCGTGTTGATTGGTGTCGTGAAATGGTTCAAAGATTTAACGGTGGTGACTCAAATGCTATGTTCGACATACTTACGGGTGTTAAAAGCTGGATTTATTGTTATGATCCTGAAACTAAGAGACAGTCTGCTGTCTGGGTGTTTCCTTACGAGGAGTTGCCAACTAAAGTGAAGAGAGGTTGTACACGCCCCTAGCTGCCCCAACAAAGATCGACCATACAGGGGCCGATACAGCTGTAGATTCGACGAGCAGCAGGGGACGGGGCCCAACGGCCTATGGACAATTGACCTACACAATAGAGATAGGCTAGGTAAATAAATAGGACGTACCTGGTTCCGAGGCGAAGACTGACCCAAGGCTCGGTCAGGCCGTAGGTAGGTGTAGGTGCATGTAAAGTGGTATTTAGTGGTGTGTATAAAGTTCGATCTGACTGGACCGTTGAAGTCTGACCGCAGATCCACAGGCGCTGCTTTTACTCCTGAGGTGAGATCTCCCAAAAGGGGGCGATCACCAATTGACGACTTCTGTCTTCATTTCACTATTTCAGTTTATCAACATTATTGTACACTATTTCAATCCATCAACTTTATTGTACATTTAATTAACTTCCAACTCAACTAAATCCCCGTTAATCGTAATCAACAACGTAACACGTGGCACGAATAACCAACGGGCGGATCAAAGGTCACTTCCGTTTCACGTGGCAAGATTATAACCAAGAGCAAAAACGCGATCCCTTCTCTAGTCACAACGTTCAGAGTTCCTTAGCACAAATCTATAATCTAATACAAACACACATTTTAGCACACTTAGGGTCACAAATTTTGGCATTTTAGTCGACACAATATCTCCGAGTTACATCCAATGCCACAAAGCAACTACACGACGCAAAGTATTATTGTCAAGCACGTCAACCGGCAATCACTATACAATTTACGTAAATTACTTGCCAACGAATTTAGGTTAATCAATCAAATTGTTACTGCTTCGTCATCGCGTGAACGCGCAAGATAACCAAATTAGAAGCGAAAACTCCAATAGTAAATTCCACACGCATCAAAAAACCGGACGTTGGTCGCAATCAATATTACATTCCAAATACTTAATCGACCCGGCGTCTATTTTTCTAGACTCAACAAAATCCTCGTCTTTGCATAAATTTGCTAACAAAACCGACACTAAAAGGAGGTTATACCGGACGACCTCACACCGTGCTAGTGACTGCACTGCATTCAATCACTTCCGACCCGCCCCACAAGCAACCAATCCGATCTCGCGAGAACGTCAAACGGTAGGAAATCACCGCTCTGCGCGCCCCCTGGCGTCGATTCTTGAAATTAGTGTTTGGCGCGAACAGAGGTCAAAGCGTGGGAAAAAAGATGGTGGCTTCGTTCTTCGAAAGGACAGGTCATTACGCAACAATTGTTTTAGAGGATCGAAAAACAGTTACTGCAGAGTGGTACACTAACAATTGTTTGCCACTTATTTTGGAAAAAGTTCGGGAGAAACGACCTCGCAGTAGGATCTTCCTTCACCACGACAATGCCTCGTCGCACACCGCCAAGCAAACAATCGACTACTTGACGACGTCAGACGTGGAATTACTGGGCCACCCGCCTTATAGCTTGTCGTGAAGCGACAATAAAAAAAAATAAAAAAATAGAACCTAACCTAAATACAACAAAACAACAAAGGTAGAGCCAGAAAACAATATATTTAAATTTATAAAAGGTATTTACAATTTTATAAAAAAAATGATGTGAGGATGATGATGAATGAAGTGAGAATACAATTAGATTATAAAAAAAAATAAAGGTGAGAGAATAGGGGAATATAGCGTTGAAGTGGGGCCTAAAAGTCGAAGCGACACACGTTGCGTTTGTAGAAGTAGGTTTCTTAGCAGCGACGGCACGCAGCGCCTGAAGCCAGCACACGCCGTTTGCGCTTGTAGAAGTAGGTTTCTTAGCAGCGACGGCGCGCAGCGCCTGGAGCCAGTACACGCAGCGTCCGGAGCCGGCGCACGTAGCGCCTGGAGAAGGGGCGCGCAACGCTTAGAGCCAGCAGTTGCAGCGCCCAAAGGCAGCGCCGGCGGTAGGTGCACTCGGCGCCTGGAGTAAGTAGTAGTAGTGCCCGGAGTAGTGTGGCCCCCGCGCTTGTAGTAGACTCGAAGCGACTTCTGAGGTAGATGGAGGCTTGTAGGATTCCGGAGTGGCGCGGCCCGAGTTTGAAGAAGGCTTCGCCGAAGACTTCACGTGTAAATGGAGGCTTGCAGGATCCCGGGGCAGTGCGGCCCCGGGATAAAGCCTTTAGGAGATACTTCTAATTCGCGAACTGAAGCGAGACTGCCTTTCTTCACCGATTGTTCGGCTTTTATACCTTTCTAGAGAGAACGGAAAAATTATTTAAATTATACGCAAATTTTTTGTAAATGGTCAAGAGAAAAGAGGATTTATGTGGAATTATCGAAATAGGAATAACAGATCGGTAGCAAATTTGAATATAATTACCATAGAAACGATATAAATAAGAAAGACAAAACATGTCAAATTTTTGTTTTTGGTTTATAATAAGAAAACGGTAAGATTTAAGTGGAAAATGAGATATTATTGATATAGGAAAAAAGGTAGCGCAGCTGTCCACACAAAGCCCGAGATTGTAGAATTACGGAAAACTAGCTAAAAGATCGAAAAAACGTAGACTCCATTGACACCAATTTAAAAGTGCTGATAATGTGAAAATACGAAGTAGAAATGATTTGTTATTGTGTTCTTATGGTTTAAAATCGTTACAGGATCCTATGGAAATAAAGGTGATGTAAAATATCCAGTTTTGAGGTGAATGTAGAAAATCGAAACAGAATGGAAAAATGAATTTAAAATAATGTAAAATGATATATGTAAGTAGCATAACACTACAAGCTCCAACCTCGCACCTTGCGATTTTAATTTATTTCCGAAAATAAAAGAAAATCTTCGAGGAAAACGTTTTATGGACGCCGAGGAAGAAGTGGTTGCGTTTCAAAATACCGTCGAATAGACCCCTAAGGACGTGTGGGCAAAGTGCTTTTCTCAGTAGTTCCATCGGATGCAGAGATGTGTTGATATATATGAAGATGGACACTGTTTTGAAAAGATATAATAAAACCAATTACGTGCTAGTTTGTTCAGTTTTTGATTTTCTAAGAATTTTCAGTGTCACCCTCGTACCTAAAGCTATTTTTGCCTTATGACATACTAGCTACGTATGTCATTAGAGTGAAGAAGAAGAAGGTCAGATATCCACGTTAGTTTTTGGTTGATTTTTACGCTCAAAACTTCAGTGGAGAATGAGGAGACGCCCTATACCTCCCCCTCCCCATATCAACATGGTAGCGGAATTAAATGTAATAATACCCTAGGAAAATTACCAGCATCCCTGATAATGGAGAATCCCTCGTTGAGCATTCACGACCAAACTACTCCACGCAAAATTTCGCTCACTACGCTCACCCGCTAATTGCTCGGTGCAAGCTGAGCAACAAGACAACAAGAGTAAATTCCTGCAACATCACGGGACTTCACTCAAACCTAAACGCCTTCTACTACCATCTCGAGACGACGAAGCCGGTCTTGCTCTTTCTGACCGAGACGCAGGTGTCCTCTCCGGCTGATACTTCGTATCTCTCCTAAGGGGTACAAATTGGAACTCTTCTTTGTGACTCGGGTTGGAGTTTGCGATACGTCAGAGAGGACATCTCTTCTCGACCTGTCCATCCTTTGGCTACGGGTAGACAGCGACGACCACCCGCGTGCCTACGGGTGCCTTTATAGGTCCCATAGCGGTAATGCCGAAAGAGACCGACTCGTCGATCACGTGCAAATGGCTACAGATTCCTTGCTGCAGCAAATCCCATCCGCAGAGATCGTGATTCTTGGCGATTCTAATGCCCACCACGCCGAATGGGTCGGTTCACGTTTAATCAATCATGCGGGGAGATCTGTTTATGACTTTGCCTTGGCATATGATCTGACACAACTGGTTACTTCGCCTACGCGGATTCCAGATGTGGAAGATCATGCACCTTCCCTGTTGGACCTTCTGTTGACCCCTCATCCGGAAGGATATCAGGTCTCCATCGACGCCATTCTTGGCTCCTCGGACCATTGTCTAGTCTAGAGTGTGGTGCCACTCATGCTAATACGTTTTCGCCTGCTGAGGACGAAGACGTCCTTTACTGCCGCTCTCGACCCCCACCATACCTTTACCTTTGCCATTCCCAACTCCCTTTCCCCGACCCCTGGCCGAAACCAGCGGAGGCCGTCGACTCAAGGCGAGATCAACGCGTTGGGTCTTAGTCACTCTCACTGACGACGTCCCAGGCTGACTCCGCGAAGTGGAGGGCTGGGGAGATTTGGAGTTGAAGCGGTTCAGGCTCCATTACGGCGTCAGAGCCGCT
The DNA here is from genome assembly GCA_963668995.1 of Parnassius mnemosyne. NCBI lineage: Eukaryota > Metazoa > Arthropoda > Insecta > Lepidoptera > Papilionidae > Parnassius > Parnassius mnemosyne. The sequence continues at coordinate 34,412,084 of CAVLGL010000090.1, read as the reverse complement.
CCTGATCTTTAAAGTTAACATTTTAAAACCAAGTAAGACATGCAGGAAGTCGATGGATGCAGGTGGCTCAGGACCATGCTTTGTGGCATTCCTTGGGGGAGGCCTATGTTCAGCAGTGGACTTATGAAGGGCTGAATGATGATGATGATGATGATGATATGTAAATCTACTTTTGTATTCTTTAAACGCGATAGTAAAAGAGCTGCTTTAACTTTCCTTTATAATTTCTAACTTTTCAGCATGTCTAATTTAGTCAATGATTTGTATACAGTTGATGGCATTAGTGTTTGTCGATTGAACTACACATTAAGCTAGCATAAAACAAGGTTTTAGGTACTGAGTACAGCCGGTTTAATCGTTATGAATGATTGAATACCAAATTTTGGGATATTTGCCAAAATAATAATTTTCACGAAATTTTAAGATATTAGGCTGACCTGCTCAAAAACGTGGCCCGTTTGTTCCCTCCTCAAGGCTTTGTATTGACCTTCCGAATAACCTGTATAGTTGCAGTGTGGCTCTAGCACATACAATGTGATTGCAATTGGCAATACTTTTACGCGAACCGGGTGAAATGAGCGAATGATTGACGAGTGCGACGCGGTGCGCCTGCCACAGACACGTGCCACACGGCGAGCGCGCTGACGCGGCTGCTGCTGGACGCGTGCGGCGGCCGCCTGGAGCGCGCGCGCGCTCTGCCGCGCCACGAGGACGCGCTGCGCGTCTTCACGCTGCTGGCCGACCACCTGCCCGGTACGTAGTACGTAGTACGTAGTACGTTGTACGTCACTCACAGGTCTAGTGGCTGCACAGTGCACAGTGCACAGTGCACACAGAGCTGACGCGGCTGCTGCTGGACGCGTGCGGCGGCCGCCTGGAGCGCGCGCGCGCTCTGCCGCGCCACGAGGACGCGCTGCGCGTCTTCACGCTGCTGGCCGACCACCTGCCCGGTACGTAGTACGTAGTACGTAGTACGTTGTACGTCACTCACAGGTCTAGTGGCTGCACAGTGCACAGTGCACAGTGCACACAGAGCTGACGCGGCTGCTGCTGGACGCGTGCGGCGGCCGCCTGGAGCGCGCGCGCGCTCTGCCGCGCCACGAGGACGCGCTGCGCGTCTTCACGCTGCTGGCCGACCACCTGCCCGGTACGTAGTACGTAGTACGTAGTACGTTGTACGTCACTCACAGGTCTAGTGGCTGCACAGTGCACAGTGCACAGTGCACACAGAGCTGACGCGGCTGCTGCTGGACGCGTGCGGCGGCCGCCTGGAGCGCGCGCGCGCTCTGCCGCGCCACGAGGACGCGCTGCGCGTCTTCACGCTGCTGGCCGACCACCTGCCCGGTACGTAGTACGTAGTACGTAGTACGTTGTACGTCACTCACAGGTCTAGTGGCTGCACAGTGCACAGTGCACAGTGCACACAGAGCTGACGCGGCTGCTGCTGGACGCGTGCGGCGGCCGCCTGGAGCGCGCGCGCGCTCTGCCGCGCCACGAGGACGCGCTGCGCGTCTTCACGCTGCTGGCCGACCACCTGCCCGGTACGTAGTACGTAGTACGTAGTACGTTGTACGTCACTCACAGGTCTAGTGGCTGCACAGTGCACAGTGCACAGTGCACACAGAGCTGACGCGGCTGCTGCTGGACGCGTGCGGCGGCCGCCTGGAGCGCGCGCGCGCTCTGCCGCGCCACGAGGACGCGCTGCGCGTCTTCACGCTGCTGGCCGACCACCTGCCCGGTACGTAGTACGTAGTACGTAGTACGTTGTACGTCACTCACAGGTCTAGTGGCTGCACAGTGCACAGTGCACAGTGCACACAGAGCTGACGCGGCTGCTGCTGGACGCGTGCGGCGGCCGCCTGGAGCGCGCGCGCGCTCTGCCGCGCCACGAGGACGCGCTGCGCGTCTTCACGCTGCTGGCCGACCACCTGCCCGGTACGTAGTACGTAGTACGTAGTACGTTGTACGTCACTCACAGGTCTAGTGGCTGCACAGTGCACAGTGCACAGTGCACACAGAGCTGACGCGGCTGCTGCTGGACGCGTGCGGCGGCCGCCTGGAGCGCGCGCGCGCTCTGCCGCGCCACGAGGACGCGCTGCGCGTCTTCACGCTGCTGGCCGACCACCTGCCCGGTACGTAGTACGTAGTACGTTGTACGTCACTCACAGGTCTAGTGGCTGCACAGTGCACAGTGCACAGTGCACACAGAGCTGACGCGGCTGCTGCTGGACGCGTGCGGCGGCCGCCTGGAGCGCGCGCGCGCTCTGCCGCGCCACGAGGACGCGCTGCGCGTCTTCACGCTGCTGGCCGACCACCTGCCCGGTACGTAGTACGTAGTACGTAGTACGTTGTACGTCACTCACAGGTCTAGTGGCTGCACAGTGCACAGTGCACAGTGCACACAGAGCTGACGCGGCTGCTGCTGGACGCGTGCGGCGGCCGCCTGGAGCGCGCGCGCGCTCTGCCGCGCCACGAGGACGCGCTGCGCGTCTTCACGCTGCTGGCCGACCACCTGCCCGGTACGTAGTACGTAGTACGTAGTACGTCACTCACAGGTCTAGTGGCTGCACAGTGCACAGTGCACAGTGCACACAGAGCTGACGCGGCTGCTGCTGGACGCGTGCGGCGGCCGCCTGGAGCGCGCGCGCGCTCTGCCGCGCCACGAGGACGCGCTGCGCGTCTTCACGCTGCTGGCCGACCACCTGCCCGGTACGTAGTACGTAGTACGTTGTACGTCACTCACAGGTCTAGTGGCTGCACAGTGCACAGTGCACAGTGCACACAGAGCTGACGCGGCTGCTGCTGGACGCGTGCGGCGGCCGCCTGGAGCGCGCGCGCGCTCTGCCGCGCCACGAGGACGCGCTGCGCGTCTTCACGCTGCTGGCCGACCACCTGCCCGGTACGTAGTACGTAGTACGTAGTACGTTGTACGTCACTCACAGGTCTAGTGGCTGCACAGTGCACAGTGCACAGTGCACACAGAGCTGACGCGGCTGCTGCTGGACGCGTGCGGCGGCCGCCTGGAGCGCGCGCGCGCTCTGCCGCGCCACGAGGACGCGCTGCGCGTCTTCACGCTGCTGGCCGACCACCTGCCCGGTACGTAGTACGTAGTACGTAGTACGTCACTCACAGGTCTAGTGGCTGCACAGTGCACAGTGCACAGTGCACACAGAGCTGACGCGGCTGCTGCTGGACGCGTGCGGCGGCCGCCTGGAGCGCGCGCGCGCTCTGCCGCGCCACGAGGACGCGCTGCGCGTCTTCACGCTGCTGGCCGACCACCTGCCCGGTACGTAGTACGTAGTACGTAGTACGTTGTACGTCACTCACAGGTCTAGTGGCTGCACAGTGCACAGTGCACAGTGCACACAGAGCTGACGCGGCTGCTGCTGGACGCGTGCGGCGGCCGCCTGGAGCGCGCGCGCGCTCTGCCGCGCCACGAGGACGCGCTGCGCGTCTTCACGCTGCTGGCCGACCACCTGCCCGGTACGTAGTACGTAGTACGTAGTACGTTGTACGTCACTCACAGGTCTAGTGGCTGCACAGTGCACAGTGCACAGTGCACACAGAGCTGACGCGGCTGCTGCTGGACGCGTGCGGCGGCCGCCTGGAGCGCGCGCGCGCTCTGCCGCGCCACGAGGACGCGCTGCGCGTCTTCACGCTGCTGGCCGACCACCTGCCCGGTACGTAGTACGTAGTACGTAGTACGTCACTCACAGGTCTAGTGGCTGCACAGTGCACAGTGCACAGTGCACACAGAGCTGACGCGGCTGCTGCTGGACGCGTGCGGCGGCCGCCTGGAGCGCGCGCGCGCTCTGCCGCGCCACGAGGACGCGCTGCGCGTCTTCACGCTGCTGGCCGACCACCTGCCCGGTACGTAGTACGTAGTACGTAGTACGTTGTACGTCACTCACAGGTCTAGTGGCTGCACAGTGCACAGTGCACAGTGCACACAGAGCTGACGCGGCTGCTGCTGGACGCGTGCGGCGGCCGCCTGGAGCGCGCGCGCGCTCTGCCGCGCCACGAGGACGCGCTGCGCGTCTTCACGCTGCTGGCCGACCACCTGCCCGGTACGTAGTACGTAGTACGTAGTACGTTGTACGTCACTCACAGGTCTAGTGGCTGCACAGTGCACAGTGCACAGTGCACACAGAGCTGACGCGGCTGCTGCTGGACGCGTGCGGCGGCCGCCTGGAGCGCGCGCGCGCTCTGCCGCGCCACGAGGACGCGCTGCGCGTCTTCACGCTGCTGGCCGACCACCTGCCCGGTACGTAGTACGTAGTACGTAGTACGTTGTACGTCACTCACAGGTCTAGTGGCTGCACAGTGCACAGTGCACAGTGCACACAGAGCTGACGCGGCTGCTGCTGGACGCGTGCGGCGGCCGCCTGGAGCGCGCGCGCGCTCTGCCGCGCCACGAGGACGCGCTGCGCGTCTTCACGCTGCTGGCCGACCACCTGCCCGGTACGTAGTACGTAGTACGTAGTACGTTGTACGTCACTCACAGGTCTAGTGGCTGCACAGTGCACAGTGCACAGTGCACACAGAGCTGACGCGGCTGCTGCTGGACGCGTGCGGCGGCCGCCTGGAGCGCGCGCGCGCTCTGCCGCGCCACGAGGACGCGCTGCGCGTCTTCACGCTGCTGGCCGACCACCTGCCCGGTACGTAGTACGTAGTACGTAGTACGTTGTACGTCACTCACAGGTCTAGTGGCTGCACAGTGCACAGTGCACAGTGCACACAGAGCTGACGCGGCTGCTGCTGGACGCGTGCGGCGGCCGCCTGGAGCGCGCGCGCGCTCTGCCGCGCCACGAGGACGCGCTGCGCGTCTTCACGCTGCTGGCCGACCACCTGCCCGGTACGTAGTACGTAGTACGTAGTACGTTGTACGTCACTCACAGGTCTAGTGGCTGCACAGTGCACAGTGCACAGTGCACACAGAGCTGACGCGGCTGCTGCTGGACGCGTGCGGCGGCCGCCTGGAGCGCGCGCGCGCTCTGCCGCGCCACGAGGACGCGCTGCGCGTCTTCACGCTGCTGGCCGACCACCTGCCCGGTACGTAGTACGTAGTACGTAGTACGTTGTACGTCACTCACAGGTCTAGTGGCTGCACAGTGCACAGTGCACACAGAGCTGACGCGGCTGCTGCTGGACTTACTACGATACTTTGCCATTCAAAATACAACCATTCTCTTCACTAGGCTGTTCTGACAATTTTACAAAATATTTTTCTATTTGCCTGGTAATTATCAAATAGTCTGCTATCACTCCATCCTTTATTGCTGTTTTCTTCCTACTACCGTTTTCTTCTCTTTTATTATTACGTTTAAAAACCACCTTTTCTGAATTATCTGCTTTAATCGCTACTACATCTAGTCATGCTCTCTTCTTTGCTTCAACTTCCATTCGTAATTCATTATCCCACCATCATGTATTATTACTTCTGTCATTTTTTCTCTTACATACACCATCCACATTGGTTACTTCATCAACCAAACCTCCCTTAATTTATAACCCTCCCAGTCTCCAAGCCCTATTCTTTCATTCACTTCATCCAAATCACTAATTCTTTCTTTTATTGATACTTCTTTTTCGGATGTTCATTTTGGAACTTTTCTATTCTTAATACAGCGTATTAGTACGCACTAGTAGCAACAGATGTCCGATGCCTCCACGTATTTTTTGTCGGATAAATTTTATCCAACGTTAGATCCCTCCCTACGTTTGAACCACCTGTGTCTACCAATGCGCTCCTTATGCTTTCATCTACAATTATAAAATCGATCATGCGGATCAAAGCGGATAAGATAAAATCTTATCCGCTTTACCATGTACAGTATTTACATATGAATATTCTAATGACGGAGAAAGTGTTCGTCACCAGAAGCTTTCTTTACATATATACTTTGAGCAGGCTTTCCCCATTCTCAATTACATGATGATACATAAAATGGTCCCAATACCCTTTCAAAACAAGCCTCCTTCACCATCACCCTTTTTAGTATTTTTTTTCTATTATAATAATATTTCCTTTCATTTTATTAGCAACATTTACCATTTCCCAAAACTGCTCACGCATATAAGCGAGCTTTGACATGTGTAAACCACCAGGATAAACAACAGCTGCAAGCCTACTTTCAGCCGTATTGGGCTTGCACATTCATACTGTTTTAGACTCTTACTCATCTTTAAGGATGATACCGACTCCCTGGCATGCCCGCTTAGTCTCATCTACACTAGATTAGCACACAATACGTATGCCATTAGTATTCGGAACATTTTTAGCACGTTTTTATTAAGTCACTTTCTTGTTTGTCTGTCGTTCCGGGTGGAATTTAGTAATAGATTTTCAACTAATTTCCCGATGTGCTAGAAACTTCAAATTTTGAATAAAGCTGTAACGGCTCCGTGGCGCAGTGGCTTAGCAATCAGTTGTTGCGCTGGGGGCCGCGGGTTCGAATTCCGCACGGAATAAGTATTTGTATGGCCTACAAATAATTGTTCCGGGTCTGGATGTTTGTCCTTGTGCAATTTATGTTTGTATACTGCCTCCACGACACAGGAGAAAATCCTAGTGTGGAGGTAACGTTTTTTAAAAAACAAAAAAAAATTCAGATAACAATGCAAGAAAATGATAGTAAAAACGTGGTAAAATTTTAAATATATTTTTGAAGTGAAAACTTCGCGTTGAGCGAGTTTTGTTAGGGGAAAATTTTATAGCTTCGTGTTACCGATGACTTCGACATGCTGTCTACTCACTTGTATATAATTGAGTTTTTAGTTCTGGCGGCAGTCGTTATGACTGCCTGTTTTTTTTTAATTTCACTTGTATTACTTTCGTCACAATTTACACATCTATTCTTCTAGTGTAGATCATATCATATACTTCATCCACTTTATCACTCTTCGCTCCACATACATTTAGCGTAACCAAACGGGCTTCTGCATTTCACTTCTCGTCCTTCTGGGAGACAGAACGTGACGGGTTGAGCGCGACTGAACGAGCTTTGTCATCGGTAATGTTTCCGGAGATTCCTTGCATGGCACAAAACGGCTTTGCAACAGGTGTTGCGAATTAGGTATAGCCGCTTTTAAATGGTTTAGCCATTTTTATGAACCAATATTTTTTTAAGTAGATTTAGATTTAGAAGTGTGATTTTACCTACTCTTATACAAGTGAGTCTCTGACTTTTGTTAGTTACGATTATTCTTCATTTTTACACATAACTTTTATTATAACTTATTCCATTAAATTACTTTTTATAATAACAGAAGCACAAAGGACAAAGGAATTCTATGAGCCAAAAAAGTAGAAAAACTTTTCTGCTTATGTGTCCGTTTGGGCAGGTACTACCTTCTTACCTCTTTCCGCGGCTAAGCGTGCATCTGTATTCTGTTGCGGCGCACACTGGATCGAAAATCGCATTTCGAAGACTTAGAGCTTTTAAGTTTTAAGCGTCGTTTTTTAAGATTGAAATGGCTTCTGCTTAATACCAAACAGAAGAGATGTTTGACCACCTAGTGAAGATTTTAAAACTGCAAATCCTTCAACTTCATCTTCCATTGCAACGATGACAAAAATATCTCAAAAACTCTTCAAAGATCTAGCTAGGAATAAAGCAGAAAAAGTAGTAATAGTAGTAGTTCTTAGAAGACCTCAATAGAATCAAAGACATTTTTATTACTATGTGATGTTGGGGAGTAGGGTAGTGGTTTGAAATTGTAGTAAACCTTTCTTCTGATATATTTTTGAGCAAAAACCCGTATCAGTTATCTTTCTGCATTAAAACAAGTTTGGAAAATAAGAAAAAAAAATTTTCACGATTTAAAAAAAAGTGCAGTATTTTCTGTAATATGAAGCATGTCAAAAAATTATAAATAATTAGTGGGTTATAGTACCCCCTGTAAGGATATAATGCGCAATTTTGCGATTCCAGGGTTATACTGATTTTTCGTATCTGCTCCATACATTTATTTAATTTTTTTCGTAAAATTACTTCGTATAACATTTTGACCATAATAATATACAAAGCAGAAGCCATTTCTACTTTAAAAAACGATACTTAAAACTTAAAAGCTGTAAATGTTCGAAAGGTGATTTTGGATCCAGCGTGCGGCAGGTCTATCAGTGTTGTGTGTCGCTGTGTCGTGCAGAGTGCTCTGCGGCGCTGCGCGCGCGGCCCGTGCACAAGAAGCAGGCGGAGACGTTCGACCGCGCGCTGCGCTGCGTGACGCACCTGCTGCACGTGCTGCTGCGCACGGCGCGCAGCGCAGCGCAGCGCGCCACGCTGCGCGCGCACGTGCGCCGCCTGCTGCAGGCCGACGTGCGCAGCGCGCACACGCGCGACACGCTGCTGCACCTGGCCGTGTCGCGCCTCAACGTCGTGCGCTCCACCTACTTCGCGGACGAGGTGGCCGTGCCGGTACGTCGCATTCTACTTTTTTGTTTCAACTTAGTTCTCGGCATACCGTTTCGGGTCCGCAACGCGTTTGTTTGATGTTTTTTTTTCTATATAATATTAAATGTTTGCGGTTTTGGCACCACACCTAAATCTACTGTCGCTGATATTACTTGATACGTATATTCGTGTTTTTAAAAATTTAACAGTACACCTAAAGAATGATGCCCATTTTTTACCTGGCTATAGAAATATGGTATAGAATATGGTATAGAAATGAAATAAATCTTAAAATTCAGCTAATAGAATTGTAAATTAAATACGCTTATCACAATGTTAAAAGAAACGCAGGAGAAAAATATTTTTTAATATTTATTTAAGCTTATTCTACGGCAAGGGTAAACGTATTACCATCATATTTTGAACGCATCTCAACTATCCTTTTTCTAGGACGTTCCATTTTACACACTGCTTAATTACATTCTGTTAGTCAAAAATCGCTAACTTAATTGGACTATGTATCTAAGTTTTAAACATTATTTTATATTTTATTTAATCAGTAAGTATTTCCTTATTACAGATTAATTAAAAATAACATAATATTAAATAAATTAATTGTGCAGTATGTCATTGAGTGCGCACGAGTGTAACGGATTTTTTTGACATTTGACAGTTCTACGATTGGCATCGGCGCAGTCCTTCGTTGTTGCTAAAGAGAATATAATCACTTGTTGAGTTTGCGTTTCATTGTGTATTGTGCTATTGGATTATGATAGAATAGAAGAATAGAAATATGTAGGAATACATAAGATTTTTCTCAGTATAATCTCAGAGTGTGATAGAACATTAATAAGAGATAGAAAAATTAAGTATTTGGTAACGGCAATTCTTAACCTAAAGAGTAACATTAAAATTTTTGGGCTTCGTAGCGTTTAAACCGTAAAAATGACTAATGGCGATGATAAATGAGTACATAAACTTTTACTATCCGGTTTTTAAATGTATGAAAAGTGGGCATGGTTTTTTAATCAATTACTGCTGGCCGCACCTAATTGTAACCAGACTTCCGCTTTAGCCTTAAATGATATATCCATAAACACGTTACACGTGGTGATTGTTCGCATGATGTAGTCGCTTGCTATTTAAGTGGGGAGCGGTGACGTTATCGCATTATATAAATAGCAGCTATTTAGACTTGCCGCTGAGTTATCGGTCAATTACCGTAGTGTGCTTCATTTGAGAATATCTCGTGCAGAGGCGGAATACGTATCGTATTATCCAGGGTGGTGTGTCGTTCCTAGTGTGGTGGTGACGGGGTTAGTCAACGTAATTGAGGAAAGGTGGGAGGTGATACTAAATAGGCAAGAAACATAATTTTATTTTATTACGTAGAAATAAACAAATTAAGTTGTAATAATTTAAGTATAACTTTCCGCAAAGTTAATCCTATTAATTATTATTTTAGTTGTTATGAGGAAGAAGTTGCTACTCATTTGCGTGTGTGCGTGTACGTATCCAGTATTACTGTTCGCGTGGTTGTGCGTGTGTTTTGACGTATAAGTGTATGTGTACGTGTGCAGCTGCTGTATGTGTTTGTGGTTGTGTGCGTGTGTATGAATGTGTGTGCAGCTAGTGTTTGTGTGCGTAGCAGTGTGCATTAGTAGTTGCGTGTGTATTGAGGTGTGCGTGTGTGCGTGCAGCCGGTGTTCCCGTGCCTGGGCGTGGTGGCGCTGCTGCTGCGCTGCGGCGCCGACCCGCGCACGCGCAACGAGGCGCGCTCCACGCCGCTGCACGTCGCCGCCATTCCGTACAACTTCTCCACAGAGGTACGTCTTGTATATAACTTAAGAGCTAAGGTAATTTACCAAGACTGCGGTAAAAAATTGTGAGTAGCATCCCGATTGAATCCCCTTGGGCGTGTGTCGTAAAAGGGTTGTGTGTGCAGCTGGTGGAGCTGCTGCTGCGCGGCGGCGCGCACCTGGACCAGCCCAACAAGTTCGGCGACTCGGCGGCCGAGCTGCTGGCGCTCAACCGCGGCTCGCGCGTGCGGCCGCTGCGCCACGTCACGCTGCGCTGCCTGGCGGCGCGCGCGCTGCTGGCCGCCGGCCCCGCGCCGCCGCGCGCCGCGCTGCCCGCCACGCTGCACGCCTTCCTCGAGCTGCACCGCGCCTAGCTGCACACCGCTATCGGTACTGCAACCTCCACGATTCCGAACAAACTAATTCCTACACCCGCACCCGCACTACATACCCCACATACCAAATTGAACACAGACTTCAATGAAAATTACTTAAGAAAAACTACAGTACCAATACGAAACGTTACAAACTAAAACTCCGATTCCCTAAAATTGCGGTACCGCTACATGACGGACGCTAAAGCAATGAATAACCTCACTATAACATTGTCTATATAAACAAAATAACGTAGTTTCCTAAAGAGCAGTATTTCACGTCGTAACATCAAAAAGCGTAAACGACCGTCTCAACGGTGCAGGATAATTCACAAACGTTTTTTCAATAACCGTGACCAATAACGATAAACAAAATTGCACCAGAAGCAGGACGACGAAATTTTACATAAATTTTGTGCGTAACAAAGACGCTTCTTATAATTACAATAAAGAATGCAATACCTTTCTGACATTTTATAAAAAAAAAAAGATAAAGGTAATGGAACTATCATGTCGTCACCGTAAAGAAAAAAACGGCTTTTTATGACCGCTATATGGCGACACCGTAATCTTGGAAATCCAAAATGACAACACTGATTTTGTTTATTGTAACTAAAAAAATACTATCATTTTATGTGCACACTTTGTCAACGTAATTTAAAACTAATTTTTCGTATTTGCCTAAAAACATGCAACACGTGGCATATTTGCACGATCCACATCTATGACACAATTTTTATTCTGAATTGTCGGTCTAGCAGTATACATAAAAAGTCTTAGTACAAAATGTAAACGGCATGAGTCATGAACATCAATTTACAACTTTTGCCTTCCCAGCCAATATACTGCAGATATATGACAAGTAAATATCCAATAAATAACAAAGTCTAACCAGTATAATAATGTTCACCAAAGATACCTATTAATGGACTACTGCACAAGTTAAGGTTGTACCCATGACTCGTGCCGCTACATATAGTAATACAATAGCGATGGGCGTTGCTTTAACATAATAAAGTAACCAGTTACATTTCTTCTGTGAAACCTGTTGCGACAATAGGTTTCTAACAACTACGTAATATTAACCGTTGTTTAAGAACTATTAGTTATTGTTTTGTGCAACAACACGTAAGTAGTTCTTGAATTTACTAAAACAACGTAATGTGCGATTTGTCGTAAAAGATAACATTTTTTTTGACGGAACGTGTTGCTGTAACAGGTTGTGAAGAAAAAACTACTCATCTTTATATTTAGACAGTCGTTTTTATTGCATAAAGTAAACGATCAATTTTCGAATGAATGAATCTCATTCACGTAACTATTGACAATCATAACTGTTTGTATCAGAGTACTTTTTACTCTCGAGTTTAAACTTAAAACGATAGTAGCCTAATGGTACAGTACGGCTCACAAACTCAAATTACTATCGTAAACCACTTCTAACACAAGCACTACAAGCTTACGAGAACTAGTTCTCAAACTCCACAATGTCAAAATTTAGGTTTAGAGAATTTGATGTTGCACAAATTTTAACATAATAAAGTTTGAGTTTACACTGGAGTTGTCTCAATATCGGACTAACTTCGCCTGAAGAAAATATTTCAATTTGGACAGCGATTTCATCGCACCACTGTCAAACCAATCGAAGCCTAGATCACACTATCGAAGTTTCTGAACAAACTAACTGACGAAAGATCTTCCTCTTCCCTTCCTTTTCTTTCCATAGCCAAAAATTTCATAGCATTTTAATATTACCTCTGCAGCTGCACCTAAATCCAACTGTAAGCATTATCTGCTCATGTTAGTATCTCTCTTCGACGAAAATTTCTCAGATTCATTTTGGTGGATCTCTATCACCCAACTGTCTGAGTTTGTCTCGAAAGCTCACTTTTACAGCCACTGCGCCAAATCATTTCTGTCCATCAGGCAGTACTTTCGCATACACTATTAGACCGGTACTTGGAAACACGCAATTCCACTACGTCAAAATTTTAGTCTAGGCCATAATATTTACACTCGAAAAACTTTCGCCAAACATGTCGAGCCAAGATACCGAATTAAAGTTTTCCAGTGCTCTTATATACAAGAGTCGTGAAATTCTAACATGTAATACCTTAGGTCTCAATTATTGTATATCATTTTGCGTCGACTCCGCCTAAAGTTATCACTACATCAAAGTTTTGCTCAAACAGATCTTGTCATCAAATATTACTTATTACGTTTATATAGTAGAGCTATGCTGCAGCTGTGGTTGTAGCACGGAAGGCTCGGCTCGACCGGAAAAAGATCACGCTCCCACAGAATACCAGCTTAAAATAGCAGCTCAATGCTGCTGTGTTTATTATGGTGAGCGTGGAGAACCGGACACCATTTTAACTGGAAACGTGGCTTTCCACCTTAGTCCTCAGAGTTGACGACGTATCTGCATTTTGATACCTAATCGAGGAAATATGCAGATGTCTAAGGGCCACAGCATCCAATCCTTATCATCCTCATTCTATAAAAAATACTAGCTTTAAACTCATCATATTACTTCCAACATGCTCAAAACTCCTTTACGCACATTCATGAACTCTTGAATCTCATTGTCTCTTTTACCACAGTCCCAAGAGATCTTATTATATAAAGTATTTCACGTGCACGTTATAATCAAAATGTAGTGTTAATATTAACTAAAATTATTATAACTTCATGATACAATAGTTCGCAAAGCTTACATATATTCACAGCTTAACACATTAAGTAACACTAAGGAATCTATCAGACAGAAGGGTTTCACGCGTTCAAGCGTTCCGGGTTCGCGTTCTGCGTTCGTTGTGTTATATTACGTTACATAGACATAGTACCCAGAAAGCAGGCGTTCTGACCGCGTCGATCAACCAGAACTGGCGCGTTCGCGCGTTCACTGCTCTTTCGGTGTCCACATCGGAAGGAAGATGGAGACCGAGAAGTTAATTATGTTGGTACGAGAAAGGTGTTTTTTATATGATGTGAAGAATGATAATTATAAAAACCTAGGAAAAGTAGCAGAAGCATGGTTAGAAATTGCTGGAGAAATGTGAACCGAAAATTAATTATAAAAATTTCTTCATCTTACTGATTCTGACTGCCATTTCGTTTTCATCGGAAAACGAATTATTGATATAGTTAAAATTAGCAGCATCACAACGGAAAAGGAAACATTGGGTGCGCCCAGTTAGTGTTAGTGTTACAACACAGTCTATGAAATTCTCCATCTTGTTCTCTATTCTTATTTACTGGGCGCACCCAATGTTTCCTTTTCCGTTGTGATGCTGTTAATGTTAACAATATCAATAATTCGTTTTCCGATGAAGAGCTATAGTCAAAAAACATGGTGACTAGCGGCACCGCGTAGCCGTCCAACTGCGGGATTCGTGAGAAACTGAACGCTCGAACGCAGAATGCGGAACGCTTGAACGCGTGATCGCTTCCTGTCTGGTAGAACCCTAAGTTCTTTGCTTGTCACAGCAAAACTTTCAGGAATACATTCTGTTCTATAAACATGTGTTAAATTAGATTACACAAGAACTTAGGTTCTTGTATTCACAAAGTGGAACGGGCTTTACTTGTGGTAAACACGTGTCTGTAGACGTGTCAAAGAGTGCGTGAGACAAAAAGCGGGTGTAGTTAGCGCGCTCGCAACTGATTCTCCGTCAGACACGCAAACTATCACAATTTGCATTTACACGTTTAACCACGAGTAAAGCTCGCTCGACTTCGTGAATGGTATGAACTAAGTATATATCTTTAACACTTAGAAACGACTTGATGATGTTTTTCTTTTTAAAGAATAATTAGCCCATTTCAATAATCTACTATCAAACTGTACCCTGTTCCATGATCTCGTATTATATTGATGTTTTTGTGACGTTTAATTAAGTTATTAGATGTAAGGCCGATTTTTCAATTCTTAGACAAAATGCGAATAAAATTATTTAACAGTGTATAATTAAAACTACACTTCATTTATCTTACGAATAGTTATTCGTCCAATTCATTTGACTATAGCATCGCTAACTTGTGAGAGGCGAAATAAAGATTACATAAACAAACGCTAGAGGAGGACAGAATATTTCCATTTAATTTTTTTTTGCTATTTGTCGAATAAACACTGTCTGTTTATCTGAGGATTGAAAATTCAGCCCTTAGAATAGTGTTATTAAATAAATGTGATATTTATACCAGTCTCGTAGAAAGAATCTTCGAACAAATTGTACTCGTAGTCTTAGCTTAGTGAGTCTTATCATAGTTAAAGTCTGTATCGATGTTTCCTATATTCTTATAAATTATTGAAGTAAATGTTTTAATCCAACTTTGTTTCTGTTTTATTTCTAAAGGTAATCCGTTATAATAATTAATTAGAGCTCTATGGTGACGGTATAAGAGAACCGCTCTCATTGTTACGGCCCACAGCTGTCCTTGCAAAGCTCGCCTTGGCTAGGGTCCATAGTAGCCTCCTCGACGGGCAGCCGAGCGTTCGGGCCCAAATGGCCTTATGGGAAAATGACCTATCATACTACAAAATAGGGACAAAGCTAGGAAAATAAATGGTACGTACCTGGATCCGAATCTAAGACCGCCCCAAGGTTCGGTCAGGCCCTAGGTAGAGTAGATGCATGTAAAGTAGTGTTTAGTGGTGTGTATATGTGGGTGACCTGGCCCAGCTAAGGTGACCTGGCAGCTGCCGGTTTCCATGCCGCCCCACAATGCTGCATCACTCCAGCAGGCGTCCACAGTGGACAACTTCTTTCTTCATTTCACTGTTTCAGTCTATCACTTTATTGTACATTTAACTAACTTTAACTCGACTAATTCAACGTTCATCATAGAATCGAACTCGTGATACCCGACATAAGTAACGGACAGTAGTTCAAAGTTCAACATTCAATGTCCCGGATTCATTTATCACCAAATTACAAATAGGGAACTAACGCGATCTCTTCATGAGTCACATGGTTCAGCGTTACAAACACAACAAGCTCCTTCGTTCGATATTAAACACCACGCCGCAATCAGAACTCAAAATTCGCCTCGTTGACACGTAAAACGATAGAAAACAGTCGACACACAAAAGGCACTTAATGCGACGCTACAAACCAACATTAACTTCAAAAACAATTAACCGGGCCACGCCCTCGAAATGGAATGCGAGCATCAAATTCCAGACCGTATGTCCACTCGGCATGCGCGCAAGGTTCCACGTCACACAAGCAAGTTAAATATTGCAAAATGCACTTCAACATGCAATCACTATACAATTGACGTAATTACTTGCAAACGAAATTACTTTAATCAGTCAAATTCAATACAAGCCTCTTGTCACGAAACGTACAACTTAGACAAACTAATTCGAGGCGGTCTACAGGAAACCCAAATTCAATAGTAAATTACCGCACACAAATACTCAAATTCTAGACCATCAAAACCAAAAACCTGGCCGCGCGAAACCGATGCAGCGGTTACAAAAATACGCTAATCGACAGCGCCGCTGCTGTCAAGCTACTGATCGGCCCACCGGCCGGAATAACGGGAGCCGGCACACGGCCGCCCCCCCCCCCTTCGGCGGCGTTTACCTCACCTCGACACCATTGGGTGATGCACTGAGTCAAACGCGATTGGATGACGTTTCAAATGCTCATGTTTGGGCCTAAACAAACCCCCGTTCCGGACGTAAGGAATTATGTCCGCGAGCAAACCGGCAAGCGGGACAGGATCGCGACGGCACGTTGCAAGACCGAATCTACAACCAAAACCTAGGCCACCTTAGGCACATCAGATCTTGCAACCTTAACCACCGCCTTAAAAATACCGCCCCAATGTGGGCAAGCTGGAGGGTCGAACCTCCACAGGATGCCCTTCCTGGACATCGCAGTACCTAAATAAGTCCTGTTACTGGACAGAAGTCCGAAGACCTCTTTCAAATATCTATCCGTGCCCCTTATAATTCGTTCCGCAGTCAGACCGGATCAGGTCCGCAAACCGCGACGCGATACGAAGCGGCCCAGCATAGCCTTTGTGGCTTCAATGCTAAGTGCACTTACAAGTTCCAAATGAACGTCCTGAGGTGGCGAGGCACACGAAAACGCACAGATAGGCCTTAGTATGATTTTTCACGCAAGTAGGCATAACCAAGCCATCTACCATATAATCATTTACTCAATTGTGCGGCAGCTGATTTCAATCTGATAATCTCCCAACTAGCTAACCTTTTAGACATGTAGTCCTATGCTTATATTTCAACCAAGTTTCAAAAGTAACAATACTCAAACCACTGAATTAATTCAAACAAATTAATTTACCGATGCGCATAGATCAAACAGACGAATTAAGCAAAACGATAAACGTAAGAGACAGCCCTATTTCTCTTTCCAAATAAATATCTTCGACAGTGCCAACAAAATGTGAAAACAAAGAGAGGATTGATTCTTATTCCTTTTGGCACAAATAGTGTTATTCAATTTCAATTTTCCTTTCAACAAAGCAAACACAATGATCAAATACATTTACAAAACATATGCACACGCATTCAAAGAGCACATCAAATTCGCCCTCTTACTCACAACCACCGCAACTATTAAACATTTCGCGGAAAACCCAAAGCATTTTTATTTTTAATTTAAAGCATTATTAATTAGGTGCTCGACCAAAAGCAAATCTAATACTCTTTGACAGCGTAATTCAACGCTCCAGGGGAGCCACACCGTGTTGTGAACCCGAATCCAATAGAGCGTGAACCGTTAAACAATCGACACTCGGATTGTACACCTTCACTGAGGCCGTCGGCAATAGAACAGTTTGAGAAGTGGGCTGTTGACGGCTCAAAGAATTAGTAGAGGCAGCGTTTCTTTCCTAGCCGGAGCCGCCTCCATCGGACCGGCACTCGAACCGGGGGTCCGGGAAGCGGCATTCCGGCGGCATCTCAACGACCCGTGGTTGCCACTCACCAAATGGGCCGACTTGGGGAAATTCGGGTAACCTCGGCCTTGGGGCCCGGGACAGTCTTGAGGTCACAGGAACCTGGTAGTACCTGTACCGACCAAGGGGAGGAGGGTGGTACTCCAGTCGCGGCCGCTCAGCTGACGGGGTTGAGACGGTTCTAGCTGATCGCTGAGTGGCCGCGAAGCTCCTCATAACACGCTGAGGGGGGGTGACGACCCCCCCGCCCCTGTACCTTCCGGCGAGTAGGTCCCGGGCATTCTGGTAGGCGTCGTCCGGCAACTTCAGGTGGCCGACGACGCCCAGGGCCTCCCCCTACAATGATGCCAGGAGGTACCCCATCTTCTTGCTTGGTGTCAAGTCCCTCCGGGCGTCCACTAGGCTGTCAAACAGGCCGACAAAGATCAGCCATTCGGAGAGGACCCCGGAGAACCTTGGCAGGTCCAGAGTTGGGAGTCGTCCTAACAGCTCCGGCTGAGTAGGCTGCTTCCGAGGGGATTCGGGCAGGCCACTCATCCGAGCTTCACGCGCTTCCTTATTATGCTTGGCCCCCGCTTCGATCAAGTCGTCCATGAGCGAAAAGAATTGTTCGTAGTCCGCGAGACAGGAGTCTAGGACTCCCTGTTCCTCATCATCCGAGGCTAATAGCTCTGTGCAAGCCTCCTCCACTACGGCCCTTCGGGCCATGACTTGCTCGAGCCGCTTCTCTAAACTATGAACCCGATCCGGTCGTCCTATTTAAGGCATGAGCGTTGGCTGCCCAACGCAGCTCCGCCTCCAGGCGACGCGCCGGTAGCTTGTGCGATGGCATCACTAATAAATACAATTAATACGCGGCTCAAATACAAATCAAATTTACAAATAACAATTACAATTACTATCAAATCAAGTTAAATACAAATTACACAAATACAAATTACTATTTATTAAATTAAATACAAATTACACTACAAAGAAAGGTACACACTACAGTTGATCAGCAAAGATGCCTCGTGGTAGCGACCGACCCTTCGACAATTTAATCTACGTACCCAAATATACTTTACACGTAAGTACCTAGCCCAAACAAAACAAAAAAAAAAACAAAAAAAAAGGAAAAAAAGGGAATATTTTTATTTTTATAACACGGCCGAGGGTAATTGAAGAACAATTAACCACGCTCTGCCACCAGATTGTACACGCCCCTAGTTGTCCCGACAAAGATCAAATATCCCGGGGCCCATCAGCGGTGTATTCCACTGACAACTAAGGGTGGGGCTCGAAATGCCTATGGATAATCAATATATAAGGAGTAGGTAATTAATTCGACTTACCTGGTTCAGAAGCGAAGACTGGCCACCAGGCTCGGTTAGGCGGTAGGTGTAGTGTTTGTAAGTGGTGTTTAGTGGGGTGTAAAATGTGAGACCTGACTTAGCCCTTTTAATCGGCAGCAGCTCTGACTCCGGCACCGCAACACGGTGTGATTTCCTCCAGCTGCATCACCTCGATGTCACTCAAAGTCTATCTTCCCTT
Source organism: Parnassius mnemosyne (assembly GCA_963668995.1). NCBI lineage: Eukaryota > Metazoa > Arthropoda > Insecta > Lepidoptera > Papilionidae > Parnassius > Parnassius mnemosyne. Next base: position 34,393,046 of record CAVLGL010000090.1, on the reverse strand, counting down.
AGCACAAATCTATAATCTAATACGAACGCTGTTTCTCGCAGTTCACAAGGTTTAGCGTTTAACCGACACAAGAAAACATCTCCGAGTTATATCAAATGCCACAAAGAAACTCGTCGACACAAATTAATATTGTCAAAGCACTTCAACCGGCAATCACTACACAATCTACGTAAATTACTTCCCAACGAATTTAAGTTAATCAATCAAAATATTACGATTTCGTTATCGCGTGAACGCACTAAAGATAACCCAACATTAGAAGCGAAAAACTCCAATAAAAAATTCTACGCGTCCGGTCGACCGGCAGTTGTTCACACTATCTCTCGACGCGACTCGATCCACCGACTGGAATGGAATGCGGCCGGGGAGGGGTCGGCCGTGACCTTCGTACCGTACTATGCACGCGCCGAGCCGTCAATTATTAATTCAATTTTCAAAAGGGTAAATTTTGGACTAAACACCAAGCATCCAGTTGTTTATTTAAGTCTAGTAAACATTTGATTGTTATCTTTTCATCACACTTTCAGGCTTTGGATGGATAATTTTGATTATTGATTATGATACAATATTAATAAGCAATATTCGTTACATAATGTTATACATTAGTATAACATTTTAATTGTAATTTTTTTTAAATACTAATAATGCTATTAAACATTATTAATATTCCCTTTAACCACTTCTGGTAAGCTTAAAATGCTTGTGTTAGAAGTGGTTCACGACAGTAGTCTAATGGCGGATTCGAAGCGGCTACTGACGCTTCAACGCTTAATTGTAAATAATAATGAACTACTAAACTTACTAATAGCCTACTCATGCAACGTTGTATTTTTAATACACTTTCAATGACCACCACTTTCTTCAATACATTTAAATGGCAGTTTTCTTAATTGATATTTTAATTTAGAAAGCACCAGTGTCATTTTACACTATGCCAAAAGCGTTCACTATCCTTTTTTTATATCCTCGGCACTTGTCTTACTAAAATAAAGTAATCATCTGATTTGGGAGATCACTGGAAAGCCGTGACCTATTGACACTCATCGCGTGACTAATATTGTTTATATTTAAGTTAGCTTTCATCGTAGCCGCGCCAGTACGAAGCACCAGCGCCGGTATTATGCTATCTCGCTTAATTTAAGGTTAATTTTTCTTTATTTTGTATTGTATAACGGAATTTGTACTTGGAAGGGAAGGCCAACTTGGCCTCTAAAAAGCTTGGCGTGCCCAACAGAGCGAGACAGTATTTCATGCCGGCACATCGCTTGCAACTTTACAAAGCGCAAGTTCGGCCCCACATGGAATACTGTTCTCATCTCTGGGCCGGGGCACCCCTGTGCCAGCTCCTTCCACTTGACCGCATCCAGCGCAGAGCGATTCGAATCGTCGACGACCAAGTTCTTTCTGATCGGCTCGATACACTGGCACTGCGTGTTGCATCTCTTTGCGTACTTTATCGCATCTATCACGGGGAGTGCTCTGAGGAATTGTTCGGACTAATTCCAGCCGCTCAATTTCACCATCGCACATCGCGACAAAACTCGCGTTACCATCCATACCATCGGGATGATTGGCGGTCCACCACTGTGCGATTTAGAAGAAGTTTTCTCCCTCGCACAACTTCATTGTGGAATCAATTACCACCAGCGTATTTTCCGGACTGCTACGACTTAGGAACCTTCAAGAAAAGAGCTTACACCTTTCTAAAAGGCCGGGAACGCATCCGGCCGGCGGCGGTAGTCACTTACCATAAGGCAAAGATGTTTTATAGGTCCAGATACCGTGTACGCGCGCCTAAAACGCTTCCATTTCAAAGGCGCCAATATTGGCGTATTCGTTCGATCGTTCCGCCATTACGCCAGCGACGTTCGCTGTGAACATACGTCACGTACCGGTGTTTTTAATTTCGCAAAATGACTGTTTGTGCTGTGAAATCATTTAAAAATTACTCTTGGAAAAAAGATAAGGATAAGAACATCACTTTTCATGAGTAACTATACAATTTTATGGTGTATTTGTAAAAGAATACGAAAGCTAAATGTCAATACAAGTAATAATACTGCGCAATAATATTCGAGTGTTGCCTAGTCTATGAAATGTTTTTACCATTTTTTAATGTCATGATCAACTACAAAGTTTATCTGTATAGGGGTTTTAAACAGTTTAATTTTACAGATTTTACCCAACCTATAGAGTTAAATCGTTTTAAGGGTTAGGGTTGAACTACATCTGGCAGCATGAAATTGCATTTTCCTGTGCTTCTATCCTTTTTGGTTACTCAGAACCGTTATAGTAGTAACCGGTATAGTTCCAACCTCAAAAAGCCGATTGTAAACCGGTTTTAAAAGTTTATCTATCATTCTTGACAATTCATACTAATATAATATTATAAATGTGAAAGTGTGATTTTTTTGTTTATTTGTTTTTATCCTTCCTTCACGCAGCAACGGAACGGAGCAATTTAAAAAAATTAAACATTTTGCTATCTCTTGGCTGAAGTTTACGCTTAACCAAACTTACTTTTTTTCGTCATTTTACTTAGGATTGAAAAATAATTTAATGTCTTCGTAAAAATCGGCAATATTTTGTGTTCTACCGTACAACAGTGTAGTACTCTGTATATATTTAGTAATAACAGATTATAAATATATGTTACATACATTAATATCTACTGTGCTTTTTTATTTATTTTAACTGTTATATTAATTATAGGTTTTATTACATATCTTCAATATATTAGTGCGATGTTCGTACCTACATAAAACAGACATAAGCAACCATATCCCCATACACACACACACACACACACACACACAGATGCACACGCCACGCACACACATTTTATGCTCTTAGAATCAATAGGTAGGTCAATAGGAATGAAATATAAAATCTCCCACATTTTTTGGGTAATCGATTCGCACTGTTATTACCGAAGTCACGCACATTAATGCAGCCATGGTGCGTAAGATATGCACGTCACGTGGTACTCACGCACACATGAATCAAAGACTGTCTTCACTATGAACGTTGCGGTGTGTTAGCAACACGGTATCTGGACCTATAAAACATCTTTGCCATAAGGTGAGCCGCATGTTCGTTTGCCCCCTATTTTATTAAAAAAAGCCACGTGTAAAAATAATTTTCTTTTTTATGCCTTTTTCACTTGTTTAGACCTAATTAAGTTTAGTTGATATCAAACATCAGTTACAAACGCAAGGACACTTGTTTTTAGTGGGTAACTACGTGTTTTCATTGAAATTGAGAGTAAGTGACTTTTTATGCACAGATTACAAACTTATTGTACTGTTTTTTATAAAAAAATAATTTATATAAGTAGGTACAGCTAAATCACCCTGGAAAACCTTGGCTTTTTATAAATTAAATTTTCACCTAATAATAACATTTGTAAATATCAAAGAATCAAGAACCTTAATTTGAAAAAAAAATAAGGTTTATGATTTATTGATATTTACAAATGTTAAATATTATTTAATGTTATACAAATGTAAAAGTAAAGTCGATCTGAAAACGTCTAATTAGTAAGAATAGCAAAACAAGTGTTTTCAAAAGGAAAAAAAAAACGCCGGTGCTATACGGCGGCGGATTGACAAAAGACTATTTATTAGCGAACTTTTTTATGCATGAACGGTTTCGAACTATTTCAAGCAAAAATAAACCTTATACCATACCACAAGAGCACATGGTACTTCGTAAGTCTATTCGGCCATATGATAGTAATAAGACGGAAGTTCAACCATTTTAAGCAAAATTAAACAATGAGACAAACGCATTGTTTTTTTTTAACAGGAGCCTTGTTTTCAAGAAACTTGTTTGCAAGTTGAGTTTGTGAGCGACCGCAATGAGTGCTATTATTTGTTACTTTTTAGACAATTTTTCCACAACATGATTTAAAAAACCCACAAAGTAAAAAGAGTACCATGTACAAGTTAAAAAAAGGTTTACAACCCCTAAAAATTTCAAGATTTAAAAATATCCAGAACTACTTGCAAAATAATGAATATTTTGATCTGAATAATTTTTCCAAAAACGCAATTTGAGCGAGTTATAACGATTTTTAAAAAGACACGACTCGCGTGTCATACGCCACACACAAAAGTAATCGATGGCACGCCTGGCGTCTTGTAGATACATCGTGGTTCTACCATGTATGAAAATTAGTTTCACAAGATTTCTTAGACTTAAGAAAATCACAGAATATTAAAAAAAAATTAAACAAATTGTAATTTTATAGCTTTATTTCGTAAATTTGATAAAACAGCAAACATAGCTTATTTACCAAAATGTATAGAACAGTTCTGATTACATGTATATAAAAATATAAAAAAAACTTTGAGTATACAACAGTTTTAAAAAATAAAATCGAACACACAGGTATCGTAAAGTACAAAATGGACGGAATAGGTCAGTGTACTTTCGTAGAAGCATCTTTGAATGTATAATCTAAGAGAGAGCACGTATAATTAGTAAATACTTTTACTTAAATATACTATTCTGTAGTGGTTGTACCAGTTTTAGAATTGGCGGACTAATACTTCAGGGAAACCCCGGAAAGTACGTTTAAGAAAAAACGTACAATTTTACTAAACTATAACATGTCTGACAATCTGGTATATTTCTATATATTTATATTATTTATCTTAAGTTTAACAATTAAATATATAAGTTTAACTCAGAATGCCGTGGTTTCACAGCTTCAATTAACAGTGTCATGAGTGTCCGACGACTATTGTGATGTGAAACGGTAACGTAATATAAAAAGGCACTAGCGGTAGCTGGTGTCACGGCAGCGAGCTGAGCGCGAGTGCGAGTGCGAGTGCTGGCGCGAGTGCTGCGGCGAGCGGGCTCGCGCGGCGCGCGGCGCTGCGGGCGATGTTGCGGCGGTGCTTGTCCACCACGAAGATGCGCCCGCCCATGTCTGTGCACACAGATAACAGCATTTTGGCGTTCATGCTAATTCAACTACGTGGCCTACTGGGCCGAGTAACAGCGTCATACTTCTTGTTTGAGTAACGTTTGAGCAAAAATTCAAAAAGTTTGATGATTTGATTGTAGTGATTGTTGCTGAAGCAAACTCTGCATCAAGTAAGATCAACCTTCCGAATTTATCGCTGTGTTACATCTATCATGGTTATGTTCAAGGATGGATTAAGTCTGGTAGTAAACCCTGGGCAGTGCAAGACGTAGGACCCCCTTTCCTTTTTTCTAACTTCATTAGTCCCATGATAGCGAAACTCTTTTCTCCCAGAAAATTTCATGATCGATTATCTAAGAAAATTTCTTATCTATACCTATATAGCTATTTCGCATGTGGCAGATATGAAATATAAAAATCAATGACGTGGCGCAGTGTTTAACATACAACACATCTGGCACTGCAAACGTTAATTTGTCATAGACCAGTCACCAGTTGTAGGTAGTTTATAAACATTATAAAAAATAGGGTATTTTACACCATGTAAAAAAAATCTAAAAATATATTTTTACATAGATTTTTGTAAAAAGTAAACGAGAAATATTGATTTCTATTTATAATAATGCATTATAAATGTTATATTTCAATTTTAAAAATAGTTTTTTTTTAACTGTGCCTTAAATCTAGAAAACGGTGTCCGCCATATTAGACACCGTCGTGACGTCACTGGTTAAGAGAACTGGCTCATGTGCTGTGTTATTTCGAAATTTTTCAAGTTATCATTACGATTGTTGAGTCCGAATTTTATTGAAGAGGTCATGGTCATGGTCAAGGTATCATGGAAGACGGATTCGTAAAAGCAGAAAGTACTAATCTACCAAGGATAAATACATTGATGTTTAGGCCAACATTAAATATATTGAGAAGTGCGTTATAATCGCTTGTTAATAGCTTCGCACGGTAGCGAAGTCACATTCCCCCTCCCGCGCCGACATTCCTTTCCAGCCGACGGACGAGATACGCCTCGAGTCATTGTAAAACGCTTTCGGTAGGAACGGACGTTTTCGGGTTTTATCACCTAATTTTTGGTCACGAACAGAGTTAAAACTACTGCCGCTGTCGTGAGCGGGAACACGTGTTGTTCTTTACGGAATTATAAATTCGGTTAAAGCAATTGTGCAATTTATATATAGAGATTTCGTTGAGGTTCCTTTTTTTTTGACTGTGCCGTTACGGGAATAGACTAAACTAGTGCCTCAAGAAGGGAATTGTTCCGGGGCTACAAGAGACTACCTTCTCCAAGGACAGCGTCGTGTCATCTCGTCCAGGCCACTTACACACAGTCTCATACAAATACCACCTACACTCACTACACTTACCACAGCCTGGCAGATCTTGGTGAACAGTCTCCGCTCTCGAATCAGGTAAGTGCCTTCCTGTTAACTAGTCTCCCCCCTTGATTGGGATAGAATATTTCCCAGTGGCCTTTAGAGGCCCGACCTGCGTCTACCCATAGGATTCCTTCTTGGGCCCGGGATAGCCTATCTTTGAAGGGGTAGCCGTAGGCCGTATCATTTGGTAGCAGAGCGTGGTTGATTGATTTTCAATCACGCCACGGCCGTAACATTAATAATAATAACATAGTAATACGTAATAATAAAATTCGTTCCTTTGTTGCTTGTTTTCTTTGTTTGCTCGTGGATAGAATCGGAATCGAGGAAACGCCCGTAAGTGAACAAGCAGGAGTTTGTTAAGGCTAAGTACTCACCATAGTTGTTAAGGTGAGGTACCTCGACTAGGTAGACAAGGTTGTCACGTAATCGGATAATTTGTTGATCGTACTAGAGTTTGTTACTTGTTAATTTGATTTGTGTTTTTTCGTGCTAACTTGTAGTTAATTTAATAAACGGTAACCGTATTTGTGTAATGTCTATTTAACTTGATTTGATAGGAACGGTATTTTGTTACTCGTTAATTTTTTTTTGTATTTATTATTTGTTAATTTGTAATTTTAAAGAATTGAGCTGCGTAGTAATTGTATTTAGTAGTGATGCCATCACACAAGCTACGGATTCGTTGCTTGCGGACTGAGCTGCGCTGGGCTACCAGCGCACATGCCTTGATAGGTCGACCAGATAGGGTCTATAACATGAGGAAGAGGCTCGAGCAGGTCGATGCTCGAAGGGCTGCCGTGGAGCAGGTTTACGCTGAGCTCGAGGACTCGGAAGTGGAAAAGGGAGTCCTGGACTCCTGCCGCGCGGACTACGAGCAGTTCCTCGCGCTCACGGACGATTTGATCGAGGCGGGGGCCAAAGACGCGGAGAAGGAGCGTGAAGCTCGGCTGAGTGGCCTGCTCGAGTCCCCTCGGAAGCCGCCCACTCAGCCGGAGCTGTTGGGACGACTCCCAACGCTGGACCTGCCAAGGTTCTCCGGGGTCATCTCGGAATGGCTGACTTTCGTCGGGCTATTTGAGAGCCTGGTGGACGCCAGGAGGGACTTGACCCCCATCCAAAAAATGGGGTACCTCCTGGCATCACTGGAGGGGGAGGCCCTGGGCGTCGTCGGCCACATTAAGTTGTGGGACGACGCCTACCAAAACGCCAGGGACCTCCTCGCTGGAAGGTACGCCAACGTCCGGCGGATTGCTGACGATCACGTTCGGAGGCTGCTGAACCTCCCGCTGCTGAAGGACTGGACCAGATTACGTGAGGACATCGTGAATCCAGTCGTGGTGACGTGCAACTCGTTGCGGCAGCTGGATTTACCGGTGGACGAGTGGTCTTTTTTGTTACTCCACATCGTGCTGTCCCGCCTGCGGCCTGCCCCTCGACCTTCGGCTCCATTTTGAGGAAAGGTACGGCGGGGATGGCGCCTCGTATATCCCCCCCTTTAGGGACCTGCTGCGTTTCTTGGAGGAGCAGTGTAGGCAGTTGGAGAATGCAGCAGGCGCCGGCGAGGGCCCCCTGGCTGTCGCCCGAGCGGTGCCCAGGGAGAGGCGGAATCCGACGGCCAAGGCATCGCCGACCCCCCTGATGCCGAGCGGAGCCCCCGCAGGAGGGCGCCCCCCCTACCCTCTTATAGTGGCCTAGCGGCCAGGGAGGCAACCCCTGCTCTTATTGTCGAGCATCAGACCACCGGGCAACGTCGTGCCCTAAGCTGTTGCGCAAGCCGGCTCCGGCGAGGCGAACCATCGCCAGGGAGCACCGCTGGTGCTACTCGTGCCTGGAGAGCCATTTACGAGACTGCCCGCACGAGCGGCCCTGCACGCACTGCTAGGGCAACCATCATATCATTTTGTGCCTGGGTGCGCGCGGCTCGTCCTCCCTGGGCCCTGCCAGCCCCCCGACTCCCACGGGCGGGGGCGCTCAGCCACGCCCCCTGTCGGGCGACGCTCGGCGCTCTCCGGCTGACCACAGCGCTAAAAGTAAGGTTGCTCCCATTAGGTCCCGATTAACTATTCCTAAATTGGAACTGTCCGGAGCCGCTCTTCTCACGCGACTCCTCAACCACGTTCACTCGTCCTTGAAGCCTGTCGTCGACATTACGGACGTCTACGCATGGTCGGACAGTTATATAGTACTTTGTTGGCTCAGAGCTGCACCTCACAACCTTGAGGTCTTTGTGGCGAACCGCGTGTCTCAAATCCAGAGTTCTGAGACTTCTCTAAACTGGAAACATGTCCCAGGGGAGTTGAATCCCGCAGACTGCGCTTCTCGCGGCTGTGAGGACCCCTCGCTGGTTGACCACCCACTGTGGTGGGGTCCCGGTTGGTTATCTGAGTCTCAGTCACTCTGGCCCCAGGGTAATTACTCCGAACCTACCGAATTGCCGGGCCTATGAGTCCGAGTAGGAGTGGGCAAGGATAAGCCCACTCGGGATCTCTCTCTTCTGGAACGGTACAGCTCTCTCGACAAGCTCTTAGGAGTGACTGCTTGGTTGCGCCGCTTTGTCCGCAATTCGAAAGACCCGTCCAACTGACTCTCTGATTGCGTTTTGTCCCCTAGCGAGCGTCGCGAAGCTTTGATGCATTGGACCCGTATAGTCCAAGCGGAGCATTTTGAGCCCGCTATTGAAAACTTGAAGCGTGGCTCCGTCATCAAGGACGCTCTGGCCCGCCTGAACCTCTTTCTGGACGACGCTGGGATGCTGCGCGTTGGTGGACGTTTGAGAAATTCTCAACTGCCGTACGGGTCTCGACACCCGTTGCTGCTCCCCAAGGACGGCGCCTTTGTCCGGTTGCTGGTAACCCACCATCATGTTAAGAACGCCCACGCTGGGTGTAACTCTCTTTCGGCTATTTTGCAGCGGGAGTTTTGGATTTTGGCTGGCCACCATTCGGAGCGTCATCTTTAAGTGCATACCATGTTATAAACTGAAGACCACCATATCGCAGCCTATGATGGGTGACTTACCACCCGACCGCGTCAGGGCCATCCGACCATTCGCTGGAGTCGGAACAGACTTTGCGGGCCCCTTCCTCGTCAAGTCCTCCAACCTTCGTAACGCGTGTTCACATAAGGCCTATCTGTGCGTTTTCGTGTGCCTCTCCACTAAGGCCGTTCACTTAGAACTGGTAAGTGCCCTCAGCACGGAAGCCTTCTTGGCCACTTCTTGACTTGATGCGGTCGGATTGCGGAACGAATTATAAGGGCACATCACAATTTCTGTCCAGCCACCGGACTTATTTAGGCAATGCGATGTCAAAAACGGGCATCCAGTGGAAATTCGACCCTCCGGCGTGTCCTCACTGGGGCGGTATTTTTGAGGCGGTGGTTAATGTTGCAAAAACGCATCTCCGTCGCGTTATTGGTGAAACCATTTTGACATTTGAGGAGCTCGCCACTGTATTCTGTAAAATTGAGGCGGTACTCAACTCTCGTCCCCTCTCATCCGATCCAAATGATTTGGAGGTTTTAACCCCGGGACACTTCCTGATTGGCCAGCCGCTTAACGCGCTGCCCGAGTACCCCTTCAGGGAAACGAACTCTTCGCGGTTGAGCAGGTTTGGCCTGCTGCAACAGATGACTCAGAGCTTTTGGCACCAATGGTCTCTGGATTACCTACATCTTTTGCAGCAGCGCATTAAGTGGTCTGACAAGACGGATCCTCCTTGGGTGGGAGACCTCGTGTTGGTTAAAGAACCCAACGCTCTGCCTTTGTATTGGCGCCAAGGGCGCATTGTTAAGTTGTCGCATGGATCGGATGGAGTCCCGAGGGTGGCCGAGGTTTTGGTCGGAGATTCGGTCTTGCAACGTGCCGTCGCGATTTTGTCCCGTTTCCCAATCTACTCGCGGACATAATCACTTAAGTCCGGGGCAGGTTGTTTAGGCCAACATTAAATATATTGAGAAGTGCGTTATAATCGCTTGTTAATAGCTTCGCACGGTAGCGAAGTCACATTCCCCCTCCCGCGCCGACATTCCTTTCCAGCCGACGGACGAGATACGCCTCGAGTCATTGTAAAACGCTTTCGATAGGAACGGACGTTTTTGGGTTTTATCACTTAATTTTTGGTCACGAACAGAGTTAAAACTACTGCCGCTGCCGTGAGCGGGAACACGTGTTGTTTTTTACGGAATTATAAATTCGGTTAAAGCAATTGTGCAATTTATATATAGAGATTTCGTTGAAGTTCCTTTTTTTTTGACTGTGCCGTTACGGGAATAGACTAAACTAGTGCCTCAAAAAGGGAATTGTTCCGGGGCTACAAGAGACTACCTTCTCCAAGGACAGCGTCGTGTCATCTCGCCCAGGCCACTTACACACAGTCTCACACAAATACCACCTACACTCACTACACTTACCACAGCCTGGCAGATCTTGGTGAACAGTTTCCGCTCTCGAATCAGGTAAGTGCCTTCCTGTTAACTAGTCTCCCCCCTTGATTGGGATAGGATATTTCCCAGTGGCCTTTAGAGGCCCGACCTGCGTCTACCCATAGGATTCCTTCTTGGGCCCGGGATAGCCTACTTTGAAGGGGTAGCCGTAGGCCGTATCATTGATGTTGGCAAATTTTTTTGCATGCAATCCAGATTTTTGTTCTGCCGAGTTTTAATGTTAAAACATCAATGTAAGTACCTATTACCAAGTTTTATTTATACAATAAAAGGATAGAGTATATTTTGATCGTAATCTAATTCTTGTTTTCTGGTCCGAAAGGGAATCCTACGGGGATGACGCAAAAGGCTATGTGCAGCTCAAAAGTTTTTTTTTTATAGAAATAGGGTGACAAACGAGCACACAGTCCACCTGATGTTAAGTGGTTGCTGTGATGCAACCACTGCGTTGTCAGCCTTGAGGACTAAGATGGAATGCGTCTTTTCCAGTAAAAAGGGTCTCCGGTTCTCTACACTCACCATATGAAACACAGCAGCATTAAGCTGCTATTTTACGCTGGTATTCTGTGAGAGCGTGTTCATTCCCCGGTCGAGCCAACCCATTCGTGCTACAAGTATATTATAAATATAGCTGCAGCTTGGCTCTACCACGTATAAGTTTGAAAAACATATGCATAGTTAAGTGTACAATATGCTCAGAACACAAAGTGTATTTGAGATTTTGTAGACAATGTCTTCGGGTCTCGTTGCCAATTTTAACCAAGTATTTCTCATATTTAAATCAGTTCACACCTGAATCCATAACTTTCTCGGTGTTCTTATGCTCGTATTTTTCATTCAGACACAACACAATGGCGATATAGATAACTCATTATTAAACATCTAAAAGTATCTTATTACTTTACAAAATCGGCAACATTCTAGGTCAGTGACGTCACAAGTTGAACAGCATGGCGGCTAGCGTTTTCACGCGAATATTAAAAAGATAGTTATGGCACTATTCGTCGGTTTTAAAAAATTTATATAAAAATTATAGTGGTTCATTATCACTCTAGGATTCATTTAAAATACTTTTGAAAATAGATGTAATACCCTATTGGGCCTAAATGTGAGCCTTGTGGTAACCCAGTGGTAGTAGAAACAAATAAAATATTTAATTTGTGGCTCTTTTTGTGTCTAGTGGTTCGCTTGGGTTTGTATCTAATCTCGATGCAGAAGTGTCTCTTTTGCGGTGTCTGGCGGTTTGAAGGGTAAAAGAGAGCCTGTATTATTACCAGCTGTGGGGCAATCCATTAAAGCTATCTCGTAAAAGAATTCAAAAGTCATTTCGTTGCGCGGGCGTTGTAAGAGGCGATTATGGAATAATATGTTAAAAAACTTTTGATATATGGCGGTATAACAATCTTGTGGACCTGGCGACGGGAAGCGGGTGAGAAACATTTGGTATTTTAACAGGCCTGTTGGTCTAGTGGTTAGTGACCCTGACTGCTACGCCGGAGGTCGTGGGTTCGATTCCCACCCAGGACAAATGTTTGTGTGATGAGCACGATCATTTGTTCTGTGTCTGGGTGTAATTTATCTATAATATTTATGTATTTAGAAATATATAAGTATGTTTATCAGTTGTCTAGTACCCATAACACAAGCTCTGCTTAGCTTGGGACTAGATGGCGTTGTTTGATAGTTGTGGAATATTATTATATTATTATATTATTATTTGGTTGTCAATTCGCTCGCCAAGCGAGATGATTCAGAAATACCTTACAATAAGAGAAGCCTTTGTTCAGCAGTTAAGTTTCACCGGCTGATGAAGACGAACATGTATGGTAGATTGACGATTTGGTAGGACATGTAGGAAGTTGACTAATCCAGATGGCTTAGAAGTGTGTTTTGTGGTATTTCTTAGGTGTCGGAAGTTTATTAAGGTTGTGTCTTAGTGATGAGTTGCGGCGCTGAGAATCTCGCAAGGAACAAGTGTTCCCATAAAGGTCTGACGATGATGATTATGGTGACGTTTCTGATAACGATGACTTATGATTATAATAGAAATGGAGATGATGATGATGATAACGATGGCGATGGTGTTTATTATGACGATGATTCTTTCTATAAATAACTGTTCCTTCACGATACAGGAGAAAATCTTAGTATGTAATGTAAAAATAAAAAAGAGCGGGAGTGTCTGACCGGCGTGCGTGAAGGAGTGGTAGTAGACGCGGTCGGGCCAGGAGGAGTCGGGCGCCAGGCGCAGGTCGGCGGGCGCGCCGGGCGCGCAGCTCCAGCGCAGCGAGCGGTTGAACGCGCGGAACGTCGTGAACGTCACGTCCAGCCGCGGGTCCGCCCCTGCACACACACGCACAACAACAACATGAACATTGGCCCCCACATACATTGCCTCATAAAGGGGACGAATATAGATAGATAGATAGATACATAACACTTTATTGTACGCCAAAAAATAACATAAATATTAACAAAAATTGAGAAAAAGAAATGTGGTACAATAAGACCTATCGCTAAAAGCGATCTCTTCCAGACAACCTTTGGATGGACAGGATTGCAAGAAAACAATAAAAACGTGAGTGGTTTGGCGACAAAATAATTTTTGTTAAAGCCATAAAATAGAAATATATAATGGTATATAAGTACATAGATAAGATAAATACATACAATTATTAATATATATGTATAAATATACAAATAAATATACATAACATATAAACATAAACACTCACGCCTGTCACCCAGAGGGGTAGGCAGAGATATGGACTTCCATTTGGCACGATCCAGACACACCTCTCTCGCCTCCTCCACATCCATATACCTACTCATACACGCTCGTCGGTTAAAGGTACTCTTGATTTGGCCCATTTTTAATAAATCTCCAATTTGGTCGATAAACTTTCGCCTAGGGCGACCCTTCCCGACTCTGCCGTTCACCTCTGCAACATAAATTTGCTTTGTCACTCTTTCCTCATTCATTCTTTCTACATTATCACACCACCGAAGCATTCCTTTCTTAATCCTGGTCACAACATCATCTTGCAAACCACACTCTTCTCTTATTAAACAATTTCTCACTCTGTCATTCAGCTTCATCCCTAACATACTCCTTAATGACCGCATTTCCACAACATTTATTCTACTCTCGTGCTTCTTCTGCCACACCCAACTTTCACTACCATACATTAAAATAGATACTAACACAGCATTGTGAATTGCCATACGTGCCTTTTTGGACACATTCTGACTTTTCACAATAGGGTGTAGAGCCCCATTCACTCTATTTCCTGCATTCACTCGTCGTTCTATATCCTTAACATATCTACCATCCCTGCTAAACACACATCCCAAATACACAAACTCATCTACTTGCTCGACCAACTCCTCTTCTATTCTTATTTCACATATCGTTTTACTTTCTTCTCTTTCAAAAACCATAACTTTCGTCTTACTTGCGTACACTTTCATTCCCTTTTCTTTTAATGTCCTGTTCATTAAGGTAACCATCATTTGTAACTCGGCCGCCGACGACGCAAGTATCACTTGATCATCGGCGTACAAAAGACATTTGACGATTAACTCACCCATTCTTAACCCGCATTCTTCTACTTTCAAATTTTCCAAACAACTGTCCATAAATAGGTTGAACAGCCACGGGGAAGCCACACAGCCCTGTCTGACACCTTTATGGATGCCAAACCAGTCCGAGTAGGCCCCGTTGATCCTGACACAAACACTAGAGTCCCTATAAAGAGACTTCAATGCCTGTATCAACCTAGCGCTCAACCCAAATGAGTTTAGTGTTTGCCATAACAAATTCCTGTCCACTCTCACAAATAAATATATATTTCTTTAAATATAAATATATAAAAGTACAAACATATACTTTAAAACTATTACATATAACATAATTGTGCCATACATATAAACAAATATTGTAACTAAATAAAGGAGAATAATTATATACAAATGAACTAGATAGAATCAAAGTTGAAAAAAGTAATCATATATGTATACATGTTTCTATATCTTTGCCATAGTTGTCACTCTTCGCAAGCGGATTGGCAAACGCAGTTTATTTGTCAGTATTAGGAAGACGCTGCTGCCCATCTCCTGATTTGTTTCACTATGTCGCCCTCTCACAACACTCACGGGATGATATGGGGTGGTGGATATTTTTAGTTCTTACACCGTCACTATACGGGAAATACCAGAACAAAAAAAATATTACAATATAATTTAGCAAACCACTAAATTATGCAGACAACTTGATACTACGGAGTCCAATTTTCGAAATCTGGTTACTTTAGAGGAGACTGTAACCTTACTTGATAAGTTGCAAACGCTACTGAATACAAATATTCCTTGTAAAAGTATTAAATCAACTTTCACATTTCATGCCTTGAAAAAAATCTTAAGGAAAATATAAGCGTTATTCAAATTACAATCCAATAAAATAATGTACAAATAACATTCAAGATATAGAAAATATATATAAATATACATCACAAGTAAAATAGAATTAATCACTTATTTCATTTCGTAAACTGTGGCGGGAAGGGCACTGACCTGGCGGGCGTGTGGCGAGGCACAGCGGAGGAGGTCACTGACCTGGCGGGCGCGTGGCGAGACACAGCGCGGGAGGTCACTGACCTGGCGGGCGCGTGGCGAGGCACAGCGGGGGAGGTCACTGACCTGGCGGGCGCGTGGCAAGGCACAGCGGGGGAGGTAACTGACCTGGCGGGCGCGTGGTGAGGCACAGCGGGGGAGGTCACTGAACTGGCGGGCGCGTGGCGAGGCACAGCGGGCCGGCGGCGTCGGGGCTGAGGCCGCGGCGCGTGGCGTGGCACAGCGGGGGAGGTCACTGACCTGGCGGGCGCGTGGCGAGGCACAGCGGGGGAGGTCACTGACCTGGCGGGCGCGTGGCGAGGCACAGCGGGGGAGGTCACTGACCTGGCGGGCGCGTGGCGAGGCACAGCGGGGGAGGTCACTGACCTGGCGGGCGCGTGGCGAGGCACAGCGGGGGAGGTCACTGACCTGGCGGGCGCGTGGCGAGGCACAGCGGGGGAGGTTACTGACCTGGCGGGCGCGTGGCGAGGCACAGCGGGGGAGGTCACTGACCTGGCGGGCGCGTGGCGAGGCACAGCGGGGGAGGTCACTGACCTGGCGGGCGCGTGGCGAGGCACAGCGGGGGAGGTCACTGACCTGGCGGGCGCGTGGCGAGGCACAGCGGGGGAGGTTACTGACCTGGCGGGCGCGTGGCGAGGCACAGCGGGGGAGGTCACTGACCTGGCGGGCGCGTGGCGAGGCACAGCGGGCCGGCGGCGTCGGGGCTGAGGCCGCGGCGCGTGGCGTGGCACAGCGGGGGAGGTCACTGACCTGGCGGGCGCGTGGCGAGGCACAGCGGGGGAGGTCACTGACCTGGCGGGCGCGTGGCGAGGCACAGCGGGGGAGGTCACTGACCTGGCGGGCGCGTGGCGAGGCACAGCGGGGGAGGTCACTGACCTGGCGGGCGCGTGGCGAGGCACAGCGGGGGAGGTTACTGACCTGGCGGGCGCGTGGCGAGGCACAGCGGGGGAGGTCACTGACCTGGCGGGCGCGTGGCGAGGCACAGCGGGGGAGGTCACTGACCTGGCGGGCGCGTGGCGAGGCACAGCGGGGGAGGTCACTGACCTGGCGGGCGCGTGGCGAGGCACAGCGGGGGAGGTTACTGACCTGGCGGGCGCGTGGCGAGGCACAGCGGGGGAGGTCACTGACCTGGCGGGCGCGTGGCGAGGCACAGCGGGCCGGCGGCGTCGGGGCTGAGGCCGCGGCGCGTGGCGCGCGCGCCGGCGAGCACGCGCACGCGGCGCTGCTCGCTGTCGGCGAGGCGCTCCAGGCCGCCGTGCGGCTCTGGCGTCACCACCAGCGGGTGGTACTCGGTGGCCGAATGCGGCTCGTTGCCGCCGGACACCTGCCTCACACAACATCACCAAGCAATTTGTTTTAAGAAAATACTTTAAAACCTAAACAACATCTTGTGTATTAACACAAATAAATTTAATTTTATAAAGGAGCAAAATATTTCATAAAATAGTGTAGGTAAGGGTACCAGGAAGTATAACATAATTAATACATTATGGTATTAACAATCACGATAATTATCAAAAAGAAAAACTAGTGTACTTTATTCATAGTGTCATTTGGATAAATTAAAATCCTTTTAACCATTCAATTAAAACACATGCTATCCTTATTATAAACCTAATTGATATATCTAGCGGACAGCATGTGTGTGTATATTATCTATTAACATATTATCATTGATTAGAAAGTGATATTTCTAATCTTAATGCTCCAATACTCTTTACATACATATTCAAATAAGTATAAAATAATGCCATTTGGATTGATAAAATCCCCATTCACTTTTCAATAAAACACATTATTTTTTATAATGACATTTTAACGAGAACTACTATTGAAAATGAAAGACGTCAAAACAAACTAATAATAAATCTGCGTCTTTTGACGAGAGAAGCTAATTAATTCATGGTAACACAAATACTGAATTTCAGTAAAGTGATGTGAGATTCCACTAATTATCTTTGAAGATTTAATAAACCAACTCATACGATTACCATATATGTAATAAACACTAATAGTAGGTTAACTGCTTTGTTACACCGCAAAATAGCTACAAGGCTGTCTGGACAAAAAATATGCAAGGGTTGTCATAAAAACATTTCCTTAGATATAAATATCATAACATTATATTTTATCTGTATTCCTACTACTAAATACATCACAACTTACAAAACTTGTTGCGTCCTGCGGCTTCACCTTATTTGTCGTGATGGAAACAAAGGCTTGTGCTGGTAGACACCTACCTAATTTTACCTACACAGCAGCAAATAAAAATATAATTACGGATTTTAACGGAAGGGACCCCGTGACCATTGGTTGCTGTAAAGCACTCGAAACGTCGGGCATTCAAATAAATAAATTAAATGCGTTAAAATCCGTAAATATAGTTTTTTTCAATGTGTAGTATTCGCGTAAATATAAGAAATCATTACATAGCAGTATCTCAGGTATTCCGCTTAAAATATTCGATAGGCGGTTGAACAGAATAAATAAAACAGGAAAATTATATGTTCTTTTTTTTATAGGATAAGGGTGACAAACGAGCACACAGTCCACCTGATGGTAAGTGGTTGCTGCGGCCCATAGACATCTACATCTATCTTCGATTACGAATCAAAATGCAGATGCGTTGTCACCCGTGAGGACTAAGATGGAATGTCTCATTTCCAGTAAAAAGGGTCTCCGGTTCTCTACACAGCAGCATTAAGCTGCTATTTTACGCTGGTATTCTGTGAGAGCGTGGTTCTTCCCGGGTCGAGCCGACCCATTCGTGCTACAATCATAATATAGCTACAGCATGGCTCTACCACATATAATAATAATGTATGTAATAATAATTCTGTTTATTCAACACACGCCGATTCTTTATAAATGTGCAACCGACAAATATTTGCAGCATTTACTATTGGGTTTTTAAAATGTCTTTTGTTGATTTTAATGATATAATGAATTCTCATCCTTACATATAATTCAATAAAAAATCGTGATGGAAAGCAATCACGTGGTTATAAGAATTTAATTTTAATTAAGGCGTCACACAATATTTTAAAATAATACTGAGTAATATCGTGTTGTGGGGTAAACACCAAACGCGTGTAACTAATTACGACGTGTACGTGATACTCCTAGACAGGCGTACCGGTATGCAAGCGTATCACTATTAGTATTTATTACACATATGCGATTACTATGAGTTGCCTTATAAGGAAGCCCAAGGTCGCTCAAGGACTTATGGAGAGGGCTATGCTTGGAATTTCAAAATAAAGGTATCCGTAGTAGAACCACTTAGTAGTAACCGACACAACCTAACGGATTAGTAAGCTGAAGTGGCGATGGGCATATAGCTTGAACAATTAATAACTGATGGGGAAGAAAGGTTATCGAGTGGCTACCTCGTACCAGTAAGCTAAGTGTAGGGTTGCTCCTAATTAGACGTAGTGACGACCTAGTAAGACATGCACAAACAGGACGGAAGCAGGTGTTTCAGGATTGTGTTTTGTGGCGTCCCTTGGGACTGGCTTATTTTCAGCAGTAGACTTGTGAAGGGCTATAATGATGATGATTTAACGAGACCAACTAATTAGTTAATATAAGTAAAAGATATTGCATTTATATCCAAACACCATGAATCTTCATCATAATTATTACAAAACAAATCCTCGCCGCTTTTATCAGCAAATACAGCAAATAATTATTTTGCAAACGTCGGCAAAAATCTTGCTGAGCAGATAACAAACAATTCTAACGATAATCATGAATACAGGGCCACTTTCTCAACTCAAAGAAATGCCAATTAAGCTCGTTCGTATTATTAGATACGGACGCTATTGAGGTAGAAAGTATTATTAAGGGAACTGAAGAAACAAGCGCGGTTGTTTGGGATGGCATACCCACTGGTATATTAAGAAAATTTAGTCAAATTCTAGTACTACCATTAACTCATATTTTTCGAATTTGCCTCTGAGGGAATTTTTCCAGATTATTTTTAAAAAAGCCATTGTAGTTCGGGTATACAACGTGGCCGCTACAATGGTTTTATTCAAACTTAACAATAAGAAAGTAACTAAAATTGGGGTACGACTTTCCATTGACGTCCTTCGAGTTGGGGGTTGATATTTTTTTTTTACAGAAAGGTCAAATTATTATAAGCACACACACGCAAAGTTTCAACATGCGGAAACGCGTACTTTTTGAGAAAAAAATTATTGAAAATCAATTATTTTTGCAATATTTATGCCAATCCCCATTAACGTCCGTCAAGTTGGGGGTTGATGTTTCTTTTTTACAGAAAGGTTACATTATTATAAGCACACACGCAAAGTTTCAACATTCGGAGACGCGTACTTTGGACTTTCTGACGCTATTTTGTATTATCATTGTCATCGTCAGTAGGGATGTCGATTCTTTCCGAAAAATATCGATTTTATAAATCGATTCGATCGTAAGCTGATGAATCGATTCACAAAAAATTGATTTATAAAATTTCGATATTTTTTCATGTTTGCATTTATAATGTAAATATAAATCCATTTTATGAGAAAAAATCCCCTTCATCAGAAAAAAATAGGGGGACTGATTAAGAGGGATTTCAGAAACAGAAACAGAAACAGAACCTTTTTTATTCAATATAGATTATAAATAATACTTATTGAAAGTCACTCTTTTGTTTGATTACCACTGTTTCTGTATCTATTTTGAGACTGCAACGTCTCCGGCGCTGCGGGAAGAGCAGCTTCTACGCCTTTGCGAAATCGTAGGGATCAGACGAGCCGGAGCGGCTGAGGCTGGTCGCCGAAGGCGACCAACAAGCCGAAGCTGCGGAGGTGAAAATCAAAATAGATACAGAAATCCCTCTTAATTAGTTCCCCCATTTTTTTCTGATGAAGGGGATTTTTTTCTCATAAAATGGATTTATATTTACATTATAAATGCAAAGATGAAAAAATATCGATATTATTAAAATTGGGGTACGACCCAAACCCGATGATCGGTTAACGTATGGCCAGGTTTATTTAAGGATCGCATACTGAGACCAGTGTTTCTGCCACAGCGACTTAACTGACAGCGATACCTAAACTTTATAAATGAACAGTTGGTTGACATTTTAGACGTCCTATCGTTGGTTGAATATCGCCGCACATGGTTCCAGCATGATGGTGCACCTCCACGTGTCGTGAGGTTCGTCCGTGAACGCCTCACCGAATTATTTGATGATCGCTGAATTAGCAGACTAGGACCACACACTTGGCCACCTCGCTCACCAGATCTAAGCCCGTTAGATTTCATTCTGTGGGGGTATGTGAACGAAAGGGTTTTTAATCGTTAGTGTGATAGTGCTGACGAAATGCACCAAAGGATCGTGGATGTTTTCGACAAACTACGTACGGACTGGGTCGAAGACCACACGATGATGCCCCGCCTGCATGAGGAGACGCAACACCGAGCCCTGCGAAATCTGCCTCCAAATGAATGGAGCACAATTTGAGCCGCATCTCATAACGCCACGGAGAATTTAGAGCGGTAAGCTGTTTCATACCTAATTTTTTTTTTAAATAGCTTAGTACTGAACTGATCTGAATACTTCAGAATAATAAACACACCTACACGATAGATAAATAAGCATGTCGTTGTTAAAATTTAATTTTTTCACTAGCGGGGAATCGAACCAGGTATTTGGTGTTTATTTAACCTGTGAATTCGAATTAAAGTGGCTAGGTGGAGACTAACACAGTGGCAAAATAGTAGGTTAAGTAGATAAGTTAGGTATTTAGACAAGTGTTGTAAATAATTAGGTATTGCAGTATTGCCCACAGCTAGCGATCGTACGATTGCTAGCTGCGGGCCGCGTGGATTCGGCGTCAATTCCGCGCGACAATAAGGCCAATAACTCTATTGTCTGCTGATTTCATTTAAGTTCCACTGCTGGTTTGGCAAAATAGTAGGTTAAGTAGATAAGTTAGGTATTTAGACAAGTGTTGTAAATAATTAGGTATTGCAGTATTGCCCACAGCTAGCGATCGTACGATCGCTAGCTGCGGGCCGTGTAGATTCGGCGTCAATTCCGCGCGACAGTAAGGTTAATAACCCTATTGTCTGCTGATTTCATTTAAGTTCCACTGCTGGTTTTATGTTTAAGTATTTTCATTTTTTTTATAGAATTATCGTTTGACATAGCTGTACTAACATGATGGAGCGTGAATAAAACTAATAAAACGTTGTGAAAAGATGATTTTTTTCCTCGGGATCAATTTTCTTCCTGCCCATGATCAAAGGTATCGTTAGTATTATCGCCTGTTTTTGTTTTCGGGAGCGTTTCACAAACACTCGGTATATAAATGAACTTTGCAATCTTGAACTTAACTGAGGTAAAATAATATCTTACGCAGTTGATATTGCGCTCCTTTTTTCTGCAAATACAGTAAACAAGGTTTATTTACGTGCACACAGCAAGGTTTTGACAGGGTTACTAAATGGCTCCAACAAAACAAATTAACACTGAATATCGAAAAAATGAAATATGTATATTAATTTTTCTATGCTTAGCCTCAACACAGCATATAACCATTCCAGAAATGTATGCACACGCATGTTGCTCAGTCGCAGAGTCTAAATGTAATTGCCCGGTTATTTTTAATACAAAAACTATTAAATCTTCTTCTTCTTCTTCTTCTACCTAGCGTTTATCCCGGTTGCTCATCCCGCCCAGCGCGGGAGAACCCAGGGTCCGCTTTCCAACACTTCCTCCTCCACTTTGCTCGGTCTTCGGCGTCCCTCACAACTAGCCCATTGGCGCGCATGTCATCCTGCACGACATCAAGCCAGCGTTTCTTGGGCCGTCCTCTACTCCTGGTACCAGGTAAGGTCATGTCCAGGCATTTGTTTCCCACGTAGCTTGCTGGTCGTCGTAAGACGTGGCCGTACCAGCGGAGGCGACTTTCCTGCAGCTTGTCAGCAATGTCACGGACATGGAGGCTGCCGCGGATGTATGTATTCCGTACACGGTCTTTCCGCGTGACGCCACACATCCACCGCAGCATGTTCATCTCCGTGACATGCAACAACTGCCGGTGTCGCTCCAGTACCGGCCACGCCTCATTGCCGTACGTAAGGACAGGCCTTATGATGGCCTTATAGACCTGTCCCTTCAGCTTGACCGGCATTTTGGGGTCACAAATGATACCCGTCACCTCGCGCCATTTCGCCCAAGCCGCTGATATACGGGCCTTGATGTCGCGATCGATGTCACCGGACGCATCAAGCACAGATCCGAGGTACCTGAAGTAGTCCGTGCGCTCAACGGTGTCGTCGCCTATACGGAGAGACGTCAGATCTGTGCTGTTGCAGGCCATATACTCCGTCTTCGCCACGTTTAGCTTCAGCCCGCCGTTCTCAAGCGCCTTACTCCATGCGTGCACGCGTCTGGTGAGCCGTCCTTTGTCCCCATCTACCAGTGCGATATCATCAGCGTACATAAGCAGCCAAGGCTGCGGCAGTTTCTGTACGCTGGCTGACAGTTCGTCTAATATCACACTGAAAAGATAGGGGCTTAAGGCGGAGCCCTGATGCACGCCTATGGTTATGGGGAAGGGGGTGGTATCACCAACAGCGGTCCTAACTATTGAATCGGAGTTGCGGTACATGTCACGTACGATTTCCACGTAGGTCTCTGGTACCAACTTCGACCGCAACGCCCACCAGATCATCTCCCTAGGAACACAGTCAAAGGCCTTCTGCAGGTCTAGGAATAAAAAATGCAGAGGCATATTCTTTTCCCTGTGCTTCTCCATGAGGATCCTTAGGGCGAATATAGGGTCCATGGTACCGCGTCCTGGTTGGAAACCGTACTGGAAGTCCGACACTGTACACTCCTGTCGGATCCTGGTGTCAATAATGCGCTCGAAGAGCTTCATGGTGTGTGACATTACCTTTATACCGCGGTAATTACCGCAATCCTGAACGGACCCTTTACCCTTGTGGACCGGCGTTATTATACTAAGCCGCCACTGATCGGGCATTATTCCGCCGCTCAGGATTCTATTATAAGGGTTAGTAAGAATGCACACACCACGAGCCCCCAGCGCTTTCCACGCTTCAATGGGCACCTCGTCCGGTCCGACAGCTTTCCGATTCTCCATGTGACGAAGAGATGCGAGGACCTCGTCAGGTGTAATCGGTGGCACGAGTCCATGGTTCGGGAGTTGTTCGGGAGGGTGCACTTCCCGGTGCTGAGTATTCAGCAAAACGTGGAAATAAGAGCGCCATCTCTCCTTCACCGCACGATCATCGTACAGGAGCTCGCCATTAGGGCCGTTGACGCTGCAGCAGCGAGTAATATCTTGCGCTGCTTTGGCCCTAGAGCGCGCCAGTTTATATATGAACTTGTGCCCCTCAGGAGTGTCCAACTTAGCATATAATGGTTGCAAGTGGTCACGCCTGGCTCTGGCTACAGCTTTCTTGGCAGCTCTTTTCGCAGTCTTGTAAGATGCGCGATCTTCAGGAGATTTGGTCACTTGCCACGTCTTGAAGAGCGCTTTCTTCTCCCGTAATGAACCCTGGACTGTGGCGTCCCACCACCAGGTCTCCTTGTCGATTTTGCGGCCCCCTTTCGCCACGCCGAGAACTTGCTTTGCCGTCTTTGTGATTGCTGTCTGAATGGTTTTCCAGCACTCTTGGACGGACTTGCCTGCTGTGTCGAGACTAATATCTCCAGCGGCAGAGTCAAACTCTGAGTATCTGGTTTGATCCAGCAGCCACCACTTGATTTGACGGCGGCAACGTTCGGCGTGTCTACGACGGGGTTTTACGCAGAGGTCCATGACAAGAAGTCGGTGTTGGGTAGTGAGACACTCACCGGGTATGACCTTACAGTTGGCCACGCGACTGATATGACTTCTCCTGGTCAGTAGATAGTCGATTTGAGTGGAGTTCCGACCGCTCCTGTAGGTAATCAGGTGCTCGGTTTTCTTTTTGAAGAACGTGTTCACCACGGCCAGGTCAGCTGCAGTGCAGGTTCTGAGAATGGTTTCCCCTTCTGCGTTTCTTCGGCCGTAACCATAGCCGCCGTGGACACGTTCATACTCCCCCTGCACCTCGCCCACATGACCATTCAGGTCGCCACCCAAAACGACATCGTGGTACAACGGTATGCCGCGTAGTACATCTCCGAGCCGATCCCAAAACAGCGTTTTATCCGCGTCGCTGCAGCCGACCTGTGGGGCGTAGGCACTTATTAAGTGGGTCAAGACCCCCTCAATAAGCAACCTTACTTCCATATGTCGGTCGCATATGCGTCTAACTTCCAAGACGCTATCGTGGAAATGCTCGGCGAGCACCACTGCCACACCGTTCTCTCCACCAGAGGAGCCTGTATATATCAGCTTGTTGTACCCAATATTCCGGCTCCTGTTGGCCTTCCACCGTGTCTCCTGCAGGAATGCCACTGCCACTTTACGCCTGGCAAGTATGGCCGCAAGTTCTGCGGAGCGTCCCGTAAGCGTGCCAATGTTCCAGTTTGCAAAGCGAATCTTCGTAGTTCGTGCTAACGTCTTTAGCCGGGCTCGCACGGGGCCCAGTAGCCCTCGCATACTTGTCGCAGGGTTAAGGCGATCCCCATGCGCGTCGTTATGCGGCGACGCCCTAGTCCTAAACGTATTTATCTTTTTTTTACCGTCCATTTTTGAGTGGCTTAGTGCCAATTACCAGGGCGACTGCCGTATGACCCCCGAACCCCTAGGACGAATTCCAGAGGAGTGGCATCGCCAGAGCTCTTTCCGTTATCCAGCAGGTGCGCCACGTGCAGGCGGGGTTGGCTTGGGCTCCAAGATCTTAGCGGAACCCCTTACACCCAAAGGCCAAAGGGCAAAGCCTCAGCTGCTCCGGCTCGTCTGATCCCTACGATTTTGCAAAGGCGTAGAGGCTGCTCTTCCCGCAGCGCCGGAGACGTTGCAGTCTCAAAATAGATACAGAAACAGTGGTAATCAAACAAAAGAGTGACTTTCAATAAGTATTATTTGTTCAGTCGCAGAGTCTAAATGTAATTGCCCGGTTATTTTTAATACAAAAACTATTAAATATCTTGGAATAATTATGGATTCTACTTTTACATTTAAAAACCACATAGTCCACTTGTGCAATAGAGTACGTAAACTAATGTTTGTTTTTAAAAATATTCGTTCTTTATTTATATTAAGGGAGTGAAGCAAGTATATTTTTTTTTGTTTAAAAAAATACTAGTAATACTATTAAACATTACTAACATTCCCTTAAACCAATTCTGGTAAGCTTAAAATGCTTGTGTTAGAAGTGGTTCACGACAGTAGTCGAATGGCGGATATATATATTTCGTATTACGTCAATCAATATTCACCTATTGTATAACTTCATGGGGAAGAGCAGTTAAAACTATACTGCTACACATGGAACGCGCTCAAAGAGCTGTATTAAAAGTTGCAACATTCCATTCTATCCTCTTGCTGTCTTATCCATATATATAAATCTTATAATGTACTCTCAGTGCGTCAGTTATTTGTTATGAGTACATTACTACAATAAGACTTAAAATTGGCCTACAGAAGAGAGGTGATAAAAGATGCAAAGATAAAGTAATTGTAAGTTACATTAGATTAAGGTATCCTTTATTTTTTACATTCTTTGGTTCTTTTCTGTATAATAAAGTCAATGTAATTTTGTATATGAATTCATTAAAAATGGCAGATTATAAAAATGTACAAAATTGTCATATGACGATACGCAAAAGTTGCTGATTATTTTAAGTTAACTAAATTCATAAGTAAATTAATGATAATATATTTTATCGAATTAACCCTAATTAGTTGGTATGGTATTCATTTTATATAATGTAAAGTGAACGCATTTATTATTATCTATTATGTCAGATATAAGTGCATACAGGTGTATCCTAGTTCAGATGCTTGTTATTATAGACTATTTTAAATTAAGACAATATTTGAATTAATTGTACAGTTTATTGAATGTATGCGTGTGTGTGTGCGTGCGTGTGCGTGTGTGTGTGTGTGTGTGTGTGTGTGTGTGTGTGCGTGTGTGTGTGCGTGTGCGTGTGTGTGCGTGCGCTACTCACGCGGAAGGTGTAGTGCAGGCCGCGACGCAGCTGCAGGTCGGGCGCCAGCTGCCCGTTCACGTACCAGGCGAGCGCGGGCCCGCTCCCCCCGCGCCCCGCCAGCCCGCGCGCCCCTCCGGCCGGGCCGAGCGCGAAGCGGAACACGCGCAGCGCCGGGTCGAACAGCTCGGCGCGCTCCCACGCGCGCACACCCGCGCGCTCCCCGCTGCACATGACAAGCGACCACACAACCCACATCATGCTCACTGAATACTGTAGCCCTTACACTGCACATACGTTAAACCTAGGGACTAAGTTAGAACTGTGTTTCCAGCAAAATTTTTTTTTAATAAAATAAGGGTAACAAACGAGTACACTGTCGACCTGATGATTAATAGATGTCGATAACCCTTAGACTTCTACATCTATTCTCGGTTAAGAATCAAAATGCATTCGTTGTCACTCCTTAGAACTTAAAATCGTTGGAAATTGGAATGCTTCGTTTCAAGTAAAAACTTTCTATATTATGTTAGTTGTAACACGAATAGATAGAAACCGAGGGAAGATCACATTCTTACAGAATACCAGCGTCAAATAGCAGCTTGATGCTGCTATTTCGTATGATTAGCATAAAGAACCGTAGGCCGTACTGGATACAAAGCATTTCACCTTAATCATCAGGGGTGACAACGACAATGCATATTGATTCTTAATCGAGGACAAAATGTAGATAGATATATAAATTTTATCCTCGATGGTAAGTAGATACTATGGCCGCGATAGTAATAATGGTATGTGATTGGAATATATGCTCGTTTGCCACCTTTTCTACAAAAAAAAAACCAAGGGATCAAAATAAGCTAATGATTTCTCTTACGTAATTCTACATACATAGTTCTTGAAAAATTTTGTTTATCGATTCAGTTTTAAATGAGGAAACAAGGGATAATGAATACAAGATGATGACTTCGTCAATTTTTCATAAGTATAATCAAACTGAGCTGCAATTTAAATTTAAATAAGTTCTACAAATTTCTTGTCTCCCAGATATTCCGTTAGGATAGATCTATTAAAAACCTATTCTTCAAATTTCATATCTCCCAAATAGCTTATTAAGGTATTATACATAAAACATATTGGTCGATTAATTATCACACAAGATAATAATTATAATTGATCAAAACATAATATCAGCCTATGAGGCATATAAGCTTATATGTTTTGATTGCTTAACCTAATAGCTGACTTTTTTTTATAGGAGAGGGGGCAAACGAGCATGCGGCTCACCTGATGGTAAGTGACTACCGCCGCCCATGAACAACCGCAACACCAGAAGAATTGCAGATGCGTTGCCGGCCTTTTAAAAAGGAGTAGGCTCTTTTCTTGAAGGTCCCTAAGTCGTATCGGTCCGGAAAAATCGCTGATGGTAATCGATTCCACAAGGAAGTCGCTCGAGGAAGAAAACATCTTCTAAATCGCAGTGGTGGACCGCCAATCATCCAGATGGTGTGGATGGTATCGGGAGTTCTGTCGCGATGTGCGTTCGTGAAATTTGGCGGCTGGGATTAATCCGAACAATTCCGAACTGATGATGAGAGAGAGCCTTCAAGCATTAAGTCAGTGTTAACTATTTTATGAATAAAAATATAAGTAAATGTTCGCGCCAAACGCTGTTTCGGAATCGATGTCAGAGGGCGCGCGGCTCGGTGCCATACCGGTTTGACATTCGGTCGTGCGTAGAACGCACAAGCGCAGCGAGTCGTCTGCCAGCTGTGATAACGCCAGCACGCTGTCAATTTTGTTCGGGAACTCGGAATAATTAGGCGCGGATAGTAAACATTCTGTCTAGGATTTGTGACGCGCATTCCTTGCTGGAGAGCTTCCCAGGGACTCATTGTGTCGGACTCAGAATCTGTATAAGTGCATTCGACAATATTAGCTAAAGCGGCCTTTGATAGTCTAGAAATAACTGTTACTACGCGAAGCGGTAGTGACCTTTGATCCGGACACCCCCTGTTCATTTTGGGTGTTAGGCTTTATAACAAGCGAGAGTTAGTGGCTTCTGTAAGTTAGTTAATAGTACGATAGAGTTAATGGACTGTCATCGTGACGAACGAGGAAAGTGACTGTGGACGGCGCCGCGGAAAATTACCTCAATTTGGAGCGGTGCTGACGCCCGAGCTGCTGCCGACGGCCAAGGTCTACTAAGGTCAATCACCATCAGTCACACCCAGATACACATCACAGCACCTTATTTCCCTTGCACTACACAACCACATGCGACCTGACCGACTCCGGAGGGAACAGTCGCCTTGGATATAGGTAAGTAAGCTCCGTCTAATATTCTCCCTGTTGAATGGCCGTAGTATAGAACGCTCCACCATATAATTTAGTGTAACTAGAGATTTTCCACTTTGGCCTTAGGAGGCCCGACCTACGTCTGCTCGTCGAAACTCAGCTGAATTTTAACCCTGAGGATTTGACCTTTATGGGAGCAGCCGTAGGCCGTAACAGTAAATAAATAAGCCAATCACTCACATGACAAAATCAAAGCAGTCGTTCTCGGGGGGATTCTCCATCAGTTTCACCACGACATCCGAGCGGTGATAGAGCCTGTGGTAGGAGGGTTCACCCTCGTGGTCCAAAGAACCGATGGCCCACACGACGTACTGTGGACCTTCGGTGTTCCACGCACGGTCCATTGCCTCGTCTGCAATACACAAAGGATAAGAAGGTTAATATTTAGCTTAAAAAACGTGACAAACGAGCATATAGTCCGCCTGATGGTAAGTTGATGATATGGCCTATAAACAGCTATATTTATTGCCACTTCTCTGATCAAATACAGCAAGGTCATGCTGATATTATATCAGCATATAGTACGCAGATACTCTGTAATCCCCCATTAGTGCTGCAGCCAAAATACGCTTGCTTCATACTATGACTCATTACAAAAAATATTCTTTAAAGAAGCTTACTTCGAACAATTATTTCTTATATTTATGCGAACACTAACGACACTAGAAACACTAGCGACACTAGCAACACTAGCGACACTCACCCGGCTGCAGACTGCGCCGGTAGGTGAGCAGGGTGAGCCCGTCCTCCCTGCTGGCGCTGAACAACTGGTGGTTGTTGAGGCCGCCGCTGCATTCGTCGACACTAGCGACACTAGCAACACTAGCGACACTCACCCGGTTGCAGACTGCGCCGGTAGGTGAGCAGGGTGAGCCCGTCCTCCCTGCTGGCGCTGAACAACTGGTGGTTGTTGAGGCCGCCGCTGCATTCGTCGACACTAGCGACACTAGCAACACTAGCGACACTCACCCGGCTGCAGACTGCGCCGGTAGGTGAGCAGGGTGAGCCCGTCCTCCCTGCTGGCGCTGAACAACTGGTGGTTGTTGAGGCCGCCGCTGCATTCGTCGACACTAGCAACACTAGCAACACTAGCGACACTCACCCGGTTGCAGACTGCGCCGGTAGGTGAGCAGGGTGAGCCCGTCCTCCCTGCTGGCGCTGAACAACTGGTGGTTGTTGAGGCCGCCGCTGCATTCGTCGACACTAGCGACACTAGCAACACTAGCGACACTCACCCGGCTGCAGACTGCGCCGGTAGGTGAGCAGGGTGAGCCCGTCCTCCCTGCTGGCGCTGAACAACTGGTGGTTGTTGAGGCCGCCGCTGCATTCGTCGACACTAGCGACACTAGCAACACTAGCGACACTCACCCGGCTGCAGACTGCGCCGGTAGGTGAGCAGGGTGAGCCCGTCCTCCCTGCTGGCGCTGAACAACTGGTGGTTGTTGAGGCCGCCGCTGCATTCGTCGACACTAGCGACACTAGCAACACTAGCGACACTCACCCGGCTGCAGACTGCGCCGGTAGGTGAGCAGGGTGAGCCCGTCCTCCCTGCTGGCGCTGAACAACTGGTGGTTGTTAAGGCCGCCGCTGCGTTCGTCGTGGCACACGCCCACCCACTGTCCCAGTACTCGTACGCACTATACGAATGTATCAAACGATTTCTTTACTGTAGTTTCTATCTATCTTCTTTGGATCATGGTCTGTTAAGTACATGTTTATTAAAAACACAAGCAAGATTTTATGAAGATTAATTTTTCTACTCTAAGGAATATCCTTACTTTGGTTTATCCGCTTTTAGTCCATTAAATATAAAATATAACTAATATTTTAGAAAGTAAAATTAATATTTACACTTTTCTAAAAAAAATATTTTCCTTGCTAGAAAATCTGTCAACGATTTCACGTCATTCCTAAGTGGCCGCCCTGGTGGAAAAAAAGTCGTGGATGCATATCATTTTAAAAAAATCGTTTAGAGTAATCATTAAATTGTTAGTTTCAATATAATGGTAATTGCGTTGGTACATTAAAATAAGTTAAAATAGTTAACTTATTCACATGCAATCGTTATTAAACACGCACATTGATTATCAGTAATTTTAAAGTTTTACGTTTGGTAAGCAAACTGATTTTGCTTACTTTTAGATATAGAAACGAAACACATAAATATTGTTCATTTACAATCATTGAAAGTATATAGAGAGGCTTCAGACATAACTGAGTGTGAAATTAAAATATAGTTTGGTTGATTAATGAAAATTCATGTAATGCATTTGATTCTCTTGATCTCGGCCTGAGATGATTTTATCTTTTACAACATCCACTAACTTATATTTTCTTAATATTTCGTCATATATCGGTACTACTTTAAGAAAAGAAATAAAAATAAAAGGAATAACTAAAGAGGTTATTAATATCGTATTCGACAATAAGGGTGTGCCACTAGGTTGCATTCAAGGTCTTTCTTTATTATTTATATATAGCAGAGACGTTGAGTATATGCATATATGCAAGTGCACCAATGCGCTCATAAACGCTCTAATTAAAATAACATCCTGATTAAACAATTATTATCAATATAAACACAAATTATATTTATCATGGGAAACAATAAAGCAATTAAGTTTTTCTTCTTGTCAAAATACTACTCTCTAGCCAATTTTCGTGAAATTATTTATTTAATTTTATATTTTTTAATTTCTATGACAAGCAAATAAACGTAAACAAAGAAAATAGTTCTCACCGGTGCGAGAGCAGTAATATTATAATCGCCGGCGACTCCCTGCTGAAGCGTGGTGTTGAAGTAAGCGACCGCCACGTCCGCTCCTAACATCTGCGAACGCGTGTCGTTACCAGATATCCCGAACGCCATGTAGTCGTTTGGGCCAATCTAGGATTTTGGTCAACGATATCAATTTTAGAAATAATTTCATATTAGATACAGTATTCATTAGTATTTACACTACTCTGTACATGTGTTACACTCACCTGTGCAGCGAGCTGTATAGTTATTTGGTTTCCGAATACTTCCCATGAGACTTGATAATCTCTGTGTAGTTGTTTGCAATGCGGTAGTTTAGATCTGAAACCGAAATACTTTTAGGTAAAAATTAAGCGCTACGCCAGTAGACTGTACAATTTACAATAACAATAAGATTTGGTTCACGTACATATCAAATTAAATTTAAAATATGTATTGTAAGTTAAGTGTTATACTGTTGTTTTTTTTAAAATAATATTTATAATATGACGTATAATTTTCTATATAATGTAGTAAGAGATTGTGTGGTTTAAAAAGTAAAAGAAAACACGGGTGTATACGAGCATGGCGGGCGGTATGTTGAACGCGGTGGGCATCGCAGTATGTGTGTGTGTGTGTGTGTGTGTGTCAAGACCGGTGCGGGTGTGTGCCAAGCGTAGCGCGCGGAACGTTGTGTGTGTGTGTGTGTTGTGTGTGCTGGCAGGTCACTGACCGATGCGGGTGTATGACGAGCGTAGCGGGCGGCACGTTGAGCATCGCAGTGTATGTGTGTGTATGTGCGTGTGTGTGTGTGCGTGTGTGTGTGTGCGCGTGTGTGTGTGCGTGTGTGTGTGCGTGTGTGCGTGGGCGTGTGTGTGTGTGTGTGTGCGTGTGTGGGCTCGTGTGTGTGTGTGTGTGTGTGTGCGTGTGTGTGCTGGCATGTCACTGACCGGTGCGGGTGTATGACGAGCGTGATGGGCGGCACGTTGAGTGCGGTGGGTATCGCAGTGTATGTGTGTGCGTGTGTGTGCTGGCATGTCACTGACCGGTGCGGGTGTATGACGAGCGTGGTGGGCGGCACGTTGAGTGCGGTTGGTATCGCAGTGTATGTGTGTGTGTGTGTGTGTGTGTGTGTGTGTGTGTGTGTGTGTGTGTGTGTGTGTATGTGTGTGCTGGCAGGCCAGTGACCGGTGTGGGTGTATTACGAGCATGGTGGGCGGCACGTTGAGTGCGGTGGGTATCGCAGTGTATGTGTGTGTGTGTGTGTTTGTGTGTATGTGTGTGCTAGCAGGTCACTGACCGCTGCGGGTGTATGACGAGCGTGGTGGGCGGCACCTTGTGTGCGGTGGGTATTGCAGTGTATGTGTGTGTGTGTGTGTGTGTGTGTGTGTGTGTGTGTGTTTGTGTGTGCTGGCAGGTCACTGACCGGTGCGGGTGTATGACGAGCGTGGTGGGCGGCACGTCGAGTGCGGTGGTCATTGCAGTGTATGTGTGTATGTGTGTGTGTGTGTGTTTGTGTGTATGTGTGTGCTGGCAGGTCACTGACCGGTGCGGGTGTATGATGAGCGTGGTGGGCGGCACGTCGAGTGCGGTGGTCATTGCAGTGTATGTGTGTATGTGTGTGTGTGTATGTTTGTGTGTATGTGTGTGCTGGCAGGTCACTGACCGGTGCGGGTGTATGACGAGCGTGGCGGGCGGCACGTTGAGCCCGGCGGGCAGCAGCACGGAGGCGAGCGCGGTCTTCTCTCGCGCGTCCCACACGGCGACCCAGTCTACCTCGAACACTGTTCGTCCGCCCGGCAACTCCAGTTGGACGTCCTCGCCGTTATACGCGCGTAGCGGTTCTAGACTGAGTATTTTTTGGTTTTCTATCTTAGCCTAAATATACTTTTATTCAAAGTAATAAAGTGCATTTTTACTTTTTAAGGAGCTGATGATGGCGATGAGAAAAATAGTTGACAGTCCTGAGCACCACATAGACAATTAACATAGCAGTCAGCTTGTAGCGTGTCAATATATAAAATGGCATATTCTCACCACCAGTGGTAGAGTCACGCGGCAGCTTTTGCTGTCGCATGGATGGGCCGGCTCGAACCGGGGTAGTACCACGACCTCACAGAAAACCAGCGTGAAGTAGAGGTTTACCTCTGCGTTTCGCTTGGTGAGTGCAGGTGGCCGGAGGCCCTTTTTACTGGAAATGAGGCATTCCATCTTAGTCCTCACGGGTGACAACGCATCTACATTTTGATTTGTAACAGAGGATAGATGTAGATGTCTATGGGCCGCAGCAACCACTTACCATCAGGTGGACTGTGTGCTCGTTTGTCACCCTTATCCTATAAAAAAAAAACCAGATACTCCACCGTGATTTCTAACGTAGTTAGTGATAACATTTCTGACAACCTATTGGGCATGCGTTTCAATGGAGTCATCATTATTAGAATGTAAATAGCTGTTATTCTCCAAACTAGGATTAATGTAATCTTTGTTTCGAACTTACTTTAAAAATTTCGGTTTTCGGAGTCTCTAGTCTTGTCTTTATTTTATTTTAACAAGTCTTTGTAAATCCACCGCTGAACACGACCTAGGGGATGCTTTGAATATTTTATTGTGTTTGGGGTGTAAGGGAGAATATGCCAACATCTCTAGCGGCAGACTAATAGTGAAACAACCATGCAAAAACACTGAATATAAATTTCGAAAACTAGAGATGAGGTGCGGCTTTATTTGTTTCAGAGTATTGGCCCTGTGATCATCAAATCGTCGCTTATATGGCAAATCCACGCTTTTAATAAAAATGTCCGATATTAATAAATATTATTAACATTTGAAAAAAAAAAACAAATTCTCACTAAAATTATTTTATACTATATCTAATATTTTGATACTCACTATCCATATTCGTTGGGTATGATGGTACCTCTAGAAGAAGGTTGCGGACCAACCCCAGTCCAGAAGTACACTTCTTCTCCGCTGCCGTCGTATCGGAATTCCGGAATGCTGTTAAATAGTGTAACAAACTATATATTAGTAATAAATAAAACATAAAGTATAAGATTTTGCCATTATGTATGTGTGTACACATTCCGAAAATAGAATATGAAATAAGAATTGTGAAGATTAGAAAATTAAGTAACTGAAATTTAATATAGAATAGGAATAAGGGTGGTACAAAGATGTTGCCCTATGGTACCTACTTAATCCATAAGACGTGGTTTTACTTTTCTTCTATTTTAGTTGCCAAATGAAGTCGAAAGCTTTATATATGTCAACATAAATGTTACAATAATTAACTCTTTGAAATTACAATACTATTTGATAATGATGATAATCCAAAAGATATTATAGGGTCAAGCGTGCTTTTTTGAGATAAGCCCAATCTTAGGAATCAAGGCCCAACGTAACCATTTTTTGCCATTTTTTAAGGTATAAGTGTCAAAGACATGATCACAATTTTCAACAGACGCGATATTTTTATATGTTTCACTACTTATGAGCATTTTAACAAGATTTTACTTTAAGTAAACTAAGAAATCTACAAGAGGGGTGTTGTGTGTGTGAGTGAAAGAGAGTAGCACTTACACGAAGGTGCATGCATCCAGGAAACGGACGGGCTTGCTGGAGATCGAGACTCCAGGCGCAGCCGCCATCGCTCCTACGTTACGCGGTGAAGGAGCCTCGAAGTCGTCGGGTACGTAAACATCACCGAATGCATTCTGAGTGTTCACGTCGTAAACGGCCAGCCATTTAATACGCGATATACGCTTCCCCTCTGGCAACCGTAATCGAACATCCGCATTGTTGTAACGCTCTAAGATGTTTGTCCTGGCAGGTTAATTGAAAGATAAAAGTGTGGTAAACCATCCAAAAATGTTAAACCTTAATATAATACTGGTAATAGAATATACTGTGAGAGTATAGCTAAGCGGTCCAAACTTAGCCTGACCAGCTTGGTGACTGTACAAATCTTCCAAGAACTGTGATGGTACACTCTTAGATAGACCATGTATAG
Source organism: Parnassius mnemosyne (assembly GCA_963668995.1). Lineage (NCBI taxonomy): Eukaryota > Metazoa > Arthropoda > Insecta > Lepidoptera > Papilionidae > Parnassius > Parnassius mnemosyne. Next base: position 34,357,463 of record CAVLGL010000090.1, on the reverse strand, counting down.
TAATAATAAATACTTATATTTCTCAAAAAATTATTATACATGTTTTTGAGACGCCCCAGAGACTAATTTCCATTCTCTTATTGGGGATGCCTCGCTCTTCAACCCATTTTACAGTTTTTAAGACTTAAAAGTACTTACATAATTAATAAAGAAAACGTTTATTACAAAAAAGAAAGTTAAGCTAAGCTAAATAAACTTTACTTGTGTGTGTGTGTGTGTGTGTGTGTGTGTGTGTGTGTGTGTGTGTGTGTGTGTGTGTGCGAGAGAGAGAGAGAGAATGTGAGAGAGCGAGAGTATGTATGTGTATGTAAGTTGACGTGTGTGTGTGTATCCCTCTACTCAGAGGTTGTGTAAGTGTGGGTATGTGTGTAAGCCTAATTTATGATGTATGGAACTTACACAATTGTATCTATGAGTTTCTCTGTTTCATCATAACTTAAATCTGATAAGAAATTAGTTAATATCCTTTTACATTCATATAACTTTTCAGGGAATATTTTTAGTTTTATAGTGATGGATTTAGTCTTTTTCACTTTTGTAGTCAAACACTTTTTTTTCTTCTTTTTTTTTCAGAACTGAAGTAATAAACGAACTTACAGACCATCTGGCAGTAAGTGACTACTGCTGTCCACAGACAGCTAACTTCAAACAAAGATGGCTACAGATGCGCTGGCACTTTTTAGAACCAAAATAGAATGCCCAAAGTCTGTAATTATACGGGCTCTCTCTATTATTTAGACAAGAACAAAGAAGCACAAGCACTGATATTTGGCGACAAGAATATATAATACATAATATAAGAAGGTGGTACCTACAAGTACCTACTCAGACAGACCTAGGCAGAAAATTAGTTCTACCGCCTAGTAAACTTTCAATGAGAATGATGATCAAAAAATTCAAGTATTTATTAATATCCTACAGCATCATCAGTGAATCTCAGTATTTAACAAGAGAAATTACGACTTTCAGAGTTTGCAGTCCGCTTCGTTAACTACTAGGCTACTGTCACTAGTGAATTCAACATTTATTACCAATCAGCCTTATATGCATTTATTATTACTGCAATGATTATCCAAATATGCCCTATTACGGAAAGAGTCTACAAAGCAGTTAACGGCTATGGGAATGCAATTCAGCTGGAGCATTTTTATAAAAGCCTTTGTTTATTAAAAAAGACTTATTTTATTTTATTCAGAACAATAAACAATTACATAATAAGGCTTGAATTAAATAACAATTTATAAATAACATAAATAATTATGTAACCAGCACTGTTATCCACAAAGTATCATTAAATTAGTATGATATGGAGTAAACAGAGTTTAAGCAAAAAAAAAAACTAATAAAAATTGACAAAACTGCAACATGAAAATGTCAAAAAGAGTCCAAAGGCAAAAAAAAGCAATAACCAATCCGACTTGTGAAATATTTTGAATACTACTGAATGGCTAACATTCGATGTAGATGAAGTAGTGGTATACAGTTATACCTGTGGAAAATAATAAAAAACCTACTTACTTGCCATACTCATCAGGTATGATAAAGCCTTGTGGGCCGGGACGGCCTGAGTCTCCTGCCCAAAAGAATGTATCGTCTCCAGTACCATCATAGTTAAAGTTTATGAGTAGAACTGTCCAATCGTCTATAGCATACACATCACCAGACACCTGTAAATTGAAAAATCATACCAACTTCAAAAATTGTCTAACTTATAAAACTGTTTGAATTAAGTAGATTGATGAAAGAGAAACTATTTTAAGCACAGAATTACTGCAATAAATTCAAATTTGTATCAAGAACTTTGTTTCTATACAGCTAATATTTAATTTAAAAGAAATTAAAATTCTGATCATTTGTATGAACATCATGAACAACAATCATGAAAATATTGATATAAGTCATTAATCTAAACATAACTTCTCATGCCCATAAAGGCCTGTTTTCACTTTGATTAGTGATTAGTACAGTTGCTTAGTGTTTAGGAGTAAACACGTGTGGACAGCGATTGATTAGTGCAAGTGATTAATACCTGTGCAGTAGTGATTAGGAACATGTTCTATTTTTTTGCGAGTGGACTGCGAGTGTCACGCCCCGCGCGCCCTTCCTTTCCCCTCACTCGCAGCATGCCTGCCACTAAACATGTTTGGACAGCAGTGCTAAGTGTTTAGCGTCGGACGCTCGCTTCTGTTAAAAAAATGTCCATACTTCCCAGTCGACTGCTAACAACTGAATTTATTGAACACATCCACTAATCAGAATTGGACACTACTTACACTACACACCTGCACTAATCAACCGCAATTACTAATCACCTGCACTCGCACTAATCAAAATGAAAACAGGCCTTTATTTCAAGCAGACACTATGGACTTCCATTTGGGACAATTCTAACAGCCCTCTATCGCTTCTTTCATATCCATATATCTACAAGTATATGCTTGTTGGTTAAGTGTACTTTTAACTTGGCCCATTTTCAATCATCACATCATCATCATGTTTATTTTCTTCACTTTTATACATAAACTTTGAAAATTCATTTCATACTGCCAATAATTTATATTTATTTCTATTTATTTCTCCATGTGAGTGGATTTATAAGTTTGAGAAATAAAAATCATTACATGTTTACATACAACTTGTAAGTTGTATAGTAATATAACAATTTAAGATTAATACCTTTTACCTTTACCTGACATTCCAGTAATCTGAGTAAGATGGTTTCAAAAATGGAATTAAAATACATCATTGAATAAAATGATTCATGTTGAGAGTTGCGAAACTTTTAGAAAACGGTTTTAAAATAAAATTTACCTGATGATGATATGAATTCAGCTTGCCTATGAATTTTCCTTGATAGGGTCCTCCGTCATCTTGAGAAGAGCAGTCTGCAACAATTATATTCTCATATAGTAGTGTTGGAAACTTCATTTCATTCTTAGAGAAAGTTTCTACGGTTAAATAAAGTCACACGATTATTCAATTGTATACCTTGAGCTATAAATACCAGCAATGCAAACCATATTATAAACATTTTACTATTAATTCTTTTAATTTTTAATCATAACATAATAACTTTTCTTTCACAAATTCAATCTTTACTTGTTACAAACTTGATTTAAACTTCCTGTTTGCATAACTTAGACTTGTCATTGTCAGACAGTACAGTACCTACTTGTCAGATCAGGATCACTAATCAAATGTCACTAAGTTTACATTCTCAATTGTGTTGACTTAAGCAAGGTCATGTCTCTGATTGGTTAAATACACCTTTGCTTAAAATATCCACCAATCCCCTTTAACAAACTTTCACTTTTACTTAGTTTAAAATTACTTTGTAAATGAAAACAAACATATTAAGTGTTCACCGCTTAAAATTTAATTTTAGCCTTATTAATATTTTTATTTATTTTAAATATTATCAATAAACATTTTGATATTTTGATAATGCGCCGCGTGATGCCACCCTCATCGTAGGTTAATTCATCCCATTAAGTTCTGTGGATCATTATCATCATCTTCATAATCTTTATAGCCCTTCACAAGTCCACTGCTGAACATAGTCCTCCATCAAGGAATGCCACAAGGCACGGTTCTGAGCCACACGCATCCATCGACCTTTTGCACATCTTAATAGGTCTCGTCCCTCCATCTAGTGCGGGGCCGCCCCACACTTCGCCTACCGGTACGAGGCTGCCACTCGAGATAATAATAATAATAATACTCATGGCTTCCGTTAGATAAGGCACTCATTTTATTCAGTCGTCATTTTTACGGACTGATGAAGAAGAACAAGTTATAGTTATAATTAACTCAAGCTAAAAAGAAGAAATAATGATTAAATACTTTTGTATTTAACCATTAACATCTATAGTTAACAGTATATGGCAACGTCGACGTTTTATTCTTTATATGAAACACGTAGAGAGAGATACTCCCTCTACGGTCAAACACAAATGAGGGCTAATAATTTTCCACTCACCAGATGTCTCTAGTCGTGACTGAGGTAAAGTTTTTTGTTACACAATGTCAGTTAATTGAGAAATTAATTTTAAATAATAGTTTATCATTATCTAGAACATTATATTAATACACAACATAATGTGTCAGTCGTTTTATTTTAAATTTTTCGCACTTTATAACTTTTAAAAAAAATCTACTTTTAGTTACATTTACATAGTTTGGTTTATTCATTTCTAATATAATTAATATAACATATAATAAATAATACGGAAAGAGTCATTAATGTTAATATTTTCCTAAGAAATTATCGTCCCCGCTATGAAAGCTGTCAAATATTTCACCTCATTGTAAAGTGGCGCCGCCCTGGTGGTAGAAAAAGTCGTGGATTATCCCTCATTGAAACTCTGGGACAAAGTGTATATAATCTCTACGTTTTAATATAGGATTCGTTAGCAGGTATATTTATATACAAACTTAATACTAATTTTATATTAAAGTTGGTAAAAATTATCTTGCGTAAATCCGCTCGATAAAATAAAATAATGTGTCTTACCTAGTTTCAAGAGCACCTCCCGCCCTCCCTCTATTGCGTGCACTGTCCCCGTCGCCACTAATCCCAGCACCACTACTACCAACACCACTAAACTAGGAAAGACACCACTGACGACAATACGACACGTGTTTCGCCTCTACACGAGGCATTTTCAGGTGTAGTAGACTATGCGGTGGCTGACCGCTAAGCTTGAGTAATTTTACCAACTTTAATGTAATGGATTTCCGTAAAGTAACGTCTGATTCTATTAACTACTAATTTAATATACAGTCATTATATAAAGTATATATTTTGTGTACTAAAACAAACTTACAAAAAATATAAAATAACTAGCGATCCGCCCCGGCTTTGCATGGGTGATTTCTGAATCTCTATAATAGTTTAGTTCGTGAATTTCGGGATTTTTGTGGTCAATAAGGACCAAGGAACGAATACAGGGTTATTTTTTAAAGAGTAGCCAAATACTAAACTTAAGTTCAAACATATAAATAGTGATATACCGTTATTGCAGTTTTTGAAAATACAAGTAAATAAGGCTTCTACTTTTTATTTGAAACTAGCTGTTCTCCGCGACTTCGCCCCCGTGTAATTAAGGGTTTTAATTATGTTGCGCGGAACCCTAATTCCTTTCCGAAAATATGAGTAACCTAAGTTACTCCTTATAACATCAGCTATCTGCCAGTGAAAATCCCGTCGAAATCGGTCCAGCCGTTTCGGAGATTAGCGGGAACTAACAGACAGACAGAGAGACAAAAATTTTAAAAATTGTGTTTTTGTTATAAATACCGTATATACTTTCATATTCATTTAATAAAAAGCTGGTATTTTGACATTACAAACAGACACTTCAATTTTATTTATTTGTATAGATTATCCAAAATTAAATGTGATTTATGGGCGTTACGATTTTACTTTTTTTTTTTATAGGAGAGGGGGCAAACGAGCATGCGGCTCACCTGATGGTAAGTGACTACCGCCGCCCATGAACAACCGCAACACCAGGGGAATTGCAGATGCGTTGCCGGCCTTTTAAAAAGGAGTAGGCTCTTTTCTTGAAGGTCCCTAAGTCGTATCGGTCCGGAAAAATCGCTGGTGGTAAACTATTCCACAAGGAAGTTGTGCGAGGAAGAAAACATCTTCTAAATCGCACAGTGGTGGACCGCCAATCATCCAGATGTTGTGGATGGTATCGGGAGTTCTGCCGCGATGTGCTTTACTTTGGGGGTCATTGTAGAAGCGTGCTCGTTGCGACCCCTGCCAACCCTTTTCAGGGCTGCAATTCTACACAGCTGCGCACCCATGCCAACGAGGGTTAGGGCGTCCCCCCAAGGCGACGCACACCAGCTCGTCCCCGTTGGTGTGGAATGCAGCGCGCAAAGCGATGGGGACCGCCACCCGTCACGCACAGCCCGACACGGCGTAAGGTGGAGGACAGAGTGCAGAGTTGGCACGTGGAATTTTAGAGGAGGCATGAGAGAAGACGAATGAGTTGATCGAAATAATGAAAGAAAGATATTTAGGTGTAGTGTGTATGTCGGAGACCAAACGGAAGGGCAGTGGTACTGAAGAGCTCCCTGGCGGGGCGTTAGCTCTATGGTCCGGAGTCCCGGAGAGCGAGAGCACTTGCCAGGGAGTGGGAGTGCTGATGTCGTCTCGGTTGGTCGATGTTATGACTGAATATAAGGTTGTGAACTCAAGACTTCTCTGGGTTTGCTTTAAATTGGGATTGACGAAGTTATTCCTTTTGGCTGTTTATGCACCGGTAGCTTCGTCGTCTAGGGCTGAGCTGGAGGAGTTTTGGGAGAATGTAAGAGAAGTTCTAGATTTGGTTAGGGGAAACGAAAGAATTGTTGTATGTGGTGATTTGAATGGATGGGTTGGTACCTCTCGACCAGGGTACGAGTCGGTGCTTGGAAAGTTTGGCGATAAAAGGGTTAATGATGCTGGCAAACTTATACTGGCGGTATGCAAGGAAAAGTGTCTTCTTGTGACAAACACTATGTTTAATCACAAGAAAATCCATATTTATACTAGAGAAAGAAAGAATGAGAGAAGTATGATCGATTTGTTCCTGGTGGATGACCGACTGCGAAAACAGATGATGGATACGCGAGTGTTCAGGGGTGCTGACCTGGGAACGGATCACTATCTAGTGATTACTCGATTTAGGGGTCTGTTCGCGGGTTGGCGCTACCGGAAGGCAGTAACAGAACCACAGTCGGTCTGTCGCATCCGAAGCTGGAAGCTTCAGGAAGCGGATACTAGGGACAAATATCATGCGAGGGTAGCCGAAAAGCTTGACACCATCGATGGCAGAAAATAATGTGTGGAAAGAACATGGCAGAACCTTAGGGATGGAATGGTGAGTGCAGCGGAAGAGGTGTGTGGAACGATAAAAAGAGGTAGTAGTAAAAGAAGAGATGCATGGTGGAATGATGAAGTGAAAGAAGCTGTAAAGAAGAAGAAGCAAGCAATAGACTACTTGGCCTCTAGTAATAATAAGGATATGAGAGAGAAGGTGAAAGAAAGATATAAGCTGCAGAAAGTTTACACGAAAGCATTGAGGAAGTGCGTGAAAGGTGTAGAATGGAAGCGGACAAAAGGTTGTCGCACAACTATAAGGAGAACTCCAAACTCTTCTGGAGAGAGGTTGGAAGGACCCGAAGTGGTGCGACGGCCTTAATAATGAACAAAGTGCTTTCGAGAACCAATGACGTCCTCTCAGAAAAATCGGACGTCATGCAGCGATGGAGCGAATTTTATAGAGAAATGTATGCGTGTGATGATCTTAGTGAGGGATCCGGGGGTGACGCCGTGGCTGGTACGCCAGACCCGGACCTCAATGACACTAAGGTCATCAGTATGAAAGAGATTGAACGTGCGATTCGAAGTTTGAAATGTGGTAAGGCTGCGGGACTAGACAGAGTTACTGCTGAAATGGTCAAGAATGGTGGGCCTCGCGTCTGGGACAGCTTTCATCTGCTGTGCAATTTGTGCTGGCGGACAGGGGATGTCCCGGATGATTGGCGATCCGCAGTCATTGTGCCTTTATATAAAGGTAAAGGTTCACATTTGGACTGCGGGTGCTATCGGGCGATCAGCTTGACCAGTTTAGCACTAGGTTCTACTCGAAGGTTTTGACACGTAGGATGCAAGAGAAATCGGAAAGATTTCTATGGGAGGCACAATGTGGATTTAGACCTGGAAGAGAATGCACGGATCAAATGTTTTCTCTCCGCATGATCACGGAAAAGCTTCTGGATGCTAACCAGAAAATTTTCTGTGCTTTTGTGGATCTTGAGAAAGCATTTGATAAGGTTGTGAGGAAGAAAATGTGGGAACTGTTGCCGAGGTATGGTGTGGATGGTCAATTGCTAAGGACTGTGCAGTCACTTTACTGTGACTGTAAAGGCTGTGTGCGGGTAGGGCATGACCTGTCACCCATGTTAAGCGTCCAAACAGGCGTAAAACAGGGTTGTGTCATGTCTTCCTGGCTGTTCATACTGTATCTCGACAGCTGTTTACAGAAGCTGAAAGATAGCAGTTTGGGTGTGAAATTGGGTGACATTAAAGTAAATTGTCTGCTATATGCTGATGATGCACTGCTTATTGCACCATCAGAGGCAGGACTGCAGGTATCAGTCACGTGTATGAAAGAGGAATGTGAAATTAAAGGTCTCCGTTTGAATGCTAATAAAACTAAGGTTCTGGTATTTGAAAGGGACGAAGAGAGAACGAAGTGTGAAATATGGGTAAATCAGGAATGTCTAGAACAGGTAAATGAAATTGTATACTTGGGAAGTGCTTTTAGCCGAGATGGAAGATGCGATTTAGATGTGGACAGGCGTGTCGCTGCCGTGAACAAAGTCAATGGTGCCCTGACTGCGTTAGTCAAAAGGCAAGGCGTAGTGAAGAGAGTGCACGCCTTGCAATACATAATGCAGTGTTGGTACCGACTTTGTTATATGGCAGCGAAACCTGGGTATGCCAGAAGAAGCATAAAAGCAAGTTGAATGCAGTGGAGATGCGATCTCTTCGTAAAATGTGCGGCGTTACCATGGCCGACCGAAAGCGAAACGAAGAGATTCGCAATATGGCAGGTTTGAAATATGACCTTATCACAAAAATGGATAAGGGCGTGCTTCGATGGTTTGGGCACGTTGAGCAAATGAGTGAAGACCGAATGGCGAAGAAAATATATAGCGCGAAAGTTAATATTAAAAGGTGTCGAGGTAGACCGAGACTAACTTTCGAAGACCATGTGAGCAAATTGCTCGAAGAGGGGAGGGTCAAGAGTACTCGGATACCTAGACGTGCATACATGAAGAAGATAATGAATCTGAAAGAAGCGAAAGAGGTATGTAAGGATCGTGACACTTGGCGATCTGTTCTCTCTGGCTACCCCGTCAGGGATTGTACGTTTTTGCTTATCGATCGACCCTTACGAATGTGTGCGCAGTAAAAGTTACACAGTTAATATAATGCATTACCACGCATTTGAATTTAAAAGACAAAAAGGACAGAATTATTGCGATTTTTTAAAATTAATTTTTCTTCACCATTTACCAATATTAAGTACTTATTCCGAACCTTCTCTGCAAATTTGGCCGGTTATTGCAAAATAACCCTGTATATGTCAAGTTTCAGTTCCCTCCGTCGCCTCAACGACCCCAAAGACAAAGGAGCATCCGCTATCCCATTTTTTGAGTAATATATAAAACTGATTGCATACAAAAATATTACAAATAAAGTGCATATTGTATTTTGAAATTTATTTCGTACATTCTAAACTCTACACTACATTTGTATGTATGGACAAACAGAAAATGCATAAAAGTTTACACACACACACACACACATACACGCACGCACGTACGCATGCACGCACGCATCACGCACGTACGCACGCACGCACGCACGCACGCACGCTCGCACGCTCGCACGCAAACACGCCGTGGGCAGGGGGAAAGGGAAAGAAACCGACGGACGATGAGGGCGGTATCGAGGAGCCCTGCCTTCTGCATTTGAGCTTGGAGCGGTCCGTCACGGAGTCAGGTGACCCGAGAGGCTGACTACGATTAACCTGTTCGCAGAAACGACTACAGGTATAATTTCGGTCAGCAGGCCACATCACATAACGGTCACCTTGTGAGCCAGCCAGGTCCAAATATTTTGTACGCTTGTCTGTTGCAGATTTCACGAGGTTCTCGTCATGTAAAAAATATCCTTGACTGTGTCCGATCCATCAGCACAATATCAGGCTTATTCGCAAGAATAGTCCTGTCAGTGATATTGGCCCGGTCCCAGTAGAGTCTAGCGCGGTCATTTTCGAGGACGGCTTCCGGCAAGTACTTGTAATACGGCAAATGCCGGTCCACGAGACCGTATTTCAGATCGAGCTCCTGATGTAGAATTCTGGCTACTAGGATGTGCCTGTGCAAGTACTCAGAGCTAGAAAGCGCCGAACGACCGGAGATGACATGCCTAAGTGACTCACCTGGATGGTGACAAGCTCGACAGATGTCAACGGTACCATTCCTTAGGATGTATCTTCGATATTTTTGCCATTTTTTGTTTGCTCGTTGGCTAAGAGTAGAGGGGTAAGCCCTTTGTCACAAGAAATGACGTCTCTAAAGTATGGATCATCCGATCTCGTCAGAAAGTAATTACGGAGGCTGCACGCTTCGCCATTATGCATGGTGCGCTTAAAAAGCCACGTCCACCATGTTTCCTCATAATGCACAATCTCGGGTGATATACATCCTGTGGAACGTTTATATTATTGCGGGCGTTTCTATTCAGGGTGTTAAGTTCAGTTTGAGTCAACAAACGTATATATGAGTACAGACATAACCCAGCCGTTACATGCATGTGTCTTATTCACACCGGACAAAAGACAGTTAAGCACCTTATTATTATTATTATTGAGTAAAATTAACTTTTCAATGGTAAAAATAGATTTATTTAAGAATAAACTGTCATCTCAGGAGCAATGACACACTAATTGCGAGTGCGCACTCTAAGGAAACTGCCACCGTTATAAATATGCAAACACCGGTTCTCAAGTTTCTGCAAAGCTAGTTATTAATAAAACTGGAGATTCGCCCTAAAATAATAATATTATACAAGTTATATGTAAAACGAACGAACTTGCATTGGGGTAGTTAATTTTTTGCATTTCGGTTCCTCAGTTTAAGCAGAGAACCCCTTCATTCATTACAGTTTATCTAAGTCCGCAGCTGAAGAAAGGCCTCCCCCATAGATTACATTATTGGGGGGATGGCAACTGCAGTTTATTATTATATTGAGCTGTTTATTAAGAAGTGTCTCATACTCTACCGACTGACGTAGCCGGGCTTACCGTGTAGTGGCGGTGTAAGAATATCCACTACCCCTTACTATCCCGTGTGTGTAATAAGAGGCGACAGAGGAAAACAAATCAGCAGGGCAGTAGCGTCTTCCTAATAACAACGAAGTGTAGAAATCATGGTAATTGAGAGTAATAGGCAAACTTTGGGGGAGGCCTATTCTCATCAGTGGACTTTTGTAGGCAGTAACGGTAACGGTTATTAGGAACATGCTGCTGCCTATTGCTTGTTTCAGTTTAGCTCTGTAGTATACCCACAGATAGTGAGTTCCGCCGTCCCTACAAAGCCGTGAACTACAGACGAAGAAGTAGTCGGAAATTACTGCACAGATAGTTAAAGATCATCCTCATCCATTTCAAATGTACTTGTAAATGGAATGCAAAGGATGATTTGCTCCAGCAGACAGCGGAGTATAGTTACGCGTACTAATCGCTGCAATTCTAATAATGAGATGAACTAAGGTGAAGTTATTTGTTACGCAGATGGTCATCGCAGTGTCATCATCATTGAAAAATTGTGTTTTAATTGAATAAATATAACTTTCTAGTGTATGGGTATACATACACAAAACAATAACTCAGTGCCGTATTCTTTAAATTTTACACATAATTGACTTTTAAAATAATTTATTTAATATAAATTAATTATTTTATATTCCCGATGTTTCGAGTATTTTATAGCACCCATAGTCACAGGGGGGGGGGGGGGAGACTGAGGTGTTTGACGTCCCAATGTTATAGTTAACCACGGCTACATCCAGATTAAAATTATTAATTTTTGTTTCGATCTACGCAGTATGAAGTTACAGTATCTTGAAGTCTTGCAGTTGTATATTTTTAATTATAGGATCCCAGCCAGATGGTCTTACCAGGTCATTACTCCAACTAGTATGAGGTCGCCCTACACTTCGCCTACCGGTACGAGCCTACCACTCGAGAAACTTTCTTCCCCATCGGTTGTCAGTTCTTCGAGCTATATGGCCGGCCCATTGCCACTTCAGATTACTAATCCGTTGGGTTATGTCGGTCACTTTGGTTCTACTGCGGATATCCCCATTCCTAAGTTTATCATGCGAAGAAACACTAAGTATAGCCCTCTCCATAGCTCTCTGAGCGACCTTGAGCGTCCTCATACGGCCAGCAGTGAAGGACCACGTCTCAGATCCATAAGTCACCACTAGCAACACGAACTGGTTGTACAATCTGGATGCAAGTGGCTCAGAACCGTGCTTTGTGGCATAACTTGGGCCTATATTCAGCAGTGAACTTGTGAAAGGCTGTAATGATGATGATGATGATTAAGGAGATGGTTTTGAAATTATGATGTTTTTTGATTTCAATAGCCTCGCAAATCATCCTTGGAAGAAATCGGTATTCTTTAGCGAGGATTTGTCGAGGAGGTCTATGAAATCTAATCTAGTGACGAGGGCAATCTTGTACGTGTTTACTGACTGCAAATTTCCCAAAGCGTCGATTCTCCACATCAGCTATGTGTTCTTTAACGCGGGTTCTTATTGATCATTTAGTTTGTCCCATATAAGAGAGACCACATTCACAATTAAGCTTGTACACATGCATCATCTAGAGGGACATTACACTTGAATGATGGTAAAACTCATTAAACTTCTTTGGTGGCTTGAAGAATGCTTTAATGGAAGCACGCTTTAAGATATAGCCAATCTTGTCAGTGACACCTCTGGTATATGACAGTACAGCAGGCATCCGCTCGACTGTGGCCGGCTTCCTTCGTTCACTGTGACGTAGGCGCGGGACTCGAAGCTTGTTGTCGTGCAAAACTTGTTGTATCTCGGCGGCCAGGTGTTTACTGTCATGGTTCCCTCGTGCTCTCTGAAACATAAATATACCCACGGTAGCTAACTGTGAAGGATGGTTTAAATATCTATCTGTATGGGTCTTTTATATACATAGTGTGGCTCAAGGTGTTATCAGGATTCCGAATTACTGACATATTTACAAAAGCTAAATAATTGTTTGCCTTTAACTCCATTGTGAACTAAATCTTACAATTTATGGAGTTAAGATGGTCTAAAAATGCAGTTTATCCGTAAAAACTAGTTTTATTTAAATGGGTAGTGTTCGCGTAAATATGAGAAATCATTTTTTTTAATTCTTCTGGTTTTCGGAATATCTGTAGTCTGGTTAATCCATTTCTAATCTCATTAATATAAAATATAACTATAACTTCAGCAAAAAGAAAAACATTACTATGTACATTTTTCAAACAAATTAACTACATCCGCTATAAAATCTGTCATAATATATTTCATCTATCATCTCATTCCTATGTGGCGCAGCTCCGGTGACAAAAAAGTCGTGGATGCCCCTATTGCATTTTATGTCGTACAGAGTCCGCCCACAGTTTTCCGCCCAACGTGAGTCGGTCATTAGTTTCATGAGTGATGTTTTCCCTCAAATATTTATTGAAACTAAACTATTAGGATGAATTTGACATTAACATTAAAACTTCAAGTTCCTAGCCTGTTCACCTCCTGTGACACGTGTCTCTAGTAACGTCCTCTCAATATATTTAAATTTGCATTTATATACTGCTAGCTGGCCAGTCAGACGTTGTTCTGTCCTTTCTGACTTTAATTATTGTGTCGGGGGTGTGTCTGGTTGTTTGTTAAGAATGTTGAATTGATAACGTTCGAAATAGTAAAAAATCACTTTATTTAAAACAGTTACAAAAATGTTAATAAATTGTTATGAATGCACCCGTCACTGTTGCGTAACGAAATTGCACTAAACAAATTGGCGGCATGGCGCCAATTGCTGACAAAGGTGTTCGGTTTCACCGAACATATTCCCGGGGGATGAAGATAACATAAACAGTAAAATTAAAAATTAAGAAACACATATTATAAAGATTCATCAGTGAGCACTAATTTAGGGAACGCAACGCGCGATTTCACATCTTGTTTTCCTGAAATGTTCATGTCCACCATCTGAATATCCTGTTGTGATGTGGAGATGCTGGTTCGCGGCGCAGGATACGGGCGAGAGCAGCGCTGCTCTTCCGTTTTCGGGTCTACATTAGGGTTGTTCCAACTCCGTCGCACCTTACGCCATGCTGCTATCACTCCCACCAGAAGTATAACACCGACGATGCAGTAAATTAAAGCGTAGTGGTGTATATCATGAAATGATACACTTTGTCCCTCATTCCCATTACTTTGTTTTAATGATTTAATTTTATCTTCTATGTCTTTCTTAAATAATGTGAGTTCGGCTACAGTATCATTGTCATCTAAATAGTGGTCTAACGATATATTTATTATATGATTTATCGGTGCTATATTTGGCATTTGTATGTCGTAATTAAGGTTCATTTTGCTTCCAAAATTTCTATGTCCATAAATCGTAAAGTCGTTTGTTTTGATGACGCACTCGTCGTCTTGATATATGACGTTGCTACCGATCAGGTGGTGTGCGGAAACACGATCTCCGCATATTATTCTCAGCTGACATTGTTCGCAACAAAAATAAAGGTAAGTGTTCATTGTAGTTAATCCAGTCCACTTGTTCTCACACGCGGTTTTGCTTGTTTTACATTCATTATTAGTACTGTCTAAGATGCACAAATCTTTATCAGATTTCATCTTAAATACTGGAGTTTGTAGTTTGCACATAAATGTTTTGGCATCCCATGAGACACATTCCTTCAAGTTCTCTTGAGTTATAGGTAAGTAGCTATCCTTTTGGAGATTGATTGCGATGATCTCAGCTACTGGTGATATTGTTAAGACGTAGTTGCCGATTTTCTTCGGAATGGAGATCACATTATACAGATTAAATGATTCACGGCTTATTAACGGAATCTTAATTTCAAATATAAAATAATCCTTTGTTATCCTGGCTCTGATCTTCATGAGTCTATATAACTTGTGATAATCTGTATGTATATTTTCAACTGGCAGTGTTAAGTCTTTGGTTAATAATCCGGCAATAATATTTAGTTGTTCTTGTAATTGTTGTGGCGTTAACAAGTGTAAATTGAATTGGCCTTGGTAAATATTTGTAATCGTTTCAACCATCATTGCCTGGATTTCTTTCAATTTATGGATCATATTGGTAGCCATAATTGCCGACATAGTGAAATCTTCTTCCTTATCGACTTCGATTACTTCTCGTTGTAGTGTCTTTATAGCCTCACCAAGATTGTTTAGTTGTCTATTTATAGCTTTGTGTTGTTTATCCATAATTCCCTCCAACCGTTTCAGATAGTTGTATTCGGATTCTACCACAGATGTCTGATTGATCCACAACCTTTTAAGATGGGCTTGGTCTTGTTTGATAAAGTTAATGTCACGTGTATATTGTTCGGCGAATCGCTCATCCAATACTCCGAACAATGTATTAGCCAGGTAACCGACCCCATTGATAAGGCCGCGTCGTCGCCGTCTGGAGCGCTCGGTAAAATGTTGGGTCAGCAACAGCTGATTATAGTATTGTAACTCCGTATACTCGTGACGTAGCTGTGGAACAATCAGGTTACATTTGTTGTTTGTATCCATAATTATGCATGATTTTTCTAGGTAGTCTAATAATTTCTTGAATGCTTCTGTCCCATCCCAAAAGGGTTCCATCTCATAGTAGGTTACTAGGGTCCATTGATCTCTCAGAAGCTGTAGTTTTGCCAACGGGTTAAAGTACAATGTTTGTTTTTCATTCAGATGAGTTATATTGCTTGTTCCATTCACCGTAGACACCAATGTTGTAAAGAATAGTAAAGCCATAACGATGGAGTGTAAACTTGAATGACCTATTGACCTCTTGTTTTTTGTTTTATTTTCTTGCAACTGTTCGCTGCTATCGCTGTCACTGCTTGCTTTTTGAATTGGTAAAATGCTTAGTTTTACAATAGGCCGTTTTAAATACCCCTTTTCTGTTTTAAGAGTTACAACTCGAACGTGGCCGTCGCTGCCGGGATGTAACTCGACCACTCTTGCCATAGGCCACTTCCCAGCAGGCAGGTTGTCATCATGGATTGTCACCAGATCCCCAATTCCTATGTTCCGTTGTGGTCGAAACCATTTGGTTCTTACAGTTAGTTCTAACAAGTACTCTGACCTCCACTTCTTCCATATTTGTTGGAATATTTCAGTTGTTAAATGCCATCTGGTTCTAGCGTCTTCGGTAGTTTGGATGATCGTTAATCCTGCTCGTCCAGTAAGGAAGTGCGCCGGCGATAAATATTCTAAGTCTTCAATATTCTCCGTGAGTGCGCACAGGGGCCGGGAGTTTAAGCACGCCTCCAGCTGTGCTAGGATGGTAGAGTATTCTTCAAACGTAAGCCGCTGTTCGCCCACGACTCGCCTTAGGTGGAATTTGAGGCTCTGAACAGCTCTTTCCCAGAGCCCCCCAGCGCTCGGCCATGAAGGGGCATTAAAATGCCACTCAATGTTCATATTAGCCAGCACACTCAAGAAATTGTCATCAAATGTCTGTCGCAGCTGTTCGTACTCCTCCTGTATAACGCGGTTGGCACCGACAAAGTTCGTTCCACAGTCACTATATAGGTGACACGGAGCTCCGCGACGTGCTGACATTCTTCGCAGGGCAGCAAGGAAAGCGGTGCTGGACAGATCGGATACTAACTCCAAGTGCACCGCCTTTGTCACCATACAGATGAAAACTGCTATGTAGCCCTTCGATGATCTTGCACTTCTTGTTTTGTTGGCCTTAACTTCTACGAAACCGGTGTAATCTACCCCCGTATGGAAGAATGGGGGCGCAAGCTCCGTTCGTGCAGGTGGCAAATCACCCATCAATTGATGGGATAGTTCTGGCTTGTTCTTGCGACACATCACACAGTTTCTCAACTGTTTTTTCACTGCGCTTAGTCCTCCAACGATCCAGTATTGTTGTCTGAGATTAGCAGACACCAATTTGGGACCTCCATGAAAGGTAAGTTTATGGGCTTCATGGATTAGCAGCTCTGCTAGGCGACTGTTTCGAGGAATGATTTTGGGATGTTTTGTTTCCATATTTAATTGCAATCTTTTTAAGCGACCACCAACTCTCAACAATCCGGCTTCGTCAATAAATGGATTCAAATTTAATAATTTACTTTTTGTTGTTACTGTGCCCGATTTACGTAAATGTTCAATATCCGTTTTAAATTCATTGTGTTGCACATACTTCACGATCAGCATTTTTGCGGCAGCAAGTTCATGTAACGTGATATAGCTCGGCCTTTGCACGCGCGGCTTCGGTGCAAGTGTCCTCAATAACCAAGCGACAATTCGTATTATTTTGTTGAATGAACTATAGTTTTGTAACAAATTATTAATCGTATGATCTTCTTGATTCTGGGTGACATGTACGTGTTTTGATCTTAAATCATGATTTGTTGTATATGTTTCTGTTTGTAACTGTTCTTTGTTGAATGTTGAGAGCCAGGATGGCCCCTGCCACCACAGTTTATGTTCCTTAAGTTGTAATGCATATAACCCTCTGCTCGCCGCGTCTGCGGGGTTTTCGGTTGATTTTACATAACGCCAACACGCGCTTGGCATGACGTCAGTTGTTTTTTGCACCCTGTTTGCAACAAAGGGTTTCCATCGGGTCGGATCACCTTGCAGCCAGCCGAGCACCGCCGTCGAGTCCGTCCAGCCATAAATATCCAGTTCATGTTGACTAAAAGCTTCTGTTACTTTTTTCATTAGTTTTGATAGTAAATTAGCCCCACAAAGTTCTAGTCTAGGAACTGTTATCGGTTTTTTCAATGGAGCTAATTTGGTTTTTGCAGCTACTAGCGTCGCCTGCTTCCCCTCAATCCTCGCATAAATGACGCAAGCATACGCTTCCAGTGAGGCGTCACAGAAGCCATGCAACTGTATGACGTCATCTTTGTGACACAGGATCCACCTTGGGATCTTGTATTGATTAATGATCTTGATTTCTGTCTTTATCATAGCCCATTCCTTCTCTATTTCAGGTGAAACCTTATCGTCCCATTTCAAATCTTCTTGCCACAGTTTTTGAAAAAGCAGTTTCAGTTTTGTCGAAAGTGGCGCCAAAAATCCTAGAGGGTCAAAGAGTCTCGAAACTTCAGACAGCAATCTTCTTTTTGTTAAGGGTAATGTTTCCTTTGGTATTTTATGTTGAAATAAAAATGTATCGTCCTTCGAATCCCAGCATAATCCTAATGGTTTTGAAATGTTTTCGGTTTTAAAATTATACACCTCTCTCTGTTCTGTCTCTGTTATGGTTCCTGGTTGTTTTATGTTTTCTAAAAGCTGTGGTTCGTTTGACGACCATTTTCGCAAATTGAAACCTCCTGACTTCATCAGTAATTTTAAATCAGATATAAGTTTCATTCCTTCTTCTATGAACGATGTTCCATATAAAAGATCGTCCATAAAAAATGCTGATTCGACAATTTTTGCCGCTTCTGGAAAACTTGCTCGTTCGTCAGCTGCTAGCCTTCTCAAGGTCATCATGGCTAGAAAAGGTGCCGCTCGTGTCCCGTAAGTGACTGTTGTTAAGAAAAATGTTTGTATAGGCTCTTCAGGTCTTTGTCTCCAAAAAATTTTCTGATATTTCTGGTCATCCTCATTTATTAAAATCATCCTAAACATTTTTTCAATATCGGCTGTAAAAACGTATTGATATTGCCTCCATTTAAGAAGGAGCATCTGAAGGTCAACTTGTAAATTCGGGCCAGTATGCATCAAGTCATTTAGACTGTACCCCGATGATGTTTTGTGTGAGGCGTTATAGACAACCCTATATTGGGTTGTTAATGAATCGGCCTTTTCTACACCGTGGTGCGGTAAATAGTATTCCGGTGTCTCATTACTGTTCGCCGGCTTCATATGTTTTAAGGCCAAGTACTCACTCATGAACGCTCGATAATCGTTTGCTAATTTTGCATCCTTATGAAATTTCTTCTCCAAATTTCTAAATTGAGCCAAGGCTGATAATTTTGATGATCCCAGTTTATTTTCAATGTCTTCTTTTAGCGGTAGTCTAACTTCATAACGGCCATCTTCTTTCCTGTTTGTTGTCGAATTGTAGAAGTCGACGCAGCTTTGATCTTCAAGGGATAAATTAGATGGTCCACTTATTTCTTCGACTTCCCAAAACCTCTTAATCTCATCTAAGTTATGTAGCAAAACGTTGCATTTATATGTGTTCACACTTCCACATAAGAGCCAGCCTAAGTGAGTTTGCTGCACGATAGGCTGTGTTGAGTTCTCCCCCTTAATCATTCCGTTAAGTAAAATGGTTGAATAAATGTCAGCGCCAAACAATATATCTATTGGGCGACTTATATAAAACTCAGGGTCTGCCAGTGATATATTCTCGATGCATGTCCAGTTAGGTTTCATAAATGTTTTGTTAGGTAGTTTTCCGACTAAATTCTTCATAATAATGACGTCAGTTTGAAAGTTAAAATCATTATAAATCGACTGACATTTTATGTTTATCATGCCCTTTCCGTTACTTTCTCTTTCGCCAACTCCAAAAATAGACCCCTTGCAATTGTTTCTCTTGATTTTCAGTCGTTGAGCTGCACTTTCGGTGATAAGGGATATCTGAGACCCTTCGTCTACCAGTGCTCTCATTTTCATCGAGGTGCCGTCGGCGGCCGTGACATTCACTATAGCGGTAGCTAACAGGACTTCAGATGACTTATTTTGTTCTATGTTTTGAGACACGTGCGAGTGCAGCGACGTGTTGCTGTCGTCATTGTTTGGTTGAGCTGCTGTGACACTGGCCGCGGATGTAACTCGCTTGGCACAAGCATCGTGCATTATAGTGTTGTGTTTTTTCGTACATTTTCGGCATGTTTTTGTGGATATGCATTCGTTGCCATTGTGGTTAAATAGACAATTAATGCATACTTTCAGCTCTTTCACGGTTTTCAGTTTTTGGTCATTTGTTAATTCCAGAAAACGTTTACAATTGTATAAACCGTGTTCATTGTGACAAAGCGGGCATTTTATTGCAGTCACGTTGAATGCTGACCTTGCAATTTGCTTGACCTCTTTTGTCATGTTACTGTAATTGTTTGATTTATAAAATCTTCCGTAAGAAGTTGATGGCTGCATTTGTTGAGAATTTTGATTGTTTGAGTTAGTTTTCTGATGTATGTTCCTCCGGGATGACTCCATAGCTGTGAATTTTCCCTCCAAAAAATTAAGAAAATCCTTCAATGTAGGAAGTTCTCTGCGGTCCCTTAGTGAGTCAATATATTCAGAGTGACTGTGAGAATCGAGTTTCAGATCCAGAATATGCACGATGAGCGGATCCCATGTGCTGATATCCACGCCTAAATTTTTAATAGAGTTCAGACTTTCCAGCGTGACGTCATGCATGCGTTTTATACAGACAAATGATTGTGTTTTCATATTAGGCAAGTCCAACAGATTATTTATGTGAGAGGAAAATATTAACTTCTTATTGTTATAACGTTGATTGAGAATATCCCAACAAACGCTATAGTTATCTGAGCTGATATGCAGATGTTGAATTAGGCGTTCAGCTTCCCCACGGATTTTACTTTTGAGGAACTGCATTTTTTGTGCCTTTGAGAGCGCCGTGTTATTATGCACAGTTTCTGTAAAGAGATCCTTGAACGACACCCACTGGTTGTAATTTCCGTGGAAGGTGGGTATTTCTATTTTAGGAGTTGTTTTCTCCCGGTGCGTCTCCGACCAAATTTTCGAGTTAATGGCCTTTTTTAGTTTGTTATATTCCTCTTCATGTTTGTTGAATAGGTCTTCCAGTTCCCTATCTTCTAAACCGTTAAGTTCGCTCTCAATCTCCCAATGGAGGGAATCCACTTTCAACCAACGCGCTTCTAATGTTCTAAGAGTATCCTCCAACTCCCACTTCTCTGTTATTGTTTCGATGTTTATAGTATCTATAGTTCTTTGCAATGCTTTGTAATTAGCTCCTTGTCTTCTTAGTTTTTCCTCCATGTTATTGCATACAGATACAGATGTTGGTGGTACCGTACTTACGGTTGGTTTTTGTTTGCTGGGCGTTTTAGGCATATCATGAAATACTTCTTGCTCAAAATATTCTTTCTGCACATACTTCTCAATTGTTGTTACAGCACTAGAATACAGTTTTCTTACCGATTCGTAATGTTTGTTGAGAAAGTAATCACTGGTTTGATCTTCGCACTGGACCAAGATTTCGTGGTTAGCTTGAAAATCTTCAATGAATACGTTTAGGCGCTCCAGTCTTCTTTTCGCTGTGGCATACCTCCGTTCAGTGTTATCTTTCTTGAAGCTATCCAACTCCTTCTGGATGTCTGCTGTTAATTCTGACTGTTTTCGTAGAAGATCTTCCATTGTTTATTGTTGTTGTTCGTAATGTTATTGTTTATGTTACGCAGACACTATACCCCTGTTAATGTTTCGTTAGATTTTTAGTAAGCCCTCATGTGAATAACGCACCTTCTCAATCCGCTGGTGAGACCCGCTTGTGGGAGGCCAGAGGACCGATTGCTCACACTTGAAACTCACTAAAAACCACCGCTCGAAGGACCAGATGTCGGGGGTGTGTCTGATTGTTTGTTAAGAATGTGGAATGGATAACGTCCGAAATAGTAAAAAATCACTTTATTTAAAACAGTTACAAAAATGTTAATAAATTGTTATGAATGCACCCGTCACTGTTGCGTAACGAAATTGCACTAAACAAATTGGCGGCATGGCGCCAATTGCTGACAAAGGTGTTCGGTTTCACCGAACATATTGTGTAGGCGATGGACTAGACTATCACTTCTTTCACAATTTTGTAAATCCATATTTGTTTGACTAAATGCGCTCTTTTCCATACGTAAATTGCATATAAGAGAATGCACCAACTTGCCTAACATGTCGTAAAAGGCGACTAATGGGATACTAAATTTGTGAGTGTGTAGGCGATGGAATACATATCAGTACTTTCACATTTACTTAAAGCTAGCTGGCCAGACAGACGTTGTTCTGCCATTTCCTACGACCCTTTATCCTATAAAAAATCCATAAATTCG
Source organism: Parnassius mnemosyne (assembly GCA_963668995.1). NCBI lineage: Eukaryota > Metazoa > Arthropoda > Insecta > Lepidoptera > Papilionidae > Parnassius > Parnassius mnemosyne. Next base: position 34,335,566 of record CAVLGL010000090.1, on the reverse strand, counting down.
CAATAAAAAATATTGATGGTCACTTATCGGAATAAAAAATATCCTATCTCTCAAGTTGGACCAAACTGCACAAAATGTGAAATCTGTTCAGTAGTTTAGGAGTTCATTGCGGACAAACATTGTGACACGTAATGTTTTATATAATACTAGTAATCTGCCCAGCTTCACATATGTGATATCTGGATTCTACAACAGCGCCACCTATGGGGTCGAACCATGCCTATAAACTTCGCCAAAGTAGAAGCATTATCATAGATCCCATCCGTAGAGATCGCGATTCTTGGCGATTTTAACGCCCACCACGCCGAATGGCTCGGTTCACGTGCGGTGATATCTGTTTATGACTTTTTCTTGGCATATGGTCTGATACAACTGGTTACTTCACCCACGCGGATTCCAGATGTGGAGGATCATTCACCTTCAATGTTGGAGCTTCTGCTGACCTCTCATCCGGACAGATATCAGGTTTCCATCGATACCCCACTCGGCTCTTCGGAGCATTTTTTGATCCGGAGTGTGGTGCCACTCACGCTCCCCTCGCGGTTGCGTTCTGCAGGCTGCCGCCGTGTTTGGCATTACAATTCAACGGATTGGGACGGAATGCGGTCTTTCTTTGCATCCTACCCTTATGGACGGGTTTGCTTTTTGCCGGATGATCTCAGCGCTGTTGCTGACCCTGTCACTCATGTGATGCTACAGTGAATGGAACTATTCATTTCATCATCTGTGGTGCCCATCAGAGGCAGATCTCAGCCTTGGTTTGGTCGCTCCTGTAAGACTGCATTACTGTTGCAGTTGTAAGAAGGAGTGAGGAGTTATCGGGCCTGGGCTGAGGCTTCGGCGGTTCGGGATGTAAACACCAGCATGTTTAAAAAGTAGTATAACTTCGCCTCCAGGTTCTTCAAAAGAGTTATTGCCAAGGCAAAGTATGAGCACATTGGCAGAATTGGCGAGAAATTAGTTGGCCTGCCTTTGGGAACCCGTGTATTCTGGTATCTCGCCAAGGCTGTTCAAGGGAATTTCTGTAAGCTATCGCTACCATCTCTGCACAGGGAGGATGACTCACTGGCCCATGCTGCAAAAGAGAAAGCTGATCTTTTAGGCTCCCTTTTTGTGTTCAACTCGACACTCGATGACGGTGGGAACACACCGCCGACCATCCCGCAGTGTGAGTGCTTTATGCCTGATGTGCGATTCACACAGTGCTTAGTACGCAAAGCACTCCTCTCCATGGACATATACAAGTCGAGTGGGCCTGACGGACCCGATCCCTAAAAAAGGTAACCGCTCTGATCCGTCCACCTACAGACCTATCGCCAACACCTCCTTGTTCTCGAAAATAATGTTAACTGCCAGCTCATCAGAATCAATCAGCTGTGCCCCTCAAGGTACCGACCTTGAGGGGCACAGCTGATTAGTGACCGCCAGTACGGTTTCCGTCAGGGACGCTCAGCTCGTGACCTTTTTTGTTTACTTAACACATAGATGGGCGCAGGCGATCGAGTCCAAGGGGGAAATATTGGCCGTTAGTTTGGACATAGCGAAGGTCTTCGATCGGGTCTTGCACAAAGCGCTTCTTTCAAAGCTTCTTTTCTATGGGCTTCCCGAAAAATTGTGCAATTGGATCACCAGTTTTGTGGCTGATCGGAGCATCAAGGTCGTAGTAGACGGTGCATGCTCCGATAACAAGTCTATTAACGCTGGTGTTCCACAAGGTTGCGTGCTATCACCAACGCTCTTTCTTTTGCATATCAATGATATGTTGCAAACCGGTAACATTCATTGTTATGCGGATGACAGCACTGGTGATGCTCCATACACCGGCCGTGCCAATATTTCTTGGGAAAACGTTGCCAAGTACCGGAACAAACTTGTGTCTTTAAAGCAAAGTCTCGGATTGGGGGCGACTAAATCTAGTCCAGTTTATCGTCAGGAGACACAAGTTTGCGCGTTTACCAATAAAAAGAACCCCTTTGTCGTATCTCCTCAGTTTCAAGGCACTCCCCTTGTTGCCTCCGCCAGTATCGAATCTCCGGCGTCGACATATTGAGTCACGTGCAGTTTCGTGGTCACTTGGAAGAGAAGGCCAAATTGGCCTCTAAAAAGCTTGGCGTGATCAGCAGAGCGGGAAAGGATTTCATGCCGACATATCGCCTGCAACTTTACAAGGCGCAGGTTCGGCCTCACATTTTTTTTATAGAATTAGGGTGACAAACGAGCACACAGTCCACCTCATAGTAAATGGTAGCTGTGGCCCATAGACATCTGCATCTATCTTCGTTTGCGAATTAAAATGCAGATGCGTTGTCAGCCGTGAGGACTAAGATAGAATGCCGCTTTTCCAGTAAAAAGTGCCTCCGGTTCTCTACACTCACCATATGAAACACAGCAGCATTAAGCTGCTATTTTACGCTGGTATTCTGTGAGAGCGTGGTCCTTCCCCGGTCGAGCCGACCCATTCGTGCTACAAATATACTATTAATATAGCTGCAGCATGGCTCTACCACGTAATGTTGGATGTAAACGGAATAGTATACCATATCACATCGAATACCATTCCCATCTCTGGGCTGGGGCTCCCCTGTGCCAGCTCCTTCCACTTGACTGCATCCAGCGCAAAGTGGCTCGATTCACTGGCGCTGCGAAGAGATTTTGCATCTCGTTGCGTATTTTATCGAATCTACCACGGTGAGTGCTCTGAGGAATTGTTCAGACTAATTCCAGCCGCTCAATTTCACCATCGCACATCGCGAAAAAGTCGCGATAACATTCTTACCATCTGGATGATTGGTGGTCCACCACTGTGCGATTTAGAAGATGTTTTATTACTCGCACAATTTCCTTGTGGAATCGATTACCACCAGCGATTTTTCCGGACCGATACGACTTAGGGGCCTTCAAGAAAAGAGCCTACTCCTTTTTAAAAGGCCGGCAACGCATCTGCAATTCCCTTGGTGTTCCAGTTGTTCATGGGTGGCGGTAGTCACTTACCATCAGGTGAGCCGCATGCTCGTTTGCCCCCTCTCCTATAAAAAAAAAAGTGTTGAGAAATTTTTACCGCAATCGGATGAACGATGTGGTAGCGCATTAAATACGATCACACAAACATTCGTTTTTATATATAAGATTATATTTTTGGCTAAATGTGCTTCTACATGCTTTTTTGGGTTCTATAGGCTCTTGGCGTGACACTTTGTATATGTAAATTGTACATAGACAACCATCTAGACCCGAAACAATTATTTGTAGGTCATGCAAATATTTATTGCGTTTGGGATTCAAATTCGCGACCAGTAGCGTCGCAGTTAAACGTCTGTGCTACTGAGCCGTCAAAAATGCCTTTAATCGGCAACAAATATGTAACAAGTCCCGACATTCGGTACTTGTGAGTAACTACTAATGTCATATTGTTAAATAACTTAATACAAATTAATCCCTAGAAGCAAGTGAAAGTCACAGCGCTTGTATCGGTATTGCATCTGTAGTGATAGATGTGAGCTATGATAGGAATTTTGCAGAAGTAGAATAATATAGTTAGATTTTCGAGTTCCGTTGAACTATAGTAACCGATCTGGGGCCGAGTTGGCTCAGGGGCTGAACGGTTGCCGTAAATTTCATGGTATCATATATTATGCTATATATTGTAGCGCGAATGGGTTGGCTCGACCGACGTACCTCACAGAATACCAACGTAAAATAGCAGCTTAATGCTGCTGTGTTTCGTATGGTGAGTGTAGAGAACCGTACCATTTTACTGGAAACGAGGTAATCCATCTTGGTCCTCAGCGTGACAACGCATTCTGAGTTTCGATTCTAAATCGAGGATAAATGTAGATGTCTATGGGCCACAGTATCCACTTACCATCAGGTGGACTGTGTGCTCGTTTGTCACTCTTAGTCAAATGAAGTTGTGCGAAATCATATGAGAAAATATATGAGAGTGGGCCATGTTCAGCAGTGGACTTTTATAGGCTGTAATGGAATCTCTGTACTTATTTCGAATAGTTTCGGGTTCTCATTGTATCGAGATTCATCTCGGCTATCTAGAATAATTTTGTTTCGGCAAGGCGTGGAGATGGCGGGATGCGTGCGCGCAGCAAAACTAGCGCGTGCGACTCCGCGCTGTCAGTCTCGCGCCGTGCCTTGCGTCGGCTCAGACGTATATACTGAGCTAGGGATATTTTAACTTACTTGATATTTAGTGAACTGTAATACTACGTGATGCATTTCGAGGCGGCGTTCGTGCTGCTGCTTGCGCTCGGTGAGTTTAAAATACGAAATATACGGTTAAGAAAATGTGGGATTCGAATTTCAAAAAATTGTTTTCACAGTTGGCAGAATAATATAAAATATATCAGATGCATTATACAGCAAAGTATATGAAACCTATGATATTTTTTTTATAAAACCTTAATAACAAACGTACTTATAGTCGACCTGTTGGTAAAGTGGCTACTGCAGTCCATGGACACTTCATCTTTAAGCAAAGAAGACTGCAGATGCGTTGACACTTGTAAGGATAGAGGTGGGATGCCTCACTGCCTGTGATTATACTGACTCTATACTCTCCAGAGCGGGACACAGCAGGGCAAGCACGCGAATACCCACCCAGTAGGACTCCTCACCACACGAGTCCTACCTAGCAAATATGCAACTAGCATCCAATATTTGCTAATTAAAGCATTTCTAAAGATATATAGATAGATATAGTAAACCATATTGTAGTATCATAAAATTAAAAATATGGTTTCTGTTAAATGCTTTATTGGTTATGTATATTAATGTATTTAAAATATATAACTATGTATTTAATATATTATAAATACATTAATTTTAATTAAAAATGTTAATACAGACTTCTAGTACCTTTAATTGGCCTATGTTAATGGCAACAAATAAAAAAAATAGAATATTGGTATTTGAAGCAACTTTCTAATCTGTTTTGCAAATGTATTAAAGTAAGGGACTATTTGGGGAACATCGAGGAGAACAAAATAGATGTTTAAATAGCGCAGTTTGTGGACAAATTGTGAACGAGAGCGAGCTAACAGGTGGAACCGTGGCCACGGAGCGTAAACTTTAAGACCCGATCCCGCTACATCGTTAAGTCTGCGCCGGCCCGATCTAGCGCATTGGATTGACACACATTTTAACCAAGCACCTTTGCTTTGAACCTTAATCCGCTGAACAGTTACAATGAAAGTTATCCGAGGGTCACGTAACATTTGCTTTAGATGCAGTTAGGGCTGGCAGCTTAAAATACTAAATAGAGAATAGAAAAAAGAAAAAAGAACAAGTTTACGTAAAAGTATAAAAATAACAAAATAAAAACAGTTGGTTTGACAATTGATGGCCCCGTGGTGCAGTGGCTTAACAATGAGTTGCTGCGCTGGGGGGCGCGGGTTCGAAACCCGCACGGAACAAGTATTTGTATGGCCTACAAATAATTGTTCCGGGTCTGGATGTTTGTCCTTGTGAAATTTGTGTTTGTAAACTGCCTCCACGATACAGGAGAAAATCCTAGTGTGGGGGTAACGTTTTTAAAAAAAATATACATATTTCATGACATTTCGAGGCATCCGCCGCTACCGGGGGTACAAATTATTCGCATAGGATCTGCTGAAAAAAGAATTCTATCCTCCACGCATTTATTTTGTCAGCTTTACTAATTTAAGAGACGAAATGACATGCTTCAAGGGTGTTTACGATAGCAGGAGTTTGTAATGGAAGTTATTTGCATTACACACACAACCATAACAAGTCCTCTGCTGAACATAAAATTTCCCTATAGATTGCCTCGTAGGGAGGGTTTTTGCTATAGTTTCCGCACTTAGTAAATGGGTCAGCAATCGCAGTTTTCTTTAAAAATAATTATTGAGTAGTTATCAGGAAGATAGTGCTGCCATCTATTTCATTTTCCTATGTGGCTTCTTAGAACACTCGCGGTACACGGTATATCGGGTGGTGATATTTCGGTTTATATATGTTTTATTTAATTCTTACTTCGCATTTTTTTAGAATAATTTATTTCACGAAAACATGACTAACTACTTTGCTTCTTATATTGGTAAAATATTCAAGTATACGCGGGCCATGTAGAAATATTTGTGAAACTAAAAATAGTGCTATGATAAAAATTAAAATTAAATCTTTTCAAAGCAATTTCCACCAGTATCCCTACAAAGTTTCATACATCTACTATATCATGGCTGCAACATGAATGAGTCCAACGGTATAGGACCACGTTCTCAAAAAATGCCAACGTAAATATCAGCTTAATGCTGCTGTGTTTTGTATAGTAAGTGTCGAGAACCGGGGACCCTCTCTACTGGAAAGGAGGCATTCCATTTTAGTATTCATGTGTAACAACACATCTGATTTTTGATTCTTAATCGAGGACAATATAGATGTCTATGGGCCACAGCATCCACTTGCCATCAGGTAGATTGTGTGCTCGTTTGTCACCTATAATGTATAAAAAAGTATTCTTTTATATATAAAAAGTTATTAGCGGTATTAAATTTATGATCATTTACAAAATATCGCCTAAAACCGGAAGTATCATTTGATAGACATCAATTGGCATGAACGAATAAAGGCTCCCTTAAGGTAACCGTGTACCGTTTGTATAACAAATTGCAGCTCGGTCGACTGACTTTGAGAGATGACAATAGAAGCAGTGGTCCTTTGACGGCTATTACGGAAGGAAGCGTGCTAACAGTGAAAACTTTGATTGGAGAGAGTAGGCGAAAATGAGAGAATATCTATATATATAGAAAATATTGCATTATAATCTGAAAATTTAATAATACCTTTAATTCTGTTACCTTCAGTGCTGTTAGCCTATACGACTCCTACAGCCCTGTGTCATATGAAGCTGTAAGTGTATTACTTATTTTGTCTAATACTCTTCCACAAATCATTTACACTACGTTCCCCAGCAATGTCGATCTAGGATCAAGTTTACAAGTGTCCTCGATTTCCTTTTATTTTTAGTTTTAAAGGAAACATTCGGGTTCACTGTAATGATCAAAAATGTTGTTGGAGCTAGTTTTACTTGAAAAGAGGTGGAGACAGTCGGCGCCGGAATGTTGGCGCCGGCGTCGCGGTTCATGTCTCAGGCGGTAGCGTTTCTGGCTTTACGTTGGTAGTATACAAACAAACATTAATTAATATCAGGCGTTAGTTTGCAGAAATCCATCATATTATAATAAAATAAAATAAAATGATGTATCTTACCTACTTTGAAGAGCTTCTCCCGCCCTCCCTAAATTGCGTTCAGTATCCTCGTAACCACTAATCTTATATACTTAGCGGTCAACCACCGTAGAGTCTACTTCACCTGAGGATGCCTTGTTTAGAGGTCATACACATGTCGTATTATCAACGGAGCTCAATGTCCTCCTTATAGTTAATGTATGCTGTGGCCCGTAGACAACTACATCTCAAAGTTAAAGTCAAAATATTTCTGTTCAGAATTGGCCTTGCAAAGCACATTTTGAAAGTGACAAAAGTCACGCCAACGCACCAACAAATCTCTACTTTGGGCGATTTTGTGAAAAAGCTGCAAAAAACTCCCAGCTGTACTATTTTTCTGCCAACAGTTACAATTTAACCTTTCAATATTTATACCCAAATTAAGAAAAATCTAACAAAGCTCTTTATAACCAAGCACACTTATCTCTTAAATATTAATCTAATTTATATAACCTTTTATTATTAGAGGGTTTTTTAATTTGCTTTGAATTTATGCAAAAACAACTCGGTTATTTTAGAGGAAATACATACATATATAAACACTCACGCCTGTCACCCAGAGGGGTAGGCAGAGACTACGGACTTCCATTTGGCGCGATCCTGACACACCTCTCTCGCCTCTTTTACATCCATATATCTACGCATACACGCTCGTCGGTTAAGGGTACTCCTAATCTGGCCCATTTTTAATGTATCGCCGATTTGGTCGATAAACCTTCGTCTAGGGCGTCCCTTCTCGACCCTGCTGTGCACTAAATAGTTATATATATATATATATATATATATATATATATATATATATATCATAGCATATATCATAGCTAAAATAGCAGCTCAAGCCTACTATTTTTCGTATAGTGAGTGTAGAAAACCGGACACCCCTTTTACTGGATAAGATACATTTTATCTTAGTCCTCACAGGTGCCTCAGCATCCACTTACCACCAGGTGGACTGTGTGCTCGTTTGTCACCCTTATTCTATTTTTATCTCGGCATTCAGAAGAAAGTTATTTGTTGTAAACCAGTGTAGTACTTGAGATATAGAATTATTTACATCGTTGAATAAGTTTTACTTCGTCAAACGGAGATATAATTGATTAAATTTTTACTGTTTCCTTTTATATGATTTTATCCAAGCAAAGAACAACCTGCACAAGTCCCACCAATTTTCACAAGCCTCCTTTCCGCATTGAGAGGATTTTGTTGCACGCAAGTTTATCCCAATACATATTCCCGAACTTCATTACTTCAAAAACACAAGATGATTTCTTTTAACGCGGAGCACGCAGTAATTTGACATTTAAAATTACAATTAACTGTTTCTATTTTACCGGCGAGGATCGAAAACCGTTTACTCGTTTAATTATTTTTAATTTTTGAGATAAGAAAATAAAATTCAGTTAATAAACGTAAAACATAATAAGTTTTTCCTGCTTTGAATGTCGTTATCATTAGACTGTTCAGCCTCTTTATTTATTCGTAAGTTAATATGATCTGTCGGTGCATCGCTGCGAGCTTACCATGTTTTTGGGTTGAATGACGCCTTGGTGATTGTTATCAGTCTCGCAATTGTTTAAAGTGTGCTTTTATTACTCTACGCCTTTATAATGTACGTTTTGTACTGATGTTGATATTTTTCGTTACTTAAATTTCAAGTGGAACAAGAAATATTTGTTTAATGGTGTTGCATTATTTTCTGGTCCCCTGTAATTCTTTTCAGTGTGGTAAATTCCTTATGATTCAATATTAGTACACAAACAAAACTTTTAGATTGGAATTAATTTTTATACGTCATTATACGTGGTAGAGCCATGCTGCAGCTATATTATTAGTATAGTTGTAGCACGAATGGGTCGACTCGACCGGGGAAGGAACACACTCTCACAGATTACCAGTGCAAAATAGCAGCTTAACACTGCTGTCTTTCGTATGGTGAGTGTAGAGAACCGGAGATTCTTTTTACTGAAAGAAAGGCCTTCCATCTTAGTCCTCACGGGTGAAAATGCATCTGAATTTTGATTCTTTATTGGGGATAGATAGATGTAGATGTCTTTAGGTCACAGCAACCACTTACCATCAGGTGGAATGTGTGCGAGTTTGTCACTCTATCCTATATAAAAAAACTACTTTTCCAACTTTTAGTAAACTTTCTCAATATATATTTGTTCCGTTAATAGTTTAGACATCTACCCACCAGTTGCTGAGGCAAAGATTTTGTGAGGGAACTGGGCAGACCACCTTAGACAAAAGGGTCTTTGTTCTTGACATTTTCTTATGCAAATGATATCGTTTACCATTCGTGATAGAAACTTAGTGACTTTACAATAAACTACAAGGGTTCCCCAGCATAAGCTGGGGAACTCTTGTAGGCAGAGTGATTTAGGAAGCTCTATAAGATCTTGTTTTAATTATTTATGCCGAGGAAACTATAAATGCAATAATATAATAATTTGACGAAGATTGTTATAAATAAAGTGCATATTTTATAATATACAAATTGTTTGTAGTATAAAGCGATCAAATACAAATAAATAAATGAAGTCAAAAATATCTACGTCAATTATGAAAAAAAAAAACAATGAAAAATTCGCGATCACATAATTTAAAAAAAAGTCTGTTATTTTTTAGCAATTAAGCGATTTCGTTTTTAAAATTTTTAGTGCTTGGTGGTAATGAACTTACTGGTGTGCTTTTGCTTGAAGGGTCTGGATAGTCCATATAACAGCAGACTGAGGCATTCCTACTTTATCATCAGAACTGACACCGCGCCTACAGCCTTTATTGTCTGAAATTGGTTGCAGGTGCGGTTTTAATACTCTAATATTTTAAAAAAAGTTTTTAATCAGGTTATGAAAATCCTGTACATAACCGGCAAGTCTGTTAAGCAACATTAATCGTCATTATGTCAAAATGATCAATCAATTCTCAGTTAATTCCACATTTAGAAAGAATTTAAAGTTTAGTCATTTAAATTGAAGACATACTATTTAATAAATTATTACAATAATATTTTTTGAATTTGTTATTTAAATAGCTTGTTATTAGAAATCTTTTGTAAAAGTCAAGTTTAATGTTTTGTTAAATTTGAAGTTTTGTCAAGTTCAATTTTACATTTGAAATTCATTACTCGCGTTCTTTTGTGATTCGATCCATACGCAATTTATTATTATTATAACGCGACATTTTCCTTTAGCCAGAATAAAACATGTGATAGCACTCCGGTCGCGAGTAGTTTGTTGTCATTTTATTATTGTTTTTATTGTGTTGTAGTTTTTTTTTTGGCTAGACCGGTTTAAGCGAAGTGTAGGTCAAATGCAACAAACATAATAAATTTGTTTTTCGCGCTACTATTTTTTAAAGTTACAAGGCTACGAACTACAAAAATCAAAAGTTGTCGGTTAGAATCCGCCATTCAACTACTGTTCGTAGTTCGTGAGCCACTTCTAGCATTAGCATTTTAAACTTAGTGGAGTCAATTTTTCTACATGTCCCCGTTAAGAAGTTTGCGTGACTAGTGTTCTTTTTGAGAAGAAAAATGCAAATGTTCAGAATGTATATAAAAATATACAACACAATATCACTGAAGTTAAAAGTCACTGCACATACTTGAGGGCTTAACAAAGAATTGAGTGAATTATTCGTTTTACAAAGTAATCAGACGCTAAAGCATTAGATTAATGTTATTACAGAATATAATATATATATATATATATATATATATATATATATATATATATATATATATATATATATATATATATATATTCTGTACAATACCTACCGCACTTTTAACATTGAATCCAACATTAATGTTAGAATTTTAGGCCTAGCACAAAAGTTCGTCGTCGTTCGTTTTTATAAAGGAAATCGCAGTCTGTCAGAGACAAAATCATTATAATTCGTTTGCAAAACACTTTAAATGTAGTCAATGATTTTGGGATCACTTAGAATCCCACTTTTCAGAATAAAAAACAGCTGTATTGTCTCCAATTCTCTCATTGTGCCACGTTAACGGTTACAAGTGTCTGGGTTTCCCTTTCACATTTGCTATTTCACACTGGTATTTTGTGCAAGCGTGGCTTTCTCCGATCAAGCCGACCCAAAAAGGGTTGCAGCTGTAAAACAGCTGCAGGATGGCTCCGCTATATTTGTTGTTTATTCGTTTTTAGCCGAGGTGGAAAAGGGGATTAAAGATGTGAAAATTGACAGGTAATATAATGGATTTCCGCAAAGTAATGCCTGATTGTATTATTGATCGGAAAAACGGATATCTCTCGTGGAACAAGGTGTTCAGGCCGGAAAGCGGCCATCGCTTCGTGTGCTAGTACGGAATTGTTCTATATATATATAGAACATACTTATTTTTAATTCTCGACGTTTCGGGTGCTGTAAAGCACCCATGATTTCGTCCTCTGACAAATCCTAACCACACATACCACTACCATTTTTTTTTAATAGGATGAGGGTGACAAGCGAGTACACAGTCCACCTATTAGTAAGTGGTTGCTGTGGTCCATAGAGATCTACATCTATCCTCGTATGCGATTCAAAATGCAGATGCATTGTCAGCCGTGACGACTAAGATGGAATGCCTCTTTTTCAGTAAAAAGGGTCTGCGGTTCTCTACACTCACCATACGAAACACAGCAGTGTCAAGCTGCCATTTTACGCTGGTATTCGGTGAGAGCGTGGTCCTTCCCCGGTCGAGCCGACCCATTCGTGCTACAACTATACTACTAATATAGCTGCAGCATAGCTCTACCACGTAAAATATTTCACCGCTTGTGGACTTAGAATGTTGTTTTTGCCGATCATAACTTCTGAAGTCACACAACAGCTCAGCAACACAGCCTTGAATTAGCATCGCATACATTCATATGTCTAATAATAAATATTGTATAACTTGTTTGTGTGTATGCAACCTTGTGACAGTAAAGTTGTGCATGTAAGGGCCTTTTATCGTATTGCACATGGCATTTTTGAATGTGGTCGAATGATTGTAATAAATTCATTCAATAGATAGAGTTATAGGCATAGTTCTTCAAATGTAATCTAATGTTCTATTCCAATCAAAGTCACATATTACGGAGTTTGCATAAATTTTGCCACCAGCTGGGATCGGCAGTATCCCAAAACATGCGACTTTATAGTGAGAAATTCTAGTAGTTGACTACCACGTTGACGAAGTGACTGTGAGGGTGCCTGCTGATCATGTGATCAGGAGATTGAATCTTGGGTCAGCTCAAAATCAGAGTAAGGAAATTGACGGTACTTCACCTCTGTGCCTCGAAAGGCTCGTAAAGCCGCTGGTCCTGCGCCTGATCTCTCTCCGTTCGTGTCGAGTTGCACAAGTATCGGATTATGAGAGTGAGGAAATAGAGAGTGCATGTGTGTTTATGCCAAACTAGTGCACTATAGTCAAGTCTTGCGCAGATAGCAAGTCTCCGTTAAGACTGGCCGCCTTCCCGAAAAAACAAAACAAATGTTTATACGGTATCACATAGTCGCTTCCTTAGACATTGAGAAGAATTCATCATCCCATTGGATACCCACGGGACACAAAGTGATGATGGATCCTCTCACGCCACAATCACATGGCCATCTTTAAGTCTAAATAACGCTACATTAACAGTTTTTACCCAGGGAAGCCAGGGCGTGTAGTATACCTACGTAATTTGTTGTACTATTTCTTTATATTTCTTAAAATTTTCTTTCACGATTTGATTCAAAAACCTAATTAATTTGAGTACTTTGCAAATTAAGGCAGTTTAGGGTTTCTTCCAATACACGATTTAGGTGAGGATAATAATATTGTGGTGCATGTTATGACGTGAAATATTGAGCGGCTCAACGTTAACTGCCAATTAGGTGACACTAACGTACTTTATGTTACAAACATTGCTGTTGAAGATTGATTGCAGAGCTAAAACAATCTTTTAAATAATAAATTGAATTTTTAACACGCTTTTTTATTAGCTTCACGTGTGTCTATTTAACGGAATCTTTTAATGTGATTTTCACCAACTTGTAGACGGCCGATCGACTTGACGGCACTCATATCAAGAACCGAGGGCTATACAATAATTTAATAATTTTATCCCAGTTTTCTGATCAGGATCACCGGAATAAAATAAAATAATTATCAAGATCATCACAGCTCGTGACCAATGCGTGTTATTTAAGTTTTGTTAAACTCTTATGAAAGTGTTTCGATACAATATATTTCTGTTTTTTTAGTGATATATGAATAAATAGAAACGACATATAAGTAAGTATATTATGTATCCGACCTTAACCTAGTGTCTAGTACGTGATACCGACCCTGCTCGAGTCAACGGAGCTCTATACTCTACGAGCATTTCTATTTAGTCTATGTTTACTCTCTATCGCGCACAGCTGACATGTGTAATCTCTAAGAATACTAACACTGTCACCATTTATAAACTGTTAGTTTTTGCGACATTTCACATACGTTGTATCAAATATTAAACCATTTTATCGCGCGATTTTAGTGTATATTACTGAGCTACGTTATAACGTATATTAGATTTTTTAATATTATTTATTTTTGGGTGCTAATGATATTTTTTAACGTTATTAAAAATAAGATGGTAAATCTTAGAAATAACTGGGTAAAACTTGCAAACTTATAAGTCTATATCGAACGAAAAAGTATTTTTTATAGAATAAGGGTGGCAGATGAGCACACAGTCTACCTGATGATGGTAGGTGGATGCTGTGGTAAAGAGATATAAAGTCTATCCTCAATAAAGAATCAATAAGCAAATGCATTGACACCCCGAGAACTGTGATGGAAAGTCTCGTTTCCAGTAAAAGGAGTAAAGATGTTTCTTAAATGTGTTCATACTTCTCTTTTGCCAGTATTTTCTACCGACTCCGAAAAGGAGACGGTACTCAATTAGGCTGTATGTTTCTTTTATGTGTGTTACCTCATAGCTTTTTACTGGGTGAACCGATTTTGATGATTCTTTTTTTATTTGAAAGCTGGTATTTCACACGTGCTCCCATATAAATTTGACTAAGGTCAGACCAATAGTTTTTGAGTTATTCAGTATAAATTGTTAAATTTATACTGAAGTCAGTTGTACAACAATTTTAATTTTAAATTATATTATTATGTATTAAGTACAGGCAAACATAAATTAGCGTTTAAAAACAAAAGTGTTTCAATTTCACCAGATTCATCAACAGATTTAACAAATTTGTCCCTTATGCGAGTGTACCCTAAAATCCAATGTTAAATAAACTTCCTCTCTAAACATAAATCGCACTCCGCACTCGCATTCCTCAGCGTCAGTGGGTCAGATGCCAACGGTACTCACAGCGGTGCTTCCCCCCTTGCCTCTCCTCTCACCTCCCCGCACGCCCCTTGCTATATCTAATTCTTCGCGAATTACTTAATATTTAATAATAAATCCTTTATTCCAGACTATGTAGGCCATAATTTGTTATAGATACAACAGAAAAAGTCTTAAAATCCATGACCGTACAAGAGTAGGTAATTAATTAAACATTACTTCATATAACTGAGGTGCCTGTTAGAGGCACTGGGTACATAAGAAAAAAATCAAAATGCTTTATTTCTGTAACACCAGGTACATGCATCTAGTGCCTCAAAAAGCACACTTGGGTTTCTCGCTAGTTACTTTAAGAATGCTATTGGCACTTTGACCCTGTGCGTTAGTGATTCAGTTTTTCTGCGAATATTGTTACTATCTGTTTACTTTTGTTGAAGTAAAAAACCTAAAGTTACAATTATTATTTCTGAGAGCATAAATAGGTTACAGAGCAATTAATATAACGCACATCTCTCTGCTGTGCGTGTTGGTGGACTTCAATGTTGCCTTTGATATATTTTTTTCCTCAGACATGCAGGTTTACTAATGACGTTTTTCTATTCATCGGGGAAAGACCACGTCCTCACAGAATACCAGCGTAAAATAGCAGCTTAATGCTACTGTGTTTCGTATAGGGAGTGTAGAGAACCGGATACCCTTTTTAATGACATTTTGATTATCAACTGAGGATATATAGATGTCAATGGGCCACAGCAACCACGTAACATCGGGTGGACCGTGTGATCATTTGTCAACCTTACTCTTTAAAAAGAAAATCACCAATTGTACTAATTTTTAAAATTTATATTTTATTTTCTGTGTCTTATTTTGTGTTTTGGTGTGTGCAATAAATAATTATCTATCTACGAGAATCTTCTCGTTAGACATACCTTAAAACTTAAAAACGAAATTGTACATCCTGTGCGTGTTGCCAGTGATGACATACGGATCTGAGACGTGGTCCTTCACTACTGGCCGTATGAGGAAGTTCAAGGTCGCTCAGCGAGCTATGGAGAGGGCTATGCTCGGGGTTTCTCTGCGTGATAAACTTAGAAATGAGGATATCCGTAGTAGAACCAGAGTAACCGACATAGCCCAACGGATTAGTAAGCTGAAGTGGCAGTGGGCCGGCCTTATAGCTCGAAGAACCGACAACCGATGGGGAAGAAAGGTTCTCGAGTGGCAGCCTCGTACCAGTAGGTGAAGTGTAGGGCGACCCCCCACTAGATGGAGTGACGACCTGGTAAGACATGCAGGAAGTCGATGGATGCAGGTGGCTCAGGACCGTGCTTTGTGGCATTCCTTGGGGGAGGCCTATGTTCAGCAGTGGACTTATGAAAGGCTGTAATGATGATGATCTACGAGAATCTTTCTATCTATATACTTACACTAAAGTTAGATACAACACACTACACACAACATATAATGAAGTATTGCTCAAGATTTCCGTTTATACGTATATCGTAATAAACGTATAAAAGTTGCTGCCGATGTAACATAAGTTCACACGGGCCATGGGAACTGTCGGTTACATCACACAATAGGAAGCGAATCACTACTGATGTCTTTCTTGTGACTTAAAAATTTATTGTCATTATTGGCGTAATATTTACTTTTATTATCAAGAGTTTTAACTGGTTAAAGACAATGTTTATTTTTAGTATAAATATATTATATTTTATCTTATTATTTTTAAAATACTTTGTCGCTGAGCGACCATATCGTCCCGTTATAACTATTAAAAATGTATTTTAGGTAGCCTGTTAAAAAATGTAGGAATTCAATGGATGCAGGTGGCTCCGGACCGTGCTTTGTGGCGTTCCTTGGGTGAGGCCTTTGTTCAGCAGTGGACTCGTGAAGGGCTGTAATGGTGATGATGATGATGACGAATAGACCGAGTATATTTTCTGGGACTGTTGTTATAGCGTATATTTGCTTTACACATTGCGTACATTTAACATTTGCTTGCCCACTGTATGAATTACTAACTCTGTGGAGCCGAGAAACTGGTATCACTTGTGTTTGTACTTGATTAGCTTGTGTGTGTGTGTTATTAACTGTGTGAGAGCGTAGTTTGACCATGGTGGAATCTACTCATTCATGCTGAAGCGCTGCACCATGTTTTTTATCACGTAATATAAACTTTTAAATTTTTATATTAAATAGTCTATTTATCAGTCTTAAACTGTCTAACGCTTTCCACCGTACGATCGAGATCGGTCTAAGGAAGTCTTTTGGAAGCAAGCATCCATCACGCTTTCAAGTGACGCGAGACAAATGATTTCTACAATTGTCTGATCACATTCCGATCGCGAGTGGCGAGTTCACTTGCATATCATTGTGTTAGAAAATTAAACAAAAATAGCCTTTATTTCCGGGTTACATTTACATTTTTAGGAGTTATTCTTACAGAATACCAGCGTAAAATAGGAGTTTAATGCTGGTATGTTTCTTATAGTGAGTGTATACAATCGTATAGCTTTTTTTACTGGAAACGATGCACTCCATCTTAGTCCACAGGGATAATGAATTATCCACATTTTGATTTTTACACATACGTATTTGATATTGAGGATAAATATAGATGTCTATGGGCAAAATAATCCATTTACTATTAGCTGGACTGTGTGCTCGTTGGTCACCCACATCCTATAAAAAATTAACTATAGGTATATCGCGTAACTTGCTGTGCATTCGGGAAAAGGCCTCTTTTAACTTCTTCCGTTAAATCTGTCATTTGTCACTCTTGTCCAAAACAGTCCGAGAGTAAACCTTAATTCGTAATCCCATCTTCATCCTTTGACTGTGATACCATCTGTCGGATTACTAAGTGTCAATTGTTTACTCCAATCTTCTCTGTTACAGCGAAGTATGCGGCCATTTCACCTTCATTTTAACTGATTTATATGCTTTAAAATATCTGTTAATTATATTGTTACTGTTAATGCCGGTGTTTTAAATTTTGACCCTTGGCTTAAGTCTTAGCTTAAATCTTAGCTACTTCTCTCCATAGCACTATGATATTTCTACTTTTGTCCCTACGTAGTCATTGCGTAATTACTTCACAAAGTATATTGAGTCCCTGCTCTTAATTTTGTCATTAATCCTTTATGATATAAATTAATAGCTTTGTTGGCTAGGTGGCGATGTGGCTACACATTTGGGTAAGTCACAGGGCGGCTTCGATTACCATACTATATTGAGATAATGTAGGGTATTTTTTTTTAATTTATTATTTACAATGTCAGATGAAAATGCATCTCTGTATGCAATTAAATTTACTTTAAAGCTAACTTAAGTTATAGAAATAAAAAACAGCTAAAATATCCAGAACGGCGACGGGCAGTAACGTCAGCTATTGCAATTGTCAATGCGACTATCAAGTGTGACGATTAATTACAACGGGATTTTTGATCGATTAATTATATAGGATGCATTTAGGACAGTGTGCGCAGGAATTACATGCTTTAATTCCTTCCTCCCTTTCCAGCGGATCACCAGGCGGTCGGTGGGTCTTCAACCCGTTGTGTCCGGTATTCCAAGCATTAAAAAAAATACTAGTAATGCTATTAAAGATTACTAATGTTCCCTTTAACCACTTCTGGTAAGCTTAAAATGCTTGTGTTAGTATTGGTTCACGACAGTAGTCGAATGGCGGATTCGAACCCACGACCTTGGCATTTGAAGCAATTGGTTTTCTTAGTCTTTTATAATGCGTACAGCAAAGGAGTGGAATAATCTACCGTCTGCCTTTCCATTCGATTACAATCTAGGCGTCTTCAAGGCAAAGTGAATAGGATTTTGTTACGCTAGGATAGTGCAATTTACTATCAAGGGCTTTATTACCATTCACCACCATGTGTGTATTCAAGCACTGGCATATAATAAGGAAAAACAAATGCAATCGTCGGAAGAAATTCAGGAACCAATTATATCATAAACTTGTATCAATTTTATCGCTCTCTCGTAAACGCAACATACATAATTTTGAAGCCGAAAAGGTTATCGAGAGTCACCTGAATACTGAAGCGAGTATTAAAACGTTTTGTAGGGAAAGGAGGAAGAGCAAGATTGTTCTTAATGGAGTCATTATGTAACATATAATTTGATGTTTGCGGATTTCAGAGTTCAAATATTAGCTATTATAAGGTGAAGGCATAATATAGGGAAATAACACTTGTTAGCTCTTGTCGACCTTTGATATATTAACAGAGCTAATGACCTATAACAGTCCAATGAATAAGGGCGGGATTCAAACTCCGGGCTGAGAAAACCCCAGTGCCACAGTCTAACGCTTAAACACTGCGCTACTAGTCGCCAAACTAACCATGCTGCAGCTGTATTTATAGTATAGTTGTAGCACGAATCTCACATAATACCAGCGTAAAATAGCAGCTTAATGCTGCTGTGTTTCGTATGGTGAGTGTAGAGAACCGGAGACCCTTTTTACTGGAAAAGAGGCATTCTATCTTAGTCCTCACGGCTGACAACGCATCTGCATTTTGATTCGCAAACGAGGATAGATGTAGATGTCTATGGGCCACAGCAACCACTTACCATCAGGTGGATTGTGTGCTGGTTTGTCACCCTTATTCTATAAAAAAAAAACAATTTATTACTCTTCCGTTTTCGTCATTCATTAATTTATAATAAACTACTAAAAGTCCACTGCTAAATTTATAGGAGTCCCATATAATGAGGACATTTGTCACAGCTACCACGTATGGCAGAAGATGCTGCTGCCTATCTCTTGTCTAATATCCCTTTATCACTTCTTACGATACTCTCGGGATTATACAGTGGATTCTATTACGCCGCCACTATACGGTGATTTCATCACTTGCGATGAACTGTATACTGGGAACTGCATCGTGCTATAATTTTGCTGTAATAATATCTGAGAACCAGCACTCAGCCAGCTCAGTCACGTAACAGTTGTTTTGAAACCTTTATTAAATCTCAAAGTAATTTTCTTTTATCTTATGGTGGAGGTACATACATACATACATAAACACTCACGCCTGTCACCCAGAGGGGTAGGCAGAGACTACGGACTTCCATTTGGCGCGATCCTGACACACCTCTCTCGCCTCTTTTACATCCATATATCTACGCATACACGCTCGTCGGTTAAGGGTACTCCTAATCTGGCCCATTTTTAATGTATCGCCGATTTGGTCGATAAACCTTCGTCTAGGGCGTCCCTTCCCGACCCTGCCGTTCACTTCTGCAACATAAATTTGCTTTGTCACTCTTTCCTCGTTAATTCTTTCTACGTGACCAAACGTGGTGGAGGTATAAGAGAAATTTTAATTGCTTACGCTGAAAAATAAATCCAGATTCCAAACCCAATAAATTTTGTTTGAGCACAAAAATGTTGGTTGTTGGGTTTCAAACTTCGGGCCTGCAATACAGACATCGCCATATAACTCTTTTTTATCGAATAAGGTATCTTTGATTAAGAAACAAATTGCATATGCGTTGCCACCCCAGAGGTTCTATACACACATCTTATGAAACACAGCAGCATTGAGCTTCTATTTTACGCTGGTATTCTGTAAGAGCGTGGTGATTCCAAGAGCCAACCTCTTCGTCTACAATCATAATGTAGCTGCAGCATGGCTCTGCCACGTAAATACACGGAACTCAAGTCCAAAATATTACTGGTATGTGATATTTAATTTAGTAGCATTATCACACTAACGCAGCAACGTAACCTGTTGTGTTTAGATATCATCTTAGCACTTTTCTCGGACTGAAGCGAGTTCACGTAAGCGATCGAGACGTGGACAAAATAGATATGAAAGTGAAAGTCAGTGCGCAGGAAGGACCTAAGTGTTACGAGCTATTGGTTTCTTTAAGTAATTTTGTTGTAAAAATTTAACTTCAATCTGGCGTACTGGTGAATGAGTATTGATAGTTCGAGAGTCTCAGCTTTGTACTCACAACCCGTCTGTGAAAAGACATTTTCAAAATAGTATATATTCAACCGTGGACTAAGAAATACTCTTGATGTAATGTAATACTTTAAAAAAAGTAAGCTAAAGTGTAGGTTCTTGATTGGAAATCTCATACTAGATGACGATCTGTTAAAATATTCCGGAAATCAGTGGATAGTATCTAGTAGTAAGCTTTGGATCACGTCACGTCTTGACATATCCTGGCGAAGACCAGTGTTCAGCTGTGAACTCGTGAGTGGCTGTAATGATGAATATTTTAAATAATCTTTTCCCCCTAAAATATGGGTTATACAATAAAGAGTCCCTTAAAATCAACAATTTTATAACGTTTTATAGTGACACAAGAGTAGAAAGTTAGTAGGCTATTACAGTCCATAGACACTTGTACCACTTGAAACTTCAACAAAATGACACAGATGCTTTGTCAAACCAAAGGAATAAGTTGAAAATTCCCTTACTATTCAAACCAGAAAACAGCAGTTGGTACCCTGCTGTTTCGTTTTAGAAATAGGTAAGAGGCTGGTACTCAGTAAAAAAAATCATTCCACGTGTAGTTTATTGTAGGTGTCCACGGATTTCAGTAGCTGTCTACCATCAAATGGAATTAGCTTGATGGGCATTCTAATGTAAATTATTAAAATAATATTATAAACAAAATAGATGTTTTCTTCCTCGCACAACTTCCTTGTGGAATAGTTTACCACCAGGGATTTTTCCGGACCGATACGACTTAGGGACCTTCAAGAAAAGAGCCTACTCCTTTTTAAAAGGCCGGCAACGCATCTGCAATTCCCCTGGTGTTGCGGTTGTTCATGGGCGGCGGTAGTCACTTACCATCAGGTGAGCCGCATGCTCGTTTGCCCCCTCTCCTATAAAAAAAAAAAAAAAAAAAAAAAAAAAAAAAAAAAAAAAAAAAAAAAGCGTGAGAAACATAAATAACGGAAGCAATGGACAAGCGGAAGTAATGGATCACTAGAGTCAGGAGAAAGCTTAATTTAAATGCGTATCATTAATCAATACGCAGTGTCGTTCCCTTGAATTAAGGTGAACAAAAATGAAACTTTAAATAAAATGTGATAACTGACTTCAATGAACTAAAACAATAAGCTAATTTCCACCACTTTGTCCAATCTAGTAAATTGGCTATATATGGAAAATGAGCCAGATTAAAAGTATCCTTAACCGCCGAGCATGTATGCGTAGGTATATGGACGTAAAGGAGGCGAGAGAGGTGTGTCAGAATTGTGCCAAATGGTAATCCGTAGTCTCTGCCTAGATGACAGTCGTGAGTGTTTATGTATGTATGATTTCACTAAAAACTTTAGAAGTCGGTTTAGGAGATAGAATATAGAAGAATATATATTATACAGCTTTTAAAGTCCATGATTTTAAAAGCTATTTAAGTGTAAATTGCAATTCTCCTTTTAGCTTTTATAATTTTGTCACTCTTGACTAGACTATAGAATATTACAAGTTTATGGTAACTAGAATGTCATCTAAATAGTTACATTAAAAATTGAAATCCCATTTTGTCCCTGAGGGGTGATTTTTTTCGAAATTTTTGGAGCCACCCCGAAGTAATCAATTTAACGTAAAGAATTATTAAAATAAATTGACAACCAACGAAGATAATAAAGAAAGAACATATTACAGTCAAATCGAATACAACCTCCTTTTTTGAAGCCTGGTTAAAACTATAGTAAATCAAGTAACATCGGTGTTACGACGATGATAAGGATTTCAAACATTATGATGAAACTAGTCTTCTTCTGATTGATTAATCCACAATAGTTTATGACAGACATATAAAGTAAATAATCATATAATAGCGTTTATATTTTAACTCTTGGTTTTCACATAAACGCGGAAATGTTTTCTTGTGGGAAACTAAACTTGACCTGTCTGATGTCACGGCCTTAATACGAGGTTGGTTAAATAGAACGAACAGTCTCCGGCGGCGGTAGCGCGGTGTCAGCTAATCTAGAAATTTAATGAGAATCGAATTTTAATTAATAAATCAACTAATATATAACGTAAATAAACTTGATGGCACTGTAACTAAACCTGATTTCATTTTTTAATATTTATTTACTTGAGAAAAAGGTTTAAAATTATAATAAAGAGTGATTATATTATAATTTTATAAAATAAATTCATTAGATGTTTTTCTAGCCTCTTATTACATTTTAAGTCGTTATTTTGCGTATAATTAGTGTTAATAAGAAATTACATTCAAAGATGATATTACATTAAAGTATAATGTGTAATACTTTTCTTAAGTGTAAGAAATATGCAATATTAATTACTGTATATTTTTTAGTTTACTAAATTATGTTGAAATTTGAAATTTAAATTTAAATTTTGGAACCGTCGCCACTTTCGTCTGTTAACTGACGTTTCGGACCCAGTATTTGGCTGCAGCAAAATAATAACATATATTTTATAAACAAATAGGGTGTAGCATATTTTAATTGACGAAAGTATTTCCTTTTTGTGTGTTTTAATTTATATGATACCTAGAAGAACCGACAACCGATGGGGAAGAAAGATTCTCGAGTAGCAACCTTGTTCTGGTAAGTGAAGTCTAAGGCGGCCCGCTACTGGTATGAGATGTAGGAAGTCGGTAGATGCAAGGGGTCAAGACCGTGCTTAGTGGCATTCCTTGGGAACACCTATGTTCACCAGAGGACTTGTGTAAGGCTGTAATGATGATGATGTCTTAATTTTAATACAAAACTTGGTTCATGTTAAAGTGCAAAAGTAAATACGTAATACACATTATTTTATTTTTATACATAATTGTTTAATAACACAAAATTGTAGGTTGAGATGTAATATCAATTTTTAAATATTCATCAATGTTAATAAGTCGGTCTGATTGGACACCTGCACGTGACGTCACATGTGGCGCAGTTTCGATGATTTGATAGTTGCCTCATCTGTTTGAAATAGCATTGCTGAAATTTATAGTGGCGGCTATCAGTGATATAATCAATTTAAATTTGGCGTGTGAACTGATTTTTCACTTAATTGTGTATATATAGTGTATATATATTGAGTAACCAATATAGCCCAAAGGATTAGTAAGCTCAAGTGGCAATAGGCCAGCCATATAGCTCGAAGACCCGACAACCGATGGGGAAAAAGGTTCTCAAGTAGCAGCCTCGTACCGACAGGCGAAGTGTAGGGCGTCTCCCCACTAGATGGAGTAACGATCTGGTAAAACATGTAGGAAGTCAATGGATACAGGTGGCTCAGGACCGTGCTTTGTGGTATGACTTGGGGGAGGGCTATGTTCAGCAGTGGACTTGTGAAGGGCTGTAATGATGATGATGATGACAGTGTATATTTAAACTCTGTCCTTAATTGTTCTTTTAACCAATTAAAACAAAATATGAATTCATTTTATTCTTGGTAGAGCCATGCTTCATCTATATCATAAATGTAGCACGAATAGGTCGGCTCGACTAGGAAAGACCACGCTCTTACAGAATAATAGCATAAAATAGCAGCTTAATGCTGCTGTGTTTCGTATGGCGAGTGTAGAGACCTTAGGGAGAAGTTTGCCATAGTTGATTCTTAATCGGAAATAAATGTAGATGCCTATGCGCCACGGCACTTACCATCAGGTGGACTGTACGCTCTTTTGTCTTTTGTTTGTAGAGGTATTCTAAAAAAAATCATTAATAATCCTTAATTCGTAATATTTCAGATTTTATTGAGTTTAATTTTAACGTATTTCAATTCAAAATCTCATTCTACCGTTTTTAAATCAGCGTTAAATAGGTACATTATGCTTGAGAGCATTTTTATTAGTAACAAGATATTCCATCTTAGTCTTACAAGATGACGATCCGTCAGTATTTTGATTCTTAATTGAGGATAGATGAAGCAGTCTTTGACTGTAGCTATATAGTTACTGTCAAGTAGATTGTCTGATCGTTTTTTACACTTACAAGTAAGATAATATATATATATATATATATATTTACAACTTTGAATTTTAAAATGAAATCATAAAAAAGGTTGATGAATTTAAATGAATAGTTTAAACACGTGTTTTGTCGCTGTACAAATAAACATTATTTTTCAAATCAACAATACTATCAGCGAGCGCGCGTTGATGTCGTATATATGGAGGATATGTAACAACGTAATAAATTTAGATATTCCCTAAGGCCTATATAAGTACACTGCTGAACATCGGCCTCCCCCGAAGATTGCCTCATAGGAATGATTTTGCCACAATTGCCACACTTGTCAGGCGGGTGGGGAACCGCAGTTTTTTATTATTTAGAGTTTTTATCAGAAAGATGACGCTTGTATTGTTATAATATTGTTTATATAACACAAAATCATTAGGAATATTCTTAATTGAAAGACT
The DNA here is from genome assembly GCA_963668995.1 of Parnassius mnemosyne. Lineage (NCBI taxonomy): Eukaryota > Metazoa > Arthropoda > Insecta > Lepidoptera > Papilionidae > Parnassius > Parnassius mnemosyne. The sequence goes on along the minus strand of CAVLGL010000090.1, from coordinate 34,310,607 downwards.
TTGTGTTTGTATAGTAAGCAAATGTCTATACACAGTTTGTTGTAAGTACAACAAATAAACAAACGAACGATCATTTCCGTGACGCAACTCTGCACACAATGCACCGAACTCGTCTGGTTGCATGTTTATTAAACCTCGTGAACACAATGAGCTCTTACAAATCACCTTATTTGATTGCACTATTGTTTTTAATTTCATTAATCTTATCTTATCGTTAATAAAACGGTAGCTCAGTGGTAGGTCACTAAAAATAAAACTTTATGTTGTGCGAGCAATCCGAGTTCAATTCCGGAGGGTACTATTTTGTATCGCTAGGTAGAATATTGGCATTTAGCTGCAAACTACAACACCTCGGAGATGTGATTTTTAATTTTGCATAGAACCAATATCTGTATTCCATACATCCATTACAAACTAAAAATCCAATGCTGGACATAGGTCTCCTCCAAAGGTTTCTTTTTAGGGAGGATTTTGCCGTAGTTGTCACGCTTGGCAGGTGGGTTGGCAACCGTGGTTGTTTATAATTTTCAGTAGTTACCACGAAGAAATCTACTGGCCATCTCCTGGTTTGTTTCCCTCTGGCGCCTCTTAATTGTCGAAATGAGGTAGTGGGTATTTTTATACCGCCACTATGCAAGTTAATATTACCTGTATCTGTGAAATACACATGTTTGTCCATGTGTGTTTCACAGATACAGGTAAAATTCTAGTGTTTAAATATAAAAATATAGAATTCTCTTTTTTGAATTCTTTGAAATTAAACTGTTAATCCTTACATCATAAACATTTCACCAATAAATGAAATGTTGACAATATTCAAAGGATAGCACTAAGAGTTTTATATAAGTGAAACGATGTCATGACAAATGAAGTCAGTGACGTAACTCCACGTTCCATCGTTAAGATTAATCTAGAGACTAGTTTGTGCAAAAATGCGTAGAAAGTGAGAGTTCCAGCGAGGCGGGGAGAGGACGGCGAGGGAGCGCTCAGGGGAGGGAAAATATTTCGAGATGTAATGACAGTCGATTAAACAGCGTTCGGTTTAATGATCTATTAGTTTTTTTGTTTGATATTTAATCAATTTCGACGTTTTCGAGGAGAAATGGCAGAAAAAATATCGAATATAGAGAAGAAACACATGGTAGAGCTAAGCTGTAGCTATATTATAGCTTTAGCACAAATGGGTTGGCTCGACCGGCGTAGGATCACACTCTCGCAGAAAACTAGCATAAAACAGCTGTGTTTCGTATGGTGAGTGTAAAGAACCAGAGACCCCTTTTTAAGATGGAATCAAACAAAGTTTCCAGTAAGGAAACTTTGTTTCATTCCATCTTAGTCCTAAAATTCGAATATATATCGTTTGGATGTTAATTTGTCCTCGTGGTGTTTTTGTATATAAAAAATTATGGAACTAAGCAATCTCTAGTGAGGGGCTAATATTTTTTTAAAGATGCAGATGCCTTGTCACCGCTGAGGAGCAAAATGAAGTGTCTCGTTAACAGTAAAATGAGTTCTCCAGTTCTTGTCCCCACTATGTTGAATCCTTACGAAAACCGTCATCTATTACAAGTGGTAAAATAAAAACTTTTGTACAACCGACTTCAATATAAATAAAATAAGAACATCATCAATGTAGTCGAAATCAATACGCATTATTAAGCGCATCATTAAAAATCACTCAAAAACTACTAGTCAAATCAATTCCAAATTTATATGAGACTACATGAGAAGTATCAGCTTTCAAATAAAAAAAGAATCATCAAAATAGGTTGACCTAGAAAAAAGTTACTCATAAAAAAACGGACGAATTGAGTATCTCCTCCTTTTTTGATGTCGGTTAAAACCCATAATATCTTTCTAAATTTCTCATAGTTATTTCTTACTGCACTCGGGATGAAATGCAATTTCATCCCGAGTGCAGTAAAAAGGAGAAGAAGAGGATTTTCTAATGGCGCCACCAAACAACTACGGCACGACTTGGAAGATTTTTTTATTGGGACAATAAACACTTTTCCATTAATGCTATACAAGAAAATTAACTAACACTAGGAGTAATTAACGTGTAATCCACACCAATGCCCCCAAAGTAACATTATATGCTTAGCCTTATGTTTAACATAATTAAGAAATTTTCATGTTATTCATCAAGTTATATTGGAGATTGTTATTCAAATATCTGTCGAAAAATACTGGATTTTTTAAAGATATAGCTAGCTAATTAAAACTAGTGAAAGAGGGAAATAAGAGTTAACGTTGTAGAGCCATGCTGCAGGTATATTAGTAGTATAGTTGTAGCACGAATCGGATGGCTCAACTGGGGAAGGACCACTCTCTCACAAGATACAAGCGTAAAATAGCAGCTCGACGCTGCTGTGTTTCGTATGGTGAGTGTAGAGAACCGGAGACCCCTTTTTACTGGAAACGAGGCATTCCATCTAAGTCCTCACGGGTAAAAACTACACTTGCCTATTCGCCTGACAACTATAGCAAGTTGAGGTAACGCAGCATTGAAACTTGGAAACTATGGGGGAGGCCTATGGTTAGCAGTGGACATTATGTGGACTTCAATTAATGAATAAAAAAAACCCTCTCATCTCTAAAAAAATATTATTTACATTCTTTTTAAAACCCGTTACCTCCACACTAGGATTTTCTTCTGTATCGTAGGTGCAGTTTACATACATAAATTTTACATGAACAAACATCCAGACTCGGAACAATTATTTGTAGTCCATACAAATACTTGTTCCTTGCGGAATTTGAACCCCTGGCTTTTAGCGCTCTAATACATTGGTAAGCCACTACGAATGTGTTTGTACTTAGTCATTATAATAGTCGTTTATAGATGCACGTAGATGAGTAATTAAATTCTATCGACAGCGTGACAATTTAAGAGAGTGATTCGCCGACCGTTCTCTCTTTTATTGTGCGTTAATGAGGGTAATAACTGTCAATAAAAACGCTACGAGGTGACATCGGTTTGTGAATACCTCAAGTCATGCGAAGGAAAGCAAAACTTACGAGCTTATATTAAAAAAATTATGAAGATATATTACTACGAAATACGTATTTGAAAATAAAAAATGATATTCTTCTTATATTTATAAAACATAAAGTTCATTTTAACGTAATAACTATATTAAGGCTAGAACACGGATGGGTCGGCTCGCCGGGGAAGGACCACGCTCTTACAAAATACCAGCGTGAAATAGCAGCTTAATGCTACTGAGTTTAGTATGGTGAGTGTGAAAAATCGGAGACACTTTTTACTGGAAACAAGGCATTCTATCTTAGTCCTCATGGGCGACGACTTTGAATTTGGATTCTTAATTGAAAATAGATGTAGATGTCTATGCGCCATAGTACTAACCATTAGGTGGACTGTGTGCTCGTTCTATATGTGAACGCGTCAAGTTGCGATCTTTGGAGATTCTCTTTTGGAGATGTTAATAGCTAGCAGGCAGTCGTTCACGACATTATCTTACGGCGCCTAAAAATATATTGTTCCGCGCCTCTATTAATGTCTTGTACATGGCAACACTAGTTACCACTAGCGCCCTCTAGTGTCGAGTAGCAGAACAAGGAGAGTCAAGATCCTTCTAGAAATTTCGGGACCGATATGTACTCGAACATCCTAGATGTTTCTACAGAAGAAGGTTCTGGAAACTATGTGAGGCCCTATATAAAGCCGGTATAGACCACGACCGAGTCAGTATTGAATTGGCGATAAAAGAGAATACTTCGAAGCGAAATAACTGCGAACTAAAGTGTTTTATTATTAGTGTGGTTTTAGATTGAAATTGGTGTTCTGTAATTAAAGTGTCAATTTTGGTAATTCAATCGGCAGTTTTTAACTGCCCCGAACCCCAAGCTCGTAACAATATAATAAGTTTAGCTTTATATCACTATCGGACTATATTATATTCCATCGTTTTCAATAACAATTTATATGCGCAGACGACAATTACATAAAATCAATTACAGTACACAATTAATACTAATATAAAATAAAAAAAAATATTACGCAAAATAATAACACTAAAATCAATAACAGCACACTATAACAAAATAATTCACAAATTCTATGACAATAATTACATACAATAGTTTAGCTTTATATCACTCATGTGTAAAAATGTTTTCATTAACAGCTTTCATGTGTATACAATAATCACACAAAATCGTATCAATTTCACATAATGCCAAAAACCCCTTCAAACTCTGACTTACATATACTCGTAATGATAACTTATATATTATGATTTCCCTTTTCCTGAAAACGCATCTGTAGCTTTGTTTAAAGTTAGCTTCAGATGTATATGGACTGCAGTAGTCACTTAAATTTTATATAAAAAATGATAATATAGGAGAAGCAATCCACCGTCGGTAAACTGCATTTGTTTCATCATCGTGATCATTACAGTCTAGCAAAGTCTATGCTGAACATAGACCTCTCATAGATTGCCTTATAGGAGACATATTTGCTATAGTTGCCAGTCGACTCGCTCGATAGATGGATTGACATTTTTTTTAATTATGAATAAGTTGTTTTCAAGAAGATGCTGCTGCCCATCTCCTGTTTCAGTTTACCTCTGGTGCCTCTTACGACACTAGCGATATGAAATGGTGTAGTGGATCCGTCGTAAATACACGGACAACATTTTTTTATAGTTTAAGGGGGACAAACGAGCACACAGTCCACCTGATGGTAAGTGGTTGCTGTGGCCCATAGACATTGACATCAAACAAAATACAGATGCGTTGTGTCACCCGTGAGGACTAAGATGGAATGCCTCATTTCCAGTAAAAGGGTCTCCGGTTCTCTACACTCACCATACGAAACACAGCAGCATTAAGCGGCGATTTTACGCTGGTATGCTGTGAGAGCGTGGTCCTTCCCCGGTCGGGCTGACTCATTCGTGCTACAACTATACTACTAATATAGTTGCAGCATGGCTCTACCTCGTAGTACACACTTATTTTTATATACAAATAACAAAAAAAAAAATCATTAACTTTAGTCTAAAAAAGCCTGTTGTTTTGATTGGGGAGACTGACAGATAAAATCTATTCCTTCGCTGTACAACATACTTGGTGTATTACAGTAAAAAGCGTAGAAACTGATAATGTCATTCAAACCGAATTTCAGTCGCGGCGGACAGCTTCAACCTAGACTAGCCATCTGCGTAGGACAGGACTTTAGTGCCCGAGTATATGCACAAGTACAAATGCACTCTCTGTTCCCTAACTTTCATAATCAGATGCGACGGTAAACCGAAACGACCGGAGAGATTAAGCGCAGTACCAACGGCTCTACGTGCTTTCCTAGGCACGGGGTAAGCCATCCCCAACTTCCTGAATCCGGGTAGCTATAGAAAATTTCTTGACAGAAAAACTCAATAACTGATTTTTTGGACCGACCCGGATTCGAACCCGGCACCTCATTATAAACAGTCGTGTTTACAACCTCTAGACCGCCGGGCAGTAATTCAACTGATAATTAAGTGCTAAGTCACGATTCACGAAACAATGGGTGTGCGTAAAAGTGCTATGAAAGAACCATGAATTAGTTCTGCTCTAGGCGTCAGGTAGGGCTGCAATTATATTTAATCTGTTAACATGTAGGAAACACAAACAATAGAGAGCTTTGTTCTTTTATAATGTAATAATTAAGCTGCAAATCGTCGTGTAGTACCTCTTACGACATCCACAGGAAACAAAAAGAAATCGGCAGCAGCATCTTCTTGATAAAGGCTTAAAATAATAAAAACTGATGTAGTTAATCCCCCTATATGGGGTAAATCAATCTATAATATACAAAAGCGGCTGCTAGTGCAATGTGCTGAAGGAAAAGTTATGTTCGGGTATTGCGAAAGCCTTGGGAACTTTGGGGGAGGCCTATATAACAGAAAAACAATCTCCATCGATCTCTAATAAATAAATAAATGCATAAAATTAATTAAAAATTAACATCTCCCTCTTCCGATTTCTGGCACTCTGGAAGAGTATACCGCCGAAACAGGGACGCACCAAAGAAGAAAATTCCCTTGTTATATTCTTGTTTTTATACATGTTTATGTTTTTTATATGTTTAGGTTAAGGTATGTTATGGGCCAATGTTCTTAATTTTTAAGTACTTGGTGCCTTAAATAAAATATAAGTAGTATATAAGTATTGTGTAGTATCTATTGCATTAACTGCAATTTTGTGTTATGCAATCATTCTGATGCTTCACTTGCAGTTCAGTGATATAACAACTGTTACGTAAAATTACAAATAAGAAATTAACATTCGACAAGTTAGGTTTCATAATAATTTTCAGATCAAATATCGATTTTTTGTTAAAAAAATAATATTTACAAATATAATATAAAAAATGCCTGTATACTAGGATTTTCTCCTGTATAAAGAGGGCAATTTACATTCATACATTTTACAAGGACAAATATCCAGACTCGGAATGATTATTTGTAGGTCAAACAAATACAGAATTCAACGCGTAGCTCCCAGCGCTTGCATTCATTGTTAAGCTACTGCGCCGCGAAGCCATTAACATTATAAAGTGAATGACTATTATAAACTAAAGTATGATTAATAATCCCAAAACATAACAAAGCAAAAAGATAGCAAATGATTAAAAATTTCTTTGTTTGTTATCTTTTCAATGAAGATATTATCAGTATCAAGGCACTTCGCAATCGGTTGCAGATAACAATGTCAGTGTTGTACTCGTAACAATATGGAGCTGCTTCGAACAACTCAGCTCTATAAAGTGAAACGTTTATTTATTTTGTCTCAGTCCATAGTTATAAACTTCCCATGCATAGATCAGACCAACAATTAATATTAAAAAAAATTAAGGTGTCCTTTGTTTACTATGATATCAGGGCGTCAACTAGGTACATAGTGGTCCCCATAAGACCATGAATGGTGGAAAGCGCACGGAACATCGGAAATTTTAAAAGTAATAAAAACTAAATATTAGACGTGACAAAATCTGTAAATCTGCTTTTTTCGTTGTGTATCCACCACGTAATCCACAATGTAAGAAACTAATAAAATTGTCTTCAATTTCTCTAAACTTGTAATAGGTTGTAGCAATCATTTTTATTTATTTGTTTCGGGACACCAACAGCTTTTATACATTTAACTAATTACAAAATTTTAACTCTACATACTCGTAGTTATTAAAAAGTATTCGCATATACAAATTTCAATATATTTAGGAATTTAAAATCGATCAATTAAAGAATACAAAATTTGGAAAAATAACTAAATATTTGTGGCACGCATAGTGTGGGGGAAAAACCCTGAAGCAAACAGTCTGTTAGTATTTGAAGATTCAGTCCGAAATAATTTCAAGTTTTTTATTTTATTTTATAGGATAAGGGTGACAAACGAGCACACAGTCCACCTGATGGTAAGTGGTTGCTGCGGCCCATAGACATCTACATCTATCTTCGATTAAGAATCAAAATGCAGATGCGTTGTCACCCTTGAGGACTAAGATGGAATGCCTCGTTTCTAGTAAAAAGGGTCTCCGGTTCTCTACACTCACCATACGAAACACAGCGGCGTTACGCTACTATTTTACGCTGGTATTCTGTGAGAGCGTGGTCCTTCCCCGGTCGAGCCGACCCATTGGTGCTACAACCATAATATAGCTGCAGCATGGCTCTACCACGTAGGAAAGTTGCTGTTTACTAATGAGAGATCGTTGAAAAAGTTACTTGCGCGAATAAAAAATTATAATGTCGGTGGAGATTGAACCCGGGTTGCTCGCCTACTGTGAAATTTACGGCAGGAACTAAATCCCTGAGACACCACGGCTCTTTTACTATTTTCTTTTTATAGGATCCGGTGACAAACGAGCACACAGTCCACCTGATGGTAAATGATTACTGTGACCCATAGACATCTACATCTATTCTCAATAAAGACTCAAGATGCAGATGCGTTGTCACTCGTGAGGACTAAGATGGAATGCCTCTTTGCCAGTAAAAAGGGTCTCCGGTTCTCTACACTCACCATACGAAACACAGCAGCGTTAAGCTGCTATTTTACGCTGGTTTTCTGTGAGAGCGTGGTCCTTCCCCGGTCGAGCCGACCCATTCGTGCTACAACCATAATATAGCTGCAGCATGGCTCTACCACGTAAAAAGTACTAGAAGTAAATATCCTAAAGAAAGAATATTTTTTTATTTGTTATAAAAGAAATCAATTTTAAACAGTGAATGATTTGGCTAAAGAAGATTAAATATGCTTAAGTAAATTTGAAAATGTGCTCTTAAAATAATGGCTGACAATGGAAAAATACCAGGTCAAATATTTGTGCGCAAACGAGCGGCCCACTTGAAGAGAGGTATCTTTTGATGAAAGGAAGATTGCAGCCAGTAATAGTGCGTCTGCAGAATGAATGGACCTCGTTAGCGTCTCTTAGCAGTCAAGACGCCAGTATAAGTGCCATTACGAAAAATAAAGGCTGCTCTCACATTAGATCTGTTGTCTCTAACGGAATTATTCTAGATAGAATGAAGATGTGATGAAAATGTAAAAATGTAATGTAATCCACTTTGTGTTTGAAACACTATCAAAGTGTCTCAACTTGCCCAGCGTTTGTAATACGAAGACATAATGCATTACGTGAGTAATCTCAATGCAATATTGTGCCTTCTGTGAACAATTTTGTAGATATGAATTGTGAATTGTGTAACGTAAATAAGTCAGCTTGGCGGGGAAGGTCGCGTTTTTATTAACTGAAAGTGGAATCGATTACCCAGTTACTGACAACCGAAAAATAAACTTTAGTATGAGACCATCGATGATTGATTATCTTTATATACAGTGTGTCCTGTCACGACCTAGCGATAATTTAAGGTTACAAAATATACCTTATTTCATCGACAACTCTTCTGTCCATGTGCACGTAACTGAACTCTTTCTGAATGGCTGGACCGATTTTGATAAAATTTTGTGTGTGTGATTAAGTTAATTTGAGAATGGATAGATTCACATTACAGCGGGTAAGTGGCTTTGTTGTCGTTATATAGAAATCACACGTTCGAAGCCGGGGTGGATTGCTAGTTATTATACACACACACACACACATACACACACATATATATATATATATATATATATATATAAACGAGGAGTGATGACCTGGTGAGATATGCAGGAAGTCGATGGATGCAGGTGGCTCAGGACCGTGCTTTGTGGCATTCCTTGAGGGAGGCCTATGTTCAGCAGTGGACTTATGAAGGGCTGTAGTGATGATGATGATAATGATATAAAAATTACGTGTCACGTTATTTGTCCGCGATGGACTCTAAACTACTGAACTGATTTTGAAATGACCCTCAAATTTTTTTATTGCGAATTTAAGGATTTTTATAGGAAGGGTCGTTGGAAAGGGCAGAACAACGTCTGCCTGGTGAGCTAATATACATATATCGTTTAAGTTTTTAAGTGTCTTTTAGTTTACATAAGTGCTAAAAAGACAAATAATAAAGAATAATAATATACCTCATAATTGTTGAAGTTCACAACAAGAAAAGGCTCTGGAAAACAACTTCAAATAAATTGTAACACATTAACATATTACGATTTGGTATGTTAGCACCTTTATCAGTCTCAGTAAAAGCTGCTGTGAATAATAACACCACTGGAAATAATTACAAAGATTATAGAATAGGCGCTAAAGCGTATTTAGAAATGCATAAAAAGTGTGTTAGTGTGTTGAATGGAAGCGATTTTTTTATAGAATAAGAGTGACAAACGAGCACACAGTAAACCTGATCGTAAGTGGGTGGTATGCCCATAGACAACTACGTCTATCCTCAATTAAGAATCAAAATGCAGATGCAATGCCACCCTGAGGTCTAAGATAGAATGCCTCGTTTCCAGCAAAAATAATCTCCAGTTCTCTACACTGACCATACGAAACTGCTGTGTTTAAGCTTTTATTAAGCTGCTATTTTAAGTTGGTATTCTGTGAGAACGTGGCCCTTCCCCGGTCGAGCTGATCCATTCGTGCTACAACCATAATATAGCTGTAGCGTAGCTTTACTACGTTCACATGAGATTACATTTCACCTGTATCGAGAAGACGTTTTACAAAATATGCACAAAACAACTGTTCTAACTCTGGCTATTCGTCTGAATAGCCAGAGTTAGAACAGTTATTTTAAATCATACAAATACTTGTTCCGTGCGGAGATTTAAACAGCCCGTTGCCCAGCAGCCGAACGCATAGCAACTACGCTGTAGTGCAAAAAAACGACATTTTTTTATAAGTGACAAACGAGCACACAGTCCACCTGAAGTTAAGTGGTTGCTGTGACCCATAGACATCCACATCTATCCTCAATAAAGAATCAAAATGCAGATGCGTTGTCACCCTTTAGGACTAAGATGGAATGCCTCTTTTCCAGTAAAAAGGATATGATTTTTTTCCAATGATTTCTAAGTATATACAAAACGTTAAATTTATTAAGAGTACCTCCTGGAACTCTCCGTCACCACTAATCCCACACCTTAACCTAATGGGAGTAGGGTGTTCAGATTGGTCATGATGGGGATAGTGCACGCAATTAACGGAGGGCGGGAGGTGCTTTTGAAACTAGTTAAGACACATCATTTTCTGCCTACTTCCAAAAAGGAGACGGTACTTAATTCGACTGCATTTTTTTATGTGTGTTACCTCATAACTTTTTATTGGGTAAACCGATGATTCTTTTCTTATATGAAAACTGATACTTCTCGTGTGGTCCCATATGAATTTGATCAAGGTCATACCAATAGTTTTTGAGTTATTATTAATAAGTTATATTGAAGTCGACTGTACAAAATTTTTAATTTTAAATTATATTTTCTCATCTTTAATTGTTTAAGAGTCGTAGCAATTTTTTTGTTCATTTATCACGTGTTCGAAAATGAAGGAAAACATCGTGAGGAAACCTGCATGTGAGCTTGTTTGTCATCCTTAATTCAATAAGGAAGACCATGTCCAGCAGTAAACTTCATGAACTGATGAAGAAGCACATTGTAGTAAAGTACAGTTATTTTTCCACACGTCTTTCTAAGGATCAGAGCACATAATAATACTTAAGCTTACACTTTACGATTGTTGCGTAAGAGAGGTACAAGTACGTCGAGATGGATCACGTAACGCTGCGGGAAAGTGCTCTCAAGTATGTAACTGGCCTTAAATAGACGGATAAAAAGTACTATATACCGAGATAGAGTTGCGACAATGTAGAACTTTAAAGCCTTATCAATAAGCCCGGTTTTCGAATGACGCTAACGATGATACGTTTGTGTAAAAAGGTACCAGAGCGCGTTGTTTTTATGAAGGTTAATGTTCGATAAAGGTGAACGTACAGTAAAATAAAATCCGGTCGAATTTGTTAGTGTTTCTTGTTACCTGAATAATATTCATATATATTTTTACTAACTTCCCATTTGAAAGTAGTTGTTGTAATGGGTTCGACTTTTGCAGGTCAACATTTAAGCACACTATTAAGCTTAGACGTACATTAAATACCCCATTGATATTTGATTTAATACGTCCAGCAATTTTTACAAAAAAAAAAAACAACTCGATTTTGCTAACTGTTACCAAGTAATAATCTTTGTTGGTCATAGGCAAAATTCTGTGTGACACTGTTAGTCACATAGGCAAATTCTGTGCGGCCTGTTCGTGCGGCCATAGTCAACTTTAAATATCAATATAGGTTGCTAATTTGATTGCGCTGCGGTAGTAGTCGTGTCTGCGACACTGCGACGAAGCGTACCTTTGATATGACTACATAAGCGTTCAGCGAACAGGAATAATTTACGACTTTATTTTATATACTTCAGTAATTTTCTTTTATAAACCTACTTTATGAATTGATACATAAGTACTTCAAGAATGCGCCGACTATCACAAATGAACCAAAAAATTTGACGGTACGTACTACACTGGGTGGATTCATGAAAAACTTCGAACTAAACTTTAACTAACCTTAACAAAAGTAGGAGATATGAACCGATTTAAGCGAATCATTATTTATTAAATTAGGCTATACTTCAAGTGTGGTCTAAAAACTCTTTGGAAAAAGGGTATGAAATTTTTATCCTTTTATTTAGAGGATAGGTCTAGGTTTTTACCTCTAGATTTATATTTATATGTATATTGCTCAGTAAACTTTTAATAAAAAGTAAAAATTAAAAATTAAAACGAAGTTATTAAATTATTTAAAGTAACTTGAGAATATTTTTTGCTAATACATCGAAACCTTTTTTATAACTGTTATCAGATGTTATATGATAAATAAAACGAATTTTCAATATTTAAATATAAATTTAATAAATAAAATAGATTTATTATGACGACATTCAGCGCAGTGTGCGCCTACACTAACTCATACGGAACTGCCTACAGGCGGACACAGGCACTAAAAATGTCGCTCTGCGATCCACTTTCCTCCGCGTCAATGTATGAAAGTTAATGCACTGTCGTAACAGTAACCACTCATCTCATCGATATTACTTCTCTCCTGTTATCATCGACTGCATCAATTTGCAACAATTTAAAATAATTTGACGGATATAGTATTATTCAGAAATTCTTTTATTCAAACGATTACCGTAACACTGGTCTACTATGGCCACTATGGCCAAAAAATACGCATCGTATGTATCAAGATGAAGACTAGATAGCCACGTTAACGGCATGGTAAAAATCAATGAACAAAACATTACTATCTCCGTGCATTTACATGAATAACCTAAAAGCATAAATAAATCTTAAATAATTCGACGTAAGAAATTAACATTAAATAAGTCAATTATATTATTCAAATCTCCTACTGTTTCAAAACTCACTTACCAGGATATTGTTTTTATACAACCATATGCCAAAATCTGTAGAAATGGACATAACGCATAAGTCGACTAGACTTAAATATTAAACCGTGTAAGTCCCGCCGGGTTTCTTGCTGGTTCTTCCCAGGACAGAGGTTTTTTTGCGAACCAGTGATAAAAGTAAATAAATGACTTTCAATAAGTACAATACATGTGTAATCTATATTGAATAAAAAGCGGCCAAGTGCGAGTCGGACTCGGCCTTTGAAGGGTTCCGTAGCAGCAAGTAACATTATTTACTTACGCACCTTTTACAGATTTATTATTAGAAAATAATGGCCCACGGTTTATGCATAAGGTTTATGTTTATGAAATTAAATGTTTTATTTTTTATTTTTATATTTGAGTTCATTGAATGAAAGGGAAATTGCGGTTTCCGATTTATGACGTATTAAAAAAAACTACTTACTAGATCTCGTTTAAACCAATTTTCGGTGGAATTTTACATGGTAATGTACATCATATATTTTTTTTAGTTTTATCATTCTCTTATTTTAAAAGTTACAGGGGGGGGGGGGGACACACATTTTACCACTTTGGAAGTGTCTCTCGCGCAAATTATTCAGTTTAAAAAAATGGTTTGATGAAAAAATTTTTATTGAGTTTCAGTTCTAAGTATGGGGAACCACCAAAATTTACGGAACCCTAAAAATGATTCTATTCTATTCTATAAATTCTCACATTTGTCATAAACGTATTAGATTTATATAATATTTTACAAATAGTTTTAATTAATAAAGATTTAATTTTGATTACATTAAATTTGATTTCAATATTATAACAATATTATTATGTATATATAGACTATAAGCATTAAGTCCACAAACTGTAGCTATTGAGAATCTGGCCTTCATGTAACTGTATATTAATAGCATATTACTTTCAGTTTCCCCTTTTTGAAAGTCACTTCACTAAACATAAATATCTATCAATACTTCGCTAAACATAAAGTTGTGGTTACTTGTATGAGAACGAACATGTAGCACGTAACTCTCACAGTGTTGAATTGTATTTTTGTCTATGTTGTGTATCATCTGTTGGCGGTTCAAACAAAAAAGACGAGTTTCAGATCGGAGAAAAAATGGAATGGAGCTTCATCATCATTACAGCCTTTCATAAGTCCCCTGCTGAACATAGGCCTCCCCCAAGGAATGCCACAAAGCACGGTCCTGAGCCACCTGCATCCATCGACTTCCTGCATGTCTTACCAGGTCGTCACTCCATCTCGTGGGGAGTCGCCCTACATTTCGCCTACCGCTATGAGGCTGCCACTCTAGAACTTTTCTTCCCCATCGGTTGTCGGATCTTCGAGCTATATGGCCGGCCCACTGCCACTTCAGCTTACTAATCCGTTGGGCTATGTCGGTTACTCTGGTTCTACTGCGGATATACACATTTCTAAGTTTATCACGCAGATGAACCCCGAGCATAGCCCTCTCCATAGCTCGCTGAGCGATCCTGAGCTTCCTTATACGGCCAGCAGTGAAGGACCACGTCTCAGATCCGTAAGTCATCACTGGCAACACGCACTGGTTGTACAATTTCGTTTTAAGGTTTTGAGGTATGTCTGACGAGAAGATGTGTCGTAGTTTCCCGAAAACTGCCCAGCCGAGCTGAATCCGTCGATTGACCTGTCGGTCGAAGTTGGACTTACCTAGTCGCACTATTTGTCCCAGGTAAACATACTCGTCAACAATTTCGAGCTTAGTGCTCCCAACAACTACCGGCATAGGTGTGACATGGACATTAACCATGATCTTTGTTTTGTCCATGTTCATCCTAAGACCTATTCGTTGGGAGACACTATTGAGGTCATTGAACATGGCGCTTAGGTCCTCCAGTGATTCTGCCATAAGGACTATATCGTCAGCAAATTGAAGGTGAGTGATGTACTCGCCATTGATGTTGATACCGTATCCTTTCCAGTCCAGAAGCTTGAAAACGTCTTCCAATGCAGCGGTGAAGAATTTCGGGGATATGACGTCACCCTGTCTTACACCTCTCTGCAATTGGATAGATTTCGTACTCTGGTTCTGTACTCGGATAGCCATCGTAGCTCCATTGTACAAACACTTCAGCACTTCGATATACCGACAGTCAACTTGGCACCGCTGAAGGGACTGCAGCACCGCCCAAATTTCGACGGAATCAAAGGCTTTCCCCATAGTCCACATACGCCAGACATAGTCGCAAATTGTACTCCTCGAACTTCTGTACAATTTACTGAAGTATGTGGTCTATGGTGCTAAAGCCCTTTCGGAAACCGGCTTGTTCGGGAGGTTTGAAGTTGTCAAGTCTGCGCACGAGACGATTCGTAATGACTCTCGAAAACAGCACTTAGACGCGGCTCAGAAAGGAAATCGGTCTGTAGTTCTTCAAGAGAGCGTTGTCACCTTTCTTGAAGAACAAGACCACCGCACTTCTGCTCCACGCCTCCGGTGTAACGCCACCATGGAGGACGGAATTAAAGAGCTTCTGAAGGACTTCAAGTACCGGTTTTCCACTCGCTTTCAGAAGGTCCGCTGTAATTCCATTCTCGCCTGGGGCCTTGCCGTTTTTAAGGTGCTGGAGAGCCATTCTAATCTCGCTCAGACTGACGTCCGGGATATCTTCGGAATAGTGTCGGATAAGACTCGCTCTTGGATCGTTACTCACACTTGCGTGTGGCTCCAACGATGACGTGTACAGGGGCCTATAGAATCTCTCAATCTCACTCAAAATCTCAGGTGTCCCGGAAACGATGCTGCTACATTCGGTCTTCAGCTTTGACAGTTGGCTCTTTCTGGCAGACAGATCTCTGGCAAAGACTTTGGAGCCTTGGTTTCGCTCGATCGCTTCTTCAATACAAGCTGTATTGAAGTTGCGTAAGTCCCGCCGCATGCATTTGGAGATCTGTCTGTTCAGTTGCCTGTATGCTGTCAAATCTGTTGAAGAATGTAGCTTCATCTCCAGTCTAACAGCCATGAGATTGAGCGTGTGATCGGAGAGTTTTTGTGTTCATCTGTGGCGGGTCTTGCAGAACTTAGCTCCGACCGCATGGACAGTTTCCACGAGCTTTTCATTCATATCGTCCACTTCATTACAGTCTTCTAGGCACTGAAAACGGTTTTGTAACTCGAGCTGAAAGGTTTCGGGACTTTGGAACAGAGCACGAGGGGGACGGAGCATTGACTTCATTAGACGAGACCTCTCCAACTTAACGTTTAAATTCAGTGTGCCTCTAACCATTCGGTGATCACTACCAGTTTTCACCCTCGCGATCACGGAGACATCACTGAACAGTTGTCGTCTGGTCGTCATAATGAAGTCAATCTCAGTTTTTGTGGAACCGTCGGGGCTCGACCAGGTCCACTTCCTGTGGGGCCGCTTCTGGAAGAAAGAGTTCATCATAAAGAGTCCCTCTTTCTCCATGAAGTCAGCCAGCTGCTGGCCCCTTGGGTTCCGTTGCCCTATTCCAAATTTCCCTACTTTCAATTCACCGTTCTCTCTTGTGCCTAGATTTGCGTTGAAGTTTTCCATTAACACCGTATAGTGGGTTTTGGAGGAATGCATGGTTCTAGAGATATCCTCATACATTTCCTCCACCTCCTCATTGGGGTGTGCCGAGGTTGATGCGTAAACCTGTATGACCTTCAGCGAATACCGTTTGGTGATTCTGAGTATAAGGTACGCAACCCTCGTCGACACACTCCCGATCTTTACAACGTTGTTAACGAGAGACTTGTGGACGATAAATCCGACACCTCCTTGGGACAGATGGTCGCCCTCCCGGTGATAGAGCAAGTTGCCGGATTCGAGGATTACCGTGTCCTCCCCCTCTCTTCGGACTTCGGATAATCCTATAATATGCCAGCGTAACTTGTCTATCTCTTAAAACACAAATGAACCCACAGGTTACTGAAGCAAATTCCATGATAAAATACACAAGTAAAATTTAGCATAAAATTAGGCTTAACTCTACTGTGTTTCGTATGGTGAGTGTAAAGAACCGGATGCCCTTTTTAATGGAAATGAGGCATTCCATCTTCGCACTCAGTGGTTACAACACACCTGCATTTTGATTCTTAAACGAGAATACGTGTAAATGAATATGAGCCACAGCATCTACTTACCATCAGGAGGACTGTTCTATAAAAAGAGCAAGTTAATCAGACCACCTTAGCCAAAAATAAGGTGTAAAATTGCGACAGAAGTGCCCGTCTCTTAAACAACCGCAAACCCAACATCCCATTATTCGGATTTGACGAAATGCTAGGCAAATAACACCGTTAGTACAGTCTTTTTTGTTACAAGTCCCTCATAAACATGGAACTAATAAGTTCCAGACATACATAGTACTTTTCTGCCATTCGGTCTTAATCATAGTTGATCTCTATATATATTTACAAATATACATATATTCTTGCTGATTCTTCTCAGGACAGAGGGTTTTTTCGAACCAGTGGTAAAGTAAAAAATGACTCAATAAAAATTGCACATCTGATCTATATTGAATAAAAAATTATTCTTTGAAATAATCGGCCAAATTTGCAGAGAAGGTGCGGAATAAGAAATATAGGCAAATGATGAGGAAAAGTAATTAAGAGAATCTCTAACATTTTGTTCTTTTTAATTGATTTTACTGCGCACGCACACATTCGTAAGGGTCGATCGGTAGCTTGGCGTGCTCAGCAGAGCGGGACAGTATTTCATGCCGGCTCAACGCCTGCAACTTTACAAGGCGCAGGTTCGGCCTCACATGGAATGCTGTTCCCATCTCTGGTCTGGGGCTCCTCAGTGCCAGCTCCTTCCACTTGACCGTATCCATCGCAGAGCGGCTCGAATCGCCGACGACCGAGTCCTTTCCGATCGGCTCGATTCATTGACACTGCGAAGAGATGTTGCTTTCCTTTGCATTTTCTTTCGCATCTACCACGGGGAGTGCTCTGAGGAATTGTTCGGATTAATCCTAGCCGCCAAATTTCACGAACGCACATCGCGGCAGAACTCCCGATACCATCCACACCATCTGGATGATTGGCGGTCCACCACTGTGTGATTTAGAAGATGTTTTCTTCCTCGCACAACTTCCTTGTGGAATAGTTTACCACCAGCGATTTTTCCGGACCGATACGACTTAGGGACCTTCAAGAAAAGAGCCTACTCCTTTTTAAAAGGCCGGTAACGCATCTGCAATTACCCTGGTGTTGCGGTTGTTCATGGGCGGCGGTAGTCACTTACCATCAGGTGAGCCGCATGCTCGTTTGCCCCCCCTCCTATAAAAAGGCAAAAACATTGTTGCCCATCAATCACATTCATTTTGGGATAATTTCGAATAAAAGTAGAAACCTTATTTACTCGTATTTAAAAAAATAATTACAGTATATCATTATTTATATATTTGAACTAAAGTTTAAAATTTGTATTTCCTCCTAAATTTTAGATTGGACCGATTTTGAAGAAATTTTTTGTGTTTGATTTTCCTGGATGGTTTAGATTCACGATTGAACCCAGTATGTGGCTCGCAAGATTCACAGAGAAAAATCACCCGTGAGAAGCCGGGGCGGTTCGCTAGTATTCTTTATAGAGTTAAAAGTGCAATAAAACAAAAGGCCACTCTATAGCTTGCACCCTATTCTAACGTAGCTCATTTAAACGAGTCGTACGAATAGTTAGGAAACTACTGCTTTTAACCTCCAACATCTTTTGAAGTATTATACTTGCTGTCTTAGAATATTTTATTGTACTATCTAGTTTGAAATAGGTCAAACCTTAGAATATTTAAACAAAAAATGTTGCTATAATAATAGGGCTTTTTAACTTGTTGTTGTATGGTTTATTTAGTAACGGTTACATGGCGGAGTGGCTTAGTAATTAGTTGCGGCGCACGGAATAAGTATTTGTATATTTTATAAATAATTCTTTCGGATAATTTTTGTCCTTGTAAAATTCATGTATGTAAACTGCCTCTACGGTACAGGAGAAATACTTGTGTGGAGGTAACTTTTTTAAAAGAGATGGATAGAATTCCAAGTCTGACCCTATGATCACTTGGCAATTAAAAAGCCTCTCAATATTCGTAGCGATACAATGAAGCCAATATAATTATAGGCTGTAGGCATTCCATATTAGTTCTCAGAGGTGACAACGAATATGTACTCTCATTTTTTTAAGTTTTGTTGAAGTTGGTTGCAGATGTCTATGGTCTATGAGATGGACTGTCAGCTAGTTTGTAACTTCCATTGAATGAAAAAAACTTTTATATAGAAAAATGTGATAGTTATATGAGAAAGTTTGCTTGTATATTCGTGAATCAATCACGTAAAACCTTCTGAATAGATTTTGAGGAATCTGTATTTTTGTATAAATACTTTTAAGCCTATCTCAAGGTACAGAATTTTAATCCATGGTGCATTCGTCAGTTTTTAATCAACCGCGAGCGAAGCTGCGGGTAAAAGCTAGTATAACATGGTCTATTTGTTCGTTATCAAGTGACGGCACACCAGTCTCCTATGGCATTTCGAAGCCGACGCAAATGTCCGGTGCTCACCTTGTGCCACTTAAAGACGTGTCCGCGCCACAATAACATATGAAATATTATAGGCTAATAATTTTAATTGACAGGTATCGAACAAATTTTATTTTTATTCACTGACGAAAACATATGTTATGAATAGTCTACGAGCGTGTTGACCTCTTGCTTATTGTATCAAATATTGGCCCAAATGTAATTATGTAATATGATACGTAATAAGAGATATGCATAACGTTGTTAGGCAAGTTGACTTTCTGGAGTCTTTAATTGAAAACATAGTGCAGCTATATTAGTAGTATAGTTGTAGCACGAATGGGTCGGCACGACCGGGGAAGGACCACGCTCTCATAAAATACCAGCGTAAAATGGCAGCTTGACACTGCTGTTTCGTATGGTGAGTGTAGAGAACCGGAGACCCCATTTTACTGCAAAAGAGGCATTCCATCTTAGTCCTCACGGGTGCCGACGCATCTGAATTTTGATTCTTTATTGAGGATAAATGTAAATGTCTATGGGTCACAGCAACCACTTATCAGCTGGACTGTGTGCTCGTTTGTCACTCTATCCTATAAAAAAAAAACACGATCAATGGTTAAAACCTTTTATAATTACGATGAATTTAACGACGCCCCATATTATTTATTTATATTTGTAATTAACTTTATTGTTCTAACCAATAAAAGGTTACGAAGAACGGACTTAATGCCAGTTGGCAGTCTCTGCCAGTCAACGCATGGCGTGGTGAGAAATTAGTGGCAGGTGATTCAAGTAACTAAATATGTTAAAATCCAGCAAACAAGCCGTTTAGGTTACCGATACCGTTACCGCCTATTAAAGTCCACTGCTGAACACAGTCCTCCGCACAGATTGCCTCATAGAGGGGATTTGCCATAGTTACCAAGTTCTGAGTTACCATCTCCTGATTTGTTTCCCTCTGTCGCCTCTTACGACACCTACAGGATTATATTGGGTAGTGGATATTTTTACACCGCTACCACACGGCACGGTTTAGGTTGCGAAACGTGCCAAACAGTTAGACATCCATACATAACATGCACTTGATAAACATCACCCTCCTTCTGGTGCAGTCGGGTAAAAAAATGGACATTGATATATTAATATTTCCAGCTGAGTTATGTTACATGACTTCTCGTTGATTTTATTATTTTTTATAATATTCTTATCAGCGTTATCGCCCTCTTGTAGTACCATACGCTCACCAGATGTCGTTAGTTGGGACTGAGGTGCACTTATTTTTTACGCAGATGGTCACACAGTGTCGTCGTTATTAAGTTGCGATTTAATTATTAGTTTTTCAGTTTCTAGAGTTTGTATGAGTATATACACAAAACAATGCCTCAGTGCTGTATTTTTTAATTTTAACACATTTTTTTTAAATTCTTCTACCTTTAGGAATATCCGTTGTTTGGTTTAGCCATTTCAAATCTAATTAATTAAAAAATATATGTGGATTATACGTGGTGGAGACCCGCTGCAGTTATATTATGGTTGTAACACCAATGAGTCGCCTCAACCATTGGTTTTCTGTGAGGACCACGCTCTCACAGAATACCAGCGTGAAATAGCAATTTAATGCTGTTGTGTTTCGTACGGTGCGTGTAGAGAAACGGAGATTCTTTTTTTACTGGAAACAATTTTCTAACAAATTAACTTCCTTCATAGCGTAAGTGGCGCCACCCTGGTGGCAGAAAATGTCGTGGATTAGTACAGCGGTGAAAATTTTATAACAATACTTTAAAGTTGGACTGGTCGGGGTGGCCTCAAGCGTTTGATTGTTTATTTTTGTCATAACATTAAAATAAAAAACAAGTCCGTAATATGTGTTTTTGACATTACCTAAAAATAATCGCCAGTGATAAGAGAACTGATACTTTCCTCGCTAAAATACTAAGTAAAGTCGCTCAGAGAGAAAATGCGACCAGCGCTCTTGGTACTATACTACGGGGCGAAGGACTGTCAAATAATGGAAGTTTTTAGTTTTAGTTTATTGCTTCCATGCAAAGGTGGAGATGGTTGTTAGTGATTTATAAATACGTATGATAGTATGGTTATACTTTTTACTTTTTCAGCTTGTCATCTTATTTAATAGGGGTGACAACGCATCTGAAACTTTTAATATTTAAGCCATTTATTATAATATATTTACTTATTTTGATGAACGTATCTGTAAGTGCCTACTTCCAATAACACCAACCATATTTACAATAGAACTCCGTTCTTGTTTTGTTGTTGCCCTAACTTCTGTTTATATAATTTAACAATTAATTAATTTACTAATTAATTAGTTCATTTATCTTATTTACAAGGTTGTTGAGAAAAAGTAGTTAGGCTTAATTCGATAGACAGTTGCGCGAGAAAACACTCGTCTCAAAAAACTTAGCGACTAACAATGATTAAGAAGACGTCTAATTATATTTTACTAATAAATATATGTCGTTGCGTTTGGTAGAAATTAATACAAATCCGAATATACCCATTTTTGCAATTGCCCAAATGTACCTTATATATACGAGTAATTTTATAAAACAAACAGAACTATTAGTGGTTAAATGTATTATTCACAAAATAATCAATGTTTTTTTTTTAATCACAGGCGCTGCGTCGGGACGCTATTTGGGCAAGGAAATTGGGCCTCTGTCGCAACTCCATCACGGCGTGCGGGGTACCGTATACGCCGTAGACTCACGCACGCTCTACCTTCACGACTTTCACTACGATGGCGAGGGACCAGGTAAGATATCTGAAACTATCGATATCTATAAATAGTTATCTGAATATTTGTTAATATATTATGTAAATATACGAAATATATATGTATCTACATTAATATATATATTGTATCGTAATATATTTTGTTACATATAAGTGTATTTATTTTAGTTTCTATTCTATTTTTTCTTTAGCTACACCTACTACAAATTCAGCAAATTCTCACCACTCCATCGGTTGACTGGTAGAGAATGCCTTCAGGCATGAATTCCGCCTTTTGTATTATTTTATTCTAAGGGATTGCAATAAAAAAATAAAAATAAATAAAAATAGTTATAAATTTTACAGTAGAGTGGTGTCGGCATGAAATAATTCACATCAGGTCATTTAAGTGTTGTGAAAGTCAACTATTTAAAATTCCAAGAAGTTCTTATGTTCAAAATTTTACGTTCGTCATTCAGAGGCGTAGGTAGAAACTGTAGACTCCATATGACACGGTTCTGATACAGTGTATGTTCTGATAGCTCAGTGGGTTAGCGCTCGCTGTAAATTTCACAGTACGCGAGCAACCCGAGTTCAATCCCCGTCGGCATCAATAAAATTCTTAATTGCAATTTTAAGAGCTGATTTACCACGTGCTCTGCGGTGAAGGAAAGTATCGTGAGGAAACCTGCATGTCTTAGAAATAAAATATATATATATATATATATATATATATATATATATATATTTCGAAGACATGTGAAGTCCGCCAACACGCATTGGGGTAGCGCGGCGGACAGGCTGTAACTTTACTTTTTTATTTATACTACAATGCTAGACGTAAAAGGCCTCTGCCTCGAATTTTGTGGGCAGCGGGGCGGCAACGCAGACCCGTTCTCGAAACCGTTTACGTGGTAGAGCCATTCTGCATCTATATTAATAGTATAGTTGTAGCACGAATGGGTCGGCTCGACCGGGGAAGGACCACGCTCTCACAGAATACCAACGTCAAATAGCAGCTTAACACTGCTGTGTTGCGTATGGTGAGTGTAGAGAACTGGAGACCCTTTTTACTGGAAAAGGGGCATTCCATTTTAGTCCTCACGGGTGACAACGCATCTGCATTTTGATTCGCAAACGAGGATAGATGTAGATGTCTATGGGCAACAGCAACCACTTACCATTAAGTGAACTGTGTGCCCGTTTGTCACCCATTCCTATAAAAAAAATAAGGGTAACAAAAGAGCACACAGTCCACCTGACGGTAAGTGGATGCTGTGGCCAATAGACATCTACATCTATCCCCCATTAAGAATCGAAATACTGATACATTGTCATTTCCTAGGATTAAGGTGGAAAACTCTCTTTCCAGTGAAATATCAACACTCACTATAATACAAAACATAGCACCATCCATTTTACTCTGATATTTTGTGAGAGAAAATTTCCGGGGTAATTGTAGCAAAATAGATGGTAGTTAGTTGCTTAAAAGCGATTTTGTAGCTGTTACATAATCTGTTTAACTCTTGTAATCTATTCAAAGCGCACTGCAGTTAAATTTGGGATTTCCTCACACTCGGCTGCAATTATGATTCTGTGTTTGCTTGACCGAGTATTCCGTGCGATGTTGGTTTCAAATGTGCATTCAAATATTTGTTAATGTAATATAATTTGAACATGAAACTTGTGAATCCTGAATATTCAACAACTTAATACGAGAATGTAATATTGACATTAAGTTTGTAGAATTTATATTCAAATCTTGGATGTTAAGTTTAAATGTCAGGGTTTAAGATCTTTTCTATTTTCGTTATTAGTTTTTTTTACTTCTTTAACGGCCCATTAATGTCATTGACATGGTATGAGGACTTTGTCGTTACACTTTTACAAAAGGTATACAAAAGGTGGACTTTAGGGTATTGTTTCAAAGTCAATCTTGGGCGTAATATGATAATGAGGTATGTACATTATATGTAAATAATATGGAAGTACCTATATGGTTATATTTATTTTAATTTGATACGAAATGGGAAATACTTGCACGTTTCTACACACACCCACACACACACACATAAATGCACTGCTAAAAAAATGCCTCCTAAATGCCTCCCCCGAGGAATGTCTCAAAGCATGGTCGTAAACCACCTTCGACTTACTGCATCTCTCACCAGGTCTTCACGTAAGACAGTTGCCGCCTTACCCTTCGTTTACCGGTACGAGGCTGCCACTCGAGAATCTTTCTTAGATCTAATGTCTATAAAAGTGTACAACAAACTGCAATTAATATAAAAAAAGAAAATAAGTTTAGTAAATTTATTAAATTAGTAAAGGAGTTACATCTTAATAAAGCTTATTGTACGGTCAATGAGTACTTCTCTACATAGTATAAAACAAAGTCGCTTCCCACCGTTTGTACTCTGAGATTTTTTAAACTTTGCAACGGATTTTGATGTGGTTATCATAAATAGACATAATGATTCTAGGTAAAAGTTTATATGTATAAGACATGCATATTATCACAATATATAAAAATTACGTGTCACATTGCTTGTCCGCGATGAACTCCTAAACTACTGAACTGATTTCAGTAAAATTTTGCACACTGTGTGCAGTTTGGTCCAACTTGAGAGATAGGATACTTTTTATCTCAATAAGTGACCATCAATTTTTTTTATTGCTAATTTCAGGAGTTTCTTTAGGAAAG
This sequence comes from Parnassius mnemosyne, assembly GCA_963668995.1. Classification (NCBI taxonomy): domain Eukaryota; kingdom Metazoa; phylum Arthropoda; class Insecta; order Lepidoptera; family Papilionidae; genus Parnassius; species Parnassius mnemosyne. Next base: position 34,285,768 of record CAVLGL010000090.1, on the reverse strand, counting down.
CAAATGATCGTCGGAAAGGGCAGAACAACGTCTGCCCGGTCAGCTAGTACATTATATAATTGTTCTGTCTGTGTTTATGTGACTGAACTCCTAAACGCCTGGACCGATTTTGATGAAATTTTGTGTGTGTGATTAAGTTGATTAGAGAATAGTTTAGATTCACAATTGAATCCGGTAGGTGGCGGTGTTGACGAGATTCAGAAATCAACCATGCGGAGCCGGGGTAGATCTCTAGTAAAAGATAAAACGCTTTAGATGTCTGGCCTTCTTCTTTTCCATATTGGTATGCCTGAACGTTCACATGCATCTTATGTGTATATTTGTGCCGTGTAATGTTTATACAAAGTTTTTTTGCAATAACCGGCCAAATTTGCAGAGAAGGTTCAGAATAAGTAATATAGGCAAATGGTGAAGAACATGTAATAAAATATATCTCAAACATTCTGCCCTTTTTATCTTTTAAATTCAAAATGTGTGGTAACGCATTATTTTAACTGATTTTACTGCGCACGCACACATTCGTGAGGGTCGATTGTTAGGCAAAAACGTTGTTGCCCATAAATTACATTCAATTTGGGATAATTTCAAATAAAAGTAGAAGCCTTATTTACTTATATTTTCAGTAACTGCAGTAAAGTTATATCATTATTTATATATTTGAACTTAAGTTTAAAATTTGGCTATCCTTTGAAAAATAACCCTGCATAGTTACAGTATCATATGTATGATTATTAAGTAAACAAATAAATAAATAAAAATGTCTAAACAATAAAGTGTATATAAATGTTTATGATATACACTTTATTGTTTAGACATTTAGATACCAAATAAAAATTAATTAGATATAGGTATAGTTTCAGTAACGTTTTGTAAATTTTAGATTTATTTTATGCTTTTTTCTGTAACCGCCATCGACGTTATACCACGGCCCTAAGGTTGACTGGCAGAGAATGCTTTTAGCATTAAGTCCGCCTTTTGTTCCTATATATAAAGTAAAGTTAAATAAAGAATAGATGAAGTCCATAGTAATTGATTAATATTTTTTTGTGTTCAGCGGCCTTTTTCTACGTGGGAACATCGAAAAGCGTGACCGCGACGGGAGCGATCCGACTACGAGACGAGCGCGGAGGCGCGGGCCCGTTGCGTCGGTACCGCGGCGAGGGCCTGACGCTGTCCCTCCCTGATGGAAAGACCCTACGCGATGTCACTTGGTTCTCTGTCTGGTGTGATGAATATTCGGTAAGAAGCCTTATTTTTATGAACTGCCCACTCTTGTCGTTGTCTTGTGCTCTCTCTCTCTCTCTTACTCTATAGAATAGAACAACTTTTGATTTCTTATATTTACGCGAATACTACAAATATAATAAAACTAATTTTACGGATTTTATAGAAGTCAACTTTAACGACTTTCACAATAAATTTTAATTTTTCCGACCGCGTGATAATGGGTGCTCTAAAGTACCCGAAACGTCGGGGATTAAAAAGTAAAAATTAAACGCGATGAAATCCGTAAAATTAGTTTCTTTTAAAAATATTTTTAATGCAATATGGATTCAACATTTATTGAAAGTCATCTTTTTACTACTGGTTAGGAAAATACTTCTGGGAAGAACCCGAAAAAAGCCTAGCGATATTGTATGTTTTTAAACATATATAACTTTACTTTAATTTTGGTACAATTTTTATGTGAATTTTAATAGAACCAGATCACCTCATTCCCAGGGTATATTTTCATTCATGTATTCCTTGATTTAATAATAACCCTTCTTGTACAATTTTAAGCTAGTTAAGCGTATACTTTGTTCTTTATATGAATTACTAATTCTGTGGAGTCTAGTAACTGGCATTACAAGCTTATGTTTGTTCCTTGTGTCTAAAGTATGAACATCCTTATTCTTATCAAAGCTCTTCATGTTTTTATGTACATACATTACGTTTTCATAAATATATTGCGATGCCAAAGTTAATATGTAGTCTCTCTGAATAGTTAAACTTTTCAGACGTCTCGCTTCTCTTAACGTACGTTATGTATTTTTAATTGGAGTAGCGATGATAAACGAGTATACAGTTCAGCTAGGGCTCTATTAACCTAAAAGTAAATTACGCATTTAATTAAACTAGTTTAACGGATTTTATCGCGTATATTAACTTATTTTATATTCCCAACATTTCGAGTACTTTACAGCACCTATGGCCATGGGGTACTGAAGTGTTGGTCGTACTTGAATTGTCGGGAATATAAGATTTTTTTTATACGATAGGGTGACAAACGAGCACACAGTCCACCTGATGGTAAGTGGTTGCTGTGGCCCATAGACACCTACATTTATCCTCGTTTACGAATCAAAATGCAGATGCGTTGTCACCCGTGAGGACTAAGATGGAATGCGTCTTTTCCAGTAAAAAGGGTCTCCGGTTCTCTACACTCACCATACGAAACACAGCAGGATTAAGCTGCTATTTTACGCTGGTATTCTGTGAGAGCGTGGTCCTTCCTCGGTCGAGCCGACCCATTCGTGCTACAACTATACTACTAATATAGCTGCAGCATGGCTCTACCATGTATATAATTTAATAAATGTATAAGTATATAAGTTAATAAATGCGATAAAATCCGTAAAAACTAGTTTCATTCATATGTGCAGTGTTCGCGTAAACGTGAGAAATAATTTTGAATGACGCTGTATACAATATGCATAATACGCGGCAAGATCCGTAATAAAGCTGTCCGTATATTTATATTATTATACTAGCTGTTCCTCGCGACTTCGCCCGCGTTTTAGGGTTTTTATGTTTTCGCGCGCAACCCTATTTCTTTTTCTAAAATAAAAGTAGCCTAAGTTACTCCTTAAGAAATTAGCTATCTACCAGTGAAAGTTCCGTCAAAATTCGTCCAGCAGTTTCGGAGATTAGCCGGAACAAACAGACAGACAGACAAAAATTTTAAAAATTGTATTTTAGTTATAAGTACCGTATTCACTTTCATATGCATTTGATAAAAAAACTGTAATTTTGACATTACAAACAGACACATATATTTTATTTATTTGTATAGATATACTATTTTTAAAGCCGTTAAAACTTCACGTACGTATAACATAAGGGCGGGGTGTCACGGACGTACAACTGCTTCGAGTTCAGCCAGTATAAGTTACAACATTTGTCTGGGTACTCGGGAAACTTGTAAACGATTGGAACAGGGTTTTGAACATAATATAATAAGGCTTTTTTTCTGAGGAAAATCCTTTTGTATTTATTATTTGCATTCTCAGGTAGTTGTACACCGTGGTATTATTAAATAAAACGACAATTATTTAACTCGTATATCGTTACTTTTTATTTAAAAGTTCTAACCTACATATACATATATGACTTTGTCCTAGACTAGACATTAAAAATATAATATTATATTTATATATATTTCTATGTTCAAGAAACGTTCCGTTCTCCGTAATGATCCGTTTTATTACATACGATGTGCATGTTAATATAATCTATATTACAAAACCATTCAATCGCAACTTAGTACGACTTCGAATGAAAAAAAACTTTAAACAGTTTATTATATCGGTTGAATTTTGTTTTAAAAAAGGGGTTTGCATGCACTTGATAAATTGCATAAAGGCTCGTAAAAGAAAACGAAGCGTTTTTAAATGTAGAAACCTTGCATTACATACATTTAGCGGTATTAAAATGAAAAATACAAATACTTGTACCGTGAGTTCGAATCCGTTGCCCTCAGCGTCGCAATTTAATGTTAAACCACTGCGTCATGGGGCTCTTTCAACTATTTCTATATAAATTAGTATTAAAAATAATAAAATTATTTTCATATAACGCTTCTTGGCGTTAGGCGTTAGCGTCAGTGGCGGTGTAAGAAAATCCACTACCCAATATCGTCCCGTGGGTGTCGTAGTCCAGTTTCCCTCTGTCGCCTCCTACGACTCTCATTGATCGATATGGACAGACAGGACAGAGGTTTTTCCGAATCAGTGATAAAAGTACAAAATGACTTTCAATAACGATAACTTGTAATCTATATTGAACAAAAAATGGTTATATTATGTTCCATTCTATTCTGTTCAGTTCTTTTCCATTCCGTCCCGTTCCACCCAGGTCTGTTCTGTTTCGTTATATTCTGTTATATTTTATTCCGTTCTATTCAGTTCCATTTTATTCCATTCAGTTCCATTCCATTCCATTATATTCAATTCAATTCCATTCTGTTCTATACTATCCTATTTTATTTTATATTATTCTATTCTTAGATCGCCGTTTGTCATCTTTACTTTCATGAAAAATACTTACAAACATTTTTCTAATAAAAAAAATAGTAGGATTTACTGACAATGTGTACAGAATAAATTGTAATTAAGATGATGTTTACAGGTGAATTTCGGCAGTGTCAACATCCCCGCCAACTTCGACTATCCTAAGCCAGCCAAGTTGAATGCGTTGCGTGGTGTGCACGGTGTCTCGTCTGAGCCTATCGTCGTGGTGGACGCGCAGACTCTCCTCATTCCCAACTTCTCTTACGACGGAGAGGCGCCTGGTGAGTAACGTTTTACATTTAAATATTCAAGTTTTTTATTACTAAGTGCTAGGTAGCATGTATCGGTAGATATATGAATGTAAAGGAGGTGAGAGAGGTATGTCAGGATCATGTCAAATGTCGTCCGTAGTCTCTACCTGTCCATATAGATGACAGGCGTGAGTGTTATGTTATGTTTATGGTAGGACTCTTTTTTGCCTAGTTTTCTGTGTGGGTTGGTAATACCCTTTTGCCTATTACTGCTATTAATATGTTTACTATTGTGTTCCGTTGTAAAAGGTATAGAGAACAAACTAGTTACAGGCTTTGAGTGACAACGTATCGGTATCATTCGTTATTTGGAGTTGGTTGTGGATATATGGGCTACAGTAGCCACTTACTCTCAGGAGGATCGAAAGTGCTGGATTGAATAAATGACGGATAACAAAACAGTTAACGTCATGTAAAATTCTTAGAGCGGCGACAAAAACCAGCGACAAATGTACGACACGTTTGGTATTGTGATCGTCCCCCTGCACTCGTTACAAAGGCAGACTTAATAGATTGATAAATACCAGAACACTAGCGTGAAATTACAGCTAGTGCAATAGCAGTGAATAACAGCTTGATGCTCTTTTAACTGGAATCGAAAAATTCCATCTTAGTTATCAGGAGTGACAGTGCAAGTGTGTTTGTGACGCCATGACAGCGCCGCCACAGTGCATTAAGTCGTCGTCGTCCTAACCTACCTCCTACAGGGTAAAGCGGCGTAAGAGAATCCATCATCCCATTTCATCCCATGGGTGTCATAAGAGATGTCTATTGAAATGCCAAAACGATGTTACGACTTCCGAAAAATGGTGGTATAACCATTTCTTTGAAAATCTCCAGACCGGCGACGAGGAGCAACATCAAAGTTACGGGATATGTCCCGTACAGTTGTGCGATCGTTAAATTGCCTGCCAAGCGTGAAGATTAAAGAAATGCTCCCTACAAAGGGATAGGCTTTTATAAATGTCCAGTAGTGGACTTCGGGCTGATGATGAAGAAGATGAACTTATCACATGGAAAAATTATGCGATAAATCTCGAACACCAATTATCACTTTCCCGATAAATATAATCTAAATACAAAGCCACGTTATAGCCAAGCTCATTTTACTTAAAACATTCTAATGATTTCAAAGTAATATTAAAATGAGACCCTTCACAATTACGACGTAAGCCATCCGTCGCGGAGTAATGGCGGGCGTTAGAAAGCAATCTTGGCGAAGGCGACGCCGGTGGCGCGTGTCGCTTAGCTAACTACAACGAACTCGTACCAACACCGAGAGACGAAAACACGACAAGCGTGGGGTCATACTGTTAGCTACGATAAATAAATATAAACTCGCACTTTATCTATATGCCGTACGCTGCAGCAATGCTACGGTTGTAGAACGAATAGGTTCGCTCGACCGGGGAAGGATCACGCTCTCACAGAATACCAGCGGTAAATAGAAGCTTAATGCTGCTGTGTTTCGTATGGTGAACTTTGGTTCTTAGCGTGGCCTTACTCAGAATGAAGACCCGACTTGATAAGATATGCAGGAAGTTAATGGATACATGCTTAGGACTATATCTTGTGGTGTTAGTTCGGGGTGGTCTATCATCAGTAATCAAATCAATCAAGGAGTTCTTGACAGAAAAGTAAGTTTTTATGAAATATGGGTGACAACGCGAGCAAACAGTTCAACTGATGGTGAGTGGAAGCTATGGCCAATAGCAATCTAAATTTATCCTCGATTAAGAATATAAATGCAGATACATTGTCACCCCTTTAGGACTAAGATGGAGAGCCTCGTTTCCAGCAAAAAGGTTCTTAGGTTCTCTACACTCACCATACGAAACACAGCAACATTAAACTTTGCTTTTTAAACAGGTATTGTGTGAGTGCGTGGTCCTTCCCGGTAGAGTCGACCCATTCGTAATATAAAAAAAGATAACACTATAAAAATAGTAATAGTAAATATAAAACTTTAAAGCATATCAGTGAAGAGTGTATATTACAATAAATTCGAAATACTAGACTCTAACACTATGTACTATAGATTATTAGAATAAAAAACGTGTGTGTGTACTTATGTACGCACGTAGAAATTTATACTTCTTTAGCGTAACAAAACAAAAATAACTAAAAATAACTACCTTAAATATATTTATCAGTTCCCACGAAAACTTGAGAGACAGTTACCCAATGAAGTTGTCGCTTTGAGGTGTCAGTGTGCGCGCGCATCGTAAAAAAATCACTATCACAATTTTTCCCAAACGCCCCAAAAGTAATAAAACTTCAAAAAAATAAAATAAACTTGTTACGTGTTAATTTATTATTACATTAAAACGCCAGACCATTGTATGAGATGTATGTTAAGTAAATCTATAATGGAATCAAAGTCTTGTTTACAAAAATCTTCTTAGTGTAGTTATTATATGAAACTCACACAACTCGCTGTTACTAACACCACACCCTTATCAGATTGTGGACTGTTCACTGCGACGCTATGGTGACGTTGTATGTGAATTAAATTATTTCGTTGTGGTGTTACGCTTTGTGACAGTTTCACATTGTATTTAACGTAACAGTTGCAGTACGTGTATATTACATCGCAAATTCTGAGTTAGAATATTAACTAGAATCAACATTTTTGTACAAATAAAAACAAAAATAAGTTTTCATAACGTTAGAGTTATCAAGAGTTATCTAGTGTTATCTAGATGTTTATGTTTTCAGATTATACGTAGTAGAGCCACGATTGTTGTCTACATTTTTTTATAGGACTAGGGTGACAAACGAGTACACAGTCCACCTGATGGTAAGTGGTTGCTGTGGCCCATAGACATCTGCATCTATCCTCGATTACGAATCAAAATACAGATGCGTTGTCACCCATTCCATCTTAGTCCTCACGACTAAGATGGAATGCCTCTTTTCCAGTAACAAGGGTCTCCAGTTCTCTACACTCACCATACGAAACACAGCAGCATTAAGCTGCTATTTTACGCTGGTATTCTGTGAGAGCGTGGTCCTTCCCCGGTTGAGCCGACTCATTTGTGCTACAACTATACCAGTAATATAGCTGCAGCATGGCTCTACCACGTACATTGTATCAAATACCAAGTAAATCATTGTTGTAGCATGAAATTGTCGGTTGGGGAAATACCACGCTCTCACAAAATACCAGCGTAAAATAAAATCTTACAAGGCATTCCATCTTAGTCCTAAGAAGTAACAACGCATCTGCGTTTGATTCTTAATCGTGGATAAATGTAAATGTCTATGAGCCACAGCATCCACTTACATTTACGTGGAGTGTGTGCTCGTTTGTCATTCCTATTCTTTAAAATAAGATCTAAATGTTTTGAAACCCTTGTTAACGGTTCCCTTATTGTCTTTCAACCTTTTAGATTCTCATCATATATTTACCACAGTTGCCACAGTTGGTAGGCGGGTTAGCAACCGCAGTATTCTATTATTTTGAAACCTTTATACGTGGTAGAGCCATGCTGCAGCTATATTAATAGTATAGTTGTAGCACGAATGGGTCGGCTCAACCGGGGAAGGACCACGCTCTCACAGGATACCAGCGTAAAATAGCAGCTTAATGCTGCTGTGTTTCGTATGGTGAGTGTAGAGAACCGGAGATCCTTTTTACTGGAAAAGAGGCATTCTATCTTAGTCCTCACGGCTGACAACGCATCTGCATTTTAATTCGCAAACGAAGATAGATGTAGATGTCTATGGGCCGCAGCAACCACTTACCATCAGGTGGACTGTGTGCTCGTTTGTCATCCTTATTCTATAAAAAAAACCGCAATTGCTTTAACATAATAAATACACAAGAAATTAAATACTTAGGTATACCAATAGATAATAATCTTAAATTCAAAGCACACATAAGAAATTTAATCAAAAAGTCAGAAAACTTATTTCTTCTTCTTCTTTTAAATCATGGCTTCTCTTGAAAAAACTTACTTTTATTACAAAACTTACTTAGTTCGGATACTTAAGGCTGAGGTTGATCTGTGCTACATCATTTTTACAATTACGAGACACGGCGTCGGGATGTCGTAGAGGGATACATCTTCCATTTACAAAATTGGAAGACAACGCTGTTAGCGACGGAACACGAACATCCACGAGGTGATCTTCGGAGTGTGAAAAGAAACCTACTGCGACGTCACACCTTGCAGCAGGCGTAAGAAAAGGACAACAAAGAGTAGTATATGGTGTCTTTTAGATACATTGAAGAAATAATTGTAAGTACATTGCTGCGTTATTAACATAGTGCAATTATTGGATAAATTCGGACTTAGAAAAATTTCATGTTAAATTGCTAGAATTTTCTAAGTGTAGTGGACTTAGAATAGATTAAGAAAAATTGAACACACGGGGAACCTATGCCCAATTTAAAAAAAAATACAAACACTTAAAAAAATTTCGAAGCAAATAACATTGACTTAGAAAAATTTTATTGAAAAAAATTATAACCTACAAAATTTGAATTGAAACATGGAATTCATAAAGCTTCAGACAGAAATTATAAATCAATTGAATAAAGCTAAAATAAATTATAAGAAAAGTCCTAAAGAACGATTAACAGCTCGTAATATTGAAACCAGAATAAAATTAGCGGAAGAAAAATGGACTGAATTTTCAAGCAATCATTCTGCAATTATTAAAAGCAAGCAAGACGTATCAGCGTCAGACTACATTAAAAATGATCATTTTCAAGAAACAGAAATGTTTTATATTGATTTTATTGCGGAAATGAAAGAAAAATTTGACCAACTTTTGGAACAACCAAGAATTGTATATGATAAGCATATAATGTCATCTTCTAATGTAAAATTGCCTAAGATTTCGATTCCAACCTTTTCAGGACAATATTCCGAATGGATGAGTTTCAGGGATTTATTTGTATCACTCATTCATAAGAGTTCTATGGAAGATGTACAGAAGCTTCATTACTTGAAAGGATATTTGACAGGTGAAGCTGAAAAGTTATTGCGTCACATTCCTATTACAAATGAAAATTACGAACAGTGTTGGAAAATTTTACAAGATAGATATGACAATAAACAGTTTTTGGCAAATTGTATTTTGAAAAAATTTTTTAGTCAAAGGAACGTTACAACAGAGTCTGCAACTGCTATAAAAGAATTACTTGATAATACGACTGATACCTTAAACGGGCTTAAAAGCATTGGTATTAATACGGATTCTTGGGACTTAATTATAATTTATATTGTTTGTTCTAAGCTGGATCAAGAAACTCACAAACAATGGGAGTCGAGAGTAAGTGAAACTGTCTCTAGGTCAAAGGAACTACCATCTTTTTCTCAATTTAAAGAGTTTTTGGAAAATAAATACCATTCTTTGGAGTTTCTAGATTCAAAAGGTACAATAAAAAAGTTATCTAATCACAGCAATGTATGTAACATAAAAAATTCTAATGCACTTGTAAACCTTCATATCAATCCATCACCTTGTGTATATTGTAATGGTGATCATAGGATCAGTAATTGTAAAAGATTTTCAGGTTTACAATGTTTTGATAAACGTAACTTTGTCCAACAAAACAAGTTATGCTTCAATTGTTTAGGTAATAATCATTCAGTAAAACAGTGCCGTATAACCACCTCATGCCAAATATGTCGTAGACGACATCATTCACTTTTGCATCCCAAAAATGTAATCTCAATAAATGGCAATAATGATTCAGATGTATCTAGAGGGAAGGAGTCGGTAAAAACAGGACAGCCCACTAGAACAGCCTTACAACCAGAAACTTTAGAGGAATCTCATCAAAATATTGCAAGTCATTTCTTAAAGGAGCCTATTCATCATGTTTTACTAGCTACAGCTTTAGTGAACGTGAAATATAGGAATGACTATCAAACAATGCGAGCATTGATAGATCAAGGCTCGCAGGCCAGCTTTATCACAGAGTCGGCGGTACAGTTACTCGGGTTAAAAAAGACTAAGACAAATGTTATGGTTTCAGGTTTAGGAGCAGAAAAAAGTTTGGTCTCAAAATCTACAGTAGATTTGACAATTCATTCAAGGTACGATACAAATTCATGTCTACATGTGACAGCATATGTTTTAGAGAAGTTGACATCATACTTACCTTCTACTAATGTTGATCTCTTGCATTGGCCAGAGCTGAAACAACTCAACTTGGCAGACCCAAGTTTCCACAAACCTAATAAAATTGACATTTTATTAGGGGCAGAAGTTTATGCACTTATCATTATGGAAGGACTACTTAAATATCCCTCAGGATCTACAGTAGCTCAAAATACATCTTTGGGGTGGATATTAAGTGGACAGTTGCATTCTAATACACCTTACTGTAACGTAGTGAGTTTACATGGTGAAGTTCATCTCGATAGTTTAATTCGCTCATTTTGGGAATTGGAAGCCGAACCAAATTTATCTAAGACAATTTTAACGGAAGAGGAACAAAATTGTGAACGATTATATGAATCGACTACGGTAAGGGATAATGATGGCAGATATATAGTTCGACTTCCGTTTCGAAATGAACATCCATTATGTTTAGAAGGAAAATCAAAACAAATTGCGCTTCGTAGGTTTGCTTCTCTGGAAAAAAGGTTACAGAAGAATTCTGATATGAATGTAGAGTTTAAGAAAATTTTTGACGAATATTTGCACTTAAATCACATGGAGATAGTACCAAAAGAAGAATTAGATTTACCAGCTATTTACATACCATATCATGCTGTTATAAAAGAAGATAGGGAGACAACTAAAGTGCGTATAGTTTTTGATGCCTCATGTAAAGGCGTAAATGGAAAATCTTTAAATGATGATTTGAAGGTTGGCCCTAAACTTCAATCGAATTTACGCCATATTATCATGAGATGGAGAACTCATCCAGTTTGTTTTATTGCAGATGTTGTCAAAATGTACCGACAGGTTAAGGTAAATCAAAGGGATACTGATTTTCAACGCATTTTGTGGCGTGAGAATAGCGAGCAAGAGTTAAAAGAATACAGATTACTAAGATTGACATTTGGTACCTCTTCAGCTCCATACTTAGCAATCAAAAGTTTGATTCAGTTGGCTATTGATGAAGGACAAAATATACCTTTAGCAGCTGAAATAGTCAAAAGAGATTTTTATGTAGATGACTTAATGTCTGGATGTCAAAACGAGAAGGAAGCTACAAAATTATATTATCAGATTAATAAATTACTCAACAAAGGTGGATTTGAATTGCAAAAATGGTCAAGCAACAACGATACATTTTTGAATACTATACGGAATGAGAAGAAGGAAAATAGTGATCACAAAATTTTGGAACTAAAAGAAGACCCTGTAAATAAAATTTTGGGACTTACCTGGAATCGAAAAAACGATGAGTTTGAATATGCAGTCAGACTTCCACCGTTATCATTTCCAGTTACTAAAAGAAAGGTCATATCTGATATTTCACGTTTGTATGATCCATTAGGATGGATACAACCAAGTATAGTCAGCGCAAAGGTTTTTATTCAAAAGATGTGGTTAGAAAAATTAGATTGGGATGAAGAATTACCTCCACATTTTTTGAATTATTGGCTTACATATAGAGATGAATTATCCAAACTTACCGAGTTCAGGTTACCTCGTTGGATGAAATGTGAAAACAACAATGAGCTTGTTGAGCTACATGGATTTTCAGATGCGTCTTCATTAGCATATAGTGCAGTTGTCTACCTGCGAGTTATTGATAGTGATGGACAAGTCCATGTAAATCTGGTGACTGGCAAATCTAAGGTAGCTCCTAATAGTCAATTATCTATACCTAGACTTGAATTATGTGGAGCTCTTTTACTAACTAAATTACTTATAGAAGTTTCTGAAGTTCTGGGAATTTCTAAAAACCACTTGAAGGCATGGACTGATTCAGAAATAGTATTGGCGTGGTTAAGCTCTCATCCAAGTAGGTGGAAAACATATATCGGTAACAGAGTGGCGGAAATATTACAATATTTAGATCGTACTCACTGGTTTCATGTACAGTCAGAAGACAATTCCGCTGATTGCGCATCTCGTGGCATTGCTCCATCTGAAATCGCTTATCATCGACTTTGGTTAGAAGGTCCATCCTGGTTACGTAATAAGAAAATTGATTATCCTTTTTCTAAATTTGTGAATACAAACATAGAAGAAAGAATTGTAAAAATACACAGTGCAGCAGTAAATACTGTCGATGATCAGGATGCCATGTGGTATAAATTTTCTTCATTGATGAAACTGCTAAGAGTGGTTGCCTATTGTCGAAGATTCCTGAAAAAGAAAAAAGATATTAGTGCATATTTGAAAACAGAAGAAATAAAAGAAGCATTACATATAATGATAAAGAAAGCACAAATAAAAGAATTTAATGAGGAAATAGAAACATTAAAAAAGGGTAATTTTATACAAAAGAAAAGTAAACTTATCTCATTTAATCCATTCTTAGACGACAAAGGCATACTTCGCATTGGTGGACGGATTTATCATGCTACAGTCAACAGAGATACAAAACATCCAGCATTGATTCCTCACGATTCTTATTTAGCTGGGGTGCTCGTCCGTGAGGCTCATATTAGAACACTACACGGTGGACCTCAAGTAATGATCAATTACCTGAGATCTAAATATTGGATACTTAGAGATAAATCGCTTGTAAAAAATCATTTTCGAAAATGCGTTACTTGTATACGTTTTTCCGCTCAAAACCAAACTCAGCTGATGGGCCAGTTACCTCCGTCAAGAGTAAGGCCAAGCAGAGCCTTCTCATGTAGTGGTGTGGATTATGCGGGGCCGATCAACATAAGGGTTTCAAAAGGCCGAAGCAATCGATCATATAAAGGCTATATATGTTTATTCATTTGTATGGCTACTCGAGCAATTCATCTAGAGGTTGTAAGCGACATGAGCTCTGAAAGTTTTCTAGCAGCATTTAGGCGATTCACTGCACGACGAGGTCACTGCATGGAATTATTTAGTGACAATGGCACTAATTTCGTTGGTGCAGCTCGGGAACTCAAGCAACTTTTTAATGAAGAAAAGTCAAGAAACAGTAAAATTGGAGAATGGTTAGAATCACACGATACAAAGTGGCATTTTAACCCACCACAAGCTCCTAACTTCGGAGGTTTATGGGAAGCTGGCATAAAATCAACCAAATATCAATTTTATTGTAAAATAAATACTCATTTATTTTACAATAAAATTTACGAATGCTTTGATAAATGTGTCCCACTAAAAATGAGTAGTCTGACAATCAGCAGATACGTATACCCGATTTGGTACACTGCTGACATCATTAGGTTCATAAAACTAAAGCACAAATTTCACAAGCGATTCAAATCGAGCAATTTGCGCAGTGATTACGAAGAGTTCTCGCGATATAGGGCTATAGTTAAAACTGAAACTGAGAAGGCGCATAACCTATATCGAGACCGTGTGCAAGGACATTTAGCATCGGAGCCTAAAGCCTTTTGGGAGTATATAAGATTGCGAAAAGGTACATCGGGAAGTAGAAAACTATTGAAGGATAAAAAGGTTTTATCAGATAGTGAATGTGCTAGAGAATTCGCAAATTTTTTCCAGTCAGTATACAGCCAGGAGCCACCTTTGTTAAGCGCGACGGTGGCTGGTGCTGCGGCGGCGGGAGCAGCTGCGGGCGCATGGGCTCAGCTCGAGCCTCTGCGACCAGTTGATGTTCTGCGTGCGCTGGCGCACCTTCCTTCGAAGCGTTCAGTAGGACCAGATGGCATACCAGCCTTCGTATTTAGGGATTGTAGGACAGTACTAGTGAAACCATTGTTACGCATTTTCAATCTCTGTATTGAAAGCGCTACGTTTCCTGATCAATGGAAACTCACTAGAGTTGTGCCTGTACCGAAAGGTAGTGGGGGATCGACACCAAGTGACTTCAGACCCGTGGCAGTCTTAAGCACTCCAGCGAAAGTGTTCGAGACGGCTATTTACAACTGCCTGTACCCACAGATTAGTGCACAGTTGTCCGACGCGCAGCACGGCTTCCGCCCTGGGCGGGGGACAACTGGGAACTTAATGGAGCTGATGACGCATCTAGTACCCGCGGTTGATGCTGGCCTGCAAGTAGACGTAGCCTACTTCGACTTTAGAAAGGCTTTCGATACGGTCGACAATGATGTTTTACTTTGTAAGTTGGCTTGTGTGGGCTGCACACCTCGCACGCTATCATTTTTCACCAGTTACCTGCGAGACCGGCATCAGTTTGTTGATTGCAATGGGCACTTTTCTCGACCCTACCCTACTAGATCTGGTGTTAGTCAAGGCAGCAATCTAGGACCTTTGCTGTTTATTTTAATGATAAATGATTTGCCCAATGTAGTAAATTTTTGTACTTCATTACTGTTTGCTGATGATTTAAAATTAGTTTTAAAAATTAGAGATAAATATGATTGTGACTCTTTACAGCATGATATTGATAAAGTTTTAGAATGGAGCATAGATAATAAACTTTTTTTTAATATCTCTAAATGCTCAGTGCTGTCCTTTTGCCGCTCACGCGCCCCAATTCATCAGCCATACATGATGGACGGGAAGATGCTTCATAGAGTAACGGAGGTTAGAGATCTAGGTGTACATTTCACTGCAGAATTAAACTTTAGATCACATGTAAATAATGTATGTATAAAGGCATACCGTAATCTCGGATTGATAATGCGCCTTGCAAATAATTTCACTAATGTCGGGGCTCTGAGAGCGCTATACGATACACTCGTAAGGAGCCACTTAGAGTGTAACGCCGTCATTTGGGCTCCTCATGAAGCCAAATACAAATATATGTTAGAGCGGATCCAAAATAAATTTATTAGATTCTTATACTTAAAGCAATTCGGAGTGTACCCAGGATATCCCTTGTTGTATCCTACTCTTTTTTTACTTGGTATGGTAGGGTACTTCAAGCTCGAAGTCAGAAGAGAAGTCACTCTCGCTGTGTACGTGTTGAAGGTATTCAGGGGTAGGATACACAGCCCGAGAGTGTTGGAGATGGTGCGACTGAATGCGCCTGACGGAAGCGCGGGGCGTCGGCGGCGGCCGTCGTTACTGGCAGTGCCACACGCGCGTACTGCACTGATGCAGCAAGCACCGTTCACGCGCGCGCTGCGTGTGATCAACACCATGTCGGAGCGAACTGATTTATTTTCATGTTCGCTGAGTGAGCTCAGTAAAATGGCATATCATATTGTATCGTTGGCTACACTGTCGAATTAGGGTACTCACCCTGTAATGATTGTGTATGTTGTATGTGTGTGTAAATAAATAAATAAATAAAAATAAAAATACTTACATTTAAAAAAAACTTAAGACATGTTACAAACTGGACTTTGCTAAAAACTGTTTATACATTTTTATGCGAATCTATATTAACCTATGGTATTACTGTTTGAGGAGGTTCCTATAAAACACACGTGCTTGAATTGGAAAGAGCTCAATGAATGATTTTAAATGTTGCACTTTATAAGCCAAAATTTTTCTCAACTACAAGTTTATTCAGGGAAGTTAACGTGCTTACAGTACGGAAATTATATATATTGACTAAAATTTTAAAAACCACACTTGCACTGTGTTCATACGTAATTTACTACAAACCAGGAGAAGTTATGATGTATACGAAACGATACAAGCAAAATCTACTATTCGCCCAAAAGTTTTATAGGTAAAGAATAGGCAGGTTATATAATAAAGTTAATAGACAACACTAAATAAAATAAATATTTATTATCAAGCATATCAGCGTACTCAATACACAAATTACTATTAAAATGAACAACAATACAGCATATTTTAGCGAACATATATCTTTCGCAAAATAAACAAAATCATGTATTACGCTCAAATAATATGGGTCACCGGCAATAAATTACATTGAACACTCTAACTGTTGACTCGTGAAATTAAACCGGAGCTTTTAACGAACAATATATTATTTACATAACGCTCGCCTCTACAATAAAGGCTGTTTTATTCGCAGTATCTTCTTTATGATGTTGGATTAAAATAATGTACAGTGTGTACTAAACGTAATTTTTACGCTTTCCGATATTTAATTAGTATATAACGACGTTGCAAATGATGTAGAGAAATAGTTAAGTAAAGTAAATATTATTGTATAATTTGGATTGTTTTGTTTTGTTTATATTTTCTTACACCCCGTTTACGACTAACGTAAAATATCTGCCTGTCTTGTTAGTGTAGTGACTGTAAGCACGACTGCTGATTATGTCGACTTAGGTTTGAATCCCGAGTTGGGCCAAAAATCAGTTATAGAGTTTTTATCTTAAGAAATTGTATCTAACAGCCCGGAATCAGGAACCTAGCAGTGTTTCATCCCCTTGTCTCATGAAGCACGTATAACCGCTGGCCCTGCACTGGATCTCACTCCTTTAGTATCGGATTACTGTCCCATTGGACTCTGTGACGAGTTCACTTTACTTTAAGCCGCGTAAAAGACCATCATTTCATAAATATTTTAAATGTCAAAATGGGCGGTCTTATCGCTAAAGGCAATTTCTTACAGACTACCTTTGGATGGACATTTCAAACAATCTTAAATTATAGTATGAAGTATTAATCAAAGGGCAAGTGGTTTAGAAATCGCAGTTCCAGATGTTTCGCGCCTTTGATTCTGCTCCACGTCGCCGGCTTAGATAATATAATAATAATACTCCTCCAAGTAACTAAAGGTCCGTATTTCGATCACGGTGGCCAGTTTCAACGCAGTCAAGCCATCTACGCAGCGCAGGATTATAGTTCACGAATCTGTGCGTAAGCACAGGCGCTCTAGTTTCTGTGATGTTAATGCTGTTAGCCTATCTTGAATTTTGTTCCTGACGGGAACCCGCCGACCGCACAATTTGCTTATTTTTTTTTATTTAGGTAATCCTACAGCGTTTTTGTCGTATTTACAATACATAATATATTACAGTTAGGCCAAAATAGATTACACAATTTTTTTTAAAAATTAATTATTAAACGCGTATACTTGCGAAAGTGTGCGTGTGTAGGTACTTGCGTTAGTGTGCGTGTGTGGTTGTGTGCGTGTGCGTGTATGTGATTTTTAGACCAATTAAGTCAGCTTGGAAAGATGCGCCGAGGACTTGTGTTATGAATAATCTAGGGGAGTCAGCAGCATCGGTTAATTTTTCCGGAATAATTGATGATGCTTTAAAAATGTTCATTAAGCCTGAAACTTAGAAATTATATGGTAATCGCTACCATGCTATTTCTAATTTGTTTCGTGTTGTTAATTATTGTGTAACTTTAATAATTTTAAACTGTTCTTTATTTAAAAAAAAGTCCCGCTGGGTTTTTTGCTGGTTTTTCTTAAGACAGAGGTATTTACCGAACCGGTGGTAAATGCAGCATAAGAGTGACTTTCAATAAGTATTATTTATGATCTATCATTGTTAAAAAGATTTCTATTTCTATATTTATGCAATAAACATAATTTTGCTCAGCAGTTTTACATCTTCATTTCGCAACGTTTCGGACCGTGACCAGGTCTTTAACGGTTGTTAATTGCCTCGTATTGTGGTTGTTAATCGCAGGCGTATGGATCGTTCACATTTACATGACTGTTGCGAGCACCTGCCGTGGCGAATGATTAATTAATTGTATTCGGGATTCACTTGTACGTCTATTTAGGTTGGGGGAACTTACGACCAGGCGCTATTAGCTGTATGGGACAAATTTTCTTATATCGCGTGAGCGTGACAAACGAGAACACCGTCTACATCAATCCTCGATGTAGAATGAAAATGCAGATGCGTTGTTTACCCCGAGGACTAAGATCGATTGACTTGTTTCCAGTAAAAAGGGTCTCCGGTTCTCTTCACTCATTATCGAAACGCATTAGAATTGAGCTGCTATTTTACGCTGGTATTCTGTGAAAAGTGGTCCTACTCCAGTCGAACTGTCCCATTCGTGCTACAACCATAATATAGCTGCGTGGCACACAGCATTATGTCATATTTCCGCGATAATTGTGTGATGCAATTTCACAAAAATAAAAAACTTTTTAGGACAAATTCAAATGAGTTGCTCTCGTGTGTGATTATATCGCTTCGCAATAAAACTGACTAGTGTGACGAATTAATTATTCGAAATCAAATTATATTTTGAAAGAGCCCGTTGCTATTTTTGTATA
This sequence comes from Parnassius mnemosyne, assembly GCA_963668995.1. Taxonomy (NCBI): domain Eukaryota; kingdom Metazoa; phylum Arthropoda; class Insecta; order Lepidoptera; family Papilionidae; genus Parnassius; species Parnassius mnemosyne. Next base: position 34,266,998 of record CAVLGL010000090.1, on the reverse strand, counting down.
TGTAATGTTTTAATGAAGTACATGAATATCAAAAAGTTATTTAATGTTCAATAAATGAATAAATAAATAAAATGGATCGCTAAGCTGATTGAGAAGCTCGATTGACCAGGTGGCTCAGGACCGTACTTTGTAGCATTCTTTGGGGGAGGCCTATGTTCAGCAGTAGGCTTGTAATGGGCAGTAATGATGATAATGATGATGATGATAGAAATATTTAATAATAACAAAATGTATTGTTACAGATGCAAAGTTCTGGGTGGGTCGTGGCGACAAGCCGTCGCCACAGGGCATCCGTATCCCCGATGAGAATGGGAAAGAGACGCCGCTGCGCAAATACGACAAGAAGACCATCGTCCTGACGCTGCCTGGGGTGAGCAGATTAAATATAAAGTTGTACACAAAGATAGGAGACATGGTGCGGTCGTCGCGCGGTCTTCTGCAGGTTTTCCTTTTTTTATAGAAGATAGGGTAAACGATGCGGCTCACCTGATGGTAAGTGTCGACCGCCACCCACAAACAACTGCAACACCAGGGGATCTGCAGATGCATTGCCGGCTTTTAAAAAAAGAGTAAGCTCGTTTTCTGAAGGTCCCTAAGTCGTATCGGCCAGGAATAATTGTAATTGTAACTGTCCTTGTAATTGATAATATGCAGTTGCGTTGAATTATTCAAGATAAAACGACGGCATTGGGTACCCACTGTACTGGCGCATATGACGTTTCGTAATTGGCGTTTTCTACTTCGTATCTACTTAAAATTATTAAAAGGTCAAGTATCATAAGACCATCATGAGTATCTCTCGTTGTAGGGATAATTTGCCTTAATCATCATGCAAAGCAGGTGGATTGATGACCTTCGAAGCTGCTGCCTTTTTAAAAAAAATATTATTTTAAGCCAGCACTTAACTACAATCCCAAATAATGGTAAGTGGTGATGTAACCTAGGATGGTGAAGCGCACTGACTTAACAAAGGCCTATTCACTCTTGCCTTGAAGGCACTGTAATCGGTTGGAAAGACAGATGCTGGCAACTTATTCCACTCCTTTGCTGTACGCATGATGAACGATGCAGCAAACCGTTTGGTTCGAATTCGTGGTAAGTCAACAACGAAGGCGTGGAGACTAGCCGAACGTCTGGCACTGCAGTCGTCAATGCAGCCTGTGGCTATGGAAGAAGAAGTTTATAATTTTTAAGAGTCAATTCTACACGAACGCTGATTGTGTTGAAGTTTTACGCTCAACCGTTACCGTTACAGTCTATCAAAAGTTTACTGCTGAACATACGACCACAGTTCCCACGCTTGGCAAGCGGATAGGCCACCGCATTTGAGTAGTTTAGTTACACATACACGGTAATCGTAACGTAAAACTTACATACATACATACATAGATAAACACTCACGCCTGTCACCCAGAGGGGTAGGCAGAGACTACGGACTTCCATTTGGCGCGATCCTGACACACCTCTCTCGCCTCTTCTACATCCATATATCTACGCATACACGCTCGTCGGTTAAGGGTACTCCTAATCTGGCCCATTTTTAATGTATCGCCGATTTGGTCGATAAACCTTCGTCTAGGGCGTCCCTTCCCGACCCTGCCGTTCACTTCTGCAACATAAATTTGCTTTGTCACTCTTTCCTCGTTCATTCTTTCTACGTGACCAAACCACCGAAGCATTCCTTTCTTAATCCTTGTCACAACGTCATCTTGCAAACCACACTTTTCTCTTATTACACTATTTCTCACCCTGTCATTCAGATTCAGCCCTAGCATACTCCTTAAGGAACGCATTTCTACAGCATTTATTCTACTCTCATGCTTCTTCTGCCAGACCCAACTTTCACTACCATACATTAAAGTAGGTACTAACACAGCATTATGAATTGCCATACGTGCCTTAGTTGACACATTCTGACTCCTCACAATAGCGTGTAGAGCCCCATTCACTCTATTTCCTGCGTAAAACTTGAGTTAAAGTTACAGCATGTCGTATATAGGCTGTAACTTTAACTAACCCACAGCTAAGCACAGGCGTCCCCTCATTTCTGAGAGGGTTTCAAGGCAATAAAATGTCCGCTGCTATGCGCCGATGCGTGTTGACGAAGTTCACATGTCTTCGAAATATTTTTTTTTCTTATTTCTCTTCTTCTTTCTTAAAGGCAAGGCGTAGCGAAGAGTGCACGCCTTGCAATACATAACGCAGTGTTGGTACCGACTTTGTTATATGGCAGCGAAACCTGGGTATGCCAGAAGAAGCATAAAAGTAAGTTGAATGCAGTGGAGATGCGATCTCTTCGTAAAATGTGCGGCGTTACTATGGCCGACCGAAAGCGAAACGAAGAGATTCGCAATATGGCAGGTTTGAAAGATGACCTTATCACAAAAATTGATAAGGGCGTGCTTCGGTGGTTTGGGCACGTTGAGCGAATGAGTGAAGACCGAATGGTGAAGAAAATATATAGCGCGAAAGTTAATATTAAAAGGTGTCGAGGTAGACCGAGACTAACTTTCGAAGACCATGTGAGCAAATTGCTCGAAGAGGGTAGGGTCAAGAGTACTCGGATACCTAGACGTGCATGTATGAAGAAGATAATGAATCTGAAAGAAGCGAAAGAGATATGTAAGGATCGTGACACTTGGCGATCTGTTCTCTCTGGCTACCCCGTCAGGGATTGTGCGTGAAGATAAGTAAGTCTTATTTCTCCGTATCAGTCAGTGCCGGTGGGGATCGAATCAGGGTTGCTCGCGTACTGCGAAGTTTACAGCGAGCACTTAGCCCCTGACCTACCACGGCTCTCGTAACGTAGTGCCATCTATTGGCAGCTATTATATTTTTTTGAAATTTCCCATAGTAACCTTTTACGACACCCACGCCACGTGACAAAATGGGGTGTAGATTACCTTGAACCCCACCAACGGGATACACATGTCGAATAAAACTTGACTTTTCAAGTTTTGTAAAATTTTCTTTTTATCAACCGTTTTCAAAAAGAAGACGGTACTCAATTCGACTGTTTTTTCTTTGTTTTTTTATGTGTCTTACCTCATTACTATTTTCTGGGTGAACAGATTTCGATGATTCTCTTTTTATTTGGAAGCTGGTACTTTTCATGTGGTTCCAAATAAATTTGATCAAAGTTTGACCAATTATTTTTTGAGTTTATTCTTAATCATTTATATTGAAGTCGGTTGTACAAAATTTTTAATTTTAAATTATATTTCTTAGGAGCTGACAGTATTCGATATTGGCCACTTCGCGGTGTGGTGTGAGGCGTTCACAGTCAACTTCGGTCACATCTCGCTGCCTCGAACACAACTCGCCAACGTGCCGCCAAGCCTGAAGATGTTGGGAGTCTCCCCCCAGGTACGTGGTCAACATTTGATCCAATATCACTCGTCACATCCAACTTCCATCAGCCATTTAACAAGTCAAATACTAAGCGAAAACTTGGCAAGCTTGTAACGTTACGTAGGTAACGCCTCTAAAATACGCAACTTCTCAAATTGTTAACAGATGTTTATCACAAAGTATTATGAATTAAAGAACATAACACAAATCGAAACAAAACACAGCCGCATAATTCTCCTGAGTTTCTGTTAAGAGCCAAATAGCAGTGCGTGCACAGCTGTGGTCCAGTGTGAAGGATATAGGGAAATTAGCTAGTATAAATACAGGCTGAGAGGCATTGGATCTGAGTCTTCCTTCGCGTCGTTTAACTCCTATGCAGTGCCCCTCCCCTTTCTGAGCCCGGTACGTGGTGGACATGGGGCCAGGAAAGTCGAGCATTCGTAAGCACCAGCCTTCCTGACTCCAACGGTGGGTCTAGTCTATGGCTTCGTCAACAAAGTTTCAGCCGCGGAGGATAGGGAGAGTAGTGCCTCGCATTACTGACACTCCCCTACCCCCGCCGCCGCATCACCATCAGATTAACGGAAGCGCCGCCAAAGTCACGGAACAGAGGGCGAGTGGCACATCGCCATACCAACACACCTCTTTCCCCGCGTCTCCACCTCGGCTGTGGCAGGAGGGGGGAGAGGCCACCCCTCTCATGCAACCCACCTTGGGCTAGCCCATCACCTCGGGCCAGCCAATTTTTTTCTCTTAGTTCACGATATTTCGCGATTAGTCGCGGTGGGGTATGTAAACCTAACCTACCCGCCCTTTTAAAATTTTCAACATTTTTTGTATTCTAGCCTAACCTATGATTCATTATTAATTAAAATTAAAATAAAGCTTTTAATTATATATGCATATTTTAAAAGAAAACTTTACGGCTACGAAGGAAAATAAACGCTCTGAGTATAAAACTTTTAAAAACGTTACCTCACCCCCGTATGATTGGCAGTAAATCAAAAGGCAATTCTGCAATGAATAAATGAATAATTGAAAAACCAAATATTATAAACTTTAAATGTTTTACAGCTTTTAGTTCGTAAACTTTCAATGACCCAGCATAAAGCGGCGATTATTTTTAACTCCGCTGAGTTTGCGTGTCAAGGTTCATGGTGCGATTAAGCCCGGAAAGTGCTAATCGGACGACGATCAAGTAAACATAAGAATTTATAACATTTTTATTCGTCGCTGGGCCATCGCTAAATCGATTAACATCGTGTCCTAAATAAAAAGAAATTAAAAGAACTTGAGCAATACGCATTGATTATTATGAGCGCCGATGATTTTCGTGTGTTCAATAAATGAATTATTAATTTATTTTATTACGAAATTTTAAATAAATATTTTGTTTTTATGTAAGTTATTTGTTTAACCTTATTATATGGATTGGTCTACAAATAATTGTTCTGGGTCTGGATGTTCGTCTTTGTGAAATCTGTGTATGTAAACTGACCCCCCGATACAGGACAAAATCCTAGTGTGGAGGTAACATTTAAAAAAAAGAGCCACGCTGCAGCTATATTATGGTTGTAGCACGAATGGGTCGGCTCGACCGGGGAAGGAACACGCTCTCGGATCGGAGATCCTTTTTTAACGGAAAAGAGGCATTCCATTTTAGTCCACAGGGGTGGCAATGTGCATTTTGATACTGAATTGGGGATGAATGTAGATGTTTATAGGCTGCAGCCTTAACCTACCATCATGTGGACTTTTGTCACCATAATTCTATAAGAAATCACAATTTAACAGAACGGCTTTTGATTTACATTAGAAATATCACTTCATAGCTACCTTGTTTTAGAGCCGGGGCTGCGGGATGGTTTGAACTATGTAAATGACGCAAGTATGAGTCTCTGAGAAATGACTTCATATTTGTGCATTTACTGTAGGCACTATCAGTGCGTGTAGTCCATACGTGTTAAGTAAGGTTCTTAAAGAAACTGTATGACTATACCTTAAAGACGCTGGTGATAAGAGGGATGATTCTTTTCTCACCCAAAGGCCATAAGTACAGACATTCAGCAAGAAAACACAGTCAGAGTTCTTGACACTATACCGTGGGGAGTAGGACTGTATAATAATACGTATATGTTTTTTTAAACTTATTAATCTTTTACTATGATATATTAAAATATTTTTTCAATTACGTCAAAATATTTAAAAAATAATTTTAAGTAATAAAATATTATGTGATACAAGCATTAGCTTTAAAAATGTGTTGATACGAGGAAAGTGTTGTTTGCATTTTATGACCATGATTAGGAGAGAAATGTTTCGATGGCTTCGACACGTAAGAATGAATGAGAAAAACAAACAAAATAAGTGTAGTAGATGAAAATATATCAATAAAATTGACGACATATTGAAGGTGGGCGAAATTAGGAGTATTCACTATCCACACTTATTGGGATAGTTGTAAGTGTCTATGGGCCAAATCATTCACTTACCATCAGATGGATACTCTGCTTAATTGTCCACCGGACTCTTAATTTAAAAAAAAGCTGAACGTATGTACAGTTCACCTGATGGTAAGTGGCTACTGCGGCCTATGAATACCTGCAGCCAAGTCCTACTGTGACTAAGGATGTCACCCTCTGATTCAGATGGAATCCCTCTCAGCCTGTAAGTAAACTGGCAGTCCATAGCTTTTAGAATAGAACATATATACGTGGTAGAGCCATGCTACAGCTATATCAATAGTACGGTTGTAGCACATATGGGTCGACTCGACCGGGGGACGACCACGCTCTCACAGAAGACCAGCGTAAAATAGCAGCTTAACACTGCTGTGTTTCGTTTGGTGACACCAAACGAAACTGTAAACCGGAGACCCTTTTTACTGCAAAAGAGGCATTCCATCTTAGTCCACACGGCTGACAACGCATCTGCATTTTATACGCAAACGAGAATGTATATAGATGTCTATGGGCCACAGCAACCACTTACCATCAGGTGGACTGTGTGCTCGCTTGTCACGGTTATCATATAAAAAAAACATTGCAGTGCCTGCGCTGCTATTTGTAAGCAAATATAGGTAAATGGGTGGTACATACCTACTCTGGACTCTTAGACAGAAAAAGAGTCCTTCCACTTAAAAAAATGTAATCAAAATGTAAATTAGCATATGGCAGAACTAATCATTAGAGTCCGAAGCAAGGTTCTAATGACTTATTCAAACGTTCTGAATTAAATTTTCGTCACAGTTTTGAAACAAAGGCTACGCCTACACTTTTTCAACATCGTACTAATATGTAAAATTTGTTTTGTTTTTTAATTTGAGTGGTTTCGAAACGCCCATTTCTGATATGTCCCAATTAACGTATAGTACAGATTATAAATCAAATTCTAAGTAGGACATGGTCAATGAATCCTACAAATTAACATTAATAACGGAAGTTTAGCGCTTTATTAGTTATTTAATAATGCAAACATAAACATTCATGTACGTCATAGAGAGGTAGACAGAGACTGAAGACTTCCATTTGGCATGATTCGGACATACCTCTTTCATCTACCTCACAACCATATACTTACGCATATGTGATCGGTGATTAAGGATACATTTAATGTGACCCATCTTCGCCAATTTCTTTGATAAACTTTCGTCTAGGGCGTCTCTGCCGTTCACTTCTGCAACATAAATTTGCTTTGTTACTCTTTTCTCATTCATTCTTTCTACGTGACCAACCCACCGATGTATTCCTTTCTTAATCCTGGTCCCATTATCTTGTAAACATGCAGTTACTTAAATATTCAATTAAATTTATTTTGACTGTTTCCCGTGTGGCGGCGTTAGAGAATCCATTACACCATCCCATCTCTAGGCGGTCGTAAAAAACAGTATATCAGTTGAGCCGCATGCTCACGTGATGGTAAGTGTCGACAGCCGCCCATGAACGACTGCAATACCAGGGGTATCGCAGGTGCAAAAAAAGAGTAGGCTTTTTTTTTGAAGGTCGCCAAGTGGTATCGGTCCGGAAAGATCGCTGGTGGTAGTCGGTACACTAGGAACACAGTGGTGTGGAGGGTGTCGCGAGTTTTGTAGCAATGTCATCATCATCGTCATTACAGCCCTTCACAAGTCCACTGCTGAACATAGCCCCCCCCCCCCAAGAAAGGTCATAAAGCAAGTCCATCCATAAACTTCCTGCATGGCTTACTAGGTCGTCATTCCATCTAGTGGGGGGGTCGCCCTACACTTCACCTACCGGTACGAGGCTGCTGTTGTCGGTTTTTCGAGGTATATGTTGGCTAATTTCCACTTCAGCTTACTAATCCGTTGGGCTATGTAGGTCACTCTGGTTCTACTGCGGATATCCTCATTTCTAAGTTTATCACGCAATGAAACTCCCAGCATAGCCCTCTGCATAGCTCGTTGAGCGACCCTACTTCCTGATACGGCCAGCAGTGAAAGACCACATCTCAGATCACTGGCAACTGGTTGTACAGTATCGTTTTTAAGTTTTGGGCTACACCTGACGAAAAGACGTGTCGTAATTTCCCGAATGCTGCCCAGCCGAGTTGAATCCGTCGATTGATCTCTCGGTCGAAGTTTGACTTACTTAGTCGGACTATTTGTCCCAGGTTAACATATTAGTCAACAACTTCGAGCTTAGTGCTCCAAACAACTAACAGCTTAGGTTTTACATGGACGTTACACATGATTTTTGTCTTATCCATGTTCATCTTAACACCTATCCGTTGGGAGGCACTATTGAGGATATTGAGCGTAGTACTTAAGTCCTCCGATAATACTGCCGTAATGACTATATCGTCGGCAAATCAAAGGTGAGTAATGTACTCACCATTGATGTTAATACCGTATTCTTATAAATACCAGTTATTATACCGTATTATTTTCAATCCAGTAGCTTGTAAACGTCTTCCAATGCAGTAGTGGAGAGTTTCTGACATATAAAGTCACCCTGTCTTACATCTCTCTGCAGGTGGATGGGTTTCGTACTCTGATTCTGTACTCAGAAAACCGTCGTAGCCCTACTGTACAAACCAGTACTTCGATATACCAACAGTCAACTTGGCATCGCTGAAAGAACTGTAGTACCGACCAAAGTTTGACGGAATCAAAGGCTTTCTCAAAGTCTTCTGTACAATTTACCGAAGGGTTTGTATATAGTCTATGGTGCTAAAGCCTATTGAGAAACCGACTTGTTCGGGAGGCTGGAAGTCGATGAATCTGCGTACGAGACGATTCGTAATGACTCAATTGTCGCAATATGCGATGGTGAAATTGGGCGCTTTAAATAGACAAACGATTCCTATTAATTTGCGTGTTGGCAACGACAGTTTTCTTTTGTCGTTATTAGGAAGACACTGCTGCCCATCTCCTGATTTGTTTTCCTCTGTCACCTCTTACGAAACCCTCGGTATGATATGGAGTGGTGGATATTCTTACATCGCCATTACACGGTAAATATCTCTTACAGTTAAATATAAATAAATAACTTATTTAAGAGATTGAGTTTTATCTGGTGCAATCGTTAGAAACCTATTTTATGTTGTCTATCATGTCTATCATGACACAATTTAGTGTTAAAATTGTTTTTGTAATCGCCTCGTTAGCCTTGCAATTGTAAACGCGGTTGCAGATCATGAGGTCCCGCATTCGAATCCCAGGGCGGAGCAAAGTCAGTTATTGGGTTTTCTGTCAAGAAATACTTAGTATCAGTCTGGAGTCAGGAAGTTGACCGTGTTTCAGCCCTGTGCTTGAGAAAACCTGTAAAGCCGTAGCTCTTGCGCCTGATCTCTCTCCGATGGTCTCTATTACTTGCTTACGCATTATATTATATACTTAGCCACTATAAGCCTGTCCTGAGCAAATTGCTACTCTCCATTGAGATTGGTCGTTATATAGGACGTTATTAATATTGATTTCTTCAAAGTTTTGTTTATTAAAAGCTGCTTTATGTAGTAATCCTTATATTTATCTTTATTGCTTTAGTTTTCTCTTTTGCAGAATTTGTTATCTTATCTCACCAAAACATCATAATGATTTTAACCATTAAGTTGTGTAATAAAATAAAAATACAATTTGATACGCGTGATGTAGCTATTAAACACTAGATCTACTTTTGCTTCATATGTAATAACAAACATATTGCCTTAATACAATATCGTGATGAACACTCGAATTGTAGACTCGAGGTCTTTACAATTCCGTATCGTAAAATATCGTTTCACCTTCACGATAAGGCTAATTTTTATCAAGCTTATAATTCACGCTTTGACAGCAATGCTTAATTTAACATTACTGATTCATTAATCAATCAATAGCTATTTAATAAGGATCATTATAAAATTCGAAGTATAGCCGTCGTTTATTTTTACCGCCAAGCAGTATTTGCACTACTGTTGTTCGGCCTGAAAGGTATAGAGATTCAGTATTATTTAAGGTTGTGAGGCATTTCATCTTAGTCCTTATGGGTGACAATGCATGTGAAGCATTCTCTGTTTGAAATTGGCTGCGGTGTCCATTGTCTGTAGTACCTACATACCATCAGGCAGGCTGTAAGATTGCTTGTCATTTCAATTTTATAAAAAAGTGGTGTTGTGTTAAACCGGTTAATGTTTCGAGAGGTGCTTGAATCAATGCTTAAGATGCAACAAAGGACGTATGTTAGATACGTCAGTGTGATCACCAGAAGTTTTTGATATTGGCTTCCTGCTATTTCAATTAAGTTCATCGTTCATCTTCATCTGTCGTCCTGAAAGCTTGTTTAACATCGGCATGAATTTTTAATTCACCTGCATAATTAACTAGTCGACTAAGTTCCGCCCGTCGAGACGCTGAGCGCAGGTTTACTGTTGCAGAGTCGCAACAAAGCCCTGGTTGGTGGCGCTGCATCCTCTACGTCTGAAGCTCGACCCACTTCACACCGCAAGTTCAAGCCCATCGCTCGCCTTGACGCAACCACATACCGTCCCTCGCGCCTTGGAGCTGGTCCTCTCCAGGCACTTTTTGAACAAACTGACTCACATTCGCAACACCGGCGGGCTGATACCTCCATGCCCTCTCCTGATCAACTTCTTACAAACCCAAATGTACAAAACTTCAGGGAGCAATACCATCTAAAGAATGAGATGCATAATGAACGGAACCCTGAAAAAGATCGTTATTCTAATCAACAAAATGCTTACTTTGGGCAACAGACAAACAAGCCTCAGTATGTGTCACAAACTCAGTCAACAGGTGACCCCAGTTATCAACACCAACAAAATGAAAAACAGCTGTTGGATAACTACTATCAGGAACAGCTATTCAATCGACAGAATGAAGAGTTATTACGTCAACAAGAGTTGTACCAACAACAACGAAGGGCTTATGAAGAGGACCTTCAAAAAGAACATTATCGTCAGCTTGAGCTTCGTCAACAAGAGCCTTATAAGTACCGTTTTCTGCAATACACAAACGATGACCAACCTCAAAACTACCACGTTCCCGACGCAGTGACAATCCAGAGGAGCATTGACCTTGACCCAGTTACGGGGTCACGGTTACAATGAGAGGCGGTCGATGAACGTTTGTGCAACGATGGAAGTTCTCGACTCGTCGCTGCGCAATAATTTCGTAACCATTCCGTTATAGGCTCTTCACACGAATCGAGTACCATTCGAATCGAGAGAACATTTCAAGATCCATCAATAACAAATTTCTTCATCTTACGTCAAATTCATTAGCTAGTTTCATGTGTGGATAAACAGAGTAATCTAAGTGTGTCTACGAATGCCCTTCTAAATCGTCCTCTCACTTGAGGACTGTTTGATGACCTCGAGTCGTGAGCATCTACAGTTGAGTGAATTACAGATGGTTTTCTTGCAACACAATTATACATTTAATCCCTTATCGTTTATGACCCCATTGTTGTTGCTTAATTCGTGTTTCAAGTTTTATCTGTCAATAAGTCGAACATATTTTACGCTCTCAAAATTATGTAAAATTAGAATTTATATGTTGTATTTTTTTATTTTATTTTAAAGTACTACGTTTAGGATAGTGCTTGATTCTAGTTTAAGAGTACTGTGGTGCCAGGTGTTTAGTAATATTTAGATTATATTTAGCTTCTAAAAAGTAAAAATTAACATAGAATGTAATTTTCTATAGGACATGCGTTTCAACTGATCAGTGGCTTAATAAATAAAAGTTTAAAATCTTTGTCTTAGTATTCGTCAATTGTGATGTGATATATAATACTCAGTACAAAGTTCCTAGCTGTGATATAGTACTTTATTTTGGAAAATACTCTTGTACATTGTTTAGTTGACCGATGTCCAGTTCTGTTAAACAGTTTTATTTTTAATTTTTTTTAATGTACGTAACTAATTATAAGCGATATGAACCATCGTATAAGCAAATGGGTAACAATAAAGCTTGCCAAGTTTCACGCTTTTTTCATTTAGTTTAATAAATTACATTGCAGGATATTTAATAATTATGGATAAAAACTAACAGATGATATTTGATGTGAACATTTAACACTAAAATTATATTATATTGAATAGTTAACAAGGTCGTTCCAAAGGCTAAAACAGTTATTAAAAAAAGGAAAGGTATATCCTATGTGAATTCTACAACTAAGACGATTCTAACGACACCGCATTTGTTATGATCCATCATGCCATTTAGGCTACAGTTTGCTAAAGAAATAGACGCACACACATACATACATACACTCCAAAACACTACCTTCCTTTTGAGGCAGTTGGGTAAAGACTTAAAAATTTCACAGAACAGAGAAAATAAAATGGAATAACATTCATAAAGATAACATTTAAAAATTGTCAGTCTGTCTGTCTCTCGCTCTGTTTGTTCCAGCTAAGCTCCGAAATGGCTGCATCGATTTTGACGAGACGTTCACTGGCAGATAGCTGATGATATAATGAGTAACATAGGTTGCTTTTATTTTAGAAAAAAAAATTAGTTCCACGTAAAAAAAATAAAAAGCTAGTATCTTATAAGATTAGTAATGTGTTGTGATTTAGACGGCTGATCGCATTGGAATGTAAACAGAAGTTTTAATTCATTCATTACAAGTCGCGGCACGTAAGTCTAGCGCTGAACGAAATGTGGAGGGACGCGTATGAATTGAATTGCACGAATGCAACTGGAGAGCTAATCAGCGCGTGCGAACGATAGGCACGAGCCAATGAGCGCGACTTATGCGTAATAACGGTCACCGCTAGACTTTCGTGCCGCTACTTATATTGCCACTTAAAAATAAATAAAAATAAAAATCTACAACTAAATATAGGCCCACCCCATGAATTACCTCATAGTAGGATGGCAATTACAGTTTTTTTTTTAAATTATTTTGAACAGGAATACACCGCTGCCCATCTCCTGTCTTCTCTTTTGTCGCCTCTTATGGCATCATGTATATTCTTAAGCCGCCACCACTAAACTCTCTTACTACTATTACTGAGTTCTCGTACTTAAGTGAAGGTGATAAACGAACATATAGCCTACCTGAAGATAAGTAACTGCTATGTCCCATAGATCTGCGGACTAAGACAGAATTCTCTAATACCCGTATAAAGAGTCTCCAGGTCTTGTTCAGGTGTTGACCGTATAGTCAGTACCATATGGAAGACACACAGCTACTTTACGCTAGTGTTCTGTATGAGTACCGGTCGAGCCGACCCATTCAAGTTACAGCTTCAATATGTGTTACTTATACATTTCCTTAACTTTTCAATAACGTAACTAAAAATCTGTAAAAAATTCAAAATTCACAAAATAGTAATTAATAATAAAAACACTGTAGGTACCATGTGGGGAGCAAGGCAAGAAATTAAACTCACTGATGCAGTTAAACAACTCTCTCTCTCTTTATTGAATCGAAGGAGACTTATAGGAATTATGACGTAGGTACATAGGTAGGGTTCGTGTTACGTGGTTCCAGGTAGAGATAAGTCAATGGTGTCTTCTTCTATAAATGTACTCGTTATATGATATTACTGAGCTAATTAGATATTATTTCTACATTTCATGAATACACGTGGACTCCATATATCGAGGATATCATTTAATATGCCAGTTACATTGCTTCGTCATAGTACCTACACTACATAGGATGTAAAATTAAGAATAAATTAGGAATAATTTCCTCAAAATAAATATCCTAATTATATATAAATATACGCACACAGAAGAATAACAAACAGAGAGAAGTATTTAAGTACCTAAACACACATGCAATACGTGCCATTTATTATGTACAGCGGTTGGAATCTACCTACCTCTAAATACCTCTAAATCTTGCTTGTTTGTAATTAGTGTCAGAGTATTATTCTACGAATAACTACTAAGGTGATCGCTGATCGATGAGGTGATAGCTACCATGCTGTTTCTAAATATTTTCATAACAATTGTATAAATATTATATAGTAAATTATACTTTAAAAAAAGTCCCGTTGGGTTTCCTACTGGTTCTTCCCAGAACAGAGATTTTTTCAAATCAGTGGTAAAAGTTAAAAATCACTTTTAATAAGAATTACATCTAATCAATATTTAATAAAAGTAATTATATTCTATTCCAAGTCGTGTAATTATACTTATATTATAATGACACGATTTTCTAAACTAAGGTTTCTAATTACATATACGTATTCGATCACTGCTAATTAATGTTGAAGTTAAGACGCGTAAATGATAGATTAGTTCGATTAGGTGTTATTGATGGCCCGGCTCACTCTCGCCTTTATACGTGACTAAGCGACATCTAAGAAGTTTTAATATAGCTAATTACTTAGGGTATTTAGTATTAACATGACCCACTTTTTGACAGTTAAAATTAATCATGATATTATGATTTTATATTGAATAAGGGTGACTAACGAGAACACAGTCCACCTGATGGTAATTGAACGCTGTGGTTCATAGACATCTAAGTTTATCCTCGATTAAGTATCAAATTTTCGTTTCAAGAGAAAAGGGTCTCCAGTTCTCTAGACTCAACATACGAAACACAGCAACATTAAGCTGCTATATTAGCTTATATTCTGTGAGAGCGTGGTCCTACCCCGGTCGAGTCGAACCATTCGAGCTTCAACCATATTATAGCTGCTGCATGGTTCTAATTTGTATACGAGTATATATTCAATCTTAATTGAACCCTACGTAATTTAAAATAAAAAATTTTGTACAGCCAACTTCAATATAAGTTATTAAGATTAACTCAAAAACCATTGGTCTGACTTTGATCAAATTCATATGAAACCACACGAGAAGTACCAGCTTTCAAACAGAAAAAGAATCATCGAAATCTGTTTACCCAGTAAAAAGTTATGAGGTAACACACATAAAAAAACACATACAGTTGAGTTGAGTACCGTCTTCTTTTTAGAAGTCTGCAGAAAACAGTTTTGGATCAAAAGACATGACAAAAGATGGACTTAATACTAAAAGCATCAAACGAAGTCCGTCTTTTGTCATTCTCTGTCAGTCAACCTTAGCAGCGATTAAAAAATACTATGAAAAGTAAATATACACACATATATCAAAAGAATCACCATCATCATTATCATTACAGTCCTTTACAAGTCTACTGCTGAACATAGGCCTCCCCCAAAGAATAACATAAAGCACGGACCTGCGCCACCTGCATCCATCAACGTCCTGCATATCTTACCTGGTCGTCATTCCATCTAGTGGGAGCCCGCCATACACTTCGCTTACCTGTACGAGGTTTGCATTCGAGTACCATTCTTCCCCATCGGTTTTTGGTTCATTGAGCTATATGGCTGGTCTATTGCCACTTCAGCTTACTACTGTACTGTGAAAATCCTAAATTCTAAGTTTCGAGAAACCTCGAGTATAGTCCTTTCTATAGCCCTTTCTAGAAATTCCTTATACGGCCAGCAGTGAAGGACCACGTCTCAGATCCATATGTCATCACTGGTAACATGCAGTGGTGGTATAATTTTGTTTTCAAGTTTTGAAGTACCTATTTTTTTTTATAGGATAAGGGTGACAAACGAGCACACAATCCACCTGATGGTAAGTGATTGCTGCGGCCCATAGACATCTACATCTATCCTCTATTACAAATCAAAATGCAGATGCGTTGTCACCCGTGAGGGCTAAGATGGAATGCCTCATTTCCAGTAAAAAGGGCCTCCAGCCACCTGCACTCACCAAGCGAAACGCAAAGGTAAACCTCTACTTCACGCTGGTATTCTGTGAGGTCGTGGTACCATCCCGGTTCGAGCCGGCCGATCTGTGCGACAGCAAAAACCGCCACGTGGCTCTACCACTGTTAAACCTATACATGGCATGTGTCGTAATCTCCTGAACGCAGCCCAGCCGAATTGAATCTATTTTATATGTGTAATATTATATCATAATCTATACATATAATAAATATGTAGAAAAGTCGTGTCTGTAATTATAATATTTTCTGGAAAAACAATTCCAGGGGACTAAATAAAGGGCACTGAGGCCAAATTAGTGGTTTTTAGAATTTTTGTCTGCCTGTCTGTCTATGTATTACCGTTTCACGCAAAAACTACTGAACAGATTTCCATGAAATTTTGTGTTTAGATAATTAGGGACCAGGGGGAACTTATAGGCTACTTTTTATCTGATTACGGATCATCAAAAAAGAGGGTTAAGTATTTTCCTTCCTCAAGATGTTAACTTCTTCTTCTAATCTTATATTATTGATTATGGATGTTTTTTTAAATAAAGGACCGTTCTTTGTGGCTGCGTAGACATGGGCCTCTCACAATGTAGGATATGCCTTTATCCATCACAGTTTGCATATATTAAACACTAGCGAGCCACCCCGGCTTTGCCTCCATTAATGTGGTCTCCGTAATTTACATTTAAGATAATCAATTATCATTATATCCATATATATATTTTAGCAAGTTTTCGTTTTTTCGGTTTGTGCTACCATTTGCGGAACAAATAAGTTCACCTTAGTAACAACCAGCGACCTCTGTTGAGCGTAAGAAAATTAACCCTCATTTATAGCTGTTTATCTATCTAGGTAGACGTAGAATACGACGTGAGTGATATCTGGTACTGCAGTTGTTGTAAATCCGTTTGCTTAGGAATTCAATTGCGGAAAATCTATATTCTATTAAAAACACCTTGTTACGGGTAAAAACCTGCCCATTGTAGTGGGAGAGACGCAAAAGTAGATTGTTGCAAGCAGATGATGATGATGATGATGAAGAATATAGAGAACGAAATTGGAACATATGAATTATAAAGGTATAACGGTCTAATTCATTGAAGTTTTGATTGTAAAAATATAGGCTTTATAAACTGGCAGTTCATTTTTGAATATTTTTGAATATATGTTTAACTATTTACAAATCTTACTATGAAGAAAGTATGATAATTACTTAAAATATAAGAATGTGTTGTTATAATGAGCTTTCTTGGATGTTTTCTAATTTATGCTAGTAGAAAATAGGACATTATAATAAAAATAATAAAATCTATTTTGAAGTTGACTACCGCTTTACAGAAGGTCTCCCAAAATAGGGATTTGTTAAAGGGATGGCGTAGCCTTCTTGCCTTTAAAAAAAGTGCTTTTAAAAGACCAATTTATAGAATGTATATGTATATAAAAATGATTTATCTGACTATGATATTCTAATAACTGCTTTATATTGAGCTAGGGGATTATTTTCATGCCCTTTTGCCTGTCTGTATGTCCGTCTGTCTGTCTGTCTGTCTGTACGACATAATCTTCGGAATGGCTTGATCGATTGTGATGAAACTTTACAAACAGATAGAGAGTACTGCCAGGTGGGATTTAAGCTGATCAGAAAAACTAATTAAATAGTCTTTGATTATATTATGGGTCCCAGGTGAAGTAGGGGCAGGTTGCTAATTTTGAATATAATTCTTTCTTTGTTTTCTTTCTTCTTAATTTGACTTAGTCAAATATGAACATTAAAAATCCAAAATATAAAATTTCAATATACTTGTTGTTACAGTCAAAACTAAATTGCGAAGTGCTGCACGACGAGCTGGCTTTTGAAGTACGTTGGGCTGTGGCCGGAGATAGCATCGTGTTACAGCTGGTGGCCAAACTCGGTACGTAATATTTTTGTATGTGTGTAACAGGCGCAGGCGAGTGTAGACATTTACATTTTTCGTAAGTTTACGTTGTAGATCCATGTTGCAGCTACATTATAGTTGTAGCACGAATGGGTCGGCTCGACCGGGGAATGAACCCGTTCTCACAGAATACCAGTGTAAAATAGCTTCATGCTGCTGTATTTTGTATGGTAAGTGTAGAGAATCGGAGACCATTTTCACTAGAAACGAGGCAATCCATCTTAGTTCTTAGGCGTGACGACAGTAGATATATATGGGCCACAGTAACCACGTACTATCTGGTGGACTATTTGCTCGTTTGTCACCCTGGCCCACTTCCGTGGTATGGAGGGTTTCCCTTCATCATCACGTTTGACAGGTTCATAGACAACTTTCTCTTTGCTCCCCGACGATGGTCTGGATATTTTATGGCCATCAGTCAGGGCGTCATCTGCAGGGGTTATACGGCCCACCCGCAAGTGTCGAGCTTCGAGGCTAGCCTCTTTGCCCGTAAGTCTTCTCAGGGGTAAAGACCCCACGGCTTTTTATGAACAGCACAGATGTAGAGATTGTGGAGTGTTTGTCTTATGAGTAATTTGTTTAGTGCTTTAGATTTTATAGTCAAGATAGCTGTACCGTGTAGTGGCGGTGTAAGAATATCCGCGACCCCATTTTATCTTGTGAGTGTCATGTAGTGGTACCCGTATGTGTCTTCATGGAACCAGTAGTGTAATTAATTTATGTAGACTTACGTTAAGTCGCAGTGTTAAAGATATATTGTAACAAGACAATTGTAACAAATTGTAACAAGAGAGTCGTATCTATTGGTCCGATTACCACATGGCGACCCTGCCAGGATGTGCGCGTGAAATATCTTCCCAAAGCGTGCGCACCGACCTCCGCTCAGAAAAATTAAAAACCTCCGATCACCACAGTCGTTACAGGCGACAGAGGGAAACAAACCAGGAGATGGTCAGCGGCATTTCCTGGTAACAACTCAAAATTATAAATCTTCTTGTCAAAATTATGAAAATACTGCGATTGCCTACCCTCCTGCCAAACGTTGCAATTATGACAAAACCACTATGATGCAATCTATGGGGAAGGCCCATGTTCATCAGTGGTCAGTTGTGGGCTGTTATGGATGCATGGATGGAAGATAGCTGTACTGTCATCCATAGGAAGCTTTAAGATCTTTCTAACGTATCCCATAGTCTTGTAGTAGTCGAGGTAATGGATTCTCTTATGACGCCACCATACCTACAGCATATTGGCACATCATCGTCCCCAAAAGAATTCCTCGTAGTTGGATTTTTTCAATAGAATATGGGTGACAAACGAGAACACAGTCCACCTGACGGTGAGTGGATGGTATGGCTGATAGAAATCTACATTTATCCTCGATTAAGAATCAAAATGCAGATGGGTTGTCACCCCTGAGGAGATGACATGCCTCATTTCCAGTAAAAGGGGTCTCCAGTTCCCTACACTCACCATACGAAATACAGCACACACACACACACACACACGCACACACACGCACACACACCCACACACACACACACATACTTGCCGTGAATGCCTGTTTACTAGTAAGAAGTATCTCCGGTTCCCTGTACTCACAAAACAAATCACAGCAACACTATACTGCCGCTTGAAGTTAGTCTTCTGTACGACCTTGGTCTCCCTCGGTCGACCCATTCATACTGCTACAATAATGAGAAAAAATATGTATGGAAATACTTATTAGATTTATACTTTTATTTCGTTTGTTGCATTATTTACAGAGGACGATGAATACATGTCGTTCGGTATCTCTGGCAACCCAGAGCACTCCGAGATGGTGGGTGGTGACGTAGCCGTAGCTTGGGTAGACAAATCGACTCTCAAGGGCTACTCAGTGGACTATTACCTTGACGCCAAGAGTCAGTGTGCTGGTGTCCACGGCTCTTGTCCCGATGAGCGGCTAGCTGTAAGTATTACTGACGTTGACATATAATATTTGGTTTGCAAAAGATAACCGTACGGGCGATTTATAACTCAAATTTTAAAGAGTCCCTGAGCGAAAAATGTTAAAAAATAAATATATTAATATTGGCCTCGCAATATATATATATATATGAAAAAGTGAAGCATTTACATAAAAGCATAAAAAAAAAAACTTTGATAAGACTGAAGATGTTGATACTTTAAATACTAGGAACAAAGATAAGCTTGTAAGACCAGTTACTAAACTCCACAAAATTAGTGATTCATTTATGTGGCAATGTAAAGTAATGTAAGTTTAAAAGTTTTATTAAAGAAAAATTGCACAAAAAGGGTTATTATAATATCAAAGTATACATGAATAAAAATAACCCTTTAATGCATTTAAAAATTGTACAAAATTATTGTAACGTGAAATATGTTTCAAAAAACTCCCGCTGGGTTTCTTGCTGATTCTTCCCAGGACAGAGGTATTTTTCTAACCAATGGTAAATAAAAAAAACGTGTGTGTGTGTACGCAAGTAGTATTTATGTATGTGTGTAGTACGTAGTAGTGTACTTATGTACGCACGTAGGAAGTTATACTTCTTTAGCGTAACAAAACAAAAACCCACGAATACTTGAGAGAGAGTTACCCAACGAAGTTGTCGCTTTTAGATGTCAGTGTGCGCGCGCACTCTAACAACTTCATGGTGTCGTTTTTAGCTGTCGGTGTGCTCGCGCATCGTAAAAAATTCACTTTCTAAATTTTTGCCAAACGCCCCAAAAGAAGTATAACTTCAAAATTCTTTCAATAAGTATTATGTATATGGAATAAAAATAATTCTGTTCGATTCTACTTCCACAGATCCTGGTCTAGTATGAGGTTAGTTGTAAATAAAAATATGCATCATCATCATCTGTAATGATGCCTTGCACAAGCCCACTGCTGAACATAGGCTTCCCCCAAGGAATTCCACAAAGCACGGTACTGAACCAGCTGTATCCGTCAACTTCCTTGTGACGATTGTACCAGTTCGTCACTCCATCTAGTGGGGGGCCACCCTCACTTCGCTTACCGGTACTAGGTTGCCACTCGAGAAACTTTCTTCCCCATCGGTTGTCGGTTCTTCGAGCTATATGGTCGTCCCATTGCCACTTCAGCTAATCCGTTATCAAAATATTATCAATTTATGTTTTTTCTAATATATAAAAAATAATTTTTGTTTGTTCGTATTTTATGCGCTCCCATACCTTTCATCACATTGTGGTATAACTTTGTCAAAATATTGCTTGCACTTCCTCGAAAGTTATAGGCATAGTAAAAGTAACTAACAATAGGTGGCGCGCGTATCGCACCGACAAATTTATTTAAAATTTATGTATCATTCAACTTCAATGAATGTACTATTCATTCCCAATTCAACAATATAAGTCTTCCAAATTTAAAATTATATTTCTTCTATTGTTTCTTCTGCGGCTACAACGCGCTGGGTATAGTTATAGTGGCCACAGTTATATATGTATAAAAACAAGTGCCGACTCACTTACTGTAATCATTCACTGACTCATCAATGTCCAGCCCAAGCTCTTGGAACCAGAAAGCTAAAATTTTGCATAGGCGTTCCCCTTATAATGTAGACAAGGAATAACGAAGGATTTTTGAAATTCCCACGGGATAAATAGGATTTAACTGTCCCACTGATGGGTACATGCCTTTTCTCACTTTAGAATCGATTTTTAAAAATCCTTAATTATGTAACTATAATTATTAGGAACTTCAAATTTGTGATGTAATACTATTTTCAGAATTTTTCGAAACTTACGGGAGAGGGAAGAAAGAAGATTAATTTATATTTTCCGAACTCTAGCTGTAGCTTTAGTTGTTTTCTCTTCTTTTCTGCCGACTTCCAAAAAGGAGACGGTTCTCAATTCGACTGTATGTTTTTGTTTTTTTTTTATGCGTGTTACCTCATAACTTTTTACTGCGTGAACCGATTTGGATGATTCTTTTTTTATTTGAAAGCTGGTACTTGTCGTGTGGTCCCGTATGAATTGATCAAGGTCAGACGAATAGTTTTTGAGTTATTCTTAATAACTCGTATTGAAGTCGGCTGTATAAAAATTTTAATTTTAAATTATTAACACACACTTTTATTCTTTTTATTTTATTTACAGGAAAACACAAACTCAATCCGGCTGTTGAACGCAGCTCTCGTCAACGGCTACTCTATAGTGACGTATCAGCGTGCGCTTAAGGCCGCTGACAAACTAGATCTGCCCATCTACACCAACACCAGCCAGCCTATTATATGGGCGATTGGACCTCTTAACTCACTTGACGAAGTGTCTTATCATCATCACTACACCAAGGTATGTAACGGTTGTTTCACCTGAGGATGTCTCGTTTGGAGACGAAACACGTGTCGTATTATCGATGGTGGCGTGACTTT
Source organism: Parnassius mnemosyne (assembly GCA_963668995.1). NCBI lineage: Eukaryota > Metazoa > Arthropoda > Insecta > Lepidoptera > Papilionidae > Parnassius > Parnassius mnemosyne. The sequence goes on along the minus strand of CAVLGL010000090.1, from coordinate 34,245,113 downwards.
CCTAGTGTAGTGGTGTTGGGATTATGAGTGTCAATTGAGGGAGGGCGGGAGATGCTCTTCAAACTAGATAAGACACATCATTTTATTTTTAACCGACTTCAAAAAAGGAGAAGATTCTCAATTAGATTTTTACGTGGTAGAGCCATGCTGCAGCTATATTATGGTTGTAGCACGAATGGGTCGGCTCGGCCGGGGAAGGACCACGCTCTCATAGAAAACCAGCGTAAAATAGCAGCTTAACGCTGCTGTGTTTCGTATGGTGAGTGTAGAGAACCGGAGACCCTTTTTACTGGCAAAGAGGCATTCCATCTTAGTCCTCACGGGTGAAAACGCATCTGCATCTTGAGTATTTATTGAGGATAGATGTAGATGTCTATGGGTAACACAGTAACCACTTACCATCAGGTGGACTGTGTGCTCGTTTGTCACCCAATCCTATAAAAAAAATTAGACTGTAGTTTTTTATGTGTTATCTGAGAAATGTTTTTTCCATGTGAACCGGTTTTGATGATTCTTTTTTTATTTGAAAATTGGTGCTTTGCATGTGATCTTATGTAAATTTTAATCAAGATCTAATAAGTCGTTTTTGAGTTATCCTTAATAATGCGTATTTAATTGACTTCGACCATATTGATGATATTCTCATTTTACTTATATTGACGTCGGTTGTACAAAATTTTTCAATTTACCATACGCAGATCTTAGTTAATAAATTTTTATCTAACACAAAATCGATTGATTTTTTTTACTTAGCCAGTGTTTGACCACAATCCCACCTTGTGATAAGTGGTGATGAAGGCCAAGATGGTAAATTGCACTGTCTTAGCGTAACAAAAACCCATTCATTCTTGCCTTATTTCCGCAAAGTAATGCCTCCTAATAACTAACAGCCGTTTTTTCAAATAATATTTGGAGCCCTAGTCCCAGAGTCACAGTCCACCTGATGGAGAATCTGAGTCTGAGTATTTAACAAATGGAATATCTACGATACTTGTTAAATCGTTATCTATCGGAAGACTTAACTTCTTTAAAAAGTGTTGGTTTCTTTTTTTATAGGATAGGGTGACAAACGAACACACAGTCCAGCTGATGTTAAGTGGTTGCTGTGGCTCATAGACATCTACATCATCGTGATGATCAAAAGTGTTAATTAAATGTAATTTGTCATGTGGTTGAGAACACTTCTTTAGAATTAATTGTATAACATATAAATACCTAACTAATAGCAGAAGTAAAAGATACGTCACCGGGTCAAACTTTAAAATTTATATAAACTGCTCTCCTGAATAATTACAATCTCTGTAATTTTTAGGAGAGCAGTAATCAATACATTTGTCTTCTAGAGCATCTAGATATATAACATAAGCGAAATATCACTGACTCATTCATCACGAGATCTCCAAAATTATACGACCGATGGAATTGAAACTAACTTTCCGGTCGGCTGGTAGTAAATGCCATATGGCATTAAGTCCGCCGTTTGTACCTTTAGTACAATAATGTGTATAAATAATGTGTAAATTGAAATTTGGCATATAAACCCCTTTCTCGACATAAACATCCACTTAGAAAGGATATTGGAAAATTCAAACCCTCACGGGGTGAAATAGGGTGTTACAGCTTGTAAAATCTATTAACTGAATGGTTATGATACAGGGTGACAGGTTCATTGAATTCGGGCGGGCTCCGGTATGGAACTGCCCCATGCCGGAGGGCGAGGACGAGCACGAGCAGCACGCGCATGACACTCAGCCGCCTCACCACGCCGCACACAGAGAACACGAGGTTCGAATTCAACTTATTATTTTAATTTGTTTTCAATTGTTTGCTTCGGTGGTCTAGTGGTTGATAGCGTGACCGTTAATCATGTGATCCCGGGGCCAAAATCAAGTTATTGGGTTCTTCTGTCCAGAAATGTTCGGTAGCAGCTTAGAGTCAGAAACTTGGAGGTGTTTTATTCGTATTTATCAAAAAACGTAAAGCCGTTCATTCTGCGCCCGATCTCCCTCCGGTCGTGTTAGATTACCGTTCAATCGGACTATGAGAATGAGAAACAATAGAGTGCATCTACGAGTATGTTCGCGCACACATACTTCAGCTGAGCACGGCTGGTTATAAAGATTCTATATCCAGACCTACCGTTCTATATATGTATCATTTTAATATAATGCTATACAATAAATAAATGTATCAATCAATTAATACTTATTTCTCAGACGCAAGCTTTGTATATCTTATAAAACAAAAATCGACGCTGCGTTAGAGTTTAGAGCCCAAGAGTATTTTAAAATAGTCTTGGGCCGCGCGGTAAACACTACATAGCTCCAAAAATCCTCTTAGAAATTAGAGAAGGCCTGTACTCATCATTGGGACGTATGTTGACTGTAACTTTACATTTTACATTAAGATATTTAAAACGTATGTACATAATATAATATACAATGTTTATTATATACAATATTAATAACTAAATGTTATAATAAAAATATGACTACAACTAGAAACTTAATTATCATATAGTCCTACTCCACGCGGTATCGTGCCAAGAACGCTGGCTGCGTTTCCCCGCTGAATGGCTATACTTAGCCTTTGAGCGAGAAAAGAACCAGCCCTCTTATCACCCGTAGCAACGACCAGCCGCGGATGGAGTTCCTTTAGAATAGTTTAAATAAATTATTCATACTATAATAATAATCCTGTATAATTTTTTTTATTCGTCAGTTATCTTGATCAGTACCCAAAAAAAATTAAATGATCCTGACTTTGTCATCGCAACACGATGCAGACTTCGACATTCTCGTTTTTATATTACCTACTTAAAAGAACATAAAAGTAAACTAAACGCAACATACACTGTCTTACAGAGTGCAGTAATCAAACCCAATCCAATACCAACTCCGAAACCAACCGCGAAGGTTACTCCTTGGGAAATTCCCGGCATCCAATGCTACGAGCCGCCAGATGGTGTCTTCTACGCGCAGATGGGACCAACTGGAGGGAAACAAGGCTACTCCGCAATAACAGGTTAGAATTATTCATTGATGTTACTAGTTGTATTTTTGTTGGCAAATTAAATTTCAATTACGTCGAAAAATAAAGAGTTTTCAATGCATTTTCAATATTTATTTTTTAACACAAAAAAGAAGACACCTATGCACTTTCGTCGGGTTTTCTTCAGTCAGAAGCACTTTATTTTGAAATAGTAGTAGATTTAAAAATTGCAATTTTTCACGGCAAAGACATAAATATAATATTTCATTTCTTCTACTAATACGGCCCATCAAGCCCATTGTTGAAATAGCCCCCTCCCCCCCCATAGCAGTGATGTAGCGATTTGTATACTTATTATTACTCTTAGATTAACTCTTTCTCTCTCTTCTTTTTGGAGAACAAAAAGGACCATTTCTAGAATGCTGTGAATCACGTTATTCATACCGATGATCCCAAATATTGAATAATTAAAGGAAAACTTGATATATTGAAACTTACAATTACACAATATACAGGTCATGTTGGCTGGGGCATCTCATGGTACATCAACGGTCTGCTAATCCCTGAGATCACGGTAGTGCGTGGTAACAAGTACACCTTCGTAGTGGAAGGAGGCAACAACCCCGAAGTGCCGGCTCGGTATCATCCCTTCTACATCACCAACGACCCCGTTGGTGGCTACTATCACAAGACCGACGAGGAGAAAAAGGTGAAATACAAACGTACAGTACATATAAACTGATAGTCAATAAGTAATAATAAACAATTAATACATTAAATGAAAAAAAAAACCACAATATAGCGCTGACGTAAAAGAATCCAACACTTATTTTCATTCCAATTCATTCAACATTATTTCTTCATTTTAACATTATGTTTCTTTCTCTCATATAATACGTTGCGACTTAGGAAGATGCTCGAAATATCTTACGATCGTTAATAATTGGCAGTATAAGCGTATTTATATTATACATTGATGAAAGCGCGGTGATTATGATAACCCTCCCCCATATAACGGTAGGAATAACATACATAAACAGTCAAGCCTGTCACCAAAAGGGTAGGCAGTGACTACTTGTTTCCATTTGGCAAGATCCTGACACAACTCTTTCGCCTCCTTTACATCTATATACTCCACCTACCATTTAGTAAAAATCCACATACTTACGCTTCTCTAGCTCATATTCAATATATCGTCATATTGGTCGATAAACTTTAGGCAGAACATGTCCGTCAGGTATACACGACGACGACCATACTCGTCCCATAATGGTCTATGGTGAGAGTATAATATAATATCATCCGTTTTATTTATAACTTACATTTTAATGAATATTAAAATAATTATTCAGGGAGTGGAAATCTACGCGGGAGTCCGACGCACACGCAATGGCGATTTGATTCCAACGGGCGTAGGTCGCCTTTGTAACTGGACGCCTGATAACTCCGGACCAGAGGCCGACGAGTATCCCAGCTTTGGAGCCTACCAACGCTCGCTCACACTCGTCTGCGAGGAGGGCAACCCGGGCGTCGTCACATGGACTCCCGACAGAAATACTCCAGATACCGTTTACTATCAGGTGAGAGAAATCATTCGATCGATATTAGTTGGTACTGTTGTTAATTTTATAATTTACTTCAAATGTTTTTGTAATCATCATAAGTCTATCTGTCACGTATATTCTAAGTATTGAAATCATAAAATTATTGACGTGTACTTGTAACACAATAAGTACTATATTTCAATTTGGGGATCTTATTTGCTAAAAATCTTACCTTTCCATTTCTTCGCTATTTAAATAATATAAATTTCTTATATATTACCAATCTTTAATTCATTATTGAATTTTAAATGTGAATCATATATTTACGTAGTATATGTATTGTGAGCTTAAAATATGTCATCAGTCATGTTTGTTTTTATAATGTGAGATAATAAGATTCCATTCTTTCTGCCTTACATACTTTGTATATAACCATTCTATTTTCTGTTTCAGCCTTTCAAGTCTTCTTTGTATCGCATGAAGTTCTGTGTATTTCTCATTACTGGGTGACAGAAATTTCTAATTATTGTTTTATGTGAATTCCCATGTGTAATCAGTATTTCTTTTACAGTGTTTCACACATCGTTATCTCGGTTGGAAGATAAATGTAGTAGACGAGTGTGACGCTACAGAGGCTGAGGAAAGCAGAGTAATCGAAAGTGTCGCTCTGCCAGGAGATTTGTTTAGCCAGGAGTCTATACAGGTACAAAGTCGTGTTAAGCCTGACAATCTTTTTTTAGATGAACAGAAGAAATTCGAGAAAATAATGAATATGAAAACAAATTATAACGATTTCAGTAGCAATAAGGACATCTTCTCCCGGGAAATCTTTTCTCAAAGAAATCATCTTTATTCAAGCGGAAAGGAGTATGAATTGCCGATATCCAAATTACAAATAAAAGAAGTCATAGAAGCTGTGGAGAGCTTGGAGGATAGGATGAAAGGTGAATTGAAGAGGAATGCCACGCATCTACCTCAAAAACCTCTAGCACAGTATCAGGTTTACGAGGACGTCAAGGAATATATGCCTGAGCAACCTATTCGTGAAGGTGATGAATACATGGTTGAGATTGGACAAGTTCCAAATAGTTTTCTCTTACCACCTAACCAAAAACCGTTAACACTTCAAAGTGTTTTAAGACCCAATATGCCAAGCAAGCCTGCAGGTAATTTAAGATTACATTTTAGACGACCTATTCCCCCTGAAATCATTTTACGAAGGCCTCATCCTCATATGAATCAGAAAAGTAATAATGCAGGTTATCCCTTATCGATGCCGAATTCTCACACCTCGCATGGAATGCAGAAAAAACCCTTTATTAAATATTCTAACAACCGTGTGCAACCTAACATGAATAGACAACCACTACCAAATATACCACCCATGAAATCGATGCCCCCACTACATCATATCAAGGCAAGTCATAATCAAGCTCCTATGAAGTTCAATCAAGGAACAACAAAACTCCCAAATGGCTCTGTTCAGTCTATAATTACAGGAAAATTAGGACATAATATTCCTAAACCAACGCAAAGTCAAACTCTGAGTCTAGGAAAAACAGATATAATAGCTAATCAAGTCGTGAAAAGCCAAATAACTCTACCCGGAACTAGTGATGCAATTGCTCAACATAGTGTTCCTCAAATCTTTACAACAAAGCCACAAGGACAAGGACAAATTATTTTGGGTAAGCTCGTTGAGAATCCGATTCCTTTAGATCAGCAAATGATTCAAACAAATCAGCAGCAATCTAATACACAGCACATACCCGAAATCACTCAATCATCAACTCCGCGAATCATACATGAGCAACATCAACCACAAAATGAAATTAAGTCCTCAGATTTTATTGGTCAGTCTTCTGAATCTTCTACGTTAAGACCAGCAGTTAATACAGGGTTTAAGCCAGATTCTATTGTTATTGAAAGTGGTTTTAAGCCTATAATAAGAGAACCTTTAATGGCTGGTGAAGATCGAATCGCTGATTTTGATGTAGATAATGCAAATAGGAGAGAAGACACTGATGTGGTAGAAGACTATGAAGAATCTCCACAGTATATTTCCAATCATGTTTATCCCGTCCAAATATCGAGTGATAAAATCACGGAAACATTTGAGCCTATGTTTATTCCATCACCACCTGACCACTTACTTACTACAAACGATAGAACAAAAGAGATATTTCCAATAAATCACGCAAAAGAAGATAGGCCACATCCTGTTTACGTGAAAACGGAAAGCGAATCAAATAATTTATTTGGTAAAAAAAATATGGATAAAAATTTATCTTCGGATTTAGTAATGGAGTCTGACAGAGTTAGTCCACAGTATTTACCTCCAGATCCAAAATTACCTAAAGAAAACTCGCAAAAATTGTCACTGGAGCAGACTTTTACAACGTATGATGGAAAAACTATATCTGCGGCAACGTTAACTAGCTTACCTGACATAAATAAAGTAAACTCAAAATTATTTTCTTCAAAGCTTCCGGCCAATACAGAACTTCTTTTAAAGATGCCTCAATTTGGGCCATATAAAGGTGAGATTCCACCACCAGTAGCTGAAAACATAAAAAAGGACCCAAATCAGTCATCTCATTTATCGTTAACGCACCTTAAATTGGTAAGTTCATTAGTGCCCAAAAAAAGTGTCAAAGTTAATGAATTAAAAGCGGCAGGAAGTGAAAATCACGAAGTTAAAGCACGGAAGGATAATGAAGATAGCAATGTTGAAGATATTGAAGCAGAAGAGTTTGATCGTGATGAACAAGAAAGTGATGGACAAATGCGTAAAAGGAGAGATGTAAAAATGGTGCAATTTGAAAACGGCAAGGACAAACCATCTGAACATTTTGAAAATGAGGAGATTCATGATGATGATATGAAAAGTTACGTGATATTTGAAGCAGTTGCTGCAGCAAATAGATCAATGCACACATATTGGTTAACAAATTTAATATTACTAATATTATGTCTGAAATTATCCTAATATTGTAAGGCTAAGTATTTCTTAATTTATTTATTTGATTAAATTATTAAGCCTTGCCATTAAATGCATTTTGTGAATGAAAATAGTATTTTAGTGTAGGGGGAATAGGCTGTGGGGTATTTATTAAAACAAAATAAGGCGCATCTTTTTCTTTCTGTCGAATGCTAGGCAATAGGCTCCTTGACATTATATAAATTTAACCTCACCTGTTACCACTTTTTACACGCATAATACAATTCAATACTCCGATAGTTTTAAGTATTTTGTAAATATTTTTATTAATTTGTAATAATAAAATTAGATAACTTTTCGTATGTGTCTTATTTCTAAAATTTTAATTCTAAAACTATAAATAATTTCATATAAAATAATACAATAAAGTGGTATGATACTTATATTCTAAACTTTTATACCTATTTCGAGTACAAAAACATAAACCCGATCGGTCTAATTACAAAACGTGGTTTATTGTAATTCTTTAGCTTAAAGAAAAGAGTTTGACAGGCAAGAATTCCTTTAGCCGAGGCGCTTTCAAAATTAGTGGATTGTTTTGACGCCAACAATTTGCACTCAAACGACAATAAGACAAAATGTATTAAATTTACAATACCTAATGATAAATATTCGAATACCAATGTGCTCTTAAATGGGAAAGAGTTGAGTCTTGTGGATACCACTGTTTTTCTTGGTATTACTATTGACGCGAAACTTCAATGGGGCCCCCATATATCTAAATTAGCAAGCAAACTTAGTTTTGCAGCATATGCTGTAACGGTGGTAGAGCCACGCGGCAGCCTTTGATGTTGCACGTATGGGCCGGCTCGAGCCGGGTTAGTACCACGACCTCACAGAATACCGGCGTGAAGTGTAAGCTCTGCTTCTGCGTTTCGTCTGGTGAGTGCAAGTGACCGGAGGCCCATCCCTCGCTGAGCATCCACGACCATGCTACTCCACTCCTGAGTATTCATGGGTGCTCAGGCTACCCCGCGTATTCTGCGCGGGGGGGGGGGGGGGGGGCGAAATTCCGCTCCACACAATAATTGATCGGGACAAACAGAGCAACAAGACCAAGGCGACCCCTGCCACGCTATCTGTGAAATTCTGCAACATCAGGAGACTTGACTAGAACCTAAACGCCGTCCACTACCATCTCAAGACGGCGAAGCCGGCCTTGCTCTTTCTGACCGAGACGCAGGTGTCCTCTCCTACCCGGAGTACAAACTGGAACACTCCTTTGTGCCTCGGGCTGGAGTTTGCGTATACGTCAGAGAGGACATCTGTTCTCGACGCCTCGGCAGTCTTGAAGGTTCGGACATGTTCATCCTTTGGCTATGCATAGATAGCGACGACCATCCGCGCGTCTAAAGGTGCCTCTATAGGCCCCATAGCGATAATGCCGAAACAGACCGACTCCTCGACCACGTCCAAATGGCTACAGATTCCTTGCTACAACAGGTCCCATCCGCAGAGATCGTAATCCTTGGTGATTTTAACGCCCACCACGCCGAATGGCTCGGTTCACGTTTAATTGATCATGCGGGGAGATCTGTTTATGACTTTGCCTTGGCATATGGTCTGACACAACTGGTTACATCGCCTACGCGGATTCCAGATGTGGAAGGCCATATACCTTCCCTGTTGGACCTTCTGCTGACCTCACATCCAGATGGATATCAGGTTTCCATGCCGCTCTCGGCTTTTCGGACCATTGTCTGATCCGGAGTGTAGTGCCACTCGCGTTCCCCTCGCGGATGCGTTCTGCAGGTTGCCGCCATTTTTATCATTACAAGTCGGCGGATTGGGCTGGAATGCGGTCTTTCTTTGCTTCCTACCCATGGGGGCGGGTTTGTTTCTCGCCGGATGATCCCAACGCTGTTGCTGACACTATCACTGATGTGGTGCTACAGGGAATGGAACTATTTATTCCATCATTTGTGGTACCCATCGGTGGCAGATCTAAGCCTTAATTTGGACGCTCCTGTAAGAATGCATTACGCAGTAAGCGGGAGTGCTATCGGGCCTGGGCTAAGGCTTCGGCGGCTCGGGATGTCAACACCAGCATGCTTAAAAAGACGTATAACTTTGCCTCCAAGTCCTTCAAAAGAGTTACTGCCAAGGCAAAGTTAGAGCACATAGGCAGAATTGGCGAGAAACTAGTTCATCTCCCTTCGGGAACCCGTGCATTCTCGTCTCTCGCCAAGGCTGTCCAAGGGAATTTCTGTAAGCCATCACTACCATCTCTGCACAGGGAGGACGACTCACTGGCCATTGCCGAAAAAGAGAAAGCCGACCTTTTGGGCTCCGTTTTTGCGTCCAACTCGACTCTAGGTGACGGGGGGAAAACAACGCCGACCATCCCGCTGCGTGGGTTCTCCATGCCGGATGTGCGGTTCTCACAGCGCTCGGTTCGCAAAGCACTCATGTTCCTGGACATCCACAAGTGGAGTAGGCCTGACGGAATCCCCCCAATTGTGATGAAGATGTGTGCTCCGGAGTTGGCACCGGTTCTAACGCGTCTTTTCCGGTACTCCTACTCCCTTACTCCCTAGGCGTAGTCCCGAAATCATGAGAAGACAGCTTTTGTCCACCCGATCCCTAAAAAAGGCGACCGCTCAGACCCGTCCAACTACAGGCCTATCGTTTAATCGGGGTCGATGAGCTGGTGATCTTCTGGTCTTCTTGACTCATAGATGGGCGGAGGCATTGGAGTCCAAGGGGGAGGCATTGGCCGTTAGTTTGGACATTGCGAAGGCCTTCGATCGGGTTTGGCACAAAGCGCATCGTTCGAAGCTCCCTTCCTATGGGCTTCCCGAGAAATTGTGCAATTGGATCACCAGCTTTCTTACAGATCGGAGCTTCAAGGTCGTTGTAGATGGTGCACGCTCCGAGTACAAGCCTATTAACGCTGGTGTTCCATAAGGCTGTGTGCTATCACGCTGTTTCTTCAGCATATCAATGATATGTTGCAAGCCGGTAGCATTCATTACTATGCGGATGACAGCACTGGTGATGCTCTATACACTGGCCGTGACAATATTTTTCGGAAAAACGTCACCGAGTACAGGAACAAACTTGTATCTGAAGTCGAGTCTTTGCTGGACAAAGTCTAAATCTGGTCCAGTTTAATCCTCAGAAGACACAAGCTTGCGCGTTTACCGCTAAAATTCAACCTTTTGTCGTATCTCCTCAGTTTCCAGGCACTCCCCTTGTTACTTCAGCCAGTATCGGAATCCTCGGCGTCGACATATCGAGTGACGTGCAGTTTCGTGGTCTTTTGGAAGAGAAGGCCCAATTGGCCTCTTAAAAGCTTGGCGCGCTCAGCAGAGCGGGACAGTATTTCATGCCGGCACAACGCATGCAGCTTTACAAGGCGCAGGTTCGGCCTCACATGAATACTATTCCCATCTCTGGGCTGGGGCTCCCCAGTGCCAGCTCCTTCCACTTGACCGCATCATTGACCTGCATTTTCTTTCGCATTTACCACTGGGAGTGCTCTGAGAAATTGTTCGGATTAATCCCAGCCGCCAAATTTCACGAACGCACAACGCGGCAGAACTCACGATACCATCCACACCATCTGGATGATTGGCGGTCCACTACTGTGCGATTTAGAAGTTTTCTTCCTCGCACAACTTCCTTGTGGAATAGTTTACCACCAGCGATTTTTCCGGACCGATATGACTTAGGGACCTTTTAAGAAAAGAGTCTAATCCTCTTGAAAAGGCCGGCAATGCATCTGCAATTCCCCTTGTGTTGCGGTTGTTCATGGTCGGCGGTAGTCACTTACCATAAGGTGAGCCGCATGCTCGTTTGCCCCCTCTCCTATGTAAAAAAAGAAAGATTAGAAGTCTCACATATGTTGAGACAGATGGATTAGTTGATTTTAGTTACTTTCTTAGCGTGACATCTTATGGAATTTAGCTATGGGGTAATGCGACTCATATTGAAGCCATATTTGTTTTGCAGAAGCAAGCCGTACGGGTAATTTATAACTTAAATTGTAAAGAGTCCCTCAGAAAAATTTTTGAAGAAATAAACATATTAACTTTGGCATCGCAATATATTTATGAAAAAGTAATGTATTTACATAAAAACATAAATAGCTTTAATAAGAATGAGGATTTCATACCTTAAACACTAGGAACAAACATAAGCTTGTAATGCTAGTAACTAGACTCCACAGAATTAGCAATTCATGTATGGGGCAAGGTATACGCTTTTACAACAAAATCCCAGAACAGAACAAGTTTGAAAGTTTTATTAAAGAAAAACTGTACAAAAAGGGTTATTATATAAAGTGATCGCCACCATGCTGTTTTTTTTTATAGTATAGGGTGACAAACGAGCATACAGTCTACCTGATGGTAAGTGGTTGCTGTGGCCCATAGACATCTACATCTATCCTCGTTTGCGAATCAAAATGCAGATGCGTTGTCACTCGTGAGGACTAAGATGGAATGCCTCTTTTCCAGTAAAAAGGGTCTCCGGTTCTCTACACTTACCATACGAAACATAGCAGTGTTAAGCTGCTATTTTACGCTGGCATTTTATGAGAGCGTGGTCCTTCCCCGGTCGAGTCGACCCATTCGTGCTACAACTATACTACTAATATAGATGCAGCATGGCCCTACCACGTATATTGTATATGGTTCTATGGAAATTAATTTAAAAATTGTACTAAAAAATATTGTTAAGTGAAAAACGTTTAAAAAAAGTCCCGCTGGGTTTCTTGCTGGTTCTTCCCAGGACAGAGGTATTTTCCAAACCAGTGGTTAATAAAAAATACTTTCAATAAGTGTTATGTAATAATCAATATTAAATAAAAATAATAATTGTTGTAAGGAGGCAATTCATTTAAGCATTGAATGTACACTGGATATCTTCTTAGTGATCCTGGTGAAGTGTGCGAGTACTTTCTCATGCGGGAACCTTGCATCTACTAGTCGCAGCACCGAGTCGCGTCTGCGGCCACTGATGAGAAATCGGTTAAAAGTGAATATAAAGGTTTTTTCATAATACTTAGAGCGAAGGAGTAAAATAATCTGCCAGCATCTGTCTTTTCATCCGATTATAATGTGAAACAAAAGCCTCTCACTCACTCACTCACTCTTGCATTGAAGACAATGGCCTTTGTAAAGCTTAGTCAGTGCGTTGTGCCGTTTTCGGTGCGTGCCTCACCACTTACCATCAGGTGGTATAGTAATCAACAGAAAAGTATATATAATTAAAATAGAAGTTTGTTTGTAATGTAAAAATTATTTATTTTTACTATATGCATATGAAAGTATGATATACGGTACTTATAAAAAAAAACTATTTTAAAAATGTTTGTCTCTCTGTCTGTCTGTTTGTGCCGGCTAATCTTCGAATTGATTAAACCGATTTTGCCAGGAATTTCACTGGCAGGTAGCGGATGTTATAAGGAGTATCTTAGGCTACTTTTATAATAGATACATAATTAGGGCTCCGTGCAAAAAATTTGAAACCCATAAAATCTCATCGTAATAAACTCCACGAGGATGAAGTCACACGGTACAGCTAGGTAATAATATAAATATAGAAAGAAAATTCATGTTTAGTAATTTTTTAATCGTTATTTCTTCTTCATCAAAGTAGTTTATGACAGTTCCGTGGTGCAGTCGCTTGGCGTTGAGTTGTGGCCCTGAAGGCCGCAGGTTCGAATCCCGCATGCACAATATTTGCATATTGAAGCTCACTTATTGGGATATGGATAAAAAGTATCCTATCTCTCAAGTTGGACCAAACTGCACACAATGTGCAAAGTTTCATTGAAATTAGTTCAGTAGTTCATCGCGGACAAACAATGTGACACGTAATTTTTATATATAAAGAAAAGTCAAGTTTATATATGCAATCTGCCTCCACGATACCGGAGAAAGTAATAATGGGGAAGTAGCATCCTTAAAATAATATAAGGCAGCTCATGTAAGTTTTATACTCATGTATTATGAGCCATTTGGCATTCATCATGTTGTTGTTGTTGTTTTTATTATTCGCTCGAGGGAGCAGGCAAAAGAACTATGCCATACAGCCTTGTCTTTTGTAATTATCCTTCATAGTTCACTGCTTCACAATATGTTGATGCGTCACATTGTGCAGTTCTTGGGAGATTTTGACGGCAACTTGATCCAGCAGACAGCTGACAGTTGGCGATGGTATCTAAAGGCGCCTATGCAAACAAACAGCTTATCTTGAGAATCCATCACCATCAGAGCACTTGTTTCACTGTTTCCACTAATAGTTCACATGCGTAGACAATTAATACACAAAATCGCACCACTTTTACATATCAAAGTCCACTTCAAACCATTATTTAAACAATAATACAGGAGCAGCAAACCGCCGCCGGTCAATTTCCCGCCAAACTCTCGGCATTCATCATGAAGAAAATTTTCCGATGAAGAATTATGTAGAGAATGGACCACAAATAACGTTTCTTTCTTTAAATTTATGTAACTTTTTTATCAATGGTCAGCAACCAAGTTGAAAATAAGTTCTCTTTTTAATATTTTTCACCTGTTATAACTAATAGCCAGTTACAAATATGTTTAATGTCATCAATGTCTTTATAATAATAATAACATTTATTTTATTGCAGAACTACATCCATATTAAGTTGTATTTATATTTTTATGTAATCCAAAAATGAAAAATAATTTGAGAAAATGGTCATCATCATCAACATCATCGCCAAGGAATGCTACAAAGCACATTTCTGAGCCACCTGCTCCCATCTAGTGGGGGGCTGCTCTACACTTCGCTTACTAGTACAAGACTGCTACTCGAGAACCTTTCTTCCCCATCGGTTGTGGTTTCTTCGGGCTATGTGGCTGGCCGATTGCCACTTCAGCGTACAAATTCGTAGGAAAATGATAATCTTACATATTGTCCTTCAATAGTCTCGCTGCAGCGGCAAGCGTGAGTCCAGCACGGTCTGTCACATTGACGCAACTACCTCGGGATATAAGCTCCTCTATGATTTCCGTATCTGCTCCCTGACAAACTAATGTTATAATTAATTGGGAATTAACAGAACTAAAAACATATAAGTGAAGTAATAAAACAGTGTCATCGGTGTAAGAATTACCGCCCCGTGGGTGTAGTAAGAGGCGACTGAGGGAAACTGAATAGAATAGAATTAATTTTATTCAATATGGAGGGACACTTATTGAACATCATTAAAGCTATACCACTGGTTTGGAAAAAACCTGTCCTGGATAGAACGAGCAAGAAATCTAGCAGGAATTTTTAAAGAAAAAACTATAATATAATAATAAACCTTATCTACTAAAAAATTTTTGCTTAGTAAAAAATTTAAACTTTTTGATAGATAAGTTCAAACGGAAATATGAGATGGGCAGCTGAATTTTCCTGATAACAGATCAAAATAATAAAATAATTGCAGTCCTCTAGCCACCTGCCAAGCGTAACAACTATGACAAAATCCTCCCTGTGAGTAAATCTATGGGGGAGGCCTATGTTCAGCAGTGGACTTTTATAGGCTGTAATAGAATAAAATGGCTAAAAACTTAAGAAATTTAAGAGCCTATATAAGTCCCATAGCTTAGCATAGATCTCTTCTCATTTCTGAGATAATTTTTTACGTGTGTAATTGTGCTTCGCACACACACATTTATACTTAGTAATATTGTATCTATCTACCACATATATGTAGAGCCATTCTGCAGCTATATTAATAGAATAGTTGTAGCACGAATGGGTAGGCTCGACCGGGGAAGGACCACGCTCTCACAGAATACCAGCGTGAAATAGCAGCTTAAAGCTGCTGTGTTTCGCATGGTGAGTGTAGAGTACCGGAGACCCTTTTTACTAGAAATGAGGCATTCCATCTTAGTCCTGGTGAGTGACAACGCATCTGCATTTTGATTTGTAATATATGATATATGTAGATGTCTTATCCTATAGAAAAAAAAGTTCGTGATGGAGCATTAAGTCTTATTGACGGACTTCACATTATGTCTCTTTGTCGTCTCTGTCTCACATATAGATTTCCTACCCGAATTTTCCTTCACCGCCGAGCACATGCTAAGTCGGCAATTAAAATTGCAATTAAAAATTGAACCCAGTATGCTCGCGTACAGTGAAACTATGTTTAGTACTTAGCTTCTGAGTTTTTTTTTAGAATAATCGTACCTCATGGTAAGTGGTGCTGTGGACCATAGATCTATGTTTATCCTCGATTAAGAATCAAAAAGTTTCCAGTAAAAAGGGTCTCTGGTTCTCTATACTGACCATACGAAACACAGCAGCATTAAGCTGCTATTTTACGCAGGTATTCTGTAAGAACGTAGTCCTACCACGGTCGAGTCGACCTATTCCTGCTACAATAATATATAGCTGCAGCATGTTACCTCTACCACGTGTTAAAGCTACTACAAATTTATTATATAGCGTGATAGAATCTGTGCTAGAACTGAGACACATTTATGCGTGGTAGAACCAGACCGTAGCTTATTATAACCACAACACGTATGGTTTCTCTTAATAGAGGAAGGACCACGCTCGCGTAGAACACCAACGTGATAAGGTGAGTATGACGAACCGGAGACACTATGTACTGGTAAAGACGCATTTTGTATTAGTGAAATACAACAACACATTTGTAGTTTGAGTCTTGATCGAGGTTAGATGTTTTTTTTTATTGAATAAGAGTTACACACGAGCAGACAATCCACCTGAAGATAAGTGGATGCCGTGGCCCATAGACATCTACATCTATCCTCAATTACGAAAAAAATGCAGACACGTTATCACCCCTGAGCACGAGGATGGAATACCTCGTATAAAGTTAAAAGGGTCTTCCGTTCTCTACATTCGTCACAAGAAACTTTCCCGGTCGATGTAGGTGTCTATGGGGCATATTATCTAAAATATGAAGACTTACAGCTCGTTGCTGACTTTTACTTATTCCAATACTCGATCAAAAATGAGACCTGGCTTCTAAATTAATTTGGGAAACAAAGAGGCTGATCTATTAGCAAAAGCCGCTATAACGCAAGGAATTGAATTAAATATTTTTTTAGTTTACACGGAAACAATGACAAAATTCAAAAACCTTTATTATGATAAATTTAGACAGTATTTCGGTGAAAGAAGCAAGGAAAAATGAATATGTTATAAAACAATTCAATCTCAGCCGCTTCGGATACCGTGGTATAATAATATTGAAATGAATAGAAACCATATAATTGCTGCTTATAGGTTACGATCTGGACATTACCCCAATAAAACGTTTGTATATTTGATCGCCCAATTGCAATATTTGTCACATTATAAAGATGTCCAACATAATATGCTAGCATAATGTGTCAAATATCAAAGAGAAAGGAAAATCTGGTGCAAAAATTTAATATTAATTTGTGTAAAACGGGTTGGTTTTTGAGTATACTTGCGGAGCCACACTCAGCGGCAGCAAAATCATTCATTTGCATATTCTTACCACATTGAGGCCGCCTTTCTAATTACTTAAGATTTGTGTTACAGGAACACGGTATGTTACAATAAGGTTGACATATCTTTGTAGGATAAAACCCTTTTTAAATAAAAATAGATAATAAAATAAAAAAGTAATCTGTTTTTTTTTTTAAATGAAGCGACAAATAAACTTATTTTCGCGATACTAATACAACTAACCTTAACAGAGAAGGCATTACATCTTAGTACTCAAAGTTGTCTTCTCTGAGACTTCACGGTCTGGAATAACATATTATGGCTCTCTATAGTATTAAGTACCCAGTTATATTTAGTTGATAGAATTAGGTAAGAGGGTGAATAAGAGGGTGGTAAGTTTAATGTGTCGCTAAAGTGAGGTTAGGTTATGTTTTTGTTTATTTGTTTTTTTTTTAATATGATACGGTGACAAACGAGCACACAGTCCACCTGATGGTTAAGTGGTTGCTGTGGCCCATAGAAATCTACATTTATCCTCGTTTGCGAATCAAAATGCAGATGCGTTTTCACCCGTGAGGACTAAGATGGAATGCCTCTTTTCCAGTAAAAGGGGTCTCCGGTTCTCTACACTCACCATACGAAACATAGCAGTATCAAGCTGCCATTTTACGCTGGTATTCTGTGAGAGCGTGGTCCTTTCCCGGTCGAGCCGACCCATTCGTGCTACATCTGTACTATTAATATAGCTGCAGCATGGCTCTACCACGTAAAATAAACGAAAAAGAGGTTAGGTTATGTTTTTGTTTATTTGTGTTCTGTTCCTTGTTATTACAGGTAGTCATTGAATAACGCACGTATCAAAATACTCCAAGGTCAAATCCGTACATGTAATTCATGTAAAGCGGAAGACCTGGATAAAGATATGAATGCAGGCAGGGGGGAGGGGTGTCAAAGAAAAGGCTGCAGAAACTTTCAAAGTGCCTCGGGTAACATTAGCACGGAAGATGCTTGGAAAGAATACCAGCCTTGTTGTACATCCAACCGTTTTACGTAAGTCTAAAGAGCAGTCAGTCGCTGCATATTGGGGATTCCTCTTGACAAAGAATAACATTCGAAATGTGGTGAAAAATACTTGGAATAACAAGGTAATATATATATATATATATATATATATATATATATATATATATAAGCAGTTAAGAACATATATATATATATATATATATATATATATATATATATATATATGTTCTTAACTGCTTATATATATATATATATATATATATAAGCAGTTAAGAACATATATATATATATATATATATATATGCTGCTTTGTGAAGCGAGACATATCTCAGTTTTTTTGTTATTTATTATATAGTTAAATTATATATGTTTTGTATACGATATCAATGGCTAACACCAGAAATATTGCCTTATGTTTTTGTTCAGGCTTTACTCTAAAAAAAATAAAAAAGCCTATTTATCTACAAAATTCGTAAATGCATGTTACTAAATGACGATACAATAGTTATAGGATGTATCTAAGTGACCTTTATCCGAACGTTAAATGTGAATAGCGTTTATTGGTTTCGGTGCGAGTAGTTATCGAATCCGAGTCGATTTCGCTTCCCGAGGCGATTGTGAATAGCCCGGCAGGTCTTTAAAGCCATCACCTCAGGTCCAGATTTCATCGTTTCTATCATCGCCAGAAACAATCTGACCATCGGGATTGCATTAAACATCAAGCGGTCCAGGTCGTCGGTCAACCGTGGTGTCATTATGACCTTTTTTATTAAAGCTGAGTTTGCCCTTTCCTAAGTGAAATGTTAGACGTATACAACTACGATGACCTAGGCAGAAAAGGTGATTGGACTCCTTTTCTTTCCCTTTCTTTTAAAGTCTTACTTTACTTCTAATATTACAATGAATAAAGAAAGAGAATAATCTTCACTTACTTGCCCTAAATAGTGGTGTCCACCCGTTGCTGTCGCGTACTTTAACGTCTCCATCTTTTTCCAGAATATATCGAATGACTTCCAAATTCCGAGAGTCAACTGCGTAGTGCTCCACACGTAATCCGTTTATATCGCGAGCCTGATTAAAAAAAATCAAAATGTTTATTTGTCTCTAACAGTTGCATGGATTATAAATGAGACATCCCCAGTAAGTAATTGATAATACTTGTGTTGGATGGGCCTCGCTGTGTAGTGTGGTGGAAGAGAATTTACTGCCCTATATCATCTTGTTAGTGTAAAAAAATAAAAATATTTTATACATTATAATAAAAAAAATTATTCACAATACAAACCTATATAATATAATGAAGTATCCCAACATATAATTAATATTTTCAAATTTATTCAAATATAATTACAATTAGAGTAATGTAATAAAATAATTATAATAATAATAAGCATTACATTATAATTAAATTACAATTTGTTATAATTAAATTACAATTTGCATTTCCGTAAATTTTGAATTAGGTGTATAATATATTTGTATTAAATATACAAATATATTATATATTTGTATTAAATATATTTGTATTAAATATAAAAATATATTATACATCTAATTCAAAATTGATGAATGGAGCGAACGTAATTAGTTTTTAGGATTTATACGTATAATGAATATAGGTAAAGAAGCTAACTCTTTACCTATATTTATTTTAAGTGGTAAAGCTATGCCGCAGCTATATTATGATTGTAGCACCAATAGGTATGCTCGACCGGGGAAGGACCACACTCTCACAGAATATCACCGTAAAATAGCAGATTAACACTGCTGTGTTTCGTAAGGTAAGTGTAAAGAACCGGAGACACTTTTTACTGGAAACGAGACATTCCATTTTAGTCCTCACGGGTGACAAGGCATCTGCATTTTAATACTTTTTTGAGGATAGATGTAGATGTCAATGGGTCATAGCAATCATTTACCATCACGTGGACTGTGTGCTCGTTTGTCACCCTATCCTATTAAAAAATATAAAATAGTTCACAAATGCAAGTAAATTTATATTGAATTTGAATTCGAGTAACTTACAAATAAAGGTAATATATATTGAAAATTATTAAATCATATGCTTGTTTATGGGGAACAAAAGTTGTCGAGTGGCCCACTAGATGGAATGACGCCCTGTTAAGAGATGTAGGAAGTTGATATATGTAAAAGTAAAAGACGTCATAGGGAAAATGAAACAAGAGATGGGCAGCAGCATCTTAACAAGTTGAAATAATAAAAAGTGTGCGTGTAATGGTCTACACACGTACAAAAAGAAACTTATATACAACATATCATTTTATTTTATTTTTTATTTTACAACAATAGTATACTCAATCAGCCCCGGCGGTGAAACGTAACAAGAAAACGTGATAATTTTGTATTTTAATACCGTACTAAATTTCTCGAGTAGGTCGATAAAGAAGTTTTTCTTCAAAAACTACGGCTTATGCAGATTATATGTTCACAAGGTTTTTTTTTTAAATCTTTACTCAAATACTCGTTTTGTTCGGGATTCGAAACCGTGGCATTCAGCGTTGCAATTCAACGCATATACATTCATACATCCTATAAAAGTCTATGGCTGAACTTAGACTTCTCCACAGATTGCCACAAACGAGTGATATTAGTAGTGGTGTTGGCAACCTCAATTATTTACTATTTAGTTGTTGTTAGGAAGACGCTTCTGCCCATCTCTTGGTTTGTTTCCCTCTGTTGCTGCTCGACACCCACGAGACGATATAGAGCAGTGGATATTCTTACACCTACACTACACGGGCACAAGAAAATGGACAGCATCATTATAAAAAAATTGCGTCAAAAGCCATAGTTATTCTTGAGAATAAAATTACAAAATTTATCTAAATGCTTGTACATTTATAGTGGAAGGTTACCTGAAAGTCGGCTGCTTTTTCCAGTAAGAGTTCAATTATAGCTAAGTGTCCTTCTAGCACAGCCAGGTGAAGCGGCGTCTGACCCGTGCTCAAAGCGAGGTTCACGTCAGCGCCCGCTTGCAGTAGAAATCTAACAGTGTTTATGTCACCTTGTAAAAATAATACCAATGTAAATGATATACTGTTGCCAACACTTCATCTGTAAATGGGAGACATTAGAATCCTGGTAGTGAGTGGTGATGAAGCCCTATAAGGTAAATTACACTGTCTTAGCGCGATAAAAGCCTAAATCTTTTACCCTGTTCATACTTGCTTAGAAGACATCTAGATTATAATAAAATGGAAAGACAGACGCTGCCAAATTATTCCCCCCGCTTACTGCTAAGCATAACGAAAGACAAAACAAACCGTTTGGTTCGAATTTATGTTTATTATAAACATTAAAAAAAGTTACCCCCACACTAGGATTTTCTCCTGTATTGTGGAAGTAGCTTACAAACACAAATTGCACAAAGACAGACATCCAGACCCGGAACAGTTGTTTGTAGGTCATACAAATACTTGTTCCGTGTGGGATTCGAACCCGCAACCACCAGCGCAGCAATTCATTGCTAAGCCACTGCGCCACGGAGTCGTCAATGCATGGAATATCGGCAATAAAATCGTAAAGACCCACCGACCACCTGGTAGTCCGACGGTGGAAAAAAGTGGGAGGAATTAAGACGTAAAGCTGTAATGAATACATGAACTAATAAGCCAGGGTCAGCTATAACCTGGTGGTAAGTGGTAATGATGATTTGCTGTACTGTATTAGCTTAATAAAAGCCTATTCACTCTTGCCTTGAAGACATTTACATCTTAATAAGTGTTAAAAAAATGAAGCTCAAGCATCCACCTGCGCCATTGATGATGATTGGGGTTTGAATTGCGATGAGATTTCAGCAAATTTAGATACGATGGATGTGATCAAAACTGGACTCTTTATAAAATTGCAAGGAATTGGTGCAATCAGATGATACATAACGCCAAACGCTGATTTATTCATAGTAATATCTCATCTTCTTCCCCTGCTAATATCTGGAAGTTCCTTGGGACCATAGGTATTGGTAAACTTCACCGTTGTGAGTTTCAGAAGACGATTGATCTGGATGATATCAATTTTCATTTTGTCTCCAACAGTCCTCTTGATCACCAGACCAAGCGTCTTACTGTTGACCACTTAATGGGTTTACCTCGTCCCGACATTGATGTCTTTGCAATTTTCTCCATTAGCTGTGGATTAGATCAAGAAGACAATCCTTTCCATTAAATCTAATACTGTAGGTTGCGATAACATCAGCCGACGGATGATGATCTATATACTTGACCATATCCTCCCAGTTATCGCGCACATCATTAATTTCTCCTTGGATTCTGATGATTTTCCTTCTTTGTGGCGTAAGGCTTACGTTATTCCCTTACAAATGATCCGTAATCCCACTTTACCCAATCATTTCCGACCTATATCCATCCTTCTTTCTTATCCAAGGTCCTTGAGGCCTGTGTCTACAAGCAACTTTCGCAGTTTATCTCCTGTAATAACTTATTAAGTTTCTTGCATTCTGGATTATCCGGTCATAGTGCCGTTTCCGCACTCCTGAAAGTAACTGGTGATATTAGGGCAGGCATAGAGGACACTAAAGTCACTGTGTTGCTTTAAGTTGACTTCTTGAATGCTTTTAATACCATCAGTTATGACATTCTAATTTCCATCCTTTCTCTTTTTATGGTCTTATCTGAAGCATTGGATTGGTTTTTATCAGATATCATCTAGCTGGCTTGACATACATGCTGGTGTTCCTTAAGACGTCATATTATCTCCTTTGTTGTTTTCTATACTTATTAATCTCATTACCTAAAACCTTCAGTCTGCGTATCATCTGTATGCCGATGACTTGCAATTGTACACACAAGCGAGTATTGCCAATATTTCTACAGCGGTGGACATAATTACTGGAACCTTGAGTACATTAAGAACTAGTCTCACAGGTTTGGTCTAATGGTCAACCGTTCGAAGTATCAGGCCATAATAATTGGTAGCCGTAACCTCCTATCTTTTTCAATACCACTTTAATTGTGTTCTACTGTGAAGGATCTAGATTTATAAATTGATTTCACTTTTTTATAGAATAAGGGTGAAAAATGAGCACACAGTCCACCTGATGGTAAGTGGTTGCTGTGGCCCATAGACATCTACTGTACACGCCCCTAGCTGCCCCAATCAAGGATGACGGGATTAGGGCCCATGAGTAATCCCATCGACGAGCAGCAGAGGGACGGGGCCAAAATATGGCCACGTGGAATTTCCTAATTACAATAAACAATATGGGAGGAAGCTAGAAACTCGTAGTACTTACCATTATCCGAAGCTAACTTCGCACCAAGGCTTGGGCAGGCCGTGAATGTATGTAATAGTGGATGGCGAGTAGTGTACAGTGAGGTGTGAATGTGTGGGGCCTTGTCAAGCATAGGCGTCCAGCAGCGGCCGAGTTCCAGGCTGCTCCAAAATGCTGCACCGCTTCAGACTGCTTCGGCGCCGGACCACAGTCACTTTCCTCGTTCGTCACGATGACAGTCCAGTAACTCTATCGTACGATTAATTAACTTACAGAAGCCACTAACTCTCGTTTGTTATAAAGCCTAACACACAAACTAACAGGGAGTGCACGGATCATAGGTCACTACCACTTCGCGTAGCAACCCGCGCGCTTGCCACGGCTCGGCCGAACTTCAAACCAGTATCGCCCAGAGCCGCGCGCCCCCTATACGTCGATTCCGACAACAGCGTTTGGCGCGAACATCTACATCTATCATCGTTTGCGAATTTATATGCAGATGCGTTATCAGCCGTAAGGACTAAGACAGAATGCCTCTTGCAGTAAAATGGGTCGCCGGTTCTTTACACTCACTATACGAAACAAAGCAGCGTTAAGCTGGCATTTTACGCTGTTATTCTGTGAGAGCGTGGTCCTTCTCCGTACGAGCTGACCCATTCGTGTTACAACTATAATACTATTAATATAGCTGTAGCATGGCTCTACCACGTGTAAAAAACTTTGAGTTGGAAAGATCAAATAACGACCGTTAGCCAGAAAATCACCTGTACCCTGCATTCTCTCTATCGCCTTAAAAGTTTTCTACCATCTGCAATTAAGACAATGCTTGTGCAAAGTTTAATTTTTCCCTAAATCGACTATGGCGATGTGTGTTCTTTCGACCTGAATGCAGATCTTCTAAATAAATATGACCGTCTTTTGAATAACTGCATTCGATTCATTTTCAATCTTCGAAAGTATGACCATGTATCCACGTATTGATCTCAATTAAAATGGTTACCTATTCGTCAACATCGTAGTTTATGTGCACTCACCACCCTTTATTCTATACTGATGTCTCCCATTTCCCCTTCCTACTTATCTCCTTACTTTCTGTTGCTTAGCGCTAGTCATAAGAGAAACTTCCGCTCTACGAACAACCTTCTTATCCTATGTCCCTCCCATAGCTTGTTCATTCTTCTTTCCACATTCAATCTATTCTCCTTTGGAAGGCACTACCTCTGGAAACCAGGACGGCTAACAATCTTTACGTGTTCAAGATGAAGGTTCAGGAACACTTAATTAATAAATTGGCAGAATCATCATACAAACAGTTAATTCATATATTTTCTTATTGTGTATATTATACCTAGTCAGGTCATAAGTATTGTCACACAGTAAAAACTTTTCTTTTAGAATGCTGGCCACAAAAATGTTTATTGAATTCGAATTACGAATTGTTCATGAAAATAAAACTTTATACTTTTTAGAATTTTACTCATTTTTAAATATAAAGTGGTCGCTTAATGAAGACCGTGTTGCAGTTATTGCGTTGTATCGTTGCGGTTACGCGCCAATTCAAATTTTTGACATACTGAAAAATTTGAATATAACCAAAAGATTCGTTTATCGTACCATCAAACGATACAATGAAGACTCTAGTGTAGATGACAGGTCAAGAAGTGGTTGCCCTCGGTCTGTTAGGACTCCAGCAGTGATAAAAGCTGTGAAGGCGCGAATTCAAAGAAATCCCAAACGTAAGCAGAAACTGTTGGCCCTTCAGATGGGGTTAAGCAGAGCCACGGTGAAAGGGGTGTTAAATGAAGACTTAGGGCTTCGGTCATATCGAAGAAAAACAGGACATTGTTTGAATGCTCGTCTAATGGACCTGAGACTGAAGAGATGACGCGCTTTGTTGAAGCGGTACGCGGGAAAAAAATATCGGGAAATTCTTTTTGGGATGAAAAATTTTTACCGTAGAAGAGAGCTACAACAAACAAAATGATAAGGTGTACGCACACAGTGGTGAAGAAGCGAGCAACCGTATTCCGCGTGTCCAACGAGGTCATTTTCCATTCTCGCTCATGGTATGGTTGGGAGTTTCTTATTGGGGCTTAACAGAGGTACATTTTTGTGAGAAAGGTGTAAAAACGAATGCAGTTGTGTATCAAAATACAGTCCTGACGAACCTTGTAGAACCTGTTTCTCTAACCATGTTCAATAACAGGCACTGGGTATTCCAACAAGATTCGACGCCAGCTCATAGAGCGAAGAGCACACAAGACTGGCTGGCGGCACGTGAAATCGACTTCATCCGGCACGAAGACTAGCCCTCCTCCAGTCCAGATTTGAATCCGTTAGATTACAAGATATGGCAACACTTGGAGGAAAAGGCGTGCTCAAAGCCTCATCCCAATTTGGAGTCACTCAAGACATCCTTGATTAAGGCAGCCGCCGATATTGACATGGACCTCGTTCGTGCTGCGATAGACGACTGGCCGCGCAGATTGAAGGCCTGTATTCAAAATCACGGAGGTCATTTTGAATAAAATTTAGTGTCATAAGAATCTATGTTTTGTTAAGTTCATTTTGGTGTATAAATGGTTACATAATGAATAAACTTGTTTCAATTATTTTATATTAAACATGTGACAGAATTTATGACCTGACTAGGTATATTTTATTTGATTGTGTGTATATTTGTATATCTTTATGGGTTTATAGACATTGTAATATGTACTTAAGTATTATACATTTTTATTATAATTTATTTAATATATATACTAGTTGGCCAGGCAGACGTTGTTTTGCCCTCTTCGACGACCCTGTGTCCTATAAAAATACTTAAATTCGTATTAAAAAATATTTAGGTTCACTTATGGGGATAAAAATTATCCTATCTCTCAAGTTGGACCAAACTTCACACAGTGTGCAAAATTTCATTGCAATCAGTTTAGTAATTTAGAAGTTCATCGCGGATAAACAATGTGACACGTAATTTTTATATATAAAGATATATAAACATCGAGCATATCCCTCTCCATAGTTGGTTTAGCGACCTTTAGTTTCCTCATACGGCCAGCAGTGAAGGACCACATCTCAGATCCATAAGTCATCACAGGCAACACGCACTGGCTGTACACTCCCGTTTTCAATATTAATTATTATTACAAAATTATTTCAGTATTGAGGTATACCTGACGAGAAGATGTGTCGTAATTTCCCGGACGTTACCCAGCCGACTTGAATCCGTCGATTGACGTCTCGGTCGAAGTTGGACTTACCTAGTCGGACTATTTGTACATACTTTGGACATACTTATCAACAACTCCGAGCTTAGTGCTCCCAACAACTACTGGCATAGGTGTGACATGGACATTATACATGACCTTTGTTTTGTCCATATTCATCCTAAGACCTATCCGTTGAAAGCCACTATTGAGGTCATTGAGCATTATGCTTAGGTCATCCAGCAATTCTGCCATAAGGACTATATCGTCGGCAAATCGAAGGTGAGTGATGTAATCGCTATTAATGTTAATATCGTATTAATTCCAGTCCAGTAGCTTGTAAACATCTTCTAATGCACCGGTGAAGAGTTTCGTGGATATAACGTCACCCTGTCTTACACCTTTCTGCAGTTCGATAGGTTTCAAACTTTGGTTCTTTACTCGGATAGCCACTGTAGCTCTCATGAAACACAGCAGCATTATTCTGCTGTTTCACGCTTATATTCTGCGAGAGCGTGGTCCTACAGGCTAAAAGTCTTGTCGCAGCCATATATAGCTACGGCATGATATAAAATAAAATACATTATTAAGTAACGTACAGATTGAAAAATGAGGTGTAGCTTAATTTAGAAAGTAAAGTTAGAATCTGTATATATCTAATTTCTGGATACACTCCTTTCATTGGGATGGATTTAGGGCAAGGAGGTATCCAGTACGCTGCATCCAATACGTGTGGGTTTTAATTTCTGAGATTTGCGGATTTTCTCACAAGCACACGATATATTAATCCTTCACTGGCGAGCACTTGGCGTATGAGTTTTACACAAGCATTGGCATTTGTCTTTCGATTGCTTAGACCCTGAGCCACGAAGACTGTTGAGTCAATATAAACTTTAATACTTATGTCAAAAGCGGTCTTTTAAACCTTGTAGGATGGCAATTGCAAGTGGAGTGAGTCCATTTGTAGAAGCGATGTCCTTTAGCTCTGGTCGTTCTTCCACCATCGTCTGCAACTGCAACGATAGTTTATTCGTAAAATAAAAGTTTGATTAAATAGTTTTAAGTAAAGATTACATTTAGATATCTACATGTATCGCGAAGTAAATTAATGGAGGAAATAGCCCTTTTCCTATTTCAACAGATACAGTACTGGTGTCATTACTGCCATCATAAAAGATTTATTACACAGGTGGATATCCTCCTTTAATTTATCGAATTTATCTTAAGATCCACTCATGGTGGACAAAGTAATTTTTTTATAGGATAGGGTGACAAACGAGCACACAGTCCACATGATGGTAAATGGTTGCTTTGACCCATAGACATCTACATCTATCTTCGTTTGCGAATCAAAATGCAGTAAAAAGGGTCTCCGGTTCTCTACACTCACCGTAAGAAACACAGCAGTGTTAAGCTGTTATTTTACGTTGGTATTCTGTGAGAGCGTGGTCCTTCCCCGGTCGAGCCGACCCATTCGTGTTACAAGTGTACTACTAATATAGCTGCAGCATGGCTCTACCACGAGCGAGGATTTGTGGTCTATGAAATCTAATGTAGTGATGGGGGCGATCCTGTACGTGTTCACAGACTGCAGACTTCCCGGAGCGTCGATTCTTCACATCAGCTAAAATCCTCGCTAAAGAACACCGATTCCTTCCAAGGATGATTCGCGTGGCTATTGAAATCAAAAACATCCCAATTTCAATAGAGAAGATGGCTGGGTGCAACCATCTGCTTGGGATCCCATAATTAATAAATTAAATCCCAACCCAAGCATACAACTGTAAGACTTCAAGATACTGTAAGTTCATGCTGCGTAGATCAGAATAAAATTTAATAACTTTTAATCTGGAGGTAGCCGTGGTTAACTATGACATTGGGACGTCGTACACCGCAGTCCTCTCGTGACTATGGGTGCTCTAAAGTGCTCGAAACGTCGGGAATATAAAATAAGTTAATATACGAGATAAAATCCGTAAAATTAGTTTTATTTAAATTCTCAAGGACAAACATCCAGACTCAGAACAATTATTTGTAGGCGATACAAATATTTGTTCCGTGCCATATTCGCACTTGCGGCTGTTAGAGCTGCAACTCAATGCTAAGTCACTGCACCAGTGAACCGTTCTTTCATAAAAGGTGTGGACTCCACATGTAACGAAGGAACAAAAATCTGTTTTCAATAACAAAAGCATCTGCCTCTATTATATCATATATTATAATATCATGTAGCGTGTAGCGGCGGTGTTAGAATATCCTCCACTACGTGCGTGTCGTAGGAAGGCGACAGCGGGAAACAAATCATGAGATGGGCAGCAGCGTCTTTCTTATTACAAAATAAAAAAAGCGGTTGCCAACCCGCTTGCCAAGCGTGGCAATGTGGCCACAGATTGCGTCATAGGGGTATGAGGCAATCTATGGTGGAGGCCTATGTTCAGCAGTGGACTTTAATAGGCTGTAACGGTAACGGTACTATACATTACGAGTATAATCGTTATTCAGGTCCATTGTGAGTCGCAGGTTTGGCATCCTCACGAGGTAGTATTTACTTGACCTATAAATGATCGTTTCGGGTCTGGTTGCTTGTTCACATCCATTTATGTAGATGCAAAACGTCTCTATGAAACATTATCTGCACACATAAATAAAATTGTAGTGTATACATGTGACATTGATATAATTTTCATCTATTAAGCTCAATGGATTATTTGCATGCAAATAGTATGCAAATAATCCATTGAGTTAAAGTTATACTTATAGATAAAAATAAGAGTTTTTATAATTTTTGTCTAATTGTCTGTCTGTTCGACCTAACCTTCGAAACAGTGGCACTGTTCGTGATGAATCTTTACGAAAAGATAGAGAGCAATATAAAGAAGGATCTAGTTTACATTTTATCAGAAAACCATGACAATTAAAAATATGATAGAAAAAATGGGCTTTGACTACTGTTTAGGCCAAACAATTAACATTTGAAATTTGCATTCAACACTCGTGTCCTCCCGCTGACTTTGTAAAGGGCACCGTCGCCCCGCTCCCGTGTGGGTCGCTCGGCAGAGGGCGCGAGCGCAGGACGCGAGTGCGAAGTCAGTAGCTTGAAAGCAGAGGCGCTGTCGATTAGCGTATTTATTTGTGACCGCTGCATCGATTTCGCGCGGCCAGGTTTTTGGTTTTGATGGTCTAGAATTTGAGTATTGGTGCACGTTTAATTTACTATTGAATTTGGGTTTCGTGTAGACCGCCTCGAATTAGTTTGTCTAAGTTGTACGTTTCGTGACAAGAGGCTTGTATTGAATTTGACTGATTAAAGTAATTTCGTTTGCAAGTAATTACGTCAATTGTATAGTGATTGTATGTTGAAGTGCATTTTTTTACATTTTGCAATATTTAACTTGCTTGTGTGAAGTTGAACCTTGCGCGCACGCCGAGTGGATATGCGGTCTGGAATTTGATGCTCGCATTTTATTTCGAGGGCGAGGCCTGGTTAATGGTTTTTGGAAGTTAATGTTGATTTGTAACGTCGCGTTAAGTGCCTTTTGTGTGACGACTGTTTTCTATCGTTTTACGTGTCAACGAGGCGAATTTTGAGTTCTGATTGCGGGCATGGTATGTAATATCGTACAAAGAAATTTAGTTTGTTGTTTGGAACGCTGAGCTTTGTGACTCGAGAAGAGATCGCGTTCGTTCTCTGATTGTTATTCGGTGCTAAATGAACCCGGAACATTGAATATTGAACTTTGAACGACTGTTCGTTACTTGTGTCGGGTGTCACGTGTTTGATTTTGATGAACGTTGAATTTAGTTGAGTTTGGAGTTAATGAAATATACAATAAAATTGATGGCTTGAAATAGTGTACAATAAAGTTGATAAAATGAAATAGTTGAAGAAGTCAGCAGTTTACTATTGGTGACGTCCACTGGAGTGATACTACATCGTGGGGCAGCATCGGACGAGGCCGCTGCCCGATCACCTCAGTTAGGCCAGGTCACACATACACACCTTCTAACACACTACTTACATGCACCTACCTACCGCCTGACCGAGCCTTGGGGTCAGTCTTAGCTTCGGAACCTAGGTAATTAATAAGA
Source organism: Parnassius mnemosyne (assembly GCA_963668995.1). NCBI lineage: Eukaryota > Metazoa > Arthropoda > Insecta > Lepidoptera > Papilionidae > Parnassius > Parnassius mnemosyne. The sequence continues at coordinate 34,214,585 of CAVLGL010000090.1, read as the reverse complement.
ACGTACCTTTTCTTATTAATTACCTAGCCTTATATCTATTGTGTAGAATAATAAGTCTCCATAGGCCGTTGGGCCCCACCCTTAGTTGTCCGTCGAATCTACAGCTGTCTGGGCCTCTGTATGGTCGACCTTTGTCAGGGCAGCTAGAGGCGTGTACAACAACCTTAAATCCAAATATCGAAATGTGCACCGGAAATAGCAGTGCGTGCACTTTGTTCCGGTGTCAAGAGTATAGAGAGGTAGTATATTTATAGACTGCGAAACTTCCATCACAGCTCTCAGAGATGACAACGTATCTGTAGCCTTCTTTGTTTGAAGTTCATCACAGGTGTCCATAAGCTGCAGGAGCCACTAACCATGAGAAGAAGACCGGTAGTCACTGCAGTTTTATAGAAAAAAAAGATCCAAAGTGCAAAGGCTGGCGGTGGGTAGCAGCATTAAAAGGCGTGACATGTTTGATGCTGCAATGTTTTGTTTCTGTAATAGGAGATAAGAGTCGAGATCTCAGGGGTTAAGTGCTAGCTCTAAATTCCACAGTACGCGAACGAATCGGGTTTGATCCCCATAGATATTAATGATGCTAATTGCAATTTTTAGCTATTTACTTATTTTGTAAGTGGTAGAGCCATGCTGCAGCTATATTAGTAGTATAGCTGTGGCACGAATGGGTCGGCACGACCGGGGAAGGACCACGCTCTCACCGAATACCAGCGTAAAATGGCAGCTTGATACTTCTGTGTTTCATATGGTGAGTGTAGAGAAAGGGAGACCCTTTTTTACTGGAAAAGAGAATGCCTCTTTCTTAGTCTAATTTATCTTCGTCCTCATTGGTGACAACGCATCTGCATTTTGATTCGCAAACGAGGATAGATGTAGATGTCTATGGGCCACAGCAACCACTTACCATCAGGTGAACTGTGCTCGTTTGTCACCCTATCCTATAAAAAAAATTACTACGTGTATGTTTTGATACAAACTCAAAATAATAAAAAAAAAACTGCGGTTGCCGACTAATAATACTGGTTTTATTATACCTGCATTGCTGCTCTAACAAATAACAAAAAAAAACGGAAACTCACTTGTTTGACGTATCCACAGCGTACCGCCATACAAAAGCAGACAGCTGACGCGCCACCCGTATCTGTATTGGTCCACAACTCCTCCGACCACTGCGTCTCCAGCCACTTCTTCGTATTTAATTTACTGTTAATGATACAGTAACTTACATAGTAAGTAAAAAACTGCAGTTGCCAACCCGCTCGCCAAGCGTGGCAACTATGGCAATATGATAGATATTATATATATACCCATGATAGAATTGAATAGAATATTTTTTATTCAATATAGATCACATGTGTAATTCTTATTGAAAGTCATTTTTTACTTTACCACTGGTTCGAAAAAAAACCTCTGTCCAGGGAAGAACCAGCAAGAAACCCAGCGGGACTTTTTTAAAAAGCAAACTTTACATTAATGGTTGTACAAACTATATAAGTACAAAATTTATTTTAGAAACAGCTTATCAACCATGTATTCATTTATACTATAATAACCCTTTTTATACAGTTTCAACTTAACAAAACATTTAAATTTGGTAATAGAGAGAGCCTGTACACTTTCCGGGACATTGTTGTAATAGCGTATACATTGCCCCAAGAATGAATTACTGACATGATTAGACATACAGGAATTCGATAGATGCAGGTGGCTCAGGACCGTGCTGTGTCGCATTCCTTGTGGGAGGCCTATGTTTAGCAGTGGACTTGTGAAGAGCTGCAATGATGATGAATATGACACAGTAAACTCAGACTTAGTAAGACATAGAAGAAGTCGTTGGATGCAGGTGGCTCAGGATCGTGCTTTGGGGCATTCCTTCTGGGAGGAATTGTTTGTTCATGAGTGGGCTTGTGACAGGCTGTAACGATGATGATGAATATAATACAGTAATTTAGATCATACATTATTACTTAACTTTTACCTAACATTACAATTAAGGCGTGGTAGGTTAATGACTGTACGTTTTTCGTGTGTTTTTACCCGACTGCCCAGAAAGAGGGTAATGTTTTTCAAGTGTATGTAATGTGTATGTATGTAAGTATGTCTATTTTTATGGAACGCACCGAAGCCTAAACGGCTTGATGATTTTAAACAAATGCGGTGTTGTTAGATACTTTTTTTTATAGAAGAGGGGGCAAACGAGCATGCGGTTCATCTGAACCATCAGGTGTCAACCACCACCCATGACGTATCGCAGAAGGTCAACTTTCAGAAAAGAATGATAACAATGTATAAGCTCTACCTTACGCGTACCTTCATACTTGATGAATATTTCATTTCTTGGATACTACTTGAATAATACTTTTCGTGTGAAGCTAGTAAATATTAATACACTCATAGTTAAAATATTATCACCATTAGATCCTCCAAGGAAGTGTCGCTCCTTATTACGATCCGTTATATTATATCCGAAGAGTACGTAAAAAGCCTTTTATTACAAAGTATTCATTCGAGAAATCACGACAGATAGTAAGTATTTGCAGTGACTTTTCTATCGACTTCAAAAAGGAGACGGTACTCAATTCGACTGTATGTTTTTCTTAATGTGTGTTACCTCATAACTTTTTACTAGATCAAGCGATTTCGGTGATTCTTTTTCTTTTAATTGAAAGCTGGTGCTTCACATGTAGTTCCATATAAATTTGATCAAGGTCTGACCAAAAGTTCTAGAGTTACTCTTAATAATTTATATTGAAGTCAGTTGTACAAAAATTTTAACTTTAAATTATTTATTCTGTAATTTGTTTCTTTAACAACGAAATATTTTCTTTTATACAGCATGTAAAAACAACCGGTAGCAACGACGTAAAAATGTATATACAGGTATGGCATATATGACGGTAAAAAATTTCTTCGTCCTTATTAAAGGGATTATAGTGTTATCAATAGTAACTTATTATGTACCTACGTATTTGAATATATTCTTACCCCACGGCCGAGTAATGACAACAATTATTTGAATTAAATTTGATTTCTCTATGGTCAAGTTCACTGAAATGAAGTTAATTCTAACGGGAACCAGAGACTTTTTGTTACATGTTGTATAGAAACCAGATATTATTCCATTTTATCTATGGGACAGGCCTATAACCTACAGTAAATTGCTTACTGCTAAAGATGTTTTTATCAATTCATTAATATATATATTTTTTAATTTCATTGTTTCAAGATCGATACCTTTTGTTTGTTTCATAATCAATTTCCTCCCTTTCTGCTTCGCTGTTAATATTCCCGATTTCTTGTAATTTATTGTTTAGAACTTCTGCATCTCCATAGTAATTAAGAGCGTTAACGACTAGGGAAGAAACGGCGGAAGCCTTCAAGATAACTTTTAGCCTGAATTTATGAGGGTGTAGCGGAGCTAAGTTTCCAATTGTTTTCATCGTTTTACCACCGCTGAAATATAAATAAAAGTTATTATATAGTAAAAAAAAGCTCCGTGGCGCATTTTAGAATCTGATAGATGTAGATGTTTATAGGTCACAGCATCCATTTACCATCAGGAGGACCATGTGCTTGTTTGTCATCCTTATACTACTACTTACTGCGATATACAAATAATATACGAAATATTAAGTTTAAATCTCTCGTTTACGGTCTAAAGTATGACAGCTGTGTGGTGCAGTGGCTCAGAATAAGTTGCAGCGTCGCTGGTTCAAATCCCATACGGTACAAGTATTTGCATGGCCTACGAATAACTGTTCCAGGTCTGGATGTTTGTCCTCGTGCAATTTATGTTTGTAAACTGCCTCCACGACACAGTTTTCCTGTATCGTGGTGGCAGTTTACATACATAAATATCACAAGGATATCATCCAGACTCGGAACAATTATTTTTAGGCCATACAAATATTTGTACCGTATGGGATTCGAACCAGCGACTCTTAGCGCTGCAACTTATTCTAAGCCACTGCACCACACAGCTGTCATACTTTAGACCGTAAACGAGAGATTTAAACTTAATATTTCGTATATTATTTGTATATCGCAGTAAGTAGTAGTATAAGGATGACAAACAAGCACATGGTCCTCCTGATGGTAAGTGGATGCTGTGGTATGAGTCAATCAGCGCAATTAATGTGCAATAAGCCAATCAGTACGACTTATGCAACGAATAATAACGATTACCGCTAGACTTTCGTGCCGCTACTTATAGAAGTTTAGTAAGCAGAAGTGGCAACGAGCTGGCCACATAGCTCGAAGAACCGATAACCGATGAGGAAGAAAGGTTTTCATGTAGCAGCCTCGTACCGGTAAGCGAAGTGTAGTGGAGTCTGCTCTAGATGGAGCGATGAACTGGTAAAATATGCAGGAAGTCGATGAGTGCAGGTGATGTAATGATGATAATGAAGCACAGTGACTGAGGTCTTGCGATGTTGACCCAGTACAAACGTACATGCAGACACTAACATCATACCTATTCGTAAATACATACATACAAATACAACCTACATCATTATGGTAATCACATTTATATCATTATCTGATGATGATAATGATATAAATGTGATAACAATAAAGTTTGAAGAATTAAATAAATATCGAGACCTGCGATGGGCAGCAATGGCAAAAGTGCAACAATTATTTGTAGGCCATACAGATACTTGATCTGTGTGGGATTCGAGCCTGCGACTCTTAGCGCTGCAACTTATTCTAAGCCACTGCGCCACAGAGCTGTCATACTTTAGGCCGTAAACGAGAGATTTAAACTTAAGATTTCGTATATTTTATGTATATGGCAGTTATTAGTAGTATAAGGATGACAAACGAGCACACAGTCCTCCTGATGGTAAATGGATGCTGTGACCTTTAAACGTCTACATTTATCCTCGATTAAGACTCAAAATGCAAAAGCGTTGTCAAACTTGAGGATTAAGATAGAATGTCCCGTTTGCAGTAAATAGGGCTTCCAGTTCTCTACATGCATTATACGAAATAGTGTTATCAGAATTTCCGATGACTAAAACATCTAGGAAAGCTAAAGCCTTGTTTGCCTCTAACTCAGAGAGCACGATGGATCTGTGACAGAAAACATCTGGCCGCCGAGCTTCAGCACGTCGGGCAAGTATTGCAAGACAACAAAGCTTCGCGTCCCGCGCCTACGTCCTAGTGACCGAGTGAAGTCGGCCACAGTCGAGTCTGTGCCTGCTGTACTACCCTATGTCAGAGAAGTCACAGACAAGGTTGGCTACATCTTGAAGCGAGCTACCATTGAAATATACATCAAGCCGCCGAAGAAGATTAGTCAATTTTTACCATCCGTCAAGTATTATATCCCTCTACAAGATGCAGGAGTGTACAAGCTGGATTGTGAATGTGGTCTCTTTTACATAGGACAAACAAAAATATCTATAAAAACTCGCGAACATATAGTTGACTTGAAGCACCGACGTTCCAGAAAGTCTGCAGTGTATGAACATGTTCAAGATCGTCCCAGATATCCTCGCAAAATTACACCGACTCCTACCAAGGATGCTTTGCGAGGCTATTGAAATAAAAAAAAACATCCTGGTTTCAAAAGAGAAGATGGATGGATGCTTTCATCTGCTTGGGATCCTATAATTAATAAAATTAAATACAAACCCAAGCATATCATTGCAAAACTTCAAGATGCTATAAGCTCATTCTGCGTAGATCAGACCAAAAATTGATATTCAGAAACTGAAGGTAGCATGGCTAACTATGACATCGAGACGTTAAACACCTCAGTACCCTCCGTGACCATGGGTGCTGTAAAGCACCCGAAACGTTGGGAATTAAAGAGTTAAATTAAACGCGATAAAATCCGTAAAAATTAGTTTCATCTAATATCTAAATAGTGATTTGGAAATACCTGTACACTAGAACCCAGGGAGGAATTTTCTCCTGCTTCTCCAGTTTATACAACAGGTGATTTCCGAGGAAACCGAACGGCTCTCCGAGTGTCCATGTCAGTGTAATATCACATTTGCTTCTACTCGTCACTTTTGGTGGAGGTGGTTTCCAGCACTTAAATTTATAACTTAGTAATTTTTCTAGATCCATTTATGTTTTGGTATTTTTTGAATAATTATTTTAATTTTGTTGTTTTTAAGTATTTTATAATCAATGCTACAATAAATATATTAAAATAAAAGTTAATTCAATTTCAGCTGTTGTGAGGTATAAGAAGAGCTTTTTGCTTAAACACTGTAACTACTGACAACGGAGTTTGATCGATTCAATATCTACAATGGATAATCTAAAGTTATATAGATATCATCGTTTTTGTAATGGTTACTTATGTTTAGGCGAACATTACACATTTAAATAAAACTAGTTCTTTCGGATTTTATCGCGTTTATAACTTACTTTATATTTCCGACGTTTCGGGCAATTTACAGCACCCATGTTAACCATCATCATCATCATCATCATCATCATTACAGCCCTTCACGAGTCCACTGCTGAACATAGGCCTCCCTCAAGGAATGCCACAAAGCACGGTCCTGAGTCAGCTGCATCCATCGACTTCCTGCATATCTTACCAGGTCGTCACTTCATCTAGTGGGGGGACGGCCTACACTTCTTTCGCCAGTACAAGGCCGCCACTCGAGAACCTTTCTTCCCCATCGGTTGTCGGTTCTTCGAGCTATATGGCCGGCCTATTGCCACTTCAGCTCACTAATTCGTTGGGCTATGTCAAACTCTGGTTCTACTGCGGATATTCTCATTTCTAAGTCTATCAAGCAGAGAAACTCCGAGCATAGCCCTCTCCATAGCTTACTGAGCGACCTTGAGCTTCCTCATACGGCCAGCAGTGAAGTCACACGTCTCAGTTCCATAGGTCATAACTGGCAATACGCTCTGGTTGTACAGTCTCGTTTTCAAGTTTTGAGGTATACCTGACGAGAAGATGTGCTGTAATTTCCTGACCGCTGCCCAACCTTTCTGCCATAATCTTCTCGTTTTATACGTGGTAGAGCCATGTTGCAGCTATATTAGTAGTATAGTTGTAGCACGAATGGGTCGGCTCGACCGGGGAAGGACCACGCTCTCACAGAAAACCAGCGTAAAATAGTAGCTTAACGCTGCTGTGTTTCGTATGGTGAGTGTAGAGACTCAGAAGGGAAATCGGTCTGTAGTTTTTCAAGACAGCGTGGTCACCTTTCTTGAAGAACAAGACCACCGCACTTCTGCTCCACGCTTTTGGTGTAATGCCACCATTGAGGACGGAATTAAGGAGCTTCTGAAGGACTTCAAATACCGGTTTTCCACCCACTTTCAGAAGCTCCGCTGTAATTCCATCTTCATCTGGCGCCTTGCCGTTTTTAAGGTGCTGGAGAGCCATTCTAATCTCGCTCAGACTGACGTCCGGGATATCTTCGGAATAGTGTCGGATAAGACTCGCTCTTGGATCGTTATTCACACTTACTTGTGGCTCCAACGATGATGTGTACAGCTGTCCATAGAACCCCTCAATCTCACTCAAAATCTCAGATGTCCCGGAAACGACGCTGCCACACTCGGTCTTCAGCTTCGACAGCTCTTTCTGGCAGACAGATCTCTAGCAAAGACTTTGGAGCCCTGGTTCCGCTTGATCGCTTCTTCAATACAAGCAGTATTAATGTTCAAATCTACTGAAGACTGCAGATTCATATCCCGTCTAACAGCCATGAGATTAAGAGTGTGATTGGAGAGTTTTTGTGTTCTTCTGCAGCGGGTCTTGCAAAACTTAGCTCCGACCGCATGGACAGTTTCCACGAGCATGTCATTCATATCGTCCACTGCATTGCAATCTTCTAGGCACTGAAAACGGTTTCGCAGTTCGAGCTGAAAGGTTTCGGGGCTTTGGATTAGAGCACGAAAGGGACGGAGCGTTGATTTCATTAGACGTGACCTCTCCAACTTAACGTTTAGGTTCAGTGTGCCTCTCACCATTCGGTGATCGCTGCCGGTTTTCATCCTCGCGATCACTGAGACACCACTGAACAGTTGTCGTCTGGTCGTCATAATGAACTCAATTTAATTTCTTGTCGAACCGTCGGGGGTCGACCAGGTCCACTTCCTGTGGGGCCACTTCTGGAAGAAAGAGTTCATCATAAAGAGTCCCGCTTTCTCCATGAAGTCGGCCAGCTGCTGGTCCCTTGGGTTCCGTTGTCCTATTCCGAATTTCCCTAATTTCAGCTCACCATTCTCTCTTGTGCCTAGTTTTGCGTTGAAGTCTCCCATTAACACCGTATAGTGGGTTTTGGAGGAATGCATGGCTCTAGAGATATCCTTATACATTTCCTCCACTTCCTCATCGGGGTGTGCCGAGGTTGGTGCGTAAACCTGTATGACCTTCAGCGAATATCGTTTGGTGATTCTGAGTATAAGGTACGTAACCCTCATCGACACACTCTCAATCCTTACAACGTTGTTAACGAGAGACTTGTGGACGATAAATCCGACACCTCCTTGGTACAGATGGTCGTCCTCCCGGTGATAGAGAAAGTTGCCGGATTCGAGGATTACCGTGTCCTCCCCCTCTCTTCGGACCTCGGATATTTCTTTAATATGCCAGCGTTACTTGTCTGTCTCTTCTTCCAGCTCCACGATCTTCTCGTCAGTCCTCAGGGTGCGTGCGTTGTATGTTGCAAGGTCGAGTCGTCTTAGGTGGCAACCGAACCTCCACTGGAGATTCTTAGCACCCCCTGCCCCGCCGTTACCATGGTAGCCACCGTAGCCAGGAATAGCGGGGCCGCCGGGGACTGGGGGCCGTCTGTTTGTTACTCTCATCATAGCGGGGTATTTGCCATAGTTGCCACGCTTGGCGAGCGGGTTGGCAACCGCAGTTTTTTTATTGTAATTTTTTTAAATTCATCAGGAAGATGCTGCAATCCATCTCCTGCCTGTTTCCCTTTGTCGCCTTTTACGACACCCACGGGAAGATATGGGGTAGTGGATATTCTTAACCGCCACTACACGGCTTAGCTTTATCGCGTAAATTATATAGTCATAATTATAATCATATCATAGTCGTAGAATTGATTTGCTTTAATCATCACGCTGCACAGAGTACCAGACGTTTTGCACCTTTGACGATGCTTCCCGATGACGACCTGGGTTTCCTACGCATGGCGCAAATGATACGGCTATACCGTCATACACCTATGGGACTCAATAAGAAATTATAAATGCTTGATAAGGTAAAGCCTATATAAAAAAAGATGGTGTTTTCCCTCTCCTTTTATCAATTTCCCTCTGTCAATTTTTTCATCACCCACGATAAGAGATCCCATAATTAATAAAATTAAATCCAAACCCGTCCATAATATGCAAAATCAAAAATCAAAAATTAAAAGCTGAAGGTAGACTCACTAACTATCTCATCAGGAATTCAAACAATTACAAAAGACGAAAATAATAAAAATAATAATTTCCAGACCGAATTTCAGTCACGGTGGTCTGGTTCAACGGAGACTAACCATCTGCGCAAGTTAGGATTATAGTGACCGAGTGTATCTCTATTCTCACACTCTCGTAGTTCGATGGGATGGTTTTTTTTATTATTATAGAAGAGTGGGCAAACGAGCATGCGGTCACCTGATAGTAAGTGACTACCGCCGCCCATGAACAACTGCAACACCAGGGGAATTGCAGATGCATTGCCGGCCTTTTAGAAAGGTGTAAGCTCTTTTATTGAAGGTTCCTAAGGTGTATCGGTCCGGAAAATTCGCTGGTGGTAATTGATTCCACAAGGAAGTTGTGCGAGGGAGAAAACTTCTTTTAAATCGCTCAGGGGTGGACCGCCAATCATCCAGATGGTATGGATGGTAACGCAAGTTTTGTCGCGATGTGCGATGGTGAAATTGAGCGGCTGGAATTAGTCCGAACAATTCCTCAGAGCACTCCCCGTGATAGATGTGATAAAATACGCAAAGAGATGCCACATCTCTACGCAGTGCCAGTGTATCGAGCCGATCAGAAAGAACTCGGTCGTCGACGATTCGAACCGCTCTGCGCTGGATGCGGTCAAGTGGATGGAGCTGGCACTGGGGTGCCCCGGCCCAGAGATGAGAACGGTATTCCATGTGGGGCCGAACTTGCGCTTTGTAAAGTTGCAAGCGATGTCATCATCATCATCATCATTACAGCCCTTCACAAGTCCACTGCTGAACATAGGCCTCCCCCAAAGAATGCCACAAAGCACGGTCATGAGCCACCTGCATCCATCGACTTCCTGCATATCTTACCAGGTCGTCACTCCATCTAGTGGGGGGACGCCCTACACTTCGCCTGCCGGTACGAGGCTGCCACTCGAGAACCTTTCTTCCCCATCGGTTGTCGGTTCTTCGAGCTATATGGCCGGCCCATTGCCACTTCAGCTTACTAATCCGTTGGGCTATGTCGGTCACTCTAGTTCTACTGCGGATATCCTCATTTCTGAGTTTATCACGCAGAGAAACTCCGAGCATAGCCCTCTCCATAGCTCGCTGAGCGACCTGCAAGCGATGTGCCGGCATGAAATACTGTCTCGCTCTGCTGAGCACGCCAAGCTTTTTAGAGGCCAATTTGGCCTTCCCTTCCAAGTGACCACGAAACTGCACACTATTCGATATGTCGACGCCAAGGATTCCAATACTAGCTGAGGCGGCAAGGGGAGTGCCTTGAAACTGAGGAGACACGACAAAGGGGTTCTTTTTAGCGGTAAACACGCAAACTTGTGTCTTCTGGGGATTGAACTGGACTAGATTTAGTCGGCCCCAATCCGAGACTTTGTTAAGCAAAGACTCGACTTCAGACACAAGTTTGTCCCGGTACTCAGCGACGTTTTCCCGAGAAATATTGGCACGACCGGTATATAAGGCATCACCAGTGCTGTCGTCCGCATAGCAATGAATGCTACCAGTTAGCAACATATCATTGATATGCAGGAGAAACAGCGTTGGTGATAGCATGCAGCCTTGTGGAACACCAGCGTTAATAGGCTTGAAATCAGAGCATGCACCGTCTACTACGACCTTGATACTCCGATCAGCATGGAAACTGGTGATCCATTTGAACAATTTCGCGGGAAGCCTATAGGAAGGAAGCTTCGAAAGAAGCGCTTTGTGCCAGACCCGATCGAAGGCCTTCGCTATGTCCAAACTAACGGCCAATGCCTCCCCCTTGGGCTCTACTGCCTCCGCCCATCTATGAGTCAGATAGACTAGAAGATCACCAGCTGATCGACCTCGACGAAAACCGTACTGGCGGTCACTAATCAGCTGGTGATCCTCAAGCTACCTCATGAGCTGGCAGTTTATAATGGATTCCATTATTTTGGAGAACAAGGAGGTGATGGCAATAGGCCTGTAGTTGGACGGGTCTGAGCGGTCGCCTTTTTTAGGGATCGGGTGGACCAAAGCTGTCTTCCATGAATTCGGGACTACGCCTTGGGAGTAGCAGTACCGGAAAAGACGCGTTAAAACCGGTGCCAACTCCGGAGCACACGGGACTCCATCGGGCCCACTCGACTTGCTGACGTCCAGGTAAGAGTAGTTTGCTTTGCGAACCGAGCGCTGTGTAAACCGCACATCCGGCATGGAGCACTCACATCGCGGGATGGTCGGCGGTGTATTCCCCCCTTCATCAAGAGTCGAGTTGGACGCAAAAAGAGAGCTCAACAGATCGGCTTTCTCCTTTGCGGAACGGGCCAGTGAGTCGTCCTCCCTGTGCAGAGATGGAAGAGATGGCTGACAGAAGTTCCCTTGGACAGCCTTGGCGAGAGACCAGAATGCACGGGTTCCCGAAGGAAGGCGAACTAGCTTCTCGCCAATTCTGCCGATGTGCTCAGACCTTGCCTGACGCTTTTGAAGGACCTGGAGGCGGAATTATACTTCTTTTTAAGTGCGCTGGTGTTTACATCCCGAGACGTTGATGTGTCAGCCCAGGCCCGGTAGCACTCCTGCTTATAGCGTGATGCTATTTTACAGAAGCGACCAAACCATGGCTGGGATCTGCCTCCGATGGGCACCACACAGGATGGAATAAAAAGTTTCATACCCTGAAGTACCACATCAGCAACAGAATCGGCAACAACGCTGGGATCTTCCGGCGAGAAGCAAACCCGCCCCAAGGGTAGGATACAAAAAAAGACCGCATCTCGTCCCAATCAGCTGACCTATAGTGCCAAACACGGCGGGAAGCTGCAGATCGCGACTGCTATTGGAGCGTGAGTGGCACCGTACTCCGGATCAGACAATGGTCCGAAGAGCCCAGAGGGGCATCGACGGAGACCTGATATCCGTCCGGATGAGAGGTCAGCAGAAGGTCCAACAGGGAAGGTACATGTTCTTCCACATCTGGGATCCGCGTAGGCGAAGTAACCAGTTGTGTTAGACCATATGCGAAAGCAAAGTCATAGACAGATCTACCCGCATGATCGGTTAAACGAGAACCAAGCCATTCAGCGTGGTGGGCGTTAAAATCACCGAGTATCACGATCTCTGCGGATGGGACCTGTTGTAGCACGGAGTCTGCAGCCATTTGGACGTGGTCGATGAGTCGGTCTGTGTCGGCATTACCGCTATGGGACCTATAGAGGCACCCGTAGACGCGGGGATGGTCGTCGCTGTATACGCGCAGCCATAGGATGGACAGGTCCGTACCTTCAAGACTGCCGAGGCGTCGAAAACAGATGTCCTCTCTGACGTATACGCAAACTCCAGCCCGGGGCACAAAGGAGTGTTCCAATATTTACCCCGGGTAGGAGAGATATGAAGTATCATCTTGAGAAGACACCTGAGTCTCGGTTAAAAAGAGCAAGGCCGGCTTCGCCGTCTCTAGATGGTAATGGACAGCGTTAAGGTTGGAATGAAGTCCCCTGATGTTGCAAAAATTCACGGATAGCGTGACAGGGGTCGCCTTGGTTGCATTGCTCCGCTTGCCCCGAGCAGCATTAGTCGCGAGAGGAATTTTGCCCCCCCCCCCCCAGAATACGCGGGGCAGCCTGAGCACCCACGCTCAGGAGTGAAGTAGTTTGGTCGTGCATGCTCAGCGAGGGATTCTCCAGGGGTGCTGGTACCCTCCTGGGGTAGTCTCTTATTTAATTCCACTACCATGTTGATGGGGGGGGGGGGGGGGGGATTGGGCCTCCGGCCACCTGCACTCACCAAGCGCAACGCAGAGGTAAACATCTACTTCACGCTGGTATTCTGTGAGGTCGTGTTACCACCCCGGTTCGAGCTGGCCCATCCGTGCGACAGCAAAAGCTACCGCTTAGCTCTACCACTACCACTGTAAAGCGATCCGACCAGAGAAAGAGCAGATGCAGAGCCAATGGCTGTACGTTCTTTCTAAGGCAACATCACCAGCTACCTAACCATGGTCTAGAAAACCTAAGAAATGATTGCGACCTGACCCGGGATCTAATGATTAACAACAGTACGACCACTGGATCATCGAAGTAGTCTTCAAACATGTATATGGTAAAAGTATACGCTTTAAATACAAACAATGTCCTCCTCCATTTCACCATTCTAAAAGAGATTATGAATCCGTATATACGAAAGCAATTTTCCTACAATAACATTATTTGGTATTTCCTGATCCAAAAGCGAAACATCGAGACTCAATTCACGTGCCGGTGTTGATATTAAATTCTTCGGAGCTCGGCTTCGATATTTATGGAGTTATTACTTGAGAGATACACGCGTTGGAAGTTACTATATCGCTTTTCTGATTTTTAAGCAGCTTCGAATGTTTTTCTCTTTCTTTTTTATTTTGAAATACGTTTCTTTCTATGATACCAGTATTTTAAGTTTGTGGAAAAAAATGCTTTTAATAAGTATTATCTAATAATTTATATTGAGTAAAAATTATTCTATTCTCTTCTATTCTATTATGAAATGCCCAGGCAGATGACGAGGCACTTTACAATTTGCTTTTGGGATCTAACAAGCCGGCGAGTGTTTGCAAACAGACCAATCATACAATCGACCGATGACGTACTCCAGTGAAGGAATTATAAAGAACGGGTCAGGTAGTTTTTAAAAGAATCGTAGGTACATATACAAACATTCGGTGGAAACAGAGGAACTGCTTCTTTTAAAGTTGGTTAAATAGTCGTAATTGATAAATATTTTAGATTCTACTTCTTATTTTTCAGTCTACACTATCTCAATATCACTTTAGCCCAAAGGATTCGAACATAGGCTTCCTTATAGTGTCAAATCTTGTTCAATCTTTTTCCAGTTAAAGTGATTGAATAAAATATTTGGAGAAAGAAATACGAGTATAACATGTATTGCATGTATGTATGTACGAACAAATATGTATAATATTAGTGTTCGGGGTCATCATCGCAAGACCGTGGATTTTTAACAGTGGTGGAGCCACGCGGCAGCTTTTGCTGTCGCACGGATGGGCCGGCTCAAACCGGGGTGGTACCACGACCTCACAGAATACCAGCGTGAAGTAGAGGTTTACCTCTGCGTTTCGCTTGGTGAGTGCAGGTGGCCGGAGGCCCTTTTTACTGGAAATGAGGCATTCCATCTTCCTCACGGGTGACAAAGCATCTGCATTTTGATTTGTAATAGAGGATAGATGTAGATGTCCATGGTCCGCAGCAACCACTTACCATCAGGTGGACTGTGTGCTCGTTTGTCACCCTTATCCTATAAAAAAAAAAGACCTCAGTCGTCACTGTGTTTCATCATCATAAGCACAGCCCATCACAAGTGAACAGAGTTTTTCCCTAAGGATTGCCACAAAGCACGGTCCTGAGTCACTTGCATCCGTCGACTTTTTCCATCTCTTACTAGGTCATCAGTCCATCTAGTGGGCCATGCCTGCACGCTACGGTTGTTGTTTCTTCGAGCTATATGGTTATGGCCGGCCCATTGCCATTACAGCTTACTGCTCCGTTACGTTATGTCAGATCACGCAGGCTGCAACTCTTAAAGGGGCACTTTGACAAGACAAAAAATGGCGTGGTCTAATTAAACGGTTCATACACGCGTTTGAGAATAAGCGGGGAAGTGAATTGGATGCCAGGTGCAAAGAAATCAAGAGCAGACCACTAGCTAATAAAGTTTAAAACTATGTGAACAGTAACAATTGGCAAAAATTGCAGCAAAAATTGGCTTCATCTGCTACATCAGAGCTTGTCACCGAAGCACTAATGATCGTAACGCAAAAGCTATATTCGTCGTAGCGGAAATCGGCATGAATGATCTTATATCAGTTACTCTGGTTCTACTACGGATATCTTCATGAAACTCAGAGCATAGCTCTCTCCATAGCTCGCTAAGCGACCTTGAGTTTCCTCATGCGGCTAACAGAGAAAGACCTCGTCTCAAATCCATGTGTCATCAGTAGCAACACGCATTAATTTTATATTCTTGTTTTCAAGTTTCGGGTATATTACGTCTACGTTGTTCCGATATTCCTACAATGCTTAATCCAACGTAAATTCTTAAAAACCGTTAACTATAGATGCTATCACAGATCGTATTCAAGTTATATTAATTTATTAGACAAATTTTCGCTCCTACCTCTTTATAAAAGAAGGATACTTATAAATAATTTATATTTGTATAAACTATGTCATAATGATATCGATTGTATTCAACTCACTAATCAAATATTCTAAAAGTGGTTCACAACGTATTCGTGAGAAATACTCACATAAACTATTTATGACAAAAATCTGTCTGGTCTCTGGTCTTTGTTCCCCATTAAGACGCATAGTGCAATCATATAATGACTACTTTAGCGATATTGATATTTTTACTGCCTCAAATATGTGCTTTAAAAATATATATTAAGACTAAATTACAGGTAAAGTTTTATTTGTGCAAACGTCTCTTATACTGTTTAATACTTATATATTTTTTGGGATAGTAATTTTTTCTCTTCAACTCGTTACTTATTACTTATTGTTTATACTAATATGTGGTATACTGTGTTGAATGTACATATATTATACTCTTTTTTGATAATACTTTTATAAATACCTTTGTACATTTGTTTGTATATCTTAATAAATAAGATAAAAAAAAATAAAAAAAAATGTCCGACCAAAGTCTGTGTAATGAGCAAAAAAGCAATAACAATATCCTTTTTGGTTAAAACTGTGACGTTTTCTTTGGATTCTGTTATAAAATGTACTTGTCATTTTGATTTTAATTTTTAATTGTATTAATAAAAGCAATATTTTTAAAATGTGCTCTGGTCCCTTCACAAATTTCCCTATCTAAACAACCGACTCGTGCTGCAACTATAATATAGCTGTATCGTAGCTCTATCACGTGGAAGAGCCATGGTGCAGCTATATAAGTAGTATAGTTGTAGCACGAATGGGTCGGCTCGACCGGGGAAGGACCACGCTCTCACAGAATACCAGCATTAAATAGCAACTTAACGTTGCTGTTTTTCGTATGGTGAGTGTGAACCGAAGACCATTTTTGTTAGATATTGATGTAGATGTCTATGGGCCACTGCAACCACTACCATCAGGTGGACTGTGTGCTAGTTGGTCACCTTTATACTATAAAAACCAAACATTTTCAAAATTTTGTCTGCTATTAAAAAGCATCAGTGCAGTGGTTTTGCTTCCAACGTATGCACGCGTTACGACCTTCTTTCATCATCATCATCATCATTACAGCCCTTCACAAGTCCACTGCTGAACATAGGCCTCCCCCAAAGAATGCCACAAAGCACGGTCCTGAGCCACCTGCATCCATCGACTTCCTGCATGTCTTACCAGGTCGTCACTCCATCTCGTGGGGGAACGCCCTACACTTCGCCTACCGGTACGAGGCTGCCACTCGAGAACCTTTCTTCCCCATCGGTTGTCGGTTCTTCGAGCTATATGGCCGGCCCATTGCCACTTCAGCTTATTAATCCGTTGGGCTATGTCGGTTACTCTGGTTCTACTGCGGATATCCTCATTCCTAAGTTTATCACGCAGAGAAACTCCGAGCATAGCCCTCTCCATAGCTCGCTGAGCGACCTTGAGCTTCCTCATCCGGCATTAGTGAAGGACCACGTCTCAGTTCCGTATGTCATCACTGGCAACACGCACTGGGTGTACAGTCTCGTTTTCAAGGTTTGAGGTATACCTGACGAGAAGATGTGCCGTAATTTCCCGAACGCTGCCCAACCGAGTTGAATCCGTCGATTGACCTCTCGGTCGAAGTTGGACTTACCTAGTCGGACTATTTGTCCCAGGTAAACATACTCGTCAACAACTACCGGCATAGGTGTGACATGGACATTAAACATGATCTTAGTTTTGTCCATGTTCATATTAAGACCTATCCGTTGGGAAACACTATTGAGGTCATTGAGCATAGTGTTTAGGTCTTCCAGCGATTCTGCCGTAAGGACTATATCGTCGGCAAATCGAAGGTGAGTGTTGTACTCGCCATTGATGTTGATACCGTATCCTTTCCAGTCCATAAGCTTGAAAACGTCTTCCAATGCAGCGGTGAAGAGTTTCGGGGATATGACGTCACCCTGTCTTACACCTCTCTGCAATTGGATAGGTTTCGTACTCTGGTTCTGTACTCGGATAGCCATCGTAGCCCTACTGTACAAGCACTTCAACACTTCGATATACCGACAGTCAACTTGGCACCGCTGAAGGGACTGCAGCACCGCCCAAATTTCGACGGAATCAAAGGCTTTCTCATAGTCCACATACGCCAGACATAGTGGCAAATTGTACTCTTCGGACTTCTGTACAATTTGCCGAAGGGTATGTATGTGGTCTATTGTGCTAAAGCCCTTTCGGAAACCGGCTTGTTCGGGAGGCTGGAAGTCGTCAAGTCTGCGCGCGAGACGATTCGTAATGACTCTCGAAAACAGCACGTAGACGCGGCTCAGAAGGGAAATCGGTCTGTAGTTCTTCAAGAGAGCGTTGTCACCTTTCTTGAAGAACAAGACCACCGCACTTCTGCTCCACGCCTCCGGTGTAATGCCACCATGGAGGACGGAATTAAAGAGCTTCTGAAGGACTTCAAGTACCGGTTTTCCACCCGCTTTCAGAAGCTCCGCTGTAATTCCATCCTCGCCTGGGGCCTTACCGTTTTTAAGGTGCTGGAGAGCCATTCTAATCTCGCTCAGACTGACGTCCGGGATATCTTCGGAATAGTATCGGATGAGACTCGTTCTTGGATCGTTACTCACACTTGCGTGTGGCTCCAACGATGACGTGTACAACTGCCCATAGAACCTCTCAATCTCACTCAAAATCTCAGATGTCCCGGAAACGATGCTGCCACATTCTGTCTTCAGCTTTGACAGTTGGCTCTTTCTGGCAGACAGATCTCTGGCAAAGACTTTGGAGCCTAGGTTCCGTTCGATCGCTTCTTCAATACGAGCTGTATTGAAGTTGCGTAAGTCCCGCCGCATGCATTTGGAGATCTGTCTGTTCAGATGCCTGTATGCTGTCAAGTCTGTTGAAGAATGTAGCTTCATCTCCCGTCTAACAGGTTTACAGGTCATACAGGTTTACGCACCAACCTCGGCACACCCCGATGAGGAGGTGGAGGAAATGTATGAGGATATCTCTAGAGCCATGCATTCCTCCAAAACCCAATATACGGTGTTAATGGGAGACTTCAATGCAAAACTAGGCACAAGAGAGAACGGTGAGCTGAAAGTGGGGAAATTTGGAATAGGGCAACGGAACCCAAGGGGCCAGCAGCTGGCCGACTTCATGGAGAAAGAGGGACTCTTTATGATGAACTCTTTCTTCCAGAAACGGCCTCACAGGAAGTGGACCTGGTCGAGCCCCGACGGTTCCACAAAAAATGAGATTGACTTCATTATGACGAGCAGACGACAGCTGTTCAGTGATGTCTCCGTGATCGCGAGGGTGAAAACTGGTAGCGATCACCGAATGGTTAGAGGCACACTGAATTTAAACGTTAAGTTGGAGAGGTCTCGTCTAATGAAGTCAACGCTCCGTCTCCCTCGTGCTCTGTTCCAAAGTCCCGAAACCTTTCATCTCGAGATATAAAACCGTTTTCAGTGCCTAGAAGACTGCAATGAAGTGGACGATATGAATGACAAGCTCATGGAAACTGTCCATGCGGTCGGAGCAAGTTTTGCAAGACCCGCCGCAGAAGAACACAAAAACTCTTCGATCACACTCTTAATCTCATGGCTGTTAGACGACCTTCTTTAAAATGATATATTCTTTTTTTCTTTTTCAACCGATTTAAATGTAAATAACCCCAAGATTATCTCAATACATAACTGAAAACAAAGTACAAATCGGTTTTAGCATTCTGGATATCTACCAACCCCGACTTTTCGACAAAAATAAGATTGACTTCATTATGACGACCAGAAGACAACTATTCAGTGACGTATCATTGGTCGCGAGGGTCAAAACTGGTAGCGATCATCGAATGGTAAGAGGCACACTGAACCTTAACGTTAAGTTGGAGAGGTCACGTCTAATGAAGTCAAGGCTCCATCCCTCTCGTGTCCTCCAAAGTCCTGAAAACTTTCAGCTCAAGTTACAAAATCGTTTTCAGTGCCTAGAAGATTGCAATGCAGTGGACGATATGAATGACAAGCTCGTGGCAACTGTCCATGCGGTAGGAGCTAAGTTCTGCAAGATCCGCCGCAGAAGAACACACAAACTCTCCGATCACACTCTCAATCTCATGGCTGTTAGACGGGAGATGAAGCTGCAGTGTTCAGTAGATTTGACAGCATACAGACAAATGAACAGACAGATCTCAAAATGCATGCGGCGGGACTTAAGCCACTTCAATACAGCTCGTATTCGATATAGAAGTGATCGAGCGGAACTAGGGCTCCAAATTATTTGCCAGAGATCTGTCTGCCAGAAAGAGCCAACTGTCAAAGCTGAAGGCCGAGTGTGGACACATGAAAATATGAGAGAGATTAAGTTCTATGGACAGCTGTACACATCATCGTTGGAGCCACAAGCAATGAGTAACGATACCCTGAGAGCAAGAGTCTTATTTGGCACTATTCCGATGATATTCGGGACGTCAGTGTGAGCGAAATTAGAAGGACTCTCCAGTACCTTAAAAACGAAAACACCACTGTGCGATTTAGTAGAAGTTTTCTCCCTCGCACAACTTCCTTCTGGAATCGATTACCACCAGCGATTTTTCCGGACCAATACGACTTAGGAACTTTCAAGAAAAGAGCCTACTCCTTTTTAAAAGGCCGGCAACGCATCTGCAATTCCCCTGGTATTGCGGTTGTTCATGGGCGGTGGTAGTCACTTACTATCAGGTGAACCGCATGCTCGTTTGCCCCTCTTCTATAAAAAAAAACCAGTACTTGCAGTCCTTCAGAATCTCTTTAATTCCGTTTACCATGGTGGTACTACTCCGGAGGCGTAGAGCAGAAGTGCGGTGGTGTTTTTCATCCAAAAGGACGACAATGCTCTCTTGAAGAACTACCTATTTTTTTTATATGATAGGATGACAAACGAGCACACAGTCCACCTGATGGTAAGTGGTTGCTGTGGCCCATAGACACCTACATTTATCCTCGTTTACGAATTAAAATGCAGATGCGTTGACACCCGTGAGGACTAAGATGGAATGCCTCTTTTCCAGTAAAAAGGGTCTCCGGTTCTCTACACTTACCATACGAAACACAGTAGGATTAAGCTGCTATTTTACGCTGGTATTCTGTGAGATGTCCATGTCACACCTATGCCGGTAGTAGTTGGGAGCACTAAACTCGAAATTGTTGACGAGTATGTTTACCTGGGACAAATAGTCCGACTAGGGAAGTCCAAATTCGACCGAGAAGTCCAATCGATGGATTCAATTCAGCTGGGTAGCGTTTCGGAAATTACGACACATCTTCTCGTCCGTATACCTCAAAACTTGAAGACGATAAGTGTACAACTAGTGCGTATTGGCAGTGATAACTTATGGATCTGAGACGTGATCCTCCACTGCTGGTCACATCAGGAAGCTTAAGGTTGCTCAGCGATTTATGGAGAGGGCTATGCTCGGGGTTTCTCTGCGCGATAAACTTAGAAATGAGGATATCCGTAGTAGAACCAGAGTGACCGACATAACCCAATGGATTAGTAAGCAGAAGTGGTAATGAGCCGGCCATATAGCTCGAAGAACCGACAACCTATGGTGAAAAAAGTTTCTCGAGTGGCAGCCTCGTATCGGTAGGCGAAGTGTATGGCGACCCTCCACTAGATGGAGTGACATCCTAGTAAGACTTTTTTGTCATTGAGGCCTATGTTCAGCAGTGGACTTGTGAAGGGCTGTAATGATGATGATTGTGGATATTAGCGTGCACAAACAGGTATATAGTTTAATTATTGCTTGATTTACGTATACGAAATTTATAACAGTGGTAGAGCCACGCGGCAGCTTTTGCTGTCGCATGGATGGGCCGGCTCGAACCGGGGTGGTACCACGACCTCACAGAAAACCAGCGTGAAGTAGATGTTTACCTCTGCGTTTCGCTTGGTGAGTGCAGGTGGTCGGAGGCCCTTTTTACTGGAAATGAGGCATTGCATCTTAGTCCTCACGGGTGACAACGCATCTATATCTTGATTTGGAATAGAGGATAGTTGTAGATGTCTATGGGCCGCAGCAACCACTTACCATCAGGTGTACTGTGTGCTCGTTTGTCACCCTTATCCTATAAAAAAAAACGATTATTATCAACAAATAAACTTAAATAAAGCCATATATTATACAATATTTAAACTTATCTTTTGAATCAATGACTAGTGTTTTTGGGATCATTAATAACTTAAACGTCTCTCATTGGAATCTCTTGGACGTGATCCAAATAACTAAGCGAGTTGTGCGATCTGCAGCAGCCAGTACCTAAGCGGCGAGTTCAAGTTATGATCAGATTAAAACTGCTGCGAGCGGTTACTTAGAAAGTTTTATCTCTCCTTAGATATTATGCTTAAACTTACTTTGAATACGTTTTTACGTTTTAGAGCCACTGTTACAAATACAAGCGAAATACAAGCGTGAAATAGCAGCTTCATGCTACTGTGTTTTGTATGGTGAATGTAGAGATACGCATACTTTCTTTTTTTTTATAGGATAAGGGTAGGAGGTGTAGATATCTATGGGCCACATAATCCACTTACCATCAATTTGACTGTGTGCTCGTTTGTCATCCTTATTCTACATAAAAATAAGGACTCTTCCTTACATATTCTGGATTGATGGAGATTCCCATTACATCCCATGGGTGTTGTAAAAGGCGACAGAAGAAACTGAAATAGGAAATGGTCAGCAGCATCTTCCTGATAATAGCACAAAATAATAAAAGACTACGATTGCCACCACGCGTAAAAAATGTGGCAGGAATGGCAAATATCCTATCCTATAATATGAGGCAATTTATAGAAGGCTATATTTAACTGTGGACTTTTGATAGTCTGCAATAAATGATAAATGATCTTATTAAGATTCCTTATTTCTTCAATATTAACGTAATGCATATTAGGTGTCTATAATCCACCATGTAGACTCTATGCTCTATGCTCTATGCTCGTGTGTCATACAATAAAAAAACTTAAGCAACACGCATTGA
The DNA here is from genome assembly GCA_963668995.1 of Parnassius mnemosyne. Taxonomy (NCBI): domain Eukaryota; kingdom Metazoa; phylum Arthropoda; class Insecta; order Lepidoptera; family Papilionidae; genus Parnassius; species Parnassius mnemosyne. Next base: position 34,192,013 of record CAVLGL010000090.1, on the reverse strand, counting down.
CCATGAGCTGTGACGATGCTGATAATTATTTTACTTTATCCTGGTGATATTAATCAGGATACTACAATAACTTATTGTATTGTCATCGGTGCTTGGCACTAGTGCAAATTTTAAGTCAATCGGCCGTCTACAAGTTGGTGAAAATTACATTGAAATATTACGTTACGTGGTAGATAGATACCCGCGAAGCTAATAAAAGCATTTTAAAAAGGAGTCGATTATACGTAATGTGTTATAATTTATTTTAATAGTGTTGATATTACATGGCCTTGACACATGTAAATTATACAGTATTTGAGTGCACAGTATGGCGCCAGCTTTATAGCTAATAAGAGGTTACAAGTGTACCTGGTTGACTTATGCCCTCTTCATTTATACTGCTCGCCTCTGAGAGTAAAACTATTCTAACGGTCTTTGGCTAAATAGCGAGCAATGGAACTAAATGTATGTCGAATAACGTGCAACATTTTAAGTGTTTCTTCATATAATGTAAAATAATTTTTAAAAAAAACGAGCTAGTAATATTTTGTTACGTGGAGATCAAAATCGTATTATTATTATCCACACATATAAAAACAATTGAAGTTATGTTTGTAATATTGAAATGACTGGCTGTCATTAATAACCATTTTTAAAATTTTTATCTGTCTGTTTGCAAGTCTGCTAATCTTCGGCATAGCTGAACCGATTGTGATGAAACTGTACTAACAGACAGAGAGCTATGTTAGGATTAATACAGGCTATATTTTTACCAACTTCAAAAAGGAGGAGGTACTCAATTCGACTGTATGCTTTTTTATGTGTGTTACCTAACAAAATTTTTTAGAGTGAACCGATTTAGATTATAATTTCATTTGAAAGCTGGTGCTTTTCATGTGGTACCAAATAAATTTGATCAAGGTCTGACCAATAGTTATTGAGTTATTCTTAATAATTTATATTGAAGTCGGTTGAACAAAAATGTTATATATAAAAAAATTAAAACTTAAAAAATAATAATAAATGACAATAACAAGAGCAGCCGGGGCGGGTGTCGTAAAGGAATATTTTGCTAATATCTGTCATTTAATCGGATTAAAATGTAGTATTTTCAAGGCAAGATCGAATAGGATAATATTTTGTTAAGACAAGTAAATGTGCTTTACCATATTCGGCTTTATCACCACTTACTATCATTTGGGATAACAGTATAGCACCGGCTTATAATAGTCAATCCATCAGTCTATTAATTACAGTAAAACTCCGTTATTGATTGCCTTATAGACCTTAGCTGTGATGCTTGACAGGCGCTTGGCAATCTCTTGTTGCATACCCTTTGTCGCTTCTTAGGACACCTTGTAATAAATAGTATAATCTTCTACACGTTATCTATTTGTTACATTGTTTCTCTGTTCACTAAACACGGCAACAAACCATATAATAAACTGTGCAACTTCGCAGCAGTGTAATGGACAATAAAAGTTTAACACAACTAATGCTTCCGCGAATTGTTTTCATTTCCTAAACGACAGTATTTTCCTCTCGGTGTAACGGCATATTGCTACAGCAAGTGCCACCTAAATAACTTATATTACAGAATTTGGCGTAGCAGTTAGCGGATATTGAGAAATCGTATCACAGTTATATAACTAAATAAATAAGTAAAACAGTCCCCTCCCTTCGAACTTTTATTATGTGTGATTAAATAAATAAATAAAAAATACTATTAGAAACAGAATGTAATTTAAAAATTAGGGAATGTATGAAGTCTGAAGTACGACGTTGTGTACGCCCCTCCTCTCCCCCACCGTTCAACAGAAGTTGCAAATTGGCCAAATAGCTCGCGAGCTCCGACAGTGAACTGAATATCAGAATATCAATGCTAAGGCTTCAACTTGATTTATTCAACTGTAAAATTCAGTACAATATTCACTTTCAACTTTTTCCATTTATTCTTTGTCGCTGTGCTTCGCTGAGCGTAAAATTATAGTTTATCAATTTTTCGAGTCGATCAAATTGTTTGAATATAGGATCCTTGTTTAACAGCTACAGTGCGTACCACTGTGAATGTGACATTATAGTTGTACTTAAAAACATTACTGTGTGAAGGACTGTAATGACAATGATGATGATGGAAAATACTAAAACTAAAAAAATGTATGTGTACGTATTATCGTACACATACATTTTTTTAGTTTTAGTATTTTACTATCAAAAAATACTTTATTTACACAGGCATATTGACCCATAGTTAATTCTGAAACGGCTTCGGCGCTTTTTTTTATAGGATAAGGGTGACAAGCAACCACACAGTCCACCTGATGGTAAGTGGTTGCTGTGGCCCATAGACATCTACATATATCCTCGTATGCGAAACAAAATGCAGATGCGTTGTCAGCCGTGAGGACTAAGATGGAATGCCTCTTTTCCAGTAAAAAGGGTCTCCGGTTCTCTACACTCACCATACAAAACACAGCAGCATTAAGCCGCTATTTTACACTGGTGTTCTGTGAGAAGTCTGTGATGCGCTGCGGGAACTGCAGCCTGTTCGCCCTTGCGTAGCAAGCGGGCGGGGGCTGCTCCCCCTCAGAGTCTACGGCTTTCCACACATACTCCAGGGGTAGGGCAGACAAGACTAATACTATGGAGTCGGGGCGTGCTGATTCGGTTTAAGTATTCGATTTTTGAGTATCGATATCTCAGAAACTAAGACAGATATCGAAATTTTTTATTCTTACTTTTCGGCGTATCTCGTCGAGATTTATGTGAACCTTCTTCAAATAGTGGCGCCGTAGGAACCGCAAAAGCCCTTAGATCAGTCTTCAATTAAGAATCAAAATGAAGATGTATTTTTATCCTTAAGGACTAAGATGAAATGCCGTATTTTCAGTAATAAGAGTTTCCGATTCTCTACACTCCTTGCTTGCTTGTGTTGACTATTAAATGGCGGTCAGAAATCGAACAGTTTAGTTGTGCTGGGATTAGTGGTGACGTATGCATTTGCGGTGGGAGGTGCTTTTCAAACTAGGTTTAGGCTTTGGTTTTAACGGTGGTAGAGCCACGCAGCAGTTTTTGCTGTTGCATGTATGGGCCGGCTCGAGCCGGGTTGGTACCACGACCTCACAGAATACCGGCGTGAAGTAGAAGCTCTGCTTCTGCGTTTCGTCTGGTGAGTGCAGGTGGCCGTAGGCCCAATCCCCACCCCCATGAACATGGTAGCGGAATTACACGATGAACTACCCCAGGAGGGTACCAGTACCCCTGGAGAATCCCTCGCTGAGCATCCACGACCATGTTATTCCGATCCTGAGCGTGGGTGCTCAGGCTGCCCCGCGTATTCTGGGGGGGGGGGCAAAATTCCGCTCAAAAGCATAACTGCTAGGGGCAAACTGAGCAAGAACACCAAGGCGACCCCTGCCACGCTATCCGTGAATTTCTGCAACATCAGGGGACTTCACTCTAACCTAAACGCCGTCCACTACCATCTCGAGACAGCGAAGCCGGCCTTGCTCTTTCTGACCGAGACGCAGGTTTCCTCTCCGGCTGATATTTCGTATCTCTCCTACCCGGGGTACAAATTGGAGCATTCCTTTGTGCCTCGGGCTGGAGTTTGCGTGTATGTCAGAGAGGACATCTGTTCTCGACGCCTCGGCAGTCTTGAAGGTTCGGACCTGTCCATCCTTTGGCTACGCGTAGACAGCGACGACCATTCGCGCGTCTACGGGTGCCTCTATAGGTCCCATAGCGGTAATGCTGAAACAGACTGACTCATCGACCACGTCCAAATGGCTACAGATTCCTTGCTACAACAGGTCCCATCCGCAGAGATCGTGATCCTTGGCGATTTTAACGCCCACCATGCCGAATGGCTCGGTTCACGTCTAACCGATCATGCGGGGAGATCTGTTTATGACTTTGCCTTGGCATATGGTCTGACACAACTGGTTACTTCGCCTACGCGGATTCCAGATGTGGAGGATCATACACCTTCCCTGTTGGACCTTCTGCTGACCTCTCATCCGGACGGATATCAGGTTTCCGTCGATGCCCCTCTCGGCTCTTCGGACCATTGTCTGATCCGGAGTGTGGTGCCACTCACGTTCCCTTCGCGGTTGCGTTCTGCAGGTTGCCGCCGTGTTTGGCATTACAGGTCGGCGGATTGGGACGGAATGCGATCTTTCTTTGCATCCTACCCATGGGGGCGGGTTTGCTTCTCGCCGGACGATCCCAGCGCTGTTGCTGACTCTGTCACTGATGTGGTGCTACAGGGAATGAAACTATTTATTCCATCATCTGTGGTACCCATCGGAGGCAGATCTCAGCCTTGGTTTGGTCGCTCCTGTAAGACTGCATTACGCAGTAAGCAGGAGTGTTATCAAGCCTGGGCTGCGACTTCGGCGACTCGGGATGTAAACACCAGCACACTTAAAAAGAAGTATAACTTCGCCTCCAGGTCCTTCAAAAGAGTTACTGCCAAGGCAAAGTCAGAGCACATAGGCAGAATTGGCGAGAAACTAGTTCGCCTTCCTTCGGGAACCCGTGCATTCTGGTCTCTCGCCAAGGCTGTCCAAGGGAATTTCTGTAAGCCATCACTACCATCTCTGCACAGGGAGGATGACTCACTGGCCCATGACGCAAAAGACAAAGCCGACCTTTTAGGCTCCCTTTTTGCGTCCAACTCGACTCTTGATGACGGAGGGAAAACACCGCCGACCATCCCGCGGTGTGAGTGCTCCATGCCGGATGTGCTGTTCTCACAGCGCTCGGTTCGCAAAGCACTGCTCTCCCTGGACATCCAGAAGTCGAGTGGGCCTGACGGAATCCCCCCAATTGTGCTGAGGACGTGTGCTCCGGAGTTGGCACCGGTCCTAACGCGTCTTTTCCGGTACTCCTACTCCCAAGGCGTAGTCCCGAATTCATGGAAGACAGCTTTTGTCCACCCGATCCCTAAAAAAGGCGACCGCTCAGATCCATCCAACTATAAGCCTATCGCGATCACCTCCTTGTTCTCCAAAATAATGGAATCCATTATTAACTGCCAGCTCATCCAGTACCTTGAGGATCACCAGCTGATTAGTCACCGCCAATACGGTTTTCGTCGGGGTCGATCAGCTGGTGATCTTCTGGTCTACCTGACCTATAGATGGGCGGAGGCAGTAGAGTCCAAGGGGGAGGCGTTGGCCGTTAGTCTGGACATTGCGAAGGCCTTCGATCGGGTTTGGCACAAAGCGCTTCTTTCGAAACTCCCTTCCTATGGGCTTCCCGAGAAATTGTGCAATTGGATCACCAGCTTCCTTGCAGATCGGAGCATCAAGGTCGTTGTAGACGGTGCATGCTCTGACTACAAGCCTATTAACGCTGGTGTTCCACAAGGCTGTGTGCTATCACCAACGCTGTTTCTTCTGCATATCAATGATATGTTGCTAACTGGTAACATTCATTGCTATGCGGATGACAGCACTGGTGATGCTCTATACACCGGCCGTGCCAATATTTCTTGGGAAAACGTCGCTGAATACCGGAACAAACTTGTGTCTGAAGTCGAGTCTTTGCTGAGCAAAGTCTCGAATTGGGGGCGACTAAATCTTGTCCAGTTTAATCCTCAGAAGACACAAGTTTGCGCGTTTACCGCTAAAAAGAACCCCTTTGTCGTATCTCCTCAGTTTCAAGGCACTCCCCTTCTTGCCTCAGCCAGTATCGGTATCGTCGGAGTCGACATATCGAGTGACGTGCAGTTTCGTGGTCACTTGGAAGGGAAGGCCAAATTGGCCTCTAAAAAGCTTGGCGTGCTCAGCAGAGCGGGACAGTATTTCATGCCGGCACACCGCCTGCAACTTTACAAGGCGCAAGTTCGGCCTCACATGGAATACTGTTCCCATCTCTGGGCAGGGGCTCCCCAGTGCCAGCTCCTTCCACTTGACCGCATCCAACGCAGAGCTGCTCGAATCGTCGACGACCGAGCCCTTTCCGATCGGCTCGATTCATTGGCACTGCGAAGGGATGTTGCATCCCTTTGCATTTTCTTTCGCATCTACCATGGGGAGTGCTCTGAGGAATTGTTCGGATTAATCCCAGCCGTCAAATTTCACGAACGCACATCGCGGCAGAACTCCCGATACCATCCACACCATCTGGATGATTGGCGGTCCACCACTGTGCGATTTAGAAGATGTTTTCTTCCTCGCACGACCTCCTTGTGGAATCGATTACCATCAGCGATTTTTCCGGACCGATACGACTTAGGGACCTTCAAGAAAAGAGCGTACTCCTTTTTAAAAGGCCGGCAACGCAACTGCGATTCCCCTGGTATTGCAGTTGTTCATGGGTGGCGGTAGTCACTTACCATCAGGTGAGCCGCATGCTCGTTTGCCCCCTCTCCTATAAAAAAAAAAAAGGTACGATGACATTTTATTTTACTCTTACCTTGGCTAAATAATTTTCAACGTCGTTAATATAATGGATTTCTACAAAGTAACACCTGGTTCTATTAATTATCTCAAAATTAAGTTTCTTTAGTTATTTTATTTTATAGTACAAACATACCTACATACAAAGATCAAGTTAATAAAAGCGTCTTACTAAATCAGAAAGATTGTAAAGGATGGATATTATAAACGCTTTTGTTTAATTTTCGTATTGTTCTGTTCTTCGGAGAAATTGCTAGATCGTGCGGAAATAGGCCGATAAACTTCGAACTTTTCTTTAAAAAAAAGATCTAATAAATACTCAACAAAAATTTGGTAGATGTTACATTTTTAGATTGTTACGCTTTTCGAAATTCAATTGAGAGATTTGTTTCTAGATGTGGTTATTTTACTCTTTTAATTATATTAGATCGGGAAAATAGTTTCTACGTATTTTATATACAAATTCAAGACATTTTTTTTCAAAGTTGAATTATATTTAATTATGATATTGTTGCTATCTTGTAGGTAGTGAGTGACATAATCCCGTTGTTGTAGAAATCTTGGTATTTATGATCAAAAAAATGCGAGAAGTAGTTTGACAGGCCTCTCTTGATGTTAACCTAACATTACAGCAAAACAGGTGAAAATCGAAAAAGATCGAGAAAGTCGAAAAGTCTGCAAGGTCAGAACTATATGGTGGATGTATTAACAGATCCCAACCAAGCTCTCCCAATTTTTGCTGAGTGGCCAAATATGTGTGTGTCTTGGTGTTATCATGATGAAGTACCTTTCCTTTTCTGTTGATAAATTCCGTTTTTTCTCAATTTCTTGCTTGAGTTTCAATATTATTTGGCAGCAGAGATCCGAATCGATGGTTTTGTCCGTCGGTAAAAGATCATAATAAACGATGCCCTTCCAATTCCATCATACACACAGCACGACCTTATTTCATTTTAATCCGGGTTTCGCTACAGTCTGTGGAAAATGAACATCCTTTTATCATGAACTTTTTCGTAAGTGCTTGTCGTAGGTGATGCATATTTTATCACCAGTGATCAGCCTTTTCAGAAATGGTTCGGTTTCATTAAGGAATTCCAAGTGAGTACACGATTCATTAGGTTTCTTTAAGTGAGCTCGTGTGGTAACCAAATATCGAGATTTTTGTATAGTCAGAGTTTTTCAAATGGGTCAAAATTGTTTTGTGGTCAATTTCCAATTCCTCGGCTATGTCGTAACTACTAATATACCGATCTTGCTCCACTTTTTCAAAAAATGACATCGATTTTATCCCTATGAGGGTGCCCAGAGGGAGCTTCAAAGGGAAAACGATTGAACCCACTTTGTTGGCGACTCTTACTGATCTTTTTTGTTATAAAACTTCAGATTGTTTTGAATAACTCCGAAAGATTTACTCATTTCGGCGGACGTAAAACTATTGAAAAATGGCGGGAAAGAGATTTTTTTACTTTATATTTTTATTTTTTTTAATGTCCGATAAAAACAGTACAACCAAAGAAAATTGTCTTCAATTTTATACAAACAAAATACGAAGAAACTATTTCCTTGACCTATTATTTAAGATTATTTAATGCTTCTTAAACTATATTTTTATTTTATTAGTATATTTTTATCAGGTTGATTAATAAATGCATACAGGTGTCGTAAGAGGTGACAGAGGAAAATAACAACTCAAAATAACGAAACTCAGTAAAAACGTTATGAAAATCGCCTCCAAAGCGATGCAGTTATAGCAGATGCGACATATGAGACAGTCCTTACGAGAGGACTGCATAGTATATACCCATAGACAAATATAACTATCTTTAATTCAGAATCAAAATACAGATGCGTTGTCACGCTTGAGGACTAAGTTGGAATGCCGCATCGTGCTGCTATTTTACGCGATTCTATTAAACTACGTATATATTCTTTGCGAGTGTGTCCGCGTTCGTTACCAGTCGAGCAAACCCATTCCTGCTGCAGCCTTTATACACTGTAGCGTGGCTTTTCCACCAAAGTACAACCACTTATCAACTTACGGAATTACTTAATATCCAGTAAAATTTAATAATTATTTTCCAGGGCTTTAATTTTAATTTTTTTTTAATTTTACACAGTGATTTCAATCAGGAAACTACAACATTACGGTGTTAAAAAAATTATAAAATTAATCAATAAACAAGTTTAAATGTTTTATTAAAGAAAATGTTTACAAAAAGCGTTATTATAAAATCAAAGAATACATAAGTGGAAAAACACTGGCAATGAGGTGATCGCCACCATGCTAGTTTTTTTAAAACACATTTAAAATGTGTACAAACACAAAAACAAAATTTTTTTGTAAAATTAAATATGTTTTAAAAAAGTTCCGCTGGGTTTCTTGCTGGTTCTTATCAGGACAGAGGTATTTTTCGAATCAGTGGTAAATTGAAAAAAAAAAACGACTTTCAATAAGAATTATCTAATAATTAAGAATATTCTATTCTATTCTCGCAAGGGCCGATTTTTACTAATCGCAGATACAATTTATTCATTTGTTAAAATACAACGTAATTAAAAGTTTATGTGTATTAAAAATTATAGTGATACGAATAAAATTTTTATAAAAATTTAAATAATTGAAATGTTTAAAAAATTATATACAGTATATTTATAATTTTTTATAACTTCTCCGGTTATAATAAAATAAATTCCTCAAACAACGAAAATGTTCTTTTAATAAAAATATTATTAAAAAGAAGAAAACGCTTCTCTGACATGAAACCGTGACAAATTTGGTCCAATTTTCTGCACGCGATGTTTAAATCACAAGCACATACGATAAATAATGCATGAAACGTATATTCTTTTATTTGTCGCTAACACTGATGTTTTTATTGCATAAAATCTATTACCAAGTTCATTTATTTATTTTTTGATGGTTACGCGGTGATTTGTCTTTCTTATGGCTTTTTTATATCCTCAGTTAAAATTTATTTATAAGATAAATGTAAGGAAATTACAGTTTTATGAATAAAATAGTTCCCTTGTTTCAATTTAAATTTACATTCAGTCAGGTTATTATTTATTTGATGGACAACTTAGCGTAGTGGTGTTGGGCTTAGTGGTGATAGTACAAGTAATTGTGGGAAGGTTCACGTCGTAGAGCCACACTGCAACTATATTATAGTTGGAGCACGAATGGGCCGGCTCGACCGGAGAAGGACCACGCTCTCACAGAATTCCAGCATAAAATAGCGGCTTAATGCTGCTGTGTTTCGTATCGTGAGTGTAAAGTACCGAAGCAACGAGGCATTTGATCTTAGCTTTCAGCGTGACAACACATCTGCATTTCGATTTAAGAATCATTCGACATAGATGGATGGATGTCTATGGGTCACATTACGCACTTACCATCACGTGGACTGTGAGCACTTTTGTCACTCTTATTCTATAAAAAGTTACTATACCACGGGAAGTAAGACTGCAAGATATAAACGTTTTTAGTTTTAGTATCAGTACAGCTTTATTATTATGTCAAATTTACCTTATTCTATAAAAACATCTTCATTTTATGTCATCCGAATTTTAGCTAATTAATTTTTCACAAACGGGACAGGAAAAAGTGGCCTGGTCATGTCGGAGTCATGCATGTGTGTTCTATGTTACTGCGCCACAGGCGGGTGTGAATGTGAATTTTCACATCTTTAGTTATAAATGTTAAAGTGGTTACTGCAGTAAATTAACATCGATTAAAGTAGGCCACCGATGCGTCGTCACCCTTGAGGACAACGTAGAAACATACAGAGGTTATACTGGTTCTCTTATTATTTAAAAAACTGGGACACAATAGCTTGTGGCAGTTTTATTATGTATTATATAATATATATATATATATATATATATATATATATATATGTATTATATAATATATATATATATATATATATATATATATATATATATGTATATATATATATACATATGTATATATATATTTAAATTTTTTATTATTTTTATTAAAAAAAAACGTTACCCCCACACTAGGATTTTCTCTTGTGTCGTGGAGGCAGTTTACAAACATAAATTGCACAAGGACAAACATCCAGACCCGGAACAATTAGGAGCCGTCATATCTATATATATATACCTATATTTTTGGAGTTTATATATACACATATATATATATATATATATATATATATATACATATATGCATAAACTCCAAAAATACTAACTTTATCGTAAAAAGTTGTATAACCTTTTTTTATTAGGATATTAAACTAGTTAAATAAATATAATATTTTATCAAATCAACAATCGGCTTTAGGGATACTTCTCTAAACCTGATGTTCAGCTACCTACACGAGCGTGTTCATGTGGACGCTGTGTTGAGTGACGAAGAAAATGTTATTTTAGGCGTCCCTCAAGGTAGCGTCTTAGGGTCTACGCTGTTTTTGGTGTATATTAGTTGTGCACGACGCAACAATATTAAACAAACGAAAGAAAATGCTTATTGTAACCGGCGCTAGTTGAACAACCTAGGAGCGGTGGGCGGAGCCATGACGACGGTGTAATTATCAGGCCACGCCTCTGGTTCGACAACTAGCAAGGGTTATACGGCGGGACTAGCGCAACCTTATGTTGAATTTAAATTATAATTTGTGTAAATAATTGTATTACTTGTATCGAACGATAAAAAATAATGATTGTATTATAACTAAGTTTAAGGTTGAGTTGTAACTGTGCAATAACTCTCCCAAATAAAGGCACCGTATGAACAGGGAGAGTTAGCATAGTCTTCTAATGAAAACTGTAATTGTTAAATATAATAAATGTTTACTTTATTATATAATAAATATATTAGGCCGTTAGGCACATAAAATAATAGTAGTAGTGTAACCAAAGAGCATGTTATCGTGACGCGGCCGCGGAGCAAATGAAGCCACGCGCACCGCGCCACGACGTTTTATATTTATAGTGCTGAGGCGGGGGGAAGGATTCTCCGCCTAAAGCAGCTGAAAATTATAATGTAAACCTGTAAATAAGTAAAAATATTGATATGTACACCCTAGTCTAACAAGTAGTTATAAGAATATTATATAGTGAATTATGTTTATTAGTTTGTAAGGTTATTAAATAAATAAAGATAGGCGCGGGGGTGAGGCAAGGGTCCGCTGGCCAGCAGCGGCCAAATCATATAAAAGACGGGCCGGCCGCTAGGGTCAGCAGTCGCTCTCCAGCCACCGAAAAGGCACCAGCAAGAAAAGAAAAAGTACAAGTTCCTCCTCACCGCCGCTTGCCTCCAGTTAAAAGCAAGACCAGCGCGTTTTATTCCATTTTTCGCACGGCATTACGGCGATCCGTAATATTAATGGTCCTTCGAGAAGCCGGATTACTAGAAGAAAAAGACAATATCGGTCTTGGTATTGCCGGAAGAAAGAAGCAAACCGCAAGAACGAAAAAATATTATTGTGAAGAAAAATGGTGATTACGCGTAGTAACAACGGAGAATCATCGAAGCGTCGCAAGGATGAACAAACAACCCAGGGGGCCACAGAAGAGGCCTCCGGGGGCGACTCAGCCGCTAGTGGTTCAACAAACACCACTAGCGAAACCACAACGGTCAGCGATACGACCGCTACCTCGGCAACCGATAGAACAACCGCAACGGAAGAAACCCAGCAAGAGGGTGATCAAAGATCGCAGTGCACATTGAAGCCCGGCGAGACTAGGTCACGCCGCTCCGTAGCCTCACGCAAGAGACTCCTCGCGGAGTTAGAGGCGAAAGAGCGGTTAGCCGAACTCAAGCTCGAGCAGGCTCAGTTGCAAGCAAGAACAGAATTGCAAGAAATACGCGTGCAGCGACTACAAGCAGAAGCCGGATCAACCGATGAAGATGAAGAAATAGAAGACGATTTGGCATCAGTGCGCATTAGTACATGGTTGCAAGAAAAACCTACATCGCAACCCGCGCCTCAGCCCGCGCCACAACCCGCGCCGCAGCCTGCGCCGCAACCCACGTCGTACTTCGCGCCGCAACCAGCACTGCAGATCGCACCACCCGTACTTCAACAGTGTGCGCCGCAATACGCTCCGCAACATACCGCGCCGCAGAAAGAAGACTATGGACAGGCGCAGCAGCAAATCGACGTCGCTACCTTAGCCGCTGCTCTATCACAAGCAGTACGAAGCACAAGGGAGCCGCCGAAATATATACAAGAGCTGCCCTCATTCAATGGTAGCAGCAAGGAGTGGCTCAGCTTCAAGACAATGTACGAAGAATCTTCAAAGTACTTCACGGCGAACGAAAACATAGCGAGAATACGCCGAAGCTTAAAAGGGACAGCAAAAGAAGCCGCAGGTTGCCTACTTATAAGCCAACCAGATCCCAGAATTATAATAGAAGCTTTGGAAAGGAGATTCGGACGACCAGAAGCGTTAATTCACTTGGAAATAGAGAAGCTGAAGCTGCTGAACAAAGTTACGGACAATCCCAGGGAGCTATGCGTATTCGCAAATCGCATAGCGAACGTAGTGGGCACCGTGGAAGCACTCAAGAAAGCACACTATCTGCATAGTCCAGAAATGACGCGAGTTATCACAGACAAACTCACGCCCATATTGAAAAGCAAATGGTACGACTATGCAGCCAGAAAGAAAGAAGATATCCCAGAGCTTAAGAAGATATCAATGTTCTTAAACGAAGAAGCGGATAAATGCAGCGCGTATGCCTTGCCGGAGTTCATCGCAGAGGACAGCGAAACGAGAGAGCGGAGACCAAGAAAAATAGAACGTGCCTTCGCCACAAGCAAGAAACCATATGAAGAACGCTGCCCTCAATGCAAACAAGAACACAAACTGCCCGATTGCAAGTCATACGCCGCTCTGTCCACAAATGACAGATGGGAAGTAGCAAAGAAGTACAATATCTGCTACCGCTGTCTGCGAGGCAAACATCGTCGATTACTGTGCAAAGCTCCACCGTGCGGAAAAGGCGGATGCATGATGAAACACCATAAATTGTTGCATCACGACAGAACAGCAGTAATGGAAAAAGAACCCGCTATGGAAACCGCAACATCGGCAAAGGAGGTCAACACAGCGACTCGACCGTACAAGCACCGCCGCGCTTACCTAAAGATTGCGCCCGTAACAATAAGGGGGCCGCTAAGCTGCGTCGAAACATACGCATTATTGGATGAAGGAAGCACGGTCACCTTAGTCGATGCCTCAATCGCCGACGTCATCGGCGCCGACGGCCCAGCCCACACAATGTGGATACAAGGGGTCGGCTCGGAGGTGAAACACGAGAAGAGCAAGATCGTCAGCTTTAAAATAAGAGGAACGTACGCGCAAGAAGAACACAACATAGAAGCAGCGCGTACTGTAGAGCGGTTGGACTTCGCGCCAGAATCCGTGAATGAAGATCACTTGGGGAATTGCCCACATCTGTTGGATATCAAAGAGGATATCACCTACGAACGCGCCTCACCGAAAGTACTAATCGGGCAAGATAACTGGCACCTCATAGTGTCTAGAAAACTGCGCGTCGGCCGTCGAGACCAACCAGTAGCCTCATACACCAACCTGGGCTGGGTTCTGCATGGCTGTCATAGCTCATTGACGTCGACGGTCACCTTCTGCGGCAGACTACATCAGAGGGAAGATGCACCACCGATAGAAGAAGAAATAAAAAATTATTTCAAATTGGAGTCGCTGTGCATCGAGCCGAGAAGACCGAAAGAAGATCCCGAGCAGCGAGCCATGCAAATATTGGACGAAACCAGCCAGAGGTCAGCGGACGGCAGATTCGAGACAGGGTTGTTGTGGAAACAAAAGGACTTCCAAATACCAAATAATTATAAAGAAGCGGAAAGGCGCCTGCACACCTTAGAGAAGAGGCTCGACCGAGACAGCAATCTCAAGCTACAGTACGAAGAACGCATCGAGAACCTCTTCAACTCGGGTTACGCAGAGCGCGCGCCAATGCCACCGCCGCAAGGAAGGACATGGTATCTGCCACACTTCCCAGTCATCAACCCTGCGAAACCGAACAAGCCGCCGAGATTGGTACACGACGCCGCAGCGAAGACAGCCGGAATATGTCTCAACGATATGCTTCACTCGGGGCCCGACTTATTACAATCACTGCCCGGAGTGATCATGAGGTTCCGACAGTATCCGTATGCAGTGAGCGCCGATATAAAAGAAATGTTCATGCAGATTAAAGTGCGCAAAGAAGATAGAGACGTTTTACGTTTCTTGTGGAGAGGCAAGCGGCGGGAGGACCAACCGGAAGAATATAGGATGACGTCAATCATCTTTGGAGCGACATCATCACCATGCACAGCATTATACATCAAAAATAAAAATGCTGAAGAACATGCAGAAGCGTACCCAGAAGCTGCGGTCGCCATAAAAAGAAACCATTATATGGACGACTACTTGCAGAGCTTCCACTCTGTCACGGAAGCTCAGCAAACAGTAAAAGCAGTCGATCACGTCCACAAACAAGCGGGATTCGTACTCAGCGGGTGGACATCGAACGAAGAAAAAACATTAGAAGAAATAACGACAGAGCATAGACAACACGACGCGACCGTGTGCCTGGGCGGAAAAGAAACTGAGAAGACGCTAGGGCTGCTCTGGCATGTACAAAACGATCATATTGGATTCAATACTAACAATATGAAGATGCCTGCCGACGTAAAAGAAAAACAACGCTTGCCAACTAAACGAGAAGCGTTGAGCGTCATAATGGCATTATTTGATCCGCTGGGGTTAATATCACCGGTGACCACCCCAGCGAAGAGAATATTTCAAGACACATGGCGTTACAAGGCGGACTGGGACGACCCTCTGCCAACAGAATTAAAAGAAAAATGGGAAGGCTGGATTACTTCACTTAACGCCATAGAACAACTAAGAATACCGCGATGCTACGATTACAACCCGGTGTCGACGCGCCAACTACACACATTCGTCGACGCAAGCGAGGAGGCCTACGCAGCAGCAGTGTATTGGAGAACGGAGCGAGCAGACGGCAGCGTTAACATATCATTGGCCGCCGCCAAGAGCCGCGTAACACCACTGAAACCAGTTTCCATACCACGGCTCGAGTTACAAGCGGCACTGCTGGGAGCTCGTCTTGCGCAGACCGTGATCGATGAACACGATGGCGACATAGCAGGCAAGACATACTGGTGCGACTCCCGTACTGCACTGGTGTGGATAAGATCGGAGCCTCGCGCGTACAAAGCTTTCGTCGCTCATCGCCTGGCGGAGATAGAAGATACGACCAAAAAGAACGAATGGCGTTGGCTACCGTCTAAAGAAAACGTGGCAGACGACGCAACCCGAGCCACACCAGAAGGGTTCGACGAGTCGCACCGATGGTTCCGAGGGCCCCCGTTTCTGCAGCGTCCACCGGCAGAATGGCCGCAGGAAGAGAAAACGACACAATATGACACCGGGGAAGAGCGAGAAATATGTAACATCGCTGTTAAAAGTGAAGACTCGACAACAACACATCTTCCACAGATAGGAAGATTTTCTAAATGGATTCGCCTCATAAGGGCGACAGCGAGAGTCCTCCTATTCATCGACATGTGCAGACCAAACAAGCACGTAGTGAAGGCTGGGCGTAAACGCAACAAAGCAAGACAAGGTAGCGACCCTGGCTGGCAGAGAACAAACAAACGCAACACCCCCGCCAAGGAGAAAAAGGCGACTCCTACTGCCTCATCGCTTGTAGGAATACCGGCCGCTTATCATATGAGAGCCGAACAACTGTGGGTGCAAGCCAGTCAGCGGGAAAGCTTCACGAAGGAGCTCAAGAGAATCACCAGCGGAAGTGTTCCGGGAGGCGACGACAAACTAGGCCACCTGAGCACATACATTGATGAAGAGGGGACCCTACGCCTCAGAGGTCGAATAAAAGCGGCATCAGAAGTGGAGGACGACATGTACGACCCTCCCATATTAGACGGGAAGCACGCATACACTCGCCTGTACATAGCACACGTACACGAGAGGCTGCATCACGGAGGCGTAGAAACAGTTGTGAATGAATTAAGACAGAGATTGTACGTAAGAAAAATACGTCCAGTAGTGAAAACTGTCGTCAAAGGATGCCTGCCGTGCCGTCTAAGAAAAGCCAAGCCTGCATCACCGTCTACAGGAAACCTGCCGTCCGCACGCCTCGCTCATCACGCACGTCCGTTCACATACACCGGACTAGACTACTTCGGGCCAATAGAAGTCACAGTGGGACGACATCGCGAAAAGCGCTATGGCGCGTTATTTACCTGCATGACGTCGCGAGCAATACACATAGAAGTAGCCCACTCGTTGAGCGCAGACTCAGCCGTGTCGGCACTTAGGCGTTTTATGAGCAGAAGAGGATGCCCAAAAGAAATATGGAGTGACAACGCTACGTGCTTCAAGGCAGCAGACAAGGAGATGGCCGAAGCAGCACTTGCAGCCCTCGAGCACGAAACCACGTGTCAACAGATTGTGTGGAAGTACATACCGCCATCAGCACCGTTCATGGGCGGCGTATGGGAGCGAATGGTTCGCTCCGTAAAAGAAGCCCTACGCGTCACCCTCAACGAGCGCTATCCCAGCGACGAAACATTGGGGACCCTGCTCGCCGAGGTCGAAAATACTGTAAACTCCAGACCTCTCACACACGTCTCAGTCGACCCAGGAGACCCTGAAGCCATCACGCCGAATCACATCCTCATCGGTCCCAACTCGCACGTACCTGCGCCGGGACACTTCAGCAAGAATGACGTGACGGCCCGCCAGCAATGGAAACGAGCTCAAGCCCTAGCCGACGTGTTTTGGAGAAGATGGGTTAAAGAATACCTGCCCCTACTCCAACACCGGCGGGAGCCCAGCAGCATAGGAGTATCGCCGAAGATTGGAGACCTAGTCATCATTTGTGACTCCAATCTACCACGCAACACCTGGCCCAGAGGGAAAATAAGTAAGGTATATCCTGGCGTCGACGGAGAGGTACGAGTAGTGGACGTAACCACCGGCAGTGGGCACATACTAAGAAGACCAACGAAGAAGATCGTCGTGCTACCAGAGGGATCGCAGCGTGGCGACGGCGGGAGAATGTGCACGACGCAACAATATTAAACAAACGAAAGAAAATGCTTATTGTAACCGGCGCTAGTTGAACAACCTAGGAGCGGTGGGCGGAGCCATGACGACGGTGTAATTATCAGGCCACGCCTCTGGTTCGACAACTAGCAAGGGTTATACGGCGGGACTAGCGCAACCTTATGTTGAATTTAAATTATAATTTGTGTAAATAATTGTATTACTTGTATCGAACGATAAAAAATAATGATTGTATTATAACTAAGTTTAAGGTTGAGTTGTAACTGTGCAATAACTCTCCCAAATAAAGGCACCGTATGAACAGGGAGAGTTAGCATAGTCTTCTAATGAAAACTGTAATTGTTAAATATAATAAATGTTTACTTTATTATATAATAAATATATTAGGCCGTTAGGCACATAAAATAATAGTAGTAGTGTAACCAAAGAGCATGTTATCGTGACGCGGCCGCGGAGCAAATGAAGCCACGCGCACCGCGCCACGACGTTTTATATTTATAGTGTTGAGGCGGGGGGAAGGATTCTCCGCCTAAAGCAGCTGAAAATTATAATGTAAACCTGTAAATAAGTAAAAATATTGATATGTACACCCTAGTCTAACAAGTAGTTATAAGAATATTATATAGTGAATTATGTTTATTAGTTTGTAAGGTTATTAAATAAATAAAGATAGGCGCGGGGGTGAGGCAAGGGTCCGCTGGCCAGCAGCGGCCAAATCATATAAAAGACGGGCCGGCCGCTAGGGTCAGCAGTCGCTCTCCAGCCACCGAAAAGGCACCAGCAAGAAAAGAAAAAGTACAAGTTCCTCCTCACCGCCGCTTGCCTCCAGTTAAAAGCAAGACCAGCGCGTTTTATTCCATTTTTCGCACGGCATTACGGCGATCCGTAATATTAGTTGTGCCAACTTTCTATTCCTCACCGTCACATCTTCTCGTATGCTGACGATACAGCTGTTACCACAGAATAAATAATAGTACTACGTACAGAAGTTGCACTCCTTGGATGTTGACTGCTTGCAGACGTTTTAATAGCCTACAAAGTTATTATTAATCATATAAACCTCGCACGCAAGCTAAATAAAACTTTATCGCTGCGCGCGAGTGTGTCCGTATTACTTTGCACCTTTTCTCCTTACTACGTCACAACGGACTTTCTGTGGTTGCGAAGGGTTGTTAATAAAGAGTAAAAAAATACATTGTGAAATGGTAAGTTACTTAGGTAAAGTACCTATGCTGACTGTAATCGACCATATTATCTACTATGTGAGTTCTGTGATGCCCAACGCATGCAACTTGCAAGGCCATTCGTTGGGAATCGTGATGCTTGGTTCTTATAGGTAGGTAGCATAAACAACAAATAAACCCGGAATACGATTCCTAACAGAAATATGATCGTAATCTACTTAGTTAAAAATCCTGTAAACAAAGTTTTAATTTCAGTATTTTGTGATATTATAACTTAAAATATTTTAATTACAAAGACGAGTACCTATAGGTATGTAAGTAGGTACTTGGGTAGTGAAGTAAATTACAACTTAGTTTTGTAATAAACTACTTAGGTATTACTTCTGCAGTTAAATTATAATTTAATTATTTTTTCGCTATAAATACCTATATTACCTTTAATTATCCTTCGGTAACTTTAAAAGTTATATATCTGAATCCTTTTATTTGCTCATTTAGCATCTATCCACGCAACAATTATAGTAGGAACGACGTTTTGCCATTATAATTTATCAAATAGATAGGTAATATTCTTAAATTACATTAAAACTTTTTCAACAATTTTATCCTACAATTAAACACTAAACAAAAACTATTTCGACGAGTATTTCAACAAGTATTTACAAAAAATTATTTACGTAAACAGCGTTAAATAACTTTAACACTCAATCGCCTAGAGCGTGCTAGCCCCGAATGCGATCTACCCCTGGGGCAGTTCGCGATTGTGGGTAATTATTTTACGCAGGTAGCAAGAGTGACAGAGGCCTGCTGTTACTTTTTCGGGAGACACTTGGGAGGAAGTGAAAATATGTGCAAAATCGGGGCTTAAAACTATAGCAGCCTGGTTAAATAACAACCTATTCTCCTATTCTCCTCAACCTATTCAAAAATCTATGTCTTACCCAATTTCTAAACACTAATTTATATAAATGAAGGACGGGAAGAGCGCAGCCTCCTAATACAAGTTTTTTAGCTTAAAAGGAGTGTTCCAATAATGTGTTTAATTTTAAGTATTATTGGAACGAAAATAATGATTTGATTTTGATTTTATTGAAGATAGTGTTAATATTTTCGGAGTTATGAATTTTCCACAAAAAAAAAATTCCACATTCAGATACTTCTAATTCGTTAAAATTATATGAAGAAAAGGAATAGAATATAAAAGATATTTTTTTATATCGTTTGATAAAATACAAATAAAAACTGGCCTATGACATTTTACGATTTACTTCATATTTTCAAAGTTACAATTTTTAAATGTTTCTAACAATCCCGTATATGGAATACTTTTGACTCATTAAAAATAAATATAAAATATAAAGACATTTTTTATTAATTCTTTAGACAGTAGTTATAATATCCTTAAGCGAGAATTAAAAAAATACATTTATGTTATAATATCTGAATATCTGAATTTGAGATCTTTCAGACTTAGAGATTCATAACTCCAAAAATATTTACTTTATCTTAAAAATAACAGGACCCTTTTTCTACATATTTTATCAAAGAGATTAAAAGAAAAATATTTTATATGTTGCTCTTTTTCTTTATGTATTTTAATCAGTCAAAAGTATTCGAATTTGGAAATAGTAACCTTTAAAGAAATTATGAATAACTCTAAAGATATCACCTTTGTCGTAAAAAGTCATATGACCTTTTTTATGTGTTTTATCAATAAATATAAAAACTGATCATGTTTGAAAATAAACGTTTCCTTGCAAATGAAAAGAAATCAACATGCATTTATATCATCAGTAGGGCAATTTAAAGAGAATCGCATAATAAAATTGAGGTGGAATATTTTTCAGTACTCATGATCCGATTCCTCTTGGACTAATAGCTCTATATTAAAATACAATAATGCGTACAGGATTCTATTGGGGTTGCCGCGGTATTATAGCGCCTCAAGCATGTTTGCAGAGGCACATGTTGATGGATTAGGAGTCATAATGCGCAGATGTGCCCCCACGCTAAGTCGCATGCACCAACATCATCCTGAGCGGACTAGCGGATATATGGTAATTTACCAATGTTGGAACGTTGAATAAAATTTTACACTGTTAACGAGGGCTAACAATATTCCGTCCATCAGATTTTTTTTATAGAATGAACGTGACAAACGAGCCCACAGTGCACCTGATTGTAATTGGACGCTGTGTCTGATAGACGTCTAAATTTATTCTCAATTAAGAATCAAAATGCAGATATGTCATCATCCCTGAAGACTTAGATGGAATGCCTCGTTAACAGTGTAAAGGGTATCGGTTCCCTGCACTCACTATATGAAACACAGCAGCATTTAGCTGCTATTTTACGCTGGTATTTTGTAAGAGCGTCGTTCAACCCCTGTTGAGTCGACCCTTTCTTGCTACAACCGTAATTTAGCTGCAACGTGACACTACCACGTATAAAATAAAATTATTTTTGCAATTGAAAATTTCAATTATGCCATTTTTGGTATCAAACACAAGTTACTCGCCTTAAAGAAGATTAGAGCGAGCCCCTGAGTTACTACATCGGGTTATGTTCGTATGAATCCACACGTAAACCTTGAACAAGAAACGTCAGACTCGCTTGTATGCTATTGATTTTCAATTAACGCAAACCATAAATAACTGTAAGCGCGTTATTAGTTGGTAAATTAATTGACATATTTGCATAATGGACTGGCAATGATGTATGACACGATGAAAATTCAGATCGGATGCTTTATTGGAAATTTAATTTTTTTTAAGTTATTTAAATTCAGTCTTGAAAAGGCCTATGATAGAGTGGTGAAGAATGAATTGTGGTCAGCACTGTCCGTGAACGTTACTCGTCAAAAGTTTTCTCTATGCTGATGACCAAGTGTTACTTGCGTCTTCGGCCGAGGAGTTGCAGGAGATGGTAACTGCTATGAGTGGAGCCTTTGTTACAAAGGGAATGAAGATGAATGTAAAGAAGACGAAAGTGATGGTGTTTGAAAGAGATGAGGCAGTGATAGACTGCAATATCGTGATTGGAGATGAACAAATTAAAAAGGTGAAGGAGCTTGTGTATCTGGGTTCAAAGTTTACAAGAGATGGAATGTGTGAGAATGATGTCGAAAGAAGAGTGAATGCAGGACACATGGTGAATGGAGCTTTGCACTCCTTTATGAGCAGTCGGAAGGTGCCTAACAAGGCTCGTTTGGCTGTGCGTGAGGGGGTGTTGGTTCCGACACTCATGTACGGAAGTGAAAGTTGGGTATGGCAGAAGAACCATGAAAGCAGAATAAATGAAGTTGAGATGAGAGCGTTAAAAAGTATGATAAAGAGTTAAACTAAATGACAGGATAAGAAATAGTGAGATAAGGGAACGTTGTGGTGAGATGGTTTGGCCATGGCGAAAGAATGAATGAAGAACGATTGACGAAGAAAGTGTATAAGGCGAGTGTGAATGAAAGTGTTGGAAGGGGTAGACCTAGGCGGAAGTTTCTAGATCAAATCAGTGACGTGTTGAAAAAAGGCCAGGTCAAGAGTACCCTAAACCGAAGAGCATATATGAAGGGAATAATGAAAGTGGACGAAGCGAAACAAGTATGTAAGGATGGTAGCAAGTGGAAAGAAGTGGTCTCTGCCTACTCCTACGGGAAAGAGGCGTGATTATATGTATGTATGTAAATTCAGTACACGAACCTGTCGAACCTGTTAGCTTATTATTAACAATGACGCGATTTTAGATTTAAATAAAGCGATACAAGTATTGTTAATTGTTTTTTTTTTTTTTACAAAGACAACCTTACAGTTCGTGGAAACCTTCAATCGCCTTCAAATAATGAAGACAGATGCATTATCTTCAGAGGACTAAGATGAAATATTTATTTATTTATATATTTACTTATTTAAAATTTATTGCACACCTTAATAAAGACGGACTTAATGGCTTTTAGCATTCTATCCCTGAGAGTATGTAATTATACGGAAACGAAAAGTTATCATGTTGTTACATTGCATCAATCTATAACATGCTAGTATTATGTAGGCCTTAAACTAGGCTTTAAGACCTACATAATACTATGTTACTATATATGTCAAAGATAGATTGCAGTGTAGGAATATGAAAACTCTTGTTGTGTTTTAGTCCGTAGATTCAACGTGTTCCCATAATATTTTATATATAACAACATATCAAATTTGCAAATTGACAACTTTACGCTTTGTTGCAGTTGATTTTTAACTATGAATAATAAGGTAAAGGCAAATATTTCCGCGGTATTTTTACTAAAACTCGAATGGAGTTTGAAAAATTTTGCATTTATTTTTGAAGGTTTGCCCATTTTAATTTGAACCATAATTGTTTCTACTCTAGAAATAGATAACAGGTTCGGCTATTTGTATTGTAAATTAATTAAATATGAAAAGAATTCAGATGCAACTTATTTCGATGTAAAAATCCTTATTCCGATGTATTTGATTCCTAATTCCGAGTGTACAAACTGCAAAGGAAGTAGGTAGGAAGAATAATACATGATGCTCATTATCCTACGACCAAAATTATTATAATAAAAAAATCCCCGTGGGTATTATATATTAAGCAAGATATTGTGTCCGTCAATCTATCCATTACAGCCTATAAAAGTCAACTGCTGAAAATAGCATTACGTATAGATTGCTTCGTAGGGGGGATTTTACCATAGTAGTAATGTTACTGTTGATTTAATAATTTCACCTCTGATTGGGTCATGTGCTCCTGGTAGATTATCTTCTATACATACATCCATTACAGCCTATAAAAGTCCACTGCTGAACATAGGCCTCCCCCATAGATTTTTTCATAGAGGGGATTTTGCCATTGTTGTAATGTTACTGTTGATTTAATAATTTCACCTCTCAGTGGGTCATGTGCTCCTGGTAAATTATCTTCTTTACACACATCCATTACAGGCTATGAAAGTCCACTGCTGAACATAGGCCTCCCCCATAGATTTTTTCATAGAGGGGATTTTGCCATTGTTGTAATGTTGCTGTTGATTTAATAATTTCACCTCTCAGTGGGTCATGTGCTCCTGGTAGATTATCTTCTGTACACTCATCCATTACAGCCTACGAAAGTCCACTACTGAACATAGGCATCCTGTATTCATGGGGGGATTTTGCCATAGCTGTCAACCGCAGTTTTTCATTATTTTGAGTTCTTATCAGGAAGATGCTACTGTCCATCACTAGAGTCAATTGTCCCATGTTGCCTCCATCAACACCCACAAGACGATAAGGGGACACCACCACTACACGGCAAGGTATTGTGTAAAATGATATAATGTAGTTTGTGCATTATTACCCAAAAGTGTTTACAACTATTTACCTAAGTTTGCGAAAGTTATTATAAAGAAAATAGAAAGTAAAAGGTAAAGTAAAGTTGCAGCCTATTTACGTCCCACAGGGCACAGGCCTCCTCTCATTTCTGAGAGGGTTTTAGGGCAAGGAAATGTCCGCCGCGCTGCCCCAATGCGTGTTGGCGAACTTCACATGTCTTCGAAATATTTTTCTTATTTCTCGGACATGCAGGTTTCCTCACGATGTTCTCCTTCACCGCCGAGCACGAGGTAAATCAGCACTTAATATTGCAATTAACAATTTCATTAGTGCCAGCGGGGATCGAACCCGGGTTGCTCGAGTACTGTGAAGCTTACAGCGAGCGCTAACCATCTGAGCTACCACAGCTATAAGGTAATAGAAAACTACGCATTATTGAAACTAACGGAAACAAGTTGCGTAAAATTGTGAACACTGTATTTTGCATGTCTATTTGCTGCGGAATAAGGTACTCATAGAACCTTAACCCGATCAAGTATACATCGAAATAGTGTTCCATACCAAAAAACTCGTTCCCTATCCATGCCCATCTTCAATGCCGATATTCATACACCGCCACTATACGGTACAGTGACATATAATAAAATCTAAAATTGACGACTATATATCCTAAAGAGAAAATGCTGATATTGTATTCATATTCAGACGTCAGACATAAATAACGACACACAAATTTTGGTACTTGTGATTCCTTGCTGTTGTGACGTCACGTGTATTAAAATGCATTTCATGTTTCACAAAGCTTACAATAAATAAATCTATATATATTTTTCCTTTTTTCTATTGTTTTTCACTTTTTTCTTTGGTTTCTATAAAAATTTGGAATGGAGGTAGTCGCTCTGATTTATGGTTGAGTGAAACCGATTTAAGAACACGTTACCAAATAGCAATATAGTATATAACACATAATATATAATAATATGCTCTATGTAGAGTACATATTAACCACGTAGTGGTGGTGTAAGACTATCCACTACCCCAAAACGAGCCGTGGGCGTCGAAAGAGGCGACAGAGAAAAACTGAAACTATGGGTGGCAGAACTTTCCTGATAACAAACTAAAATTGTAAAGAAATTGGTGTTCCCTATGAGGCAATCTATGAAAGAGGATAATGTTATGTGGGAGAATATATTAAAATAAAAATTCATTTTTTCGCTATACTTTTTTTTGTTCATTTAATGCAAATAAATTTATATGTTTTAATACGTCACTGCAAATTTGTTTCAATGCTACTTCTGTACATCAAATAAAACTTTCTGTTGTTTTATCTGCGCATGTGTGTTTGTATACATTTTATGAATATTATTTCAATTACTATTACCATATACAATTAATTTTACACTTATAAAAAGAGGGAAAATACAAAATATAAGATATATTGTGCCATTTAAATTGTAGTACGTAGTGCCAGCATAAGATAATTCACTACCCCATATCATCCCGAGGGTGTTGTAAAAGACAATAGCGAGAAATGAATAAAGGCAGTAGCACCTTCCTGATAAAAAGTTTACTTGTTTTGAAACAATCGTTACGTGACAAAACTGGCTATGTGCTGGTTCTCAAAGATTACTATAGCAAAAAAATAAATTACAAATACACGATGCTTTTGCAATCTATTGCAAGTGTTGAAATCACCATGTAGTGGCAGTGTGAGAAAATCGACTACCCCATATTTTCCCATGCATGTCGGAAGAGGTCACAGGGGGACACTGAAACAGAAGATGGGCAACAGCATCTTACCAACTAACACTATGGCAAATGTTCTCTCTATAAGACAAACTTTGAGGTAAGCCGATGTTTAGCGTTGGACTTTTGATAGGCTGTAATTAAAGACTCTTACTCTTCCCAAGGGGACATCGTTTAGAGCCGTGGCAATAACAGAGGCAGCTGAACTGCGTAAGTGGTACAAATATGAGTCTCGAAGAGACGACTACATATTTGTGCCATTTGCTGTAGATACTATCAAAAACAAAAACAGAAACTTTTTTATTCAATATAGATTATAAATAATACTTATTGAAAGTCACTCTTTGGTTTAATTAACACTTGTTCGAAAAAACCTCTCCTGGAAAGAACCAGCAAGAACCCAGCGGAACTTTTTTTTAAATAACAGCTTAATCATGTATGTTACACAATTAACCACACAAATCAAATTAGAAATAGCTTGGTAGCGATCACCTCATTCCCAGGGGTTATAATCATCCATAAATTCCTTAATATTATAATAACCCTATTTATAGAAACTTTGTTTAATAAAGATTTTGAACTTTGAGCAGGTCAAATTTTGTTTATTTTGTATAGTTATATCGATCCGTAGGGTCCTCGTGCGGTAAAGTTCCTAATAGGACTCTATCCGCGTCTGGCCGTTGCTGCTGGTGATAAGAACGCTGGTTCTTTTCTCGCTCAAAGGCTAAGTATAGTCATTTAGCGAGGAAATGCAGCCAGCGTTCTTAGCATAATACCACGGGGAGTAGGACTGTATGACATTTAAAATATTTAGTTTTAGTGTTTTCTTCATTATAGTTTTTTTAAATATTGTGTTTAACCTTATAGTTATATTTAATTTTATACTATGAGTTACAATATTAAAATTAGAGTAGAGCCCGAGATGTTCTACAAAATAGGTAAGATACATTTTTTTGTGATGCAGATCTTAACTAATTATTTTTAATCATGTTTATTATAACGGCTTTCTGAAAAGTAAAGCCTGATTCTAATAGTTGCTCATTTTATTAAAACTGTAACGGATAGGCTCATTGAGAGTACCTAGATTGAGCACTACTTGCTACTAAACTTACTACTTATCCGCATATCATCGCAAAAACGTGTTGAAAATTAAAATTTAATTTTTCCCATTGCATTGAAAAAAAATCTTTAAAAACTGATTTTTGTGTGTAATTAAAAATACAGCCGACCCCGAAGGAATGACAGAAAGCACGCTTCTGAGCCATCTGCATCCATCGACATCCTGCATATCTTTCCAGGTGGTGACTCCATCTAGTGAGCGACGTCCTACACTTGGTCTACCGGTACAAATCTGCCACTCGAGATTCTTGGACTTCGATCCTACACAATTTTGAGTAGTTTAATAAGAAACATTTCCGAGTCGAAAGTGTATGAACAAATGTATAAACTACGAGGCTGCCACTCCACTTTTCTTCGCCTGTTTTTTCGTACTAAATGGCCACCCCAGCTTACTGTTGGCTATGTAAACATAATTTCTGATACTCTGATTCAAATATATTTACTCACTTGTTAAATATGAGAATTGCAAAATTTCTGAAACAAAACATGGTTGACCCTAATAAATTTTTAGTAGGAAAACATCCTGAACTGAAAGTGGAATGAACAAATGATTTTTACGTTAAATAAATTTACACATTGTGCTTATTTTTCTCCCATATTTTTCGTGAGAACTTCTCATTGCTAGTGTCAAGGCGAAATTGAAAACGATAAGACCCGAATGTTTTGAAATATTGTTTAAAACAATATTCTGCGTCCATTTGTAACTTGCTATCGTGTGCCATATTCCTTTCCAGAGTCTTTTATTTCTTTACCCGTAAGAGAACAATTTGTTGACACTGTGTTTTGTTAAATTAAAAAATTAAGCCCTGTCCTTTTTAATTTGATCGGACTAAACGGATGAGTTAATCTTGTCTGTAAAGTCAGCCTGCGGGTAGTTCGTGTCAAATATTTGAGTAATAAAAATCATTATTTGCGTCCTGTTTGCACGTAATATACACGGTATAGTAATGCTGCAGCTGTAGTATTATATTTGAAGCACAAATAGGTTGGCTCGACCGGGGAGAGACCAGGCTCTCATACTTTCACAATTTGTTAGGTGAGTGTAGAGAACCGAGAAAGCGAGGCATTCCATCTTAGTCGTCAGGGGCGACATAATATCTGTGATTTGTTTCTTAACTGAGGATAGAGGTAGATGTCTATGCGCTGCAGTCACCTTTATTTTATAAATATAATTTAGTGATGGGGGCTGTCGTACATGCCGCTTACAGTTATAAGGCTGCCACTCGAGATAAATTCTTCTTTACCGGTTGCATCGATTGTCAATTCTGCGAGTTATATGATCGGTCGATTTTTACTTCAACTTATTGATCTATAAAGCTATTTCAGTTTCTCTCGTTGATTGAGATGTCTTAATTACAAATTTTACAGAGTGAAACTTACAAATAGCTATTCGTAGCCCTCGAAGTGTCTCTAAGCTTCCTCATACGACAAGTAGTGAACGACGTCGATTTCTAATGTCAAAAACCACAAACTGTGTTGCCATAATCTGGTTTTACACTTCAATTTTAATATTATGAGACTATATACAGGCCGAGAAAAATAATTACGATTTGCAGAACGTGACGAGTGACCAAATTCTACAAAAAAGGAAAGATCGATTAGAAGGAACCTAAACGAATAAAATAACTTCTACATAATTTAGTAGCTTCTGAAGTCGAGTCACAGTATTTAGAAAAATGATAAAATTCAGGGCTTTAAATAAAACTAATTTCACGGATTTTATCGCGTATATTAACTTCTTTTATATTCACGACGTTTCAAGTACTTTCCAGCACCCATGGTCACGGGAGGGACTGAGGTGTGACGTCCCAATGTCATAGTTAAGCATTTATTAATTTTTGTTCAGATCTACGCAGCATGAACTTACAGTATCTTGAAGTCTTACAGTTGAATGCTTGGGTTGGGATTTAATTTTATTAATTATGCGATCCCAAGCAGATGGTAGCACCCAGCCATCTTCTCTATTGAAATTAGGATTTTTTTGATTTCAATAGCCTCGCGAATCATCCTTGGAAGAAGTTGGTGTTCTTTAGCGAAGATTTGTGGTCTATCAAATCTAATGTAGTGACGGGGGCGATCCTGTACGTGTTCACAGACTGCAGACTTCCTGGAGCGTCGATTCTTCACATCCGCTATGTGTTCTTTAACGCGGGTTTTTATGGATCTTCTAGTTTGTCCTATATGAGAGAGACCACATTTACAATCAAGCTTGCACACTCCTGCATCTTGCAGAGGGACATTACACTTGACTGATGGTAAAAACTGACTTATCTTCTTCGGCGGCTTGAAGTATGTTTTAATGGAAGCACGCTTCAAGATGTAGCCAATCTTGTCAGTGACACCTCTGACATATGGCAGTACAGCAGGCACTCATTCGACTGTGGCTGGCTTCACTCGTTCACTGTGACGTAGACATAGGTCACAGATCTCTCGAAGGGATCTGTGACAGTAAACACCTGGCCGCCGAGCTCCAACACGTCAAGCAAGTTTTGCTCGACAATAAGCTTCGGGTCCCGCGCCTACGTCACAGTGGGACATACGTCGGGAATGTAAAATAAGTTAATATACGTGATAAAATTCATAAAACTAGTTTTATTTAAATTATTAAATTCAGGGCTTCAAAATCATTTAAATTATGAAGAAATTATAAATTTTATTCTTTTTAAAAGTTTAATGTTTTGTCTACTTTTAGTGGATGAATTTTTTATAGGAGAGGGGGCAAACGAGCATGCGGCTCACCTGATGGTAAGTGACTACCGCCGCCCATGAACAACTGCAACACCAATTGGGAATTGCAGATGCTTTGCCGGCTTTGTAAAAAGGAGTAGGCTCTTTTCTTAAAGATCCCTAAGTCGTATCGGTCCGGAAAAATCGCTGGTGGTAATCTATTCTACAAGGAAGTTGTACAAGGAAGAAAATAACTTCTAAATCACACAGTGGTGGACCGCCAATCATCCAGGTGGTATGGATGGTATCGCAAGTTTTGTCGCGATGTGCGATGATGAAATTGAGCGGCTGCAATTAGTCCGAATGATTCCACAGAGCACTCCTCATGGTAAATGCGATAAAATACGCAAAGAGATGCAACATCTCTACGCAGTGCCAGTGACTCAAGCCGATTGCAAATAACTCGGTCATTGACGATTCGAACCGCTCTACGCTGGATGCGGTCAAGTGGAAGGAGCTGGCACTGGGGCGCCCCGGCCCCGAGATGGGAACAGTATTCCATGTGAGGCCGAACCTGCGCCTTGTAAAATTGCAGGCGGTGTGCCGGCATGAAATACTGTCCCATTCTGCTGAGCACGCCAAGCTTTTTAGAGTCCAATTTGGCCTTCTCTTCCAAGTGACCATGAAACTGCACGTCACTCGATATGTCGACGCCGAGGATTCCGATACTGGCTGAGACAACAATGGGAGTGCCTTGAAACTCAGGAGATACGACAAAGGGGTTCCTTTTAGCGGTAAACGCGCAAACTTGTGTCTTCTGGGGATTGAATTGGACTAGATTTAGTAGCCCCCAATCCGAAACTTTATTCAACAAAGTCTCGACTTCAGACACAAGTTTGTACCGGTGCTCGGCGAATTGAAAGTAACATCACGTCATCAAGGTAACAAATCGTATTTTATAAAAACTTCAAGACGTTTCTTAGAGTTTAATTGAAATAAATTAAAATATATATGAAACGCCATTTTGTTCGATAACTTGTTGCTATCTTGTAGGTCCCGTTGCTGTAGAAATCTTGGGATTTTTGATCAAAAAAATGCGACAAGTATTTTTGACAGTCTTCTCTTGATGTTAACCTAACACTACCCGAAGAATTCTGAAGAGACCAAAACAGGTAAAAATCTGAGGGTGCAAGATCAAGACTGTATGGTGAATGCATTAACACTTCCCAACCAACTCTCTCAATTTTTGCTGAGTGGCCAAATATGTGTGTGGTCAGGCATTATCATGATGAAAGACCACTCCTTATCTGTTGATCAATTCCGGCCGTTTTTTCTCAATTTCTTGAATAGAATGGAATAGATTAGAATAATTTTTATTCAAAATAGATTACAATACATAATACTTATTGAAAATATTTTTTTATTTTTACCTGTCCTGGGAGAACGAGCAAGAAAACTAGTGGGATTTTTTAAAAAAAAAGCACAATTTACAATATATTATTTTATACAGTTGTTATGAAAACATTTAGAAATGGCGTGGTAGCGATCACCTCATTGCTAGGGGATCAGTCATGTACTTTTTATTAGTATAATAACCCTTTCTAGATAATTTTTGTTTAATAAATAATGTAAACCTTTAGATAGAAAAGTCTGCATATTTTCTGAGACTTTGTTTTAATACCGTATACATTGCCCTATGAAGGAATTACTGACTCTTTCGAGCCGAGTAACTGGTAGAACTAACTTGTGCTTATTCCTAGTTTATACAGAATGTAAATCACTATTTTTAATAAAACTATATTTGTTTTTGTGTACATAAATTAAATTCTCGTAAATATATTGACAGGTCAAATTTAATATATTAATATCTTTAAAATTTTCTCTAAGGGATTTCTTCGGACCTCGGTTATAAATTTCTCTTATGACTCTCTTTTGCAAAACAAAGAGTTTCAATGTCAGTAGCATTACCTCATAGCAAAACTCCATATGACATTATGCTATGGAAATAACTACAATAAACTAATCTAACTGTTTCAACACATGTAAGGCATCTAACTTTTTTACAGCATATGCTGCAGAACTAAGTTTGTTAGCTAGTTTAGATATATGAGGGTCCCATTGAAGCTTCGCGTCAACTGCAATTCTGAGAAAAACAATGGATTCAACAAGGCCAAGCTCATCCCTATTTAAAAGCACATCGGTATTCACCTGTTCAACATTAGGTGTAGCGAGTTTAATAAATTTCGTTTTATTACCGTTCAAAAGCAAATTATTAACGTTAAACCAGTGCACTACTTTTAATATAGTATTATTCACTCCGTAATATGTCAATAATTGTCTTTCTAGTCAGAAAATCAACGAAGTATCATCAGAAAATAATACTAAATCATGGTTATTCCCTACCAAGTAAGATAAGTCATTAATATAAACTAAGAACAGAAAGGACCAAGAACTGAGCCCTGAGGAACACCTATAGATACTATCGATTCGGAAGTTTATAATGACGTAGCATCTTGATTAATGTCTCGTGGTGAATACAGTCGAAATTCTCGGAAAAATTACAAAATATACCCAAAGAATTCTAAATTTTCCCATGCACAGAAAATATGTTTCATTAGCTCAACACCAGCATCAGCTGTCAAGCGATCCCTTGTAAATCCAAACTGATTGTTATGGAGTAATTTATTTACATTAAAAAAACTTAACATTTGATCTAGAATAAAATTTTCAAAAATTTTCTTGAGCGTTGGCAGTACAGAAACAGGTCTAATATTAGTGGCGTCCAATGTACTGCCAGATATAAATGCAGGTGTAACTTTACTTTGTTTCATTAAATAAGAAAATATACCAGATTCGGTACTAGCATTGGAAATATTAGCAAGTTGGGGTGCGATCGTATCCATTATAGACGCAACAACTTTAACAGATATCTTCTATAGATCTGCTGTTTTCTTAACATTAATAGTTTTGAAATATTTTACACCTGATAATATTCTAGGAAATGCAAATTCTTTTTTGCAGACATTTACATTTTTTTTTGACTAATAACTCGGCGATCGCATGGGAGGAATTGAGTGAATTTGTAGTCAAGATCGGAATGTCGGTAAAATATTGTTAAAAAGCCGTGTAACGTCTTGATCTAATTTTGTCAAATAATTGTTAAAATTTAATTGAAATTTTGAGTTGTATAGTTTCTAATTGCCAATTTCACTATTGAACATACTTTAAGTAATTTTAATTCTATTAGAGGCATTCTTAATTTTGTTTCTTAAATATAAAACTAAGTTGGGCAACACACTCTTTTAAACATTTTGGAATTTTTTTTAAAACTCTCTAAATGTAAGTGTAATAACTTTGTCTACTCCTATGGATTTCTACTGTCGCCCACTCATTAAACGATTTGCGACTGTTTAAAGAGAGTGTATTTAGAAGTAAATGTTTTATTAAATTCAAGACTTATTATTTTAAATAATTATCTACATAAATAGTTAATATAGTTTTTATATGGAAAAAGGCAGCTTTTTCGCAATACTATTTCTAAATATTTCTAAGCGATGTCCATTTATTGCAACAACCACAACTTTCTTAGTTTTCCGGTTTTTTGTGCATGTAAGGTAGAGAGACTAACTGTCCACAGTGATAAGAACTTCAATTTTGAATAATTAAACTGTGTAAGGGCATCAGTAAAAATATTATCTATACAAGGTGCACTAGGCCCTGCAATACGTGTTGGCTCAAAGAACAAATTAACAAGGTTGTATGATTTGAGCAATGATCTAAACTTAATACGCATTGATGAAGTTTCAAGGAGATTTATATTAACGTATCCACATACGACGACTGATTTATTCTGTTTATTAAGTTTAAGTAAAACTACCTCCATTATTTTTTCAAAACAATCATACACAGAATGTGGGGCTCTGTAAACACTAACAACAATGAAGTGCTCGAACTCAACACAACATGCCATTTCTACAGTTTGCTTAACAGAGAGGCTCACAATATCTTTACGTTCTTTACTTATTAATAACTTATTAGCTATGTCGGTATATATTACGCGATATCTTTGTCAACTGTAAACTGATTAAGACATTTCTTTTTTATTAAATAGGTTTTGCTCCTGAGGTGGTCCCATTCCCAGTCTGTAAGACTAATTACTTATAGAATCTATTTAAGTTTTAAGGCTGCTAAAAGTTAAATAGATCCGTACCCCGTAACACAGGTTTTACCAACCCAGTATCCTTGCCACTTGTTTGTTACTACCTTTTGAAACGCAATAAACGATTTTTGATTTTTTGATTTTTGATTGTAACTATAGAGACAACATTAAACTTGTTATTAATACTACTAGTCCTGCAAATATTATAACGTGGTAGAGCCATACTGCAGCTATATTAGTGGTATAGTTGTAGCACGAATGGGTCGGCTCGACCGGGGAAGGACCACGCTCTCGCAGAATACCAGCGTTAAATAGCAGCTTAACACTGCTGTGTTACGTATGATGAGTGTAGAGAACCGCAGACCCTTTTTACTGGAAAAAAGGCGTTCCATCTTAGTCCTCACGGATGAAAACGCATCTGCATTTTGATTCTTTATTGAGGATAGATTTAGATGTCTATGGGTTACAGCAACAACTTACCATCAGGTGGACTGTGTGCTCGTTTGTCACCTTATCCTATAAAAAAATTATAAATTTGATAGATTTTGAGGATGTATATATGTTTGTTACTGTTTCATGCAAAAGTTATTGAATTTTAATTAATATTTACAATAATATAGCTTATACATCAGAATAACACTTGAGCTCTAAATCATTATAATAAAATAAAAACGAATCATACTAATAAAATAAATCCCAAAATATTGTGTAAATTGGTCAAAATACAGGACTATTTTTCAATGAGTAGCCTAATTTTAAACTTGAGTTCAAATATATAAATAATGATATACCGTTATTGCAGTTTTTGAAAATACGAGTAAATAAGGCTTCTACTTTTATTTGAAATTAGCCCAAACTGAATGTGATTTATGGCCAACAAAGATTTTGCCTACCGATCGACCCTTACGAATGTGTGCGTGCGCAGTAAAATCAGTAAAAATAATACGTTACCTAATAAATTACATTTTGAATTTAAAATATAAAAAGGACAGAATTATTGATATTTTTTTAACTAATTTTTTTTCTCCATTTGCCTATATTACTTATTCTGAAACTTCCCTGCATATTTATCCGGTTATTGCAAAATAACCACGAATAACGATGAATGTTAAGTAAGTTTGAAAAAATCCCGTAGAAACTAATTGTATTATCTTGTGAGAGCCGTTGTACATGAGATTTTGCACGTCGAGCTAAAAAGAATTTCTCGTGTCCTCTACTAACTACATGCTTAAACAAAATTAGTATTTTTAAAATTCAAGATAGTGTTATTGTTATTTTTTCCTGTAAATTGTATAAAACCGCCTTATTATATTTATTTATTGTTTAAAAAATAAGACAAAAAACAATTATGCAGAAAAAAATTCAACAAAATTCTTGAACGATTTATCCGCCGCATATATTCTTTACTAAATTATAACATTGTGTATGATATCAAATCACTGCTATAATTTCGTTAAATTTAAAATTTATACTTAAATACTGTAACTGAGAAAAGAATTTGCCTGATATTAAATGGGTTAAACTGGTGCCATAAAAATGTTAAGTAATTTCACCTCTGAGGATAGAAAAATAGGGGATAGAATTGTAAATGTTGAAAAAAGTATTAAAAATATATTTACACGAAACTATAAAATTAAACATATGAAATAATGAACAAATTAGATAATTTTAAGAACTCTTCATCATGATGTGTCCATTCTTTTGTGTATGTACATAAATTGTTAAATAAATAAAATAAATAAATTGAGCTAGAAGATTATTTCGACGAGATCGTCACGCCGCTGTCCCTACAGCATGCGGGGGTCATCTCAACCGGGGAAGGACCAAGCTCTCATAAAATACAAGCGTGAAAAAGCAGCACAAGGTAAACCCTTTTTACTGGAAATGAGGCATTTTAACTTAGTGCTCAGAGGCGACAACGCATCTGCATTTTGATTCTTAAGTGATGATAGATGTAGATGTCTATGGGTCACAGCAACCACTTACCATCTTACATCCACTTACCAAATTTGTAGGCGTGATTACAGCAGCAAAATACAGCTTTGTGGTACCAAGGATCTCCGATTAAAACCACGGACGAAGCCGGAGCGGGTTCGTCCGCGGTATATTTTTATAATAATTTGCTAACATCTTTCTTTTAAACGGATTAAAATGTAGTGTCTTTAAGGCAAGACTGAATAGCATAATATTTTGTAACGATAAGTCAATGTGCTTTACCATCTTTTTTTTTCTCTCTTTATTTGGATCACCAAGAGACGATACACAATACTAACAAAAATATAACTTTACAATGCGACTACATGCTGTGTGTTCATCTTCTTACAAGTAAACAAAACTTACATATATAGCGGAGTGATTTTTTTTAAATAGAAAACAGATAGTTATATGATAATAAATATACATGGAAAACTAGATCATAGCTACAGTTTGTGGATTTCATGCTTACATTCTATCTATAATATTGATATTAAATTAAATCTACTAATTTTGTTACACATTTCTGAAATGTTTATGGATCAAATACTTAAAAATAAATCTTGACAACGGTGTATACATTATATCCATTTCTATGGAATTTGGTATACGGTTGTATAATGAAATCATCAGGAGTTACGACCTAAATTACTTTTACAGAGACGCTCTTTGAACAGCTTGTAAGCCTTAAAGCGCGGTAACTTATTTGGCACAGATATATTTATTTTACTTAGAAGTTGCGGGCAGTCAATATGGTTATGTAATAATTTGTGCAAGAATATAAGATCTAGTTTTTTCCTTCTATTGTTAAGTGTTGTCATTTTAAAATATTTAAGTTTTTGTGATTTCTTTGTGTGTTGACATAAAAAGCACAAAAATAGCTTTTGAATTTTTTCAATACGGTTCTTGTGTTCTTCGTAAAATGGATTCCAGACTTGAGGACAGTATTTCAGAATACTACTTAGTAATGTATTATATAGCAATATAATAGTTTTGGGGTGCTTAAATGGTCTAGAATTCCGCATAATAAAACCCAACATTTTGGAGGACCTTTTTATGATATCATCTAGGTGAGTATTGAAACTTAATCTGCTGTCAATCATAACACCAAGATCTCGAATAATAGAAGCCAGTTCTAAAGGTGTGTTATTTATCTTATATTGAAATAAATAAGGTTCATTGTTACGTGAGAAAGTTATGACGTGACACTTATTCACATTCAAAAGCATTTTATTGTCTCTACACCAATTACACAATCTATCAATGTCCTCTTGTAGCAATACACTATCACTAATGCTTCTTATTGGCCTTAACACCTTAAGATCATCCGCGAAAATATAAGGCAAAAGGAGTTAGGAAAGCAATTAACTATATTGTTTATAAATATTGAGAACAAGAGCGGACCAAGGTTTGAACCTTGAGGAATACCTGATGTGACGACAAATGTTTTCGATCTAGCTCCATTGATAACCACAAATGATTGGCGGTCTTTTAAATAGGACGCAAGCCACTGTAAATTAGAGCCCCCAATACCAAAGTGAGACAATTTATGAATAAGAATTTCATGGTCTACCTTGTCGAATGCCTTGCTAAAGTCAGTATATATTGTATCGACTTGAATGCGTTGATCAACGAATTCCGTCAAGGTTTCGACAAAGTCGACCATGTTCGTGTTAGTGGATCTACCTGTGATAAATCCATGCTGCTTATTTGTTAGCTGAGTTTTAACATGGTTGTATAGATAAGAATAGATAATACTTTCAAATACTTTTGAGAAAATAGATAGAATTGATATTGATCTATAATTTTTTATGTCTCGCTTAGAGCCATTCTTATGAATTGGAACAATTATAGTTTCTTTCCAACGTGCTGGAAAGATACCTGATTTTAGAGACTTACTAAATATTATGGTAAATGGGCGTGACAATTTTTTAGCGCAATTGACAATGAAAACTGGTGGTATGTCATCGGATCTCGGTCCCTTGAATAAAACAAGTCTTTTAAATTTGATGAAGACTTCTAATTCATTTAGTTTTAGATGATTTAAGGTATTCAACTGCTCTTCAGTGTTTTTTTTGTTACAATTATACACATTAGTAGATGATTCAGCATTATGGTAAATCGATGAAAAATAATTTGCAAACAACTCACTAATCTTTACATTATCCTCAGCTAACTCATTTTCCAGAAACATAGATTAAAGTATTACTTCTATTTTTACTTTATTTTTTAAAAAGGTTCAAAAGTATTTTGGGTTTTGTGAGATGCTGCTTTCGATTCTGTTACAGTAGTTATTATAACCTAAAGATATTAATTTTTAAATTTTTTTTTAGTATTTTTTAACTGATATTATCTAAAGGATTATGATATTTTTTGTAACGAAGACGTATTTTATTTTTTTATTTTAGAATTTTGATGAGATCTCAGGGGAACCATGCCGGATAACCATTGCATTTAGGTTTAGTCAGGGGAACATGCAATAACTTTGCGTAAGGTTGCGTAAAAAACGTTAACCATTTCATTGACATTATCATGATGCAGAAGCAACGAAAACCAATCAATTTTTTGCAGATCATCGATTATAGAACTGTAATCTGCCTTAAAATAGTTAAACCTTGGTATTCGGCATGGGTGTAAATTTTGATATGTAGGTAGTGAAACAGTGAACTCCAATGGAGGGTGGTATAAATCGACTCTGACTAAAGGATTGCCACTATCTTTGAGGTAAATATCTGAAAATGTAGAAAGCACGAGATCAAGTGTTTTAGCGTTTTTGTTTTGTACATGATTATATTGTTTCAATTTATTCAAAGCTAAAAATTCGCAAACAAAATTATAGGAAGATTAATGTGAATTTACGGGATTCAAAAAGCAGCCATCGTCACTCTTAGTCCATTTTATATTTAGCATATTATGTATTACATTAACCAGAAGAGCATCCGAATGTTCAGATATAATATTACTAGAATTTTCTAGAAACTGTTCCAAGTCTGTCTGATTTATAGGTGGTGGAAGATTTTACGTACTGCTATCGCTACTCCCCCTCCAGTTTTTTTTACAGGATGATGCATTAATATTACGATCTCTCCTATACACAACATATCGTGCATCGAACAACTCTGAATTAAATATGTTAGACTGCAACCAGGATTCCGTAACAAAAATAATGTCATAATCGTTCAGCAACACATGATTATAAAATTCTACAATTTTAGTATTAAGACCTCTTACGTTTTGATAGTAACAATTTATAGACTTGATAGCCATTATAACAAATAATATGAATTTATACACACTAATCTTACACTGTACACGCCCCTAGTTGCCTCGACAAAGGTCAAATATCCCGGGGCCCATCAGCGGTAGATTCGACGGACTACTAAGGGTGGGGTTCGAAATGCCTATGGATAATCAATATATAAGGAATAGGTAATTAATTCGACTTACTTGGTTCAGTGTGGTTCAGTTCGGCCGTGGTGGGAGCTAGGGCGGCAGCTAGCTAGGGCTGCCTCCATCAAAGGGGGACCGCGGTACCCCAGCCACGGCCACTCAGCTAACGGGGGTGAGAAGGTTCTAGCTGACTGCTGAGTGGCCGTGAAGTTCCTCTCCACACGCTGAGGGGGGGCGATGACACCCCCGCCCCTGGGGGACCGACCCCCCGACTGGTCGGGGGAGGAACCCCTTTCAAACCTAGGGGCTCGGTGGCTGACAGGCGAGCGCCGAGCGTCGCCCAACAGAGGGCGTGGCTGAGCGCCCCCGCCCGTGGGGGAAGAGGGCCCGGCAGAGCCCCGAGAGGAGACGCCGTTCGCACCCAGGCACAAAACAGCATGGTGATTGCCTTGGCAATGCGGACAGGGCTGCTGGTGCGGGCAGTCTCGCTGGAGGTGCCTTTCCAAACAAGAGTAGCACCAGCGGCACTCCTTGGCGATAGTTCGCCTAGCCGGAACCGGCTTACCTAATAACTTCGGGCACGACGTCACCCGGTGATCGGATGCTCGGCAATAGGAACAGGGGGGCGCCTCACTGGCTACTAGGCCACTGTAAGACGGTAGGGAGCGGCGCCCTCTCGCGGGAGCTCCGATCGGTTTTAGGGGGGTTGACGACGACTTGCCCGGCAGATCCCGCCTCTCACTGGGCACGGCTCATAAGTCGTCAACAGTGCCCGCCGCGTTCTCAATCTGCCGGCACTGCTCCTCCAAGAACCGCAGCAGATCATTAAAGGGCGGAATATAGGAGGCGCCGTCCCCGCCATACCTCTCCACAAAATATATCCTAAGGTCGAGAGGCAGGCGAGACAGCACGATGTGTAGCAACAAGAAGGACGATTCATCCACCGTTAAATTCAGCCGCCTCAACGCATTACAGGCCACCAAGACTGGATTCACGATGTCCGGGCGTAGTCTGGCCCGGTCTTTAAGCAGTGGGAGGCTTAGAAGCTGCCTGACGTATTCGTCCGCAATTCGCGCGACGTTGGCGTATCTTCCGGCGAGGAGGTCCCGAGCAGTCTGGTGGGCGTCGTCCGACAATCTCAAATAGCCGACGACGTCCAGGGCCTCCCCCTCCAGTGAGGCTAGGAGGTACGCCATCTTCTGGCTTGGTGTCAAGTCCCTCCGGGCGTCCACTAGGCTATCAAAAAGCCCTACAAAAGTCATCCAGTCGGAGAGGACCCCAGAGAACCGTGGCAGGTCCAGAGCTGGGAGTTGTCCCAACAGCTCCGGCTGAGTAGGCTGCTTCCGAGAGAACTCGGCCAGGCCACTCAGCCGAGCTTCACGCGCTTCATTAGCATACTTGGCCCCAGCCTCGATCAAATCGTCCGTGAGCGAAAAAATTTCTCGTAGTCCGCGAGGCAGGAGTCTAGGACTCCCTGTGCCACATCCGAGGTCAAAAGCTCTGTGCAAGCCTCCTCCACTACAGCCCTTCGGGCATCGACCTACTCGAGCCGCTTCCCTAAACTATGGACCCGATCAGATCGCCCTATCAAAATATGAGCATTAGCGGCCCAGCGCAGCTCCGCTTGCAGACTAAGCGCTGGTAGCTTGTGCGATGGCATCACTACTAAATACAAATTACTACGCGGCACAAATACAAATCAAATTAACAAATATCTAATAAATACAATTACGATCAAATCAAGTTAAATACAACTTATACTACACGGCAAGTACCCACTACACTCGGTCAGCAAAGATGCCTCGCTCAGGCGCCCGAACTTTCGACAATTTAATCTACGTACCCAAAAATACTTTACGCGTAAGTACCTAGCCCTAAAAAAAAGGAAGAA
This sequence comes from Parnassius mnemosyne, assembly GCA_963668995.1. Lineage (NCBI taxonomy): Eukaryota > Metazoa > Arthropoda > Insecta > Lepidoptera > Papilionidae > Parnassius > Parnassius mnemosyne. The sequence continues at coordinate 34,151,070 of CAVLGL010000090.1, read as the reverse complement.
AAGGAATATTTTTATTTTTATAACACGGCCGAGGGTAATTGGAGAACAATTAACCACGCTGCCTGCTACCAAAATGTACACGCCCTTAGTTGCCCCAACAAAGGTTAAATATCCCGGGGCCCATCAGCGGTAGATTCGACGGAAAACTAAGTGTGGGGCTCAAAATGCCTATGGATAATCAATATATAAGGAATAGATAATTAATTCGACTTACTTGGTTCAGAAGCGAAGACTGACCACAAGGCTCGGTCAGGCGGTAGGTGTAGTGGAAGTGGTGTTTAGTTGTGTGTAAAAAGTGAAACCTGACTTAACCCTTTTAATCGGCAGCAGCCCTGACTCCGGCACCACCACACGGTGTAGTATATTCCAGCGGCGTCACCTCGATTTCACTCAAACTGTAGCGTAGCACAAATCTATAATCTAATACGAATGCTGTTTCTTGCGGGTCACAAAGTTTAGCGTTTTTAACCGACACATGAAAATATCTCCGAGTTACATCAAATGCCACAAAGCAACTCGTCGACGCAAATTAATATTGTCAAAGCACTTCAACCGGCAATCACTATACCATTTACGTAAATTACTTGCCAACGAATTTAAATAAATCGATAAAAATTTTACGGCTTCATTATCGCGTGAACGCACTAAAGATAACCAAACATTAGAAGTGAAAAACTCCAATAGTAAATTCTAGGCGTCCTTTCGACCGGCAGTTGTTCACTATTTCAGTCTATCAACTTTATTGTACATATAATTAACACGTCCGCAATCAGAACTCAAACTTCGCCTCGTTGACACGTAAATGACAGAAAACAGTCGACACACAAAAAGCACTTAACGCGACGTTACAAATCAACATTAACTTCCAAAAACAATTAACCGGGCCACGTCTTGCAACGAAGTTACTTTAATCACTCAAATTCAATACAAGCCTCTTGTCACGAAACGTACAACTTAGACAAACTAATTCGAGGCGGTCTATACGAAACCCAAAGTCAATAGTAAATTAAACGCGCACAAATACTCAAATTCTAGACCACCAAAACCAAAATTGGCCGCGCGATATAGAGGTTATACGGTACACGACCACGCCGTTCTAGTGACTGCGCTGCTTTAACACTTCCGACGCGCCCTGCTCGCAACCAACCCGATCTCGCGCGAACGTCAACCGGTAGGTAGTCACCGCGCTGAGCGCCCCCTGGCCTCAATTCTTGAAATTAGCGTTTGGCGCGATCATACACTATATGCAACAACTAAAGCTAAAGGTATATTTTGTTCAGAGATTCAATATTTTTAATGAAATTTGCAGGGGTGGTCTCAGATTGTCTAATAAATATGCGACCACCTCTCACCCATACAAATTTATAATTATTTTCCTTCGCCTTTATCCTTGCAGCTTATTGAAGTTCTTTGTTATGTAAAGATAAATGCTCGGAGACATAGGTCTTTTGTTACCTCCAATGCCCAAGTGAGACGAGTTGAGTTTGTCACTTGGGTTTTTCTTGTTAAACCGTATAACTGCAGCAAGTAGTCCATCCCGAACTAATGGGCTTGTTACTTTGACAATAATGGATCGTGGTCGGGATGATGATGGATTGGCTTTTGCTACCCTAGTACACACATGTATGTCGCTTTCTTTAAGGTCGAAAGATACAGTTTTTGCTAATTGCATTACTGTCGAGATAAGGTTCTCAGATTTGTGCTCAGGTACACACTGAATCTCGATATTAGCAGAGCGTGCGTGTTGTTCCAGTTGTTCTAGACGATTTTTAGTTCCATATTAAGAGTTTTCATTTCAGCTGCTTCTTTGAGAAGTCGTGTGTTATCTTCATTATTTATTATGGAGTCGATTTTTATTTTTTCGTATTGTTGGTTGATAAACTCCAATGATTCCTTCATGGAGCTAAGCTCTTTTTAAAGAATTATTACCTCAGACTTGATAGAGCGTATTTCAGAGCTGATAGTATTTTTTATCATATCATCAATTTCATTTCTAAAGATATTACAGAAATCACTTCGAATAATCTACCTGATATATTCTTTAGTTAAACAAATATGTTCCGGTTCTTGTAGTATATCAGTAGACGATTGATCAGATTTTTTGCGTAACGCTCGTTGTGATTACCCAGGAACAGGTCGGTGTAACTGTATTGTCAGTAAGAATTGTGTTTCCTATTGTAGATGCTCACCTATGTGTTCGCATTATCCCCCCTTTTCTTTACCTTACTACATGTAGGACAGATCCAATTCCTTTTCTGAGACGTTGAATAGTTCTGATATACGTCTTTAGTTATTCGCAAACACAAATAGTGATAATTATGCGAACATTTACAGCATATTATTTCTTCTCCCAGGGCAATTCCTTTGAGACATGCTACGCATGTTAGTATTCTTTGTCTTTTTTGTTTGTTCTCAGACATTATAATTTTTTTACAACCAATAATTTTAATACTTTTTATCCTAACAATTTTATTTGGTCACAAAAAGCAAGCGTGTTGTGGGCTCGAAGACACGATTATTGACACTATATTTAAATTGTCTCGCCACTAGACCAATCGTTCTTATCGGTTGCCGGTTAAATTATTGGCTGTTTTATAAGTTGACGTGTGGGCATTTATTTTAGATTGTAGGGTACATTAATACAAGCAGATCAATAATAAGCAATGCACTAAACATTAATTTGTAATTTTAAAGTTATTGTTTTGATTTATTGATCACTGGTCTGTTATTATAAACACTGGTTTTTCGTTTAAACTTTTAACTTGTTTTTACACAAAATCCACACACAGTTTATACAATTTTTTTTCCGAGAGAACAACTTGTCATGTTTTCACTACGCGGCACCTTAGTTAAACTTTGGGTGTATCACCACTTACCATCAGATGGGATAGTAGTCAAGATCTGGCTTATAATTTTGTTTTATAAATTTTTTATGTTATGGAAAACCAATAGCTTAAAATTATTTAATAAGTATTAACTTACAGTAAAATAACATGTTTAATTTACAAGAAACAAATAGCAGGTTCTCACTAAAAGAAATATAATAGTTTTTTTGTTTATAGGATAAGGGTGACAAACGAGCACACAGTCCACCTGATGGTAAGTGGTTGCTGTAGCCCATAGATATCTACATCTATCTTCGATTACGAATCAAAATACAGATGCGTTGTCACCCGTGATGACTATGATGGAATGCCTCGTTTCCAGTAAAAAGAGGTCTCCGATTCTCTACACTCACCATACGAAACACAGCAGCGTTAAGCTGCTATTTTACGCTGGCATTCTTTGATAGCGTGGTCCCTCCCCGGTCGAGCCGACCCATTCGTGCTACAACTATACTAGTAATATAGCTGCAGCATGGCTCTTTTTTGTTTGTCCATCCATTTATCAAGTACATTGCTGAACATAGGCCTCCCCTTAGATCTTAAGGATATCACGCTTAACAGGCGGGTTGGTAACTGCAGATGTTTTAACATATTGGTTGTTAGAATGTAAGATGCTGCTGAACACTTCTAGATATTTTCCTCCTACGATAGCCACGGGATGATATGGGGTAAGAAATCATCTTACGCTGCCACTACACGGAAACAGTATTACTATCCGTAAACAATATGTTACATTGTTTCTATGTTCACCAAATACGGTTTGAAACTACAAATTAAACTGTGCAACTTTGCAGCAGTGTAATGGACAATAAAAGTTTAACACAAGTAATGTTAAGTAGTTTTTTTCATTTCTAAATGACAGTAATTTCCTCTCTGTGTAGTTGCATAATGCTGCGGCAAGTGGCACTTATATAACTTATATTACACCATTTGGTGTTAGTTAATGGATATTGAGAAATTGTATCACTGTTGTAGAAATAAATCAGTGGAACAGCCACCTCTCTTCCAATTTTTATTACAGGCAAGACGTTCAGTCCGAGGAGCGGTTAACTATCCGTGTGTTATTTCAGTGCTCTTCCATATATAGCGCGTTAACTTCAGAACTTTTGTAGCGCGATTTAGGCTTCGGTGCGTTTTGTTTACATCGCGACGACAGCACCGCCACATGTGCATTACTTTAAAATTTTACCCATTCAGTGTTCAGCGTTTATAAACATGTTTTTTTAAAAAAATAAATAAAATGGCAAATGAACTTACAGTCTACTTGTTTGTAAGTGGCTACTGCAGTCCATGGACACCTGCAGCCAACTTCAACAACGGAAGTATATCTCTTAGGATTAACATAGTCATACATGGGCAGGTACCATCCTCTTCATAGTGTCTGAACTGCTATTGTTCCAGTCTGAAGGATATAAACAGCCAGTACAATTACGGACTATTAGGCAGTTCATCTTAGTCCTCAGATATTGATTGCAGGTGTCCATGGGCTGCAGTAGTCACTTACCATCAAATGGGCTGTACGTTCGTTTGTCATTTGTTTTAGAAAATACAATAGTTATAAATTGCGTCACAGCCTGTAGCTATACTGACTCTCTATAGTTTTATATCGCAAGTGCTTGGTTACTACTATTTGATAGCAAAAAGAGGTAAGAGAGTGGCACCTACACAGAAAGATTCTTAGAAAGAAAAAAGTCCCACAACCTAGAAATGTTTATACGTGAAAGTCGAAAAGTGAAGAAACTTCTTTTAGTTCTTTTTATATGGAAGAGGAGGCAAAGGAGCATGGGGTCACCTTATGGTAAGTGATCACTGTCGCTCATAAACATCTGTAACACCAGGGGAATTGCAGGTGCATTGCATTGCATGGATTATTTATGTTTTATGTACATAAATTGAATTTATACACGCTTTAAGCAATTATATGAAAGCATTTTAATCATCTTCATGGTATGAGTTATAAAAATGTTACAAAATAAAGTTATGCAAACAATTACATAGCGTTGTTTCCATTTCACTCAAATTAAATTGTCTTCACTTTAAAGCGATTTTATTGATATTTTATCATGAATTTATCATACTTTATTTTAACTTTTTTTAAAAAGTGATAGAGCCACGCGGCAGCTTTAGCTGTCGCACGGATGGGCCGGCTGGAACCGGGGTGGTACCACGACCTCACAGAATACCAGCGTGAAGTAGAGATGCGGCGGCACTGTCGTCGCGCTACAAGCGAAACACATCGAACCCTAAATCGCGCTAATAAAGTTCCGAAGTTAAAGCAGTATATATAGAATAGCTCCGAACTACCACTCGGAGCGTTAGCCGCTCCCCGGGCAGAACACCTTGCCCGGCGGGAGATCTCCCCTTTTCCTTCGAACTGCCACAGAGGTCTCTGCTCTTGGTAGGTGCAGGTGGCTGGAGGCCCAATCCACCCCTCTCCCCCATCAACATGGTAGAGGAATTAAAGAAAAGACTACCCCAGGAGGGTACCAGCACCCCTGGAGAATCCTTCGCTGAGCATCCACGACCAAACTACTCCACTCCTGCGCTCCTGAGCGTGGGTGCTCAGGCTGCCCCGCATATTCTAGGAAGGGTGGGGGGCAAAAGTCGCTCACGACTAATACTGCTCGGGGCAAGCGCAGCAATAAGACCGAGGCGACCTTTGTCTCGCTATCCGTGAATTTCTGCAACATCAGGGGACTTCATTCCAACCTTAACGCTGTCCATTACCATCTAGAGACAGCGAAGCTGAACTTGATCTTTTTAACCGAGACTCAGGTGTCCTCTCCGGCTGATACTTCATAGCTCTCCTACCCGTGGTACAAATTAGAACACTCCTTTGTGCCTCGGGCTGGGGTTTGCGTATACGTCAGAGAGTAAATCTGTTTTCGACGTCTCGGCAGTCTTGACGGTACGGACCTGTCCATCCTATGGCTGCGCGTAGACAGCAACAACCATCCCCGCGTCTACGGGTGCCTCTATAGGTCCCATAGCGGTAATGCCGACACAGACCGACTCATTGACCACGTCCAAATGGCTGTCGACTCCGTGCTACAACATGTCCCATCCGCATCGGTGATTTTAACGCCCAACACGCTGAATAGCTTGGTTCCCGTTTAACCAATCATGCCGGTACATCTGTCTATGACTTTGCCTTGGCATATAGTCTAACACAACTGGTTACTTCGCCTATGCGGATCCCAGATGTGGAGGATCATGTACCTTCCCTGTTGGACGTTCTGCTTACCTCTCATCCGGACGGATATCAGGTCTCCGTCGATACCCCTCTGGGCTCTTCGGACCATTGTCTGATCCGGAGTATGGTGCCACTCACGCTCCCATCGCAGTTGCTATCTGTAGCTTGCCACCGTGTTTGGCATTATAGGTCGGCTGATTGGGACGGGATGCCGTCTTTTTTTGCATCCTACCCTTGGGCGCGGGTCTGCTTCTCGCCGGAAGATCCCAGCGTTGTTGCTGATTCTGTTGCTGATGTGGTACTTCAGGCTATGGAACTTTTTATTCCATCCTCTGTGGTGCCCATCGGAGGCAGATCCCAGCCATGGTTTGGTCGCCCCTGTAAAATAGCATCACGCTATAAGCAGGAGTGCTACCGGGCCTGGGCTCACGCATCAACGTCGCGGGATGTAAACACCAGCGCACATAAAAAGAAGTATAATTCCGCCTCCTGGTCCTTCAAAAGCACCATTGCCAAGGCAAGGTCTGAGCACATCGGCAGAATTGGCGAGAAGCTAGTTCGCCTTCCATCGGGAAACCGTGCATTCTGGTTTCTCGCCAAGTGAACTTCTGTCAGCCATCTCTTCCATCTCTGCACAGAGAGGACGACTCACTGGCACATGCCGCAAAGAAGAAAGCCAATCTATTAGACTCTCTCTTTGCGTCCAACTTGACTCTAAATGACGGGAGGAACACACCGCCGACCATCCCGCGGTGCGAGTGCTCCATGCCAGATGTGCGATTTACACAGCGTTCAGTTCACAAAGCACTCTTCTCCCTGGACGTCAGCAAGTCGAGTGGGCCCGATGGTCAGCAAGCATATTCAACTCCATGTCTTAGTGCAATAGCGCTATGATACGTGGAGTATTGGCTACTGACGTCTTAGTACCGTGCTACTATGATACGTTGGTGGTATTTTTAGTTAACAACATTATCAATTTTGTTACCAAAGTCGATAGGGATCATGTGGGTGTATTGTGACAGGGGGCCATCCGTATGATAGTTGCATTGATGCTTACTGCTACTTGCAGTATTGCGTCTCATGATGGATCTGCGGGTGTGCTGCACCTGATTCGACGCATCTTGTGGTTCTGGTCGGTGGATGTATGCGGGTGGTGATGTCTGCTGGGACTGTATGGGGGACCTTGGGATGGTGTAAGCCCGACGATAGTCGTATTAATGCTTGTTGCGTTCTGCAGCATTGCGTCTCTGCGATGGTTGTTTGGCGGGTCGCTATTCTCAATAGCGCTCTCTGCATCTTGGTTTTACTCACAAACTAAGTAGCTTTGCCCAAGTCGGGTCCCTTCATTGCGGAGCTGCAGACTGTCTGTCCTCCATGATGTTTTATATAACAACTTAATAATATATCTCTATAAAGTTCCCACCTTTGAGAGATTGAAGGCAACTTGTTGGTGGGTGAGACAAACATGATCGAAAAATGCATATACTCAACGTCAGTGACACAAACCCTTTCTGATGGCGATTAATATTATCTTATAACTGCCTATTGGCTATATCTGCCATTGTATTGGTTGGTGGAGCATATGTGCCAACCTCATGCGGGTGGTAGCTGGAGGGAAAATCTGAGGAGGCTCTCAAGGCTGCGGCCAAAAGCCGCGCTACGTGGGATCCCATTCCCTTGAGGTGAGCGGTAGACTCATGACACGTCGTCGACATGAGTCGTTACAATATCAATGATATGTTGCAAACTAGTAACATTCATTGGTATGCAGACGAAAGCACTGGTGATGCCTTATATACCGACCGTGCCAATATTTCTCGGGAAAACGTCGCCCAGTACCGGGCTAACTTGTGTCTGAAGTCGAGTCTTTGCTGAACAAAGTCTCGGATTGGGGGCGACTAAATCTAGTGCAGATTAATCCTCAGAAGACACAAGTTTGCGCGTTTACCGCTAAAAAGAACCCCTTTGTCGTATCTCCTCAGTTTCTAGGCACTCCCCTTGCTGCCTCAGCTAGCATCGGAATCCTCGGCGTCGACATATCGAATAGTGTGCAGTTTCGTGGTTACTTGGAAAGGAAGGCCAAACTGGCCTCTAAAAAGCTTGGCGTGCTCAGCAGAGCGAGACAGTATTTCATGCCGGCACATCGCTTGCAACTTTACAAAGCGCGAATTCGGCCTCACATGGAATACTGTTCCCATCTCTGGGCGGGGGCACCCCAGTGCCAGCTTCTTCTACTTGACCGCATCCAGCGCAGAGCGGTTCGAATCGTCGACGACCGAGTTCTTTCTGATCGACTCGATACATTGGCACTGCGTAGATATGTTGCATCTCTTTACGTGTTTTATCGCATTTACCACGGGTAGCGCTCTGAGGAATTGTTCGGACTAATTCCAGCCGCTCAATTTCGCCATCACACACACAATCGGCTTGAGTCACTGGCACTGCGTAGAGGTGTTGCATCTCTTTGCGTATTTTATCGCATTTACCACGGGTAGCGCTCTGAGGAATTGTTCGGACTAATTGCAGCCGCTCAACTTCACCATCGCACATCGCGACAAAACTTGCGATACCATCCATACCATCTGGATGATTGGCGGTCCACCAATCATCCTGGTGGTATGGATGTTACGTTCGATTTAGAAGATGTTTTCTTTCTCGCACAACTCCCTTGTGGTATCTATTACCACCAGCGATTTTACCGGACCGATACGACTTAGGGACCTTCAAGAACTCCTTCTACTGTGGGGGCAATGTATTAATAAATACAATAACTTTATTTCAGGCATCAAGGACTTAAAAATTAAGAACATTGGCCCATAGCAATATATACCTTAACCTAAAAATATATATAAAATATAGACATAACACTATTTAGGGAACTTTTTTCTTTGACGCGTCCCTGTATCGGCGAAACACTACCCCAGAGGGCCAGAAATCGGGAGCGAGGAATGTCTCTTTATGTTTTGCAGGAACCTGGAGTACGTAGGATTTGAAGTTCGTTGACCTATTAGATAAATGTATGTGGTGATGTATTTTTAAGGCCGGCAAAGCATCTCCAATTCTCGTGGTGTTGCGTTTGCACTTGCCTTCAGGTGAGCCTCCCTCTTATATAAAAAATTCGTAAATATAAATAAAATTGAAGTGTCTGCCTGTGATATCGAAATAACTGAGCTGAGGGGGTTATTTGCATGCCTTTTTTTTCTAAAACATGAATAACTGCTTAAAAAACTTTCACATAAAAAATGGTGGATTATTTTAAATCTAAATAACCCCCAATACAATAGATCCTAATATATATATATGTAGGATATATATATGTATATATATTAGGATCTATTGTAGTGGGGGTTATTTAGATTTAAAATAATCCACCATTTTTATGTGAAAGTTTTCTAATAAATAACCCCACTACAATAGATCCTAATATATATATATACATAAGCGAGGCAGGGGCGAGTCACTATAGTTCAAAAGCATTTCACGAATCTCTCCTTATTTGTACAATAACAGAACGCCACCTTCACCGCTCTACTATAACTACATAAAACTTACTTTCTAGAATAGCAACTAAGAAAAACTAAAAAATTTAATTATCAAATTAATAGCCTATATTGCCGCGGTATGGTTTTAAATCGATGGCTGCGTTAACCCGCTGCTAGCTTTTGTTTTACATTACCATAAAATTTTGTAGTAATTAGATTACACAATATTGACTGATTTTGAGATTGATTTTTTTTTTTTTTTTTTTTCTCTGTGGCAACCCCGGTGACAAATAGTTAAAAAATTGGGCTCCCAAATAATTTCGTAAAAATAATTATTGTAATTGATCATTTCCACCTCAAATTTAAGTTATAGTTGTTAATTACGAACAAATTTTATTGTGTAATAAATAAAAGTGGTAAATATTTAAATAAATAAATTTTTAGTGCCTCTCAACTTAAAGTGACAGCAGGTAACGAACATCGTTTAAAAGTTACTGTAATTCTTGTTATCCCTTTTAATATTTACGATATATCTCTTAAGTGTTGTTGTTTTCGGATTTCATTTTGAATTGTTTTCTTGATAATTTAATTTGAGATCTGTAATTAGAGTCCTATAATTGGATATTTGCTTACTCTGTTCCCTTGATTTTCCATCTTTGTTTTCTTTTACTATTTAAAATACATAGTAAAATGAATACTCGTAACGCCAAAACGCGCCAGATGGAGAACCAACTCCATCTTGCGCTCCAAGAACTGAGGGCGTCCAGGGAGCAGTGTGAGCTGTTACTTAAAGAAAGGGATGACAACGAAAAGGAAATAATAAGTATAATTTCGAAAAATACTCAATTGAAAAGTGATATGGTTAAGTTACATAGAGACTATACAGATATTTTAAAGGAAAGGGATCAGCTCCAGAGGACAGTCGATGAGTTTGACCGATGCAGCAAAGAATATGAGGAATCCCTCAGATTAATTGCTGCATTGAAATTACAATTAACTGAAGCTAATGAGCAAATTTCAGAATTTAAACAAAACATTGATAACTTGCATGCACTTAAAACTCAGAGTCTGTTCGAGGAGCTCGTAGAATGTAAATTTCATAAAACGTTGCAACCCTCCACAACAATAGATTTGACTGATGATTCTACCACATCAAGAACAGCAGAAAGGATTACAAGCAGCAGAAGGAAATTAAAAAAATATATAAAAATTAATAAATATATTAGGAAAGTGCAAAAATTAGTTAAAACTAAAATTAATATTAAAAATTATACAAATGTATGTAAGGAAAAGCAAGAGTTAATTAGTAAAATTAAATTATATTCAATTGAGGTGGAAAACATGAAAAATTGTTATGAGACTGAAATAGAGTGTCTTAATTCAGAAATTTTATCACTTCAAACCTCATTACAAATTATGTCAAATAAATATCAATCTGCAGGGAATGAGATAAAAGAACACATACTGGCCATGGATAATCTGGTAAAGTCCTGCAAATATAACGAGGAACGTTTTGACTCCTAATTAAAATATCAAAATGAATATCAGCGCTCACTGCCAGGTTCTTTAGGGACAGTGTGTGTTAATAATATGACAAGCAGTAATACTTCATTTTCTTTACCTACACTCTATGATAGTACCATAACAAAGCAGATAAATTTAAAAAGTAATCTATATAATGAAAAAAATAATATAATTGTGTATAGTGATGACATAGGCAAAAACTTGGGTATATCATTGAATAACTGTTTAAAAAGGCAACAGATAAGTAATTACTGCATGCCTGGAGCATCATTCAGTGATATTATGAATAAAATTTTAACTAGTAAATTTAACCCTAATAGTATATTAATAATTTTTGTTGGGAGAAGAGGCAATATGAACAAGAATCAATTATTAAAATATATTGAATATCTCAATAACATAAATGTGGTTAAAGTTATCTTGTTTACATTGCCTTATATAGAGGGGTGGCCACAGGAAAATAAACTAAGACATAATTTAAATTTAATGATGCATAACTTGACATGTAACAATAACTTAAATTTGACATTTAATTGTAAGAATAATAATGATAAATTTCATTTAATTGATATTAATAATTTAACTAAGAAGTTTTTGACAAGAGATAGGTATTACCTATCAAAGTATAGTTTAAGACTGGTAGCAGATACGCTATCTTATTATTTATATTTTAACTCAGCCAATGATTTGGCTACCTTGACACCTGCTTCTTTTGAGCAACAAAATAATTTTACATTTGATTTGGAACCAGTTCCAAGTAATTTAAATTAGATAATAAGACAATAGAGGTAATCTCTAGCAAAGATAATTTAAATAGCTTAGAATGCAACTTACCAATACATAATTATGCAATTTTACAAAATAACAATAATAAAAACTGTATCAACCTGGTGCATCAAAATATACAAGGTATGTTAGGCAAAGAATTAGAAATTGAATTATTTTTAAATAGTAACAGTATAAATATTTTATGTATTACAGAACATTGGTTGAAAGAATACAACTCCATATTTAATTTCAGTAATCACCAGGTGGTCAGTTCGTTCAATAGAGATACTAAATTACGTGGTGGCTCCTTAATATTAGCTAATAAGTCCTTATCATGTAAAGAACGTAAAGACATTGTGAGCCTCTCTGTTGAGCGTACTGTAGAAATGGCATGTGTTGAGCTTGAGCACCTTATTGTTGTCAGTGTTTACAGACCCCCATGTTCAAGTTATGATACTTTTGAAAAAATTATGGAAGAAGTTTTAGTTAAGCTTAATAAACAGAATAAATCACTTGTAGTGTGTGGAGACTTTAATATCAATCTCCTGGAAACTTCTTCCATCAGTATTAAATTCTGTTCTTTGTTCAAATCCTATAATCTTAATAATTTATTCTTTGAAGCTACACGTATTGCAGGGTGTAGTGCAACTTGTATTGATAATATTTTTACAGGTGTTGTACCAATCAACAAATCAATAATTCAAAAACTTAGTTCAGATCACTGTGGACAACTGGTTTCGTTACCTTATATGCACAAAAAACAGGTAAATGAGAAAATTGTGTTTGTTCCTATTAATGCAAAACGCCTGGAGAGATTTAGAAGTAATATGTTAAAAATCCTTCCATCCCTTTCTTATAAGAACAATGCAGACTATTTATATAGAGAATTATTTACCTTTATAAACAATGAATTTAATAAAACATTCACTTCTAAAACATTCTCCATAAACAGTCGCAAGGCATTTAATGAGTGGGCGACAGTAGGAATTCATAAAAGCAGACGAAGGTTATATGACCTTTACCATGAAAGATCGTATAATCTTTCCGATGCTTTTAAAGAATATGTAAAAAATTATTCTAAAATGTTTAAAAGAGTTTGCTCCACAGCCAAATCATTACATATTAGTAACAAAATCAAGACAGCTAAGAATAAAATTAAAATGACGTGGAGTATAATTAACAGCGAAACCGGTAATGAGAAACCTCGTAATTCAAACTATCAATTAAAAATTAATAATGAATTGACTAAATCAGATCAAGAAGTTGCAGCGGTGTTTGAGAAATATTTCACTGATGTTCCTATCTTGATAACAGAGTCATTGAATGCTTCTCCAACTGTCGCCGAATCATTACTTAAACAGAATGTTAATACCTGTTTAAAAGAATTTAGATTTGAAAAAGTATTACCGCATAATATTGTAAAATACTTCAAAACCATTGATGTAAAGAAAACCGCAGATTTGTGGGGGATTTCCGTTACAGTGATTACGTCCATAATAGATTTAATTGCACCTCATCTTGCTATTATTTTTAATACTTGTATCGATTCTGGTGTGTTTCCTGATTTAATGAAGTATAGTAAAGTAATACCTTTATTTAAATCTGGTAGTACATTGGACCCCGCTAATTATAGACCTATTTCTGTACTACCAACTCTCAGTAAAATTTTTGAAAAAATAATTTTGGATCAATTGTTAATTTTTTTTAATACAAATAAATTACTTCATAAAAATCAATTTGGTTTTACAAGGGGTCGCTCGACGTCTGACGCCGGTGTTGAGCTTATGAAATATATTTTTAATGCCTGGGAGAATTCACAAGATGCCTTAGGTATTTTCTGTGACCTTTCCAAGGCTTTCGATTGTGTTCATCATGATACATTAATCAGGAAACTACAACATTACGGTGTAAAAAATTTGGCGCTTAAACTTATTACTTCATATTTAAGTAACAGAACTCAAAAAGTCGTCATTAATGGTAAATGTTCCTCCAGATCGGTAGTATCAATGGGCGTTCCTCAGGGCTCGATTCTTGGCCCATTCCTGTTCTTAATCTATATTAATGACTTACCTTATCTTGTAGGGGACAATCACGATATAGTATTATTTGCTGACGATACCTCTTTAATTTTCAAACTGAAACGGCAGTCAATTAAATATGACGATGTAAATAATGCTCTATCGAAACTAGTACATTGGTTTAACGCCAACAATTTGCTCTTAAACGGCAATAAGACAAAATGTATTAAATTTACAATACCTAATGTAAAACATTCGAAAACCAATGTGCTCTTAAATGGGGAGGAGTTGAGTCTTGTGGATACCACTGTTTTTCTCGGTATTACTATTGACGCGAAACTTCAATGGGGCCCCCATATATCTAAATTAGCAAGCAGACTTAGTTCTGCAGCATATGCTGTAAGAAAGATTAGAAGTCTCACAGATGTTGAGACAGCTAGGTTAGTGTATTTTAGTTACTTTCATAGCGTAATGTCTTATGGAATTTTGCTATGGGGTAATGCGACTGATATTGAAGCTATATTTGTTTTGCAAAAGAGAGCCGTACGGGCGATTTATAATCTAAATTGTAAAGAGTCCCTTAGAGAAAAATTTAAAGAAATAAACATATTAACTTTGGCATCGCAATATATTTATGAAAATGTAATGTATGTACATAAAAACATAAATAGCTTTAATAAGAATAAGGATGTTCATACCTTAAACACTAGGAACAAACATAAGCTTGTAATGCCACTTACAAGACTCCACAGAATTAGTAATTCATTTATGGGGCAATGTATACGCTTTTACAACAGAATCCCAGAACATGTTCAAAGTTTGTCAATAAACAAGTTTAAAAGTTTTATTAAAGAAAAACTGTACAAAAAGGGTTATTATAATATCAAGGAATACATGAGTGAAAATAACCCCTGGGAATAAGGTGATCGCCACCATGCTGGTTCTATGAAAATTCATTTAAAATTGTATAATCAAAATTATTGTTAAGTGAAATTATGTTTAAAAAAAAAAGTCCCGCTGGGTTTCTTGCTGGTTCTTCCCAGGACAGAGGTATTTTCCGAACCAGTGGTAAATAAAATAATGACTTTCAATAAGTATTATGTAATAATCCATATTGAATAAAAATCATTCTATTCTATTCTATTCTATTCTATTCTATGACCTAACGTCACGCCCGAGACTTGTGAAATATGTAAAGTCGGTAAATTCGGTAATGGTCTTTAAAAACATTCGCCTAGCACCTGGTAACAGCGTTATACATTTTAAGATTTAAGACAAAGAGATATGGGATATACAGCAGTACCTTCCTGATAGACTCAAAATAATATTATGGACGGCTCCGTGGCGCAGTGGCTTAGCAATCAGTTGTTGCGCTGGGGGCCGCGGGTTCGAATCCCGCACGGAACAAGTATTTGTATGGCCTACAAATAATTCTTCCGGGTCTGGATGTTTGTCCTTGTGCAATTTATGTTTGTAAACTGCCTCCACGACACAGGAGAAAATCCTAGTGTGGGGGTAACGTTTTTTAAAAGAAATAAATAAAAAAATAAAAAATATTATTAATTTATTTATTTATTTATTTATTTATTCACAAATTGCGTTACATGTGACTTAGAGACTAAACTAAACATGCAAGTTCTAACAATCACATGCACCTCGAAAGGCATAGCAATGAACAGGAGAGGGGCAGACACTTAAAAATTCTTTTCCTCCATGTATTCATTAATTGAATAATAACTTTTTTTAATGAGTATAGCTTTTAAAAATCTAATGAATTTATTAATATTTGTTTCGGCTTTTATGTATTCCGGCAATTTATTATAAATTTTTATTGACATCGGGCAAGGATTTGCAAATGTATCGTACTTTTCCATTTACTTGTATATTATATAAAATTATATTATATTATAATTTATAATAGAAGTCAGGAGATGGGCAGCAGCGTCTTGCCAATAATCCGCTTGCCATGCGTGGCAACTATGGCACAATCTATGGGGAGGCCAATGTTCAGTAGTAGACCTTATGTAGATTGTAACGGTAAGGATGAGTCATAAATAATCTGCGCTTATCAACATGATCTGTATTATTTATTTTAAAGAGATTATTTTAACAAGGGTTGATTGCAGTGAATGATATGAAAGGAAGGCATTTAATCAGCCCAATGTAACCTTTGTTTAGGGTGTTTTGCAATAAGGATTAAATAAATAAATAAAGAATACCTACTATTAGAATTACAATGTAATTTTAAAATTACGGAATGTATGAAGTCTGAAGCACGACGTTGTGTAACCCCTCCTCACCCCCACTGTTCAACAGAAGTTGCAAATTGGCCAAATAGCTCGCGAGCTCCGACAGCGAACTGAATATCAGAATATCAATGCTAAGGCTCCAACTTGATTTATTCAACTGTAAAATTCAGTAAAATATTCACTTTCAACTTTTTCCATTTATTCTTTGTCGCTGTGCTTCGCTGAGCGTAAAATTATAGTTTATCAATTTTTCGAGTCGATCGAGTTGATTGAACACAGCCTTTGTTTAGCAGCTACAGTGTGTGCCACTGTGCATGTAACATAATAATAAATCGGTACTTATTAAAAATAAAATATTATCATACAATTTTACTGTCCGTGGTATAGTATCTTTTGTAACAGAATAAGGGTGAGAAACGAACACACATTCCACGTGATGGTAAGTGAATACTGTGCCCATATACCTCATCTAAAAATGCAGATGCGTTGTCACTCCTGAGGACTACGATACTAAGTTTCCAGTAAAAAGGGTCTACATTTCTGTACACTCACCATACGAAATACAGCAACATTAATCTGCTATTTTACCTAGAACGCTGGCTGCTATTCTTCGCTGAATGGTTGAATACTAAGCCTTTGAGCGGCAACAGTAAGCCCTCTTGTGACTAGTGGCAATGAAAAGTTCCGGATACATTTTCTATAAAAACTTCACCGCACGTAGACTTCACGTACCGAAAGTCTCTACAGCAAATAGCACAAAAATGTTATTATCTGTCAGAGACATATATGTGCGTCCCTTAATCAGTTGAGCTACTTTTTTTGATAGAATAAAGGTGACAGAGAGCACACAGTCCACCTGATGGTAAGTATTTGCTGTGGCCCATAGACATCTACATCTATCCTCGTTTGTGATTCAAAATGCAGAGGCGTTGTCAGCCGTGAGGACTTAGATAGAATGCATCTTTTCCAGTAAAAAGGGTCTCCGGTTCTCTACACTCACGATAGGAAACACAGCAGTGTTGAGCTGCTATTTTACGCTAGTATTCTGTGAGGGCGTGGTCCTACCCCGATGAAACCGACCCATTTGTGCTACAACTCTACTATTAATATAACTGTAGCATAACAGCATTCCCAAATAATAAAAGTGCCCGTCTGACAAGCTCGGCAACTATGGCAAATATCCCCTTTATAAGTCAAACTATGGAAAGGCCTATGTTAAGCAGCAGATTTTGATAGACGATGACGGTAATGGGCGCGGTAAATAAATAAAATAATTATGATAAGGTAGATATAATTACAAATGGTTACATGCATCTATTACCATCCATCACTGCCTGTAAAAGTTCCTCACATAGGCCTACACAACATAGGCTTACCTTATATATTGCATCAAGGGGGTGTCGTAGTTGCCACACTTTGTATGCGGTTTTACAACCGCAGTGTTTTTTATTGTTACATGTATAATGGTATAAAATCATTACAAAATTATTTCCAAACCCCCTTTGTGTAGAGGCCTCCATGGTATTTCACTTTCCTCTAGCTTCTGTGGCAAGTCATCTATGACCCGCGCCGTCGCAATTATTTCATCTGTTCATCCAACGTATGGGCAACTTCTCGCTCTGGTGGTCCAGTTCATTTAAAGTTCTTATTGTATTTTTTATAGGATAGGGGGCAAACGAGCATACGGCTCACCTGATGGTAAGTGACTACTGCCGCCCATGAACAACCGCAATTGGAATTGCAATTGCAGATGCGTTGCCGGCATTTAAAAAAAGGTGTAGGATCTTTTCTTGAAGGCCCCTAAGTTGTATCGGTCCGGAAAAATGGTAATCGATGGTGGTAACCGCTGGTGGTAATCGATTCCACAAGGAAGTTATACAAGGAAGAAAACATCTTCTAAATCGCACAGTGGTGGACAGCCAAACATCCAGGTGGTATGGATGGTATCGCAAGTTTTGTCGCGATGTGCGATGGTGAAATTAAGCGGCTAGAATTAGTCCGAACAATTCCTTAGAGCACTCCCCGTAGTAGATGCGATAAAATACGCAAAGAGATGCAACATCTCTACGCAGTGCCAGTGTATTGAACCGATCAGAAACAACTCGGTTGTCGACGATTCGAACCGCTCTGCGCTGGATGCGGTCAAGTGGAAGGAGGTGGCAATGGGGAGCCCCAGCCCAGAGATGGGAACAGTATTCCATGTGAGGCCGAACCTGCGCCTTGTAAAGTTGCAGGCGTTGTACCGGCATGAAACACTGTCCCGCTCTGCTGAGCACACCAAGCTTTTTAGAGGCTAATTTGGTCAGTCGAGGGATACTCATCCCAATTTACCTGTCCGGTAGTTGTGGTATGGTATACGGGTATGCGACCCCGGCTTCCCTAGCTATTACTGTCCTATCCCGTGCCCTCCTGGACGGTAATATCCTACATTTCCTATTTCCTACCCTAACTTACTTTACTCTTCCTTTTCACACCACCTATCCTTCCCCTTTTCCTATTCCTACCCTCCGCCAATCCAACGTCTGCCGCGCGGATGGATGCATGGCTAGGGGCGAGCCTAGTCGTTAGCGTGCCACACTGTCCTGGGACCGGGCGACCCCAGAATTAGGCTAGCCTTACCCTGGCATGCGGGGCTCTGCTGGGGGGGACAAACCTTTCCCTCGCTATTCGTGGGAACGCAATGGATAGTCATAAAAATAATTTAATTAACCAAAATGGCGGCGATGTGGTTCGCCACCCATCACGTCTCGTTTCTCGCGGGGGCGAAAAGCGGCCCACGGAGAGCCGCTTCGCTACGTTGAATGTAAGAGGAGGAATGGATGGTAAGGTAGATGAAGTATGTCAGATGATGGATGAACGTTGCATTGATATTCTGTGCGTGAACGAAACCAAGAGGAAAGGATGTGACACCACGGTTCATGGCCCCTACACGGCATACTGGTCGGGAGTCCCCCAAACCAGCCGAGGCTGTCAGGGAGTTGGTGTGATTCTTTCATCTCGAATGGTTGAATGTGTGATGGAGCATGAATGTATAAGCCCAAGACTCCTCTGGATTAGGTTAAAAGTCGGACTCACTCGCTTGTTTATCCTTGGGGTCTATGCACCAACGGATCTGCGTGGAGGTGGGTCCATAAAAACACAACAAGAGAGAGAGGAATTTTGGGATAGCATGAGAGAGGTCCTGAATAAATGCGGAGAAAATGAACGGATCGTGATGTTAGGGGACTTTAATGGATGGGTTGGAGTAAAGCGTGATGGGTATGAAGGAGTTCTGGGTACGTTTGGGGACGAGAGAGTGAATGACAATGGGAGAAGCCTGCTTGAAGTATGCTTGGAATGGAATCTGTGCGTGGCCAACACAATGTTTGACCACAAAAAGATCCATTTGTATACAAGAGATGAGGGTGAGTCTAGAAGTATGATTGATTTTGTAATTGTGGATGAAAGACTGAGGAAGAAAGTGCTAGACACTCGGGCATACCGCGGTGTAGGCCTCGACACAGACCACTTCCTGGTCATAGCCCGAATGCGTGGCCTCTTTAAACGGTGGCGACACCGAGTGGCCGAGCCTACGAGTGTTTTGGACAGAGTAAAAGTGGAAAATCTACAAGAAGAAGAAAAGAAAGACGAGTATGTAGAGAAACTGAAAGAAAGTTTTAAAGGGATAGAAGAGATAGGAGTGATTGAAGATTTGTGGGAGACATTTAAGAAAGGGGTCGTAAATGTTGCTATCGAGGTATGCGGGGTAGCTAAAAGAAGGAAAGGAAGAAAGAATGATAACGTGTGGATGGATAAAGATGTACAAAAGGTTGTGCAAGAAAAGAAGAAAGCGTGGTTGGATTGGTTAGCAACAAAAGCTAACCAAAAAGTTCAAAAGGCAACGGATGACGAGATAAAGGAAGCAAGAACGAAGTATAAAAGATTGAAAACAGCAGCGAAAGAAATTGTGTCTAGAAAGAAAGAAGAACGAAAGGATGATTTCGATAGGAGGCTCACTGAAGATTTCCAGTCAAACATTAAGTTTTTCTGGAAAACCATCAAAACAGCCAGAGGAAAAACTTCTACCTCTGAGCTGAGTACAATCAGGAGTCAAGATGGGAGCATTATAAAAGGAGAAGAATGTGTGTTAAAGAGATGGAAAGAGTATTTTGAAAGTTTGTTTGAAAGAGAGGAAGTGCAGGTACAGCATCTGCCACCTTCCACGGAAACTAATATAAATGTTGATGAAAATGAGATAAGCATGGATGAAATTGTGAAAGCGTTGAAAAGTATGAGATTAGGTAAGGCTGCAGGGTATGACAGGATTACCGTCGAGATGCTGAGGGCTGGACAGGGCCTGGTGGCTAGTCAGCTGTACCGCCTTTTCAATCTGTGCTGGCGAAATGGGCAAGTACCGGGAGACTGGTGCAAAGCCGTAATCGTGCCATTGTATAAGGGAAAAGGGTCACGGCAGGACTGCATAAATTACCGCGGTATAAGCCTTCTCAGCGTCGTCGGTAAATTGTATGCGAAAGTGTTAATTGAAAGGATTGTGAATGAAACAGACAAGAAAGTATGGGATGCACAAGCGGGATTTAGAAAGGGAATGGGATGTACGGATCAGGTCTTTTACTTGCGGTGCATAGCCGAAAAGTATTTGGCTAAAAACAAGAGAGTCTACTGCGCGTTCGTAGATCTAGAAAAGGCCTATGATAGAGTGGTGAGGAATGAATTGTGGTCAGCACTGTCCGTGAACGGTGTGAGCAGTATCCTCATACGAGCAATGCAATCTCTTTATAGGGATTCTAGTGCTTGTGTAAGGATAAACGGGGCATACACTGAATGGTTTAATATCGAAAAAGGTGTTAGACAGGGATGTGTAGCGTCACCGTGGCTGTTTAATCTGTTCATGGACAATTGTTTGACAGATTTAAAAGAGAATGAAAGTGGGTTGAGAATGAATGAGTTACTCGTCAAATGTTTTCTCTATGCTGATGACCAAGTATTACTTGCGTCTTCGGCCGAGGAGTTGCAGGAGATGGTAACTGCTATGAGTGGAGCTTTTGTTAGAAAGGGAATGAAGATGAATGTAAGGAAGACGAAAGTGATGGTGTTTGAAAAAGATGAGGCAGTGACAGACTGCAATATCGTGATTGAAGATGAACAAATTGAACAGGTGAAAGAGTTTGTGTATCTGGGTTCAAAGTTTACAAGAGATGGAAAGTGTGAGAGTGATATCGAAAGAAGAGTGAATGCAGGAAACATGGTGAATGGAGCTTTGCACTCCTTTATGAGCAGTCGGAAGGTGTCTAACAAGGCTCGTTTGGCTGTGCATGAGGGGGTGTTGGTTCCGACACTCATGTACGGAAGTGAAACTTGGGTATGGCAGAAGAAACATGAAAGCAGAATAAATGCAGTTGAGATGAGAGCATTAAGAAGTATGATAGGAGTTAAACTGAGTGACAGGCTAAGAAATAGTGAGGTAAGGAAACGTTGTGGTCTGAAAGAAGATGTAGTGACAAAAATTGAGAAAGGTATGCTGAGATGGTTTGGCCATGTCGAGAGAATGAATGAAGAACGATTGACGAAAAAAGTGTATAAGGCGAGTGTGAATGAAAGTGTTGGAAGGGGTAGACCTAGGCGGACATTTCTAGACCAAATCAGGGACGTCTTGAAAAAAGGCCAGGTCAAGAGTACCCTAAACCGTAGAGCATGTATGAAGGGAATAATGAAAGTGGACGAAGCAAAACAAGTATGTAAGGATCGTAGCAAGTGGAAAGAACTGGTCTCTGCCTATCCCTACGGGAAAGAGGCGTGATTATATGTATGTATGTATGTAATTTGGCCTTCTCTTCCAAGTGACCACGAAACTGCATATCACTGGATATATCGCCGCCGAGGATTCCGATACTGGCTGTGGCAACACGGGGAGTGCCTTTAAACTAAGGAGATTCGACAAAGGGGTTCTTTTTAGCGGTAAACGCGCAAACTTGTTGTCTTCTGAGGATTAATCTGCACTAGATTTAGTCGCCCCAATCCGAGACTTTGTTCAGCAAAGACTCGACTTCAGACACAAGTTTGTTCCGGTACTCGGCGACGTTTTCCCTAGAAATATTGGCACGGCCGGAGCATCACCAGTGCTGTCATCCGCATAGCAATGAATGTTATCAGTTAGCAACATGTCATTGATATGCAGAAGAAACAGCGTTGGTGATAGCACACAGCCTTGTGGAATACCAGCGTTAATAGGCTTGTAGTCGGAGCATGCACCGTCTACAACGACCTTGATGCTCCGTCAAGCAAGGAAACTGGTGATCCATTTGTTATATATTTCTCGGGAAGCCAATAGGAAGGAACCTTCGAAAGCAACGCTTTGTGCCAGACCCGATCGAAGGCCTTCGCTATGGCCAAACTAACGGCCAATGCCTCCCCCTTGGAATGTACTGCCTCCGCCCATCTATGAGTCTGGTAGACCAGAAGATCATTAGCTGATTGACCCCGACGAAAATTGTACTGGCGGTCGCTAATCAGCTGGAGATTCTCAAGGTACCTCAGGAGCTGGCAGTTTATAATGGATTCCATTATTTTGGAGAACAAGGAGGTGATGGCGATAGGCCTGTAGTTGGACGGATCTGAGCGATGGCCTTTTATAGGGATCGGGTGGACCAAAGCTGTTCTCCATGAATTCGGGACTACGCCTTTGCAGTACCGGAAAAGACGCGATAAACCGGTGCCAACTCCGGAGAATACGTCTTCAGTACAATGGGAGGGACTTCATCAGGCCCACTTGACTTGTTGACGTCCAGGGAGAAGAGTGTTTTACGAACCGAGCGCTGTGTAAATCTCACATCCGGCATGGAGCACTCAGACCGCGGGATGATCGGCGGTGTGTTCCCTCCGTCATCTAGAATCGAGTTGGACGCAAAGAGACAGCTTAAAAAATCGGTTTTCTCCTTTGCGGTATGGGCCAGTGAGTCGTCCTCTCTGTGCAGAGATGAAAGAGATGGCTGACAGAAGTTCTCTTGGACAGTCTTGGCGAGAGACCAGAATGCACGGGTTCCCGAAGGCAGGCGAACTAGCTTCTCGCCAATTCTGCCGATGTGCTCGTTCTTGCCTTGCCAATGACGCTTTTGAAGGACCTGGGGGCGCAATTATACTTCTTTTTAAGGGCGCTGGTGTTTACATCCCAAGACGTTGATGCGTCAGCCCAGGCCCGGCCCAGGGCCTATATATAAGCATATAGCGTGATGCTATTTTACAGGAGCGACCAAACCATGACTAGGATCTGCCTCCGATGGGCACCATAGAGGATGGAATAAAAAATTCCATACCCTGAAGTACCACATCAGCAACAGAATCGGCAACAACGCTGAGATCTTCCGGCGAGAAGCAAACCCGCACCCAAAGGTAGGATGCAAAAAAAGACTGTGTATTATATATAAGTGTTTATATTATTGTCCATCTATCCCCGTTGTACATGGCCACGTGACCGACTCACTTCCATTTGCTTTATACATAGCGAAAAGTTAAGGCATTTATCAGTTTCGTTTTCATACGAATGTCTATATTCCTCATAATCTTGTCTTTTCATTTTATACCTAGGCAACTTCTTTTCCTTTTTCTCTGAGTAGAAAGCAATCTGTTTTTGATTTCAAAATCGAATGTCCAAGTTCGACAATCGTATGTGAGGCAAGGTAGTATTTCTGAATCTTTAATATGAATATTTGATACAAGCTTAAAATAAACCTAAAGATGATAAAAATTAACTAAGATCCGCGTAATAAAATAAAATAATGTCTTACCTTAATATAAATAGCACCACCCGCCCTCCCTCAACTGTGTATACTATCCCCGTCACCTATAATCCCGACACCTATGCTGGAAGTACCACCACACTATGAAAGACAAACTACCATGGATAATACGGCACGTGTTCGCCTTTGAGCGAAGCACCCTCAGGTGAAGTAGATTCCGGAGTCAAATGGTGCTGGGATTAGCGGTAGTGACGGTGATAGTGCACGCAATTGAGGGAGGGCGGGAGGTGCTCGTCAAACTAGGTAAGACACATCATTTTATTCTATCGAGCAGATGTACGTTCAAGGATTTTACACACTTTTTGAATCCTCAGTCAAAATTTATCCATAAGATAAAATGCAATATAAAAAAATAAAATAACAGTTTTACTGACAAAATAGTTCAACCGTTTCACTTTTACATTCGGTTAGGTTATTATTTATTTGATGGATAACTGTCATCTGACGATTAAAAAATCGACCCTTAGTGGTCCATTTTTCAAGTGGTCCATTTTAGGTGTTGGGCTTAGCTTAACGAGGGTTCACGTGGTAGAGGCACGCTGCAGCTATATTATAATTGTAAAACTAATGGGTCGGTTCGACCGAGGAAGAATACACTCCCACAGAATTCCAGCGTAAAATAGTAGCTTAATGATTGTGTTTCATATGGTAAGATACCGGAGACCCTTTTTACTGGATATGAGGCATATCTTAGCCTTCAGGTTGACAACACAGCTGCATTATGATTCTTCTCCGACGATAGATGTAAATGTCTGTTAGCCACAGTATCCACTTACCATCAGGTGGACTGTGTGTCCTAATTTAAGGGTGACACTTTATTATAATAATCCTAATTTTATTTTTGATGCGCAATTGTAGCTAATTAATTTTCACAAGCAAATAACTTCACTGTAACCTTCTTTGTTTGAAGTGGGATGCAAGTGTCCATAGACTGCAGACCACTTACCATCTGGTGGACTTCGGTTGTCACTTCAATTAAAAAAATGAGACAGTTTTTCCTCCCTAAAGTGGTAATAGAAAATAATTCATATTACTATCTCCAAGTGTATTAGTGTTTATAATATTGAGTCAACAATAAATATCACACTCTCACGTGTTTCGGTTTGGATCAAGGTTAAGTATTTTGAGTGAAATACGAGGTCATGCTATCGACTTAGTATATCTCTATATTATAAAAGACTGTAAAGTGGACTGTGTGCTCGTTTGTCACCCTATCCTATAAAAGAAATATTCATAGACAAAAATACCGTACCAAATCAATAAATTATAAATAAAGATCTTTGATAATTCTCATTTTCTTAGCTGTCCATTTACTAATCTCCTAAATAAATTTGTTGTTTAAAGAAAAATATCAATATTAAAAATAAATAAATAACCATACTATAAAACTTTATGAAAAGCACAACGTTTACACCCAAAATAAATAACAACAACTCCACAATATAAAAAATAATATATCATAAATATTTAACTAAAAAAAAACTTTAAAGCCCATAGACATCTAAATTTATCCTCTCTTAAGAATCAAAAGATAGATGCGTTGTCACTTCTAAGATGGAACGCCACTTTTTCAGTAGAAAAGTTCTCTAAACTCACCATACGAAACACACCACCATTAAGCTGCTAATTTACGCTGGTATTTTGTGATAGCAAAGCCTACCCAGGTCAAGGCGACCCATTCGTGCTATAACCATAATATATAGCTGGAGCGTTGCTCTACCACGTATAAAATAAAATTATATTTGCATTGAAATATTTCAATTATGCCATATCTGGGAATCAAACACAAGTTACTCGCCTTAAAGAAGCTTAGAGGAAGCTCCCTGAATTATTACAACAAATTATATTCGTATGAATCCACACGTAAATCTTGAACAAGGAACGGCAGACTCACGTGTGTGCTATTGATTTTCAATTAACGCAAACCATAAATAACTGTAAGGGACATTATTAATTGGAAAATTTATTGACTTATTTGCATAATGAACAGGCGATGATGTATGACACGATGGCAGTTCGGATCGGATGCTTTATTGGAAATTTAATGTTTAAAATTATGTAAATGCAGTACACGAAGAATGATCTATCTGTCAGTTTATTTTTAACAATGACGCTATTTTAGATTTAAAAAAAACCGATCGGTACACATAATAATATTACTTTTTTTCTTTTTACAATAACAACCTTACAGTCCGTAGAAACCTTCGCTCGCCTTGAAATTATGAAGACGGATGCGTTTTTCTCTGAGGACTAAGATGATGATATTTATTTATTTACTTACTTAATAATAATAATAATAATATAATTCAAGAAACTATACAATTAATTCAAATAATGACTTAATTTAAAATAGTCTACAGTAACAGGCACCTAAACTAGGATAAACCTGTATCTCAGGTGCATGTGCTAATAGATACCTTTACAAATGTTTTCTGTTTCTTATATAAAATGAATAACATACCAACTAATTAAGGTTAATTCGGTAAATGTATTATCATTAATTTACTTATGATTTTAATTAACTTAAAACAATCGGCAACTTTTCCGTATAATTTTATGACAAGTTTTGTAACCATGTTCGACTTAGATTTTTATAATCTCCCAATTTGAATGGATATATTTACAAAATTGCATTGACTTATACGGAAAAGCGCAAAGGAATGTAAAAAATCTATGCATGAAAGAATGCCTTATTCTAATGTTAGTTACAATTACTTTGTCTTTGCGTCTTTTATCAGTAACCTCTCTTCTGTAGGGCAATTTTAAGTGCTGTTTTAGTAACGTAATGTCACAACGTTAGCGTACAAAGACTGTCCGGGCCTTGTAAACTTGGCAACACGCTAATTGTAGACAATTCGGTGATCAAACTATTAGTAGTGAACTCCAGGAAGATGTATAACGTTTTCGAATGCCGATTTTAGTTGAATTGAAACGGGTGAATCCGGCAACGAATTATAGCTTCGCCTATGAGTATTCGTACTGGAGCATAGAAAACTGGACGACTGCACTCCTTACAGACAGTATACCAGCAGTTTGCTAAATTGTGGTATTTAATTGTTCGCGCGCATAAGTTGCTATTACACATAGTGTACTTTTTGAAAGCAATATTGTGGTTTTGCCATGGTCAACCATGACTCCCGACCTCAAACCTGTCGAAAATTTATCGTATCTATTAAAAAGAAGCCTCAAAGTGAACTTAAGTGAACTCATAAACGCACTCGAGTTTGTTGGGAACAAATACCTAAAAAAAAACGTTACTAATTTTAAAGATTTAAAAATTAATCAGCTAATATCCACGTGAAAATAATAAAATAATGTGTCTTACCTAGATTAAAGGGCACCTCCCACCCTCCCTTAAATATAATAGAATAGAATCATTTTTATTGAATATTGATTACATGTAATTCTTATTGAAAGTTATTTTTAACTTTTACGGAAAAAATACCTTGTTTTTTTTTTTTAAAAAAATACCATAAATTAAAATATAATATTTATACAAATGTTATGAAATCATTTCGAAACAGCATGGTAGCGATTACCTCATTCACAGGGGTCATTCATCTGTAGCAATCGTGCACTTTTTAGTAGTAAATTTTCTTAAAAACTGCTTTTATATGTGTAGTTTAAAATATAGCCTTTTCTGAAAGAATGACAGAAAGCACGCTTCCGAGCCATCACCATACATCCACTTCCTGCATATTTTGCCAGGTTGTATCTCTATCTAGTGAGGGACGCCCTATACTACGTCTATCAGTACAAGGCTGCCACTCGAGATTATTAGACTTCGATCCTACACAATTTGGAGTGGTTTAATAAGAAATATTTCCGAATCGAAAGTGTATGAACAAATGTATAAACTACGAAGCTGCCACTCAACTTATCTTCGCCATCAGTGGGTCGGTTTTTTCGAACTAAATGGCCATCCTAGCTTACTATTGGCTATGTTCTTACATAATTATTTAATACTAGCTGTGCCCGCGGCGTAGCTCGCGTATACAGGTTTTACATAAAGAATTTGTCGTTTAGGTAAGAGAATATTAAACGATTTATTTCATTACTGTATCAATAAGTGGTAACTAAATAAATCATTATCATCAAAGTTCTAAGTCGTTTATGATAGAGCTTCTGTGTAAACGACGGTAGAAGTAGGCTTAGCCGGGGTGTACACAAAAAGGTTACGGGGGCTACTAACGCGGGAAAAAGCAACATAGAGTTGGCCATGTGCAAAACAGTCAGTACTGAGGTACACTCCTACAACGCGTAAAGTTTGACCTTGCGCTTTATTTACGGTCATCGCATAACACACGCTCACTGTAACTGGGAACTGAACGCGCTTAAAACTGAAAGGAAAGTTACTTCTTAATAGAGGGTTTTTGGGCAGTGTTGCCGATACGACTTAGGGACCTTCAAGAAAAGAGCCTACTCCTTTTTAAAAGGCCGGCAACGCATCTGCAATTCCCCTGGTGTTGCGGTTGTTCATGGGCGGCGGTAGTCACTTACCATCAGGTGAGCCGCTTGCTCGTTTGCCCCCTCTCCTATAAAAAAAAAAAAAAAAAAAAAAAAAAGATAA
The DNA here is from genome assembly GCA_963668995.1 of Parnassius mnemosyne. Lineage (NCBI taxonomy): Eukaryota > Metazoa > Arthropoda > Insecta > Lepidoptera > Papilionidae > Parnassius > Parnassius mnemosyne. The sequence goes on along the minus strand of CAVLGL010000090.1, from coordinate 34,122,588 downwards.
AAAAAAACTCATTCAGCTCTAGGACAACACAAAAAGCGCTAGATTTCATGAAAACAGCGCTTTAAAAAAGCCCTAGATTTCGCGCTAAATTAACTACAAACAAAGTTTGTGTTTTTTTATATAATCATAATAAAGAAAACAACTTTTTCTGGCAATATTTTTTTGATGTATCAATACTTCGCAGAACATAGACTTATAATTATGGCAATTGCTGTCAACAGTAGTTAGTACTGTACGAACAATAAAAATGTCATTAATTGTTTTAAAGTTCAATGTATTTCGCAACTTAGTTTCAGATGTCAGCATCTGATTGCGGTTGCTACACAGTTTCTTTGTGTTATAACTTCTAAGTAACTTTTAACTTAGCTGTGCTCTAAGCAACTGACTGAAACTGAATAAAGCAAAATAAATGCGTTGCCAAAACCATGAACGAAAACTTTAATAAAGGAGATTTCCCCGCTTATAGTCGTCGGTAAAAAAATCAAGTTGATCATCCTAAAGGGGAAGCCAGGAGATCCATAGCACAGGGTATCCTAGTTTGGACTCGTCTCCCATGCTCTTTGTTTTGTGGAAAGAATATGTTTGAAAAAGATAAACTGCAATGTACCATTTGTGGGAAAAAATAATAAAGGTCATTATTATTATTATCGGTAATGTGAACTAACAGTGCTGCTATAAAAGAGTTAATAACCCGCTAGTCGCTAAAATATTGAAATGTGTGCTAAATACACCAAAAAGCGCTGGATTAAGCTAGGTGCTAAAATTTCGAAATGCGCGCTATACATTCCAAAAAAGCGCTAAATCTAGTTCCCAAAGCGCTAAAATGGCAGTACTGATTTTGCGTATATTATAAATACAATATCACGACATTTCGTTGCAAAATTTTTATTTTTGGTCGGGTTCCGTTGTATGGCTTCGATGGATACAAATTTCTTCAGTAAGTCTCATTACGATTCATCGGCGAAAAATCTCAACACAGCAATTCAGAAAAGTTTGTAATTTGTACAACTCCATCTATTACGTCCTTTGTGTGAGAAAACATCCTTTTTAAATCTCTTTTTGTGTTTTAAGTATAAATATATTAATTATTATGGAACGTTATTTTTACACACAAATCTTTTTATTACTATTTCTGAGATTTTATGGCGCCATTGAACAGATTCGAACCTACATTTCAAAATAATAATCATTGCTTTCGATAGAATTAACCAATTTTAATAAAACAAAGATTAAATGTAATTCGAAGATACGCTTTATGATTTTCTTAACGATTTCTTTGAAAATAAAAGATGTTTACTTTAGACGTGATGCGTTCATATAATAACAGACAAATAGAGAGACAGACAATTCTAAAAATTATAAAATGTTCTTATTTAATTATTTTCAGTTCGCTATAATGATTTTAGCCACCAAAATATATATACAATGTACAGAAAGAGACACAACATGTTATCATCATTTTTATTATATGTATATATTTAAAGAGAGATGGCGCTGCTAACATCAATTCTAAAAATAAAAGAGATTAATTGACGCGATTGATACATTATATAAAACGCAAGAGAACTTATAAATCAGTGCCTGCACAGTAAGCAAAAAATAAAGTTTGACTCTCGCCAAAACCAACGCTATTGTTAATAGCTCTTTTAAAATTTGATTTACCACATAGAGTACTCGGCGGTAAAGAATAAATTGAGTTTGTCAACACGCAGTAGGGCAGCGAGTAATATAATAAAGATTACTGCTAGTAAATATGAAAACTCATCTACAGGAAAAAACCACATTGCAGTTGCATTCCATTTTCACAACACCACCATCTATCGAAGAAATGGGTTAACTATTGTGCTTCAGATTTAGTTAATAAGGTTAATATATTTTTGTATAATATATTTAATACGTTCTTTAATACTTTTGTTTACTGCGTTTTAGATATACATAATTATATCATTATTTTACATAATTTAACTATGATTTATGATATGATATTACTTTAAAATGCACTTGATGACTCAAACAAAGCCACCGTTGAGCAAATTCGTACCTATACTTCCCTACCCATACTTCAGAATATTTATCATAACTTTTGATTGAATGAACTGATTTTAATGAAATAAAGACTAAATGTAACCCGAAGATACACTTTATAATTTCCTTAACAATTCTTATGATATAAATTAGTACTTTATACGTGATACGTTAACAAACAAACAGACAGACAGACAGACAGACAGTAAATTCTAAAAATGGTAGAAATGTATTTAATTACTTATTTTTAGTACCCCTCAATCACTTTTATTACAAAAATATAAAATGTACAGACATCTGCTATTTACAGTTTTATTATATGTATAGATGATGAATATTGATATACATTTATATAATTTCTGAATCCCTGATACAAACATATTTACTCACTTGATAAATATGAGAAGTGTGAAATATCGATACTACTAAATTTTAAGTAGTCTTTAAAAATAAACATTCCCGAATTAAAGTGTATTGAACAAACGTATAAACTACGAGGCTCAACTTGACCTTTCTGCGTCATCAGTTGGTTTTTTAACAATATGATCGCCCCAGCTTACTATTGGCTATGTATACATAATTTCTGAATCCCTCATTCAAACATATTTACTCACTTGGTAAATATGAGCATTTTAAAATTTCAAAAACAAAACATGGTTGACCCTAATGAATTTTGAGTAGTTTAATAAGAAACAATTCAGAATTGAAAGTGCAATAAATAAACGGTATTTAAGTTACAAACATTTCAACATTGCGCTTATTTTTCCTCGCATATTTTCCGTGAGAGCTCCTCATTGCTAGTCTCGAGGCGAAGTTGAAAACGATAAGCCCGGAATGTTTTGAAATATTGTTTTAAACAATATTCTGCGTCCATTTGTAACTTGCTCTCGTACGCCATGTTCCTTTTCAGCGTCTTTTATTTCTTTAATTGAAAGAGAACAATTTGTAGACGCTGGGTTTTTGTTTCTATTAAGGAAACTAAGCCCTGTCATTTTTATTTGATCAGACTAAGCCGCAAACTTTTTTTAAATTCTTGTCTGTAAAAACCAGAACCTGCGGGTTGTTCGAGTCAAACATTCGTGTAATTAATATAACTTTTATATCCTATTAGTACGTAATGTATGTGTTAACTACATTACGTTTGTAGCACCACATTCTCACAGAATACCATCGTGAAATAGCAGCTTAATGCTGCTGCGTTTCTTCTTATTTCGTATGATGAGTATAGAGAACCGGAGAACCGAGACACCGTCTATTGGTCTCATATCAACTCTGTCACTCAAAATAAATTCTTCTTTACCGGTCGTTAAATTTTAGAGCTATATAATTTACCTATTTACACTTCAATTTATTGATGTATTACGCTGTTTCAGGTATTCTAGGAGCTTGTGCTGCCTGCAAATTTCACCGGCAACAATGAAATTGTTAATTTCAATTTTATGTACTTATTTACCAATTAATTTGCGGGGAAGGAAAACATCGTCAGGAAACCTGTATATCTGAGAAAAAATATATTTCAAAGACATTTGAAGTCCGCCAACATGCATTGGAAGACGGCGGCGGTCACTTCCTCTGCCAAAAATTGACAGTGTCAAAAATTCTCACAGAAATGAGAGGAAGCCCATGCCCAGCAGTGGGACGTATATAGGCTGTAAATTTAACCACCAGAGAAAAATAGTTACGATTAGCCGTACGTGCGGAGTAACCAAAGTCTACAAGAAAATAAAGATTACTTCAAAGAATTAAAAAAATACTACTACTTTAATTGCTTATAAAGTCTGTGTTAAAACATAAAGTATCGTAACCCTAAATTCAAAAGTTTATGTAGAAATTAATTTATGTAGAAGTTCTTTGATGTCAGCTTTCACTATTATTAAAAGTTTTTTTCCCTTTACGTGGACTAAAGAATATCAAATAAGGACTAACGATATCTTGTGGGTGTCGTAAGAGGTGACAAAAGAAAACAAATCAGGAGATGGGCAGCAGTGTCTTTCTAATAACAACTAAAAAAAAAACTGCGTTTGTGAACCCGTTTATCAAGCGCGGCAAACATACCTCCTGTTAGACAATATATGGAGGAGGCTTATGTACAGCAGTGGACTTTAATAGGCTGTAACGGTAATGGAAAGAATATCAAAATCTTATTGTCGTTCCTTATTTTGCCACCCTTTTGTGTAAATTTTTTAAAATATTTTTATTACAATTTAAAATTTAAAATTTTGTACAACCGACTTCAATATAAGTTATTAAGAATAACTCAAAAACTATTAGTCAACTTGATCAAATTCATATGGGACCACACGAGAAGTACCAGCTTTCAAATAAAAACAGAATCATCCAAATCTGTTCACGCAGTAAAAAGTTATGATGAAACTTACTTACTTACTTATCTTCACGCACAATCCTTGACGGGGTAGCCAGAGAGAACAGATCGCCAAGTGTCACGATCCTTACATATCTCTTTCGCTTCTTTCAGATTCATTATCTTCTTCATACATGCATGCCTAGGTATCCGAGTACTCTTGACCCTCCCCTCTTCGAGCAATTTGCTCACATGGTCTTCGAAAGTTAGTCTCGGCCTACTTCCACACCTTTTAATATTTACTTTCGCGCTATATATTTTCTTCACCATTCGGTCTTCACTCATTCGCTCAACGTGCCCAAACCAATTTTTGTGATAAGGTCATCTTTCAAACCTGCCATAATATAACGAATCTCTTCGTTTCGCTTTCGGTCGGCCATGGTAACGCCGCAAATTTTACGAAGAGATCGCATCTCCACTGCATTCAACTTACTTTTATGCTTCTTCTGGCATAACCAGGTTTCGCTGTCATATAACAAAGTCGGTACCAACACTGCGTTATGTATTGCAAGGCGTGCACCCTTCATTACGCCTTGCCTTTTGACTAACTCAGTCAGGGCACCATTGACTTTGTTCCCGGCAGCGACACGCCTGTCCACATCTAAATCACATCTTCCATCCCGGCTGAAAGCACTCCCCAAGTATACAATTTCATTTACCTGTTCTAGACATTCCTGATTTACTCATATTTCACACTTCGTTCTCTCTTCGTCCCTTTCAAATACCAGAACCTTAGTTTTATTAGCATTCAAACGGAGACCTTTAATTTCACATTCCTCTTTCATACACGTGACTAATGCCTGCAGTTCTGCCTCTGATGGTGCAATAAGCACTGCATCATCAGCATACAGCAGACAATTTACTTTAATGTCACCCAATTTCACACCCAAACAGCTATCTTTCAGCTTCTGTAAACAGTTGTCGAGATACAGTATGAACAGCCAGGAAGACATGACATAATCCTGTTTTTACGACCGTTTCGACGCAAAACATGGGTGACAGTTCATGCCCTACCCGCACACAGGCTTTACAGTTATAGTAAAGTGACAGCTTCTCCGTGATCATGCGGAGAGAAAACATTTTGATCCATTCATCGTCTTCCAGGTCTAAATCCACATTGTGTCTCCCATAGAAATCTTTCAGATTTCTCTTGCATCCTACGTGTCAAAACCTTCGAGTAAACTTTACTTGCTAAACTGGTCAAGCTGATCGCCCGATAGCACTCGCAGTCAAAATGTGAACCTTTACCTTTATGTAAAGGCACAATGACTGCGGATCGCCAATCATCCGGGACATCCCCCGTCCACCAGCACAAATTGCACAGCAGATGAAAGCTGTCCCAGGCGCGATGCCCACCATACTTCACCATTTCAGCAGTAACTCTGTCTAGTCCCGCAGCCTTACCACATTTCAAACTTTCAATCGCACGTTTAATCTCTTTCATACTGATGACCTCAGTATCATAGAGGTCTGGGTCTGGCGTAGCAGTCACGGCGTCACCCCCGGATCCCTCACTAAGATCATCACACGCATACATTTCTCTATAAAATTCGCTCCATCGCTGCATGACGTCCGATTTTTCTGAGAGGACATCATTGGTTCTCGAAAGTACTTTGTTCATTCTTAAGGCCGTCGCACCACTTCATGTCCTTCCAACCTCTTTCCAGAAGAGTTTGGAGTTCTCCTTAAAGTTGTGCGACAACGTTTCGTCCGCTTCCATTCTACACCTTTCACGCACTTCCTCAATCAATGTTTTCGTATGAACTTTCTGCAGCTTATATCTTTCTTTCATCTTTTCTCTCATATCCTTATCATTACTAGAGGCCAAGTAGTCTAACCAAGCTTTCTTCTTCTTCTTTACAGCTTCTTTCACTTCATCATTCCACCATGCATCTCTTCTTTTACTACTACCTCTTTGTATCGTTCCACACACTTCTTCCGCAGCACTTACCATTCCATCCCTAAGGTTCTGCCATGTTCTTTCCACACATTCTTTTCTGCCATCGATGTTGTCAAGCTTTTCGGCTACCCTCGCATGATATTTGTCCCTAGTATTCGCTTCCTGAAGCTTCCAGCTTCGGATGCGACAGACCGACTGTGGTTCTGTCACTGCCGTCCGGTAGCGCCAACCCGCGAACAGACCCCTAAATCTAGTAATCACTAGAGAGTGATCTGTTCCTAGGTCAGCACCCCTGAACACTCGCGTATCCATCACCTGTTTTCGCAGTCGGTCATCCACCAGGAACAAATCAATCATACTTCTCTCATTCTTTCTTTCTCTGGTATACATATGGATTTTCTTGTGATTAAACATAGTGTTTGTCACAAGAAGACCCTTTTCCTTGCATACAGCCAGTACAAGCTTGCCAGCATCATTAACCCTTATATCGCCAAACTTTCCAAGCACCGGACTCGTACCCTGGTCGAGCGGTCCCAACCCATTCATTCAAATCACCACATACAACAATTCTTTCGTTTCCCCTAACGAAGTCTAGAATTTCTCTTACATTTTCCCAAAGCTCCTCCAGCTCAGCCCTGGACGACGAAGCTACCGGTGCATAAACAGCCAAAAGGAATAACTTCGTCAGTCCCAATTTAAAGCGAACCCAGAGAAGTCTTGAGTTCACAACCTTATATTTAGTCATAACATCGACCAACCGAGACGACAGCAGCACTCCCACTCCCTGGCAGGTGCGCTTGCTCTCCGGAACTCCGGACCATAGAGCTAACGTCCCGCCAGGGAGCTCTTCTGTACCACTGCCCTTCCGTTTGGTCTCCGACATACACACGACATCTAATTCTCTTTCTTTCATTATTTCGATCAGCTCATTCGTCTTATCTCTCATGCCTCCTCTAACATTCCACGTGCCAACTCTGCACTCTGTCCTTCACCTTCCGCTATGTCGGGCTGTGTGTGACGGGTGGCGGTCCCCATCGCCGCTTTGCGCGCTGCATTCCACACCAACGGGGACGAGCTGGTGTGCGTCGCCTTGGGGGGACGCCCTAACCCTCGTTGGCATGGGTGCGCAGCTGTGTAGAATTGCAGCTCTGAAAAGGGCTGGCAGGGGTCGCGACGAGCACGCTTCTACAATGACTCATATGAGGAAACACACATAAAAAGAAAAAAACATACACTCGAATTGAGTACCGTCTGCTTTTTGGAAGTCGGCATAAAAACAATTTCTCATTCTGTTGTCGAGGCATTAATTTTTCTACACACTACGTCCTATTACAGACTTCAGAATAATAAATATATTTTATTCCTTTTAGTTCTTTCAATTTAGTTTTTATTATTTACCACAAGTTAATTTTTCTATAAATAAAAGTATAATGAAAACCGGTTTATACATATACAGAGTAACATGCAAAAATACAGACTAATTGAGAAGCAAAAAGGAGATGGTAATATTTTAAGTCGGCTAAAATATAGATTAACATTTTCAACAAACGACGGCCGTAGAAACTAATTGTATTATCTAGTGAGAGAGGTTGAACAAGAGATTCTGTACATCGTGCTAAAAAGGATTTCTCGTGTCCTTCGCTAACTACACGCTTATACAAAAATTTGCATTTTAAAACATTCTAGGTGTCATTGAATAAAACTACTTTTACGGATTTTATCGCGTTTAATTAAGCTATTTTATATTCCCGACGTTTCGGTTGCTTTCCAGCAACCACGTTTCCCGTGTTTCCCGTGACCACGGTTGCTGGAAAGCAACCGAAACGTCAGGAATATAAAATAACTTAATTAAACGCGATAAAATCCGTAAAAGTAGTTTTATTCAATGTGTAGTTTTCGCGTAAATATAAGAAATCATTATTCTAGGTATCATTTTTGTTATTTCATTTTATAAATGGAGCTTAAATAATTTTAAATTTGTTATGAAAATTACTTGGATGAACTTGTCACGCTGCAACTCCACTATCCCAATTCCCAAGGGAACGTATGAGTTAGCTCGAGAAATGGCAAGGATAGGACCATATTTTTACAGTAACGTGAAATAGCAGCAAAATGATACTGCGTTTCGTGTGATGAGACACGAGAACCGGTGACTTTGTTTACTGAAATTTATTTTCCACCATAATTGATACCTTACAGCAATCACCAAAAGTAGCCAGATACAATGCTTTATGAGTAAATGTCGGTGAGATGAAAATCCCACATCTACAATGATTGATAACTGGAAAAAAATTAAAAATTCCGAACCGGAGAATTTATTACTAGGAACGAGACGTACGTAATGAGGCTAGATGTAGATTTCCATGGTCCACAGCATCTTTTTACCATCAGGCGGAATATTCATGTGTCAAACATTCTGTAAAAAAAAACTCAAACATAAATCCTTACTCCTTGTTAAACATAATAAAACATAAAATTGAACATAATACCTTAAACAAACATTGATTACAACAATAATTCATTCAAAAGATACGTACAAATAGATTTAGAATTCACACTATTCCAAAGAACGTAAGGCTCTATCAGAAGTTGACAATTGTTTTAATGATATTATCATAACTGTGATCAATTAAAAAGAAAAAAGAAACGAGCGAAAATGCTCATTGGAAACAATTGCTTGATGGAACGCAACGCAGCGATGGCGGTTGTATCGATCGACGCGTCCATTCCAGTCGGCGCTTCACTTCGGTGCGGGGCGGACGCACGTGCTCGCGTCGGTTTTCCTAACCTGTGCTGTGGAAAGTCTCGTACTTCGCTGTCAGCTGCCAACTCTACAACGGTAAGTTGTAGCGCTGGCGTATATTATCCACAATACGAAAAACACGTCTCCTACCGTCACAACTTTAAGATCACTAAGCCACTTTATATGGCAGTGACTGACGAATGTGTATTTTGATAACAAATACTTAATTTTTTATTAAATTTATGGGGATTTTAAACAAAGTAGAGCAATACTGCAGCTATGTTCTGGTTGTAGCACAAATGGGTTGGCTCGAACGGCTGTCATAGAATACCATAATGAAATAACAGCTTAATGCTGCTGTATTTTGAATGGTGAGTGTAAAAAACTGGAGACACTTTTTACTGAAAACGAGGCATTGTATCTTTATCTTCATTGTATCTTTATCTTTAACGCATTAGTATTTAGATTTTTAATCAAAAATAGATGGATCTTTCGACTGTAGCATCCACTTACCATTACGTGGACTATGTGTTCGTTTGTCACTCTTATTTTATATTAAAACCAATGATGGATTTGTTTTGAGTACAGTTATGTCAAGGGACAAAGTATACTCTGAATTTCTAATTAATTAAGTTAAGCATGAACAACTTCACAATATAGTCCATTTACACTTAGCATAGAGTATTCAGTTAAGTACTTTATCAACTTTTTTATATCCCACAACTAAAGAAATAAATGTATTCATTATTTAACCCATCGGCTATTAAAACGTTAACCCGAAAAGATATTTTCAGCTCTATGACATGTAAACATAAATTCTATATTTGAATGAGTGACATTTATAAAAAGGGTGCAAAATTAAGTACTTGATGCTTTTAGTTATATGGTACAATACTTAATAAATAAATATTTATGGGCCAGGTCATTGGCAAACCAGCTTTAGTATGTTATGTGAAATATATTGTGTAATTATGTGGTACTTTAATCAATTAAAATATATTTTTATATTCCCATTATCGTAACAAAGGTTTGCGGGGGAGCAAAGTTATTTTTCATCAACTTTCAAAGTTAAGCAAGCAAGATTAGGTTGTAGCACGACTGGGTCGGCTCGACCGGGGAAGGAACACGCTCTCACAGAACACCAGTTTTAATGCTGCTGTATTTCGTATGGTGAGTGTAGAAATCTGTAGACCTTTTTTACTTGAAACAAAGGATTCCATCTTAGTCATCAGGGGTGACAATGCATCTGCATTTTGATTATTAATCATATGTCTATTGGTGTCGCCATACCATCAGGTGGACTGTGTGTTCCCCTTATACTATAACAAAACCCATCCCCATCCTTATACTATAAAAAAAAATTAAAAAATTTGGTCCTCTTATGTTGTAGGGAGAATTTGTCTTAATAGTCGCACTTGGAGGGTGGATTGAAAAATAATAAAAAAGTTTTATTAACAGAAGCAATTAAACGATGGTTATGGCTAATATCTGCTGGTTTCCTTACTAGGCAATGTATCGAGAACTAAATATTAAACCAAGGACTAGGCAAAACAAGATGCTCTACTATCTAGTATCTATCAGGTGGTATGGTAGATGAGCGCTGGTTTAGTGGAATGTAGTAAAAACATCCATGCTTCAGTTGGGATTCCAACCTGGGACCCATAGCGTATCAGATACTCTGACCATCCCATATAAATCCAGCCTTATTATAGGTTACAGGTATATTTACGTGGTAGAAACATGCTGCAGCTATATTAATAGTATAGTTGTAGCATGAATGGGTCGGGTCGACTGGGGCAGGACCACGCTCTCACAGAACACCAAATAAAATAGCAGCTTAATGTATGTATGTATATATATATATATATATATATATATATATATATATATATATATATATATATATATATATATATATATATATATACAGAACTACATAAATAAATACAGCAGTTTGATGTATTTTTTTTTATAAAAACGTTACCGCCTCACTAGGATTTTCTCCTGTATCGTGGAGGCAGTTTACATACACAAATTTCACAAGGACAAACATCCAGACCCGGAACAATTATTTATAGGCCATACAAACACTTGTTCCGTGCGGGATTCGAACCCGCGCCCCCCAGCGCAGCAACTCATTGCTAAGCCACTGCGCCACGAAGCCGTCATTTTGATTCTTAATCGAGGATAGATGTATGTGTCTGTAAGTCACAGCATCCATTTACCATCAGGTGGCCTGTGTGGTCGTTTGTTATCTTTACTTCTATTAAAATAAGCTCTGCATATGAAATTTATATCCGATACGTAAGTTATATTTGAACCAAACACGAGTAAAAATACGTGAAAAATATATTAGATTTAATATCAAGATGGATGACATGCGGGGCGCAATATCGATCATTTATAAGGAAATGGGATTACACGGGGGATTGTACAGTACACGCCGTATAAGCTCATAGGATTTCGGGTTCCGCGCACAAGTCTGAAGTTGTGACACTGTTCCGTTTCTTGTAATGTTAATATAGTACATGTGAGGTTAGATTACATGATGATAGTCCGCTCACACATAACTTTAATACCCAAATGGTTGATTGAGTTTTCGGAGAAAATTACCTTATATAAAAACGAAATATGGAGGGACTTTACCTAATATTGCACGCCGTAAGCGCAAAGCGCGCAGGTATGTTCTGCTAGGGTCTAAAAATTAAGATTCCAACGTTTTGTCGCATGAAATTGTATCTAGCAATCATATTAGAAAGAAAGAAGAAAGAAAATAAGTTTATTTAGTAACACATTTTAGAAGTTTGCTAAACATAATAACATATTAAGATAAACGGTTACTAAAAAGGTACCCAACTCAGCTTAGTCTTGGTACTAACAAAGTACTTCGACTCTGATCTTCCGTGGGTGCCAATAACATTTAACAAAAACAAATGTTAGAAACTATCCCACTTCTGATGTTAACACAATAAAATAATTTATTGTAAATAAATATGCACTTACAACACACAATATATGTATTCAATTAATATTTGTACAGAGCATTCAATATTACAGTTTTTGTAATCACGATACTTAATTACACTTTGACTAATTCGACGTGTGTTCTCAAAACAGAATACCTAAAAATCATGATGCACCCTATTTTATAACATTTCCCTTTCCACTTTTCATCCGTTGTGCACGAAGAGGGGCGGACGATGTTGCCAGTAATAAAGTTGCCAACACAAAACTTAACAATATTCATTATTATACAATGTTAAGCCAACATGCAAATACAGTATATTTAAACCATATACACGATTACACTATAATATAAGTAATAAAACATACATAAGTACTTATAATAAATTAATATAATAAAAATAGCAATTACTTAAATAAGATTAAAAGAAAACGAGTAAACGGAATAGAAAAGTATGTAAGACACAGTAAATAATTTTCAATAAATTGACTTTTGAAAACTGAGTAAGTATATAAATTATATAAAAAACACATTGTCGCAAAGATTATATATTATATATTAGTAGTATAGTTGTAGCACGAATGGATCGGCTCGACCGGCGAAGGACTACGCTCTCACAGAAAACCAGCGTAAAATAGCAGCTTAATGCTGCTGTGTTTCGTATGGTGAGTGTAGAGAACCGGAGACCCTTTTTACTGGCAAAGAGGCATTCCATCTTAGTCCTCACGGGTGACAACGCATCTGCATCTTGAGTCTTTATTGAGGATAGATGTAGATGTCTATGGGTCAAAGTAACCACTTACCATCAGGTGGACTGTATCCTATAAATAAAAAGATAGTGGGGTGAAACATCGTCAAATTCCTAAAAAACCTTATAACTGATTTGAACCTGACCCGGGATTCGAACCCGCTACCTCATGTTCAGCAATCGCGGTTACGACTGGAGCGAGGCAGTCAAATGTACCAATTAAGGAACATTTTAGAACAATCTTCATCATCGTTACAGCCCTATACAAGTCCACTGCTGCTGAATATAGGCCTCCGAAAGGGATGATACAAAACACGGATTTCCTGCTTGACCAGGTTGTCTTTCGAGAACAGAAAGTAAAATAATTAAACTGTTCATAATATACAATATTTTATTATATACAATATTAACAATAATAGAAAAAAAACTAAAAGTAATAACTTAATTACTATACAGTCCTACTCCCCGCGGTATCGTGCCAAGAACGCTGGCTGCGTTTCCTCGCTGTATGGCTATACTAACACAAAGGCTACTTTGAGCGAGAAAAAAACCAGCCCTCTTATCACCACAACTTTTAAAACGTTAAATTCAATTTAAATCTGAAATTTAATCTTAAATTTTTCAAATTTTTTTATTCTAACAGTATATATATATAGGAGGCCTATGTTCAGCAGTGGACTTATGAAAGGCTGTAATGATGATGATGATGAGGATATTCCAAAAATGAAATTAAAAAAATCTATATATTAATACAAGAAAAAAAAACTTTTTATTGTTGCGCGCTGAGGAGTGTGAAATTTGGCAGAGTTAAAATGTACGTAGAGAAGGAGTGCAGAAAGCTAAAACTTATTTAAGATATGTTTTAATAATACTTACATTAAATTAAATAAAACATTCATTGTTTACGATCATAGCTACCGATCTACTACTAGATCATAGTTACCATAAGACCTAGAGACTTGAAAGGTAGGACTATTCCTTTCGACGAGTAGAGAGAGGTCAGCTAAGAACGGATTTTATGAAATTCCACCCGCAAGGGAGGATGCGGGGCGTTAATTGAAAAATAAATCACATTTTCAAACTATAGCTTTTATAGGTATTAAACTTGGCCAGAATATTCTTTTTGGCACGTTAAAAATTACTAGGAACGGATTTTATGAAATTCCACTCAGTGCAGTGCGGGGATGTTAAAAAAACTTTTAATCTATAGCTCCTTTAATCTCGCTAAAACTCGAAAACGACTAGATCGATTTTAATGAAATTTTTTGTTTGTGTTGGAGTCGGTCTGGATGATCTAAATGATTCACAATTGAACCCGGTAGGTGGCGCTGTTGTAGTGATCCAGAAATCACCCGCGCGAAGACGCTAGTATTATATAATCACTACGTTTTATAATATTCTTAAGTCAAACAGTAGCACAGAGTTTTCGTAAGCTATTTAGTAATCTGTGAAAAAAAGTTTTCGTGAGTAACAAAGAATTTGAAATATTGTTAACAAATTATTACGTATAGATTGACTGAATGACCTTTAAATTTTGTGTTTGCAAATGTTACTATTTATATTGGGTGTAGCGTGTATATCTATGTAAAAGCTTTTATTTTTTATTTTGTGTATCTGTGTTTTATATATTGATGTGCAGTTGAAAGTGAAATACCGCTTGCTTTATACACGAACCTAAAATTTTTATGAATTACGCACGAATTTTGACCACTAGGCGAACACTATATATTATATTAAATATGTCATCATCATCATCATCATTACAGCCCTTCACAAGTCCACTGATGAACATAGGCCTCCCCCAAGGAATGCCACAAAGCACGGTCCTGAGCCACCTGCATCCATCGACTTCCTGCATATCTTACCAGGTCGTCACTCCATCTCGTGGGGGGACGCCCAACACTTCGCCTGCCAGTACGAGGCTGTCACTCGAGAAACTTTCTTCCCCATCGGTTGTCGGTTCTTCGAGCTATATGGCCGGCCCAATGCCACTTCAGCTTACTAATCCGTTGGGATATATCGGTCACTCTGGTTCTACTGCGGATATCCTCATTTCTGAGTTTATCACGCAGAGAAACTACGAGCATAGCAATCTCCATAGCTCGCTGACCGACCTTGAGGTTCCTTATCCGGCCAGCAGTGAAGGACCACGTCTCAGTTCCGTATGTCATCACTGGCAACACGCACTGCTTGTACAGTTTCGTTTTCAAGTTTTGAGGTATACCTGACGTGAAGATGTGTCGTAATTTCCCGAACGCTGCCCAACCGAGTTGAATCCGTCGATTGACCTCTCAGTTGAAGTTGGACTTACCTAGTCGGACTATTTGTGTCAGGTAAACATACTCGTCAACAACTTCGAGCTTAGTGCTTCCAACAACTACCGGCATAGGTGTGACATGGACATTAAATATTAGCTTTGTTTTGTCCATGTTCATCTTAAGACCTATCCGTTGGGAAGCACTATTGAGGTCATTGAGCATAGTGCTTAGGTCCTCCAGCGATTCTGCCATAAGGACTATATCGTCGGCAAATCGAAGGTGAGTGATGTCCTCGCCATTGATGTTGATACCGTATCCTTTCCAGTCCAGAAGCTTGAAAACGTCTTCCAATGCAGCGGTGAAGAGTTTCGGGGATATGACGTCACCCTGTCTTACACCTCTCTGCCATTGGATAGGTTTCGTACTATGGTTCTGTACTTGTATAGCCATCGTAGCCCTACTGTACAAGCACTTCAGTAATTCGATATACCGACAGTCCACTTGGCACCGCTGAAAGGACTGCAGTACCGCCCAAGTTTCGACGGAATCAAAGGCTTTCTCCATAGTCCACATACGCCAGACATAGTGGCAAATTGTACTCCTCTGACTTCTGTACAATTTGCCGAATGGTATGTATGTGGTCTATGGTGCTAAAGCCTTTTCAGAAACCGGCTTGTTCGGAAGGCTGGAAGTCGTCAAGTCTGCGCGCGAGACGATTCGTAATGACTCTCGAAAACTGCACGTAGACGCGGCCAGAAGGGAAATCGGTCTGTAGTTCTTCAAGAGAGCGTTGTCGCCTTTCTGGAAGAACAAGACCACCGCACTTCTGCTCCACGCCTCCGGTGTAATGCCTAATAAGGACGGAATTAAAGAGCTTCTGAAGGACTTCACGTACCGGTTTTCCACCCGCTTTCAGAAGCTCCGCTGTAATTCCATCCTCGCCTGGGCCCTTACCGTTTTTAAGGTGCTGGAGAGCCATTCTAATCTCACTCAGACTGACGTCCGGGATATCATCGGAATAATGTCGGATAAGACTCGCTTTTGGATCGTTACTCACACTCGCGTGTGGCTCCAACGATGACGTGTACAGCTGCCTATAGAACCTCTCAATCTCACTCAAAATCTCAGGTGCCCCGGAAACGATGCTGCCGCACTCTGTCTTCAGCTTTGACAGTTGGCTCTTTCTATCAGACAGATCTCTGGCAAAGACTTTGGAGCCTTGGTTCCGCTCGATCGCATCTTCAATACGAGCTGTATTGAAGTTGCGTAAGTCCTGCCGCATACATTTGGAGATCTGTCTGTTCAGTTGCCTGTATGCTATCAAATCTGTTTAAGAATGTAGCTTCATCTCCCGTCTAGCAGCCATGAGATTAAGAGTGTGATCGAAGAGTTTTTGTGTTCTTCTGCGGCAGGTCTAGCAGAACTTAGCTCCGACCGCATGGACAGTTTCCACGAGCTTGTCATTCATATCGTCCACTTCATTGCAGTTTTCTAGGCACTGAAAACGGTTTTGTAACTCGAGCTGAAAGGTTTCGGGACTTTGGATTAGAGCACGAGGGGGACGGAGCGTTGACTTCATTAGACGAGATCTCTCCAACCTAACGTTTAGGTTCAGTGTGCCTCTAACCATTCGGTGATCGCTGCCGGTTTAATGCCGTTATAATGAAGTCAATCTCATTTTTTGTCAAACCGTCGGGGCTCGACCAGGTCCACTGCCTGTGGGGCCACTTCTGGAAGAAAGAGTTCATCATAAAGAGTCCCTCTTTCTTCATGAAGTCGACCAGCTGCTGGCCCTTTGGTTTCCGCTGCCCTATTCCAAATTTCCCTACTTTCAGCTCACCGTTCTCTCTTGTGCCTAGTTTTGCATTGAAGTCTCCCATTAACACCGTATATTGGGTTTTGGGGGAATGCATGGCCCTAGAAATATCCTCATACATTTCCTCCACCTCCTTATCGGGGTGTGCCGAGGTTGGAGCGTAAACCTGTATGACCTTCAGCGAATACCGTTTGGTGATTCTGAGTATAAAGTACGCAACCCTCGTCGACACACTCTCAATCTTTACAACGTTGTTAACGAGAGAGTTGTGGACGATAAATCCGACACCTCCTTGGGACAGATGGTCACCCTCCCGCTAATAGAGCAAGTTGCCGGATTCGAGGATTACCGTTTCCTCCCTCTCTCTTCGGACTTCGGATAATCCTATAATATGCCAGCGTAACTTGTCTATCTCTTCTTCCAGCTCCACAATCTTTTCGTCATTCCTCAGGGTGCGTGCGTTGTATGTTGCCAGGTCGAGTCGTCGTAGGTGGCAATCGAACCTCCACTGGAGATTCTTAGCACCCCCTGCCCCGCCATTACTATGGTTGCCGCCACCGTAGCCAGGAATAGCGGGGCCGCCGGGGACTGGGGGCCGTGTCTTTGTTGCTCTAATAATTGGGGGTATTTGCCATAGTTGCCACGCTTGGCGAGTGGGTTGGCAACCATACTTTTTTATTGTATTTTTGCTGTTATCAGGAAGATGCTGCTGCCCATCTCCTGCCTGTTTCCCTTTGTCGCCTTTTACGACACCCACGGGAAGATATGGGGTAGTGGATATTCTTAACCGCCACTAGACGGCTATATTTATGTAATATATTATAATAAATATGTGGCTCGAACCGACCTATTCGTGCTTCAGCATATACACTTGATTAATATACTTGAGCCTTGTTCTATCACGTAAAAATCATATAGTTCCTCATACCATAGTTATTAGTTATTTAAAAAAAAATGAAATGACAAACGAACTTACAGTCCACCTGCAGCGAACTAAAATAAACGAAGTCTACAGATGCATTGTCACCGTTGAGGACTAAGATAGAATGTCTTGTTTGTTATTCTACCGGCTCTCTTTACCCTTCATAACAAAGGTCAGCAGTGCAAGCATTATTTGGTAGAAGATATAGGTTTTTTAATAGAATGTGGATGACAAATGAGCACGCAGTCTACTTGACGGTAAGTGGATGTTGTGGCTCATAGACATCTACATATATCCTCGATTAAGAATCTAAATGCAGATGCGTTATCACACAGTAAATATGGTTCTGTTCCGTAATCGGTTCTCTACAAAGTTTATAATCATTTATATTGTAAAATTTATTTAAAAAAGCCCGCTGGGTTTCTTGCTGGTTCTTCCCAGGACAGAGAATTTTCTTTCGAACCAGTGGTATTGTAAAAAAAAAACGACGGGTTGCACTCCGGGAGTGCCGGCAGAAGTGAAAACTTGAATAGTAACGTTGTGTATTTTTGATATTTTGGAATGGCGGAGATTATTTATTATTATCTTATTTCATTTATTTTCATTCGAAATTATTTGTTTGGTAAACCTAGACCGCACATGTGCTTATTGTGTTGTTATGAAAATATAGGTTAATGCTATAAAGTATAAACATATTACAAATATTACATCTATAATGTGTAAGTACATATGTATCTATATTAATAATTTCGTCAAGCAGTACAGTCTCGATCGAAACCTAATCTTAATAATAAAATTATATTAATTAATAAATGAAAATTAATTAAACCTAATCTAACCTGAATAATACTACGAGTACGCCGCGCCGGCTGTCTACTCTCCGTCCGTCTTACGAATTTTCGATCAGGACACGTGACCTGACGCGAGTTTAACATTTTTTACCCATTACAAAAAAAGTGCACAACGCCGCTAAAGAAGTTTTCACTTCAAAAATACTTTCCATAAGAATTAATTGAATAATTAAAATTTAAATTAAATGACTAAAATTATTGATTACATGCATCTGTTGCTAAAGGAAACGCTCTAATCATTTGAGGATTACACTAATGGATAGATAATTTAAAAATCTATACTATTCACGTTTTATTTAATTTTTAAATTATTCTATTATATTTTATTCTACACTCACCCTAAAAACAGTAGCATTAAGCTGCTGTTTTACGCAGGTATTCTGTGAGAACGTGGTCCTCCCCCGGCCGAGCCGACCCATTCGTGATACAATCGCAATGTAGCTGCAGCGTGGCTCTACCACGTGTCGTACCAGTAAGACAGTGGTATCCACCCAGATGGACTCCTAGCAAGAAAAGGAGTCGACCTAACAAAATTTATATTATGTCAACAGTTATTAGTATTGCTGGCTCGGTATTTAGTCAGACGAACAATTAAGCATGAAAATAATTAAAATGCAGCACATTTTTAATATAAGATTTCCCAATTTCAAACAAAGAAGTTCACAGACACTATCGCCCCTGTTACGAATACGGCTAACACATTGTAACTATTCTCGACTACCCTTCGAACTGGAACAACACAGACTGCCGCTCTATTTATTTACACTTCATTGTGTTAACCTTTATAAAAAAAGGTTAATTTAAGGTTAAAATTTTATTGTAATAATTTTTTTACAGTTTATTGATTTTTTTAGCTATTTGAGATTTATTAAATTTATTAGTTATAGAAATAAACATAATAAGTGTTACGGCCTACGGCTGCTCCCTTAAAGGGTAAAATCCTCAGGGGCTCATGAGCTGAAGACTTCCCGAGCAGACGTAGGTCGGGCCTCAATGTGGCCACGTGGAATCTCTCTTATTACACTAAATATACGGGGGAGCGTTCTATACTACGGCCAGTCAACCGGCAGAGGAATTAGGCGAACAGGGCCGCCTCCATCAAATGGGGAACAGTGGTACACCAGTCGCGGCCACTCATCTAACGGAAGTGAGAAGGGTCCAGCGGACCGATGAGTGGCCGTGAAGTTCCTCTCCACACGCTGAGGGGGGTGAAGACACCCCCGCCCCTGGGGGAATTACCCCCCCGACTGGTCGGGGAAGGGGCCCCTTTCTAACTTAGGGGCCCGATGGCCGGCCGGCGGGCGCCGAGAGCCACCCGGCAGAGGGCGTGGCTGAGCGCCCCCGCCCGTGGGGGTCGAGGGCCTGGCAGAGCCCCGAGAGAAGACGCCGTTCGCACCCAGGCACAAAACTGCATGATGATTGCCCTGGCAATGCAGACAGGGCCGCCGATGCGGACAGTCTCGCTGGAGGTGCCCTTCCAAACATGAGCAGCACCAGCGGCGCTCCTTGGCGATAGTTCGCCTCGCTGGAACCGGCTTACCTAATATTTTCGGGCACGACGTTACCCGGTGATCAGATGCTCGACAATAGGAGCAGGGGGGGGTTGACGACGATTTGCCTGGCGGGTTCAGCCTCTCACTGGGCACGTCTCGTAAGTCGTTAACGGTGCCCGCCGCGTTCTCAATCTGCCGGCACTGCTCCTCCAAAAACCGCAGCAGGTCATAGAAGGGCGGAATATAGGAGGCCTCGTCCCCACCGTACCTCTCCTCAAAATGGATTCGAAGGTCGAGAGGCAGACGGGAGAGCACGATGCGGAGCAACAAAAAAGCCCATTCGCCCACTGGTAATTCCAGCCGCCTCAACGCATTACAGGCCACCAAGACTGGATCCAACAGGTCCGGACGTAGTCTGGCCCGGTCACTAAGCAGCGGGAGGCTTAGAAGCTGCTTAACATGTTCGTCCGCAATTCGCCGCACG
This sequence comes from Parnassius mnemosyne, assembly GCA_963668995.1. Lineage (NCBI taxonomy): Eukaryota > Metazoa > Arthropoda > Insecta > Lepidoptera > Papilionidae > Parnassius > Parnassius mnemosyne. The sequence continues at coordinate 34,102,021 of CAVLGL010000090.1, read as the reverse complement.
TTGGCGTATCTTCTGGCTAGGAGGTCCCGAGCAGTCTGGTAGGCATCGTCCGACAATCTCAAGTGGCCGATGACGGCCAGGGCCTCCCCCTCCAGTGAGGCCAGGAGGTATCTTTTGGCTCGGGGTCAAGTCACTCCGGGCGTCCAATAGGCTGTCGAAAAGACCAACGAAGGTCAGCCATTCGGAAAGGACCCCGGAGAACTTTGGCAGGTCCAGAGTTGGAAGTCGTCCCAACAGCTCCGGCTGAAGCTGCTTCAGAGAGGACTCGGACAGGTCACTCATCCGAGCTTCACGCGTCTCCTCGGCATACCTGCCTTCAGCCTCGATCAACTCGTCCGTGAGCCAGAAGAACTGCTCATAGTCAGCGAAGCAGGAGTCCAGGACTCCCTTCTCCACATCCAAATCCTCGAGCTCAGCGTAAGCCTCCTCCACTGCGGCCCTTCGAGCATCCACCTGCTCGAACCGCTTCATCAAGTTATGGACTCTATCCGGTCGACCTATCAAAGCATGGGCGCTTGTGGCCCAGCGCAACTCAGTTCGCAGACGACGAATCAGTAGCTTGGGCGATGACATCACTACTAAATACAAATTACGACGCGGGTCGAGCACAAATTACAAAGATAACAAATAAAAAATACAACAAAAATTAACAGTTAATAAATGCAGTTCCTATCAAATCGCGTTGAATAGAAATTACACAAATACGAATTACTACGTATCAACCAAATACAAGTTAGCGCAAAAGAAAAGACACAAATAAAATTAACAAATAACAAATACTAGTGCGATCAAATCAAGTTAAATTCAAATTGCGCAAATACAATTACTACTCTTTAGTTCAAATACAAATTACAATACAAACGAAGATACACATCACGGTCGATCAACAAAAAATGCCTAGCTCGGAAATCGACCCTTCGATAAGTAATCCACTACAACTAACCGACAACGATAATTAACCGATTACGTAAAAATAACCATCTACCTACATGACGTATATCTATAAAAACTCCCGCTTGCGCAACCTAGGGCGCGGTTTTTCAAATTACCCACTAACCAAAAAAAAGGCAAGCAACAAACAACAAAGGGAAATAATTTTATTATTACGTACAAAAAATATTTTAAGTATTACGGACGGGCGTGATTGTAGATACAAATTAAACCAATCAAATCAACGCTCCCTGCCACCAGAATTGTTTAATTTTTATCAAACACTATGGTCGGGATCGACCGGGGAATCGAACCCGGAACCACGCTCTGCTACCAGTTTGTTACGGCCTACGGCTGCTCCCTTAAAGGGTAAAATCCTCAGGGGCCCATGAGCTGAAGACTTCCCGAGCAGACGTAGGTCGGGCTTGAATATGGCCACGTGGAATCTCTCTAATTACACTAAATATACGGGGGAGCGTTCTATACTACGGCCAGTCAACCGGCAGAGGAATTAGGCGAAGCTTACTTACCTATATCCAAGGCGACTGGTCCCTCCGGAGTCGGTCAGGTCACATGTGGTTGTGTAGTGAAAGGGAAAGAAGGTGATGTGATGTGTATCTGGGTGTGACTGCGGTTGATTGAACCTAGACCTTGGCCGTCGGCAGCAGCCCGAGCGCCGACACCGCTCCAACTTGAGGAGGCCTTCCGAGGTGTTGTCCAAATGCTGCACCGCTTCAGACTGCTTCGGCGCCGGACCACAGTCACTTTCCTCGTTCGTCACCATGACAGTCAATTAACTCTATCGTACGATTTACTAACTTACAGAAGCCACTGACTATCGCTGGTTATAAGGTTAAAGCACAAAACGCACACGGAGTTTTTGGATCAAAGGTCACTACCGTTTCGCGTTGCAACAGTTAGTTCTAGAATATCAGAGGCCGCACTAACTAATATTGTCGAATGCACTTATACAGATTCTGAGTCGGACCCAATAAGTCCCGGGAAAGGCTATTCAAACAGGGAATGCGCGTTATAAATCCTAGACGGGATATTTACTAGACGCCCTAACTATTCCGCGGTTCCCGCACAAAAATGACAGCGTGCTGTTCCAAGCACACCTGGCAGACGACTGACTGCCCTTGTGCGTTTTTCGCACGACCGAAAGTCAAACCGGTATGAATGCACCGCGCCGAGCGCCCTCTCGCGTTAATCCTTGAAACTAGCGCTTGGCGCGAACAATAAGCATTTAATAAATGGTAAAATATAGAATAATTTGTTTATTACATTTTTTGGCATTTAGTCATCATTATCATCATTACAGCCTTTCATAAGTTCCCTGCGAACATAGGCCTCCCCCAAGGAATGCCACAAAGCACGGTCCTGAGCAATCTGCATCCATCGACTTCCTGCATGTCTTACCAGGTCGTCACTCCATCTCGTGGGGGGTCGCCCTACACTTCGCCTACCGGTACAAGGCTGCCACTCGAGAACCTTTCTTCCCCATCGGTTGTCGGTTCTTCGAGCTATATGGCCTGCCCACTGCCACTTCAGCTTAATATTCTGTTGGGCTATGTCGGTTACTCTGGTTCTACTGTGAATATCCTCATTTCTAAGTTTATCACGCAGAGAAACCCCGAGGACTATTCCTCTCCATAGCTCGCTGAGCGACCTTGAGCTTCCTCATACGGCCAGCAGTGAAGGACCACTTCTCAGATCCGTAAGTCATCACTGGCAACACGCACTGGTTGTACAATTTCGTTTTAAGGTTTTGAGGTATGTCTGACGAGAACATGTGTCGTAGTTTCCCGAACGTTGCCCAGCCGAGTTGAATCCGTCGATTGAACTCTCGCTCCAAGTTGGACTTACCTAGTGGGATTATTTGTGTCAGGTAATTACTCGTCAACAACTTCGAGCTTAGTGCTCCCAACAACTACCGGCATAGGTGTGACATGGACATTAAACATGATCTTTCTTTTGTCCATGTTCATCTTAAGACCTATCCGTTGGGAGACACTATTGAGGTCATTGAGCATGGTGCATTAGTTCCTCCAGCGACTCTGCCATAAGGACTATATTGTCGGCAAATGGAAGGTGAGTGATGTACTCGCCATTGATGTTAATACCGTATTTTTTTCAGTCCAGAAGCTTGAAAACGTCTTCCAATGCAGCGGTGAAGAGTTTCGGGGATATAAAGCCACTCTGTCTTACACCTCTCTGCAATAGGTTTAATTGGTTTCGTATTCTGGTTCTCTACTCGGATAGCCATCGTAGCCCTTCAGCACTGTACAGTACAAGCACTTCAGCACTTCGATATCCCGGCAGTCAACTTGGCACCGTTGAAGGGACTGCAGCACCGCCTAAATTTCGACGGAATCAAAGGCTTTCTCATAGTCCACATACGCCAGACATAGTGACAAATTGTACTCCTCGCACTTCTGTACAACTTGCCGAAGGATATGTATGTGGTCTATGGTGCTAAAGCCTTTTCGGAAACCGGCTTGTTCAGGAGGCTGGAAGTAGTCAAGTCTGCGCGTGAGACGATTCGTAATGACTCTCGGAAACAGCACGTAGACGCGGCTCAGAAATCGGTCTGTAGTTCTTCAAGACAGCGTTGTCACCTTTCTTGAAGAACAAGACCACTGCACTTCTGCTCCACGCCTCCGGTGTAATGCCACCATGGAGGACGGAATTAAAGAGCTTCTGAAGGACTTCAAGTACCGGTTTTCCACCCGCTTTCAGAAGCTCCGCTGTAATTCCATCCTCGAATGGGGCCTTGTCGTTTTTAAGGTGCTGGAGAGCCATTCTAATCTCGCTCAGATTCTCGCTTGCATTTAGTATTAATTTTTAATTTTTTGATAATTTATCGATTTTGTAGGTATTTGACATTTATTAAATTTAAAAACTTGACGTTAAAATATTTTTAAATAGTTACATATATAGTTGACAATAAACAACTAAATAAATGAAAATATGAAATTGATTTTCTGATCATAATTCTTTAATAATTTTATGCGTGGTAGCGCCACACTGCAGCTATATTATGGTTGTAGAACTAATGGATTGGCTCAACCGGGGAGGGACCACGCTCTTACAGAATACCGCTGTGTTTCGTTCGGTCAGTGTGAAGAGATACGTTTTACTGGAAAGGAGGCATTCTATTTTAGTCCGCAAGGGGCACAACGCATCTGCATTTTGATTCCAAATTGAGGATAAATTTAGATGTCAATGGGCCACAGCATATACTTAACACCAGGTGCACTGTGTGCTTGTTTGTCACCCTCATTCTATAAAAAGAATAATTGTTACTACTTGATTAGTCCATTAAATTGTAATAATAATAATAATAATAATAAAAACTATACAACATATCACCAGTGCTTGCCCTAGCCTAGCACAAACTGATTACACCCACCGGCATAACCAGGTTGCTAATTACATTCATCAAAAGCTTGCAAATAAATACAATTTAATCCCGAACCAACTACTATTGCCATACTATCAATATACCCCTAAACCTGTTCTGGGGAGCGACAGTCACAGAATGTACTTTGATAGAGCTATTCTTACCGATAAAACGATTCATTACAATAGACCGGATATAACTTTAATTGACAAATTAAATAAAATAGTATACCTAATTGATATAGCAATCCCAAATACCCATAATCTACAAAAAACCATTACTGAAAAAATTCTTAAATACACAGAACTAAAAGAAGAAGTAACTAGAATCTGGAAAATGAACAAAGTATACATTGTGCCGCTGGTGCTCTCCAGTACTGGTGTGATCCCGAAATGTTTGCCCCACTCCCTTAAACTATTAGATCTTCCTGAAAATAGTTATATTACCATGCAAAAAGCAGCCATCCTCAACACTTGTCGTATAGTCCGAAAATTTTTGCAAGAAGACACCTCAAATTTTGATTCCCAAAGGGACGCGCACTTGGCTTAGGCCCGTGAGCATTTCTTAAAAACCAAGATCTTAGAAAATCTTGAGAAAAAAAGGAGTAGAAAAGATAATAATAATAATACATGTGCGGTGGACTGCCGGCCGAAATTATACCTGTAGTCGTTTCTGCGAACGGGTTAATCCCAGTCAGCCTCTCGGGTCATCTGAGGCAACTGGGACTCCGTGACGGACCGCTCCAAGCTCAAATGCAGAAGGCGGTGCTCCTCGATACCGCCCGCATCGTCTGCCGGTTTCTTTCCCTTTCCCCCTAACCCTCGGCCGTCTGGTCTCCCCTGCCGAGGGCTTCCATCTGGTTGGGTTTTTATTTATTTATGTATTTTTTATGCATTTATTTTATTTTGTTGATATTTATGTATGTATCATTTTCATTTACAATTATATATTTATACAGCCCAACCAGATGAGTAAACTATATAGATGCCCCAAATAATAATAATAGTTTAGTTTAGTTTAGATAAGTAAATATATTGCAAACCATTATCATGGTAGAATGTAAAGTCTCAATAATAACTAATAAGATCATTAATGTATTACATTCTGGCAATAAATAAAATTGAATTGACTTGAATTAACGTTCTTTGCAAGTCAATCTTATTCCTTCCCAGTGAGGTAAAAAGAAGCCCAAAAACGTAAGCCAAAATGTGGAATAAAAATGCCAAATACAAAAATATCATAGTAGTTAAGATAGACATTAAAAATAAATATAAAAATTTCCTAGGCAAACTAGAAATATACAAAAGAGTTGGTTAATATTGCAGAATTTTTTTCATATTTATTTCTGTCACACAAAACTCCAAGTGCCGGTTGCAACGGAACTCGGCGCATTAAATGAAATATGCCCCGCCGACGCGTTAATAACCAGAACTTGTCGAGGATTTATAATTATCGCGAGATGTCAGCAGCAGCTAAAGTCGACCCTAATGCCTTCAGTTTGGAAAATATTTTACTTTGCAGTGAGTTAATTAAAAACAAGCGATAATCACTTCACAGCTATTTTTGTGCTGAAAATCAGAAAATCAAATGCAAACACAGTAGAATGCAGTTATTGCTAATTTGGCGCTACGTGTCGACGTTGCCGAAGCAAGAATTATTGGAAAACAACTCTACGAATAAAAGTTGCAGAGAAGTAATTATTTTTTTCTCCGGTTTGTAAAGCTCATTACCTTGTTTTCTTAAATCAAAATATTAAAATTAGTATTCTCGCCTAAAATGAAACCAGAAATACAATTGTTTCAATATTGCAACGTACTTCCCGTCACATTCAGGTCATGTTCTTACTTCTTATGTTAAAATATACTATAATATACCAGTTACTAGACTCCACAGAATCAGTAATTCATTTTTGGGGCAATGTATACGCTTTTACAACAAAATCCCAGAACATATTCAAAGTTTGTCAATAAACAAGTTTAAAAGTTTTAATAAAGAAAAACTGTACAAAAAGGGTTATTATAATATCAAGGAATACATGAATGAAAATAACCCCTGGGAATAAGGTGATCGCCACCATGTTGTTTCTATGAAAAATCATTTAAAATTGTATAAACGAAATTATTGTTAAGTGATGTTTGAAAAAATAAGTTCCGCTGGGTTTCTTGCTGGTTCTTCCCAGGACTGAGGTATTTTCCGAACCAGTGGTAAATAAAGACTTTCAATAAGTATTATGTAATAATAAATATTGAATAAAAATTATTCTATTCTATTCTATTCTGCTATTTTTAATGGAAATTAAGTGACAAAAGACTTTACTATCCTCCAAACACACACACACACAAACACACACACACACACACACACTTTTAGTAGAGACACCAGTCTCTCTGAATAAAATTGATTGTAGCATAATATCAATATTAAGCTGTATATTGTGTTATTTTTTTAATTTAAGAGAAAAGAATAAACTTTATTATTATATTATTATGGCGGGTGAAAGGAAAGGTGTTCTGCCCGAGGAGCGGCCAACGCTCCGAGTTGTAGTTCAGAGCTATTCTATATATACCGCTTTAACTTCGGAAATTAGTTAGCGCGATTTAGGCTTCGAAGTGTTTCGCTTATGGCACGACGACAGCGCTGCCACATCAGGCCCCGCTCAGACCGGAGGTCGATAGTGCAGTCCGATTGCCGGTGCGTCCTTAATGCCGGTGGGGAATGCATGCTGTGTGCGTAAGGGCAAGTGACGCCGGTGCGAACGATATGCCGGTGTGTAATGCATGCCATACTACGCACTTGCAAGTGATGCTGGTGAGAACGATGAGCCGGAGCAAGTGCCAGAAGTCTGCCTTATAAATCTGCGGTGAATCGAGAAGAAAGCAAGTATAATCTGTGAGAGTGTCGTGAAGCAGAGGCGAGCAGTAAGGCTCAAAGCCGTGCTGAACTCTGTAACGCAGAGAGTAGATTGAAGGAACAGGAAGCATTATTATTCCAGTGCTGCGATGAACCTTTATAAAGCTAGATAGATGGCTTGCAGAATGTGAAGACTGCAGACAATATCTGCTCGAGAGCGAATCAATGGGGTACTTAAGGACGATGACGAAGGTTTTGAAGTTGTAGTTTCCGAAGGTTGTTGGTTGCGTGTTCGAATCACGTCGGGGTCACCAGTGTAGCCGGTGAAGGAAAAAGGGGGAGATCTCCCGCCGGACAAGATGTTCTACCCGGGGAGCGGCCAACGCTCCGAGTTGTAGTTCGGAGCTATTCTATATATACCGCTTTAACTTCGGAAATTTGTTAGCGCGATTTAGGCTTCAAAGTGTTTCGCTTGTGGCGCGACGACAGCGCCGCCACATTATTATTATTATACACACCTGATGGTAAGTGGCCACTAAAGTCCATGGGCACCTATAAATAACATTAAAGTAAAGAAGGTTGAAGATGTTTTGTTACCTCTTCACAGTCTGCAATTATGCTGGTTTTATATAATTTAGATCATAACATAGAAGTAGTCTATGCTCTATGCTAGTCGGTTATGAGTAGTCTGAATTTGTCCCATAGACAATTTGGTCGATTAACTTGCGTTTGGGCGTCCCTTGCCGATTTTGGCACTCATTTCCGCAGCATAAATGACCTTTTTCACTCCTTTCTCATTAATTCTTTCTACGAGTCACAGAATCCAGGTCACAACTTGTTGTAAACCACACTATTCTCTTATCACACAATTTCTCATGCTATCATTCAGAGGCACACTTTAATTAAATACTTACTCTGTAGTGTAGAATTCACTTCTTGATTAATAAAATAAACGCGGATTTAAAAGATTGACATAGATTTATTGTTCACAAGTTACTCTCTCGGATGTTACAACACGAATGCCTTGTGAACTAATGCTAAAATCAACTTTGACAGTTCTCAAAACGATCGGTCATAGACAAATGCGGTATCGATATTTATATCGATACTTTGCCTTTTAAACAATCGATTTCCATAACGAATAATAATAAATCATTATAATTATTACAGAGGCATAAGTAAAGAAATATAGTGATATAATTATCCTTAACATAATAAGTATGTTAACAATTCGGCCATCCTAAAATAAGTGAGTCCTCTCACTTGATTTATTACAAGATGATATTATTAGCTTTTGTAAAATTTAGTAAAATTTACATAAAAATATCTATTGGCGTTATACAATTTAACAATAATACATTTTGTGTTTATACACCTTACAAAAATAGGAAGACAAGAGTGAAAAATAAAATGCTAAACAAAATAAATAAACTATGCATATTGGCGTAGTCTGTTACGATCTGCAACCATCTGTGAACTGTTTTCACTAATTACTCGCAACCTAAGCCTTATAATTTTTTTTAATACCTATCCATAGTCTGCTATGATCTGCGATCATCTGTGAGTCCTTCACTGATCGCTCATAGCCTATGTCATTCGATGTGAGTGTACTGTCTGTCACGATCTGCGATTATCTGCGCGACAACACTAACTGTTCACGACCCATACACATCTATAAATCTTTCACCACTACAGAATAGTCTGTTTCTATGTGCAGCCATCCCTACCTTCATCATACACTAATTACTCCTAACTTACAGGTTAATCAACATTTTGTAAGGTTTAGGCCACCGTCGAAACGCATCAACTTTATGAAATCAACAAAAACGATATAATTACATAACGAAATTCGTCAAATATCATTTTTATTATTCAATTTACTCATTACTTAAGTCGGTACTAGCGGTCACTATCACCATGGTCGTTGTCGCTTCCGCTTGAAATTGCTTTATAATTTAACCAAGGATGTATTTTATCCAGAGCTACTACGTTTTCATACCGCATTTTCCCTTTTCTGGTTAAAGGCGTATCCTCAACAAGAAACCTATCATTCGGTAGTAATTTCTTAATCCTATAGGGGCCATTAAATTTCGGTAATAATTTTTTTGATTTACCTAAGTGTTCTCTATCAATAACTGTTCTCTCAATCCTAATTAAATCGCCTTCTTTATACTGTGTTGCGTGTTTCCTCCGTTCATCAAATGCCCTTTTTGAATTTTCTTGTTGCTTCTCTATTCTATCACTCGCTGCGGATCTCATTTCCACTAAATTTTCTCCTTGCGTGTACTCGGTCGTCGGGCTTATAACATCTCCGAGAATGGTCTCTGACACATTCATTAGTTTATAACCGAACAATAACTCTGAAGGACTTTTGCCAGTTGCCCTGTTCACTGTTGTATTCATTCCTAACTGTATATCAGCTATGTACTCATCCCAGGTGTTATCATTTTTACCATGACATTTAGTACTTAAAGCATCCGTTATCGTCCTATTGTATCTTTCCACTTGTCCATTGGCCCGCGGTGTGGCAACTGCATTTAATATATGTTTCAAAACTAAGCTCCTTGTGAATGACTTAAATTTTGCGCTCGTAAAGCATGTGCCTCTATCTGTTATTAGTCTGGATGGGATTCCAAAATAGCTAAAATGTTCTCGGAATATTTTAATTGCGGTCGTAGATTTTGTGTCCCTAACCGGTTTAATATTTATAAATTTTGTGAAAGCATCTACAATGACCAAAATGTACGTGTTGCCTCTTCGAGATCGTACAAAAGGGCCTAAATGATCGGCATGTAGTGTATGGAACGGTACTTCAATTTTGGGAATGGGATGAAGCATACCTTCCTTCCTTCCACCTGGGGCCTTATGATGAGCACACTCGAGACACGATGTTACATATTTTTTTGTAAAACGCCTCATTTTGGGAAACCAGAACATACCTTGCAGACGACTAATAGTCTTATCAAAACCGAAGTGTCCTACTTCGTCGTGGTTCATTCGTAATACCTGCCACCTTACTGGCCTCGGTACTAACCATTATCAACTATACGGTAAACATGGTCTCCTTTTAACTGGTAATTTTTATAAATATCTGCAACGGATTTCGTGCGACTATCTTGTAGTACCTCCTTAATGCCCTTAATTTCATCATCGTTACTTTGAACTGTTGCGATGCAGTCCTTTACATCGATTTGTAAAACATCAATCACCCGCGATTCATCTTCGATGGAGGGTTCGTTCACAGGGCTACGACTTAGAGCATCAACGTGTGTCATTCGTGACCCCGCTCTGTACTCAATATTGCAGTCGTATTCCTGGAATTGCACCCACCAAAGTGCTATTCTGGGTATCAGATCCCTTTTCGTAAGCGTGGTTCGTAGCGCATTACAGTCGGTAACAATTTTAAACTTTATACCTAAAAGATATACGCGAAATCGGTTAAGTGAGTTGATGACAGCAAGAGTCTCTAATTCGAAGGAATGAAGACGCTGTTCTTCCGTGGTAGTTTTCCGACTATAATACGCTACCGGTCTGAGCAATCCATCCCGTCCCATTTGCATGAGTATTCCGGCAATGCCTTGTTTCGACGCATCTGTGTGCAATTCAGTTTCTAAATTGGGATCATAGAGCGCCAACAACGGTCTTTCCACTAACTTCTTTTTTAACGTATCAAATGCTTTTATATGCTCATGAGTCCAAGTCCACTCAAAACTTGCCTTCAAAAGATCGGTAAGAGGTCGTGCTATAAGAGCAAAATTTTGAACGAAGCGTCTAAAGAAGCTGGTAAGCCCGATAAATCTCCTCAGCTCGTGAACATTTTGTAGTTGGGGGAATTTGGAAATAGCATCTGTTTTTTTTGCTCCCGGGCGTATACCCTTTCCATTTACCCGAAAACCCAAAAAGTCTATTTCTTCGAAGAAGAAATAACATTTTTTTAGTCGCAATGTTAAACCTGCTTCGCGTAGTAACCCCAAAACTTCTTCCAGCCGACCAAGACCTTCATCAAAATTTCGCGCCGGTATAAGCACGTCGTCCATATAAACGAGTACGTACTTTACCTTAGATTTAGTTAATATTTTGTTCATCGTACGTTGAAATAATGAAGGCGCATTAGCCAAACCGAATGGCATGCGCGTGTATTGATACTGCCCGTCAGGTGTCACAAATGCAGTTTTGTCTTGTGATTGCTCTGATATAGGTATCTGGTAATACCCAGATGCCAAATCTAAAGTAATAAACAGAGAATTTCCCGACAACATATCTAATTGATCATCGATCAATGGTAACGGGTAATGTTCCTTTCGTGTTTTATTATTTAGGGCCCTATAATCAACACACAGTCTCTTTTCCCCAGTTTTCTTTTTAACAAGTAGAATTGGACTTGCATATGAAGAACTGGATTCACGTATGATGCCTGCGTCAAGCATTTCTTGTACCATCGATCTAACTTCCGCTCTCCGGGGTATGAAAACCTATATGGTCGGTAAACAACAGGTTTGCTATCATTTAACTCTATGTCCATTTTCACTATGTCCGTCATTCCCAAATCACGTAAACTACTTGAAAAACATGTTTCGAACTGTTTAAGGAGATCTTTTAACTTTGATAATTCGTCGCTAGTTATCATCATCAAGGTTTAAAACGCTTACATCAATGGTACGATTCAAAGGTAATGCACGCGTCACCAACGAGTCCTTTTTTAGGCGAATATAATTTTCGGAAACACTATGAACAACTAAACAGCCAGTACCATTACTAATACTGTAATCGCCTGGCACTAAATAGTACTGGTATCCTGGTACACCACGTAGCGTACCGTTTACGTATAAATCTCCTGAGTAGTCACTATCACAACGTATTGGAATAGCAATCATTTCATTTGCCTTGAGCGCCACGTCACTTTGTAAGATTAATTTAAATTTATTCGATGGGTTACGAGTAAAAGTTACAGATTCAAAAGTTTTAGTAAGAATAATTCCAGGTTTTTCCGTGAAATCATGACCAACAAGTATAGGATATTTGATAATACTATCATCAACCACGCAAACTTTTATATCATCAGAAACCCAACAGGAAGTATAGTATTATTACCTATCCCTCGTAGTAATGGTAAGTCTTGAATAGTCCATGTCAAGCCTAACGTTTTAGCAACGCTTTGTTGCATTAAGGTACACTGGCTACCCAGGTCTATGTAGCCTTCGATCACCCTACCATTTACATTCACTTGCATTTTATATTTATTATCGTACTCGTTATTATACTTTAATTGCAAGACATTTTTCTCGTGTAAATTATCACTTTTATTTTTGAAGTTCGTTGAACCCTCGTACACTTTTCAGCTAAATGGCCTAACCTACTGCAAATCGTACATTTTACGATCTTTTTGGTACATTTATAGCTATAGTGTCCCGATTCGTTACAGTTAAAGCAAATAATATTCGAATTAGACATAGGACGCGACTGTCTTTGACCAGTTAATTGGGTATTATTAGTGTAGGCCGTTTTTCTATCTTGAACGCTTTTACAATTATCGTTATCACGGGGTTGCTGTTTAATTGATTGAAAATATTCTAAAACTTGTTCAGGTTCCTGGCATTTGGCAGCCTTAGTTCCCAACCTAATAGAGCGATCTTCTATACCATAGAGAATACAATCAACGGCATGCTTACCTTTGATATCGCAACTTACTTACTTACTTACTTATCTTCACGCACAATCCCTGACGGGGTAGCCAGAGAGAACAGATCGCCAAGTGTCACGATCCTTACAAACCTCTTTCGCTTCTTTCAGATTCATTATCTTCTTCATGCATGCACGTCTAGGTATCCGAGTACTTTTGACCCTACCCTCTTCGAGCAATTTGCTCACATGGTCTTCGAAAGTTAGTCTCGGTCTACCTCGACACATTTTAATATTAACTTTCGTATATTATACTTTAATATATTTTCTTCACCATTCGGTCTTCACTCATTCGCTCAACGTGCCCAAACCACCGAAGCACGCCCTTATCAATTTTTGTGATAAGGTCATCTTTCAAACCTGCCATATTGCGAATCTCTTCGTTTCGCTTTCGGTCGGCCATGGTAACGCCGCACATTTTACGAAGAGATCGCATCTCCACTGCATTCAACTTACTTTTATGCTTCTTCTGGCATACCCAGGTTTCGCTGCCATATAACAAAGTCGGTATCAACACTGCGTTATGTATTGCAAGGCGTGCACTCTTCGCTACGCCTTGCCTTTTGACTAACGCAGTCAGGGCACCATTGACTTTGTTCCCGGCAGCGACACGCCTGTCCACATCTAAATCACATCTTCCATCCCGGCTAAAAGCACTCCCCAAGTATACAATTTCATTTACCTGTTCTAGACATTCCTGATTTACCCATATTTCACACTTCGTTCTCTCTTCGTCCCTTTCAAATACCAGAACCTTAGTTTTATTAGCATTCAAATGGAGACCTTTAATTTCACATTCCTCTTTCATACACGTGACTAATGCCTGCAGTTCTGCCTCTGATGGTGCAATAAGCACTGCATCATCAGCATACAGCAGACAATTTACTTTTATGTCACCCAATTTCACACCCAAACAACTATCTTTCAGCTTCTGTAAACAGCTGTCGAGATACAGTATGAACAGCCAGGAAGACATGACACAACCCTGTTTGACGCCCGTTTGGACGCTAAACATGGGTGACAGGTCATGCCCTACCCGCATACAGGCTTAACAGTCACAGTAAAGAGACTGCACAGCCCTTAGCAATCGACCATTCACACCATACCCCGGCAACAGTTCCCACATTTTCTTCCTTACAACTTTATCAAATGCTTTCTCAAGATCCACAAAAGCACAGAAAATCTTCTGGTTAGCAGCCAGAAGCTTTTCCGTGATCATGCGGAGAGAAAACATTTGATCCGTGCATCCTCTTCCAGGTCTAAATCCGCATTGTGCCTCCCATAGAAATCTTTCCGATTTCTCTTGCATCCTACGTGTCAAAACCTTCGAGTAAACTTTACTTGCTAAACTGGTCAAGCTGATCGCCCGATAGCACCCGCAGTCAAAATGTGAACCTTTACCTTTATATAAAGGCACAATGACTGCGGATCGCCAATCATCCGGGACATCCCCCGTCCGCCAGCACAAATTGCACAACAGATGAAAGCTGTCCCAGACGCGAGGCCCACCATACTTGACCATTTCAGCAGTAACTCTGTCTAGTCCCGCAGCCTTACCACATTTCAAACTTCGAATCGCACGTTCAATCTCTTTCATACTGATGACCTCAGTGTCATCGAGGTCCGGGTCTGGCGTACCAGTCACGGCGTCATCCCCGGATCCCTCACTAAGATCATCACACGCATACATTTCTCTATAAAATTCGCTCCATCGCTGATATCGCAACGATTTAGTAAATTTAACTTTTCGTATAAGTAAAGTTCTAGGGACTCGTTATACCTTACACGTTTGGACAGCATTTCAGTCAACAATTCAGCATAATCATCACTACTGGGAAAGGATTCAATAAGTTTGGTCTTCCACTCGGACCACGAGAATGACATAGTGGGTAACGCTTGGTACCATACTCTAGCTACTCCTGATAGCTTAGGTATTGCATAATGTATGATTTGGTCATCAACCCATTTATATAACTTAGCACACTCTTCTACTTTATGCAACCATATACGTACTGTTAGACCTTTTATCATAGGATCGAATTCTGGCACCACGTTGCCTAACGTAGGAAACTTATTACCGTCAGGGCGGTTAGATGACAAACATTTTACTAATTCTGATAAGATATGTAACGTACTATCCATACCTGCTTCACTCAACGGCTTGTGACGCGACGGTTCTCTCGTTCCTTCAGGCACATGTTGCTGCCAAAGATCCTCTTGAAGTTCACCTTGATGACGCTTACGGGATCTATACCCGCGTGTACGACTGCCACCAGCTGATTCGCGACAAGGAGTTCTGCTTTTAGTTGAAGTTGGTGTACTACAATGACGTTCTTCTCTTGATTTACTTTTACATCTGTTACTTAATCTCGCGCGTCGACGAGGAGTGACATTTTCTTGTCGGCTTCCATCTGAGTCCGTAGAATATGTATTACATCGCTTTTTGTTCAAATCTTTGTCACGGCGACTTTTATGGTGCTTTTTATGCTTGGATCTACTTTTTGACTCACGGTGAGAATTTTTTCTCTTGCGATGACGTGAGCGTGATTTTCTATAATTATTGTCGTTTTCTATTTCGGTGTTCATATTTAAATTTCAAATCGTCGTAAAATAACACGTAGAAGAAAAAAATATCGTAAATACTTGAATTTTAGTATAATACACTATGGGCCTTGTTTATCCCACTTCTGAGATGTAGAATTCACTTCTTGATTAATAAAATAAACGCGGATTTAAAAGATTGACATAGATTTATTCTTCACAAGTTACTCTCTCGGAAGTTACAACACGAATGCCTTGTGAACTAATGCTCAAATCAACTTTGACAGTTCTCAAAACGATCGGTCATAGACAAATGCGGTATCGATATTTATATCGATACTTTGCCTTTTAAACAATCGATTTCCATAACGAATAATAATAAATCATTATAATCATTACAGAGGCATAAGTAAAGAAATATAGTGATATAATTATCCTTAACATAATAATTATGTTAACAGTTGTGACTGCATTTTCATATTACTTTATTATATCGTATTTGAGACAATACTGTTGGCTTAGGCTAAGAATTCGTGAGTGCTCGTTCGTGACGTCTTGAAACTGAAAAATTATACGAGTTGAAGCTAAGATTTTAAAAATATTTTTTTAAATACATTGATGGGAATATCACTGGACAAAGTTACTTCATTAATGCAAGTTGAGATAGATTATGCAAATCACAATTAAATAAATGACTGAAAAAGAGACTATTTTATATCGTTTTATTTGGAAGACTAACAGCCATAATAATTAAGACACGTAATACTAATAACTACAGTTATCCAATTAAAGGCAATGATAAACGCGATTCAACATTTGTAACGTATCTAAAACTAACGATACTTATGCCGCATGAGGGCTTAACTGATATAACAAGTATAACATAAAAATAATAGCACAAAGACGACGGCTCCGTAGCGCAGTGGCTTAGAAATGAGTTGTTGCGCTGGGGGCCGCGGGGTCGAGTCCCGCACGGAACAAGTATTTGTATGGCCTACAAATAATTATTCCAGGTCTGGATGTTTGTCCTCGTGCAATTTATGTTTGTAAACTGCCTCTACGACACAGGAGAAAATCCTAGTGTGGGGGTAACGTTTTTTTTTAAAATAAAAATAAAATAAAGATAAAATACTAAAACCATAGTTTAGTAACAAACGCACCAATATCTCGTTAAGAGCTACCAAAAATGCATTGTTAGTATTCGCTTGTTTGACGCAGCGCTGGTGTTAAACAAATCGAAGTCAAACTCATTGGCTAGCTTGTTAAAATTATTGCTCGCTCGCCAAATAAATGTGTTTTGCGAATAATTTGTAGATGCATACAGGAGACTTAAAAGTGAGTTATGAGGTTTGATAAATCAAGTAAGATGTAATTTGAGAATAAAAGACTAAAATACAACACTGTGAAAAAGTTGGTTTTCTGTAAAGAAAAAGGAATTGATAATTAAATGCAGAAATAACGGCAATTATAGCTGAAAAAAGCAAAACAATATTTAATAGAATCAGTCCTTACTTAGCTGAAATCCATTATATTAAAAATGACTTTTTAAATTTATTTGGATTGCCAACATAAAAAAGGCAATGAATGTTTGTTAACATTGCAGGATTTTTATTTTTATATAAACGTTAAACAAATTAAACGAAAATATGATAACAGTTAAAAAATTAAAAGGAATAAAAATAAAAGCTGGTTCGTGCAACAGCAGTTTAACGTACATCAACATGCTTAAGTTTGGTAATGAATTGAGTGAGGGTGTCATAATCATGAATTAGCTAAGATGAGTGTTGTAAATTAAAGACACTGAGGTCTAACCGCTAAGTCCGACTTAGCGGTCAGCCACCGCTGTGTATTTTACCTGATTATGCCTCGTCCAGTATTATTAAACGGTGTTCCTTTATATAAAAGGGGCCAAATGAACATGTGGCTCACCTAATGGTAAGTGACTACCGTCGCTTGTGAACAACTGCAATACCAGGGGGTTGCAGATAGTGGTGTGTCTTTCTTCGTCTAGTTAGTGTAACAGAAACAGAAACTTTTTTATTTAATATACATTATAAATAATACTTATTGAAAGTCACTCTTTTGTTTAATTACCACTGGTTCGAAAAATGCTTCTGTCCTGGGAAGAACCAGCAAGAAACCCAGCGGGACTTTTTTTTAAATAACAGTTTACAATCATGTATGTTACACAAATTAACAACACAACAAATTAGAAATAGCTTGGTAGCGATCACCTCATTTCCAGGGGTTATTATCATCCATAAATTCTTTAATATTATAATAACCCTTTTTATACAAACTTAGTTTAATAAAGTTTTTGAACTTTGAGCAGGTCAAATTTTGTATATTTTCTGGAATTTTGTTGTAAAAGCGTATACATCGCCCCAAGAATGAATTACTGACTCGATGGAGTCGAGTAACTGGACTAACTACCTTGTGTCTGTTCCTAGTATTTACAGAATGAAAGTCGCTTATTTTTGTAAAACTACTTTTATTTTGTCATTACATTTTGTAACACGAAAATTTTCGTGTACATTATTTTAGCATATTTACGTTATTACATGCGATGAACAGACTTCAGAGCGCCATCTAACGTCATTAGTCCGAAGTAACTAGAAACGTATATTGACGAATCGAGCTAACTAATTGCATGCAATTGACCTTTCGTGTTAGTTCGAAATCCTACCACGGATCGACGGTGGCGTGTAGCCCAAGGGAGGCCTAGTTCTTTTTGGAGCGAGCCGTTGTAATGATCGGACACGCACATATATAATTTTTGAATCGAAACGCCGAACATGAATTTAAAGTGACGACTACTTGGGCGTACGGCCCCTTAAACACAATGTCTACGGGCAGTTTAATGTGTTGAAACACATCATCCCATAAATTGGGTCCTTAGTCCTTAGTCCTTAGTCCGTACTTTGAGTATGGTCCATTATCAAGTTCAACAATGTGAACGAGGCGAGGCAGCTTCAACGGGTGGCTATATTGGGACTGGGCGGCCAGGAGACCGCGACCGGCGTACACCTGGAGGATATTTGTTGCCTCACTGCTTCGCGGGATTGACCATAAACAGTGTAATATTGTGTAATCCACCAGGTTAGTCAAAACCTCAGTTCGTAGGGTATTTTAAAGTGAAAACTTGATATTTGGAGCTATATATGTGAACCGTAGAAGGAAATAAACTACTTTTTGTCTGTATATGTAACTTAGCATTTTCATTTACTAATCATCCAACAACAGGCGCCCTGGGATACTTTTATTTTGATCATCGAGTCCCTTAACTCTCCGACAACCGTAGCCGGTGAGTAACGCCCTAAAAAGTGTTATAATTTTCATAAATGTATTGAGAGGCCAACGTTAATATATTAATTTCCTTAAATTTTTGTTGCAGCGACTCTTTAGGCTTTAAATCATAAATTGCTCTTATGGCCCTCTTCTGTAAAACAAATATAATTTCAGTGTCAGCTGCGTGTCCCCATAGCAAAATACCATACGACATTATGCTATGGAAATAGCTAAAGTAAACTAGTCTAGTGTAGTAGTAGTGTTGGATTAGTGGTGTTGGGATTAATGGTGACAGGATAGTGCACGCAATTTAAGGATGTCGGGAAGTAGTCAAACTAAATAAGACATATCAAGTTATATTTTTATTGTGCGTATCTTAGCTAAGAGATGTTTAAAATCATTAAAACTAAATCTCCTAAAGGTCAAAGATAATGCTCATTTAGTTATGACATTTCATTGAGTGCCAAGTATATTATGCCTTGAGCGCTTAGTTCTATCAATATTTAATATCAGAATCTTCGTTTAATGTTCATGTCCACAGTCTAGAAACAATTGTCAAGAGGCGCGTACATTTGCCCGCCTGTCTGAGCCCCTCGAGTTCATCTTTGTTACGTAAACGCCTCCCGCTCAGAACATGAACAATATACAGGGGGAGAAGCTCCCAATTTCTGAGAAATGACAGCTTTAATGTATACAGTTGATATTTTGTAAGTAGATGAATTAGAGGCGAGATTAAGCAATATCGTTGTATTTTAGTTGAAATATACACATTTGTAATAATACTAGAGACCCGCCGCGGCTTCGTCTAGGTATTATCTATTTTTTTATATAGTAATTTAAAAATAAAGTTTTTCTGATACAATATAGCCTAGATCACTTCAAAGATTAGTTTGGGCATACAGACTGACTGACAGACAGACAGACAGAAAGACAAAGCATTTTAAAAAGGTTATTCGTAACTTTATGGCATGCAAATATCCCCCTCAGAAATTACAAACAAACACTACAGGTATATTTATATCAAATTTATGTAGTTTCCCATTTCCTATAACTTCTACGATACGAATGAATAATAAATTAGATATACGTTTGTAAAAGCTTCAACGATTCGCTTTTGCTTTGAAAAGTGTTAGGCAAAATATATCAGTTGAGGCTGCTCTCACCGCGTACCATGGCTACGTATCATCGGTGCTTAGCTATGGGATATTGCTTTGGGGTAACTCTATTGAGGTACAAAGAGCACGTTTAGTTCAAAAACGATGCATCCGGACCTTAAGCAACATTTGGTATTTAGATAGTTGTAAACCTTATTTAAAAAGTATAATATTCTTCCATTTCCTTGTTTATATATCAGAGAAGCCTGTCTTTTTGCCAAATCGTTCCCTAAGTTTTTAAAACCCGCCGAGATACTACAACAAGGCGTTTAAGAAGTGAATATGCAGACCCAATATATCAAACCTCCCTGTCATAAAAATATGTATAAGAGAAATGTATATAACATGAGCATATTATTATATAACACAGTACCTAAGAATTTAAAAGAAAAAGAAGGAGCCTCTTTTAAAAATAATTTAACAAAATGGTTACTGGCAAATTGTTTCTATAGCCTAAAAGAATATTCAGAATGGAAGAATTAGTTAAAAGATTTATGTGATCCACTTATAGATAGTATTTTGTTTTATGTGCCTAAATATTTATACATCTGCGAGCAGACTAAACACATGTTTATTTTTTATAGAATTGAAAAAAGAGACAAACGAGCTTACCAATTTCAAACAAAGAGGGTCACAGACACTTTATTGCCCCTGGGGACGAATATGCCTCACACCTTGTAACTATACTGGACTACCCTTTGAACTGGAACAACAGACTGTCGCTCTATTTATTTACACTTGATTATGTTAACCTTTATAAAGAAGGTTAACAAAAGATGGACTTAATTCCTTAGATTGAACCTACAATAATGGTGAATTATGGAGTAACTGGTTATTTATATTTTTGTTTACTGTAATTTAATGTGACAATTAACTGATTCTTTTAGTTATTTGACATTTATTACTTAAAGAAATAAGCATATTATGCATTTAATAATTCTGAAATATAGAACTCGTTAAATATATTTTTTAACATTTAGTAGATATTTGTAACTTTTTGAAAATATATAAATTTTTTATGTACTTGACATTTATTAAATTTTAAAACTTGACGCTAAAATATTTTAAAATAGTTACATAAGTAGGTAGTTGGCATTAATTAAGTAAATAAATAAATGAAAACATGAAATTAAGTTTCTGGTCATAATTTTATTATGGTTGTAGCACGAATGGGTCGGCTCAACCGGGGTAGGACAACGCTCTCACAGAATACCACTGTGTTTCGTACGGTCAGTGTAGAGAGACGCCTTAAACTGGAAACAAGGCATTCTATCTCAGTCCTCAGGAGGATCAACGCATCTACATTTTGATTCCAAATTGAGGATAAATTTAGATGTCTATGGGCCATAGCATATACTTACCACCAGGTGCACTGTGTGCTCCTTTGTCACCCTCATTACAAAAAAAAATATTATGACATGATTATTTCATTAAATTGTTATAATAATAATAGTTTCGTTTATATATGTGAAGATATTGCAAACCATTGTCGTTGTAGAATGTAAGGTCTCATTAATAGCTAATAAGATCATTAACTAAATGAATATTATCAAAAAAACCATAATGTCTTTAAACAACACAAAATCTGAAGGCTATGATTCCATATGTACTAAAATAATTAAATCGTGTAAGGATGAAATAAGTGAAATATTAGCATTCCTGATAAATCTTTCACTAGAGTCTGGGACTTTTCCTGATAAATTAAAACTTTCAATAGTAAAACCTTTATACAAAAAGGGAGATAAAAGTGATATATTCAACTATCGACCAATTGCACTAGTCCCAGTCCTCTCAAAAGTATTTGAAAAGGTGATGCATTACCAACTTACTTCCTTTTTTAGTAAATTTAAGGTGATAAAACAAAATCAGCATGGTTTCCAAAAAAATAAATCCACAACACATGCTGTGTTTACATTAGTGAAGGATGTCTTGCAAAATTTCAATCAAAGAAACTATACAACTGTAGATTTCTTGACATGTCGAAAGCCTTCGATCGCGTCTCACATGATCAGTTACTTATCAAGCTAGAGGCTAACGGCATAAGGGGACCTGCATTAAGTTGGCTAGAAAGCTATTTAAAAAATAGATCACAGTGTGTAGAAATAACACAATTGAATTCTAAGAACATAGCTCAGGTATATAGATCGGAATTCAACAACAACAATTTCGGTATTCCGCAAGGTAGTATACTCGGACCATTGTTGTTTATATTATACATAAATGATTTACCTGATATCTCCAACTACAAAACTACTTTATTTGCAGATGACATCTCGGTGACGATTACGACTAGTAAAAAAAGTACACTTGATCAACACAAAAGGGACATACTTAAAACAATTAATGCAGTAAATAAATGGCTCAATAAAAATAATCTACACATTAATTTAAGTGAAACAAATATTATTAATTTTAATAACTTAAATTCTGACATAAATATTGAATATAATGGACAACTTCTGCGGGACGCTATTAGTACGACATTTCTAGGTTTAATTATAGACTCAAATCTAAATTGGAAAGAACATATCCATAAAGTAAGTAATAAAATTAACAGATTTGTATACGCGTTACATAAATTGACAAAAATAGCAAACAAAAACACTGCGATCACAGCGTATTTTGCATATGTAGAATCTGTTAATGGCACAGACTGTCAAAAAGTATTTTTAGCTCAAAAGCGCTGTATTAGAGCTATGAGTAACATCCCATCGGACACATCATGCAATCCTTATTTTAAGAGTTTAAACATACTTCCTTTTCCCTGCCTCTTTATATTTGAGGTTGGCAAATATGTAAAGCAAAACAAGCACATGTTTTACAAGCTAAAGATGTTACAAAAATTAACTTACGGAACCCAGATAAACTAGTACTTGACACAATTCCAAAAAGTAAGCTTTACTTTACTTTACTTACTTATCTTCACGCACAATCCCTGACGGGGTAGCCAGAGAGAACAGATCGCCAAGTGTCACGATCCTTACAAACCTCTTTCGCTTCTTTCAGATTCATTATCTTCTTCATGCATGCACGTCTAGGTATCCGAGTACTCTTGACCCTACCCTCTTCGAGCAATTTGCTCACATGGTCTTCGAAAGTTAGTCTCGGTCTACCTCAACACCTTTTAATATTAACTTTCGCGCTATATATTTTCTTCACCATTCGGTCTTCACTCATTCGCTCAACGTGCCCAAACCACCGAAGCACGCCCTTATCAATTTTTGTGATAAGGTCATCTATCAAACCTGCCATATTGCGAATCTCTTCGTTTCGCTTTCGGTCGGCCATGGTAACGCCGCACATTTTACGAAGAGATCGCATCTCCACTGCATTCAACTTGCTTTTATGCTTCTTCTGGCATACCCAGGTTTCGCTGCCATATAACAAAGTCGGTACCAACACTGCGTTATGTATTGCAAGGCGTGCACTCTTCGCTACGCCTTGCCTTTTGACTAACGCAGTCAGGGCACCATTGACTTTGTTCCCGGCAGCGACACGCCTGTCCACATCTAAATCACATCTTCCATCCCGGCTAAAAGCACTCCCCAAGTATACAATTTCATTTACCTGTTCTAGACATTCCTGATTTACCCATATTTCACACTTCGTTCTTTCTTCGTCCCTTTCAAATACCAGAACCTTAGTTTTATTAGCATTCAAACGGAGACCTTTAATTTCACATTCCTCTTTCATACACGTGACTAATGCCTGCAGTTCTGCCTCTGATGGTGCGATAAGCACTGCATCATCAGCATACAGCAGACAATTTACTTTAATGTCACCCAATTTCACACCCAAACAGCTATCTTTCAGCTTTTGTAAACAGCTGTCGAGATACAGTATGAACAGCCAGGAAGACATGACACAACCCTGTTTTACGCCCTTTAAAAGTAAGCGCTTTCAAAAAAATAGCTATGCAATGTGTAACACTATTTATAATAAAATACCCTCACATATTAAGCAATTACCATACCACAAGTTTAAAATTTCATTACGACGATGGCTGGTAGAAAAAACAATTTCCACAATAAATGAGTTTTTAAATTGTAGTGATTAAGTTTTCGATGCATGAATTAATTTATTTATATTAATTTATTTATTTATAAAATTTGTAAAATGATGTTTTTAGTTATGTGTTTTAGATTAAGTTTAGAAACTAATTATCTTATAAAAACTTTTGGATATTTGCATGCTGTTCAAAACAGCTAAATAGGTTTTCTCAACACATTCGTTTTATAACACCAATAACAAAATATTTATGTACCTATTTATTAGCAAATAAAGAATTTGAAAATTTGAAAAATTTGAAATTTGAAATTAACGTACTGCATTCTCAAGTTTGCAAATGTTTTTTGTTACCAAGTTTAAATGTTTTGTTAAGTTGAAACTGTATAAAAAGGGTTATTATAGTATAAATTAATATATGGTTGATAATAACCCCTGGGAATGAGGTGGTCGCTTCCAAGCTGTTTCTAAAATATTTTTTTTTATAGGATAAGGGTGACAAACGAGCGCACAGTCCATCTGATGGTAAGTGGTTGCTGTGGCCCATAGACATCCACATCTATCTTCGATTAAGAATCAAAATGCAGATGCGTTGTCACCCGTGAGGACTAAGATGGAATGCCTCGTTTCCAGTAAAAAGGGCCTCCGGTTCTCTTCACTCACCATACGAAACACAGTAGCGTTAAGCTGCAGCATGGCTCTACCACGTATGAATTTTGTACTAGCCATTAATGTAAAATATTCTTTTAATAAAATGTCCCGCTGGGTTTCTTGCTGGTTCTTCCTAGGACAGAGGTTTTTTTTCGAACCATTGGTAAAGTAAAAAATGACTCAATAAGAATTACACATATGATCCGCATTGAATAAAAAATATTCTATTCTATTCTATTCTATTCTAGCCAAACTTGTTCCAGATGAGGCAATGTACCTGAAAAGTAGTCCAAAAACATAAGCCAAAATGCCGAACAAAAATGCCAAAAATAAAAATGTCATAGTAATTAAGATAGACATCAAAAAATAAATATAAAAATTTCCTACGCAAACTAGAAATATACAAAAGAGTTGGTTAATATTCAGAATTTTTTTTCATATTTATTTCTGTCACACAAAACTCCAAGTGCCGGTTGCAACGGAACTCGGCGCATTAAATGAAATATGCCCCGCCGACGCGTTAATAACCAGAACTTGTCGAGGATTTATAATTATCACGAGATGTCAGCAGCAGCTAAAGTCGACCCTAATGCCTTCAGTTTGGAAAATATTTTACTTTGCAGTGAGTTAATTAAAAACAAGCGGTAATCACTTCACTGCAATTTTATGCTGTATATCAGAAAATTCAAATGCAAAGAGTAAAATTCAGTAGGTTATTGCCAATTTTGCGCTACGTGTCGATGCTGCTTGAAGCAAGACGTATTAAGTCAGGAAAACAACACTATGAATAAAAGTTTAAGTGCAGTAATTGTTTTCTTCTCCAGTTTCTAAAGTTCATTTAGCTCGTATCATCATCATCATCATCCATGCAGCCCTTCTCAAATCCACTGCTGAACATAGGCCTCTCCCAAGGAATGCCACAAAGCACAGTCCCGAACCACCTGCATCCATTGACTTCCTGCATGTCTTACCAGGTCGTCACTCCATCTAGTGGGAGGACGCCCTACACACACGAGTCTGCCACTCGAGAACCTTTCATCCCCATCGGTTGTAGCTTATTCAAGCTATATGGCCGGCCCATTGGCATTTCAGCTTACTAATCATTTGGGCTATGTCGGTTACACTGGTTCTACTGCGGATATCCTCATTTTTAAGTTTATCACGCAAAGAAACGCCGAACATAGCCCTCTCCATAGCTCGCTGAGTGACTTTGAGATTCCTCGTAAGGCCAGCAGCGAACTCACTGCTAGCTCGTATACTAAAATCAAAATATTGAAAGTAGTGTTTTCGCCTATTTACGTATTTCCCGTTCACGGCTAATTCATGTCCTTAATTCTCATGGAAAAAATTACGTCATACTCAGGTGGACTCAGACCAAACTGAACGCTCTGGATAGAAAAAAATGCACTATTATGACGTTCCAAGATGCTTCATTCGAAATCGTCAGTAATGAGGCTGTACTTGCCGCAGAAACATGGTGGGCGCGGCTTTTTAAGCAATGCATAATCGCGAAGTGTGCAGCCTCTGTAATTACTTCCTGACGAAATCGGATGATCCATTCCACAATAACATCATTTCGTATGATAAAAGGCTAACCCCTCTATCCTTAACCAACGAGCCATTGCTCGTCTTTCAAGACCCAGCCGTACAGGGAGCCTGTATGGAAGGAAAAAGGGCTCTACGGGAAGTTCTACAAGGCTCTTCATGAGCCTTCCGTAGACACAGTTGCCTTCCTTCACTAGCTACATTTTGGTGACCTCTTTGGGAAAACCGAGGGTTTTGTCTGTGTAATACAGAATCAGGTTATTAAGACCAACAATAATCGGAGATACATTCTAAATTATGGCACCGTCGACTTCTGTCAAGCTTGTCGCCATCCCGGTGAAACACTTAGGCATGTCATCTCCGGTTGTTCGGCGCTTTCTAACTCTGAGTACTTGCACAGGCACAATCTAGTAACCAGGATTCTACACTAGGAGCTCGCTTTGAAATACGGACTCGTAGTTCGGAAACTACCTAATTATAAGAATGACTTACCGGTCAGCCACCGCACCACTGCACCATGTCACCGCCGAAACATGTGTCGTATTATCAACGGCGTTTTTTTTTTATAAAAGAGCTGTGGCTCTTATGGTAAATGACTACCGCCGCCCATGAACAACTACAACACCAGGGGTGTGGCAGATGGTGGTGTGTCTTTCCTAGTTTAGTAGTTTTGGGAGTAGTGGTGTTGGGATTGCTGGTGACGGGGACAGTGCTACAATTGAGGGAGGGCGGGAAGTATACCTCAAATTATTAAGTAAAACATATCGTTTTAAATTTTTATCAAGCGGATTTTAACTAATTAATTTTAAACATCATTAAAACGTTCAAAGGTTAATGAAATAGAGACAATGCTCATTTAATTACGACACTTCACTAGATGCCACCTATATTAAGCCTTGAGCGTACAGTTCTATCAATATTTAATATCAGAATCTTCGCTTAATGTTCATGTCCACAGTCTAGAAACAATTGTCAAGAGGCGCGTACATTTGCCCGCCTGTCTGAGCCCCTCGAGTTCATCTTTGTTACGTAAACGCCTCCCCCTCAGAACATGAACAATATACAGGGGGAGAAGCTCCCAATTTCTGAGAAATGATAGCTTTAATGTCAGTTGATATTTTGTAAGTAGATGAAATAGAGGCGAGATTAAGCAATAACGTTGTGTTTTGGTAGAAATATACACATTTATAATAATACTTGAGATCCGCCGCGGCTTCGTCTAGGTATTATCTATTTTTTTTTAAATTTAGACATTTAAAAATAAAGTTTTATTGATAAAATATAGCCTAGATCACTCCTGGCATTGATTTCTATCTGTTCGTGAAATTTCATCACAAGAGGTTATGTCATATCAGATAGACAGACAGGCAGACAGATAAACAGACAGACAGACACAATTTTAGAAAAAGGACCTTCGTGACTTTATGGCATGCAAATAACCCCCTCAGATATTTCAGACAAGAACTACAGTTTTATTTATATTAATTTTATGTTTAGATTTTTCATCTCATATAACTTCAACTATATTGATGAATAATAAATTTGGTTTATAAAAAAAATATAAATTCCATGATTATTTGGTTGAATAGCGATGCCAGTAGACGACGTCTAGCATCTTATAATTTCATAATTTAAGATTACACCGGCATCTATTGGTAAGTCTTTGTTGAGATTAAAAAAGTCGACAATATATGAATATGTTTTAGATCGAACCAGTCATAGACTTAATAGACCACTAAATCATCACACAGTTCACCGATATGTTTTAAGGACGATACGTGAGCTATTGCAATTTAAAATCAAGTTAATTTCAATAGACAGCATCATGTGCCAATATCAGTTTAAAGTTTTTTAATACATTAGTTGTTACCCGGCGTTTTGCTGCCGCAGAAGAAATAATTGTGGAAATATCGTTTTAAATTTAGAAGTAATATATAATTACTAATATAATATATATAACTAATATAATTACATACAAGTAGGAATTATAATACTCGTAAATTAATTGATATTGAATCTTAAATAACTTTCTAATAAACTAGTCGGTATGATACGCGCGCCATCTAATATGCAAGTTAATTGTACTATTTCCCTATAACCTTCGCACAAATGCAAGCAAAAAGTTGACAAAGTTTTACCGCAATCTGATGAACGGTATGGCTGCGCATAAAATACGTACAAAAACATTAATTTTTATATAGGTTGAATTCATTAAATCCATAATTAACTATACTATGGCAAGACAGCGAGATACTTTCTTTTAAATAAAACTTTTCCTTAAAAAAACTCCAAGATGACAGACTACCCATTATGGGCTCATTCTGCCAAAATCGTGTGAGTGAGCTTGGTACAATAACAAAGCACCCAGAACGTCGGAAAAATATTTTTATTTTTCTGTAAGTGAGACTTTATTGCGGCTCCCTAGCGCCGTGGCTTGGCAATGAGTTACGGCGCTGATGGTCGTGACTTCGAATCCCGCACGAACAAGTCTTTGTATGACCTGCAAATAATCGTTCAGGGTCTGAATGTTTGGTACTTGTGCAACTTATGTGTGTAAACTGCCTCCACAATAACGTCTCATTTAAAGAAAAAAAACAACAGAGGGTCATAAGGACTGCGGATGGAAGTGAAAACTCAATGATATATACGTATACATGTACATAAGCCGCTATATTACGCGTTGCTAGTCTGACACAAGCGCAATATGTCACGTCACGAACATGTCGTGGTCATCGGTGACGCGACCCCATAAGTGTTTCTCAAACCGAAAATCGCTCAACGCGGCTAAAGAAGTTTTCACTTAAAAATAGAAATAAATACCTATTAGCTAATAGGACTCCTTTTTTGCTTAGAAGACCGTCTGCGTAGGAAGGTGCCTCATACCTATTTCTGTTACCAAGTAATGTGTACTGTGTTCCGGTTTGAAACTTATAGAGATCCAGACTAATCACAGGCTGTGAGGCAATCCATTTAGACTTCATATGTGTAAACACATCTGTAGACCTCTTTGTTTGAGTCAGCCGTAGATGTCCATGGACTAGTGGATTTGTCAAATCACCTTTACAAAAAAAAAACGCGCAAAATAAAAACAAAGTTCTGTAAGTTGCAAGATGTCTGGTAACGAAAACCATCTGCCAGGCGTGGCGATTAAGGCGAGTCCTCCCGACGGTAGAGGCCAATATCCAGCCGCTTTTTAACCGAGTCCGTAAAACTGAGAAGGTTGTTCATTCGACGCAAAAGTTTTTTGTTCACCAATTACTCAGATACGATTGAAACGATTAAATATTTTTTTTAATTTAAATATGTTATATTCGAATTATAAATTAATTGCCAATATCTGACAAGATTTGAAAACGCTGATGGCCGCGAGTTCGAATCAACGTAACGTAACAAATATTTGTGCGTTCTACAGAAAAGTTCCGGGTCTGGATATTTGCCCTTGTGCAATTTATGTTTGTAAACAGCCTCTACGATACAGGAGAAAATCCTAGTGTTAGGGTACAGTTTTTGAAAAGACAGGATTAAAATAATGATGGAACCCATGAGAAAATCATCAAACACTTCAAATCGCAAACGACGAATTATCAGCGAATAATTATTTGCCACTCTCTTTGCCGTCAACTGATTTCGATTATTATATTTTTATTAGTTCTTTAATGTCAGTTTTTAAATAAATAGCAGAGCAATACTAAATATCTATATCTAAATACACTAAACGTTTTACCACTGTGACTTGGTAATATAGTCCGAATCTCCGCTCAACCCCTTGAGAAAAATAGCGTGATGCTATATTTTTTTTTGGAGTTTATGGCCTGGTATGTAGACCTTTAGGCCAAGTCTTAAGTATTTATATTCGGTTTATTGTAATTTCCCCACTCCTTCATAGTATACTGCTTCACAATATGTTGATGCGTCACATTGTGCAGTTCTTGGGAGATTTTGGCGGCAACTTGATCCAGCAGACAGCTGATAGTTGGCGATGGTATCTAAAGGTGCCTATGCAAACAAACAGCTTATCTTGAGAATCCATCACCATCAGAGCACTTGTTTCACTGTTTCCACTAATAGTTCACATGCGTAGACACTTAATACACAAAATCGCAACACTTTTACATATCAAAGTCCTCTTCAAACCATTATTTAAACAATAATACAGGAGCAGCAAACCGCCGCCGGTCAATTTCCCGCCAAAACCGCGTGATGCTATAAATATTGTGCTAGTGTGACCGTGAGTTGCGGGTGGTTAAGTAAGGTTATACATTTTGATTAATACATTTGGATTTGGTTGATAAAATAAACTTGAGCGAATTCAGAATTTTTGCATAAGGTTTATATTTGGATTGCGCAAATATGACCATGTATCTCTTTTTTTCGTTCTAAGCTCAAGTGTTTGCCAATACGACTTCATCGGAATGCTCACATATTTCATCTTCTCTATAGTGTTCTTTTTAATCCTTCTTACCCTTCTTACCTCAAAAATCGTTTTGAGTTTCTTCATGATTCCCATTCGCGTAACTTGAGATCAGCAGAGAGTTTGAAGTTGAATTTGACACTATACACTAGAAAATTTATGAACAAGTCTTTTACTGTACAAGCCGTTCATTTATGGAATGAACTCCCATTGTCAGTAAAACGCGCACCATCCCTACCGGTATTTAAAAAAACTAGTTAAGAATCACTACCTCGCACTTTAAATTCTAACTTCACTTCCACACTAGCCATTACATAATATATTATATGTATCATATCAATTTCATTTAATTAATTAATTCAATATAAATATATATACATTTTTTGTATGTATATATGTTTATAGTATGTGTATGTATAGTATGTATATGTGTTTATTCTTTTTTATCTCTTTTTTTCTCTAACACACCAATTTGTCCTGCCCTTGTCATATTCGTGCAATCCTGTCCATTCATTGGTTGTCTGGAAGAAATTGCTATCAGCAATAAGACCGCCTATTGCATACTTCTTTTATATATATAATTTCTGTAATTTATGCATGGTGTGCAATAAAGAATATTACATAAATAAAAAAATAAATAAATACTCAGTTGGGTTCATAATTGCTTAAATAGGATAATTTGAAGTTCTTTTTAACATATATAATTTTTATACAGTTATTTAACATTTATACAGTTTTATTATGTATAAAAATCTATCTCTATTATTACCTAAAGTTTTTGAAGTTAAATTTTTGAAGACTTACTATAACAATATAATACTTACTGGTACCGATAATGTAGGAATAGCTCTTTTTAATAATATTGTTTATATTCTGTTTTTTTTTTTATATTTCTCAAGAAAATGTTTGCTGCAAATTGTAGAGTTCTTTATATTCCAACCAATCCGCCCATTTAATTTTATCCATTTTTTTATTCTATCCATCTGTTTGACAAACGGCAAAATAAAATTACGTTTTTAGAACGCAAGCTGAGCCTTTATTTTC
Organism: Parnassius mnemosyne; assembly: GCA_963668995.1. Lineage (NCBI taxonomy): Eukaryota > Metazoa > Arthropoda > Insecta > Lepidoptera > Papilionidae > Parnassius > Parnassius mnemosyne. The sequence continues at coordinate 34,070,520 of CAVLGL010000090.1, read as the reverse complement.
ATTCCTCGCCTTGTTGTGTGGGCAAGTCTATCGATTCATTATAAGCTTTTAAGATAAATATCGACATTAATTATGATATAGTTGAGTCAATTCCTAGCGTACATGTAAAATATTTTCTTCAAAAATGAATACACAAAAACTATACATGATGATCAAAAACGTGACTTTTTTCTTTGTAAAATATCAAAATTAATAAAATGATTGAAAATATGCTATATTTTATACAGTATGAAACATAATTTTAACCAAAAATAGACGCGTACTAGCAGTAACGACATCTTGCAAATTTACCTGAGAAATGTTTTTTTTATAGGATAGGGTGACAAACGAGCACACAATCCACCTGATGAACAAGTAATCAAAATGAAGATGCGTCAAGATGGAATGCCTCTTTTCCAGTAAAATGGTCTCCGGTTCTCTACACTCACCATACGTAAAATAGCAGCTTGACACAGCAGTGTCAAGCTGCTATTTTACGTTGGTATTCTGTGAGAGGGTGGTCCTTCCCCAGTCGAGTCGACCCATTCGTGCTACAACTATACTAATAATATAGCTGCAGCATGGCTCTACCACGTTAATATAAAATGTGCAACCATCAGTAGAAATAACTATTATTGACACCACAGTCACTCACGGAACATTTTTGAAAAACTATGAATTTAGGCACTAACACTATTATAATCTAAAGAAATATAAAATATCTGGGTGCTTATTTCTTGCGTGTCGACTTGTACCGACATGTCACTCAAAATTGATTACAGAGTCATGAGATTTGGTATCCTTTTCTATCTTGCATTTTTGCCATAAAGAATTTTCTTCTCCCTTGCATACTATGTACGTCTATACACCAGTATATTCTAAGTCTACGGTCGAACCAAAGAGTCAAAGAGTATACAAGCACTACGTTTTATAAAGAGTATTAGGCCCTGTCCGCACTGCGATATTTCACCGCGCGAGATTTTTCTCGCAATTCTGATACACATAGAATCTCATAGGAGTAGCCGCACTGGCGGTAAGCAAATTTCGCGGGAAAAAATCTGATATTTGATGCAAATCGAACGTGAAGCGGTGCGATTTGTTTCCGCGCGAATATTTTGTGGAGTATAAAGTAAGTATGGCTATGTCCGCACTGCGGAATAAAATTTGCGCGTTTCGTGTCTCCCTCCAGCTTTTTTTTATAGGATAGGGTGATAAACGAACACAGTCCACCTGATGGTAAGTGGTTGCTGTGACCCATAGACATCTACGTCTATCCTCAATAAAGAATCAAAATGCAGATGCGTCGTCACCCGTGAGGACTAGGATGGAATGTCTCTTTTCCAGAAAAATGGGTCTCGGTTCTCTACACTCACCATATGAAACACATCAGTGTCAAGCTGCCATTTTGCGCTGGTATTCTGTGAGAGCGTGGTCCCTCCCCGGTCGAGCCGACCCATTTGTTTTTTTTTTATAGGATAAGGGTGACAAATGAGCACACAGTCCACCTGATGGTAAGTGGTTGCTGCGGCCCATAGACATCTTCATCTATCCTTTGTTACGAATCAAAATGTAGATGCGTTGTCACCCGTGAGGACTAAGATGGAATGCCTCATTTCCAGTAAAAAGGGCCTCCGGCCACCTGCACTCACCAAGCGAAACGCAGATGTAAACCTCTAGGAGGAAGTTTTCGCTAAGCTTAATAAACATAATAAATCTGTTGTAATATGTGGAGACTTTTATGTCAATCTCCTAGAAGCTTCCTCCATCAATATTAAATTTAGATCATTGTTTAAATCATATGATCTTTTTAATTTATTTATAGAGCCAACGCGTATTTCTCAATCTGGTGCAACATGTATAGATAACATTTTTACAAAAGTGAAGCCGTTGCATAAATGTATAATTCAAAAATTAAGTTCTGATCTGATAAAGTTGTATCTGTTCCAGTAAATGCACGTCGCTTGGAGAAATTTAGAAGTAACATAGTGAAAAAACTTCCATCACTTTCATACCAAAATGATCCTAATTTTTTGTATGGAACATTATTTAAGCTTATTTGCAATGAATTTAATAATACTTTTACTTCTAAAACATTCTCCTTGAACAGTCGGAAGTTATTCAATGAATGGGCGACAGTAGGAGTCCATAAGAGCAGGCATAGGTTATATGATCTTTACCATGAAAGGTCATATAATCATAGCGCCGAATTTAGGGAATATGTAAAAAAATATTCAAAAATATTTAAAAGAGTGTGCTCCATAGCCAAGTCTTTGCATTTGAGCAACAAAATTAAGACGGCTTCCAATAAAATTAAAATGACATGGAGTATAATTAATAGCGAAACTGGTAAGATCAACTCTCGCAATTCAAATTACCAGTTAAGTGTTAACAACAAATTAACTGTATCAGATCAGGACGTAGCAATGGTTTTTGAGAAATATTTTACTGATATTCCGATCTTGACCACTAAGTCACTGAATTCTTCTCCAGCCGTCACCGAATCATTACTTAAACAAAATGTAAATGTGTGTACAAAGAATTTTACATTTCATAAAGTGTCATCAAAAGATATTTTAAAATATTTTAAAACTATTGATGTTAAGAAAACTGCGGATCTGTGGGGGATTTCCGTTAAAGTTATTGCGTCTATAATAGATACAATCGCGCCTCATTTAGCTATTGTTTTTAATACTAGTATCGAATCTGGTGTGTTTCCTGATTTAATGAAGCATAGTAAAGTAATACCTTTATTTAAATCTGGTTGTACATTAGACCCCGCCATTTTTAGACCTATTTCTGTACTACCAACACTTAGTAAGATTTTTGAAAAAATTGTACTTGATCAAATGTAATTTTTTTTTAATATAAATAATTTACTTCATAAAAATCAATTTGGTTTCACAAGGGGTCGCTCGACAACTGATGCCGGTGTTGAGCTGATTAAATATATCTTTAATGCATGGGAGAATTCACAGGATGCTTTGGGTATATTTTGTGACCTATCCAAGGCCTTCGATTGTGTTCACCATGAAACATTAATCAGGAAACTTCAACACTACGGTGTAAGAAGTGATGCCCTTAAATTAATTATTTCATATTTAAGTAAGAGAACGCAAAAAGTTGTCATTAACAATATGAGCTCTTCCGGATCGATGGTACAAATGGGCGTGCCTCAAGGCTCAATTCTCGGCCCCTTTCTGTTTCTTGTATACATTAATGACTTACCTTACATAGTAGGGGACAACCATGATATAGTATTATTTGCAGATGACACTTCTTTAATTTTCAAATTAAGTCGACAGTTACTAAAATATGACGTAAATAATGCTATATCTAAATTAGTAAATTGGTTCGATGTTAATAATTTGCATTTAAATGGCACTAAAACAAAATGTATGAAATTCGTGACTCCGAATGTCAAATAAATTGGTTCGATGTTAATAATTTGCATTTAAATGGCACTAAAACAAAATGTATGAAATTCGTGACTCCGAATGTCAAACAATTAAATACTAATGTAATTTTAAATGGGGAGAAACGGAGTCTTGTAGATACCACCATTTTTCTTGGAATCACACTAGACGCGAAGCTTCAATGGAGCCCCCATATATCAAAACTAGCAAGCAGACTTAGTTCTGCAGCACATGCTGTAAAAAAGATTAGAAGTCTAACCAGTGTTGAAACAGCTAGACTAGTTTACTTCAGCTACTTCCATAGCATAATGTCGTATGGTGTGCCGGACGGGCGTAACTCTCCGGAGTAAATGTTGTCGAAGATACTCCGCGAGCCGCTCACGTCCTACACCTATAGGTTCCGGTGGATACTTTCACTACCGCCTTTGTGTATGCTGTTGGAGAACTGTGGACTGAGGTTCAGAATTAAAAATGCACGATTTATAAATTAAATTAGCAAGGGAGTGGCCAGCGGTTCGACTGATTAATTAGTTACGAAATATTATAACTTATTTATTATATTTAACACTGTTTTTCAACTATGATTGTTCACTATATATTTTAAAACACAGATTTAATTAAACACACAGTAATATTAAAATTTCTATTGGTTTTTCAAAATTTCTATTCGTATTTTTAAAATATCTGTTGGTAATATCAAATTTCTATTGGCAGTAACAAGTTTCTATTGGTATTTTCTAATATTTCTATTGGTAATTTTGAATATCTATTGGAAGTAACAAATTTCTATTGATAGTATCCAAAATTTCTATTGGTAGCAGCTGGTTTTCTAACACTACTGACTAGCAGCTATTAATCAACTAAATTTAGTTGAATTTAACACTTTTGTAACTGCGAATATCAGTTACCACTTTTTCCGTCTAGCTAACACTTTTCACTATATGTAACGGCGAAATTTCCGTTACCACTTTTTTCAGCTAGCCAACACTTTTTCACTATATGTAACTGCGAATATCAGTTACCACTATTTTTGGCTAGCTGACACTATTTTACTATATGCAACTGAGAATTTTCAGTTGCCACTTTTTCCGACTATGTGTAACTGCGATTTTTCAGTTACGACCTTTTTCGGCTAGCTAAACTTTTTCTATTTCACTTTAACTTTTCACTGTGTTCTGCTACTAGTCACTTCAGCTACTACCGGATACTACTGCTTGTTACTGGTAGTTCTTCATACTACAATGTTACTGTGATTTGCCCCCATAAGGTAGACTTCGGCTATACTCTATAGAGAGCCGCTTGCCAATTTCCGGTTTTGCCTTTTTATTATCAAACATTTTCATTACGTAATTTGCACAAATCGCAATTTTTCTATATAATGCTAATTTTTACATTAACACGCTATACACTATAAAATAGGCATTTTGGTCCTTTATCATTATGTGATAAGGGTTACTTGATATAGTTACATTCAAAAAAGTTATTAATCAAAATGTACCTAATTTACATAACAAAAGTGCACATTAAATCTTTAATTTTACTATATTTCTCAAACGCGTTTATTTACATAAATTATCTATTTACTTATTTCAATCTATATACCATATGCTAACTAAATATCGTATTTACAATTCTTTCAGAACATAAAAATATTCTCATTATTTTCATATAAACTATTGCGCAGTTAATTAACTTCTAGAAAGTTCCACGATATGCTGCGCTGTGATTGGTCGAAATTTTATTTAATGTTTAAAGTCGTTTATATCAACTTATTATTAAAACGATACTTTATACAAATATATTAGGAGTTGTAAACATACTGTAAAACTATATTAAAACACAATTTGTTCGATTTTGTCGCTAATTTCACCTTTTAAAACAATTTAATATTCTTTAATCACTTTTTGCTTAAAGTCTTTAAACCGTCACGAACATCTCTCCCGCCGTGCAGCGTCGCGAAGATCTCATCGTAGTGGCACTGCATCCATTTCGGTGAGCGACGTTGCTTCTACTTCGGCAGCGGCACGAGTTTCTTGGTTGGCCTCTTGATTAGGCCGTTCGCGGTTCGTACCTCCACAGTGCGGATCTGTCCGTCCGCACCGGGGAAACAGCTTCCACCCTGGAGATGGGGCCTCGTCCACGGGCCTCCCGCCGGTTTTGAAGTTCCGGTCTATGTGATTCTGTAATGGTGAGGCATTTTTCCTCACCGGTGGGTTCGGATGACGTGGGTCTTTCGGTCGGCCATGCTGACGGTTCTTTGTACAGAAACGATGGGCCGCTGTACCACTCATGATTTGAGTCGAAGTTGGGTGGTACGTTCCTTGTAGCGGTGTCAGCTATGTTCAATTTGGTAGGTACCCAGCGCCAGTCATCTACTTTAGTTTGGTCACTTATGGTTTCCTCGCTCTTGTGCAGCTCATTGGCCGCGTGGACGCGCTGATACGGGGCTTTAGTGTGTGCCCCGTGTAGCACCCATCCTAATTCTGTGAGCGAGGCGATTGGTTGGTGCGGCGGACCTCTGCGAATTTTAGTGGCTATCAGGAGTCTCCAATTATCCTGTCCTATTAAGATCTTTGGGTTGCCGGAGTCATATATTAATTGCTCCTTCAGGTCTTTTAAGTGTCTACAATTTTCTATATCGGTCGCACGCACAGTCTGTGGCCCCAAGTTTAGCCTGGCGACCGTGCGTGGTCTGAATTGCACCCTTTTCTTGTGGAGACTCTTGAGCGAAACTTTGACTCGTCGGGAGTTCGGCGAATCAAGGGTATTGTTCCCGATTGCGGTGATCTTAAAGGGGTCCAACCGCCCTGTTGCTCCAATTTGTTTGGCTATTTCCTCATCCATTAATGAGACTGTCGACCCGTCATCCAGCAGGGCGTGTGTATTTACAGCTCCCGCCAGTCCAATTACTCGGACTGGTATTATTTTTAAATAGGCGTGACGTTTTGACACGGCGAATGAATTTGCAACTGTTTCCTGAGGTTTTATTTGTGTGACCTCCGTTTTCTCCTTTTTATAATGGTGGAGAAGTCTATTGTGTGTCGCGGTGCATCCTTTTATTCCACACTTCGTGGTTTTACATTGGTGTGTTTGGTTTTTGTATCGCAAACACCGGAAACATAAATTATATATTGTTTTGCGAGTTCCCATCTTTTGTCGGTATCCGCTTCTTTAAATTTTCTGCAGTCGGATCCGTAGTGGCCTTCCTTTTGGCACACTCTGCACTTCGGAGATGGTTAGTGGTAGCCGTGTGTGTCCTATGTACTGGACGATTGCTTTGCGCTCCGTTTATGATTTCGGGAGGCGCAAATGCACTACAGTAGCGAGCTTGTTCGGTGATAAACTCGCTGAAAGAACCGAGGTCTGGCCTAGAGTCGTATTTTTCGGTATAAACTTTATACCACTGTGCCCGTATAGAATTGGGCAATTTGTCTGTGAGGTGTCGTAGCAGCTCTGCGTTGATGAGATAGTGGTCTCGTTTGAGTGCCCGTAGAGTGACGACACTTCCCCTCACTTTGCTTGCGAATGTGCAAATATCCCTAGGCGCTTCTGTACAGCGTGGCAATCCTCGTAACTTTTCGGTTTCAGCTTGTGCAATTGAGTCTGGACGCCCAAATTGTAGCTCCAGTTCTCGCATGATCTCATCTGGCTTAGCATGCCCGATGAGTTCCGAACTAACTGTCTCCAAGGCTCTTCCCTGTAGACTTCTTCGTAGTCTTGCCGTATTTTCGATATCGTTGAAGTAGCCTCGGGTTGTTTCATAAATGGCACGGAACGATAGCCATTCAGTATGTGCTCCGCTAAAGCACGGCAGTGTCATTATAGCTTTCGACGCTGCGAAAGTATGCGACGATGCACTCTCTGGTTTTGGTTTGTCAGCGAGTGCGGCTATAGCGGATGTGAGCTCCGATATAAATGGTCGGAGCCCTCTGTCTTCATTTGTGACAGATGCCTGGTTAGGCTTCGTTGGCAGGGGATTCTTCGTTACGTCTGCCGGATAGGGATCCTGGTAGGTGAGCTCTGATACAGCTGGTAGGAGCTCCCTGTTTTCATCAACCTTCGATTCCTGGCTAATTTTTAGTGGCACAGGATTCTTGGGTACTTCTTCCGGATCGTGGTCCTGGTAGGTGGGCTCTGATACGATTGGTAGGAGCCCCCTTTCTTCATCAACCCTCGAACCATTGTTTGTGAGCTTCTTTTGTGACTCACTGAGGTCGACAACCTCCGGGGGTGGCCTTGTGACGGTTTTGTTTAGTGGGGCCTCCCCTCCGGTGGCGATGCCATGAGTTGGCTTTTGCTTGGCCACGCTATTTTCGAGCCAAGATCGGACGTACTCGCTTTTAGAGTGACCATCTTCATCATAGTCGTCCGAATCATCTTCTTCCTCAGCCATTTGCAAGGAAATTTGTGCGAGTTCCAATTTAATTCTCAGCACTTCTTCACGAGCCTTCAAAACTTTTCTATTGGGCCGAATAGTCCCTTTTGACTTTATACTTTTATTTCGGTGGCCCCTGGGTGGCTCTTCGGTGCGGGAGTCTTCCCGGACTGTTGGCGGTGATGCACATCGAATGTCATCGTTGCCCTCTATATGTTTCTTCTACTTCGGTGTACCGGTTGTAGCGGCCGGCCCGGGCAGGAGTACCCCCCCATCGCGGGGGCAAGGTGGCGCCTCAACACCCTCTGTGGTCGATGGTGAGCGTGGTGGCATCTGGTGGCGGACGGCGTCGGTATTGTCCGACGGGCCTCCTTCCAGACCGACGGTCCACGCCATGGCTCCCCTTCCTTGCGAACGAGTGATCGGCATCTTGATTCTGAAAATTCTACTGACTTTAATACGGTAGTGTCTATGTATCCGGTTCCGAAATACAAACGGATGAGGTATCCGGCTCGAAGGACCAACGAATGTGCCGGACCGGCGTAACTCTCCGGAGTAAATGTTGTCGAAGATACTCCGCGAGCCGCTCACGTCCTACACCTATAGGTTCCGGTGGATACTTTCACTACCGCCTTTGTGTATGCTGTTGGAGAACTGTGGACTGAGGTTCAGAATTAAAAATGCACGATTTATAAATTAAATTAGCAAGGGAGTGGCAAGCGGTTCGACTGATTAATTAGTTACGAAATATTATAATTTATTTATTTTATTTAACACTGTTTTTCAACTATGATTGTTCACTATATATTTTAAAACACAGATTTAATTAAACACACAGTAATATTAAAATTTCTATTGGTTTTTTAAAATTTCTATTCGTATTTTTAAAATATCTGTTGGTAATATCAAATTTCTATTGGCAGTAACAAGTTTCTATTGGTATTTTCTACTATTTCTATTGGTAATTTTGAATATCTATTGGAAGTAACAAATTTCTATTGGTAGTATCCAAAATTTCTATTGGTAGCAGCTGGTTTTCTAACACTACTGACTAGCAGCTATTAATCAACTAAATTTAGTTGAATTTAACACTTTTGTAACTGCGAATATCAGTTACCACTTTTTCCGTCTAGCTAACACTTTTCACTATATGTAACGGCGAAATTTCCGTTACCACTTTTTTCAGCTAGCCAACACTTTTTCACTATATGTAACTGCGAATATCAGTTACCACTATTTTTGGCTAGCTGACACTATTTTACTATATGCAACTGAGAATTTTCAGTTGCCACTTTTTCCGACTATGTGTAACTGCGATTTTTCAGTTACGACCTTTTTCGGCTAGCTAAACTTTTTCTATTTCACTTTAACTTTTCACTGTGTTCTGCTACTAGTCACTTCAGCTACTACCGGATACTACTGCTTGTTACTGGTAGTTCTTCATACTACAATGTTACTGTGATTTGCCCCCATAAGGTAGACTTTGGCTATACTCTATAGAGAGCCGCTTGCCAATTTCCGGTTTTGCCTTTTTATTATCAAACATTTTCATTACGTAATTTGCACAAATCGCAATTTTTCTATATAATGCTAATTTTTACATTAACACGCTATACACTATAAAATAGGCATTTTGGTCCTTTATCATTATGTGATAAGGGTTACTTGATATAGTTACATTCAAAAAAGTTATTAATCAAAATGTACCTAATTTACATAACAAAAGTGCACATTAAATCTTTAATTTTACTATATTTCTCAAATGCGTTTATTTACATAAATTATCTATTTACTTATTTCAATCTATATACCATATGCTAACTAAATATCGTATTTACAATTCTTTCAGAACATAAAAATATTCTCATTATTTTCATATAAACTATTGCGCAGTTAATTAACTTCTAGAAAGTTCCACGATATGCTGCGCTGTGATTGGTCGAAATTTTATTTAATGTTTAAAGTCGTTTATATCAACTTATTATTAAAACGATACTTTATACAAATATATTACGAGTTGTAAACATACTGTAAAACTATATTAAAACACAATTTGTTCGATTTTGTCGCTAATTTCACCTTTTAAAACAATTTAATATTCTTTAATCACTTTTTGCTTAAAGTCTTTAAACCGTCGCGAACATATGGTATTTTGCTATCGGGACACGCAGCTGATATTGAAATTATATTTGTTTTGCAGAAGGGGGCCATAAGAGCAATTTATGATTTAAAGCCTAAAGAGTCGCTGCGACAAAAATTTAAGGAAATTAATATATTAACTTTGGCCTCTCAATACATTTATGAAAATGTAATGTACGTACACAAAAATACAAGTAGTTTTTCAAAAATAAGTGATATTCATTCTGTAAATACTAGGAACAGACACAAGCTAGTAGTACCAGTTACTCGACTCCATCGAGTCAGTAATTCATTCTTGGGGCGATGTATACGCTTTTAAAACAAAATTCCAGAAAATATACAAAGTTTGACCTGTTCAAAGTTCAAAAACTTTATTAAACTAAGTTTGTATAAAAAGGGTTATTATAATATTAAGGAATTTATGGATGATAATAACCCCTGGAAATGAGGTGATCGCTACCAAGCTATTTCTAATTTGTTGTGTTGTTAATTTGTGTAACATCATGATTGTAAGCTGTTATTTAAAAAAAAGTTCCGGTGGGTTTCTTGCTGGTTCTTCCCAGGACAGAGGTTTTTTCCGAACCAGTGGTAATCAAACGAAAGAGTGACTTTCAATAAGTATTATTTATAATCTATATTGAATAAAAAAGTTTCTGTTTCTGTTTCTGTTTCTATTTCTACTTCACGCTGCTTTTCTGTGAGGTCGTGGTACTACCCCGGTTCGAGCCGGCCCATTCGTGCGACAGCAAAAGCTGCCGCGTGGCTCTACCACTGTGAATAAATTCGTGCTACAACTATACTTCTAATATAGATGCAGCATGGCTCTACCAGCTAAAATTATTTTTGTCCAATTCATATCTTGATAGGTAATAGCCCAACTAACAAGTCGTAGTAAACTATCGAATGATTTTATAGTCATTCAGAAATATCCGAAAAACTTTTTACTGTATTTTCGCAGCCTTTGATGTTTTATGTAGAAAATATTTTCATAAGTCTCAAGGCCGTAAATTAGTGAATCCAATGTTCATGACATCTTTTGATATGTCTATCACGCCGCCGCCGTAGTATCAGGTAAATTAAAAAAATTCTCTTGTTCATTTTTAGACGTGCGTTTCATCGGGGAACTGCATCGAACTGACAAAAATTGTACGAAATTTTATTCGTAGTGCGTGCTAGATGTAATTCCTATCACGGAATAAAATACGCCAGAATAAAAGTCGCGCAGTGAAATATCGCAGTGTGGACACGGCCTTAAGAGTGATTATCGCGACCTTTTAAGTCGAACCAAAGAGGATCGAACTATGAAATTAAGTAAGTTAAAGAACGTCGTTTAAAATGTCAAAAATTTTGTTTGTCATTAGATGACAATACAAAAAAATTAAATAGAAAACCCAAGAAATCGCCTAAAAGAAAATTGATTATGCATTATAGTAACTGAATTATTAGTAATTACTGTGGTTACCTAAAATCCATACGTTTCTAATTGAAAATCTAATAACCATAATTTCCCTTTTTAAATAAATAAAAAGAGGCGGACTTAAGAGACTGGCAGTGGTCAATTCATCAAGTTACGAATTCTGGCAACGGAGGCGACTACTGTTGCTGCGTACGTGTGATTATTCGTAGTAGATCCACGCTGCAGTTATACTATGGTTGCAGCACGAATGGGTTGGCTTGACAGGGGAAAGACCATGCTCTCGTGAGTGTAGAGATCTGGAGACACTTTTTACGTGGACATTCCCTATTAGTCCTCAAGATTGACAACGCATCTGCATTTTGTTTATTAATTGAGGATAAATGTAGATGTCTCTGGGTGTTAGCATCTACTTACCATCAGGTGGACTGTGAGCTCGTTTATCACCATTATTCTATTAAAAAAAACTATTGACTCTCGGCGTAAACAGTACGCAGCAACAGCAGTAATTGACGTGCTTGTGATTCCGGCTAGCCTCGGTTCGCTAAATGGATTAGCCGGCACAGGCCTCTACGGACCCTCCCTGTGCTCTAGTGATATTGTCATTATAGAAGAGGGGGAAAACGAGCATGCAGTTCATCGGATGGTAAATCTGTGATATTGTCTATGGTAATTTTGTGACTTTCATTAATGACCTCATTGATAAAATTCAGTCCCCTTGCCCGTTATATGCTGACGACCTAAAAATATTCAATAGAATTGGTGAAACTGACGACACTCGCATCATACAGGAAGACTTAAACAGCCTGTCTAATTGGTGCAAAGAAAATAATATGTTCCTTAATGTCAAAAAATGCTTTGTCATCACCTACACACTTAAAAAAAACAAGGTATCAAACAATTATATCTTAGAACAACAAACTCTGTCTCGCGTGTCGTCTATCAGGGATCTCGGGGTCTTCTTTGAAGAACAGCTTAGTTTCCGCCAACATTATGATCTCATAGCCAAAAAAATCTAACCAGGTACTAGGTTTCGTTACTAGACAGAGCAGGCACTTCAGGAACCCTCAAAGTTTAATTTTGTTATATAACAGTCTGGTTCGAAGTAATTTAGAATATAGTTCAATAATATGGAACCCATACTACGCAGTGCACTCTGAGCGCATTGAATCGATCCAATCCAAGTTTTTGCGTTTATTGAGCTTACGTACCGGCAACAATAGAAGACTCCGGTCATATGCTGAGAGGCTTGAAGAGTTTGACATGACACCACTTCACCTCCGTCGCGACGAATTGGACCTAGTTAAGCTACACAAAATAATACACTCTGAACTGGACAGTCCCGAGATTTTGGAACTGTTAAATTTTAACATAAAACACAACCCACGTAGACCTATGAAAAAATATTTGACATACCCCTATCGCGAAATAATATCTCCCGGAATCAACCCCTATCAAGGTTATGTCGACTTTATGAGAATTATAGCCTTCGCTTTACCAACCTTGACATCTTCAAATCTAGTCTGGTTCACTTTAGAAATGTTTTGAAAGGCATTCTCAAGGACATCCCCTTTGATTGATATTCACTAAAATTATAGTTCTTAATTTGTTGGATTTATGAGCTTGTTAGTTTGAGTAATTATATTTAAAATGTTTGTGTCTCAATATTGGCATGCCGTGATAACACGTATAAGGATTATGTCTTGTATTACACTATTATTATTGTAAGTTACAGCTGTAAGTCATGATGTAATCTGTTGTGTTGTCCAATAAATAAATAAATAAAAATCTAGTGTTGACCGGAGCCCACAAAAATTGCTACACCGGGGGAATTGCAGGTGTGTTGCCGGCCTTTTAGATAGGAGTGAGCTCGTTTCTTGAAATTCCTAAGTCGTGTTGGTCCGGAAAAACTGCCGGTGGTAAACAATTCCATAAAAAGTTCGTGCGATGAAGAAAACTCTTTCAAAAGCTCACTGTAGTGGACTGTCAGGCAACCAGATAAAGTGGATGGTAACGTGAGTTTTGTTGCAATTTGTTCTACAGACAGTAGATACATTCACCATGTACTTTAAATATATTTTAAACTAGCTTTTTACCCGCGGCTTCGCTCGCGTAGCAAATTTAGCGAAATTCGATCACTTAGAGTCACCTCGGTGTCTGTGTCTCTATGTCTGTCAAAGATTTTTTTTTTGAATTCTAAAAGACTATTAGACGTAGATTAGGTATTTGGCATAGATAGGTATAATATGTTACAGGAACACGTGAATATATATGTCTAGAAACACCTACATTTTTTTTAAATCGGGCGTGTCTTCCGATGTATCGATAAGAAAGGTAAATTTTAGGCTATAGTAGAACATACCTTGCGCTTTCGCTTAAGGCATGCGATTGTCTCGTAAACAAAATTTATTATTATCTATTATTTACATTTTACTCTTTACATTCATTCATAATTAAAGTTAATTTAGTTTTAACAAAATAATGATGAGTTTCACGGTCTTCTATCAATTTACGGCATAATGTTTATTTGAGATATTTTATTCATATATATCATTGGTCCTATTTAATATTGATTGGCACCATAAAATAGATGTAGATATTTTTTTTACGTTCGAGTAGACTTCAAAATTTAGTATACAGTATACTACACATGAAATAAAAGTAATGTTACGGATTTTCAAACGATTTCTATTCATTGATTTGGTTAAGCTATATCATGAGATGGTCAACAAACAGTAATAAATATCACGAAATGACTACACCATTTCACGAAATGATAGACTACTTTATATGATCTATTCTACGATCTGGTCACGACATATATAAAAATCTCTTTAATAAAACTATAATGATAATAAAAATCTTGCAATTGCAGACAGACCAGTTTTAATCAGTTTACATATAGATTAGTAATTGAAATAAAACCTTATCAATTTTCATATTTTTGATTGATCTTCTATTGAAATTATTACACTTTTAAAATAAAATAACAAAAATACTAAAGAAACTAAACGTTAGAGTTTTAAATAATTTTAAAAATCTTATTATTTAAACATATTATAAATGTAAGTTACTTATATTATTTAATTTATTAGTAACTGAAGGCAAAATATACTTCTATTTCTATTTGATGATAGATGGCGCTGTTTTCATAACTAAATCGGTGTAATTTCAAATTATTTTACCAAGTTTATAACTATATTTTATACTTTATTTATATATATGGTATTTATTTGAAAAACACCCGTCATCCCATCTATAACTAAGATATAATAGAAAATCAAAATCCAAAGGAAGGAAAATACTTAACTTTCTTTTTTTGAAGTTCCGTGATCGGATAAAAAGTAGCCTATAAGTTGCCTCAGGTTACTGACTACATATATACAAAATTTCACGTAAATCGGTCTAGTAGTTTTTGCGTGAATCCGGAATACACAGACAGACAGACAGACAGACAAAAATTCTAAAAACCACTGATTTGAGTTCAGAATCCTTTATTTAGTCCTATGGACTTGTTTTTTCAAGAATATATTAGAATTACAGACACGACTTTTCTACAGATTTATTATATGTATAGATTCTATATTTCATTTTTGTTCACTGCTCGTAGCCGACACATTTAACAAGATTTTATCAAATTTCTAAAAAAGCCATAGAGTCATTAGCTTGCCGTACTGCTCAAGCGCGTTTTGTATGAATTTCACATATTCTTGAGATATTTTATTCCTTGATTGTGGAGAGGTGGTGTAAGAGTATCTACTAACCCACATTGCTCGTACTCGTAGATGCCGCAAGAGGCAACCAAGGGAAACAAGACAGGAGATGAGAAGCAGCGTCTTCCCGATAACAACTAAAAATTCAAAAAAAACTGCAGTTTTCAATCTGCCTGTGTCAACTATGGCAAGTAACCCCTTGTTATTCAAACCATAAAGAGACCTATATTCAATTCCGGTTTTTAAGAGGATGTATTGAATTTATTCCTTAAATATACAGATTTCCCAGGAAGTTTTCCTTCAACGCCCAGCACGTTCTAAATCAGCATTTAAATATGCAATTAACATGTTCATTCACTCCGGTCGGGTTTGAACCCTGATCCCTCACGTACTGCGAAATTAATGGCGAGTATTAGAATTACTGTGATGTGTAATTATATATATTAGTTGTTTTAATATGTTATGCAGGTAAAATTATTCATCATCATCATCATTACAGCCCTTCACAAGTCCACTGCTGAACATAGGCCTCCCCCAAAGAATGCCACAAAGCACGGTCCTGAGCCACCTGCATCCATCGACTTCCTGCATGTCTTACCAGGTCGTCACTCCATCTCGTGGGGGGACGCCCTACACTTCGCCTACCGGTACGAGGCTGCCACTCGAGAACCTTTCTACCCCATCGGTTGTCGGTTCTTCGAGCTATATGGCCGGCCCACTGCCACTTCAGCTTACTAATTCGTTGGGCTATGTCGGTTATTCTGGTTCTACTGCGGATATCCTCATTCCTAAGTTTATCACGCAGAGAAACTCCGAGCATAGCCCTCTCCATAGCTCGCTGAGCGACCTTGAGCTTCCTCATACGGCCAGCAGTGAAGGACCACGTCTCAGTTCCGTAAGTCATCACTGGCAACACGCACTGGTTGTACAATTTCGTTTTAAGGTTTTGAGGTATGTCTGACGAGAAGATGTGTCGTAACTTCCCCAACGCTGCCCAGCCGAGTTGAATCCGTCGATTGACCTCTCGGTCGAAGTTGGACTTACCTAGTCGGACTATTTGTCCCAGGTAAACATACTCGTCAACAACTTCGAGCTTAGTGCTCCCAACAACTACCGGCATAGGTGTGACATGGACATTAAACATAATCTTTGTTTTGTCCATGTTCATCTTAAGACCTATCCGTTGGGAAACACTATTGAGGTCATTGAGCATAGTGCTTAAGCCCTCCAGCGATTCTGCCATAAGGACTATATCGTCGGCAAATCGAAGGTGAGTGATGTACTCGCCATTGATGTTTATACCGTACCCTTTCCAGTCCAGAAGCTTGAAAACGTCTTCCAATGCAGCGGTGAAGAGTTTCGGGGATATGACGTCACCCTGTCTTACACCTCTCTGCAATTGGATAGGTTTCGTACTCTGGTTCTGTACTCGGATAGCCATCGTAGCCCTACTGTACAAGCACTTCAACACTTCGATATACCGACAGTCAACTTGGCACCGCTGAAGGGACTGCAGCACCGCCCAAATTTCGACGGAATCAAAGGCTTTCTCATAGTCCACATACGCCAGACATAGTGGCAAATTGTACTCTTCGGACTTCTGTACAACTTGCCGAAGGGTATGTATGTGGTCTATGGTGCTGCGCGAGACGATTCGTAATGACTCTCGAAAACAACACGTAGACGCGGCTCAGAAGGGAAATCGGTCTGTAGTTCTTCAAGAGAGCGTTGTCACCTTTCTTGAAGAACAAGACCACCGCACTTCTGCTCCACGCCTCCGGTGTAATGCCACCATGGAGGACGGAATTAAAGAGCTGTACCGGTCTTCCACCCGCTTTCAGAAGCTCCGCTGTAATTCCATCCTCGCCTGGGGCCTTACCGTTTTTAAGGTTCTGGAGAGCCATTCTAATCTCGCTCAGACTGACGTCCGGGATATCTTCGGAATAGTGTCGGATGAGACTCGCTCTTGGATCGTTACTCACACTTGCGTGTGGCTCCAACGATGATGTGTACAGCTGCCCATAGAACCTCTCAATCTCACTCAAAATCTCAGGTGTCCCGGAAACGATGCTGCCACACTCTGTCTTCAGCTTTGACAGTTGGCTCTTTCTGGCAGACACATCTCTGGCAAGGACTTTGGAGCCTTGGTTCCGCTCGATCGCTTCTTCAATACGAGCTGTATTGAAGTTGCGTAAGTCCCGCCGCATGCATTTGGAGATCTGTCTGTTCAGATGCCTGTATGCTGTCAAGTCTGTTGAAGAATGTAGCTTCATCTCCCGTCTAACAGCCATGAGATTAAGAGTGTGATCGGAGAGTTTTTGTGTTCTTCTGCGGCGGGTCTTGCAGAACTTAGCTCCGACCGCATGGACAGTTTCCACGAGCTTGTCATTCATATCGTCCACTTCTTTGCAGTCTTCTAGGCACTGAAAACGGTTTTGTAACTCGAGCTGAAAGGTTTCGGGACTTTGGATTAGAGCACGAGGGGGACGGAGCGTTGACTTCATTAGACGAGACCTCTCCAACTTAACGTTTAGGTTCAGTGTGCCTCTAACCATTCGGTGATCGCTACCAGTTTTCACCCTTGCGATCACGGAGACATCACTGAACAGTTGTCGTCTGGTCGTCATAATGAAGTCAATCTCATTTTTTGTCGAACCGTCGGGGCTCGACCAGGTCCACTTCCTGTGGGGCCGCTTCTGGAAGAAAGAGTTCATCATAAAGAGTCCCTCTTTTTCCATGAAGTCGGCCAGCTGCTGGCCCCTTGGGTTCCGTTGCCCTATTCCAAATTTCCCTACTTTCAGCTCACCGTTCTCTCTTGTGCCTAGTTTTGCATTGAAGTCTCCCATTAACACCGTATATTGGGTTTTGGAGGAATGCATGGCTCTAGAGATATCCTCATACATTTCCTCCACCTCCTGATCGGGGTGTGCCGAGGTTGGTGCGTAAACCTGTATGACCTTCAGCGAATACCGTTTGGTGATTCTGAGTATAAGGTACGCAACCCTCGTCGACACACTCCCGATCTTTACAACGTTGTTAACGAGAGACTTGTGGACGATAAATCCGACACCTCCTTGGGACAGATGGTCGCCCTCCCGGTGATAGAGCAAGTTGCCGGATTCGAGGATTACCGTGTCCTCCCCCTCTCTTCGGACTTCGGATAATCCTATAATATGCCAGCGCAACTTGTCTATCTCTTCTTCCAGCTCCACGATCTTCTCGTCAGTCCTCAGGGTGCGTGCGTTGTACGTTGCCAGGTCGAGTCGTCTAAGGTGGCAACCGAACCTCCACCGGAGATTCTTAGCACCCCCTGCCCCGCCGTTACCATGGTCGCCACCGTAGCCAGGAATAGCGGGGCCGCCGGGGACTGGGGGCCGTCTGTTTGTTGCTTTAGTCATTGGGGGGTATTTGCCATAGTTGCCACGCTTGGCGAGCGGGTTGGCAACCGCAGTTTTTTTATTATAATTTTGGCTATTATCAGGAAGATGCTGCTGCCCATCTTCTGCCTGTTTCCCTTTGTCGCCTTTTACGACACCCACGGGAGGATATGGGGTAGTGGATATTCTTGACCGCCACTACACGGCATACGGTAAAATTATTAAAAAGTATTAATTTATCTCCTCCACAAATTAAAGTTAAAAAAGTTAAATGTAGACGGGTCTTATTAAAATTACAGGCGAACTGATATGACTTACGGAACTTCAAGAAAAGAGGCTACTGCTTTTTAAAAGCCTGGGAACGAACCTGGCTTTGGATATTTTTATTGGTGTTGCAATTGTTCATAGGCTGCGGTAGTCATCATGCTCGTTCACCACCTCTTCTATAAAAAGGCTGTCAAGTACATATTTAGATTAAATCTAGCATCTGTCTTTATATGGATTGCAACAGACATTTTTACCAGTACGTGAAATGTGAGCTCGTTTGATAATAATATTTTTTTTTTCAGATTCATTGGTGAGGGAGCGGGTTTACCCTGCAGATTAAGGTAAGATACTTAGAAAAGACCAATTCAACTCACATTAACTAACGCACTCACAAAACTAAGCATAAGTACCTACGTAAATATATTATACCGTTTATTTTAACGGTGGTAGAGCCACGCGGCAGCTTTTGCTGTTGCACGTATGGGCCGGTTCGCACCGGGTTGGTACCACGACCTCACAGAATACCGGCGTGAAGTATCATCTCGAGACGGCCAAGAGACGCAGATGTCCTCTCCGGCTGATACTTCGTATCTCTCCTACCCGGGGTACAAATTGGAACACTTCTTTGTGTCTCGAGCTGGAGTTTGCGTATACGTTAGAGAGGACCTCTGGTCTTGACGCCTCGACACGCTTGAAGGTTCGAACTTGTCCATCCCTTGGCTACGCGTTGACAGCGACGACCATCGTGGATCTACGGGTGCCTCTGTAGGTCCCATAGCGGTAATGCCGAAACAGACCGACTCATCGACCATGTCTAAATAGCTACAGATTCCTTGCTACAACAGGTCCCATCCGCAGAGATCGAGATCCTTGGCGATTTGAACGCTCACCACGCCGAATGGCTCAGCTCACGTTTATCGATTATGCGGGGAGATCTGTTCACGATTTTGCCTTGGCATATGGTCTGACACAACTGGTTACTACGCCTACGCGGATTCCAGATATGGACGATCATGCACCTTCCCTGTTGAAACTTCTGCTGAGCTCTCATCCGGGCAGATATGAGGTCTCCGTCGACGCCCCTCTTGGCTCCTTGGACCATTGTCTTCCGGAGTGTGGTGCCACTCACTTTCTGCAGGCTTCCGCCGTGTTTGGCACTATAGGCCGGCCGATTGGGAGAGGATGCGGTATTTCTTTGCATCCTACTCTTGGGGCGGGTTAGCTTCTCGCTGGTCGATCCTAACTTTGTTGCTAAATCTGTTGCTGATGTGGTACTTTGTAAAGTACTCCTCTCCCTGGACATCCACAAGTCGAGTGGGCCTGACGGAATCCCGCCAATTGTGCTGAGGACGTGTGCTTCGGAGGTGATACCGATTCTAACACGTATTTTCCGGTACTCCTACTCCCTAGGCGTAGTCCCGAAATAATGGAAGACGGCTTTTGTCCACCCGATCCCTAAAGAAGGTGACCGTTCAGACCCGTCTAACTACAGGCCTATCGCCGTCACCTCCTTGGTCTCCAAAATAATGGAATCCATTATAAACTGCCAGCTCATGCGGTAACTTAAGGGTCACCAGCTGATTAGTGACCGCTTATACGGTTTTCGTTAGGATCGATCAGCTGGTGATCTTCTGGTCTACCTGACTCATAGATGGGCACAGGCAGTAGAGCCCATGGGGGAGGCATTGGCCGTTAGTTTCGACATTGCAAAGGCCTTCGATCAGGTTTGGCATAAAGCGCTTCTTTCGAAGCTCCCTTCTTATGGGCTTCCCGAGAAATTGTGCAATTGGATCACCAGCTTTCTTACAGATTGGATCACCAGCTTTCTTACAGATCGGATCACCAGGTTTCTTACAGATCGGATCATCAAGATTTTTCCATCACTACCCCTTCTGACGTAATGTAGACGGCCTTGGCGGCTATGAGGAAGCGAGATGGACTAATATCTATCTCCCTCGCACTTTTTCTTATCTCAACCATGTAAGAAATATTATTTTATTTTAAATGACGCTTCATTTTAATAGAATCTAGTGATTCATTTATTTGTTCATCAATAATATAATACGTTTATCAATAATAATATACTACGAAAGGAAGCTCGTTCGACGACACTCACGCATATTTTATTTATAGTTCGTTGACTTTCGCCTTTTACTTTTAATTAAGATTTTATTGGCTTTATTAAAAATAAATCTTCTCATCATTACATTTTTTGGCTCAGCCAAATAATTTTAGGGTTTTTGTTTTTATATTGAGGAAAATTTTTAACATAATTTGTAAGTTGACATACCTCTGTAGAGTTGAATGAAACTGGAATTTACCATGATATTTTCATATACCGTTTATCAAAAGATAACGGTCACAAAGGGAGTCCCTATTAGAAAGAACTACGGGGAGACCGCAGACATCTTTTCAGATAATCTTTTGTTAGAATTTAATAAAGGCGACTGACTATAACACTAGCTTAGCCGTTTCAGACATTGAAATAGTGGACTCTGTACGTTGTGTAAGTCTTTTAGTTAACCTAGAAAAAAAAATATTATTAAATTTTTTGCCCGGTGTTATCTAAAGAACTCTTCACGTGCTAGAGTCACGCTGCAGCTATATTAAGATTGTAGCACATATGGGTCGGCTCAGCTGGAGGAGTACGAAACTGTCACAGAATACCAGCGTAAAATAGCAGCTCACTGCAACTGTGTTTCGAATAGTGAGTGTAGAGAACCAGAGCCTAAAAAACGAGCACACAGTCTATCAGGTGGTAAGTCGATGCTATGGCCCATAGAAATCTACATCTACCCACGATTAAGAATGAAAATGTAGATTGCTGTCACCCCAAAAATGGAATACTTCGCATATTATCTGTATATATATATATAAATAAAATGAAAACATCATCAATGTAGTCGAAGTCCTTGGATTAAATAATAATAATAATATAAACCAAAAGTGATATGTGTTGTAATTATTTAAGTATGTGATATCATTAAAAAAAATGGTTTGTACAAACCATATAATGTGGCTACGCATTTACGTCATTACAAATTTTTAATTTTACTGGAAGATGGTGGATAATATATATAAATAGAAATAAGACATATGTCTTATTTCTGAATATAATTATTTGAATTTTATAAAAAAACTATCAGAGGGTTTGTCAGACGACTGGGCGATTCGTGTAGCATGAGTATCGATTCATTTTTTTTTCAAGTTATTTAATAGATATAAAAGTAATTCGAACACATTATTAAGGATCACTCAAAAAGTACTGGTCAGATCTTGATTAAATTTATATGGGACTACATAAAAAGCATCAACTTTCAAATATAAAAAGAAAAATTGAAATCAGTTAACGTAGAAAAAGTTCTGCGGTAACACACATAAAAAATATAGTTGAATTTAGAACCTTCTTTTTTTAAGTCGGTTAAAAACGGTCCATATTATCGTTTAGCAACTTAGGGTGATTTGAAATGAAAGAAAAAACTAAACTAGTCCTTAGTTGAAAAGGTATTTTATTATAAAAAAAGAATGTTCATGCAATTAATTCATTTACTGCAAAATGGCTTGTAAAAGAAAACGAAGAGTTCTAAATATAGAAACCAGGCATTAGTCGAAAAAGTAACACTTAAATTTAAAATTTTCAACCAGTAGCATATAATTATGCATTCCACTTACCTCATTATAGTTTCTTAAGTTGTAAGGGCTCTTTTAAACTCAATGGCGTGATATTAAGGCGAGTTTAGCAAGCGAGGTACTTGCAACTGCATTTTAAAGGGTAAAGTTTAATTCGTAAAAGGTCTATGAAACATACCTAGTTTTTTTAAGTAAAAAAAAAAAGAATTTGAAAAAAGGATATTATTTTCTTTCTATCTTTGGTTAATAGTCTCAAACGACTAGGACTTTTGCCAGTAACAAGAAATTGTAAGCTACGGTTTTATAACAAAATTCTTCACAACATGTTTGTGCATCACATTGCACAGTTTTTGGGAAATATTTATAAGTGGTAACTATATATTATGGTTGTAGCACGAATGGGTCGAATCGACTGGGGAAGGCATGCACTCACAGAATACCAGCGTAAAATAGTAGTTTAATGCTGCTGTTTCGTATGGTGAGTATAGAGAACCGGATACCCTTTTTTTATAGTATAAGGTGACAAACGATCACACAGTCCACCTGATGGTAAGTGGTTGCTGTGGCGCATAGACATCTACATCTATCCTCGATTGCGAATCAAAATGCAGATGCATTGTCACCCGTAAGGACTAAGATGGAATGCCTCGTTTCCAGTAAAAAAGGTCTTCGGTTTTCTACACTCACCATACGAAACACAGAAGCGTTAAGCTGCTATTTGACGCTGGTATTATGTGCGAGCGTGGACCTTCCTCGGTCGAGCCGACCTATACGTGTTACAACTATACTACAAATATAGCCGCAGCATGGCTCTACCACGTGTAAAAACGATTTTACTGAAAACAAGGCATTTCATCTTAGTACGCAAGGGTGGCAACGCTTCTGCGTTTTGATTCTTAATCGCAGGTAGATGTAGATGTGTACGGGCCGCGGCATTCACTTGCCATCTGTTGGACTGTGTGGTCATTCGTCAACCTTTTTCTAAAATATAATGAAATAACTCAGCATATTGTCGATGGCGATAGTATTTTAAAGGCGCTAAAATGCACACTATAAAGTTGCACGATCGGAACAATGATTTTATCATTTCCAATAAAATAGTGTAAAATCTCTAGTGCAGAAATATATTACATGAAATCACACCAAGTTTACGTGTCGAAATCCACTTTAAACCATTACATACTAAACATATATCTACAGTAATAATATTTAATAAAGAATAAATAAAGCTGTAACACTAACTAAAGACGATAATATTGTCATCCAGGTATTTGTCCTCCAGATTGAAATTGGGTCAATGTTCAGTTTCAACGGAGACTAACCTTCTGCACAAAGCAGGTGCACCATTGTGGGCAAACAGAATATACATTATCTGTCTCCTCATTCTCATAGTCCAAAAGCGCGGCAATCCAACACGACTGTAAAGAGTCACAGACATAACGGCTTTAGATGCCGATACTTTCTATTCCGAGACCTGGTGTTAAAACATCGCCAACTTCCTGAATCCGGGCTATTACTGAGAATTTCTTGACAAATGAATGCAATTACTTTTTGCCATGACCCGGGATTTGAACCCGGGGTCTCTTGGTTAGCAGTCGCACTTACGACTACTAGACCAACAAAGCAATCGACCATTTTATACGTACACGTGATTATAAACGGATGCTGTGTCCCATACACACTAACATAATATATCGAGAACAGAGAATAAAAATGTCGATGCATTTTCAATCCGTTAGGACTAAGATGAAATGCCTCTTTTCCAGTAAAAAGGGTCTCCGGTTCTCTACACTTACCATACGAAACACAGCAATTTTACGAGTAAGCTGCTATTCTGTGAGAGAGTAGTCCTTTCCCAGTGGAGTCAACTCATTCGTATATAACCTATTGCATGCACTTATCTTGAACATTATACTTATCCATTCATTCTGTATTTGGTGAACTTTTTCTCCATCAACATCCCGTAACAGTTCACTGCTGGACGTGTCTCTCCCAATGTAAAGGGATTAGCAATAACCGTAATGCTTGACATACGAATTAGCAATCAAACAATTTGGCGAATATAACTATTTTTACGGATTCTATCGCATTTTTTTCATCATCATCATCATCATCATTACAACACTTCACAAGCCCACTACTGAACACAGGCCTCACCCAAGGAATGCCATAAAGCACGGTCTTGAGCCACTTGCATCCATCAACTTCCCGCATATCTTACCAAGTCGTCACTCCATCTAGCAGGGGGCAGTCGACAATTCATCTAGCGACACGAAGCTGCCACTCGAGAACCTTTCTTCCTCCTTGGTTATCGGATAATCTTTATCTTAAATTATACTTATTTTTAATTCCTGACGTTTCGGGTGCCAGTCCCAGTACCCATGGTCCCGGGGAAATTGATGTGTTTTACGTCCCGATGTTTAAGTTAACCCGGAGTACCTTCAGATTTTAAATTTATAATTTTAGTGCGATCTTTACGGAATGAGCTTACTGTATCTAGACGTCTTGCAATGATGTGCTTGGGTTTAGTTTTAATTTTATTAATTATATGTTTCTAATCCGGTGATAATACACACCCTCCTCTATTGAAATTACGATGTTGTTTATTTTGTTAATTTTAATAGCCTTACGCATTATCCGTGGTTAGAATCGATTTGTGATCTATTAAATCGATGATAATGTTGTAATGGCAGGAGCTATCTGGGATACTGATTGCAGACTTCCTTGAGCGTTGGTGATCATATTCTAGACGGCCGCTGTTATTCATATGATTTGATATACCAAAAATCCACGTAAACATTTCAGTCCCCTCGTGACCATGGGTGCTGCAAAGCACACGAAACACTGAGAATTAAAAATAAACAAAATTAAAAGAAATGTAATCCGTAAAAATAGTTTTATTCAAAGTGTAGTGTTTAATTATAAATGTTAGTATAACTAAACCGTGTAGCGGCGGTGTGAGAATATCCACTACCCCATATCGTCCCGTGGATGCTGTAAGAAGTGACAGAGAGATAGTGAAAAAGGAATTGACAGCAGCATTTGTTTGATAGCAACTAAAATTATTAAAAACTGCGGTTACAATTGCTCCCGCCATGCGTGGCAATTATCCCTCTATAATACAATCTATGGAGAAGGCATATGTTCAGCAGTGATTTTTTTATACGCTGTAACGGTAATGCTAGTTAACCTATTTGATTTCGATTGAATTTTTGAGTAATACATAAAACAGTAACATATCCGGCATACATTAATCAATTACACCTACATGCAATATTGAAACGTGTTTTAGACAATCCGAGAGAGATTAATACGCAAATTGAACAAGTGGGTATAGTGCCAATGTTTACCTGAATTATTGGTTAATATATTTGTTTGTTGGATTAAACTTATTTATTTTAAATATGCAGCCTATGTGCAGTTATTAATCACGTCTCCTGGTAAATTACTTCTGCAATCTTATGAAGCAAGGACGTATTTTTTTTCTGCCCTTATCCCAAGTTATTTGAGGATGCCATGGCATGTTTTAATAGAATCAAGTGTTACTTCGCGGAAGTCCATCTTTATATATAAAAATTACGTGTCACATTGTTTGTCCCCGATGAACTGCTAAACTACTGAACCGATTTCAATGAAATTTTGCACACTGTGTGCAGTTTGGTCCAACTTGAGAGATAGGATAGTTTTTATCCTGATAAGTGACACTGAATATTTTTTATTACGAATTTAAGGATTTTTTATATGAAGGGTCGTCGAAAAGGACAGAATAACGTCTGCCTGGTCAGCTAGTTATATTATAATATATCACTTAGCGGTCAGCCACCGCAGTCTACATCACCTAAACATGCCTCGTGTAGAGGTAAAACACGTGTCGTATTGTCGTCAGTGGTGTGTCTTTCCTAGTGTAGTGGTGTTGGGAGTAGTGGTGCTGGGATTAGTGGTGACGGGGACAGTGTACGCAATTGAGGGAGGGCGGGAGGTGCTCTTCAAACTAGGTAAGACACATCATTTTATTTCATCGAGCGGATGTACGCGAAGTAATTTTTTACCAACTTTAATAGCATGTTTTTCTCTTTCATTCTCCTCTATTAACCGTCATCTTCTCACCCAGTTTTTAGCAAAGAAGTATGTAAGAAGAGTATGTAGTAAAGCCATAGGTAGTAATGAGTAATAAATATACCTATTTAACTCTTAATATTATTATACTCCTGAAATACGTAGACCATGAAGTACAAATTTACATAAAAATATGTGAAGACCTTATATAATTTTACCCGTATCCATTCAATAAATATTTTTGATCTGTTTTGTATTGAAAGATTAAGGAAAAAGTCGTAAAACGTTCGTCATGTTCGTTAGCCTGTATTGAAAGAGCATTGCGGATTCTTTCCTGCTCAAAAAGCCTTCATTAACTTGTGCACATTAATTGGATACTTAGGTTACTTACATTTTTATAAGTGGTTTTTTTTTTTGCGGATCCAATCACCAGTATTTTAAATCATTGAATTAAATTACAATTGAAATTCGTTGTTTTTATTCGAGTCGATTCATTGAGTCAGATTATTGAAACATGTTTGTTTGCGTATGAATCCACTTGAATAGGTCACTTCAGTCTTTCACTTACATATGAATTTCCGCCGTATAAGTACAAGCTGTGAGGCATTCTATACGTAGTGAGCCATGCTGCAGCTTTATTATGTTTGTAGCACGAATTGGGCTGCTCGACCGTGGAAGGACCACGCTCTCACAGAACACCAGCGTAAAATAATATCTCCTTTACCAAGGTTTGCCTGAAGAGATCGCTGTTAGCGATAAGGCTATCTAATTGTACATAAATTATAAGTTTAAGTTTAGTATCTGTTTTTGTAGTATATACATATAAAATAAATAAACTGAATAATAGAATAGAGAGGATATCTGTTGGTTTTCAATTAATGGACTTTTAAGAATTACAACTTTTTTATTGGAAATGGAATTAAAAACTTTCCTAGTTCAAGGGGAAAAAGTTTCCATTTATTGTTTATTCTTACCGTTCGCCTTGGAATCGCTTCCCTGATTGATAGTGTAACAGATGATAAACCGGTGTGATTTAAAGCGCTCTTGTATTCTACAGAGGTGTAATAAATCTATTTTAGAATAGAATAGAATAGAATAGAATGGAATAATTTTTATTTAATATAAATCACAAATGTAATTCTTATTATATATTAATATTATATATAAAGTCATTTTTTACTTTACCACTGGTTCGAAAAAAAACCTCTGTCCTGGGAAGAACCAGCAAGAAACCCAGCGGGACTTTTTTCACTTATACATTTATTGGTCTTTGTGTTGAACGTGTTCAGGTTAAAAATTTAAAAGTTAAAGGTAAAGTTACAGTCTAATAATGTTTATACGTTCCAGAGCTGGGCACGTCCTCCTCTAATTTTAGAGAGGGTATTAGGGCAAGGAAATTCCTCCGTGCCGCCCCAATGTGTGTTGGCGAACTTAACATGTCTTTGAAATATTTGTTTTCTTATTTTTCAGACATGCAGGTTTCCTCATGATCTTTCCTCGTAAATCCTGAAAATTTACTATACTTTAAATTTGTTTTAGGAAAACGAATTCGAAAATAATTTCTAGCTCGATGGTTGAAAGAAAAGTTTGTAAGAATACGGTCGTATCAAAATGGAAGTCTCGTGTAAATATTCCGTTGAATTCTTGTCGTTTATTCGTAAAAATGTAAAAATCGAGGGAAATGTCAAAGGGACCTGTACCTAAAAAATCAAAGCAAAATAAATACTCATCTTTTCATTCATAATTTTATCCCATCAGCTTGTCGTTTCTTACGTAAATGTTTTTCTAAACAGCTGGCATTTTTTTTGGTTTTTCTTTTTTATGATTATGTACGTTCTGTGACCGGATTTCACTAATGATATCCCTTCGTGGAAAATATTTCGCCTTTTCCATCTAGTAACAACATCGACATATATAACAAGGAAAAATAAATTTAACGAGTGCTGTAGTAGTTACGGGTCTGAGAATTCGCTAAAAGAATCATATTTTGCTAATTTCATTTCAAATTTTGGTACTGGCTTCAGTAATAGTAATTTATAGTTTACTGTAATATGTTTACATGTTTAACCTAAGTTAGTGACACAGAAACTATTCCAACTGATGGTAAGTGGATGATGTGACCCATCTCCGTGGCGTAGTGGCTTAGCAATGAGTTGTAACGCTTGGAGCCGCGGGTTCGAATCCCGCACGGAACAATTATTTGTATGGCCTACAAATAATTGTTCCGGGTCTGGATGTTTGTCCTTGTGCAATATATGTTTGTAAACTGCCTCCACGATACAGGAGAAAATCCTAGCGTGGGAGTAACGTTTAAAAAAAATATGATGAAAAATATGATGAAAGTATCTACGTCTATTATAGCGTTATAATATACATCCTCTGTAACTACTAAAGACTAAGGTGGAATGCTTTGTTACCAGTAATTCTTTCCTAGCGTGACAATTTTCCGGTCTGTCTGACTTATTCGCGCTGCAGTTCTTTGCAAAGTCCGCCAATCTGCGTTCGACTCGATTCCAAGACCTCTTCCATTGTTTCATTATAGTCTCTTGAAAAACAACTGCTAAACAAAGGTATAAAAACATTTTTGAAATTTTATTTATTATAATTAGTGAATCGTTTGGAAAATGCAAAACAGAATAATTTATTCATTCGGCTCGAAGGAACAAAATGTGAACACTGAAATATTATGATTTCTTATATTTACGCGAAATGTGTAGTACATTTAAATAAAACTAATTTTACGGATTTTATCGCGTATATTAACTTATTTTTATATTCCCGACGTTTCGGGTGCTTTCCAGCACCCGTGGTCACGGGGGACTGAGGTGTTTGACGTCCTGCTGTCATAGTTAGCCCGGCTACCTTCAGTTTGTTAATATTAATTTTTGGTTCGATTTACGCAGAATGAGCTTACAGTATCTTGAAGTCTAGCAGTGGTTTACTTGGGTTTGTATTTGATTTTATTAATTATGGGATCCCAAGCAGATGGCAGCACCCATCCATCTTCTCTATTGAAATTAGGATGTTTTTTAATTTCAATAGCGTCGCGAATCATCCTTGGGAGGAATCGGTGTTCTTTTGCGAGGATTTGTGGTCTATCAAATCTAATTTAATGGCGGGGACGATCTAGAACATATTCACAAACTGCAGACTTCCCGATACGTCGGTGCTTCACGTCAGCTATATGTTCTTTAACGCGGGTTTTTATAGATCTTTTTGTTTGTCCTATGTACTAGAGACCACATTCACAATCCAGCTTGTACACTCCTGCATCTTGTAGAGGGATATGACACTTGACGGATGGTAAAAATTGACCAATCTTCTTCAGCGGCTTGAAGTATGTTTTAATGGAAGCTCGCTTCAAGATGTAGCCAACCTTGTCTGTGACTCCTCTGACATAGGGTAGTACAGCAGGCACACGCTCGACTGTGGCTGGCTTCACTTGGTCACTGTGACGTAGGCGCGGGACCCGAAGCTTGTTGTCTTGCAGTACTTGCTTGACGTGCTGAAGCTCGGCGGCCAGATGTTTTCTGTCACAGATCCCTCGTGCTCTCTGAAACAAAGATTTTCCCACGGTAGCTAACTGTGAAGGATGATGGTGCGATTCACCATTTAAATATCGGTTGGTATGGGTATTTTTTCTGTACACAGTATGGCCAATAGTGTTATCAGGATTTTGGATGACTTAAAAATCTAGGAAAGCTAAAGTATTGTTTGACTCTAACTCCATTGTGAATTGTATTTTAGGGTTTATGGAATTAAGGTGGTTTAAAAATGCAGTTACTTTGTCAGATGGTAAAATTGTGAAAGTATCGTCTACGTACCGCATATAAAATCTCGGATTTACAGGAGCAATAAGAAGGGCTTTCTCCTCAAAGTCCTCCATGAATATGTCGGCGACTACGGGAGATACAGGTGAGCCCATTGCCACTCCGTCTACTTGCATGTAGAACTCTTCTTTCCACTATAAATAGCCAGATGTGAGGCAGTGTTTGAGTAATACTGCATATTCTGTGGGCATGTTGTTATCTTCTAGTTTTTTAGTAACAATTGAGATGCAGTCTTCAATAGGTAGGCATAGAATAGTGACTGAACATCAAAATCTACCATAGTTTCATTATCAGCGAGATGTAGGTCTTTTATCTTTTATCTTATTATGTATACCAGTATGGACTAGTAATTGCAAATAAAATTCGCCGATTAGAAGATCTCATGACCAAGCGCGCAAGATATCTAACATCATTGAATTTTCTAAAACGTTGCCGCGACCACCATCTCATTCCTACGTGTGTCAAAATATCCACTAAAAAGGACATTCGAGGAAGCGCTAAGATCTTAAATCAGGCAAGTAAAAAGTTATTACGAACGGTGATTCAGCAAAAACGGTTCGATTTACAAATCATAAATAATACCATAGACAATTTGTTCAGTGAGTTAAAGACAGTTTTAATGACATTTGATTTTAATAATTGCATTGAAACTTTAAACAAACGCGAAACATCGAACTATAATAAATGCAAAGACAAACAAATAGAAAAATACCAAAAATTAACCATCAAATCAAATGCCAAACATCCATGTCAACGTAGAAACGAAACACAACAACCGTTGACCACAGATGCAAACAATAAACAACGCACGGTCTATAACTGGAGGAACCTACAATAAAAGTATTGTCGAAAGGCTTGCATTTTGCTATAACGCCGCAAAAAATGCCGTACGAGGAAATTATCTGTAGTGTTGAGGATTGCCTGTTTAAGAATAATATCGGTAAACAGGATTTAGAGGCTATACGTCAAGACATTTCGTCCTTGTTACGTCGAAGTTCAGCGCCGAAACTAAATCTCCCCAAAGACGAATTTAAAGCGTTGTACAACTTAACGCAACAGACCAGAGCTCACGATTCTCCGCGCGGATAAAGGAAATGCTACGGTAATAATGGACACGTCAGAAAATTACTTCAAAATACAACAACTTTTATCGGACGTAAGTAAATACAAAAAGGTCAAAATAGACCCTACAACTAATACACTTAAAACAACTACTGATTTAATAAAGAAATATTCCGAAAAATTAGATCTCGACGTGAATTCGACAATGCCATCATGTGCCAAACCACCGAGATTGTATGGGTTACCGAAAATACACAAACCAAACCCTCCACTACGTCCTATAGTAAGCCAAATCGATTCACCATCTTATAAGTTGGCTCAACACTTGGCAAAAATACTGTCACCACTAAGAGGACATACCAGAGCACACACAAAGGATTCATACCATTTTGTTAGTGAGATTAAAGACCTACATCTCGCTGACAATGAAACTATGGTCAGTTTTGATGTTCAGTCACTATTCACATGCCTTGTCGTGAAGCGACAATTAAGAACAAAAAGGAATTTAACCTAACAGCAACAAAACAACAAAAATAGATCAAAAACAAATAATATATTTAAAATTTAAAAGATATTTACAATTTTATATAACAAAATGGAGTATGAAGATGAGGATGGATGTCGTGATTTACAAATTATTTAAAAAAAAAGATAATAAAAAAAAGGATTAGTGTTGAAGTTGAGCCCGAAGATCCAAGGTGTACAGTAAGTGCTCTGAGCACGCACAGCGTAGGTGAAGGTGTGGGCGTCTTTAGGCGACGACCTCAGGTGAATGCGGAGGTTTGCAAGATCCGGCGACTTCAGGCAAGACAGGGCTTGCAGGATCCTCAGCGACTTCAGGCAGGACAGAGGCCTGCAGGATCCGGCGACTTCAGGCGGGACAGAGGCTTGCAGGGTCCGGCGACTTCAGGCAGGACAGAGGCTTGCAGGAGCCGGCGACCTCAGGCAGAGCAGAGGCTTGCAGGATTCGGCGACTTCAGGCAGAGCAGAGACTTGTAGGATCCAGCGGCTTCAGGCAGAGCAGAGGCTTGTAGGATCCAGCGGCTTCAGGCGGGACAGAGGCTTACAGGATCCCGGGGCAGTGCGGCCCCGGGATAAAGCCTTTAGGAGATGCTTCGAATTTGAGAACTGAAGCGAGACTGACTTTCTTGACCGATTGTTCGGCTATTATAACTTTTCAGAGAGAACGGAAAAATTATTTAAATTAAACGCAAATTTTTTGTAAATGGCCAAGAGGAAAGAGTATTTATGTGGAATTATCGAAGTAGAAACAACAGACCGGTAGCGAATTTGAATATAATTGTCATGACAACCAGATAAACAACGATGTCAAAACATGTCAAATTTTTGTTTTAGGCTCGTAACAGAAAAACGGCAAGATTTAAGTGAAAAATGAGATATTATTGATATAGGAAAAAAGGTAGCGCACCTGCGTGCACAAAGCCCGAAATTGCAGAGTTACGGAAAACTAAATAAAAGATCGAAAAAGGTAGACTCCATTGACACCAATTTAAAAGTGCTGATAGTGTGAAAATACGAAGTGAAAATGATTTGTTATTGTGTTCTTATGGTTTAAAATCGTTACAGGATCCTATGGAAATAAAGGTGATGTAAAATATCCAGTTTTGAGGTGAATGCAGAAAATCGAAACAGAATGGAAAAATGAATTTAAAATAATGTAAAATGATATGTAAGTAGCATAACACTACAGCCTACCTATTGAAGACTGCATCTCAATTGTTACTAGAAAGCTAGAAGATAACAACATGCCTACAGAATATGCAGTATTACTCAAACACTGCCTCACATCTGGCTATTTATAGTGGAAAGAAGAGTTCTACATGCAAGTAGACGGAGTGGCAATGGGTTCACCTGTATCTCCCGTAGTCGCCGACATATTCATGGAGGACTTTGAGGAGAAAGCCCTTCTTACTGCTCCTGTAAATCCAAGATTCTACAAGCGGTACGTAGACGATACTTTCACAATTTTACCATCTGACAAAGTAACTGCATTTTTAAACCACCTTAATTTCATAAACCCTAAAATACAATTCACAATGGAGTTAGAGGCAAACAATACTTTAGCTTTCCTAGATGTTTTAGTCATCCGAAATCCTGATAACACTATTGGCCATACTGTGTACAGAAAAAATACCCATACCAACCGATATTTAAATGGTGAATCGCACCATCATCCTTCACAGTTAGCTACCGTGGGAAAATCTTTGTTTCAGAGAGCACGAGGGATCTGTGACAGAAAACATCTGGCCGCCGAGCTTCAGTACGTCGAGCAAGTACTGCAAGACAACAAGCTTCGGGTCCCGCGCCTACGTCACAGTGATCGAGTGAAACCAGCCACAGTCAAGCGTGTGCCTGCTGCACTACCCTATGTCAGAGGAGTCACAGACAAGGTTGGCTACATCTTGAAGCGAGCTTCCATTAAAACATACTTCAAGCCGCTGAAGAAGATTGGTCAATTTTTACCATCCGTCAAGTGTCATATCCCTCTACAAGATGCAGGAGTGTACAAGCTGGATTGTGAATGTGGTCTCTCGTACTTAGGACAAACAAAAAGATCTATAAAAACCCGCGTTAAAGAACATATAGCTGACGTGAAGCACCGACGTATCGGGAAGTCTGCAGTTTGTGAACATGTTCTAGATCGTCCCCGCCATTAAATTAGATTTGATAGACCACAAATCCTCGCAAAAAAACACCGATTCCTCCCAAGGATGATTCGCGACGCTATTGAAATTAAAAAACATCCTAATTTCAATAGAGAAGATGGATGGGTGCTGCCATCTGCTTGGGATCCCATAATTAATAAAATCAAATCCAAACCCAAGTAAACCACTGCTAGACTTCAAGATACTGTAAGCTCATTCTGCGTAAATCGAACCAAAAATTAATATTAACAAACTGAAGGTAGCCGGGCTAACTATGACAGCAGGACGTCAAACACCTCAGTCCCCCGTGACCACGGGTGCTGGAAAGCACCCGAAACGTCGGGAATATAAAAATAAGTTGATATACGCGATAAAATCCGTAAAATTAGTTTTATTTAAACTGAAATATTATTCATTATTTCTAAAACGAATTTATTTAGAAAACACTAAGGAGCCATTTATAGAATAAATGTTTCAGACAATACGTCATCACTTTTAAAATTCTTCTTAGAGCTATATTATATTTTAATATTTAAAAGTAACTATCAACTCAAACAGGTCTCCCACTTAGATTGCCTCATAGGATTTTTCTATAGTTGTCACACTTGGCAGGTGAGTTCAGTTATCTTTTGTAGTCTCTTAAGACATCCACGAGATGATGTGGGGTAGTGGATCGCCACTATGCTTACTAAAAGTAAATTTACAGCCAATATCTTTGTCACAATGCTGCGGAACAGGCTGTCTCTAATTTGCGCGCTCCTCTAATATGTGCTGGCTCATGCCACTCAAAATATTTTACTCCTCAGACTTGCAGGTATCCCCTCCTTGTTTTTCTTCATTGACAAGCACGCGGTAAGTTAATATTTGTATAAAATTTATCTTTACGTTTTTTTTTTTAATAATATAAGGGTGACAAACATACATACAGCCAGTAACAGTCCGAAACATATAGTCCGAAACAGAACATGCAGTGTGGCTCTACCACGTATAAATTCTCTTCCGCATTATAAGTTTACAACTTACGTGGTAGAGCCATGCTGCAGCTATCTTAATAGTATAGTTGTAGCACAAATGGGGCGGCTCGGCTGCAGCGATATAGAGAGAGGACCCTCCTCTAGCCGCAGCTCACTAACACACATCCAAGGGCTCGACAAGCCCACTCAGAGTCACCTTGAACCAGCTCTTCACTTTGGGCCAGACATGTGAGTCGTCCTACTTTTACCATAGGTTACAAAGCCACGACTACAAATACTACTACACCGCTACGCTGCAGCTATATTAGTAGTAGTACAAATGGTTCGGCTCGACCGGCGAAGGACCAAGCTCTCACAGAATACCAGTGTAACATAGCAGCTTAACGCTGCTGTGTTTCGTAGGGCGAGTGTAGAGAACTGGAAACCCTTTTTACTGGAAAAGAGGCAAATGAGAATTAATGTAGATGTCTATGGCCCACAGCAACCACTTACCATCAGGTGGACTGTGTGCTCGTTTGTCACCCTTATTCTATAAAAAAGTGACATTTTGTATAGGTATTTTAATATTTACCTCGTGTTAGTTTACTTTAGTATTATAATATTATTTTATTTATTCAAAGATTTAGTGCATAAGTACCCGTTTATGTATTTATTATTTATTCATTATTATTAACATATGTAGTAGGTATTAAGTTTGTATATTTTACTAACTATATTCTAATTTTTTTTATGTATTTGCATTTTATTGTACCTTATATCTCTATTTTGACCAGTTTTTCAAATCATCCAAGGTTGACTGGTAGAGAATACCATAAGTCATTAAGTCCGCTCCTTATATCCCTTATTATTAGGTATATAATAAAAATAAAATTTCAGTAAACAAGTTAATTGGTGCCGGTGAAGATCAAAAACGTTTCACTAGCTCTTAAGCTATCTCGGCTTATAGTAGTTATTCTACAATGTCGAGGGTATTAATACGTATGTACAATATGTGTGCACAGTTATTGAATATGTGCGCCGCTTACCAGTAAAACTGAGTTCACTAACTCGGGTACTACACGATAAATCTAAAGCGATTTCTTTACGAACAAAGTAAATTTATCTTCCAAAGTGATACAGTCTCACAGCGTGCTAATATATTGCTAACTGTGAGACTAACGGAAATATAAAAACGAGTTCTTGCTTCGTCCTTGCAATTTATTTCTGTACTGTTACGTTGAATTCTATTTTTATTACAGTACCATGTTTGTATGAAATATACAAAATTATATTGTGTACCATTATTTTAATTACTAGGACAATTAAAAGTAAAAAAGTATATTTATAGTGTACGAGGTACGCGAGGATAATATGGTCGCCTTAAGCTTTGTCACCCTTACCGTTAAAAACGTTATATATAATTAATAGAATAAGGCGTGGCTTTGCGGAAATCCATTATATTAATGATATTAAAAATAAATTGGCTAAGATCTCCGTAATAAAATAAAACGGAGTGTCTTACCTAGTTTGAAGAGCATCTCCCTTCCTTCTTAAATTACGTGCACTGACACCGTCACCACTGCTCCCAGCACCATTACTCCCAACACCACTACACTATAGAATAGAATAGAATGATTTTTATTCAATATTGATTATTACATAATACTTATTGAAATTCATTTTTTTTATTTACCACTGGTTCGGAAAATACCTCTGTCCTGGGAAGAATCAGCAAGCAACCCAGCGGGACTGTTTTCTTAACATAATTTCATTTAACAATAATTTTGTTTATACATTTATTATTATTCCCAGGGGTTATTTTCATTCATGTAATCCTTGATATTATAATAAACTTTTAGACTTTTTGTACAGTTTTTCTTTAGTAAAACTTTTAAACTTGTTTATTAGGAAATACACCACCGTCGATATTAGAATTGTATTAACAATTGTAATTTGTTACGACTATATATATGTCTCACTGTGCGTGTTTGCGAGCTTTATAATATATCCTTGATAATCATACACCGTGACGAAATCACAATGTTTTGTAAATCAACAATTTAAATTTAAATTTAATAATTTAATTGGTGCCACTGGAAATCTAACCCGGGCTGCTTGCTTGTGTACTGTGAAATTCACGGCGAGCCCTTAGACTTTGAGCTACCACAGGTGACAATATAACAGTGGCATCATTACCTACTACAAACGTAAATTAAAAAATACGTATTAATAAAAAGTTAAATCCGACTTCAAAGAAATAAAATAATCCAATTCAATATTTATTCAATTAATTGCAATTTGAAATCAAACAATAAGTTCTCAAACGGTTTATTCGAATCCATTAATTGATTGCTTTCAGCTCTTGACTCGTTGTTTTCCAATACTGCTGTGTACTTATGACGTTACTGAATTTCAGCTACAGTTACTGGCCTTTATAATATTCGTTAGCCGTTTAATTTGTAGTAAAGATAAATAGGGATATTGTTTAGCGAGCAATAATATTAACGACTAGCGGCTAGTCCCGGCTTTTCCTTTACATTATTTATTAATGTGGTGTTTTTGGTTCAAGATAATCAAAGACCATTTTATCTTGTCAATATATGGTTTCTTCTCTTCAAGAAAAAAAATCTTCACGTTTTTCGGATAAATATAATAAAAAGATCTCTTCTCCAATTGCTCTCTATCGGTTCCTAAAGTTTCACACAATCGGTTTTGCCATTTCAAAGATTAGCCCGTACAGACAAACAGACAAACAAAAATTAAAAAAGGCTTATTCATACATTAGTGGCATTCAAATAACCCCCCGAACTTAATAGAAGCTAATTATTTCGATATTACACACATATATTTCAATTTTATGTATACGTATAGGAACAATTAATTAAGTATAACAAAAGTTTAAAACGTTTATCCGAAAGAGTTTTTTTACATGGTAGAGCTACGGTGCAGTTTTAATAAGTTTGTAATACCAAGGATGTATTCAACTGGAGTAGGGCCACGTCCTCACAAAATACGATAGTTGAATAGCAGCCAACTGCTGCTATATTTCGTATAGTAAGCGTAGAGAACCGGAAACCCTTTATGCTGGTGCCGGAGCATTGCATTTTAGTTCTCAAAGGTGACAACTCATCGGCATTTCGATTCTTAACCAAAGAACATATCAAGTACCACTTACTATCAGGTGGACGGTGTGCTCGTTTTTTATTTTATAGAAGAGGGGGCAAACATTATTTCATTAATCCATTAGAGCCCATCAAAAGTCTCACCTGGTTGCTTCATAGGGGGGGGGGGGGGATATTCGTCATATGGATATTGACTGCCACGTTGGCCTAGTAGTCGTAAATGTGGTTGCTGATTGTGAGGTCCATGGTTTGAATACCGTGTGGGGCCAAAATCGGTTATTGATGTCAAGAAATTATCAGTAGCAGCCCGAAGTTATGAAGTTAGCGGTGTTATGACCCCGAGCCTAGGAAAGCACGTAAAGCCGTTGGTCCTGCGCCTGATCTCCTCTAGTCGTGTCACATTACCTTTCCATCGATCTATGAGTGTGAAAGAATCACTGACCTCTGTACATGGACTGGCTATAGCCATGACATAATGAGGCGATTTGATTTTCGCCAATTTGGCGCTGACAGCAGAAGTGAACGTCCATGGAACTAATAATAGAGATAAGACAGTGTGAAAAAATATATCGATAAAAATTCTATACCCAGGCCTGCCCGTTACAACCATTCTGTTTATGTATCATATTAATATAATGCCATACAATAAAAAATAACTAATCAATTAATAGCTAGGCCTTAGACGCAATCTTTATAATTCATATAAAACAAGAATTGATGCTGCGTTGATCTATCAACGTTTTTATTCGTAATTACAGAACGGATTTTGTTCCGGGTTTCAAATCAGAAAATGGCTACGCATACCTGCATTGCGGGGGCAAGAACGGATTATGTCCGACATGCACTTACTAAAACTCCATGATATTCCACCTTCATCACACATTGACAGGGCCACGGAAACGTTTTCAAGCACATCCGTGGCCCCACCAGCGAGGAACCCTCCTTAGTTGAAGATTTCCCTCCGCGACTTCCCGACCACCATGGAGCTAAGAAAAAACGAGCACTCGGAAGCACCAAGTGGTACAGTTAC
The DNA here is from genome assembly GCA_963668995.1 of Parnassius mnemosyne. Taxonomy (NCBI): domain Eukaryota; kingdom Metazoa; phylum Arthropoda; class Insecta; order Lepidoptera; family Papilionidae; genus Parnassius; species Parnassius mnemosyne. Next base: position 34,031,494 of record CAVLGL010000090.1, on the reverse strand, counting down.
CCCAAAGTCACGGAGGATAGTCGAGTGGCGCATTACGATACCAACAATCCTCTTCCCTTGCGAAACCACCTCGGCTGCAGCGATATAGAGAGAGGACTCTCCTCTAGCCGCAGCTCACAAACACACATCCAAGGGCTCGACAAGCCCACTCAGAGCAGTCACCTTGGACCAGCCCTTCACTTTGGGCCAGACATGTGAGTCGTCCTACTTTTACCATAGGTTACCAAGCCATGGCTACAAATACTACTACGCGGCTATGCTGCAGCTATATTAGTAGTATAGTTGTAGCACAAATGGTTCGGCTCGACCGGCGAAGGACCACGCTCTCACAGAATACCAGCGTAAAATAGCAGCTTAACACAGCTGTGTTTTGTATGGTGAGTGTAGAGAACCAGAGACCTATATTACTGGAAAAGAGGCATTCCATCTTAGTCCTCACGGGTGACAACGCATCTGCATTTTAATTCGCAAACGAGGATAGATGTAGATGTCTATGGGCCACAGCAACCACTTACCATCAGGTGGACTGTGTGCTCGTTTGTCACCCTATCCTATAAAAAACCTAATACTTTTATTCTTACAGGTACTGGTCTTCTTCTTCTTCTTCTTTTCCCTGGCTATTGTCCCAATTTAATTGGGGTCAGCCCTCCTAGTAATCTTGCGCCACATCGTGCGATTGTGGGTAGTCGTTTCTGGCATGTTAGCATGTTAGTAGATTACTACTAGTACTACCAGAAAAAATATTGTGGGTATACTGCACTTTTTCAAAGTGGTGCGTTTCTCATGTCCATTAAAATAGTCGTCTGTGAAGTGTTTAGAACAAAGATAATCATTTTGTTTTGGACGCCAATTTTTGTGCTATTTAGTAATAGTTTTAGTCTAAGTTCTAATTCTAGATAGGTTGGCTGTGAAATGATATCGGTACAAAAGAACATCGATAAGTATTATAGACAAGCAACTCAACAACCCTATTGAATGTTATTGTTTATCAAAACTCAGTAATATAAAGACATACATGTTGATAATTACGATATTAAGATTAGTAAGAAATTTTTAAGTACCTATATAATATAGTATAAATAGTTTTAATTTGCTTAATATTACCTGCAAATTCACTTAATTGTGAAATGTTATCCCACTTTCCCTTTTGGTAACAAGTTTAACATATTACTCACACTTTCATTATTACAAAAAATAATTCTTATTATGTAACTTAAATCAAACAATCAAACCACATAAAATAATTTCATTTTTTAGTTTAAAAATTCATAATACAGAGATCATATGATTTAAATAATACAACAGACTTTGGCAAATTATGTCAATTTTAGTTCCTAGTACGGACAATGAGTGCGCTTCAAATCGGCATTAGCATTTTGTATAGCCAGTCCAGCGTACTTGTATATATAGAGGGCAGTGGTGAGAATAGAGAGTGTTTCTGTGCTTGCGCGTACACTCGGGCACTATTATCCTGTCCTGCGCAGATGGATAGTCTCCATTGAGATTGACCGCCGTGACCGAAGCTCGGTCTGAACGACAATGTTAATATTATTAGTTACAAAACATTTTTTTTCTGTCCTTAGGTCCAATTTTCTTAGGTATCAGATTAATAGCAATTTAAAAGAATATTTAACTTAAAAGAATATTATTTATATGATTCATAGTTTTTAAAATCCTAATCTTTAATATCCTATATTGGTTTCTTCATCGATTTCCATGAGGTTTCTACCTTTGTATGGTGGATTCATAAAAAAGTAATAAAATGCACAAAACGGGCACACACAAACATACTTAAAAACACATATGCCGAGATAAAATACCAGTTAGTTTTGTTTGACGTTCTGAATTAGCACTGAAACAAATTTGCGGTGACGTAGCGATTCTGCTACGAACTGCTACGCCACTAATAATACACTGCTCTACAGCGTCACGTACGAACGCGTAAATGAAAAATATTCGCTTTACGATAGTGTTAATTTTTCTACTTTTAGATATAAATCTCTTTCGACATTCACGGGACGATAAAAACGGGTAGTTAAAATTTCTCGGTAACAATTTTGATGAAAAGTTTTTTCCTATTAACACTGTTTAAGCACACTTAGAAAACACAATCTGATCTTTAGTATTTATATTTTTGAGGGTGCTTTTAGCGTGTGTCAATGTTATTACAAATTAAACGTATAATAAAAGTAAAAGCCGACTTTACAAAACTAAAAGCAATAAAAGATCTTCCACATAATAGCATCTAAGGTCGCTGCTTAGAAATAGTGTTTATTAAAGGTGCCTTTTTATTTTTAGTAATTTTTGTCCTAATTTCAAAAGAGAAGATGGCTGGGTACTACCATCTGCTTGGGATCCTATCATTAAAAAAATAAAATTCCAACCCAAGCATACAACTGCAACACTTTAAGATACTATAAGTTCACACTGCTTAGAATAAAAATTAATAATTGTAATCTGGAGGTAGTCGTCCTCCCTACGACCATGGGTGCTGTAAAGTGCTTGAAACATCGGGAATATAAAATAAGTTAATATACGCGATAAAATCCGTAAAACTAGTTTTATTTAAATTTAGAACTTAATTATTATATATTATTTTACATAATTTAAAACAAGTTTTAAGATTAGATTAAAATGCTATTAATGTCTCGACGCCATCTTTGAACAATTTTTGTACATATACTTCAAATAATAAGCATAATTTTCGATAGAATTTACCGATTTAATAAAGGCTATATGTTACTCGGAGGTGCCTTTTATGATTTTCGTAACGATTCTTTGTAAAATATTAGTACTTTATACGTGATACGTTCATAAAGAAACAGACATACATACAATCCTAATGATGATATAAATATATTTAATTAATTAATTACTTATTTTTAGTTCATCTCAATAATTTTTGGCATAAAGAATGCAAATTACATTTTTATAATATGTATAGATTTTTAAAACTTCTTGCTTAAAGTTTTTATAATAATATTTTTGTTGACGTGGATAAATTGGATGACGGAATATCTTTCTAGGAGTCACACCCCTGCACAAAACATATCTTTTAGCAGCGGGGAGGATTCTTGAGGTTAATTACTTATGGTCAGATAACTCCCAATGGGAAAACTGAGGCCGCACCTTTTGTTATCGAAGTATTGATTACTGCGAACCCAACCGTAATGAAATTGAGATCAAACTAATAATTGCGATGGTTTATATAACATGTGTGTGCCGAATTTTACAAAATGGCGTACGAATTTTGTTTAAATGATAGCATTTTTCATTTGTTTCATTTACCAAAACCCAGGACCAACATTAGAAAAAGAGCAGTAATAAACAGGATGTGTGTCCTCCACAAAATGCTTAACGACCTCGATATATTCTTTATCTCCCCTTCGGCTTTCAAAACCCAATTAAAAATAATTAAGTAACAATTATGAATTAGGTATATAAGGATATTTTGTATTGTACATTGATGACTGTTTTGTTTATATTTAAGTATCTAGTTACCCTGCAAATTGTGAAGACGATAACAGTTTACGATTTTATGAGAATGTGTTCCCAGCATTGAGTTATATGTACTACGTACTAGAGAAGCCATTCCGAACATTGACTATGTTCAACTGAACTGTAGTGCAATCCATACAAACTAAATATTGCGTAAATTGAAGATTTGAGAATTCCATAAAATAATTATTATTACATTTTATTTAGAAATATGTTTGTTTAGATCAAATTAAGATATTTTATATTAAATTCTTATATTCATTTTATATTAATATCTTATTTTATAACAAATTAAAGTCTTCGCGCATGCGCGGGAGTAGTAGTCGCGCGTTTAATTAACATAGAGTAGGACACAATTTTTGTTTGGAATGGCTTCTCTAGTACGTAGTACATATAACTCAATGGTTCCCAGTGAGACACTTTGAAGAGAGTAATTGTAATTATCTTTAAACAGAACAGAGGTATTTTTCAAACCAGTAGTAAATTAAATATTAAAGTGACTTTAATAAAATTATTATTAATTATTATTAAAAACTTTTATTTAACTTCACTTATATGTCCTGGAATTTTGCAATCAATATTTCACCTACTTTCACAGAAGCAGTCGGTGATTTATAATTCCGCCATTTTTAATCCAATATGGCGGACGTTACAATGTAGCTATTTATCATTTCGATAAACTTTTATATTATATAAATTGTGTAATGTTATAAATTGATGGGTTTGATTTAATTTAAAGTTTATTTTCTTCTTTCTACAGCATTTAAGTAAAAGCATGACTTTAAATATGTTTTTGCTATTAATTTGTTTATATAATAATTTATAAAAAGTTTATATTTCTAGACATGCAGAACTAAGATACATAACAATAAACACAAAAAATGAATAAAAGGCTGTCATGTAATGTAATGTAAAATAAATTATCTGTTGTAACACTGCAAACATCTTCAGTGATTTGTTTTCTTCATAAAAAATGAGAATAGTATAAGAAATAGAAGCAGATGCTTTTGTTATTAAAACCAATTCTTCTTCGTTTTATTTTATGCGAAGTCCACTCATAATATGAAAGAACGGCTCAGTGGTAAAGTGGCTTACATCGCTAAGGTACGCGGGTTGAAATACAGTACGTAACTTTAAGCTTTAACACTGGTTCGGAAAAGTCTCTGACCTGACAAGAATTTGCAAGAAACCCAGTGGGACTTTAAAAAAAATAGTTGACAACATTATATTTCATATAATTAAAAACGTTACCTCCGCATTAGGATTTTCTCCTGTATCGTGGAGGCAGTTTGCATACATAATTTCAAATACCTGGACGCCGAATAATTATTTGCAGGCCATAAAAATACTTGTTACGTACGAGTTTAAAAAAAAACATTATGAATACACTCTAAATATTACCAATAATCCATACCATTACTTTTACAGCCTTTATAAGTCCACTGCTGCACACAGGTCTCCCTGATAAATTGTCTCACAAGAGGAACTTTGCCATAGTGTCCACGCTTGTTTGCCGCGCGTGGAAGGTTTTTTTTTGAGTTATATTACTGAAATAAAAATTATAACTATTATTATTATTATTACCAGAAAGATGCTGCTGCCTTCTTTTTAGTTTTCCTTCCTTTAGTCGCCTCTCAACTTTGGTAGGGATAGTGGATTCTCTTTCTACTTCATTTACTTTTGAAATTTCTGCATTTTTAAAGTGTAATATTTTCAAACCCCAATAACACAATATAGTTTTCACTTTGATTAAATATAGTTTTATTGTTAGAGTTCGACAATGCTGACTCCCGACAGGCGTTAACAAAAGCTTTTCTGCTATTGAGGAACTAAATTCTGTACGGTTTTGACAAATGCATCTTTGTTGAGGATCTATTGTTAGTATTCCGGCTGCGTTTTTATTCATGAAGCACTATTGTCAGATATTTTTGATTTAGGTCATCTCAGTCGTCGGTGGGTATTAGAGTGAGGAAAAAACTTGTAAACGCAAACAGTAGAAGTCTATTATATAGATATTTTTTATTTATTTTTCATTATGTTCATGTACAAAAAAGATCTGTCTATAAACTTTACTAATAATTAAAGTAAACTTTTAATACTAAAAAATAAAAACAGGAAATAAAATAGTATATATTTATCGATATCATTGTAAATAATAGGTGATATAAGAATAAATTAAAATATTTTTTTATTCAATATTTGCCACTGGTTCGGTATTAATCTCCGTCCCGGGAAAAACGCTAGAAATCTAGCGAGACTTTTTTTCCACAGTACTGTTACCCTCACAGCCTACCAAAATCTACCGCTGAACCAAAGAAAATATACACTACGCGCAGCTGAACACAGGCCTACCCCTATCCTTAATATAAAGAGCTTGCCTCATAGGGCGGATATTTGCCATATTTACCACGCTTGGCAAGTAGGTTGACAACCGCAGTTTATTTTTATTTTTTGTCGTTACTAGAAAGACGTTGATGCTCATCTCCCGATTTATTTCCCTCTGTCGCCTCTTACGACACCCATGGGATGATATGGCGTAGTGAATATTCTTATACCGCCACTACATGGTAACATTATACAATTTAAAGTAGGTTGTACAATTATTTACAAAACTCTTTTAAGTAACAACTTGGTAGCAATCGCTTCCCCGGGGGATATTATAAACCATGTAGTCAAATCATGTGCACGCACTCTTTACGCGCAGCAATTATTTATGATTGTCTGCCTAGTGCCTAGTCTAGAGTCTAGTGGTCGTAGGCGCAATTGTTGAACATGAGGTCCCGGATTCGAATCCCGGGTCGAGCCAAAATCAGTTATTAAGTTTTTCTGTCGAGAAATTCAATATTTTGAGGCAGTCCGAAGTCAAGAAGTTGGCAGTGTTTAACCCCACGCTTCGGAGAGCACGTAAAGCCGTTGGCCCTGCGCCTGATCTCTCTCCAGTCGTGTCGGGATACCGTCGCATCGGACTATGAGGGTGAGGGAATAGAGATTGCATCTGTATTTGCACACACACCTGAGTACTGTACTCTTTTCCAGATTGTTAACGCAGATGGTTAGTCTCCATTGAGACAGGTCGCCGTCACCGAAATTCAGTTTAGGGCACATTATTATCTATAAATTCATAGCGCGAGTCTACGACGCTTGACCTTGAGTCGTATATAGGTACTCGCTACACCCGCTGCTGTCTTATTTTTGTCCTCTTTCTTTGCTGTCTCCTTTTTGTATTCCCAGTCATATGCAATTAGTCCAAGCGGCATGATATCGTTGCTTATGTTTTGGCGTGTGTATCGGTCGCTCACTGATAGTTATCAATAGCACTTGTCCACTGCTAAACATAGAACGTTTTTTATTTGGTTGTGTCACTTGCCCTTGCAGGGTTTCACTTATAAACCTATCAATACTGTACCATCTTAAATTTATAATCAATTTGGATTTGACTTACCCCGAAAAATGCCTTAAAATTAATCGTCACTTCATCTAGTATGCCCTACACATCACTTACTGGCACTAGGCTTACAATTGGGAACCTTTATTTTATGGAATAAAATCAGTTATTAGTTCTTTGAGCCATATCGCCGGCCGAATGTTAATTCAACTTACTGATACTTTATATTTATATATTTTATTACCTCTATTTTTACTTAGTTGATGGAATTTTTATTCATTTGATATTTACAACCATTACAGCCTACAAAAGTCCACTGCTGTACATAAGTCTTCCCCATAGATTGCTTCATTGTGGGAATAACTGCTATAAAACTAAATGTATGAAATTTACAACAACGAATGTTAAAAATATGAATACAAATGTGTTTTAAATGGGCAAGAACTGAGCCCTGTTGAATCCTCTGATTTTCTTGGCATCACTCTCGACGCAAAGCTTCTGTGGGTCTCCTATATATTCAAACTAGCAATCAGACGAAGCCTTGCAGCTTATACTGTAAAAAAGATTAGAGATCTCACTAGTGTGTTCACAAAAACAAAGATAAAAACGTGATAAAAGTGATATACGCTCTGTAAACACTAGAAACAAACACAAGCTAGTGATATCAGTCTCAGTACTCCACACAGTCAGTAATGCATTCTTGGGGCAATGTATACCCTATTACAACAAAGTCCCAGAAAATGTACAAGGCATCTCTATTACCAAGTTTATATATTAAACAAAAACTGTATAAAAAAGGTTTATTATAATATAAATGAATACATGGTTGTTAATAACCCCTGGGAATGAGGTTGTCGCTTCCAAGCTATTTCTAAAATAATTGTTGTAAATAACTTTTAATAATTTATATTGTAAAATTTATTTTAAAATAAAAGTCCCGCTGGGTTTCTTGCTGGTTCTTCCCAGGACAGAGGATTTTTTTTCGAACCAGTGGTAAAGTAAAAAAATGACTTTCAATAATAATTATTTGTAATCAATATTGAATAAAAATTATTCTATTCTATAGTTGTCACAACATGCAACATGTTGCATTTTTATTTTTAATATAGACGTTATCAGGAAAATACTGCTGCCAATCTCCTGGTTCAGTTTTTCTCTGTTGCCTCTTACGACCTCCATGAGATGATATGGGGTAGTGGATATTCTTACACCGCCAATACACTGTTATAATATCTACATATAGAGTAGAATATAATATTTTTTATTCAATATAAATTAAAATAATATATATGGAAATTCATTTAAGCTTTACCACTGGTTCACAGAAAACCTGTCCTGGGAAGAACCAGCAAGAAACCTAGCGGGACTTTTTTGAAAACGTTACTTACTAAACATTTTTTTATTTACCGTACAAAAATTATTATTTACTTCGTGGACAAACTTCAGCTTTCTATTTCGCCGAGTGATAAACAATATTACGCAAATATCTGACGAGTGCACTGAACATATCCCGAGCAAGAGAAATAAAGTTAAAAAAATCTGTTCTCGTTAACGGCTCCAACTTACGTAAACTGAAAGTAGTTCGCAAACTAACTTCTCTCATCTCTTTCATATTATAATGTACTTCGCAAAGCAACGTCTGTTTTCATTAAGTAAAACAGAAGCTATCTATTATTTTATAAACTTTGTTTTCTATTTATTTTATTTATATAAAAGTATCCAGTAACCTGCACAGGAATGCTTTAGTCATATGATGCCGGCGTAAGATATAGTAATACATATAAGTAGATGCTATCATGGACATATATACGTGGTAGAGCCATGCTGCAGCTATATTAGTAGTATAGTTGTAGCACGGATGGGTCGGCTCGACCGCTGCTGTGTTTTGTATGGTGAGTGTAGAGAACCGGATACCCTATTCACTGGAAAAGAGGCATTCCATTTTAGTCCTCACGGGTGACAACGCATCTGCATTTTGATTCGCAAACGAGGATAAATGTAGATGTCTATGGGCCACAGCAACCACTTACCATCAGGTGGACTGTGTGCTCGTTTCTTACCCTATCTTATATAAAAAATCTGCATCTATAATCGATTAAAAATCAAAATGTAAATGCGTTGTCACCTCGTGCCTCGTTTTCAGTAAAAGGGGTGTTCTGTTTTCTACACTCACCATACGAAACACAGTAGCATTGAGTTGTTATTTTATGCTGTTATTCTGTGACAACGTGATCCTTCCCCGGTTAAGCCGACCTATTCGTGCTACAACCATTTTATAGCTGTACATATCTACCACGTAAGTAACGAATGGACAAAAATAATTTTAGGTCTTACTTTGCTTGCCAAATAGTTAGTGCTTGCACTCCTGTGTTTCGGTCTGTAGGGTATAGAGAGTTAATATACTTTCAGAATGTTAGGCATTCCATCTTAGTCCTCGGAGGTTACAACGTATTTGTTGTCTTATTTGTATGAAGTTGGCTGTAGATGTCCATGGATTGCAGTAACCATTTACCATCTAGTAAACGTTGAGTTCGTTTACCCTTACGTTAATTGTAAAAATTGTGGTTCAGCTTACAGTTTGTTATTAGTTATTACATTCGTCTTTGATAACAGCATTTAACTAAAGAAGCGCATCCCTCGTAATATACACAATATGTTACCGGATAAGTTTGCTACCAGGAATTCAAAGCGTTTTAATCAAGGTTGAAACTTGCAAAGTATTCACAACTTGGTGTAATTTGAGGAGATATTAAACATAAATCTGAAAGGATAAGAGACCTTATGAAGGAATCTTGTGGTTAGATAATTTAATAGGTTTTTTTATACAACTGAAGTGACAGAACGAAGAATACATCTGGTGATAAGTGACTCCTATAGTCCATGGACATCTACAAAAAACTTATTAAAAAGGCTACCGAACCATTGTCTCGTATGAGTACCATTAAAATGTTGACTATTTCGTATTGTAATATGACATCTTATAATGAAAAACAGATTGTTGACACTTAACAACACTATATACTAATTTTAAGAATGCAGATATATGTTTTAATAATATATAATAAATAAATGTAGAAAGAGGCGTTGAACCTGCAATTATATTGTCAAAAATGTATATGCTTTTGTGATAATGTCATAATGTGTATTCTGTGTTTGTTAAATAAATAAATATTTTTTTTCATAGAATCGAGTGACTAACGAGCACACAGTCCACCTGATGGTAAGTGCTTGCTGTGGCCCATAGACATTTATCTTCGTTTGCGTCTTTCGTGAGGACGAAGATGGAATGCCTCTTTTCCAGTAAAAAAGGGTCTCTGGTTCTCTACACTCACCATACGAAACACAGCAGTGTTAAGCTGTTATTTGACGCTGGTATTCTGTGAGAGCGTGGTTCTTCCCCGGTCATTCATGCTACAACTATACTTCTAATATAGCTGCAGCATGGCTCTACCACGTAAAGATGGAATACTCACAGCCTGTAAGTATACCGGCTCTCCACCTTCCAGATCGGAACACGGCGGTGCACGCACTGCTACTTGCATATTTTTGCTATTGCGTGGAACATAACCAGACCGACTGCGTGGCAGAAAAGGATTAAACAGTAATAAAAAACCTGACCACACAAAAAAGTTTACTGTAATGGGACAAATTTAAAGACAACCCTTATTTTAAAATCAATAAAGCGCTTTAGGTTTAAAAACCGGCCAAAGAAATAGACGTATTAAATAAAATAAAATAATAACTTTATTTTTCGACGTAAGAAATATATTATCTAAAACCTTTTTGAAAATGAGGTTCCTCTGTCATACATACATACATTTATGAATACATACTTACTAATATGCCTACAAAAAAACATTACCCTCTTTCTAGGGCAGTCGGTAAAATACGCCTGAATTGAAATTATCCTCGTTTTTTAAAGCCAGAAGAGACACGAGAATAGTTAAAGTTAAATGATAACACAGAGATTTCCGCAATTTGAAGTTCTGGGCGTGAGTGTGAGCGAAATAGACTGTTCCTGAAAGCACAGTAGTCGAAACATTTAATGAAATAATGTTGTGCACTTGCATGTCTCTTTACTAAAAACTAATTTTAAAATATATCATTTGCTAACCAGGAAGTAGAGATATCAGTTCTCTGTTTAATATGAACTATTTTAAATCAACGATGGATTGACAAAAAATGAAATAGAACAGAATAGAATAATTTTTATTCAATATACATTACATGTGTAATTCTTATTGAAAGTAATTTTTTTCTTTACCACTGGTTCGAAAAAAACCCTCTGTCCTGGGAAGAACCAGCAAAAAACTCAGCGGGACTTTTTTTTTAAATAAATTTTACAATATAAATGATTACGAACTATTTACAAAATTTATTTTAGAAACTGCTTGGATGCGACTACCTCATTCCCAGGGGTTATTATCAACCATGTATTCATTTATACTATAATAACCCTTTTTATACAGTTTCAGCTTAACAAAGCATTTAAACTTGGTAATAAAGAGAACCTGTACACTTTCCGGGACCATATTGTAATAGCGTATACATTGCCCCAAGAATGAATTACTGACTCTGTGGAGTCGAGAAACTGGCATCACTAGCTTGTGTTTGTTCCTAGTGTTTACAGAATGTATATCACTTTTTTTACTAAAACTATCTTTCTTTTTGTGAATATACATTAAATTTTCGTAAATATACTGAGAGGCTAAAGTTAATATATTTATATATTTAAATTTATCTCTAAGAGACTCTCTCGGTTTAAGGTTGTAAATAGCTCTAATGGCCCTCTTCTATAAAACAAAAATAGTTTCTGAATCAGCCGCATTTCCATATAGCAAAATCGCATAAGACATTATGATATGGAAATAACTGAAATAAACTAACCTAGCTGTCTCGACACTAGTGAGACCTCTAATCATTTTTACAGCATAGGCTGCAGAACTTAGTCTGCTTGCTAATTTGGATATATGGGGACCCCACTGAAGCTTTGCGTCGAGAGTGATGCCAAGAAAAACAGTGGATACAACAGGGCTCAATTCCTCGCTATTTGAAAACACATTGGTATTCAGATGTTTAACATTCGTTGTTGTAAATTTAACACAATTAGTTTTATTTCTGTTCAAATGCAGATTATTAACGTTAAACCAATGCACTAATTTAGGTATAGCATTAAATTGACTTCATCATGACGACTAGACAGCAACTGTTTAGTGAAGTCTCAGTGATCGCGAGGGGGAAAACAGCCATTCCGGAGATAAACCGGAACAGACTGACAGACACATATTTTTAAAATTGGTTATTCATGTCATACGCCAATAACCATCTAAGCTAATAGAAGCCAGTTATTTTGATATTACAATCAGAGCGACAATTATATTTATATGTGTAGATATAATACACTATTTAAGTCGTCTTCAAATGTGCACCGAACTTGAAATTTATGTTCACTGACCAAGCACTCCAGTCAATGTCCATAGCACTCAAAGTCACTAATCGGTCGAGTGCGTCGCGTTCAAAAACAGTCGAGTTGAAAGACAATGCCGGCCAAGTTTAATTGAGTACACGAGAACGAGAGATCGCATATTGTTTTCGATTTATATCTGTCCATACGGGAAAGAATTGTATAATAATTATTGGGAAAATAAAAATAAAACACCTGTAGTTGCGTAAGAGGAACTATCATTCGATCATATCTAACTTCAATGGCGTTGCCAGAGGTGACTATATTTAATATTAAGTGGTAGAGCCATACTGCAGCTATATTATTTGTGTAGCAGGAGTAGGTTGGCTTGACCCTGGCAGGACCACGCCCTCACATAATACCAGCGTGAGTTCGACCACATACATACGTAATTCCGTTTCGGAATCCCGAATCGGGATTCCGTGAATAAATCACACACATACGTTTTTTTTTCGTTCGGAATAACAAGGGTCAGTTGAGAGACGTTAGCCATTGAGTCTAGACATTCTGCCAGCGAATAATGACGACGATTTAATTAATAGAGGCGTTACTTTGCGGAAATCCATTATATAAAAGCTTTTAAAAAAATTACTTTGCAAACATCCGCACTATAAAATAAAATGATGTGTCTTCTACACAGACTCTACGGTGGCTGACCGTTAAGTGACGGTCTTAATGGACAGCTGTAGAGGCTACATTACCCGAGGATGCCTCGTGTAGAGGCGAAACACGTGTCGTATTGTCGTCAGTGGTGTATCTTGCCTAGTGTAGTGGAGTTGGGAGTAGCGGTGCTGGGATTAGTGGTGACGGGGATAGTGCACGCAATTGAGGGAGGGCGGGAGGTGCTCTTCATACTAGGTAAGACACATCATTTAATTTTATAGTGCGGATGTTTCCAAAGTAAATTTTTTTAAAAGCTTTTAGACGACAATTTTCTAATTGCGATTCCATTGTTTCTGTATCATTCTTACTAGGTGCATCCCCATATCACCCTAAGCTTGCAATATAGTCAATATTATGTAAAAATATCTATCCACAGATATTTATTAAATATTTATGTCTGTAAATTCTTTCGACAAATTATTAAATAAAATAAGATTAAAGGTTACGAAAAGTTTTACATCTACAAGATTAAATGTAAAAACATACATAAACACACCTACTCGCTTCGGTCGTGCGACGAACACACGAATCTACTAGTTAGTCTGTGGCGATGAACACTGAGCGCGTTCCGTACGGAATTTACGTATGTGTGTTGCGACTTGTACAAAATCTATGGCAGACTTGCGTTCGGAGTGGTTTTTTCCGTTCGTCATACGGAATCTCGAATCGGAGAAAATACCGTACGTGTGTGGCGGGTCATAGATTTTATATGGACTTGCTGCGTTCAGGATTCCGAATCGGAATATCGAAACGGAATCCCGAAACGGAATTGCGTATGTATGTGGCAGCCTAAAATGGCAGCTTAAGGCCGGCTACATACATACGGAATTCCGTTTCGGAATTCCGAACGGGTCGGCCACACACATACGGAATCTTGCTTTGCCCGCAAAATTTCGAACGGAAAACTACCGTACGTGTGTGACGGGTCATTGATTTTATATGAACTTGCGGCGTTCGGAATCTCGAATCGGAATATCGAAACGGAATCCCGAAACGGAATTCCGTAAGTATGTGGCGGGCCTTACGAGGCATTCCATCTTTGTCCTCAGGAGTGACAATACATCTGCATTTTTATTCTTATTCGAGGATAAATGATAATCTATGGGCCACAGCATGCCCTCTCCATCAGGCGACTTAAAATAATGCCAGGGAGTTCTCAGGGCCCCCTACATATGGTGTTATAATTTCATATATTATATGTTAGAGTCTAATTACGCCCCACTACTAGACATAGGTCTCCTCTTGTTTTTGAGAGAGTTTTAGGGCAAGGAATGTCCGCTGTGCTGCTCCAGTGCGTATTGGCTGACTTCACATATCGGTAGCTTGCAGGTAATTTCACGAAGTTTTATCTTCGCCGCCGAGCACGTGGTAAGACTTTTTATTGCAATTAACAATTTCATTGGTGGATGGTCTACAAGAAGATGACTGCCGCACGTGTCACACTTGTGAACAGGTGCTGCTGGTTTACTCGGGATCGCTATCGGGATTGGGATGGATATGCTCCAAACTTTTAATTATCCTTGTTTGAGTGCATCAAAGAACACACTCCAGTTATCGATTGGTCCGTTGTCGTTTGCTATTTTTTATATTGCTATGCTATGTAATATTAACTTTAAGAAATTATAAAAAAAAACAGTCCACAACGTTATTTCGAAATGGTTTAAAAATGACATTTGACAGATGAAATTTTATTTTTTTACGCCGAAGAAATATAATATTATATTTCGTTTCATTTAATTAAAACTTTATCACGTTTTTTGTTTATTATTAGTTTGCTTTCGCGTTTCGTCGGTCGAATTTAGTAATTGACTTTAAACAAACTTCCTGATGCGTTAGAGACTTGAAATTTTGAACGTAGCTCAGAATAGGATGACAATGTAAGATGAAGAGAAAATGCGTTTTATATTAAAAATAATACATACAGTTTTACTCTTTATCATCCCGTGGGTATCGTCATAAGCGATAGAGTGAAAGCGCGTGGCAACTATTATCAATATTCCTTTGTTGAGACAAATGCATTATGGTGGCTTATGTTGAGCAGTGGATTTTATGTGTTACATTATAGTAGACGAGGATTAATAAATATTAATTTTGAATTTCCTGAGAATCATTTTCTATCAACAACACTTTTCCCATTGCACATAAACCTTTTTTATTTGTATACGAGTATTATAGCCCACTTAGGCTAATTTATAACTTTATTAATCTTAATTATTTATTTTGTATATATTAGTATGTTATTTTGGTGTCAAATTATAATATACTGGTTTAGTTTATTTAGGTAAAATTAAAATGTATTAGGGTATAGTCCGATGTCATTCCAAGAACGCACGAAGCCACACACAAAGCGGATTATAGAAATGAGATATACAGGTAACAAGCTTCGGGGTATCAATTTCATGTACAACCCAATTCAGTTGTGTGATGTCAACAATACTTTTTTTTATAGGATAAGGGTGACAAGCGGGCACATAGTCCACCTGATGGTAAGTGGTTGCTGTGGCCCATAGACATCTACACCTATCCTCTTTTGCGAATAAAATGCAGATGCGTTGTCAGCCACGAGGACCACGATGGAATGCCTCTTTTCCATTAAAAAGGGTCTCCAGTTCTCTACACTCATCGTACAAAATATAACAGCATATATACTATATATACATAAATAGCAGCAGTGTAAAATAGCAGCTGCAATTTTACGCTGGTATTCTGTGAGAGTGTGGTCCTTCCCTGGTCGAGCCGACCCATTCGTGATACAACTAAACTACTAATATAGCTGCAGCATGGCTCTACCACGTATAGAATCGTATACGTGGTATACTAATACAATACTGTTTACGGCTAAGCATTTGATAATATTTGAGTGAATCCACGACGTCATATTATCGAACCTTGAGTATTATCAGTGACGACAGTGAGAACTGAAAGATGAGATGAGTAACAACATATATATTTGATAGCAACTCTAAAATATTAAAAGATTACCCATCTCATCTCATCAATGTGGCATATAATAATCATCTCCCCAATGTGGCCATCTATGTCCCTACATTAGTGTACTTTTTATAGGCTGCAATATTCTATCGGTAAAAGTAAGTCGGGTTTCACAAGGAATAAAACCAATTTTACGGATTTTATCATGTTTAATTTTAATTTTTTTTATTCCCGACGTTACGAAAATTTGAATTAAGCCTTCGTTAACTTTGACATTAAGACGTCAAACGATTTAGTAGCGCCCGCGACCATGGGTGCTGTAAAGAACCTAAAACGTCGTGAATCTAGTAAATTAAAAAGAAACGCGATGAAATTCGTAAAATAAGTTTTATTAAAAGTATTTTAAGAAAAGTGGCATATTATTTGCTCTTCTTCTTTTTCTATTTCAAACCGTAAAACTATTGCAGGACATGAGCTTCATCGTGGGAGGGAGCCTCAATTGTCACGCTTACATATGTCGTTGAGGACCGGTGCTGCATTAGCAGCAGCTGAACTGGGCAAATGCCGTAAATATGTGTCTCTAAGAGCTGACTCTCTCGTGATTTATTTATATACGATTTCTATTAACATACGTTTAGTAATGTTTCTAAAGGGTTTTATTAGCTTCTGGTCATCCCAGCCCCCATGTGCTGGTTCTTTGGTCATCCAAAGGCTAAGCCAACTACAGGCCGATATCCTTGGCGACCATCTCGGCTAAGGTTCTGGACAGTCTGCTTGATGCACAGTTAAGTAAGGCAGTTAAGTTACATGATGCTCAGTTCGGGTTTAGGCCTGAACTATCAACGGAGAGCGCAATACTGTGTCTCAAGCAGACTGTGTGGTACTATACGGACAGGAAGACTCAGGTTTATGCGTGTTTCCTGGATTTGTCTAAAGCCTTCGACCGAGTGTCTTATAAAATTTTATGGCAAAAATTAAAACGGGAAAGTAGCTTGAGACTAGAGTTGGTTTCACTGTTGGAATATTGGTACAGTAACCAGACTAACACAGTTAGATGGGGTAACGCCTTAAGTGATCCCTACAAACTAGGGTGCGGAGTGAGGCAGGGAGGGCTGACGTCACCCAGGCTGTTTAATCTTTATGTTAACAGACTGATTAAGAGGCTCAGCAGAGCAAGTGTCGGTTGCTCAATAGACGGTGTACCCATGAATAATTTTAGTTACGTAGACGACATGGTTCTGTTGAGCCCCTCAGTCAGCGGGCTTCGAAAGCTGTTGAAAATTTGTGAAGCATATGCCGAGGAGACTGGACTCAGTTACAACTCAAAAAAGAGTGAATTTATTGTCTTTAGAGGTAAGAATAAACCACTTGATTTCACGCCACGTATCCAGCTATGTGGGATTCCTCTGAGACAAGTGGCTGAGTTTAGGTACCTCGGACATATTGTAACTGAACGCCTGGATGATGACAGTGACATTGAACGAGAGCGCCGAGCGCTGTCGGTCCGGGGCAATATGTTGGCTCGCAGATTTGCACGTAGTACGACTCAAGTCAAGTTAACTTTGTTAAGGCGTATTGTCAATCCTTTTACACGTGCAGTCTGTGGAATGACTATACGCGGCGGGCCTACAGTGCTTTGCGTGTTCAGTACAACAATGTCCTGAGGGTGATGTTGAGGAAGCCTCCACACTGCAGTGCGTCGGCCATGTTTGCGGATGCTCGTGTAGACGACTTCTACGCGATCATGCGCAAGCGTGCCGCGTCCATGATGAGCAGGCTATTGAGGAGCTCCAACACCCTTCTCAGCGCATTGGCTGTGAAGCTGGATTGCCCGCTCTGGAGGGCTTGGAAAAGTGCACACGCCAGCACGATGAGAATCCCACCTGGAGTTCGCTATGTGAGGCTGGGGGTAGGTTAAGCTACTAATATAGGATAAGTAATTTTTTGACTAACATTTTAATATTAACTTCTATTTTATTTATACTAACATTAGGCTAAGAAGTTTTACTAACAATCTATGACTATTGTTGGTCGAAATAAAGGATTTATTATTATATATTATATAAGTAAGTGAGAAAATGGACCTAGCGTTCTTGATACAACACTACGAAAAGTATTGGTGTTAGGAGTAGTGGTGCTAGGAGGAGTAGTGATGGGGATAGTGCACGCAATTGAAGGAGGTGCTCTTCAAACTTGGTAAGACACATCATTTTATTTTCTAACGCGGATCTTGACTAATTTATTTTTAAAATATTTAAAATAATAGATTTCTGCAAAGAGACGCCTGTAAATGTTACAAATTATTGTTATTGTTTAATTTGGCATAGAAACGAGCTCTCGAACATTTAACAAAAGTACTGCTCTTACCTGCAAAGATAACAACGTGGACTTCAACAATAAAGTTATTGAGTAGATCACTGACATTTCCATTGTGATATTCGAGGCGGAGACATTTGATATCGCCTACGACTCCCTGACAGTATAATAAATATATTAATTGGCAACAAACAATCTTGTTGAACAATCGAAAATTAATAAAATCAGGTGTTACTTTGCGGTTGTTTATTATATCAAAGACGAGTAAATTAAAATGCTACGAACCGCAAACAGAAATTAGATGTGATATGTATTAGCTAGTTTCAAGATCACCTCCCACTTTGGAGGTAATACATATTTATATTTATTTTTTCTTATGTTCAATAATTTTATTTTCCTGTAATTAAACCTGTTCTTATACGTGGTAGAGCCATGCTGCATCTATATTATGGTTGTAGCACGAATGGGTCGGCTCGACCGGGGAAGGACCACGCTCTCACAGAATACCAGCGTAAAATAGCAGCTTAACGCTGCTGTGTTTCGTATGGTGAGTGTAGAGAACTGGAGACCTTTTACTGAAAACGAGGCATTCCATCTTAGTCCTCACGGGTGACAACGCATCTGGATTTTGACTCTTAATCGAAGATAGACGTAGATGTCTATGGGCCACAGCGACCACTTACCATCAGGTGGACTGTGTGCTCGTTTGTCACCCTTATCCTATAAAAAAAAATAGAAAGGGATGTTTAAATAAAACTGATTTTACGGATTTTATCGCGTATGATAACTTATTTTATATTCCCGAAGTTTCGAGCACTTTACAGCAGCCATGGTTACGGGGAGGACTGAGGTGTATGACGTCTCAATATCATCATCATCATCATCATCATTACAGCCCTTCACAAGTCCACTGCTGAACATAGGCCTCCCCCAAAGAATGCCACAAAGCACGGTCTTGAGCCACCTGCATCCATCGACTTCCTGCATGTCTTACCAGGTCGTCACTCCATCTCGTAGGGGGACGCCCTACACTTCGCCTACCGGTACGAGGCTGCCACTCGAGAACCTTTCTTCCCCATCGGTTGTCGGTTCTTCGAGCTATATGGCCGGCCCATTGCCACTTCAGCTTACTAATCCGTTGGGCTATGTCGGTTACTCTGGTTCTACTGCGGATATCCTTATTCCTAAGTTTATCACGCAGAGAAACTCCGAGCATAGCCCTCTCCATAGCTCGCTGAGCGACCTTGAGCTTCCTCATCCGGCCAGCAGTGAAGGACCACGTCTCAGTTCCGTATGTCATCACTGGCAACACGCACTGGGTGTACAGTCTCGTTTTCAAGGTTTGAGGTATACCTGACGAGAAGATGTGCCGTAATTTCCCGAACGCTGCCCAAGCGAGTTGAATCCGTCGATTGACCTCTCGGTCGAAGTTGGACTTACCTAGTCGGACTATTTGTCCCAGGTAAACATACTCGTCAACAACTTCGAGCTTAGTGTTCCCAACAACTACCGGCATAGGTGTGACATGGACATTAAACATGATCTTAGTTTTGTCCATGTTCATCTTAAGACCTATCCGTTGGGAAACACTATTGAGGTCATTGAGCATAGTGCTTAGGTCCTCAATATCATAGTTAAATAGAAATGGATGTTGCAAAGATATAGTGGTGGTGTAAGTATATCATTTCCTACATATTTTGAGAGGCAGCCTTGTACTGGAAATCGCAGTGTCGGGCGACCCCCACTAAGTGGAGGGACAACCTTATGAAACTCATCAATATTTGGTGGATGCAATGACTCAGGACCGTACCTTGTGTCTATTTATGAGGGATGCCTAAGTTCAGTAGTGGACCTATAATGGGCTGTAGTGGTAGTATCATAGTCATACAAATAGATGCAGACCGGTGGTGGGAAGCAGCATTTAAACCACGAGAAATCTGGTGCTGTGATCATAAATCTTCTTAACAGCAAGAGAGGCCCATGACTTTAACTGGCTGATTAAGGAAGGAAACGGGAAACATTTTCTCTGTAAATAAGGATGCAGGGGGTGGAATATTACGCTTTTTTTAGATTAAGGATGACAAGCAAGTATACAGCCCACCTGATGGTAAGTGGATATTGTCGCACATAGATATCTTCATCTATCCTCCATTAAGAATAAAAATGAAAATGCGTTGCCACCCCTGAGAACTAAGAGAGAACGCCTCATATCCAGTTAAAAGGTTCTCACCACTCGATCGGTCACTCACCATACGAAACATATCAGAATTGAGCAATCTGAAGCTTATACTACGTACTTGTATTCCTTTCAAAAGACTTAACTGGTGATCTAGTGCTCGTTGAGCTGGTGCACCTGAACTGAAAGGAAAAAGCGCAGAAGTCCTTCTCCGAGAAGGGGCTGCCATGGTTCGTCTGGCACTGGTGGAGCCCAGGCTGTGTGCGAAAGCGTTCTCGTGGTGTTGCCAATATATGGCGAAGTTAGAACACCATGGGGTCGAAAGTCCAACACAACTCGTCGTTGCCTCCGCGAGGTAGGTATGCGTGAAAAAAGTACTTGTTGGGTTATCGTGGTAGTGTTGAAACAAACATCACAATACTGTGGACCTAGGAAAACGTAAAGACCAAGTCGCAAGTGTTCTGATTTGTAACAAGATTGCAATTACAGGTGTGTGAACCATTTATACTATTTCAAAAAATGATTTATTACGTGCTTGAATCAAGGGGTGTATTAAAATAAAGTTATGAAGACATTTTTCTTCTTTAAATACTGGAGTGACCTAATAAATATTTGTGAGCTGAACCCGTTCAAAAGTAGCTGAAATGATTAATTTTTTATGTTCATCATATAAGCCTTATTTTAACCCTATTTCAGAACTTTTTAATGCATTGTAACATCAATAATGGCTTAGTTTGTGCAAAGACGCGAAAAAGGTTACTAACTAACGAGCACTCTTAGTCCTCACGGGTGACAACGCATCTGCATCTTGAGTCTTTATTGAGGATAGATGTAGATGTCTATGGGTCACAGTAACCACTTACCATCAGGTGGTCTGTGTGCTCGTTTGTCACCCTATCCTATAAAAAAATCTACCCAATCTAACATCGGGTAGATTGCTTGTAACCCCGAGTCCCTCTTGGGTAACTAACATGAAAAACCTCACAGGCTGTATTTTTGCTGGCACCGAAATACTAAAAATATACACCATAAAACATATTTTAATAACAACTAACCTTTTTTATAGATTAACGGTGACAAATGAGCACACAATCCACCCGATAAAAAGTATACACTATGCCCCATAGACAACTACATTTATCCTCCATTACTAATTAAAATGCATATGGCTGTTACCCCTGAGTCCAAAGGTGGAATTCTTCGTATTAAGTAAAAAGGGTGTGGCGTTATTATCATCGCACCACAAGCGAAATACACCGAAGCCTAAATCGCGCTATCAAAGTTCCGACTGCGCTATATACGTAATAGCTCTGTACTTACACGCGGAATATTAGCCGCCTTTCCTTTCATGGTCAGCATTGACCTCATATTTTAAGCTTGTGTTCCGTGAGGGCGTGGTCCTCATTCTCGGTCCACATTTGTGTTACAACAATAATATAACTGCAGCATGGCTCTACCACGTAAAAACTAACTTACTTTACAGGTTTTATTTTTATTTAATTTTCGGTAAATAAAAATGCGATAAAATCCGTACAATTTATCAGTCTCCCTAGTAGATGGTAGAACTCCTTTTCTATCTGCGAGTTTATGTGTAGGTACCAACCTCTTGACTAGTTCTGCCACCAAGCAATGCATGCACTGCTGTGTTCCAGACTAAATGGTATAGATTTATTACAAGTGATAAATAGTATAGATTTATTACAAGATTTATTACTAGTTTAACTACAAGTGAAGAGAGAGAGAACCAATATAATTGTTACGCATAATCCATTCAAATACGTACCTAAATTAATAGAATTTTTCTATGTGTAGCGATTTATAAGAGAACTGAAAAATTCAATTGTTCATTCAAATTGCTAAATGAATTAGCTAAGTTTCGCATAAAACAATAAAAATAATGTGATTTAGACAAGTTTTTTTTTTTTTATAAAACGTTACCCCCACACTAGGATTTTCTCCTGTGTCGTGGAGGCAGTTTATAAACATAAATTGCACAAGGACAAATATCCAGACCCGGAACAATTATTTGTAGGCCATACAAATACTTGTTCCGTGCGGGATTCGAACCAGCGGCCCCCAGCGCAACAACTGATTGCTAAGCCACTGCGCCACGGAGTCGTCAAGTTAGAAGTGCAATTCCGCCCTTCCTCAATTGCATGCACTATCTTCGCACCATTAATCGCAGCTCCACTACTCCCAGTACCACTTCACTTTTACGGACTCCTTTTTTGTTTAGAAGCCCGTGTGTACAAGTACCATCCTCTTTCTTATTTCTGCCACCACATTTCAATTCTGCAATTCCAATCTAAAGGATATAGAGAGGCAGTATAACTACAGGCTGTGAGGCATTCCAACTTAGTCTTCAGTGGTGACAATGCATGTTTTAGTCTTCTTCGTTGAAAGTTGGTTGCAGTTGTCTATGGTGTACAGTAGCCACTTTCCATCAGGTGCACTGTTCGTGGTGAACTGTGAAGTTCGTTTTTCAGTTCAGTTTTATAAAAACAAGCCTGCTTTGTTTGTTATTGATTGCAGTTCAGATGTTCATTGGGTGCAGGCAACTTATCATCAGGTGAACGATAGGTTTGTTTATCATTACAGTTTTATAAGAAAAAAGTCCTTTTATGTTTAAAGTTGGTTGTAGATGTCTTTAGGCTACTGTAGCCAGTTACCATCAGGTGAACAGTAAGATCCTTTGACATTTCACTTATTTAATATATAAAAAATAATATTTGTTTGTTCGTATTTTATGCGCTGCGATACTGTTCATCAGATTGCGCGTAAACGTTGTAAACTTATTGTTTGCACTTACGCGAAGGTTATTGGTTATAGTACAATTAACTTACAGTTTGAATGTTATAATATGTCATTCAACTTCAAAGACTATATTATCATTCCTAATTAAACAACTAACAACTCCAAATTTATAACGATATTGCCACAATTATTTCTTCTTTGGGAGCAATGCGCCATATACTAGCGAGTCTTTTAATACAGGGTGTTACAAAACTAACCGTAAAGTCGAAAGGAGGTTAAATGGGACTTTATAACGATTCCATTCACAAATAAAAAATATATTATTATTTTTACTGATGTGCAAACCCTATTTCAGTAAAATTAAAGAGTAAACTACGCAGAATGTACCTACATTTCTACTTCAATTGTGGAGCGGAAAAAATTTTAAAAGACCTAACCTAAGGAAACAACCTAAACGAACACTTACTTTTTCATATTAAACGTCAAATTTACGGAAACGGCTCAAAGTGTGCTCCGCCTTGCTCAATACACAACCTCGCTTGTCGGGATTTGGCTTGAGTGGCATTTCGCACCATCGTCGGTGTAATTGATGCGAAAACAAACCTAACACGCTGTTCCATCTCGGCAACAGTTGGGCAATCGGAGAAATACACTCTGTCCTTCACATAACTAAATTGACAACACACTTTTTTCCAACTCGACATTTTTTGAAGCCAGTATTTGAGTATAATGACATCCTTGTATTGAGGTATCAAACATTTATGAATGAGAAATAGAAAAACTATTAAAGTAGACAATTATCAGGTAAAACAGGTACGTAGGCCTTTCTGTTAAATAATCTGGTTCCCTGACATGACAGCTTACTAGGGTTGACAAAATTTTTGGCTTTGATAATTAAATATATTTTTACGGGGTATTTTGTAACACGTTGTATATATAAATTAATTTCTTATTTTTATTTTTTGCTCTGCCATACCGCTAAATCTGATGAGCACTACGAATTTGCACTTGCACGAAGGTTAGAGGCATAGAACAATTAACTTTAAGTTTGTCACGCGCGTATCGTACTGACAAATTTACTTCAAAGTTATATAATTTCATTATTTTTTTTAATTTCTAAATAAACAATACAACTCTCCCAAATTTGAAACGATATTTCCACAATTATTTCTTCTGCGGCAACAACGCGCCGGGACCAGCTAGTGTAATATAAAACTGAATCGACATTCCAATCAATAATCAATATCCAATATTCGCGTTAATATTATATGAAATCAACGTTTCCTTTTTCTATAGATTTTCACGCTGTAATTATTTTTTATACAATTCAATGACTACAAAACATAAAATAACCCGAACGTGAAGCTGTATGTACCTTGTTGTTTGATCTTTTTTGATCTTTTTCAAGACTCGTATCAGGGAAATGTCAAAGGCTGTAGTCATATAAATGTCTCTTTTGTAAGTCTCTTTGAACGTCTATGCTATTCATTCGGAGATATGATTTCACAGACAAAAGAAAAATATTTTCTGTAATGAACATAAATTATAAGTTCGATAAATCTAAATTAGCTGTAGGCAATAAAAATATATTTATTTATTGTTTATTGCATTCCTTACAACAAAAGAATACAAAGGGCAGACTTAAATCATCAATATTTACAAATCAACCCATGGAGTAGTTAAAATATGTAGAGTTAGGTGTGAAATTTACAGCGAGCGCTAACCACCTGAGCTACCACGGCTCTAGCTTATAAAAAAAAAACTAATAAATATATATAATAAAGTATAATGACTTATAGAGATATTTGCCATTGTTGCTACGATTGGCAAGTTCTCTCACTCTCACATTTTTTTTTATTATTAGTAGTTATTAGGAAGACGTGAAAATTTATTAGTTGTTCCTCTCAGTCGCCTCTTACGACACCCACGGGATGATATGGGGTAGTGGATATCCTTACACCGCCCCTACTCGGTACATACACTTTACTAATCAATAAAATATAGCCCATAAACAAATGGTTTGCTTCAACCTATGGTAATACAACATTGTCACCGCTGAGGATTAAGATGGAATGCCTCGTTTCCAGTAAAAAGGATTTCCCGGTTATGTACACTTACCATACGAAACGCACCATCAATAATCTCCTATTTTATGCTATTTTATTATTTAAGAACGTGGTCCTAACCCGGTCGAGCCAATCTAATTCATCACTTTAATATTATAAAATAACTCAAATAACACACTGTTTTTAAGTATTGAACTGCCTTAATGCGTGTTTACTAGGTAAACCAGTAAACCTACATTCTGCCTAAGAGTCCATATAGACACATGCTCTCTAAATTCTTTCTCCCACCAATCAGTAGTATCTAAACTTTTGTTTCGCTCTGAAAGATCAGTACAATGACAGGTTGTGAGACATTCCATTTTAGTCCTTTGAGGTGAAAAAGCATCCCAGCCTTCTTTGTTTGAAGTTGGTTGCAAGTGTTCATGGAATGCAGTAGCGATTTACCTTCAGGTAGAATGTAAGTTCGTCTGTCACTTCAGTTTTATAAAAAAGCGTAATTATATGGCTTGTATAGCCACGTAATCTAACCTAATATCATTTGAGCGGTGTAGCTTAGTTACAAAACCATTAACCTAAATGTACGGACGTTAAAATGTACACGACGTCAGTAAACTTGAAAACGAATTTTGCCAACATAACCCGCCCAAGTTAGCCTGTCGGAGTCCATTCATGTCGTTCGCTTGGATAATTCTCGGTGTGGAATTCGGTTTACATTGTTAAAAAAATCTAAAAAGAAAAAAGTCCTAATTTCAACGTCTATTCATAGGTAATATTTAGAATCCGATTTAGCATTTTTTAAAGTGTACGTGTGAATGCATGCGTTTTTTTTTTAAATAAAATAAACGCAAAGTTCAGCTGACAGTAAGTGTATACTGTGGCCCATAGACATCTACATTTATCCGCAATAAAGAATCAAAATACAGATGCGTTGTCACCCCTGAGGTCTATAATAGAATGCCTCATATCCAGTACTACGGTTCTCTATTCACCATAAAGAACACAGCAGCATTTCGCTGATATGCTGTTTGTTTTCTGTGAGAGCGTAATATTTGGAGTCCTTGTGTAAGTGAGTGCGTGCTCGTACAGGTGCTAGTGTGTATGTGCTGATGCATGTACGTCTGTGTTTGTGTATGTCTGTGTGTGTACGTCACGGAACTTTTTTTAACGAATATCTCGAGAACAAACAAGCCCTATCGTTAAACAGTAATTAAAAAACCCGTAATATAAAAAGGAGTAAGCTCGTTTTTTGAAGGTCCCTAAGTCGTATCGGTCCGGAAAAATCGCCGGTGTTAAACGATTCCACAAGGAAGTTATGCGAGGAAGAAAAATTCTATTAATTCGCACAGTGGTGGACCGCCAGTCATCCATAGTGGTATCACGAGTTTTGTCGCGATGTGCGATGGTGAAATTTTGCGGCTGGACCTTGAAAATACGAGCTTACTCCTTTTTAAAAGGCCGGCAATGCACCTGCAATTACCTTGGTTCCCCTGGTGTTGTAGTTGTTCATAGGCGGTGGTAATCACTTACCATCAGATGAGCCGTATGCACGTTGGCCCCCTCTCTTCTAAAAAAAATCCTTTCCAGTCCAGTAACTTGAACACATCTTCCCCGCAGCGATGAAGAGTTTCGGGGATATAACGTCACCCTGTCTTACACATTTATGCAGTTGGATAGGTTTCGTATTCTGGTTCTGTACTCGGATAGCCTTCGCAGCCCTACTGTACAATCACTTCAGCACTTCGATATACCGACAGTTAAATTTTCACCGATGAAGAGACTGAAGCACCGCCCAAATTTAATCCACATACGCCAGACAATTGTACTTCTCGGACTTCTGCACAATTTGCCGAAAGGTATAAATGTTTTCTATGGTGCCTTTTCGAAAATTGGCTTATTAGGGAGGCTGAAAAACTTAGAGTCTGCGTGCCGGACGATTCGTAATGACTCTCGAAAACAGCACGTAGACGCGGCTCAGAAGGGTATGTAGTTCTTCAAGAGAGCGTTGTCGTTTTTTTTGAAGAAAATGACCACCGCACTTCTGCTCCACGCCTCTGATGTAGTGCCACCATGGATGACGGAATTCAATACCTTCTGAAGGACTTTAATTTCCCGTTTTCCACCCATTTTCAGAAGCTCCGCTGTAATTCCATCCTCGCCTAGGGCCTTGCCGTATTCAAGATTCTGGAGAGCCATTTTAATCTCGCTCAGACTGACGTCCAGAATATCATCGGAATAGTGTCTGATAAAACTTGCTCTTGGATCGTTACTCAAACTTGCATCTGGCAAAATATCAGGTGTCCCGGAAACGACGCCACACTCAGTCTTCAGCTTCGACAGTTGGCTCTCTCTGGCAGATAAATCTCTAGCAAAGACTTTGGAGCCCTGGTTCCGCTCGATCGCTTCTTCAATGCGAGCTGTATTTGATCTCACCGCAT
Organism: Parnassius mnemosyne; assembly: GCA_963668995.1. NCBI lineage: Eukaryota > Metazoa > Arthropoda > Insecta > Lepidoptera > Papilionidae > Parnassius > Parnassius mnemosyne. The sequence continues at coordinate 34,003,806 of CAVLGL010000090.1, read as the reverse complement.
GTTTCTGTAAATTTGTCTGTTTAGTCGCCTGTACGCTGTCAAATCTGCTGAAGACTTCAGCTTTATTTCTCCTCTAACAGCCATGAGATTAAGAGTGTGATCAGAGAGTTTTTGTGTTCTTCTGCGGCGGGTCTTGCAGAACTTAGCTCGGACCGCATAGACAGTTTCCACTATCTTGTCATTCATATCGGCCACTGCATTGCAACATTCTAGGCACCGAAAACGGTTTTGTAGCTCGTCAGCCAACCATTCTCTCTTGTGCCTACTTTTGCGTTGAAGTCTCCCTTTAACACCGTATAGTGGATTTTGGAGAAATGCATAGCTATAGATATATCCTCATACATTTCCTCCACTTCCTCATCGGGATGTGCCAAGGTTGGTACGTAAACCTGTATGACCTTCAGCGAATACGCTTTAATGATTCTGAGTATAAGGTACGCAACCCTTGTCGACACACTCTCAATCTTTACAACGTTGTTAACGAGAGACTTGTGGACGATAAATCCGATACCTCCTTGGGACAGATGGTCGCCCTCCCGGTGATAGAACAAGTTGCCGAATTTGAGGATTACCGTGACCTCCCCCTCTCTTCGGACTTCGAATAATCCTTTTATATTCCAGCGCAACTTGTCTATCTCTCCTTCCCGCTCCAAGATCTTCTCGTCATTCCTCAGGGTGCGTGTGTTGTATGTTGCCAGGTCGAGTCGTATTAGGTGGCAACCGAACCTCCACCGGAGATTCTTAGCACTCCCTGCCCCGCCTTTGCCATGGTTGTCACCGTAGCCAGGAATAGTAGGCCACCGGGGACTGGGGGCCGTCTCTTCGTTACTATCATCATGGGGTGTATATTGGCACAGTTGCTACACTTGGCGAGCGGGTTGGCAACCGCAGTATTTTATTAGAGTATGTTATTAGAATGATACTGTTGACCATCTTTTACCTCAGTTTCTCTCTGTCGCCTATTACGACACCCACGGGAAGATATGTGGTAGTGGGTATTCTTACCCGCAACTACACGGGGTACGAGGGAGTCAATCATAGATAATTACGACGCGTAAAGAGTGCACATGATTTGAATTATATGTTTTATAACATCCCCCGGGGATGAATTGATTGCTTCCAGCTGTTACTTAAAAGTGTTTTGTTAATAATTGTTCAACCCACAACATGAGGCAGTCATATATATATATATATATATATATATATATATATATATATATATATATATATATATATATAGTCATAAACTTGTGTCTGTATTTAATTCACTTCTTCAGTAATTCTTCATCAGCTTACTGATCCGTTGGGCTATGTCGATCACCATGATTCTTCTACGGATATCTTTATTACAGATTCTATGTAAAGTGTATTCTGCGATATAATAAATTTTATGTTTGTGACTACTGATATTCAAATTCGAATATTTAGAGAAATTAAGTCTAAACACCCCAGCTGTCTAATAAAGTGCTTTTAATTCTTGATCGAGATTTAGTACGGTCTCGTATTAAGAAATTACTCTCTACTGGTATTACCTAGCTTCTTCAGATAGCGTAAAAGCGCGTAAAGAGAATTGCGGGAAATGTTTACGGTTTTTTTAGACAAAATCGGCGATAAATCTCTGACGATTTCTCGTACGCCCCCGCATTCTCGCTATCCTTTAGAACCGCAGTGATAAATTGACTTAGACGATAGAAGTTTGAATTACTTTTCTGATAAATTATTTTTTAAGTTAGTAGTAGTTAGTAGTCAGTAGGGAGTACTGTGTAAAAATATTTTGAGCGTTTAATCTTCATATCTTAAGTTCTGGGATACCATAATGATTTTTTTAAGAGTACGAATAACGCTATTCATAATAATATTCCTGTTATACACTTCCAAGTAAGCCTGAAATACCAGTACTATGAAGTTTATGTTGAATTCAGTTCGAGTTTAGTCGAATGACGGCTCCAGACCACGAATTTTAATGTTTTTAGCTATGGATTGTTTATTATGTACCAGAAACAGAAACAGTAACTTTTTTTATTAAATATAGATTATAAATAATACTTATTAAAAGTCAGTTTTATGTTTAATGTACCACTGATTACGAAGATTTTTTGAAAAAAAAAAAAGGACTGCTTATTAATATTTATTTTGCCCAGTTAACAACACAATAACTCTTAAAACTCATTTCCAGAGGTAATTATCATCCATTAATTTCTTAATATTATAATAAGCCTTTTTTTTAAATAAAGTTTTTGAACTTGGCGGAGGACAAATCTTGTTTAAGTTCTGGTATTTTGTTGTAAAAACATATACATTGCCTAAATAATGACTCGATGAAGTCGAGTAACTGGTACTACTGGCTTGTGTACCAGTCATCAGGCCCTTACGCAATGTCCATAACTGTCTATAATAAACTACCAAACTCATTAAAAAACGAAACAAATGATAATATTTTTATAAGACAATTAAAAGTGTTTCTAATCAATAAATGTTATCATACTTTATATGAATACCTGAATGGCAAATGCAATACTTTAAATAAATGAATGATTAATATGAATAATTATGGACTAATAAATGATATAATAATAATGCGCCTCTATGCGCCCTCCTCTGTTCTAATTTTCTAATTTGCTATACCGAACAGGGTCCATATTGTGATAATTTAATTTATTAATTTGTACATTATGGAATGCAAATAAATATTGAGTATTGAATATTGTGTCTGTTCCTAGTATCTACAGTAATACAATTATTTTAAAACTACTTATATTTTTCTGTTCACTCATTAAATGTTTGTAAATGTATTGGGAGACAAATTTGAGATATTAATTTCCTTATTATTTTTTAATCTTATTTTTATTTTTGAGAGCTGGTGTAGCTCAGATGGTTAGCGCTCGCTATAAGTTTCACAGTATGCGAGCAACCCGGGTTCGATACCCGGCGGCACCAATGAAATTGTTGGAAAGAAAAACTGCATGTCTGAGAAATAAGAAAAATATATTTCGAAGACAATCATATGAAGTTCGACAACACGCATTGGGGCAGCACGGCGCATACGTCCTTGCCCAAACAACCATAGAAACAGCAGTGTGCCGTGTATAGGCTGTAACTAAACTTTATATCATATTTTTTATTATCTTCCTTACCCTTAAGCAGCAGGCTGTTGTTAACTGACTACAAAAGAGAGGAAAATCCCAATTCAAGCGTATGTTCTTTTATTGTGTGTATGTTACTCAATACCTTCGTTAATTGTAGATCGATATTAAAAACAATTTTTTCATTACCAAAATCTTGTTTCACACATGATCCTATATATTTGGAAACAAAATTCTATCTTCAACGGCGGCTAATTAGGCGATATATTTTTAAATGTAACTAATATACTAAGATGACATTCGAACTTTGATATTTCTTAGTCCATGGCGGCGCTATCATTGCGTCATATTTAAAACACATCGAAGCCTAAAGCGCGGTATCAAAGTTACGAAGTAAAAAGCAGTATATATAGAATATCTCCGAACTACCACTCGGAGCGTTGGTCGCTCTCCGGGTTTAACATCTTTCCCGGCGGGAGATCTTCTCTTTTCCTTCATATTAATTAAGTAATCAATATTGTAAGCTCTGTTGGTGAAATAAATAAATTTAATAATTTCTTGTATTTACGCGAACAATAATAATAATGTCCTCCAGACCGAATTTCGGTCACGGCGGCCAGTTTCAACGGAGACTAGCCATCTGCGCGAGACAGGATTATAGTGCCCAAGTGTTTGCGCAAGCACAGGTGCACTCTCTATTCCCTCACTCTCATAGTCCGATGGGACGGTAAACCGACACGACCGGAGAGAGATCAGGCGCAGGACCAACGGCTTAACGTGCTTTCCGAGGCACGGGGGTGAGACACCGCCAACTTCCTGACTCCGGGCAACTACTGAGAATTTCTTGATAGAAAAACTCAATAACTAATTTTTTGGCCCGACCCGGGATTCGAACCCGGGACCTCATGATCAGCAGTCGCACTACTACAGCCACTAGACCAACGAGGCAGTCAAACGCGAACAATACACATATAATAAAAATACTTTTATGAATTTTATCGCATTTAATTTATTTTTATTACTCTTGTCATGGTCTTGGATTGAGATGTTTGATGTCTCGATGTCAATAATTACCCGGAGTACCTTCAGATTCTAAATATTAATTTTTGGTTCGATCTACGCAGAATGAGCTTACATCTTGAAGTTTTGCCGTAATATGATTGGGTTTGGATTTGATGTTATTAATTACAAGATACTAACAAGCAGATGGACTATCACCTGATTGGGTACTAACCCAGCCACCATCTGTATTTTAATTAGGCTAGTGTTTTTTTTTATATCAATAGCCTCAATTATCATTCCGATGTGCCGATGTGCTTTAGCGATTCGCAATGATTTGTGGTTCATCAAAATTGTTATAATTATGGGGCCATACATACCTAGTCAGGTCATAAATTCTGTCACATGTTTAATATAAAATAATTGTAACAATTTTATTCATTATGTAACCATTTATAAACCAAAATGAACTTAACAAAACATAGATTCTTATGACACTAAAGTTTATTCAAAATGACCTCCGTGATTTTGAATACAGGCCTTCAATCTGCGCGGCCAGTCGTCTATCACAGCACGAACGAGGTCCATGTCAATATCGGCGGCTGCCTTAATCAAGGATGTCTTGAGTGACTCCAAATTGGGTGAGGCTTTGAGCACACCTTTCCTCCAAGTGTTGCCATATCTTGTAATCTAACGGATTCAAATCTGGGCAGGGGGAGGGCCAGTCTTCGTGCCGGATGAAGTCGATTTCACGCGCCGCCAGCCAGTCTTGTGTGCTCTTCGCTCTATGATCTGGCGCCGTATCTTGTTGGAATACCCAGTGCCTGTTATTGAACATGGTATGAGAAACAGGTTCCACAAGGTTCGGCAGGACTGTATTTTGATACACAACTGCATTCGTTTTTACACCTTTCTCACAAAAATGTACCTCTGTTAAGTCCCAATAAGAAACTCCCAACCATACCATGAGCGAGGATGGAAAATGACCTCGTTGGACACGCGGAATACGGTTGCTCGCTTCTTCACTACTGTGTGCGTACACCTTATCATTTTGTTTGTTGTAGCTCTCTTCTGCGGTAAAAATTTTTTCATCCGAATAAAGAATTTCCCGATATTTTTTCCCGCGTACCGCTTCAACAAAGCGCGGCATCTCATAAGTCTCAGATCCATTAGACGAGCATTCAAACGATGTCCTGTTTTTCTTCGATATGCCCGAAGCCCTAAGTCTTCATTTAACACTCCTTTCACCGTGGTTCTGCTTAAACCCATCTGAAGGGCCAACAGTTTCTGCTTACGTTTGGGATTTCTTTGAATTCGCGCCTTCACAGCTTTTATTACTGCTGGAGTCCTAACAGACCGAGGGCAACCACTTCTTGACCTGTCATCTACACTAGTATTCATTGTATCGTTTGATGGTACGATAAACGAATCTTTTGGTTATATTCAAATTTTTCAGTATGTCAAAAATTTGAATTGGCGCGTAACCGCAACGATGCAACGCAATAACTGCAACACGGTCTTCTTTAAGCGTCCACTCCATATTTAAAAATGAGTAAAATTCTAAAAAGTATACAGTTTTATTTTCATGAACAATTCGAAATTCGAATTCAATAAACTTTTTTGTGGCCAGCATTCTAAAAGAAAAATTTTTACTGTGTGAAAATACTTATGGCCTGACTAGGTATATACATAAAACTTCTCTAATACATTCGGTGGCGAGAACTGAAGGTATTATAATTGATAACGCATTCCATTTTAGTCTCAGTGAATAACAATGAATGTGTATTTTTAACGGGCCGCAGCATCAACTTACCTTTAAGTGTCAGAGTGATTCTTGTTCACTCTTATTTTAATAAAATATATACCTAATATATTTGTTATATTTTCAGGTAAGCAACTACGAAGTATCTGCCACTACAACTGAAGGTTCGTTAAATAAATATCTAATTACAATTTGAAATCGGCTTAAATGTTATTTTAATTATTCAATGATGAACTGTTAATTAATTATAGGTGGAAGGACTTTTTTTCAGCTTATAAATCCGTCTGTGTGGGTACCATTACCTTAGCCATATTTCCCGTCAAGCCGAATATCGTGCACCGCTGTTTTACAGACTGTAACGCGTAATATCTTGGTCCTCTGCGATGTCAACGCATCTGCATCCTTCTCTGTTTGAACTTGTTTTCCAGGTGTTCATAGTCAGCAGTAGCCACTTAAGGATGTAAATTCAGGTATCTAGGGGTCACAGATTTCACTATCAAACCAAGTGTGTGCTCGTTCGTCACCCGAATTTCTATGAAAGTAACCAATGAATTAAAAATATTTAATGCACATTTATTCATACATACATACTTGAAGACTGTCACCAAGAGGAGTAGGCAAAGACTACGGACTTCCATTTGACATGATCATGTTAGACATCTTTCGCTTCTTTTACATCAATATATGTTTTCTATGTACATCTTTATATATAAAACTGGCTATTCCTAAACTAAAATAACCCTATTTTTTTAAAATATAAATAGCCTAAGTTACTTCTTATAACATCAGCTATCTGCCAGTGAAAGTCCCGTCGAAATCGGTCCAGTCGTTTCGGAGATTAGCCGGAATAAACAGAGAGACAGATAGACAAAAATTTAAAAATTGTGTTTTTGTTATAAGTACCGTATATACTTTCATATGAATTTCAAAATAATAAAAAAATACTGCTGTTGCTAAAAAATGTGGCAATTATGAGGGAATCTATTGGGAGAGATATGCAAAGCAACAGCTACACTACTCCTCTCGATGTAACACAGGGCAGCCTCTCAGCAACACGATCTTCCTTGCTTACACTAGAAGAACTACTACACGAATAGAACTACATCACTTGTCTCATTTGGGCAGAATCTCAGTGTAGAAGTAATGTTTTAGGCCAAAGGGCATGTTAACGATATGAGATTCGTAGAATTACAGACTGACTGATCCCCCTTAGTCAACTGCGTGACACTTTATACTGCTAAAACAAGTGGGTAAAAAACTGTTATTTTGACATTACAAATAGACAATTCAATTTTATTTATTTGTATAGATAAATATAAAAATAATGTGTAGTGGTGATGTAATAATATCATCTACCCCATATCGTAACGTGGGTGTCGTACGAAGGCGACAGAGGGTAACAAACCAGGAGATGGGCAGCAGCGTCTTGGTAATAACTACCAAAAAATTAAAACTGCGGTTGCTAAGCGTTCACTATGGCAAATATCCCACTTATGAGACAATATGCGGGGAGGCCTATATTATGAATGAATGCACATCATTTTTGTATTATATCGTTACAGACACATGCTCGTTTGATGGTGTACTCTTACTTTGCCAATATTATAATAAATAAAATGTTTTAAATAAAATAACAATGTCAGTAGAATGGCCTTGTGAACGTTGCAGTGGATGCGTGTGGTTTAAGAATGGATATATTATGATAATACATCTACATAAATAAATAATATTCGAGTGTATGTTTGTAATGTTAAAATAACTGTTTTTTACTAAATGCATATGAAAGTATACACGGTACTAATAACAAAAAAAACATTTTTTTTAATTTTTGCCTGTCTGTCTATCGGTTTGTTCCGGCTATTCTCTGAAACGGCTTTTGACACGACGAACACTGGTAAATAGCTGAAGTTATAAAGAGTAACTTAGGATACTTTTATTTTAGAAAAATGACTTCCGCTCAAAAATTTAAAACCCATTAAATTGTAGTAAATTCAACGCGGAAGAAGTCGCGGGGTACAGCTATTATGAAACTATAAATGCAACTCTATGATGGCGGCTCCATGGCGCAGTGACTCAGCAATGAGTTGCTGCGCTGGGGGGCGCGTGTTTGAATCCCGCACGGAACAAGTATTTGTATGGCTTACAAATAATTGTTCCGGGTTTGGATGTTTGTCCTTGTGAAATTTGTGTTTGTAAACTGCCTCCACGATACAGGAGAAAATCCTAGTGTGGTGGTAACGTTTTTTTTAAAATCAAACAAAAAAAACAAACAACAATAATACTTAAGAAGGTTTTGAGTAATGCAGTCTCCCGCTATACCGGAAAAAATATTAGTGTTGTGGGATATCTCTTAAATTCACAATGTTGAGAATTTCAAGTTTCGTTCCATTTAATTGGATGGTATATTATTATGATCCAAACGTATTAATGTTGTCTGATATAATTTTTAATTTCTAATTAGTTTAAATTTAATGCAAAATATTGCGAGTTTTACTTATTTCATTTTAAGCGAATTGAAAAATTAAACGAGAACATTGTATATGTTTTTTTTAAAATATAATAAGCATGACAAGCGAGCACGCAATCTACCTCATGGTAAGTGGATTCTGCAACCCATAGACATCTGCATCAATCCTCAATTAAAAATCAAAATCCAGATGCGTTGGCACCCCTATGGAGTAAGATAGATAGATAGATAACTCTTTATTGCATTTATACAAAGTGTTACAATTACTAATAAAAAGAATATTCGGTTCTCTATACTCAATATACGAAACACAGTAGCATTAAGCTGCTATTTTAACGAAGTATTCATGAATGGTATGGTTATACATGGTAAAACTACGTTGTAGGATGTTCTGGCTGCAGCAAGAATGTTGGTCCGAAAGGGGAAGGACCACGCTTGAACAGAATATTAGCGTAAAATACGTGCATAAAGCTATTGTGTCTGGCGTGGTAAATGATGAGAAAACCGAAGAAGCAGTCGATCGTAGTCTTTACGGATGATAGACAACGTTCGGCATTTTGATTCTTAGTTGAAGATTGAACTAAGAAATACACTGATATAAATTATTCAACCTTACTAAGAAACTAAGTGAACACTTACAACCTTACTTCTATAATGATTTTTTATAATTACGTGAATACGACACATTGAATAAAACTATTTTTACGGATTTTATCGCGTTTAATTAAGACGAGTCGGTTGCTTTCCAGCAACCGTGGTCACGGGGGACTGAGGCGATTGAAGTCCCGATGTCAAAGTTAACCCGGAGTACCTTCAGCTTTTAATTATTAATTTTGGTCCGATTTACGCAGAATGAACTAACTGTGTCTTGAAGTCTTGCAGTGGTATGCTTGGGTTTAGTTTTAATTTTATGAATTCCCACTCTATTGAAATTAGGATGTTTTTTAATTTCAATAGCCTTACGTATCATCCTTGGCAGGAATCGATATTCTTTCGCGAGAACTTATGGTTTATCAAATCTAATGTAATGGCGGGGGCCGTCTGGGAAATGATCACAAACTGCAGACTTCCTGGAACGTTGATGCTTCACGTCAGGTACGTGTTCTTTTACGCGGGTTTTTATTGATCGTTTTGTTTGCCCTATATATGAGAGACCACACTCACAATCAAGCTTGTACACTCCTGCATCTTGTAAAGGAATATTGCACTTGACGAATGGTAAGAACTGACTAATGTTCTTCGGCAGCTTGAAGAATGTTCTGATAGAAGCTCGCTTCAAAATGTAGCCAATCTTGTCCGTGACACCTCTGACATATGGTAGTACAGCAGGCTCACGATCGACTGTGGTCGGCTTCACTCGGTCTCTGGGACAAGCGCGGCACCCGAAGGTTGTTGTCGTGCAGAACGTGCTTGACGTGCTGAAGCTCGGCGGCCAGGTGTTTACTGTCACAGATCCCTCGTGCTCTCTGCAACAAAGATTTGCCCACGGTAGCTAACTGTGAAGGGTGATGGTGGGATTCACCGTTTAAATATCGGTTTGTATTGGTCTTTTTTCTATACACAGTGTGACCTACGGTGTCACTAGGATTTCGAATGACTAACACATCTAGGAAAGCTAAAGAATTATTTGCCTCTAACTCCATAGTAAATTGAATTTTAGAGTTTATGGAGTTAAGATTTTCTAAAAATGCAGTTACTTTGTCAGATGATAAAATTGTGAAAGTATCGTCTACGTACCGCTTGTAGAAACTTGGAGTTACTGGTGCAGTAAGCAGGGCTTTCTCCTTAAAGTCTTCCATAAAAATATCGGCGACAATAGGAGATACCTGTGAGCCCATCGCAACACCATCTACTTGCTTGTAAAATTCTTCCTTCTACAATAGATAGTCAGATGTAAGGCAATGTCTGAGTCATACTGCATATTCTGCTGGCATGTTGTTTCCCTCTAGTTTCCTAGTTACAATTGAGATGCAGTCTTCAACAGGTAGGCATGTAAATAGAGACTGAACATCAAAACTGACCAAAGTTTCATTGTCAGTAAGACATAGTTCTTTTATCTCACTGACAAAATGGTATGAGTCCTTAGTGTGTGCTCTTGTGTGTCCTCTGAGTGGTGATAGTACTTTTGCTAGGTGTTGAGCCAATCTGTAAGTTGGCGAATCGATCTGACTCACTATTGGACGTAATGGAGCGTTCAGTTTGTGTATTTTTGGTAACCCATACAACTTCGGTGGTTTGACACACGCAGGTATTATCGAATTAACGTCTAGATTCAATTTCTCGGAGTATTTCTTTATTAGATCGCTAGTTGTTTTAAGCGTATTAGTTGCAGGGTCTGGTCTGTTTTAACCTTTACGTACGTTCTTTCATCCGATAAAAGTTGTTGTATTTTAAAATTGTAATCCGATGTATCCATTATAAGCGTAGCATTACCTTTATCTGTGCGGAGAATCGTAAGATCTGGTCTTTTTCGTAAGTTTTTTTATGCAGTAAATTCATCTTTGGGAAGATTTAATTTCAGCGCTGAGCTTCGACGTAACAAGTACAAAATGTCTTGACGTATATATATATATAGCCTCTGAATCTTCATTACCAATATTATTTTTATACAGACAGTCCTCAACACTACAGATAATGTTTTCATACGGAATTTTTTGCGGTGTTATTGCGAAATTCATACCTTTGGCCAAAACTTTTATTGTCACGTCGTCCAGAGATTGTTTTGACAGGTTATAGACCGCACGTTGTAATTACTCGCGTCTATTGTCAATGATTGCGTTCCGTTTTTACGTTGACAATTGGTGTTGGACATTTGATTTGGTTATTAGTTTTTCCTGTGGAAAAGAAAAACTAATAACCAAAACATAACAACCAAATCCTCATTTCTGAGTTTCTCTGCGTGATACACTCAGAAATGAGGATATCCGCAGTAGAACCAGAGTGACCGACATAGCCCAACGGATTAGTAAGCTGAAGTGGCAATGGCCGGCCATATAGCTCGAAGAACCGACAACCGATGGGGAAGAAAGGTTCTCGAGTGGCAGCCTCGTACCAGTAGGTGAAGTGTAGGGCGTCCCCCCACTAGATGGAGTGACGACCTGGTAAGATATGCAGGAAGTCGATGGATGCAGGTGGCTCAGGACCGTGCTTTGTGGCATTCTTTGGGGGAGGCCTATGTTCAGCAGTGGACTTGTGAAGGGCTGTAATGATGATGATGATGATGATTAGTTTTTGGTATTTATCTATGTTTATTTTTGCATTCTTTGAATTAATTGTTTCACGTTTATCTAAAGTTTCCATGCAATTCTTATAATCAAATGTCGATAAAACTGTCTTTAGATCACTGGACGATTTGTCTATGGTTATATTAATGAATCATAGATCGGTACGTTTTTGCTGAATTACCGTTATTAACAATTTTTTACTTGCATAATTTAAGATCTTAGCGCTTCCTCGAATGTATTTTTTAGTAGATATCTTGACACACGTAGGAATGAGATTAAGATCTCGTCATCTCTTAAAGAAGTTTAAAGCTGTTACGTATCTTGCGCGCTTGGTTTTGAGATCTTCTAGTTGGCGTATTTTATTTGCTATTTCCAGTCCGTACTGGTTTACAAATTGATTTCTTATATTTACGCGAACTTCTAACTGAATACCAGCGTTAATGCTGCGGGACTTCGTATGATGAGTGTGGACAACCGGAGACCCTTTTACTGAAAACCTTAGTCTTTAAGGGTAAAAACGCATCTGCATTTTGATTCTTAATTAAGGATAGATGTAGATGGGTATGGAGAACAGAATCCACTTACTATCAGATGGACTGTGTGCTCGTTTGTCACCCTTACCCTAAACAAAAATGCCAGTGGTATTTGAGTGGCTTTAATTAGGTATACAACACTAATACTACACTAACTTCTGTGACGCAGTGTCCCCTAAGTTGGTCTTGGTCTGCGATACGAGAACACGCTGCTTCTCCCTATTATGTGAAAGCTTACGCCAGTTGGCATCAGCTTAAAGCACGCGCAGGTCAACTTTCACCCGGTGTCTACAGCGATATTTATATTTGTAAAGAGAGCTTTGTGTTAAACGACTGGCCTACGTCTGGTTGGTCGACCTAAAGCTCTGTTTATATTCCAAGTTTATAACACAAGGTATATACCAATTAATTTTAATTATCATAAAACTTTAGGATCTAATACAGTACAATTTTTCTATCACATATATGTGAAATTTAATTCAAGTTTTACTAGATGGTAGGACCCCTTTTCTGCTTCGGAGTTCATTTGGGTAGGTTTCCCCTTCCTCTCTTACGTATTTCTGCGGCTAAACAGCAGTGACACAGTGACACACTATAGAATTGCGATCAGAAGGGTACAGAAAGCCAGTAAAATTACAGTCTGTGAGAAATTCAATTTCGTTCTTAGAGATGACAACACATCTGCAGCCTCTTTTGAAATAAAATTAACATAAAATAAATATTTTTATGCAAGTGGAAATGAGGATATCCGCAGTAGAACCTGAGTTACCAACATAGCCCAAAGGATTAGTAAGCTGAAGTGGCAATGGGCCGGCCACATAGCTTGAATAACCGACAACCGATAGGGAAAAATGGTTCTCGAATGGCAGCCTCGTACCGGCAGACGAACTGTAGAGCATCCCCCCACTAGATGGAGTGACGCGCTGGTAAAACATGCAGGAAGTCGATGGATGCAGGTGGCTCAGAACCGTGCTTTGTGGCATTAGTTACTGGAGGCCTACGTTCAGCAATGGACTAGTGAAGGGCTGTAATAAAAAGAGGCAACAGAGGGAAATAAAACAATAGATGTTCAGAAGCACTTTTGTGCTAACAACTTAAAATAAACAAAAAAAACCTGTGATTGTTACATGCCAAGTGTGTGGTGCAATAATACTGTGGCAAATATCCCCTCTACGAGACAATCTATGGTGAGTCCCTGGATGGGATGTAATGATGATGAAAAGAAATAGTTTTTTTTATTTAATATATGTACATTACAAATAATACTTATTCAAATTGATATTATATAAATAATTTGAATGATATTATATAAATAATTTGAAATATAATGAAATATAATATTATTACGCTTCTAATATTTTATTTCGTCCAACAATCATATCGTGCAGCAGTGCATGAAACTAGAGCAATTTAACTTCGTAACATTTTCATTCTACTCTAACCCTAACCACAAACATTTGCAAATACGATGTGTGCGGTTCTTTCACTGTAATTGTGGCTTGTTTCTCGCCGACAGTTCACTACAGCCACAAAACTTTATTGCGCAACTAAATTGAGACATCTCGAACTGGTCACTACTTAGTAGTTAACACTTACTATATAATGGGGTTGTTATAAACTAATTTGCTTAATTCCGCGTAAAGAAAGAAAATTATGTGTCCTGCCTAGTTTTAAGGGGAGCTCCCACTCTCCCTCAATCGCGCGCACTATACCCGTCGCCGTCAATCCCAGCACTACCACACTAGGCGCGACACACCACTCTCGAAAATACGACACGTGTTTCGCCTCTACACGAGGCATCCTCAGGTGAAGTAGACTCTGCGGAGGCTGGCCGCCAAGTGAGTGGCGAGTCGAAACTACTGCTATTTATACTACTTGCTGACGCAATCGCGCTCCTATTAGGTAGAGAGCGATTACGTCATGTGATCAACGTACGCAGATATTTGCTGTGAAATTAACAACAGACTACTGCGAAACGTTAACCTACCCTCCAACCACGCAACTAATCGCTGGCCACCGCACCTTCAGGGTGACAAACGACCATTTTGCGAGACTGTATATCATCAAGGAGCAGGCTTAAACATGTTTAAGAGAGGCGAGTTGGAAACATTTGTTTATTCATTCAGCAGTGCAACGTTACCGCTATTATTTTTTAATATCTCTAACTGTTCCAGCACACACAGTCGTAGCCCTTTATTACGAGTATGTAAGACTTTAAAGGAGTGGTCATTGGCTAGGCTGTGTCCAGTGCCCAACAGAGTTTAGCAAAATGTGATTTATCGGGATTGTAATTCCTGTACACAGCTAAATACTCTTTATAACGTGTTTCGAAATTGCAACTAGTCTGACCTACGTAAACGGCTTGGCATTCGTCACAAACAAGTTTATAAACACCAGACTTTAGACGAATATCTAACTTATCTTTATTATTACAGATATTCCTAAGTGAATTATTTATTTTGAACGCCACGTAAACGCCACTCTGTCGAAGAGTATTACCAATTTTTTAAGATATGGAACCTAAGTAGGTAAAACTGCCAACATATCGACGATAACTTTGAGGTTTAACCGCGTACAGAGAATTGCGTACGACAAGCTTTTGTTTCTTTTTGATTACATTGTCAATGATATTCTTTGAATAACCGTTAGAGACCGCGATTTAGTAAATCAAATTAAGCCCTTTTAAATAATTTTCTTTACTTAATGGCACAGTAAACAAACGATTAATATAACAATAAAAAGTGGCTAATTTATGTTGCCACGGATGACATGATGACGCAGGAATGACCGAGTTGGTATGAGTTGGCATTTGATAAATTTGAAATTCATGTATTGACTCTTTTCTTGTTATTGTTAAGTCGAGGAAATTAAGGACACAATCTTGTTCCAATTCAAGCTCAAATTCAATTTTGTCGTGGATTTTATTAATTTTATTAAGGAAAACATCCAGTTACCTCTTTGTACCTGTCCAGCAAATAATTATGTCGTCTAAATATCGATAATAGTATAAGATATTTTGATTGACAACTATGTGTTGTTTTTAAAAGTTATCCATAAAAATGTCCGCCATAAGAGGACTTAGAGGGGACCCCATGGCTAATCCTTCTTTTTGTAGATAGAAATGGTTATTAAACCGGAAATAATTTTGTTTCATACAGAGGTTAAGTTTAGAAGATCATTTATTTCCCCGGGATGTAGACGACGTTTATTAAAGAGATCTGCGAGTATTCGCAAACAGTCTGGGGATGGGACATTTCTGAAGAGACTATCAACGTCTAAAGATAACAACAAGGACTTAGGAGGAATAGATCTAAACTCTTTTTAAGGCTGGCTAGCTAGCTACTATTTGTAAGTTGTATTGAATCCAGATTTCTCCCGCAGAAGGAAGTTTAACTTTTTAGCAAGGTGCACCTATATATGATACAACTGGACGAATAGGAACCTGTTCTTTATGTATTTTAGGTAACCCATATAAAATGGGTGCTTGAGGATTAATTGGAACAATTTGGGGTCAGACTCCAAATGCTCAAAGTCATCACCTAGGATAACATTGTTAACCTTCTGGCTATACCCACTATTATCCATAATAACAACAGTATTGCCCTTGTCGGCTTTAGTAACAATAAGATCATTGTCCCTTATTCTCTGCTTTGTTGATTTAAAAACAGGAAACTCTGGATAGCAATGGTTAAAAGCGGGTACAGCCTGAATTTCTTTAGCTACCAAACTTTTAACGATGTTATCTTTCTTTCCGATCACAACGGCCATCTCCGCATTGACGGCCACAGTCTCTAGCGACTTTTGGGAGATCGAAGGTGTTAGATTTTACTTTAGGCCTAAAAGTGACAAATCATCCGTTGGAAATTGAACATCGGAAAGAATTTTAACTCGAGGATAAAATTGATGATATTCAGTATGTATGTTGTTATCAAGTTTACGCGATGAAGAGGATACAAGTCGTTGTAACTTACGGGACTGCATTTAATATTTCTCGTTAACAAATTTTGAAGCTAGGTCTCTGAATTTCCGGTCCAAAATATTAAATTCAATAGTATGTAATTTATAAGAAAATTCAGAATATAATACTTTAAGGTGTGTTTATTGTGGTGGTGCTGGGGATGGTAGTGCTGGGATTGACAGCGTCGGGTATAGTGCGCGCGATTGAGGGAGGGTAGGAGGTCCCCTTAAAACTGGGCAGAGACATCATTTTCTGTCTTTACGTGGAATTAAGCAAATTAGTTTATAACAACCCCATTATAATGGATGTCCGCAAAGTAACGCCTGATTCTATTAATTATCTTAAAAAGGCTAGCACGGCTGACGAGGCAAGATTTTATGTCAAATTAACAAAACTCCATCGCGTTGCTGCCCAAAATGTTTGGTTCAATCAGCAGTGCAAACGACTTCATGCTATTTCTAATTACATCCAAATACAGCACAAATAGTCGGGCGGCCAATGTTGCTATTTCTAAAGCTCAAAACATTTGCCTTAATGGGGAATGTCGTCATTGGTTTTTCCATAGAGATAATTTTAAAATCCACCTTAAAATATTATAATCTGAACTTTCAGAAATTCAGAATCAAAAAAGAAAGTTCAGAATTTCTTATAAATTTAATAAATTTATAAGATTTATTACATTTATAAGAAAATTTATAAGATTCTAGTAGATTGAACCAAGATTAATAATTAAAAGCGAAAGATACCAAAACAGTCGTTAAAATGATGATACTACGAGTTATAGTGATATGTATGTTTTTCGGTAAATAATGCAAAAGTTTAACGGTTTGTAAGATAAAGAGCTGTTTATAAACCAACAAGCTACACGTGAAGTAGACATTTTTTTATAGAAGAGGGATAAACGAGCACGCGGTTCACCTGATGGTGTCGTCCATTAACAACTGCAACATCTCAGGAATTGCAGGTGCCTTTTAAAAAGGAATAAGCTAGTTCTTGAAATCGAATCATTCCGGATAAATTAACGGTGGTGAATGAAGTCGTACAAGGAAGAAAACTGTTAGTAAATCACACAGTGGTGGATCGTATCTTGAATTTTGTTGCGATGTGCGTCAAAGTTTACATCGGTACTTCTAACAACTCAGCCTTCCTTGTGACCATGACTCCTGGAAAGCACCCGAAACGTCGGAAATTAAAAACAAGTAAAATTAAACACGAAAAAATTTCTAAAATGGTTTTATTCAATAATTATGGCAGAAAGCAAAGGTAAAGTAAAGTGACAGTCTATATACGTCCCACGGTTGCACACGAACCTCTTCTCATACCTGCGAGGATTCAGGGACAAGGAAGTGTTCGACACGATGCCCCAATGTGTGTTGGCATTTTTGAGAAATATTTATTTTTATAATTTTTCAGAAATGCAGGTTTTCTCACGATGTTTTCATCCACAAAAGATGTAATAAATCAGCATTTAAAATTGCTACTAACAATTTCAATGATGCTGGCCGGGATTGAATCGCTATTGCTCACGTACTTTGAAGTTCATAGCGAGCGCTTAGCCCTTATATTAGGGCCAAAAAACGAGAAGAATTTGGTTCTCCTATAACTCATTCTGATCTCACATGGAATAAGTATGGCCTACAGATACTTGTTCCAGATAGATGGTCTAGATGTTTGTCGTTGTGCAATTTATGTATGTAATTTTTAATAAAAACTTTTTTTAATGAAAAACTAACAAAACGATCGAGCACCAAATCGTTTAAATTATGATACGAGTAACAGAGATATGTGCGTTTGTAGAATAAAGAGTTGTTTAGGAACCAACAAGCTACACGTGAAGTATAGGTTTTTTTTTATAGAACAGGAGCAAATGAGCATGCGGCTCGCATATTAACAACTGCAGCATCAGAGGAATTGCAGGTATCTTTTAAAAAGGAATCAGTTCGTTTCTTGAAGTCGAATCGGTCCGGATAAATTACTGATGGTAAATGATTCTACATTGAAGTCACACGAGTAATAAAATTTCTAGTAAATCACTCAGTGAATCCAGATGGTATCGATGGTATCGTGAATTTTGTCCCGATATGAGTTGAAGTATGGTGAAATCTGGCTGCTGTACTATTATAATTCCTCAGAGCCTTTTGCTATAGTGAATGCGATAGAAAATACATACGCATGCAACATCTCTGCGCAGCACAAGTGAATTGAACCGATCAGAAAGAACTTAATCGTCCGTAGAACGTAAAAAACGGACGTGGTAATCACCAAGTTATTGAAAATTTGCATTTTTACTATTTGCAATATTTATTATTCATCAGTTATGCCTCTCGTACGTCACTCAATACACGAATAAACTCATAACAATGCAACTTCAAGTATTATTGTTAAGCTCGCTCGGTAATCTATACTGACCTCAATTCTTTAGGGTAATTGCTACAGATTCATGGAAACCGTTAATAAAACATTCAGATACCGACTGCAAAGAGTCAGCGATTTCTTCATGGAACAAGCTAGTGATACCAGTTTGTCGACTACACAGAATTAGTAATTCATTCTTGGGGCAAAGTATACACTATTACAACAAGGTCCCGGAAAGTGTACAGGCTCTCTCTATTACCAAGTTTAAATGTTTTGTTAAGTTGAAACTGTATAAAAAGGGTTATTATAGTATAAACGAATACATTGTTGATAATAACCATTGGGAATGGGGTGGTCGCATCCAAGCTGTTTCTAAACTAAATTTTGTACTTATATAGTCTGTACAACCATTAATGTAAAATTTGCTTTTAAAAATAGTCCCGCTGGGTTTCTTGCTGGTTCTTCCCAGGACAGAGGTTTTTTTCGAACCAGTGGTAAAATAAAAAATGACTTTCAATAAGAATTACACATGTGATCTATATTGAATAAAAATTATTCTATTCTATTCTAATATATGCCTAGTTTTGCATTGAAGTCTCCCATTAACACCGCATATTGGGTTTTGGAGGAATGCATGGCTCTAGAGATATCCTCATACATTTCCTCCACCTCCTCATCGGGGTGTGCCGAGGTTGGTGCGTAAACCTGTATGACCTTCAGCGAATACCGTTTGGTGATTCTGAGTATAAGGTACGCAACCCTCGTCGACACACTCCCGATCTTTACAACGTTGTTAACGAGAGACTTGTGGACTATAAATCCGATACCTCCTTGGGACAGATGGTCGCCCTCCCGGTGATAGAGCAAGTTGCCGGATTCGAGGATTACCATGTCCTCCCCCTCTCTTCGGACTTCGGATAATCCTATAATATGCCAGCGTAACTTGTCTATCTCTTCTTCCAGCTCCACGATCTTCTCGTCAGTCCTCAGGGTGCGTGCGTTGTACGTTGCCAGGTCGAGTCGTCTAAGGTGGCAACCGAACCTCCACCGGAGATTCTTAGCACCCCCTGCCCCGCCGTTACCATGGTCGCCACCGTAGCCAGGAATAGCGGGGCCGCCGGGGACTGGGGGCCGTTTTTTTGTTACTGTCATTCATAGGGGGGTATTTGCCATAGTTGCCACGCTTGGCGAGCGGGTTGGCAACCGCAGTTTTTTTATTGTAATTTGGCTATTATCAGGAAGATGCTGCTGCCCATCTCCTGCCTGTTTCCCTTTGTCGCCTTTTACGACACCCACGGGAGGATATGGGGTAGTGGATATTCTTGACCGCCACTACACGGCACCTGGTCGCGCCCCGACGGTTCCACAAAAAATGAGATTGACTTCATTATGACGACCAGACGACAACTGTTCAGTGATGTCTCCGTGATCGCGAGGGTGAAAACTGGTAGCGATCACCGAATGGTTAGAGGCACACTGAACCTAAACGTTAAGTTGGAGAGGTCTCGTCTAATGAAGTCAACGCTCCGTCCCCCTCGTGCTCTGTTCCAAAGTCCCGAAACCTTTCAGCTCGAGTTACAAAACCGTTTTCAGTGCCTGGAAGACTGCAATGAAGTGGACGATATGAATGACAAGCTCGTGGAAACTGTCCATGCGGTCGGAGCTAAGTTCTGCAAGACCCGCCGCAGAAGAACACAAAAACTCTCCGATCACACTCTTAATCTCATGGCTGTTAGACGGGAGATGAAGCTACATTCTTCAACAGACTTGACAGCATACAGGCATCTGAACAGACAGATCTCCAAATGCATGCGGCGGGACTTACGCAACTTCAATACAGCTCGTATTGAAGAAGCGATCGAGCGGAACCAAGGCTCCAAAATCTTTGCCAGAGATCTGTCTGCCAGAAAGAGCCAACTGTCAAAGCTGAAGACAGAATGTGGCAGCATCGTTTCCGGGACACCTGAGATTTTGAGTGAGATTGAGAGGTTCTACGGGCAGCTGTACACATCATCGTTGGAGCCACACGCAAGTGTGAGTAACGATCCAAGAGCGAGTCTCATCCGACACTATTCCGAAGATATCCCGGATGTCAGTCTGAGCGAGATTAGGATGGCTCTCCAGCACCTTAAAAACGGTAAGGCCCCAGGCGAGGATGGAATTACAGCGGAGCTTCTGAAAGCGGGTGGAAGACCGGTACTTGAAGTCCTTCAGAAACTCTTTAATTCCGTCCTCCATGGTGGCATTACACCGGAGGCGTGGAGCAGAAGTGCGGTGATCTTGTTCTTCAAGAAAGGTGACAACGCTCTCTTGAAGAACTACAGACCGATTTCCCTTCTGAGCCGCGTCTACGTGCTGTTTTCGAGAGTCATTACGAATCGTCTCGCGCGCAGACTTGACGACTTCCAGCCTCCCGAACAAGCCGGTTTCCGAAAGGGCTTTAGCACCATAGACCACATACATACCCTTCGGCAAGTTGTACAGAAGTCCGAAGAGTACAATTTGCCACTATGTCTGGCGTATGTGGACTATGAGAAAGCCTTTGATTCCGTCGAAATTTGGGCGGTGCTGCAGTCCCTTCAGCGGTGCCAAGTTGACTGTCGGTATATCGAAGTGTTGAAGTGCTTGTACAGTAGGGCTACGATGGTTATCCGAGTACAGAACCAGAGTACGAAACCTATCCAATTGCAGAGAGGTGTAAGACAGGGTGACGTCATATCCCCGAAACTCTTCACCGCTGCATTGGAAGACGTTTTCAAGCTTCTGGACTGGAAAGGATACGGTATCAACATTAATGGCGAGTACATCACTCACCTTCGATTTGCCGACGATATAGTCCTTATGGCAGAATCGCTGGAGGACCTAAGCACTATGCTCAATGACCTCAATAGTGTTTCCCAACGGATAGGTCTTAAGATGAACATGGACAAAACAAAGATCATGTTTAATGTCCATGTCACACCTATGCCGGTAGTTGTTGGGAGCACTAAGCTCGAAGTTGTTGACGAGTATGTTTACCTGGGACAAATAGTCCGACTGGGTAAGTCCAACTTCGACCGAGAGGTCAATCGACGGATTCAACTCGGCTGGGCAGCGTTCGGGAAGCTACGACACATCTTCTCGTCAGACATACCTCAAAACCTTAAAACGAAATTGTACAACCAGTGCGTGTTGCCAGTGATGACTTACGGAACTGAGACGTGGTCCTTCACTGCTGGCCGAATGAGGAAGTTCAAGGTCGCTCAGCGAGCTATGGAGAGGGCTATGCTCGGAGTTTCTCTGCGTGATAAACTTAGGAATGAGGATATCCGCAGTAGAACCAGAGTGACCGACATAGCCCAACGGATTAGTAAGCTGAAGTGGCAGTGGGCCGGCCATATAGCTCGAAGAACCGACAACCGATGGGAAGAAAGGTTCTCGAGTGGCAGCCTCGTACCGGTAGGCGAAGTGTAGGGCGTCCCCCCACGAGATGGAGTGACGACCTGGTAAGACATGCAGGAAGTCGATGGATGCAGGTGGCTCAGGACCGTGTTTTGTGGCATTCTTTGGGGGAGGCCTATGTTCAGCAGTGGACTTGTGAAGGGCTATAATGATGATGATGATGATGATTCTAATATATACGCTTTTACAACAAAGTTCCAGAAAATATATAGGACCTATCAGTAAAATTTGTTTAATACAGTTATAATACTACTAAAGAGTACATATAACCACAAGGAATGAGGTGATCGCTACAATACTTTTTCTAAATGTTTTCATACTTAATTGTATAAATATTATATTGTAACTTAATATTTTAGAAAAAACCCGTTGGATTGCTTCCTGGTTCTTCCCAGGACAGAGGATTTTTTGCGAACCAGTGGAAAACCTTAAATGACTTTCAATAAGTATTATTGTTATCTACGTTGAATATAAATGATTCAATTTTATTCTATACTATCACCCACGACGTGCACAGTATGCGCGAAATAAGTCATCCCTGTCAATGCAGCGTTGTTCTCTAATTGCTCAGGGTCACAACACTGTCGTAATAAGGGTATGCATAAATGTAATAGAATATTAATTAAGGCTTGTTTATAGCTCTCATGAACGTCAAAATATACACCGGTACTGAGACTTAGAGTACGACTAAGTCTCTACTGCAGTTATGTTATTATGATGTGTATACTTTTGAATTCTTGTTTAGATCAACACCATTGTACTTTTAATTTATAACTTTATATGCTTCCCGTTAGTTTATGTAGCTTATAGTAAAAAATAAAATAAAACTTGACCTCGGGGAAGAACCGGCAAATCTTCTGCGTTTCTTCCCTCATGTCACGTTTCATTTATAATTACAACATAAAATCGAATGAAATGTCAAAGGGCTACAA
This sequence comes from Parnassius mnemosyne, assembly GCA_963668995.1. Classification (NCBI taxonomy): domain Eukaryota; kingdom Metazoa; phylum Arthropoda; class Insecta; order Lepidoptera; family Papilionidae; genus Parnassius; species Parnassius mnemosyne. Next base: position 33,981,052 of record CAVLGL010000090.1, on the reverse strand, counting down.
AAACTGCTTTAAAATGTCACTATCAGTAACCAGCAGAGTATGAGATTTTCTACACAACATTGCCTTCAAAATATTGATCTATATTGTAGTAGGTCTTTTTAACTAAATTTGCTTACCGAGTTTTTTACGGTTAAACAACAAGGAACCCTTATAGTTTCGGCATATTCGTTAATCCGTCCGTCCGCGGTTTTATTCAGATACCCTAGGTGCTACTAAGCTGTAGCTTTAAATAGTTATAAATACATATTAATCACACATACAAAGTTGTCGAATATAACTTTGAAAAATATTATTATTTTGGGTACCTCCTATATATACTTTTTTTTCGATTCAGGGTCCGTTTACAAAATATATGGCTTTTAAAGTAGTATTTTTATCAGTCAAGTGGAATACATGATTCTAGTAAAAAAATCCACCTAATCACCCCCTACTATACCACTGCTTTAAAAAGCGTAAAAAAATAACATACAATGAAATTTAAAGAAAAACTGTTAAAGCTAAGCAGGCTTTACAAGTTAACGAGTGATAGTCGACCAACTTATAAAATGAATTTGGATTAATTAAACTTTGTTTACAATTTCATAAAACATTTCCTGAAACTAGGTGTATTATAACTTTGTAATGTTATTATAAACTGTAAAAAATAAACATTTTAAAGAAAACGACATTATACTATAGCTTTTCGTTTTCCTTTGCGGGTCAAACAGAGAGGAGAGACCGTCAAGAGTCCGATCCTGACATACCACTTTCGCTTACTTTTTAGTTGGTATCTAGTTATTGTAGGCCTAGATTCATTTATGGTAATCTTGGTATACGCGGGCGACTCTAGGATAGCTTAGGGCAGCGGTAGTTTAGAGGTAGGTTCATTACGGTCATGTATATTAAAGTCGCAGTGCCGGGAACTAATAGGTGGATAGGGAACTATGACCATTTTTGTACGGACTTAGTATGTGAATGATTTGATGTAGATTGTATTATTTTTAAAATCGATTTTTTTAATATATTTGAATACTACTCACTATAATTCCGGTTGGGAAATAAGTTCCTCAATTACTAGCATCCTATTTGGGCCCATTTTTAGTCGTTATAGCGGTCAAACTGCGAATTCATATGCTGATAGTATTAAGAAGGCCCCTTTTAAGTTCACGCATAGTGACTAGCAAATAACTAAGGAACCCTACAATGTGCGTAGCCCGGCACGTATTTAGCTGGTTTTTATTTTTGGAAATTATTGTTTAATAAAATAAATTAAACGCTGTATAATCCATAAAATTAGTTTAATTTAGTACTGTGTAAAACGACAAAGTACGTAATCTAATTTAATGAAAAGACGCCGAAACTTTCAAAAATGTTTAGTAATAAAGAAAAAACCGCTATTTAAAACAAGCAAAGGAATACGTCTAAAAACTCCCTTTATTTCTCCTATTACTCCATTAAGAAAAGAAGATTAAGTTTTTTTTTATTGAAGTAAGTATGATAAACCAGCATGCGGTCTATCTATCCTTGATTAAGGGTCATAATACAGATGTATTGAAGACTTGAGGGCCTTTTTTTCTTTGAGGGCTAAGATTTTTTAAAGGACATAGATCGCACGAAAATCATTAATTGTGTTCTTCTGTCACGAAATTATCATTTCATGTCCCCCTATGAGGCAATTTATGGGCAGACCTATGTTCAGCAGTGGGCTTTTAATGGGCTGTAACATTAACTGTTACAGAAACGGTAACCTCAAAAATATATTCTCTTTTTTGTTAACGCAAACAGAATGAAATAAATGTGCTTTGCAGCTCAAAGACTAAGTGCTCGCTGTAACTACTGCAATAACAATTTCGGTATCACTACAGGTTCGATCTTCGCCGGCACCAATGAAATTAAAGACGTTAAAATTATCCGCGTAATTAAATATTAATAAATATAAATATATAATAAATATTTTCTACGTGGTAGAACCATGCTGCAGCTATATTATGGTTGTAGCATGAATGGGTCGGCTCGACCGGGGAAGGAACACGCTCTCACAGAAAACCAGCGTAAAATAGCAGCTTAACGCTGCTGTGTTTCGTATGGTGAGTGTAGAGAACCGGAGACCCTTTTTACTGGCAAAGAGGCATTCCATTTTAGTCCTCACGGGTGACAACGCATCTGCATCTTGAGTTTTATTGAGGATAGATGTAGATGTCTATGGGTCACAGTAACCACTTACCATCAGGTGAACTGTGTGCTCGTTTGTCACCCGATCTTATTAAAAAAAAAATATAATGATATATATCATTTATTTCGAAGAGCACCTCCTTCCCTTAATTGCGTGCACTATCCCCGTCATAATTCCCAATACCTCTACACTAAGAAAGACCCACCACCGTTGATAGTAAGTACGACGTGCGTTTCGTTTCTAAACGAGCCTGAAATATGAGAATCATAGCAAGCAGAGTTTGTTTCACCAGAGGATGCTTTAGTGCACGCAATTAAAGGAGATCGTTAGGTGCTCTACTAGGTAAGACACATCATTTTATTTTATTACATGGATTTTATTTTAATTATTTTTATAGCATAGGTTGACAAACGAGCACACAGTCCACCTGATGGTAAGTGGTTGCTGTGGGCCATAGACATCTACATTAATTCTCATTTGCCTCTTTTCCAGTAAAAAGGGTCTCCGGTTCTCTACACTCACCCTACGAAACACAGCAGTGTCAAGCTGCTATTTTACGCTGGTATTCTGTGAGAGCGTGGTCCTTCCCCGATCGAGCCGACCAATTCGTGCTACAACAATTCGTTCTTTAACAGTGGTAGAGCTACGCGGTAGCTTTTGCTGTCGCACGGATGGGCCGGCTCGAACCGGGGTGGTACCACGACCTCACAGAAAACCAGCGTGAAGTAGAGGTTTACCTCTGCGTTTCGCTTGGTGAGTGCAGGTGGCCGGAGGCCCTTTTTACTGGAAATGAGGCATTCCATCTTAGTCCTCACAGGTGACAACGCATCTACATTTTGATTTGTAATAGAAGATAGATGTAGATGTCTATGGGCCGCAGCAACCACTTACCATCAGGTGGACTGTGTGCTCGTTTGTCACCCTTATCCTATAAAAAAAAAATACAACTATACTACTAATATAGCTGCAGCATGGCTCTATCACGTAAAACTGAGTATTGTGGATCTTAGCTAAATAATGTTTAACATCTCTAATATAATAGAATTGCGAAAAAATTAATTTGTGCAATTCCATTATATTAGAGATGTTAATTACCAATTAAATTGTTAATTGTTATTTGTACTACTAAGTTATCACGTACTCTGCGTTAAGAGAACACCTTATAAAGAAACCTGAATGTCTAGTAATAAAATATTTCAAATACATATTTTATGATCTCCGCTAACATGCACTGAAGTAGCAAGGTGGACTGATTAATCTTCAATCCTCTCAAGAATGACAAGGCCTGGGCCTGTTCCCAGTGTTTAAAATATTAAAGTTAAAAATTATAGTCTCGTTCTCACTAATCATAATATTTTATCAAATTTAATTACACTTCGTTCTTCATCGTTCTATATTAGTAACTGAAACTTATTTAACACACGTAGTATCACTTCTTGGATCTTCTTTGGCTCTTTCTCTCACTCCCGTGAAAATCCATAGATTTTGCCCGCAATATGTCATTAAAAGATGAACACAAAAACTTGATTCTTCCTGGATAATTGGGTGCCAGAAGGACAGACAGAAGTGAGTAATTAATCTCTTCCGACGAAAAACTTCGTATAATTATGATATAACTTCACTGATAAGATCTTTTAATCATTAATTATGTCCCACGTCACACCAAAAAAATTTTTTATAGAATAAGAGTGACAAACGAACACTCAGTCCACCTGTGGTAAGTGTATACTGTTGCTCATAAACATCTACATCTATTAAGGTCAATAATCAAAATGCGTTGTCACCCCTGATGACTAAGATAAAATGCCTTGTTTCCAGTAAAAAGGGTCTCCGGTTGTCTGCACGCATCATACAAAATACAGCGGCATTAACCTTCTATGCTGGTATTCTGCGAAAGCGTTGTCATACCCTGTTCATGCCGACCCATTCGTGCTTTAACTACTATATAGCTGTAGCGTGGCTCTGCCACGTATAAAAATGTCGACAAGTCCAGAGATAAACGCGGCATCAACTAACAAAAAATATGTAACACCACGATACAGCAGAGATTGTATCTATGAGGCAAGGTAGCTAATGTGCTTGTTGACTCTAATATAATGGCTGTCAGATCGAAGTGCAATAAGAAAGCTCGGACATGTGTAATCTTAGCACCGGCACTGACTAGAAGGATCGAGTTACTAATATCGTTGAAATCTTGTACGGATACTTCTTGTGTATCTAACATCATAAACCTAAGGTCATCTAAGCTAAAAATAAGGCAGATAATAATAAAATTTATATTTTTTATTCGAAACGAGACGAGACTAAGCGAAACAGGTGAAATGGGCCACACTGAAAACAGCAACTGTGGTTCGCCAAGCAAATGCTGATTGCAACTGCATTTCGTCGCGTTCGGCAACGTATGCTAAACTTAATAACATTTAAAATGGAAATTTATTTGTACTGTATGGCGTTGTGATTATGTAGCGAGATAAATATTTTTTTCTTTCTTTTCGCCATTCCTGCTAGCATAAATTACAGGGCAACAGACATTATATCTCACCCGTGCTGAAGACGCACCTATAGACACATTTGTGTGAAGTACCCTCAAGTGATGTTAAATAGTTTGTCACTTCAATATTAAAAAAAAAAACATTTTATATAATACTAGTATAGCGATCTGCCCCGACTACACACGGATGACTTCTGGATCTCGACCACAACGCCACCTACCGGGTCCAAATGTGAATCTAAATCATCTAGGGTACTGTGCGATTTACTAGGTTTTCTTCCTCTCATGACGTCTTTGTGGAGTTGTTTACACAGGCGATTTTTCATCACACGACATTTACCATGAGAGCCGTGGTAGCGCAGATGGTCAGCGCTCGCTGTAAGCTTCTCAGTATTCGAGCAACCCGGGTTCGATCCCCGCCGGCACCAATGAAATTGTTAATTGCAATTTCAAGTGCTGATTTACCACGTGCTCGGCGGTGAAGGAAAACATCGTGAGGAAACATGCATGTTTGAGAAATAAGAAAAAATATTTCAAAGACATGTGAAGTTCGCCAACACGCATTGGGGCAGCGCGGCGGACATTTCCTTGCCCTAAAACCCTCTCAGAAACGAGAGGAGGCCTGTGCCCAGTAGTGGGACGTTAATAGGCTGCAACTTTACTTTACTTTACTACATTTACCATGAGACACATCATACTCCTTTGCCCTCTCAATTAAAAAACATAAAATATGTACGCACTAAGTTTGCCTTTTTTTAAATATATTTTTCTGTATGGGTCTACTGGTAAATATTTCAATGAACTATATAATAAGTAGAACCTTTGTACAAACTCACTGTATGGTCGTTTTTGCGTCTTGTTGTGTGTACATAAATAAAAAAATAAAAAATCATATTTTGACAAGTTTTTATTAGCATGACTTATATGTTTGTATGTATCTATATGTTATGTATATATTTTTAATTCCGTTTTCAACCACTTCAAGATTGTTGGAACAATTTGAAATTTAGCAAACGTATTCAGATCCCATGATAACATAATACAATTACTAGGACCAAACACAATCTAGTTATACCAGTCACTCGACTCCAACGAGTCAGCATTTCCTTCATGAGGCAGTGTATACGCTTTTGCAACAAAGTACCAGAAAATATTCAGAACTTATCTATCAAGAAATTTAAAATTTTATTAAAGCAGAAATTGTTCAATAAAGGTTATTATACTACTAAAGAGTACGTTATTGATAATACGCCCTAAGAATGAGGTAATCGCTACCGTGCTGTTTCTAAATGTTTTCATATTTAACTAGCTGGTACCCGGCGCGTTGCAGCTGCAGAAGAAATAATTGTAGAAATATCGTTTTAAATTTGGAAGAGTTATATTATTAGGAATGACATATAACTTACAAATATGTTGGTGTCGGTACTATACGCGCGCCACCTACTAATTGTACTATGCCCATAACAACCCATACGTACTCCAACCAAACTATAGCTGGCTTGGCTCTACCAAGTATAAAATAATAAAAAACACGTATTGTCAGAAATTTGGGGATCTATGAAAACCTTAGTTAACACTTTCATTCGATGTCAGATGTTCTGTGGGCAAGAAGCCAACTACAGCCACTACAACCAAGCCCCAACGATACTAACGTCACTCAATTGCTTTGCCTTCTCGGAACCCCTCCACTAACACTTAAACTTTATGGTATGGTATTAAAGTTCAAATTGACTTTTAAGTATTATTACGAATTTTTTTATGGGAATATACAAAAGTGTTGTTTTTAGACTTTTGAGGTAATTTTTTTAAATTTTTCTCTCCGTAAGAACCATCTTCGTACTTCAAGGAATATTATAAAAAAAAAGAATTAGGGAAATCGGTTCAGCTGCTCTCGAGATTTGCGCTTAGAAACACATTCAGCGATTCATTTTTATATTATAGATTATGCATAATAAAAACATTAAATTACTTTCAATAAGTATTCATGTCATCTACATTGTGGATGACGTGATTGAATTTTTTAATATTCTAATCTATTCCATTCTATTCTATTCTAATAGTTTCATGACTACTGCCTGGTAGTTAAAGGATCATCTCATAATCAAAGCGTGTCCTTTTTGTTTTGTTTAAAAACTCTTAGATTATTAAGTTTAGTTTGGTTGTGTTCAGTATATTACATTCTTCAATTTCATGTTTTTTTTTTTAATATCATTTATTTAAATGTTTATCCAGCTTAAAGTAAAATTTGACAAAAATTAATTAACTTTTAAACATATACAGAAATAACTTTATAGTATATAAGTGCCTACTTTTTTTTATCCAACGAGATAGGTCCAACAAGAAATTTATTTGCAAAATTTTATTGCCGGCTGCATATAGCTGAAATAAGCGGCTGCCGTTTCCGATGCAGTCCAACGATGTGAAGTTAATTTGATTTCGAATGGATGTCATAATACATAATATTTATATTGAATGAGGCCTATCCTTTATTACAATATCCTGTCAACAGTATACTACTTCTATTTTTATTACTTCTTAACTTCAATTTCATCTCGTAGGAAGTAGTGATGAAGCCCTACATGGTTAATCGCAATGTATTAGCATTACGAGAGCCTATTCAATCTTATCTCAAACACACCTGTAATGTCTGCTATCTTTTCTAATCACTGTAGTGTAACACAGGCTCGGCACGCACTTTAACTAAACACGTCCACTCTCGCCCGAGGTTCTCGTGTAACTGACGTGGTGCGCTCGAGACAGTGACTTATATATAAATGTATGTTTGTGTATTTGTGCATGGTAAATTATTAGTAAATAAAACAAATAACAATATTTACTGTATACTACAGTCCGAGAGCTCATGACGCATTTTTCATGAAGTGTTTGATGCATCATGAAACTTTGTTTAAAGGTATCAGTCAACTCAATAAGCAGGTATATGACTGTCTGCCTGGCCTACCTGGGTACACCTGGTACTGCGCATACAGTTAAGTCGAAAAAAAATTTGCCCAAAAAAAAGTGTTTGATTCAAATAATAATAATGACTATCCGTTAGCTAAGTTTATAAACAATTAAGAAAAAAAATGGCAGACACTTCTGAAGGGGTTTACATAGGGGCAGACGACCACAAAGTTGTATTTTCAAAAATTCCAAAAAAAGTGTTTGATTCAGTCTGCCATTTTTACAGCGTGTTTATTATGTATAATAAAATATTCTCACAAAAAGGCAGACAGTTTCTCCGGGGGTTACTAATTTAAAAATCTATACAAATAAATAATCACTTTTTAAATGGTCCATATTTCCTATCATAATAATTAATACATCTGTATCACATGATTTGATAAGTACATTGACAGCAGAATCCGATTCCAATTGACAAACATGAAAATAATTATACTTTTTTAAGATTATTTAAATAGCTGCTGATAAAATAAAAAGCTGTTCCCCGCGACTTCGCCCGCATGTAATTTAGGGTTTTATTTTTTTTGCGCGGTACCCTAATAATTTTTTTTAAATTTAAAAGCAGCCTAAAATACTCGTTATAACATCAATTATCTGCCAGTGAAAGTCCCGTCAAAATCGGTCCAGCCATTTCGGAGATTAGTCGGAACAAACAGACAGACAAAAATTTTAAAAATTGTGTTTTTGTTATAAATATCGTATATAATGTCTTATGCGTTTAGTAAAAAATTGTTATTTTGAAATTAAAAACAGACATTTAAATTTTATTTATTTGTATAGATTTTTAAATTAGTAACCCCCGGAGAAACTGTCTGCCTTTTTGTGAGAATATTTTATTATACATAATAAACACGCTGTAAAAATGGCAGACTGAATCAAACACTTTTTTTGGAATTTTTGAAAATACAACTTTGTGGTCGTCTGCCCCTATGTAAACCCCTTCAGAAGTGTCTGCCATTTTTTTTTCTTAATTGTTTATAAACTTAGCTAACGGATAGTTGTTAGTTAGTTAGTTATTATTATTTGAATCAAACACTTTTTTTTGGGCAAATTTTTTTTCGACTTAACTGTATGCGCAGTAACTGGTGTACCCAGGTAGGCCAGGCAGACAGTCATATACCTGCTTATTGAGTCGACTGATACCTTTAAACAAAGTTTCATGATGCATCAAACACTTCATGAAAAATGCGTCATGAGCTCTCGGACCAAAACACTACAACACCCATACACCTTCATATATTACATTTTAATATATTCTAATAGTTAATTATGAAACATAAATCATGATTGTAAACGGTTTTTTTTCTAAAGTCCCACTGATTTTTTTTCTAGTTTTTGACAGAGGTAGTTTTTGAACCAGTGATAAGTTTAATATAAGAGTGACTTTTAATAAGTGTCGTATATAATAAAATGACAAAAAAAATCAATTTAAATTTCCGAAAATATCTATAATCAAGCTCAGTCTTATTAATAATTGTTGTAAGATTTTTTTTTATAGGATAGGGTGACAAACGAGCACACAGTCCACCTGATGGTAAGTGGTTGCTGCGGCCCATAGACATCTACATCTATCCTCTGATACAAATCAAAATGTAGATGCGTTGTCACCCGTGAGGACTTAGATGGAATGCCTCATTTTCACCCGTGAGGACTTAGATGGAATGCCTCCGGCCACCTGCACTCACCAAGCGAAACGCAGAGGTAAACCTCTACTTCACGCTGGTTTTCTGTGAGGTCGTGGTACTACCCCGGTTCGAGCCGGCCTATCCGTGCGACAGCAAAAGCTGCCGCGTGGCTCTACCACTGTTAATAGATGCAATGCATCGCAGTCTGTAAACATACTAGCTTTTATTTCTTATACTGTACAAATTTAATGAAATGCTCTATATCTTACATCTTCAGTACTCCTGTTCAGTGAAAAAACTGCTTAAGTGCTGGTGCTGTACGTAGACGTATGCTTAATGCAAAACTTGCGATTCCTAGGCACACAGTTCTCATTGATGTCAAATGTCAATAAACAATAAATTTAACAATATTACATAATGTTTTAAGATATATTTCTCAAGGCAAGAGCTTCTCGTGAAACGGAAATTAACATTATAATGTAGCAAGATTGCCGCCGCGACATAACTTTGTTAATGAAATTCCCTGTGTTGAAATTAGATTTAATAATTTCAAATTAATAGAGCGAACGCCAGGAAAGTTTGCATTAAAAAACTTTTTATAATTATTATTATTTATTTCATATAAATATTTTAACTAAAGCGTTCAGGAACTTAAGCAACAAGAATTTTTGCTTAGACCCCTGAAGAAGTGTTTTAATCCGGAGAATTGATATAATTGTATGTAATATAGCGTCAATGTTAGCCATAACATTTCATGTATCAAATAAAATTTTATATGGTTGTGTATTTAAATAAGGAAATAGAGAAAAACAACCGGTCATTTCCGTGTTGTATATATCAGCCTAAGCAAAATATAAAAAAAATCATTTTGGAACAGATACTTGTTTATTTTAGGGCCTATTTATCAATCTTTAGATAAAAGTATGAATAACTTTCAAATTTTGAGGTTGAAATACGAGTATAACATAATGAGGCTAACATTCCTCTGGTGTTTCAGTTGTTCATGGGCGGCGGTAGTCGGTGCCGTATGCTTGTTTGCACCCTCACATATAAAAAAAAATTAAAAATTACAATTTTTTATAAATAAAATAGTTCATTTGTTTCACTTTTACATTTAATCAGTTTTTAATAATTTATTTGATAGTTAACTTTTATTGGACGATTGAAAGATCGGCCCTCAATAATAATAAAATTATAAACGAAAAGTAATTCGGTTTCGCAAAAGTAAAATCCACGACAAATGCGTCTATAAAACAAGAGTCACATATTTTAGGTGCTGGGAAAAGCACCATGACACTATGTGTGTTGTCTTTTGTGTTAAAATATATTTGGTTGTGTTGAAATTTTAAACAATAAACCTAAATACTACGGCATTCATCACAACCATCAAATCAATACGAGGGCATAATGCTGCATTTAACGGTATAGTCTTAAGATAACGTTAATTGCAAGAACCACGCTCTCTCAGATCACCAGCGTAACGCTGATGTTTTTCGTATGGTAAGTATAGAGAACAGGGGACCCGCTTGTCTCGAAACGAGGCATTATGTCATAGTCCTCAGAGGTGACAATATGTCTGCATTTGGACTCTTAATCGAGGATTTGTCTTCGGGCTACAAAATTGACTTGCCATCAGGTATACGTGGTAGAGCCATGCTGCAGCTATATTAGTAGTAGAGTACTATTATAAATGTCGAAAGAAGCCTTAATGAAAACTATAATATATTTCATGACATACTACAAAACTTGCTAAATAAATTTATTCCTAAAAAAAACCGTTATTATAAGAGCAAGACAAAAAACTCATTGGTTAACAAAAGGCCTCAAAATTTCATGCAAAAATAAAAGAGTTTTAAAGGTCCTAACTTCGTATACAAAGAATATGAATTTAAAAAAAACACTATAAAACATTTGAAAAAATACTGAAAAAAGCAGTAAATAAGGCCAAAAGAATAGATTATGCAAATAGATTAAAACAATCTGATAATAAAGTAAAATGTATGTGGGCCATTATAAAGGAACGTACTAATAAAACAACAAATAAAATAAAAGAAAATATTGAAATTTTAGTGGATAACCAATATGTATCAGAACCAAAAAGGGTAGCTAATTTATTTAATAATTTCTTTGCATTAGTTGGCCACGTCTCAAAAAGCAAACATACCATCTCAATAAATACAATCCTTTAAAAATACAAGTACATTAAATACTATGTTTTTATGTCCTGTTAAGCCCGAAGAAATTAGTAACATTATCAAAAAATTAAAAAATTAAAATAGTTATGGAATAGATGAATTACCACCGAAATTAATAAAAAAAAGTGTTGATTCATTATCTTCTCCATTAAGTTTTTTAGTCAACCAATCTTTTACGGAAGGAACGTTCCCAGATAAATTAAAAACTGCTATAGTAAAACCTATACATAAAAAGGAATCAAAAACAGACACTACAAATTATAGACCAATTGCAATGTTACCTACATCTTCGAAAATCTTTGAAAAGGCAATGTCAAATAGAGTTTACGCATTCTGTGAAAAATTTAAACTATTTGATAATTCACAAAATGGTTTTAGGAAGAAACGATCAACGACACTTGCAGTATACAAATATATACAAAAAGTACTTGATATTATAAATGAAAAGAAATACGCCGTAGGTATATTATTAGATATGTCCAAAGCCTATGATAAAGTACAATACCCAATATTGTTACAGAAGTTATATGACATCGGTATACGTGATACGGCATACAAATGGTTTAAATCTTACCTGGAAAACCGAAAACAATATGTAGAGATAGTGCATTATAACCATGACACTGGTGAAATCTGTAACGTTAGATCTGACGCAATCCATACTACTTGCTCCATCCCTCAAGGTAGCGTTTTGGGATGTTTGCTATTTATAATTTACATAAACGAACTGCCTAGGGTATTGAGTGAAACCTCTGTTATATTTGCAGATGACATCTCTATTCTTATTTCACACACAAAAGACCAGAATTTAAATAATAAACTGAATCATGTATTAAACCAGGTCACAAATTGGCTGACACATCACAACCTAGATATCAATTTTAATAAAACCAAAATTATGCAATTCCGACCAGTTCAAAAATCACCTCTAAGTATCGCTTTTAATTATAATAATACACCTATAGGAACTGTTGACAACTTCAACTTGCTAGGCCTGGAAATTGACTGCCATATAAACTGGAAAGCACATATAAATAAAGTTAAAAGCAGGCTATCCAGGTTCACATACGCATTACGTGAAATAAAGAAAACCACGGATGTCCCCAGCGCTCTGTCGTTATATTACGCATACACATCTTCGTGGCTATCATACGGTGTCATATTGTGGGGAAATAGTACTGATGCGCAGCAATTATTTATAATCCAAAAAAAATTTATAAGAATTTTGGCAAATATAAAAATTCCAGAAAGTTGTAGGCCCCACTTTAAAAAACTTAAAATATTGACTTTCACATCTATTTATATTTGGGAAACATGCAAATATGTAAAAAACTATCCAGAACTATTTAACAAATTAAGCGACACTAATTATAAATACTCAATTAGACCTAACAAAAATAGGTTAATATTACCGAAATCCACACTCGCATTACATAGCTCTAGCCCCTACTGTATGACAGCAAAAATTTTTAATAACCTACCAAATTACATAAAAATTCTAACGGATACAACATTATTTTTATCAAAATTAAAATTATATTTAATTGAAAAATGCTTCTATAATTTAAATGAATATTTTGATACAAATGTTATTTAATTTGTGTAGACAACTTCGACCTTCTAGTTTTATTTGTTTTATTTAATTATTCTTCAATAATTATTGTTTTTATTTAATTTACTATATAATTTTATTCTGTATATATATATATTTTAATTTATTACTATTGTTTTTGTTTACTTAACATTGTGTTTATCAATTGAATTAAATTTTTAAAATATTCAATAATTTATCTAATGTTGTATAACTTATTTAAAAATGTAATTTAATAATGTAAGTTAATAACGTAAATCTAATAATGTACTTTAATAATAGTACTCAATAATGTAATTCAATTTTTTATGATTGCTACGCCCAAACCGGGTTCAAATGCGGACTATTTTTGAAACATCACATCTATTGATAACCATTTGATTGCAATAAAGATTATGATATGATATGATATGATAGTATAGTTGTAGTACGAAAGGGTCAGCTCGACCGGGGAAGGACCACGCTCTCACAGAATACCAGCGTAAAATAGCAGCTTAACACTGCTGTGTTTTGTATGATGAGTGTAGAGAACCGGAGACCCTTTCTACTGGAAAAGAGGCATTCAATCTTAGTCCTCACGGGTGACAACGCATCTGTACTTAGATTCGCAAACGAGGATGGATGTACATAGATGTCTATGGGCCACAGCACTTACCATCAGGTGGACTGTGTGCTCGTTTGTCAACCTATCCTATAAAAAAATGTAGACTGTGTGTTCGATTGTCACACTTATTTTATAAAAAAAAATATATAATTTGGACGTTTGATAAAAATGGGTGTCACTCAGGAATCGATACTTGGCCCTTGTTTGTTCTTGGTCTACATAATGCATCTTCCTTGTATAATACGAGTACAATCAATATGAGATGCTTTAATGATAACTGATGATGCCGTATTGTTATTCATAGTTAGAAAAGACTTTGCACTGGAATGGCCCAACCAAATAATGGATATTTTTTCCAAATAGCTTGCAGCTAACAATTTATTTTAAATACACAAAAAAATGTTTCCAGTTTATACTGTCTGTCTGTTAATTTACAAGGCAATAAATTAGACTTTGATTGTTCGAGCGTATTCTCAATAGAAATTCTATTCTGTTCATTCCAAGCACATATTGATAAAAAAATTTGAGCCCATATTGATAAAAAAGCTTCGAACTCTTAAGCAATCTTCGCTATTATAAGAATTTTGTAAATTTTCGAATGCTAGGCTGGCTTAGCCCTCTCCATTGTTGAGGTTGAGTTGAGCATGTCTTTTTTAGCAACTGATACATCCCAACGGATGATTAAGTTTTTTTTTTTCAAATTTATTTTGGCAACAAACAGTTGTATACAAAAGAAAATAAAATACAAACAACTTATCTCTTAAAAATTGACCTACAGTGCCGAAAAGTTAAACACAATTTAAAAGAAAGTTACACTACACTACATAGCTATTATTTACATAACAAAACGACTAAGTACAGAATCATTAACAGAATATATAGGTATATAAACATATAAAAAAAAATTGCAACTCACTTGCAAACCTTACTTAAATTGGTTTTTAATGTTTGTTTTAAGGTATTGAGAGATGTGTTAAAAAGGTCGATATTAGTAAATTGTTTATTATATAAGTCAGTGGAACGGTATACGAATGCGTTACGAGTAAATCTTTTATGTGACCGCGGAGGAACAAAAAGTGGCATTTTACGTGAGGATCGCACTGGAAGACGAGCACGAGCAATAAATGATACCTTTGAGAGAAGTAGAGAAGAGTCAATTAAATTATTCAAAATTTTATATAGAAACATTACATCAGATAATTTTCGTCTATTACAAAGGGATAACAATTTATACCTAAGCAAAGATTCATCATATGATTCGTTAGTAATGTTCTTACGATAGTTAAGAGACCTTAGGAATATCTTTTGTACTCTTTCAATTCTATTCTTATGTATATGATAACAGGGACTCCATACAATACTACAAAAATCTAAGATTGACCGAACAAAGGAAAAGTATAGAGTTTTTAGCGTTATTGTTTTATTAAAGGGTTTGCTAATCCTAAGAATAAATCCCAAGCTACGAAATGCATTGCCTAACATATAATCAATGTGTAGATTGAATGACAATTTTGAATCCATTATTATTACCAGATCTCTAATACTATCTACTCTTTTAATAGTGGTGTCATTCAAGCTATAATTAAATATTATATATATATATAAGTTGAAGTGACAATGGGCCGTATAACTCGAAGAACCCATGAATCTGACAGTTCTTTAAGTATTCGTCGTAAATTTCGCAGTATGCGAAAAACACGGGTTCGATTTCCACCGGTACCAATGAATTTTTCTCTTGCTGAAAAAATGTCTTAAGAAAACCTAAATTCCTAAAGCAAAAAATTATAGAATATGTGAAGTCCACCATCACGTACTGTAGCACACAGCGGTATGATTGCTCCATAACCTGCTCAGGATATGAGCGAAGACCTGCAGCGAGAAGTGGGACATATATGGGATTTTTTAAATACTAGCAATGCTATTAACATAACTAATTTTCCCTTTGACCAGTCCTCGTCCGCATCCTACCATTAGGCTACTGTCGCCAAAGGATGGATTTTAGTTATATAAATGGAACTCATGTGAACGTAACAAACGTTTAAAACATCGTAATTTTTTGTTAGGTATTTACCTAAGAAATGTTTTTGTCTGAAATAAAAATAATACAATATTCAAAACAAGGTTTGAGAGAGGCCGAGCAAAACTGTCACATGCATTGAAAATAATGATAAGGATTGTTGGATCTGGTTTGTGGTCATGACATATTTTGTATAAAAATATCTTTTGTCTACAGAGATAAATTAAAGACGCGATGCGACGTCTAGATAAGCATTGTAGATTATTTAAATAAAATATTCCCTATGTGATAGGCTCAGACAAAATAAAAAGTCAAGACAGAGCGCTGTCAACAATGAAATGAAGTCGGTTTCGTAAACATGTGTGCACTTAGCGAGTGTTGCCGTGCAGTAAAACCTTACTACCCTAATATGCTATTGTCTACGTACTAGCAGCATGAATGTATCCATTAAGTAAATAGATAAGTTGGCAATTTTTTTAATTGCATATCTCACTTTTAAAAGGTAGTATGTTTATTCCGACTAGATACGGGGAAAATAAAACAATAGTAATATGAAACATTGTTTTTATTTTAATAGCCTTTTTGTTGGGTCAATTTTTTGAAGTATTGCCGTTTACTGTCGACCGTTTTAGAAATTGTTTCCAATTTAGAAATATGGTGGAAACGAATAGATAAATAATTTTCAATTATGCATCTTATTAAAATTATTTTATGCTCTTGCACAGCATAATTGTGCTCAGTCTCCAAGTTAGAGAAAACGTTATCAGTACTAATAAATCGTTTTAAAATATTAATAACAAATAATTTGTGTTGGTTTTCAGTAACTATCACTATGATTTTATTACATAATTTACACTCAACAGTTTCACAAATTACGCAAATTTCAAAAGGGTCTTTCGACGGAAAGATTAAGCCCCCTTTATTTTCATTTACAGCTTGTGAAGGTGCAGAAAGAAGAAACGGGTAAAAATACTTACAGCATATACACTAGTAGGTACACTCAGATCCATATTCGCTGATTGATTTGGTGCAGCAGGTAGATGCTCAACATGAAATAAATAATATATAAATTATATATATACTAGCCGACCAGGCAGACGTTGTTCTCCCTTTCCGACGACCATGAGTCCTAAAAAATCATTAAATTCACAATAAAAAAATTGAGGGTCACTTATCGGGAACATTGTGAAACATTTCATTGAAATCAGTTCAGTAGTTTAGGAGTTCATCACGGACAAACAATGTGACACGTAATTTTTATATATAAAGATATTTAATATATATAAAAATCTATCTATAATGAATAATTTGTAAATATGCAAAACTTATGACGTTTGGAGGTTGGTTTGATATTTACAAGATATGGTGAATATGGTTGATATTCTAGAATAGAATAGAATATTTTATTTATTCAATATGGTTCACATGTGTAATTCTTATTGAAAGTAATTTTTTACTTTACCTCTGGTTCGAAGAAAAACCTCTGTCCTGGGAAGATATATAATAGAAGTTGAATTCTTATCATAGTCTGTTTATTTCACCATTTTGTAAAGAAATGTCATTACTTGTCAGTGCTACATGGAAAAATATCGATAATAAACGATATTTATTAAATTTATTACTGAAAATAATATTTTGTAGACAATTGGAAATAACCTTTGGATATCCGTTTCGTACCACGCGGCGAAGTCCTTTATTTGTGTTATATAAATCGTCCATCTTCAAAATGTGTTGAACAAACTACGCTGCGCACCGTTGGATTCCACGATGGCTCATTCCGGCTAACTCGAATCACTTCAATCCATTTTTCTTTAAGGTCTTTATTTCGGATGGGGAACCTTAAAAATATAGGTTTTTTAAGTGATGATAAAACATGGAAATACAAAAAAAATTAACGCTTAATTACACTTACATTAATGTTATGAACATTAAAAGTAAAAATAGAAATAATTATATGAACGTGTGTAAATGAAATGAATGAACATTCCGTTTCGCGTCACATTAACAACTTACTCAATAAACGGGGACTATTGTGATGCTTACTAGTGGCAACACTTGTGGAAATTTTATGTTTCAAGCTGTCATAATAAATAATAAAATTGATTTATTAAAATATGGATTTTTATGTTTACTTACGTGTGAAATGTGATTCAATCCTGCTTTTTATTTTTCGAAGATTGGTTTTTACACCCTTTCACTACACAATTCGGCATTTTTTCTTTAAAAATTGCGAATTATTAAAGCGTGACACTCTGCGCGCTGGAATAGCTCGACTGACAAGGTAAGGCGTAGTTTCGTTATACGTGTGTGCGTGTAACTGTGTATGTATAAGGCGAGGCGTAGTTTTACCGGCCTCAGTGCGTTGTTCGGCGGGGCTCTGTCTTGACTTTTTATTTTGTCTGAGGTGATAGGGTACTGAGTTGGTAAGGAGATATACTAACCCCTTATTTATATAATAGATCATACAAATACTTGTTCCGTGCGGTATTCGAACTAACAAATTCGAATTAATTAAAGGTTAAACCGACCGAACGACTAGATTAAAGGTTAGTTCATGCCGTGGCGTAGCCACTTCGCTGCTGAGCCGTCAGTACAGGTAGTAAGAGGGATAGTATAATTATGTGCTGTAATGTGTTCAATTTTAGTACTCAGAGGTGACAACACTCTCTAGCCTTTTTTGTTTGAAACTAATTGCACTGACTGGACTGATGAATTGTCAAAATAAATAATAACACTCAATAAGTATTATTATATAACAATCTATATTTCATTAAAATATTCTATTCTATTCTCTGTTCTGTTCTGACCTGTATTGTCCTGTCAAGTCCTGGAATATCCTATTCTTTCCTATGTCCTATCCTGTCCTGTTATGTCCTGTTCTGCCATGTCCTGTCTTGTCCTGTCCTGTCCTGTCCTGTCCTGTCCTGTCCTGTCCTGTCCTGTTCTGCTATGTCCTGTCTTGTCCTGTCCTCTTCCTTTCTGTTCTCTTCTGTTCTTTTCCATTCTATTCATATTCATATCAATTAAACCTTGCAGATGAGTTTTCGTGATAATATCCAATAGGTCTTGTACTTTTTTTATAGGATAGGGTGACAAACGAGCACACAGCCCCGCTGATGGTAAGTGGTTGCTGTTACCCATAAACATCTACATCTATCCTTAATAAAGAATCAAAATGCAGATACGTCGTCACCCGTGAGGACTAAGATGGAATGCCTCTTTTCCAGCAAAATGGGTCTCCGGTTCTTTACACTCACCATACGAAACACAAGCTGCCATTTTACGCTGGTATCCTGTACTTGTTTAAAACAATTTATATAAATAGAAATAATCCGTTCAATGCCCTGGAAGTTGTTATAACGCTGAAAATAAAACGTTGTTTTAAAAACAAATATTATATTTCTAAAACTTTGAAAGCCTATTTAAAACTCAACAAAAACTTTTTAAAATACGCGAAACGTTTGCCTAAAAGAATATTTATGATTCCACTATTACAAAGTTTTGTTTATGTATATAACCGTCCTATATTGAAGTGTGGCGGTAGAAAGGAAAGGTGAGATCTCCCGCCGGGCAAGGTGTTCTGCCCGGGGAGCGGCCAACGCTCCGATTGGTAGTTCGGAGCTATTCTATATATACTGCTTTTAACTTCGGAACTGTGTTAGCGTGATTTGATGTGGTGCGACGACAGCGCCGCCACATCATCCCCCTGCTCAGAGCGGAGGTCAATAGTGCAGTCCGATTGCCGGTGCGTCCTTAATGCCGGTGGGGAATGCATGCTGTGTGCGTAAGGGCAAGTGACGCCGGTGCAAACGATATGCCGGTGTGTAATGCATGCCATACTACGCACTTGCAAGTGATGCCGATGAGAACGGTGAGCCGGAGCAAGTGCCAGGGATTTCCTTTTAGTCTGCGGTGAGTCGAGAAGAAGGCAAGTAATCTGCGAGGGTGCCGTGAAGCAGAGGTCAGCAGTAAAGCTCAGAGCCGTGCCGAACACTGTAGCGCAGAGAATAGCTTGAAGGAACAGGAAGGATTATTATTCCAGTGCTGCGATGAACCTTTATAAAGCTAGATAGATGGCTTGCAGAATGTGAAGACTGCAGACAATATCTGCTCGGGAGCGAATTAATGGGGTACTTGAGGATGATGACGACGTTTTGAAGTTGTAGTTTCCAAAGGTTATTGGTTGCGTGTACATATCACGTCGGGGTCACCTCTATGGCGGGTGGAAGGAAAATGGGAGATCTCCAGCCGGGCAAACTGTTCTGCCCGGGGAGCGGCCAACGCTCCGATTGGTAGTTCAGAGCTATTCTATATATACTGCTTTTAACTTCGGAACTTTGTTAGCGTGATTTAGGCTTCGATGTGTTTCGCTTGTGGCGCGAAGACAGCGCCGCTACAGAAGCTGTCAGTAGTTCTAGCGCTGCAGTAAATTTTTTGGTGTTTTTAATATCGCTTAGAAATTCCACTTTGGACAATGCATTTGAACATTTCAACTACCAGGTTTTTTTATATAACTAAGGGAGAAAAACGAGCTCACCAAATGATAGTAAGTGATTGTTGGGCCTATAAGCACTCTACGTCTATTGACATTTATATTATTAACACTAACCATGTTTCTTCACATGGTAGAGCCACGCTGCAGGTACAAGTATATTATGGAGGTCAGCTCGTCCGGGGAAGGACCACGCTCTCAGAGAATACCAGCATAAAATAGTAGCTTATGCGGCTATGTTTCATTTTGTAAATTTGGAGAACCGGGGACACTTTTTACTAAAAAGTCTTTACCCAGTAGGGGTGAAAACGAATCTGTATTTTGACTCATAATAGAGGATGGATGTAGGTGTCTATTGCCCACAGTATCCACTTACTATCAGGTGGACTGTGGACTGTGCTCGTTTGTCAGACTTAGAATAAGTAAAAAAACAATTAACTACAAAGTAACGCGTGCTTCAGTTAGGGACTTTTTACTTTTTGTTTTCAAAAGACATATGTATGTCTTTTGAAAACAAAAAGTATACTGTATTTCATGGTCTCGATCATTTCGCTCATTGGGAGGAAACAGACTAATATCTATATAACAAAGCTTTTGTTTAAAAGATTGGTGCGACAACGTTAGTTAGAGGCAAACAACAATTAATTTAATATAATTATACATATGTGTGTGTATGTGTCTATTTTATGTGTGCTGTATTTATATAATTTAATTAGGTAGTTTTGTGTAGTGTAATGTATTTAGTATAGTTCAACTGTATTTCTTTTTAATTTTTTTCATTATTGTCCTTAACTTACTCATGTTAACATTTATTCCATCTTTCATAGGGTTGACTGGTAGATAATGCCATAGGACATTAATTCCGCCCTTTGTAAACCCTAGTTGGTGTTTTGCATTAAAGTATAAATAAATAACAAAGCAATATCCACTTTTGCTTTGCAAAAAACATATTCACGAAAGCATGCAGTTTTAAAAGCATATTCAAATAAAATTCAGCGGCTGTGAATGTCATTAATTGGAAGGTTTGTCTGTTGACGAAAAACGAAATTGAATTTCGAACAAATTGGCATGTCAGTGATTGATTCCATCAGATGCTTTATTAAATTTTAAATATTCATATATACATATTATATAGCACCAAAAAAGTATAACGTGTAGAAATGGAATTGGCAACCCAAGTCTGATATTGTTTTCGGGTATCACGTCACGTAGCACTACGCGCAGTAAATAATAATAGCAAACAAGTTTTGGCGGGAACTTATCCCAGTGGATTTCTGTTTTTTTAATAATAGTTGAAAGTGGATGCCAATACGTAGAAGCAGTGCAATTATGTGTATGTATGTCTGTCTACATTTGTGAATTGTTAGCGACAATGAAGATGAAAATGCTCCGATGGTATTAAGCGTTGTCAAATTTTTCTACAACCTTCGCATTGTGAAGAATTTAGTTAAAATAAAAAGATACATAATTTTAATGATACATATTTTTCTTTCAGAAAGAGCCCACTCCTTTCTAAAAGGCTGGCAATTCACCAGCAATTCACCTGGTGTTGATGCTGTTCATTGGTAGCGATGATCACTTACCATCAGGCATGCTCGTTTGCCTCCCCTACCATAAAAATACACAAAAGTTGATTTCTCCAGAAAACGGTTTTTACTGTCTCTTTAAGTTTTTTTATAATACTAAGTGACAAGCGAATTAAGAGTCCACCTGATGTTAGATGGCTGCTGCAGCCTATGAACACCTGCAACCAACTCATACAAAGGAGGCTACAGATGCTTTACCACCATTGAGGATTAAGAAAGAATGGCTCAGAGCCTGTGATTATAACTGGCTTTCTGTACACTTCACAACAGAACACATTAGTACAAAGGCTGCTAATTGGTGGCAAAATAGAACAGAGAGAGGTACCTACCCAGACAGATTTCTAGACCGAGAAGGAGTCCTATCACCTAGTAACGACCCAGTTAATATTTTTTTATAGAATAAGGATGAGAAACGAGCACACAGTCCACCTGATGGTAAATGGATGCTGTGGCCCATAGACATCTACATTTATCCTCGATTAGAAATCAACAAATTCGTGCTACAACCATAATATAACTGCAGCATGGCTCTACCACTTAAAAAAATAAAATTAAACGTAGGTAATGAAGTTAATATTATTTGAAATATCGAAATGTAGGGTGCACCGATGATTAGCTTCAATTTTTAGATACTTACTGAATCATAATTGTCCAAACATCGTCGCAGAATACCAAAGAAATGTTGATCTGCAGTTTTTGAAGTGAAAACTTGTTTAGAATCATTGTGATTAGAAACTCGTACATCTGTAGGATTTAGCGTGCGTGAGAATGGGATAGAATATTATAATAAATTAGTCGTGTTTAGGCCATTACGTACCACCCCGAGAGTCAATAAATTTTTGTTCGAAAACCGACTTAACCTATAGAAAAAAGTAGATGGTGCTATTAATAAGCAATTTTACCCTAAAAGAAAATATTCTTTTGATTTATTACACTAAAATTTACGTTCTGCATGTCTAAAAATAAGGATTGTAACATTTATTTGCCATAAAATTAAAATTTTATCGTACATTTTATGCCGCATTCGTGGCTGCAAAGTATCATATAATATATATTATATTGTTTTATATTTCATTTTATTTGAAGATTGCACACTCACTTTTACCGCGTGTTAACTGCATACAGGTTTTATCTTTTAGTTAAAGCTCTACGCGGACGAAGTCACGGGTAAAAGCTAGTATTACACAATGTATTACGTAGGTATGTGCTTCGTCAAAAATTTAATATTTTGATTAGACTTGTTCTAAGTTTTTAGAATTTTCAAATATGAATCTAGTAGTGGAAGCAGTTAATCTTCGCTTCAGACAGTTTTAAATGAAGTCAAGAACTTTATATTAGTTCATTCCGTTAGCTCAAGCGACGCTTCTTAAAACGTTTCCTGGTGCTAATTGCTTCCTAGATGACTTTGTGAGAAAAATAAAAGATAAGGGACGATCAACTTAAGTTTATGCAATGATTTTGTTATCCTTACGTGAATACTACATATTGAATTAAATTAATTTTACTGATTTTATTGAGTTTAATTATATATATATATATATATATATATATATATATATATATATATATATATATATATATTATTAAATACTTTATTGCATATAATAAGTGTACATCTATCGTTACTTTATTCTCTCAGGTATAATTTTGGTATGTGTATATGCTTACTTTATATAATATATTTTTTATATTTTCTGTAGCTTTCGTAGTATTAGAACTGTTCTCATGTTGGCTGGCAGAGAATGATTTTAGCATTGCGTCCGCTATTTGATTCTGTACTGTTTTTAAAAGGTTCAACTAGGATTCAATAAATAAATAACAGTTTCGTTTAAGTCAGACGTAAAATTTAAGATCGCTTACGGGCAGTAGCAGCAAAGGTGCGGACTTTCGACAAAGGAGGAATGGACCATACCCTTCAATCAAATTTTAATGGAAAAGAAATCGTCGAATCTAAACACAATAAGCGAGGGTCTTTTGATATGTTTGAATTAAATTTCGGTGGAATCTCTTCATAATCATTCAGCCATTGTCAATATTTGCGATATTTCATCTTTTATGCTTGCGTCTAAAATCGAATAAGCAATTTGTGGGACCGAATTTATTTGTTTGTTTGAGCTCTTTAAGTACTTTTTCATTATTAAAACTTCTTCTGTTCTAAAAAAAAGTCTCAAATATTCCATATATGAATATAAAAAGAGTTTGAGCGAAACATTTTATGAAATATATTACCTTAGAGGGATAAGTGTTTACCTTCAATTTCATAGCACGCAAGCAACTGAACTCAATCCCCCCAAGACCAGAGAAATTGTTAATCGCAAATTTAAGTGCCTGTTTTTATGATGGTATCATTATTTGTAAAGAAAAAAACAAAAGAAATCTTTGAAGCGTCAACAATTAAGCAAATTATCGACTGTCCTCAACGCGGAATTTTCAAGCTACTGGACTGGAAAGGATACGGTATTACCGTCAATGGCGAGTACATCGCTCACCTTCGATTTGCCGACGATATAGTTCTTATGTCAGAATGGCTGCTCAATGATCTCAAAAGTGTCTCCCAAACGATAGGTCTTAAGATGAACATGGACAAAACGAAGATCATGTTTAATGTCCATGTCACACCTATGCGGGTAGTTGTTGAAAGCACTAAGCTCGAAGTTGTTGACGAGTATGTTAACCTGGCACAAATAGTCCAACTTCGACCGAGAGGTCAATTGATGGATTCCACTTGGCTGGGGAGCGTTCGGGAAATTACAACAAATCTTCTCGTCAGGTATAAATCTACTATAACTCAAAACCTGAAAACGTGATTGTACAACCAGTGCGTGTTGCCAGTGATGACTTATGGATCTGAGACGTGGTCCTTCACTGCTGGCCGAATGAGGACGCTCAATGTCGCTTAGCGAGCTATGGAAAGAGGATATGCTCGGGGTTTCTCTGCGTGATAAACTTATAAATGAGGATATTCGCAGTTGAACCAGAGTGAGCGACATAGCCCAACGGATTAGTAAGCCTAAGGATTAGCAATGGGCCGGTCATATAGTTCGAATAACCAACAACCGACCCCCCTAGATGGAATGACGACCTGGTAAGACTTTATGGCATTCCTTGGGGAGGCCTATGTTCAGCAGTGGAATTGTGAAGGGCTGTAATGATGATGATGATGATGATGACATATTTTTGTATATATTATTTATATAATGTATGTATTTAATTAGATTTATGTATTTGTGTACGTCTGTATTAATTATATTTATATTATATGTACATTTGTACTAGTATGATATATCTACAGAATATCTTAGATATAATATATATTTTGGTTTATTCGAACTTCGTTACCTTTTTTTCTCATTATTAGTTTTTTTTTCTGCACTACCTGCCATGTGTTTATTTCTGCTTAGCCTAATGGTTGACTGGGAGGGAATACCTTAAGGCATTTAGTTCGCCATAAGTTCGATTTTGTTTTTTGTACATAAAAGTTTAAATAAATAAATTAAAGAAAAGTAAAAGCCGTTTTCCAAGAACTAAAAAGAATAAAATAATTTCAGATTCTGTGGGGTCGGTGCTAAGATACAGTGTATTGAAGAATAATTGAAGCCCCAATTTCGGAATGTAAAATTATAATTCTTTTTTTCTTTTATATTTCTTTGAATTCGGATTTCTAATTTTTACCTGAACTCAGCAGTGCAAGCACTACTATTTTGCGGCAGTAATAAGTAAGATGATTGTACTTATCCAGACGGACTCCTGTGTAGGAGACAATACCCTCCTCCTAGTAAATATTTTCGACACAATTTCGTAATAACAAAACTTTTCATTTCCAAAACAATAAACAAATAAACTTTCAGCTTCAGACGTCTCCATTAATGATAAAACTCCGCTGTCAACTTTGAATGAAGTGGATCGCTTTAATATAAAGAGACCTTCATATTCCAGTAACAAACGAAAACTGCTAAGGATGTGTGAAATTATATTTTGTTTATTCAATATTTAAGTAGATATCAACATATAATAAGCGTTAGTATTCTGTAACCTATGGTTAAAGTTACGGATTGCAATCTCAAAAATTTGGTGGTTCGAATCTGCCATTAAAAAAAGTTCCGATCGGTTTTTTGCTGGTTCTTCCCAGAACAGAGATTTTGCTCAGTGTAAAATATGACGTTCAATAAAGAAAGACAGTCACACAGTGTCACCCCTGAGGACTAAATTGGAGTACTTCATAGCCTGTATTTATACTGATTCTTAAACCCTGCAGACCAGGTCACAGCAGTGCAAACGCTGCTATTTGGCATCATGATCAGGTAAGAGGGTGTTAACATCCCAGACGGAATCCCAGGCAGAAAAAACTCATACCATTTACTAAAGTGGGAAGTAAGCGACAATCAACCATTATAAGTAAGACATCAAAAGTTCGTGGGTTTGCTAGTGACCAAGTAGCTTCTGAACGGCTTAAACTTGAGATCATATTTACGAAATATATATTGCCGATAGGTGGCGCTGTAAGTTATTAATAAATTCTGTATCATTACTTATCGGTTAACCACCGCAGAGTCTACTTCACCTGAGGATGCCTCGTTTAGGGGCGAAACACGTGTTGTATTATCGACGTTGTTGTGTATTTCCTAATGTAACGGTTAATTAATTGCTCATGTTAATATTAGTTAGTAATCATATATTACATATAGTCATCTAGCAAACATATAAAACTTTAAACAATATATTTATTAACGCCACTACAATAAAACTATTTACATTTTGAGTATAATTTATTACGTTGACATTTAATAAAGCCAACTGTGAAAGTAACTCTATACAAAATTAGATATTAAGACAGGCGTCTTATATACTACAACGTCTTAAACCGAGCTCTTCTCGCCGGAAATTAATATAGTAATAAGATTTCCGTCGTGCCCCAACTTTTATGCTAATGTTGAACTTGACTATTGTAGTTTAGTTTAGTTTTAGTTCTTTTATTGACACTTTAAGGGAAGAATGGCAAGCCTTTTTAATTGTAGTACGAAAAATAAAATTGTTTTATACTTAGTAGAGACATGTTGTAGCTATATTATGATTGTAGTACGGATTACGATTGCAGAATACACACACACACATATATATATATATATATATATATATATATATATATATATATGTATTGCGATGTACAACTTGCTCTCTTGCTTACGTCAGTAATAAGACAGTGTAACACACTATACATTCAGTATAGTGTAATTATAGTTCGACCATAGCGTAACACGTTCCCGCCATAATCACACACTAGTGTAACGTGAGGTACGTAATTACATGATAACACCAAAGTATGCAAATTAACAGCAATACTACTTATCTCAGTGTAACATAGGGCTACCTCTCAGCAACACCATCCTCCTTGCCTGCACGAGAAGAATTATAACAACGAACAGAACCACGACACTATTTTAGCACTAGTACAACGACTAAAGCATAATTTGTCTAGCACGGCGTCTACAGTGAAATTTATACTTCACAAACCAGTGGGGATTTCCCGATGTACCCTCAATTCCACCTCGATCCAACCTGTATTTTATAGACGTTCCGACTTGTATATATATATTGTTGCGCGCCACGATTAATACATGGTACATGACGACACTAGTTACCACTAGCGCCCTCTAGTATCGAGTAGCAGAACTAGGAGAGTCAAGAACATTCTAGAAATTTCCATGGAAGAACTTTCTAGAACTATCGACACCTAGTCAATCGGGACCGATATGTATTCGAACATTCTAGAAGTTAGTACAAGATTCTGGAAACTATCTGTGGCCCTATATAAGGCCAGTATAGACCGAGATCGAGTCAGTATCGAATTGGCGATACAAACGAATATTTGAAGCGATAAAACTGCGAACTAAAGTGATTAGTAGTACAATTGTGTTTTATTATTAGTGTGGTTTTAAATTGTAATTAGTGTTCTGTAATTAAAGTGTCAATTTTGGTAATTCAATCGGCAGTTTTGAATTGTCTCGAACGCCAAGCTCGTATTAATATATATTAAAAATAGATATATCGCACTTGCAAAGGTCTCTGATTTCGACGTTATGGTATCTCTACCTGCGTGGTGGCTGCCACGTGCGTTTCACGTGTGAATAGGTTCTGCTTATGGAGGTTGGTCTGCTCGGGTTTGCTGTGCACTGATGATCTCCAAACTTGTACTCATACTATTCTAATTTATTTTATATATTTTCTTAATTATATTATATACAATATTAAAAACTATAATAAAACTAAAACTAGTAACTTAATATCACCTTAATAAACTCCTTTAGGAACTTCACCGCAAGTGGACCCCACGGACCGATAGTCTACAGCAAATGGCAGAAATAGACTCATATTCAGTTACCTCTGATGCCACTCCGGCTCTGGTCATTTTTCAAAAAAAAAAAAACGTTTATGACGAAATTGTAGTGTCCACTCCTTTCGACAATATATTGCTTAGCAGATACAGCAACAATAGTGGTGAATTATTTTTTTTTTCTATGAAATTATTTATTTTAATTTTAATTTTATATCATAACTACTAATAATTTAAATTAAATAAAAAATTAAACGACAAAAATCATTGCCAGAAACACACAATTTGGTATGTCCACCACGGACCATGCTCATTTCCAAGTTCGATTAATAAGATGAAATCTTTTTTATAATTAATTAATCGCCTATCATTGAAAAAATAAGAAGTCGCTTTACAAAGTCTTCAATTAATCATATTTATTTGTCGAAATGCTATTAAATAAAGTAAATTTTAATGTTGTCCTCAAAATTCATCATGGCGGACTGTCCACCTAAGTAACGACAATTAAACCAACTAGGAATAAAAAAACTACATTTCTGTTTATTTTTTACATAATGGTAACACGCTTAATCTACTACAAAAAGCACGTGTTCTTTATTTGCCTTAGTTTTGACGCAGTTTGTTACTTTGTGTAGTTGAAGTTTTAGTTGTAGGTTAACAGGTTATAAAAATTGTTCCATTAAGAACGCTTCATTACAAGGTAAGTAATAAGTTTTTCACTTTTTCATGCTTCTAGATTTATTTTCTAGTTATCAACCAATAATAAGAAAGATAGGATTTCGATGGATTCATATTATTTATTATAAAATAAATGCTGGGAATAATTGAAGGAAGCACTTCGTAACGTCCACTAAGTAACGTTATGTACTACTAATTTATTTGTGTGTTTGTGAAGCATTCGAGTGTTAATTAGTCAGCCGACCATAATGAAATTTTAGAAATTTACTGTCGGGGGATAGTAACTGAAAAGGACATTATTACGTCGCTTATAGATGGATGGTGTTGAGCTTGTTTTAAATTATATCTTACAGTATAAGCAAAGCTACGGGTAAAAGCTCTAATAAATAAAATAAAGTTAATTTCAAAAGTATAAAAATAATACATTAGATGTAGTATGCGGATTTGCTCATAAGGGTTCAGAGCCCAGAATTTCTTTCCCAGTTTTGTCCATTAAAAATAAAATAAAATAATAAAAATATTCCATTTACTTATGGAAATTGAGAGAGAAGCAAGTATTTTTTCCCTGTTAAGTATAGTATTATTGGTTTTATCGAAAAATATTATAACATTTTTTATTTATTTTAAGGAAACAAACAGTATTACAAAACATGCGTAATATATATTTATTTATAAAAATCGGGTGACAAACGAGCACACAGTCCACCTAATGGTAAGTGGTTGCTGAGGCACATAGACATCTACATCTCTTCTTGTTTGCGAATCTGTACTAATGGGTGTTCCTCAGGGCTCGATTCTCGACCCATTCCTGTTTCTGGTGTATATTAATGACTTACCTCACCTTGTAGGGGATAGTCATGATATAGTATTATTTGCTGATGATACTTCCTTGATTTTTAAACTTAAACGTCAATCATTTAAATGTGACGAATTGAATAATGCTATATCAAAATTAGTGCATTGGTTTAACGTTAATAATCTGCATTTGAACGGAAATAAAACTAATTGTGTTAAATTTACAACAACGAATGTTCAAAATCTGAATACCAATGTGTTTTTAAATGGGGAGGAATTGAGCCCTGTTGTATCCACTGTTTTTCTTGGCATCACTCTTGACGCAAAGCTCCAGTGGGGCCCCCATATATCCAAATTAGCAAGCAGACTAAGTTCTGCAGCCTATGCTGTAAAAAGATTAGAGGTCTCACTAGTTTACATAATGATTTCTTATATTTACGCGACCACTACACATTGAATAAAACTATTTTTACGGATTTTATCGCGTTTAATTAACTTATTTTATATTCCCGACGTTTCGGTTGCTTTCCAACAACCGTGGTCACGGGGGACTGAGGTGATTGACGTCCCGATGTCAAAGTTAACCCGGAGTACCTTCAGCTTTTTAATTACTAATTTTGGTCCGATTTACGCAGAATGAACTAACTGTGTCTTGAAGTCTTGCAGTGGTATGCTTGGGTTTAGTTTTAATTTTATGAATTACAGGATCCCAAGCAGGTTGGTAGTACCCAGTCTCCCTCTCTATTGAAATTAGGATGTTTTTTAATTTCAATAGCCTCACGTATCATCCTTGGCAGGAATTGATGTTCTTTCGCGAGGACTTGTGGTTTATCAAATCTAATGTAATGGCGGGGGCCGTCAAGGATATGATCACAAACTGCAGACTTCCCGGAACGTTGGTGCTTCACGTAGTAAAAGAAGTGATATACATTCTGTAAACACTAGGAACAAACACAAGCTAGTGATACCAGTTTCTCGAATCCACAGCGTCAGCAATTCATTCTTGGGGCAATGTATACGCTATTACAACAAGGTCCCGGAAAGTGTACAGGTTCTCTCTATTACCAAGTTTAAATGTTTTATTAAGCTGAAACTGTATAAAAAGGGTATTATAGTATAAATGAATACATGGTTGATAATAACCCCTGGGAATGAGGTGATCGCTTCCAAGCAGTTTCTAAAATAAATTTTGTAAATAGTTCGTAATCATTTATATTGTAAAATTTATTTAAAAAAAAGTCCCGCTGGGTTTCTTGCTGGTTCTTCCCAGGACAGAGGGTTTTCTTCGAACCAGTGGTAAAGTAAAAAATGACTTTCAATAAGAATTACACATGTAATGTATATTGAATAAAAAATATTTTATTGTATTCTATTCTAATCAAAATACAGATGCGTTGTCAGCCTTGAAGACTAAGATGAAATGCCTCGTTTCCAGTAAATAGGGTCTCCGATTCTCTAGCATTAAGCTGCTATTTTACGCTGGTATTCTGTGAGAGCGTGGTCCTTCCCCAGTCGAGCCGACCCATTCGTGCTACAACTATACTATAAATATAGCTGCAGCTTGGCTCTACTATCCGGAAAAAATATTAGTAGGTAGTGCTTTTACTTCATACATTGTGGTGAATTTTCACGTATCTCTTCTAAATTAAAAAAGTATCGGGCTTAATTTTGATTGTTTTAGGTCTGTGCGTTAATTAGGATTTATTAATTAGTAATCGTAGATGCTAATGTTAATGGAGGTACTTACTGTATTATTGTTTACGTACAATACTTATCGTGAATACTTTATTCAAAGTTTATTCATTACGATTTTACTTATAACTAACGGCATTCAAACCCGCCATAGGTAAAATACAATTTTTTTTTAGATTCCCAAAGGGAATACCAATCAGCAAATTACAAGGTCATTATTCATGAGGAACAAGTTCGAATGTTTTACTTACAAAATTTGTTGATGGTTATTTTAATGTTTACTAGCGACTCACCGTCGCTCCGCTCGGGTTCTTCTCTAGGTTGAGATATTTTCCCGCAGTAAAAATTGTCATATATGTTGACTCGAATAACCAGCTATCATCATATCAAATGTCGTCAAAATCTGTCGTGTGGTTTTCTCGTGACGCGTTTCCAGACAGACGTATGAATAAAAATAATTCTAAAAACTATATATTCGATCTCTGTATCGATATCTATTTCAATAAGATTTTCCAAAAAAAAATATGTACAGATTCGCCCCAGTTAGGATTTTATTATATAGGTTTCAGATAAGTTATATTAATTTATGAAATAGTATCCGAAATTCATTGTAACTATTGATAACAGCTACTATATTAGACTTTCTTATTTCAGATATTTTTATAAAATATAAAATGCCTTTAACGGGAGCAGAACGAGCAAAAATATTTAGAGAAAAACTGAAGCAATATTCAGAAAGATATGAAACTTATAAGGAAAAACAATTAGAAAGAGTTCAAAAAGCTCAAAAAAGGTTAGTGATATAAATGATGAGGAAAAAGAAAGAAAAAGAGAACTTTGGAGGAAACAGAAAGAAAAACAAAGGCGCAAAAAATTGAACACAAGTCGAAAGAAGAGAAAAAAGAAAACATAAAATTAAGCAATAATTTAAAAATGAAACTGAATATATTTATATATATATATATATATTATTTGTTTATTTTTTTTAACCGCCTAAGTAACTGTCCCACTAAATGGGATTTCAATTTTAAGATTTATATAAAATTTTAGGAGAATTAAGACATGTTAGTTGTATAAAAATATTTAATTATAACAATGATATCTCTTGTTACCACTTCATTGGTGTTTATTTAAACTAAATACTATAAGTGTATATTAAAAGAAAGAGGTTAAGTCACAAAAGTGACGTAATGGAAAGTTTAAGAGAAATAACTCGAATATTTATGTGAAAATTCTATCAAAGTACTATTATTTAAAAAATAATGATTAATATCTACATAAAATAAAAAAATACGTAATAAAAATGTATTTTATTTATACAAAGTAGAAGTTATTAAAGTGACGAAATGGAACCATTTGTTACAAAAGAACGACAACAAATTCCTTTATTTCCCACTTTTATTACAATTTACACATATATTTTATTTCGTTACATACGTTATTTAATTATCTATCTGCTCATGTGTGATTTAATGCACATTTTTTTTTGGACACAAAATGTTCCAGCTAAGTAACAGCCATTTTTTTTGAAAAATGCTCCTCTAAACGAGGTATCCCTGAGAAGAGAGGCCGCCAAAGTGTCTACG
Organism: Parnassius mnemosyne; assembly: GCA_963668995.1. Classification (NCBI taxonomy): domain Eukaryota; kingdom Metazoa; phylum Arthropoda; class Insecta; order Lepidoptera; family Papilionidae; genus Parnassius; species Parnassius mnemosyne. The sequence continues at coordinate 33,948,256 of CAVLGL010000090.1, read as the reverse complement.
TAAGTAGCATCCCACACTAGGGTTTTCGCTCTCTCCCAAAGGACCAATGTCATACCGTCGGGTCTCTTGCCATCGTCTCTAAATATTCCACAAGGCTCTAAAATTTAGGGAATATTTAAACAGACAAGAGCCCTTCGGATGACATCGTTCAAAGAACCATGTCATGAAAACCTACTAGCACTTTTCTTACATGAAAGCCCGTGGAGCTCAAACTTCTCGACGCTGCTACCACAGGGACACTGATGGGTTTGACAAATCGCCGCTCCTAGTCGGATTCCTACGGCGATGGGCAAGCTTTCCCCATCAAATAATGTGCTGAGATTACTTGATGGTAAAGCTTGTAACCTTGTAACCGTGTAGATTCCTTAGTCGAAACAGCTAGAAGGCGTTCCAAAGTAACCTGATCTAGGTTACTTTGGAAATTATGAAACAATTTTTTCTGCACGCTCTGTACCAACGGAATATCCCACTGTTTTTGTTGGTTAACATCCAGTGGAACATTTTCGCCGGAACAGAGCGTTCGCCATATCTGCCCTGCCTCCGTAGCAAAGCACAGGTTTACTTTATTATAAAAAAATTAATTATGTTACATAAGTCACTGACAATATGCATGAAAGCAAGGAAGGTAGACAATGCAACACCAGAAGGGCATTGTATTGCCTGATTGTATTAAAATGTTTACAGAAAAATAAGGAAACTATTTCATTTTTAATTTGAAAGAATAGGTAAAATTGTGTACTCATGCGTATTTTTCAGAAATTTGTAAAAGTTGCATAGAAATCTTGGGAGGCAGCGGTAAGGTTTGAGTAGGATTGATCGAAGGATGCTTCTAACAAAGGCCTTCAAGAGTTTCGACATTACGAAGAGGATGTCGTCTGAGAATAAAATACGGGATGAATTTTTAAGTCACCATCCTTTAGTGGATGTCCTAAGAGACGACAGAGGCAAACTGATACGGATGGGCAGCAGCAGCTAACATTTCAATATGGAAAAGAAACTGCAGTTGCCAAACCGCTTGCCTAGCTTGGCAACTATGAATACATTATGAACACAAAATACGTATTGTATAAAGATTGTTGTTAAAATCACAAAAGAGACGATTTGCGGTGTTTTTTTTTGCTTATATTCCAATCAAGGAAATTCGTGTGACATGTAAAGATACAGTTACAGTTTTAAGCCATAGTATATTTAATAATTACGTTCAACAAATGAATTTTTATCTATATTTCTTATGCCGAAAAATTTATATTTTGTTTCATCTTAGTCATTTGAATCTCATGAGAGGAAATTTCTATACCCAGCTCTGACAGACGTTTGTCCCCTGTCACTTTATTTTTATTTTCGATTTAAGTAAAAATAAAATACAAATAAAAATAATTATTCTCAATGGCAAATACACAGAACACAATAACTCTCTACCGAGAGAAGAACGACAACTTCATATTAAAAAAAAGGAAACATGTGTTTTTGAGTGTACACTAAAAGCGCTACGGTGGGCGCCCATATAAAAATTTTTAGCGGGAATTTCAAACTTAATATTGAATAACTTTTAAACTTGTTTATTTATGGCAAATTTGAGTAATTTTTGCTCGAGCCTCACAAACCTATTGGGTGAATTTCCACACATTTGAGTGGTTGCAACAAAATTACTCGAATTTACTTTAGAGTAGTATGAGAGATAAAATAAAACTAAAAATATGTATAGTTATGCAATTTAATTTTTTGGAAGAGATTTTTAAACACTATATATTACTATTGAAGTTTTTTATTGGTTTATGCAGATAATGTTTCCACGCGTAATATTGATTTATAACATATGTTACGTGGTAGAGCCATGCTGCAGCTATATTAGTAGTATAGTTGTAGCACGAATGGGTCGGCTCGACCGGGAAAGAACCACGCTCTCACAGAATACCAGCGTAAATAGCAGCTTTACACTGCTGTGTTTCGTATAGTGAGTGTAGAGAACCTTAGACCCTTTTTAACTGGAAGAGAGGGCATCTTAGTCCTCACGGGTGACAACGTATCTGTGTTTTGATTATTTATTTTAGATGTGGGTCACAGCAACCACATACTATCAGGTGGACTGAGTGCTCGTTTGTCACCCTATTTTATAAAAAAAAATGTTATCGTGAGTCATCTTCACAAAAATCAGCAAAATTCTCATGGTGAAAACTTAACTCAGTCCAATTGCATGATCTAAAACAGATAAAAATCGAGTTAATATAGTAATAATCCCGACATATAACGACCAATAAATACAAAATGCTCAATGACTTACCGCAATATTGTCAAAAGTTTTTCTTCTTCTATTGTAGGAAACCTACAGAAAGTGATCAGATGATTTTGTGCTTTTAAGCGTTGTGCAAACACACAACGCTTAATTTTATTTCAATTCTGATCCCACATAGTGCATACATTTTTTATATAATAAATTAATTTATAGTAAATATCTCATACAGGGTCAACATGTCCCAAATTTTGTTTACACACACAATCGCGAAGAAATGCTTACAAACGAAAATGAAGTATTCTGAACCGATAATAACTGAATTAAAGCAAAACGCAATAACAAATATTAAAATCTAAACCTACTTTGAATCAATTTCAGAAAATATTTTTTGAGACGTTGAAAAACAAATGTCATTTTTTTCTTTTAATTGATGGCTTCTTTTGATAGAGTTCTGCTAATATTCGATAATTCAATTTTTTAATTAATAGGTAAATTAGTTGTGCAAATCTCAGAGTAAAATGTATGCAAGTACTCTAATGAGCAATCAAAATAAAGATTAACACAGAATTAACATTTCCAGTTTCTTCCGATATAATATGTATTTTTGTTTCTAGTTTTTAAAATGACAATCTGAAACAACGCGAAAGAAATAAACAGCTATGTATCTTTTTCTCGCTTTAATTTTAGAGTTAAAAAATATTAAAAACAAAATATTGCCCATTTTTAGTAAAAAGATATTTCTGCCGTTTGCTAATTAAAGGAATCATTCCAAAATAGAAAGCTAAGGAAAGGCATTTTTTTTAATATTCTTAATTCACACGACAAAATTGCACAGAATGATTTTTCATTTCTTTTATTGAGTTAAGGAAAAATTGTTCAACTAGGTAAGTCCAGCTTCGACAGAGTCTATTTATGGTTCCAACTCGACTGGGTGTCGTTCGTATGATTACGACACATCTTCTTGTTACGTATACCTAAAGCTTGAAAACAAGATTATACACCTAGTGCATGTTGCCAGTTACATATGGATCTGAGATGTGGTCATTCACTACTGGCCGTATTAGAAAAAACAAGATCGTTCAGCAAGCTATGGCGAGGGCTATGTTCGGAGTTTCTCTATGTGATAAATTTCGAAATAAGGATACCCAGTAAAACCAGGTTACTCTGATTTTACTGGGTGTTCTTTTCTGGCTGGTCCAACGGATCGGTAAACTTGAGTAGCTTTGGGCCGATCATGTAGCTTGAAAAACAGACAACCGATAGTAAGTGACTACCGCCGCCTATGAAAATACCTGGTAAGAGATGCAGAAAGTCGATAGATGTAGGTGGCTCAGGACCTTGTTTTGTAGCATTCCTCAGCGAAGGTTCTGAGGTGAACGTACACAATTGAATTTCGATTTCGAATTTCAATAAAAGTATAATAGAAAAGTGCATGTGCCTTCCCATATATTTTTGATATAATATTTTGTTCCATATACCATATCATCAAATCTAAATCTGCGCGCTCTTTCTATTGTTTATTAATACATTTTAATATTATCACAATATCTAACATGATTAAACTAATAAAATTACACGACAAAAGGATAACAAATGACTATTTAACGCAATATTTTAATGGCTGATAGAAATATACAAATAAAATTTAAGTATTGTTACTACATATATGTTTACTTAGGACAAATTGTCCGACTAAGTGAGTCACCTGACTAGTGTTCGGGATATTACGATACATCTTCTCGTCAGGTATACCTCAAAACTTGAAAACAAGACTGTACAACCAATGCGTGTTGCCAGTGATCCCGTATATGGATCTGAGACGTGTTCCTTCACTTTTTTTTATAATGAATATTTTTGAAAATTTAAACAGTGGTAGAGCCACGCGGCAGCTTTTGCTGTCGCACGGATGGGCCGGTTCGATCCGGGGTGGTATCACGACCTCACAGAATACCAGCGTGAAGTAGAAGTTTAATCTCTGCGTTTCGCTTGGTGAGTGCAGGTGGCCGGAGGCCCTTTTTTACTAAAAATGAGGCATTCCTTCTTAGTCCTCAAGGCTGACAACGCATCTGCATTTTGATTCGCAAGCGAGGAGAGATGTAGATGTCTATGGGCCGCAGCAACCACTTACCATCAGGTGGACTGTGTGCTCGTTTGTCACCCTATACTATAAAAAAAATGTAATGATGTTTACTACAGAAATTATTCAATTTATATGAAAATGATGTAATTAATGGTATTGTACAAGGTAAATTTTTTTTTTATTTAACTCCATAATTTTATTACTTTTGTTGTTACAAACTCCAAGATATTAATTAAACTAATTAGTTACTAACTTAATACCAATGTAATATCATACAAATTATAAAACTCTGTTAAAATAAATAAACTTCAGAAGGAAAAGTCAAATAGGGAATTCGAAAATTAGAGAAAAATTATAAAGAAATGTTGTCTTTTGTTTCTGCAAAGCGCCGTAAGCTTCGAACTTGAAACAAAAACAAAACCTATTCGCTGGGAAAGAAAAGTTTTTAATTGAACAATTATACCTTCATTTGTTTACGCTACTAGTACAATTAATGAAACAGTAGGAAACCTTCGTTTTTTTTAATTCTTTTATAGAATAGGGGTGACAAATCAGCACACAGTCCACCTGATGGTAAGTGGCCCAAAATGCAGATGCGTTGTCATTCCTGATGACTAACATGGAATGCCTCGTTTCCAGTAAAAAGGGTCTCCGGTTCTCTACACTCATCGTACTATACACAGCAGCATTGAGTCGATATTTTACGCTGGTGTTCTGTGAGAACGTGGTCCTTATCCGGTCGAGCCGACCCATTTGTGATACAATCGTAATATAGCTGCAGCATGACTCTACCACGTTTGTCACCCTTATTTTATAAAAAAACCAGCTGTGCTCGTGTAAAGCACCACCGCACTTTTGCAAGAACACTTAACTTCTTTGCAACTAACTATTATTTGTGGCATTTGCTGTAGAGACTATCAGTCCGTGTGGTTTACGTGCGGTGAAGTTCCTAACGGAACTGTATCCTCGACTAGGCGTAGCTGCTGTTGATTAGAGACCTGGTTCTTTTCTCGCTCAAACGCTAAGTATAGTGACTCTGCGAGGAAACGCAGCTAGCGTTCTTAACACTATACCGCGGGGAGTAGTACATTACGATAATTTTAGTTTTAGTTATTTTTATTGTGGTAATTAATATTATATATATTTGAATTTTATGTAAATCAAAATGATTTTATTGATAAAAAAGGTTAAAATCAAAAACGGTAAAGTCCATAAAACCAGGATTTCTAAAAAAATTTTGAGCTATTTTTCCATCCATGTTAATAGTGGCTGGTTCATAGTAATGAATACTTGGAATCTGTAAAGCGCCCGAAACGTAAATTAAAAACGTCGTAAATTGAAAGTTGAAAGTAAACGTAAATGAGACAAAAAGTAAAGTCTGTAAAATTAGTTTCGTTCAAAACCTAGTTTCATTAAATTATTTAAATTAGAAATATTAGTAGTATATGGAAATTAAAAAAAAAAAGGTAAAATGCTATAATTAAACATTAATAGAACAAAAATTAAAATTCGTAACATTAGTTTTATTACAAAACTAATTTTATCAAAAGCATTTATAATAGAATAAATGTCTAATATATTCAGTAATAATTTTGTGATTAATATTATTATTATTCCAATAAACACTCGGTAGCTGCGAGCTCGGTGTAATTAATAAGCGAGGCAGCATTGACAGCTATGATACATTGGTACGCAAATTGTACAGAGTATACGCCGTGTGTAATGCGAGAATTAAACGTTTTTATTTTATATCAAGATCAATAAATTGTTATATGATACTAGCAACGCGCCCCGGCTTCGCCTGGTTTAGATCAATAATGTGGTGAGAAATTCAATCTTAGTTTTTGGAAGTGACAACAAACTGCAGCTTTCTTTATTTGACATCGGTTGCAGTCGTTCAAGTTTATTTAAAAATTACAGATTTATCAACTCCTCAATTATAAAAGTAGCTACACTCCGTATATGACAACAATAAAATCATAGGGGAGGATCCGTAGACGTTTGTCGGTATCTCCGTGAAGCGGAAGTAGACCGGAGAAAGAATTATGAGAAGCGTGGGGAGAATCAGGAGTACGTAGCAATAGCAGCCGCCTTCGTAACCACAACTAACAGTTTATTTAAGAATTAATGTTAAATGTTGAACAAAGCGATATCTAATAATTTAATAATATAGTAATCTTATCCTGATTGACGATTTTCTATTTTATATCCATATCCATGATGGCAGACATTATTTCTGATATTCTAAGTCCACGATATATATTTTAATGTTATAGTTTTTTAACAGGACCATAAGATTAGATATTCAAATAAAGACCAATAAAAATTTGTATGAAGTAAAGTTACAGCCTACATATCAAATACGAGTACATACTCTTGAGCAGGGTCCTACTCTCATTTCTGAGACGGTTGACATATAATAAAAATAGAATCTAAAAGTACAATATAATTACAACTTTACAATTCACACATGAGGTATATGTGTAATGTAAATCGAGTAAACATATTAATGAGGTCGCCTCTACCTGTACATGGAAAAGTTCCGCGTAAGCTGTACAGATGTTTCAGTTCACAGTTGAATTATGCATGAGTCAGCGCACTACTCCCCCCCCCCCCCCCTTTCAGTTAAGGTCGGTGTTATTGTGTACATAAAAGTGATCTTGGATTTGGAATAAAAAGTATAGTCAACAAAAAAATTGTAAAGTTTCTGTAGTCAACAAAAATAGCAAGTTTTATTCTCGGTACAAGGTCGTAAGAAAAAAATATTATGATTTTCTCAGAGATTATCAATATAGAAAAATTTGTTAAATGAAAAATTATGCCACTGTAAAATTTCCTATTATTGACAGAGCTTTGACCTCAAGGTCAAAAATTACGAGTAGCGCAATAAAAAGGAACGTAACTCCGCAAACAAAATATTTTATTAGTTGGTTTTGGTTAAATTTTTGTGCATTGATGCGGAAGCGCAATTTGGAAAAAGAAAGACATACCCGTCCTAAAGCTACACGCAAACAGTCGCTGAAAAAATCCACCGGTCTTAATTTAAGGCAAAAAATTCTGTTCCGATCGCGATCGGCCCTTGTATACATATACTTTTATGTGGGAGAGTGCACATGAGCCCGGTTGCTAGTTCTGCGCGCTGAAATGGATGAAATTCTGATGAAAATTTTTTTGGAAAATGCTTTAAGTAGAAGTACATTTCTAAGTATGCGAGCTTTATATTTGTAGGACTGAGTAAATTGCGCCATCACCTCGTCTTTCACATACCTTTTCGTGTCTTTTACCGAAATTTTAGGAAGTACCTAGAACACAAATAATGTTACCAAGAATGAATATCTTCTTCAAATAACAATTTAAAATTATAAATTTTGTACTTCTGATTTCAATATAAATTATTAAGAATTACTCAAAAGCTATTGTTTCGACCTTGATCAAATTCATATGGCACCACAATAGAAGCACCAGCTTTCAAATAAAAGAAAAGTTATTGAAATTGTTTTACCCAGAAAAAAGTTATGAGGTAACACACATATATACCTACAGTCGAATTGAGAACCTGCGGTGTAACGTCAGAAAACTAAGAAGTAATGCTTCAGACTTCAGATCGGAATACAGCAGTGCAAGTTATACAATTTGGTGTAAAAAATAGGTAAGAAGTTGGTAAGAATGTAGTAGGTAAGAAGAAAGAAGCTACCCATACGGACTCCTGGACAGAAAAGGGTCTAACACCTATTACCAGCTCTTCCACCAGACTAACTTTGTAATCACCTCCATTTTATTTCAGACGACCAGAATTTCTGATTACAATCTTTCGCGTTGGTAAATCTCAGTCAAGTGGAATAAGTTACGGAGATTTCTATTTCCTGCACGACACCTATTCTCTGGAAAACGCAGAGATAAATTGTCGTAGACGGTAAAGGCATAATAAAAAATGTTTGACAAATTGCCTCTTACCTATTTTACACGATTATTTCAAATGGTTATGTATTCTATTCATGTTCTTGTGTAAACGTATTCTCTCCCCACTTTCGTATCTTACGCACTTGTAAATTTAAGACTAGGGTTTTATTAACAGCTTTTTTTGTTATAACAGTGTTACATAAAACTATACAGTTCGTATAACGTAACAATTTATTTATACGTAATTGTCATTTTTTTTAAAGAATAAGGGTGAAAAATGAGCACCACCATTTTGAGCAAGATCCACCTGATGGTAAGTGGGTGCTATGGCACATAAACATCCATATCTATTTTCCATTTCGGCTTTTAAAAAACATCAATAATGTTCCTTTTTTGACAACAAAATCATTAAATTTTTCTTCTACTGTCGCCGAACCACTGATTCAACAAAATGTAAATGCTTGTTCAAATACTTTTAAATTCCATACAGTATTGCCAAAAGATATCGTAAAAAATATTTTAAAACTATTGAAAACTGACGCCGGAGTTAAGCTTATTAAACATATTTTTTGTACATGGGTGAATCCAGATGATGATTCGGGTATATTTTATGACCTTTCCAAGGTTTTTGACGGTGTTCACCATGAGACATTGATCAGGAAGCTACAGTACTACAGTGCCAAGTACATAGCGCTTAAATTTATTATTTCGTATTTAAGTAACAGTATGCGGAATGTTATTATGAATGGTAAAAGTTGTTCCGGATCACTTGTACTAATAGGTGTTCCTCAAGACTCAATTTTCGGCCCATTCCTATTACTACTGTATATGGATGACTTATCTTCCTTTGTATGGGATAATCATGATGTAGTATTATTTCCTGATAATACTTACTTGATTTTTAAACTTAAACGTCAATCATTTAAATGTGACGAAGTGAATAATACTATATCAAAATTAGTGCATTGGCTTAAAGTTAATAACCTACATGTCAGAGAATTATGACAGAGGATCTAAATTTTGATCTCTGAAATACATCAGGATAGCGTTAATTGTTAAAAATAATAAATGTGTGAGAGCGGATGTTCAACTTGCTCTCTTGCTTACACAGTTTAATCATTATCAGTAATAAGACAATGTAACGCACTATACATTCAGTATAGTGAAATTACAGTTCGACCATACCGTAACACGTCTTCGCCACAATCACACACCAGTGTAACGTGAGGTACGTAATTACATGATAACACCAAAATATGTAAACCAACAGCAACACTACTTATCTCGGTGTAACACGGGGCAGCCTCTCAACAACACCAATGCTCCTTGCCTGCACTAAAGGAATTACAACAACGGACAGAACCACGACACTATCTTAGCACTAGTGGAATGACCACACTCGTAGAATGACTTAAGCTGAATCTCCAGCGCAAGGCAGCTACAGTAAACTTTATACTGCACAAACAAGTGGGGGTTTCTCGATCTACTCTCACTTCCACCTCGATCCAATTGATATTTTTAAACGCTACGACATACATTTAAACGGCAACAAAAATAAACGTATTAAATTAACAACAACGAATGTTTAAAATCTGAATAGCAATGTGTTTTTAAATGAAGAAGAACCGAGCCCCGTTGTATCCTCTGTTTTTCTTGGCATCAATCTCGACGCAAAACTTCAGTGGGGCCGCCATATATCAAAACTAGCGAGCAGACTAAGCTCTGCAGTTTATGCTGTAAAAAAGATTAGAGGTCTCACTAGTGTCGAGACAGCTAGATTAGTTTATTTCAGTTTTTTCCATAGCGCAATATCTTATGGGACTTTGCTATAGGGAAATACGCCTGATTTAGAAACTATTTTTGTTTTGCAGAAGTGGGCCATGAGAGCTATTTACAACTTTAAACCGAGAGACTCTCTTGGAGAAAATTTTAAAGAAACAAATATATTATCTTTGGCCTCTCAGTATATTTACGAAAATATAATGTATGTTCACAAAACAAAGATAGTTTTAGTAAAAGAAGTGATATACATTCTGTAAACACTAGGAACAAACAAAAGCTAGTGATACCGGTCTCTCGACTCCACAGAGTCTGCAATTCATTCTTGGCGCAATGTATATTACAGCAAAGTCCCAGAAAATATGCAAGGTCTCTTTATTGCCAGGTTTAAATATTTTACTAAACAAGAACATTATACTGTTAAAAGGATAACCCTTTTTTATAATAATATAATATAAATAAATACATGGTTAATAATAACCCTGAGAATGAGGTGGTCGCTTCCAAGCTGTTTTTAAAATAAATTTTGTAAACAGTTTGTACAAACTTTTATGTAAAATATACTTAAAATAAGTCCCGCTGTGTTTTTTGCTGCTTCTTTCCAGGACAGAGGTTTTCTTTCTCAACCAGTGTTAAAGTAAAAAATGACTTACGATAACAATTACATACATCACGTCATCTATATTGAATAAAAAATATTCTACTCTATTCTACTCTAGCCATTTACTACAATAATGTCCTGTTGCAAAACTGCACCGTTTTAGTTACTGCAGCCGTTCAAATATTTCGAGGCATTTTAATGATGAATAGTACACATTTGCACAGAGAATATTCGTAACGAAAAATGAACAATAAAATAGCACCGCAACTATTTTTTTAATAAGGGTGACAAATGCGCACACAGTCTCCATGAAGGTAATTGGATGCCGCATAGACATCTACATTTATCCTCAATTAAAAATCAAAATGCAGATTCGTTGGCACTTCTGAGGAATAAGATGGAATACCTTTTTAACATTATATATCTTCTCTGCACATATCGTATGAAACAAATAAGCATTATGCTACCAAATAGACAAAAGAAAATAGATCTATCTATTTTCTTTTGTCTCTTTGATCTACCTATCTATACAGAATTATTACACATTTAATACGGTATTAACATTATACATAAAGCTAACTTTTATGTATAATGTTAATACTATATAATAGGTACGGAAACTTGTACACACTCAGCGTAATCTGATGATGAGTATAGGTACGAGTATCCAGTTCTACACGCCTATATGTAACACAGCAGCGTTATTCTACTATCTCACGCTGGAATTCTGTAAGAAAACTATATCGAATCAAACCGAATCGAATCATTTTTATTCAATATAGATTATAGTACATAATACTTATTGAAAGTCACACACACACACACACACACACACACACACACACACGCACACGCACACGCACACGCACACGCACACGCACACGCACACGCACACGCACACGCACACGCACACGCACACGCACACGCACACGCACACGCACACGCACACGCACACGCACACGCACACGCACACACAAACACACAAACACACAAACACACAAACACACACACACACACACACACACACACACACACACACACACACACACACCCACGTTGTGCACGTTTACTTAAGCAAATGTCGATCAATTTCGATTAATGCTCTCGAACCTAACAGAATAATAAAATTAAATAATTTACACTTATTAAGTAGCGAAGCTTGCGAAGTCACTTATTGATTTCACAATGTCTGTCCATCTGTCCGTCTGTCCGTCTGCCCTGTCCGTCTGCCCTGTCCGTCTGTCCGTCTGTCCGTCTGTCCCTCTGTCCGTCTGTCCGTCTGTCCGTCTGTCCGTCTGTCCGTCTATCCGTCTGTCCGTCTGTCCCACGATTATCTCGAGAACGGTTTCGAATTTTCAAATTCTGTTTTCAGCAATCGATTACTGATCACCCAGGCATCTGAACCTCCTATTTTGAAACTGATTGCTCAACGGCAACCGTTAGAAACCGCTACAAAGCTGATTGCTTCGCCACTTTGCTATGCTGTTAGCTTGCTATGTTTATTTTTATTTAAATTTCCAAGGCGGAGTATTCAGTTTGCGAGGTTCATTTCAGCAATTTAATTTATTCAATAGAATACTCATAATCATGCTACGCTGTTACTGTTCCCTGGCGACCGCATAGCTTAGCGCTCCAAATACTTGGCTTCTAAACCTCAGGTCCTGTGCTGGGTTCGAATTCAAGTATTTAAAACCAACCAACAATTGAATTAATAGTCATTATAAGTCCCACCTGTCGTGCATATTGCACATTGCAATTATTTAAGCACCTTTTTCTTTCGAGGGAAAATCCTCATGGATACCTTCCTCTGCGGTGACGACGGAAAGGACTCTTACTGGCGGAAACTTCACAGTGGTCACCATCATCGTATTTGAGGGTTCCCGGGATCCCCATTTGGTATGTAACCAGGGCCCCTCCATCGCTTTGTTCAATTAGAAACAAGCCCTGAGAGTAGCACTCCCTGTCCTTAGCACCTTCGGAGCGTTTTCACTATGTGCCAAGACTACTTCCGAAGCAGAATGCCATCCGGAAACAGTTTTGGCATCGTTTCGTTTATAATCATCGAAGCACCCGTGGCCGGTAATTATCTGTATTAGTCTGTAGGCGAGTCTTCCTGCTCGTCGATGTATCAAAGTCCGCCAGTATGTCCAGGAGTGGAAAGGATGGAAGCAGTGGTGTAATGCTGCACGATCCTTATGATATTTGTATAATTGTTTAAAAGACTTTACTTCTACAAATTCATCTATCCATTACAACCTATCCAAGGCTAAACATATTATGTTCTCCGAATGGATTGCCTGTGGCAGGCGGGTTGACATCAGTATTTTTATTATTTTAAATTGTTATGAGGAATTACTGCTGCCTGAATAGGAATTACTGAAATAGGAGATATCCCATTTCAATTTCCCTCTGTCGCCCTTGTCAATACCCACGGGATGACACGGGTTGTGGATATTCTTAATACGATGAACGATTGAAAATCTTTCGCTGGATTTCTTGCTGGTTCTTTCCAGGACAGAGGTTTTTTCGAACCAGTGGTAAAGTAAAAAATTACTTTAAATAAGAATTACACATGTGATCTATATTGAATGAAAAATTATTCTATTCTAATCACCACATAAAAACATTCAAATATGTAATAATTATTACCATAATAAATGACTGAAACTAAAACCAATAAATAAATATATAAACCAATAATAAATTATCATACAGTCCTACTCCCCGCGCTACTGTGCCAATATAAGTCTCTGGGAGACAACTACATATTTGTATTATTTGCTGTAGAGACTATCGGTCCATGGGGTCCACGTGGAGTGATAAATGGGCTGGTTCTTTTCTAGTTCAAAGGCTAAGTATGGCTATTCAGAGAGGAAACGTAGCCAGTGTTCTTGTAAATAAAATAATTAACATCAAAAATGTTAGCAGTACCATAAAATTTATTGCGGACTCTTAAATATAAAAAAATGTAATTTAATTCCACCATGAGCTTGTTTATGACAAGTTTGTATGTCACGAGAACGACACAGCATAATTTCGTTTCCGCTGCACCGCATGACTCATGAATAGAGGTACCTCATTTGTTTCCACGTGACACTTCTTGTCACGTAGACGACATGCAATTTCTGATAGTGCATATTGCATACTGGAAGCGTGCTGGAAGTAAAACTAATTATGATTTATTTAGACATATTATTTTAGGTGGATTCTGTGGCCCACAGACATTTACATCTATCCTCGATTAACAATCAAAACGCAAATGTGTTGAACGTCTCGTTTTGAATAAAAAGGGTACAAAATATCTGCGTGAACGAGCATTTAGCTAAACTAAAGAGATATATTTCTCAGAATTATAGCTATAAGGCAACAAACCCAATAAAATATCGTACAGGTATCCCGTTCGAGTGCTGTGGCTCATAGACATCTACGTCTATAATCGATTAAGAATCAAAATGCAGATGCGTTATCATCCTCGAGGACTTTCATTTCGTTTCCAATAAAAATGATCTCTACATTCACCATACGAAACACAGCAGCATTAAGCCGCTATTTTACGCTGGTATTATGTAAGAATGTGTTTCTACCCCGATCGAGCCAACCCATTTGTGCTAATATAGCTGCAGCGTGGCTCTACCACTGTAAAGCAGCTTTTTTTAAAGTTTATGTTCATTAGTATTCCTTTATAACTTTAAAATAAAAATAGGGGGAGGGGGGCGATAACAGAGTCACTTTGTGTACCTCAAAAATAAACTAGGCAGGAATTTCAAATTTCTGTACATTATGAATAAAAAAAAATAAAAAAATAAACCCGTGTACCGTGTAGTTGTGGTGTAAGAATATCTACTACCTGGTCGTAAAAGACGACAGAGGGAAACAAACCAGAACATGGACAGCAGCGTCTTCCTAATAAAACGACTAGAAAATAACATAATGCGGTTGCCAACACGCTGTTTAAGGCGAGGCCTATGTTCAGTAGGGGACTTTAATTTACTGTAAAGTACTATATCTAAAACGAAAATACTGAAAAAATCGGTATTCATAATGTATTTTGTTAGCTGTGACTATATCTACAGTTTAAAAAAGTTAATAATATATATATATATATATATATACATAAACAGGAGAGAGGCAGCAGAATCTTTCTGATAACACTTTAAAATTAGAGAAAACTGCGGTTGCCAACCCCTGCCAATTGTGGCATCTATGGCGAAATTCCCGCCCCCCAGCCAAAAGGAAATTTTTAGGAGGATGGATAATACAATAATGCAACGATAACAATAAGCTAAAAGAATAAACCCGACTTGCACTTGGTTGTTTTTATACCTTTCTAAATCCTAGCGAATAAAATCACTTTGCGATTTATGTGAGAAGAGTACAAAACTATATTTTCTCAAAAGCATAATCTAATAAAGAATTACCTGTATCCGTATCTCCTTACCGGAGGCGATGCGGATCCCCCGGCGTATTATCGAGTTCTGACGCTCTAAGCTAGAAGCTTTGCTTGCACGAAATTTTATCTAAACTTCTTCCGAGTGGGAAATCTTGTTTAAATTTTACGGAAAAGTATTACGTCAGAATATTCTAGAAAATATATATTTATATTTGCGTCACTTTTTACTTTGTTATGAAACAGAACAGAAGGAAAATCAGCCTGTAGTTCTTCAAGAGAGCGTTGTCGCCTTTCTTGAAGAACAAGACCAACGCACTTCTGCTCCACGCCTCCGGAGTAGTGCCACCATGGAGGACGGATTTAAAGAGCTTTTGAAGGACTTAAAGTACCGATTCTCCACCCGCTTTCAAAAGCTCTGCTGTAATTCCATCCTCGCCCGGGGACTTTCTGTTTTCAAGGTGCTGGAGAGCCATTCTAATCTCGCTCAGACTGATGTCCGGAATATCTTCGGAATAATGTCGGATAAGACTCGCTCTTGGATCATTACTTACACTTGCGTGGCTCCAACAATGACGTGTACATCTGCCCATAGAACCTCTCAACCTCACTCAAAATATCAAGTATCCCGGAAACGATGCTGCCATATTCGGTCTTCAGCTTTGACATTTGGCTCTTTCTGGTAGACAGATCTCTGGCAAAGACTTTGGAGGCTTGGTTCCCATCGATCGCTTCTTCAATAAAAGCTGTATTAAAGTTGCGTAAGTCCCGCCGCATGCATTTGGAGATCTGTCTGTTTAGTTGCCTGTATGCTGTCAAATCTGTTAAAGAATATAGCTTCATCTCCCGTCTAACAGCCATGAGATTAAGAGTGTGATCGGAGAGTTTTTATGTTCTTCTGCGGCGGGTCTTGCAGAACTTAGCTCCGACCGCATGGACAGTTTCCACGAGCTTGTCATTCATATCGTCCACTTCATTGCAGTCTTCTAGGCACTGAAAACGGTTTTGTCACTCGAGCTGAAAAGTTTCTGGACTTTGGATTAAAGCGCGAGGGGGATGGAGCTTTGACTTCATCAGACGAGACCTCTCCAACTTAATGTTCAGTTCAGTGTGCCTCTAACCATTCGGTGATCGCTACCAGTTTTCACCCTCGCGATCACGGATTCGATATTTTAATTGTTGATTTTTTTTTATTTTTGGATAAGAACATAGTAATGGCTCTAATTTATATTTACCATCATTTCAAAAAAATGTCTTTGGCCGTACCTACCTCTTTGGCTTGAGCATAGTTCTGAATAAGTATGTCGAATAAAATGTCGGGGCCTGAGAGGTTAAAGTTGCGTAAGTCCCGCCACATGCATTTGGAGATCTACATATATATGTACATGTTAATCTACTGAATATTTAGTGATCGCTACCAGTTTTTACCCTCGAATCTCTTATCACTGAGACATACCTGAACAGTTGTCGTCTGGTCGTCGTCATGAAGTCAATCTCATTTTTTGTCGAACCGTCGGGGCTCTACCAGGTCCCAGCGGCCGCACAGCAAGGGGACCTCCCCTTGCTGTGGGGTGCTTCTGCAAAAAAAGAGTTCATCATAAAGAGTCCCACTTTCTCCGTGAAGTCGGCCAGCTTCTGATCCCTTGGGTTCCGTTGCCCTATTCCTAATTTCCCTACCTTCAGCTCACCGTTCTCTCTTGTGCCTAGTTTTGCGTTGAAGTCTCCCATTAACACCGTATAGTGAGTTCTGGAGGAATGCATGGCTCTAGATATATCCTCATGCATTTCCTCCTAAACCTGTATGACCTTCAGCAAATACCGTTTGGTGATTCTGATATTAAAATAGCAGTATAATTATAGTGTTTCATATGGTTAGCGATAAAAATCTGATAGCCTTTTTACGGGCCTCATTTTCAAATGCGCGTGGCTGATGACATTTTATTAATTTACTTTACTTTATTTAGATGATGAATGTAAACCTTTTTAATTTCTCATGAATACCCAATTTTGCTACTGTACTACAAAATTTTACGATATTTAACTTTTCGCAACATTTACTCTATGTTAACTCTAACAATACACAATCTACAATGCTTGTATTTTGTTTTTGGTTATTATATATCATCTGTCAGTGACCCTTATAAGTAAAATAAAATAAAAATAATTTTCATATTTAAAAAACAATCACTGGTAAAAAGACAACAATCATTGTGCAATTGGATCACCAGCTTCCTTGCAGATCGGAGCATCAAGGTCGTTGTAGACGGTGCATGTTCTGACTACAAGCATATTAACGCTGGTGTTCCACAAGGCTGTGTGCTATCACCAACGCTGTTTCTTCTGCATATCAATGATATGTTGCTAACTGGTAACATTCATTGCTATGCGGATGACAGCACTGGTGATGCTCTATACACCGGCCGGGCCAATATTTCTCGGGAAAACGTCGCCGAGTACCGGAACAAACTTGTGTCTGAAGTCGAGTCTTTGCTGGACAAAGTCTCGGATTGGGGGCGACTAAATCTAGTCCAGTTTAATCCTCAGAAGACACAAGTTTGCGCGTTTACCGCTAAAAAGAACCCCTTTGTCGTATCTCCTCAGTTTCAAGGCACTCCCCTTCTTGCCTCAGCCAGTATCGGTATCCTCGGAGTCGACATATCGAGTGACGTGCAGTTTCGTGGTCACTTGGAAGAGAAGGCCAAATTGGCCTCTAAAAAGCTTGGCGTGCTCAGCAGAGCGGGACAGTATTTCATGCCGGCACACCGCCTGCAACTTTACAAGGCGCAGGTTCGGCCTCACATGGAATACTGTTCCCATCTCTGGGCAGGGGCTCCCCAGTGCCAGCTCCTTCCACTTGACCGCATCCAGCGCAGAGCGGCTCGAATCGTCGACGACCGAGCCCTTTCCGATCGGCTCGATTCATTGGCACTGCGAAGAGATGTTGCATCTCTTTGCATTTTCTTTCGCATCTACCATGGGGAGTGCTCTGAGGAATTGTTCGGATTAATCCCAGCCGCCAAATTTCATGAACGCACATCGCGGCAGAACTCCCGATACCATCCACACCATCTGGATGATTGGCGGTCCACCACTGTGCGATTTAGAAGATGTTTTCTTCCTCGCACGACTTCCTTGTGGAATCGATTACCATCAGCGATTTTTCCGGACCGATACGACTTAGGGACCTTCAAGAAAAGAGCCTACTCCTTTTTAAAAGGCCGGCAACGCATCTGCAATTCCCCTGGTGTTGCGGTTGTTCATGGGCGGCGGTAGTCACTTACCATCAGGTGAGCCGCATGCTCGTTTGCCCCCTCTCCTATAAAAAAAAAAAAAAAAAAATTTCGTTTTAACTCCTCAAAGGTTCATTTGCATTTTTATTCTTGATCGATATTCGAAGTTAAAAAAAAAGATAAAATAAATTAGTTTTGAAACTCTGAACACGAGTGGGAACAAATTCTCGCATGTGGGAAATTGCCCCTTTTATAAAGGAAGAGATAAGATCGTCCCCATCTCCGCGACTTGCTTAACTGCAAAACGAAATCTGAAAAAAAAAGATCTGCTTAACGCTAGAATATGTAAAAGCTTTTAGAAAAATTTACTTCGCAAATATCCGCGTTATAAAATA
The DNA here is from genome assembly GCA_963668995.1 of Parnassius mnemosyne. Lineage (NCBI taxonomy): Eukaryota > Metazoa > Arthropoda > Insecta > Lepidoptera > Papilionidae > Parnassius > Parnassius mnemosyne. Next base: position 33,929,651 of record CAVLGL010000090.1, on the reverse strand, counting down.
AAGTGATGTGTCTTACCTAGTATGAAGAGCACCTCCCGCCCTCCCTCAATTGCGTGCACTATCCCCGTCACCACTAATCCCAGCACCGCTACTCCCAACACCACTACACTAGGCAAGACACACCACTGACGATAATACGACACGTGTTTCGCCTCTACACGAGGCATCCTCATGAGCTTTAAGCTTTTTTTTCTCTAAAAGCTTTAATATAATGGATTTCCGCAAAGTAACGCCTGATTCTATTAATTATGCTAGAATATGTGTCCTGATCGGAATATTGAGGCTTAAAATGTGTGACATTGGATTGAATAAATATTTATTAGAAGACGAGTATATATGATAACTAGTGATCGCTGTAGCTCATAGAGTTTTGAGACACTTGTTGCAGATAAAAAATCTAAATAAAAAGATACTTTTGATACTCGAAACAGAACAAAAACCAAAACATTGATAATAAAAAAATAAGAACCGTTATCTTACTGGTACACATGCAAATCATTACTTCAAACTTTTTTGGTCACCAGGAGTGATGTCACAAGATCGTATAGTCAGTGCAGAAATATTGTGCAGTAAAGTAAGAAAGAAAGAAAGATTTATTTGACCAACACACAATATTAAGAAACAAAGAAATTCGTAGTTCAAATTACAAATTGGTAATAATGCTGTTGTGTGATGTCAAAAAGGAATAGTGCCTCAGTGATAATCTATGGGGTACCACAGCACTGGTTTTTAGTCGCGACCTTAATTGACTCACAAACAACTGGACATTAATGTAAAAGAGAACTTTAATGGATAAAACATTTAATAATAATATATTTACATTTTTACATACAGTAAATATATTTTATCAGTCTTATTTTAAAATCGAAGCAGTGATATAAAATTAAGCTAAACTGGAACGCCAGGGGGCATTCTAAAATAGGGACTTGCAAAATTCGTAAAGGTAATCAGTCTTTTGAAACCGTTATCCTAAAACCTACAGGGTTAGAATCTACCGCAAATAAACAAGAAATGCTCTGGAAAGTGGAACCTTCCAGAGCATTTCCTTCGCTTCTAATTTAAAAACTTTAATAAAATTTAGAACCTGTTTTCAATCCTTGAAGCTATACCATTTAAATTATGGTCCATATATATTAAATGGCATCAAAATTTTAATTCCAAAGACAATTATTCAAAACACCAACAACAAAAGATATTTCATTTACGAGGTAAGGAAGTTTCGTCAGAAGCTTTACAATCAGTTAGATATTTTAATTATTTGTGGCTTTCGTCGAAATCGATTAAATGATGATAGAAAGAGACAGGTATAGAAGAAATTTATATTTGAGTGTGGCCGTTAATGTCTGAAATATTTCGCCTTTCGTTTCTGCGTCTTCAATTGATACGTTAACAAAGAAAATGTCTTGTTTGTTTCTCCGAGTATGTAAAATTATATTTACCATTGAATTTCTTCTACAGTTATCAGAGGTGACAAAGCATATAGTGTTGTTTCATACCTTAGATGTGACAATGTGCATTGTAAGGACTAATATGAAATGCATCACAGTTCTTTCATTTAAACCGAAAGAACAAATAATGTTACTAACCAAGACTCACTCAGGCTAAACGAGCACAATTTCTCGCCATTTAAAATTACATTAGTATTTAATTGTTTGACATTTCGAGTCATAAATTTCATACATTTCGTTTTAGTGCCATTTAAATGCAAATTATTAACATTGAACCAATTTACTAATTTAGATATAGCATTATTTACTTCGTATTTCATATATTCGTATATTATATTACACATATTAATATATTCTATATTATATTAATATGTATTAATTATTTAAGTGTATTAGACTAAAATAATGTATGTTTCCCTTGAAAATAAAATAAATAAATAAAATATTACTTGATTCAGATTAAACGATGTTTTAGTGCCAAAATGTCACAAAAACTGGACTGGATAGGTAAAACTATGGTCATTTTATTAATATTGTTTGTATTAACACTAAATTATACCTGAATCATCCGTATACGAGTATAAACGAGCATCTGAAAAGATCTTTGTAACAGGCAGCTTTACGAACAGACAACGAGTTGATCCTAAATTTCGGCATGGAATTATTATTTTGGTAAAGAAAACATTCCTCGCGACTGTTTTTCGTATTTATACGTAAGGACATTTTATCCATACTGCCGTTTCCATCTCTCTTTTTAGAAAAAAACGAGCGATTTTCGAAAACCCATCGTTAAACCGCTCCACACGAAAGCTCTGAACGATAAATTTACACAAACGGCATCTCCAATGATTTATTACTGTTGATATGAAATGTACCTACTGAAAATGATTTGCTTCTCAACGGTAAATGAACATTTGATAAAACTAATATATGCGGATTATACCACGTTACTTATACGAATTATATCAGTTAATTTTTACGGATGATTTTGTAATAGCATCCCGTGGGTGTCATAAGAGGTGGCAGAGGGAAATGAAACTGAGATCATCTTGTTTAATGTTCGTTTTGTTTTTAAAAATCAATTCCTCGCAGGTCTTGTTTTCATATTTTTTTTTTATAGGATAGGGTGACAAACGAGCACACAGTCCACATGACGGTAAGTGGTTGCTGTGGCCCATAGACATCTACATCTATCCTCAATTGCGAATCAAAATGCAGATGCATTGTCACCCGTGAGAACTAAGATGGAATGCCTCGTTTCAAGTAAAAAGGGTCTCCGGTTCTCTACCCTCATCATACGAAACACAGCAGTGTTAAGCTGCTATTTTACGCTGGTATTCTGTGAGAGCGTGGTCCTACCCGGTCGACTTCGTGGTCACTTGGATGAGAAGGCCAAATTGGTCTCTAAAAAGCTTGGCGTGCTCAGCAGAGCGGGACAGTATTTCATGCCGGCACACCGCCTGCAACTTTACAAGACGCTGGTTCGGCTTCACATGGAATACTGTTCCTATATCTGGGCAGGGGCTTCCCAATGCCAGCTCCTCCCACTTGACCACATCTAGCGCAGAGCGGCTCGAATCGTCGACGACTGAGCCCTTTCCGATCGGCTCGATTCATTGGCACTGCGAAGAGATGTTGCATCCCTTTGCATTTTCTTTCGCATCTACCATGGGGAGTGCTCTGAGGAATTGTTCTGATTAATTACAGCCGCCAAATTTCACGAACACACATCGCGGCAGAACTCCCGATACCATCCACACCATCTGGATGATTGGCGGTCCACCACTGTGCGATTTAGAAGATGTTTTCTTCCTCGCACGACTTCCTTGTGGAATCGATTACCATCAGCGATTTTTCCGGACCGATACGACTTAGGGACCTTCAAGAAAAGAGCGTATTCCTTTTTAAAAGGCCGGCAACGCATCTGCAATTCCCTCCCTGGTGTTGCAGTTGTTCATGGGCAGCGGTAGTCACTTACCATCAGGTGAGCCGCATGCTCGTTTGCCCCTTCTCCTATAAAAAAAAAAGCTGCACTATGGCTCTACCACGTATATTTGTTCTAACATAGATAATAATTATATGGAGGTGTTTTTAGTAGATACCATTACTGTTACCATTACAACATATTCCACTGCTGAATATAGGCCTTCCCGATAGAAATTTAATAAAAAATTGCATTTGCTAAACCTATGGGGATATCTATAGAGGAGACCTAGAGTCGACTTTCGATAAGGTTTTATTATTGAATGAACGAAATATCGCTCTTATTTATAAATTTTTTCGTTCCCAATGCATTGTACTACTAAAGTACACGTTTTGGTATAGCCATGTTGCAACTATATTATGGTTGTAACACAAATTATTCTTCTCGATCGGAGTAGAACCACGCTCTCACAGAATGCCATCATAAAATAGCAGTTTAATGCTGCTGTGTTCCCTGTAAACGAGGCATTCCGTCTTAGTCCACAGGGATGACAATGCATCTGAATTTTGATTCTTAATCGAGGATAAATGTAAATCTCTATTGACCACAACATCCACTTACCATTAGGTGAACTGTGTGCTCGTTTGTCACCCTCTTTCTATATAAAGAAAGAGTGGCCTGAAGAATTTAGGAGCTTTATGTCATAGTTATCATCACTAACTCTACTTCTAACTAATAGCTTTAGTCTAATCTTTTTCTTCTTCACCTTCATCACCCCATAAAGCACCACTAGAAATAGGTCTCTCCTGTTTTAAGGCGGAATTCCCTTAATCGTCACGCCGGACTTGGTGATCGACGCTCACAGCACCAGGCGTCTCGCACCTTTTTAACAGACGTCACGCACCTTTAACGTTGCTCCCCGTCCTTGGTCTGAGTACTTTACGCCTAACGTAGAGACGGTTATAAGTACTGCCATCTATCGGAAGGCATTTGGAATGGGGAATGTCAGAGAGATGAAATCTCCTTACGATATCCATATTTTTTTATAGTATAAGTTTGAAAAACGAGCACACAGTCCACCTGATGGTGAGTGGATGCTGAGATCCATAGACATCTACATTTATTCTCGATTAAAAATCAAAATGCAGATGTGTTATCACCCCTGAGGACTAAAATGCAATGCCTTGTTTTCAGCGAAAAGTTTCGAAGGTACTCTACACTCACCATACGAAACAGCATAACGCTATTATTTTAAGATGGTATTCTGTGAGACCCCGGCCGAGCTTCAACTATTAGGTATTTAGTCTATTAAATTGCCCCGGTCGAGCCGACTCATGAATTCATTTCAATTACCACCTTACGGCCGATCCTAATCCCTTCTGATATAAAAAGTTATAACCGATAAAAGCCGTAAAAGTAATTTTATTCAACTATAATTCACATATTCACATATATTTAGTAAAAAACTTTGTGAAAGGCTGGTCCATGTCTAAGTTATATATATAGGAAAATTGTTATTTTCGTGAGACTTAAGATATAGTCATAAGTTTGATTTATGACTGGAAGGATATTTCCTGAGTACGTCGGTATTGAACACTTCCAGGCAGCGAAGGCTCATTTGCCTAGAGTGCTCTCGGTGTTTTATACTATTTTTACCTTATCGCACATTTCTACGAGCTTTTAAAATAAATACAGCTATAAAATAGCTAATAACTTTTCTTTTAACAGGAAACTTATCAAATAGATGAACTACAAATAAAAAAATAACAAATAAAAATAGTATATTCAATCAATTGTTAGTCAACTATGATGCCTGGATACTTGGCCTCGGAGACCTTACTAATTAATGAACAGCTGCAGGTAGTCTGTAAGACATAATTTCATGTGTGAAGTTTAACTAAAGGCCACCATAATCTGGCTAAAGTAGGTTTCCTTGACGTGCAACTTTGGCGTCATGTAAACCTTCATCACTTGCAGTTAGTTTTCAGACTCGGGCATATCCACTGAATTTACCATTCTGTATGTTAAGCACACTTCAAGTACTACACTGACAGATTTACGCCTATCTGTACATGCTGTCTTGATCTTAGTAAGGCCTTCGATATGGTGGTTCTACGACTTCTTATAGAGCAAGTTCGAGAAAACAATCTACCAGGAAAATGACTTGAAGCTCTAACATTAGGTTCTGAGGCATATTGATTATAGTGCGGTGTCACATGTTGGACTGTAAACGCCCAACATTTTTAGTATATAGTAACCTTACCTTTTTACTACAACTTTCTTCTGTATCGTGGAGGCAGTTTACAAACATAAATTTCACAAGGACAAACATCTAGACCCAGCACAATTATTCGTAGATCATAGAAACACTTTTTCCATTTGCGATTAGAACCCGCGGCCCACAGCGCCGTAGCTTATTGCTAAACCACTGCGCCACAGAGCCGTCAATCTTTACTACATAAAACTGTTTGACCATAAACTATTAGGTGTTAGATATCTGGAAGTATATACGTTAATAATGATTGTTTTATTTTATTTCATTTTATGTATTAGTAACACTTATTAAATAAGTTTTAGCATTCTGCACACCTTCTTCGTATAAACTTTAAATATGCCAAATCTCACTTCTCTGAGCGCGCAATATGCTAAAAAAAGGGGTAATTAGTTTTTTTTCACACGGTAATATATAGATCCTACCTAAACAGGGAGGGGTCCGAACTTAACTTTTGAACTTAAAATTACTCAATTAATTAAAATAAACTGTACATTTATTACATTTTTTACTTTATGACGCAATTCGTTATAAAGCTTCATTATTACCAATACACAATACGTTATGACGAGAAACATAGAAGGATGTTCCTTAATTGGTATTTCTGATGTCAATACCGCGTACCTCACTTGATTTGTTGACAATATTTTTCATTATTTGTATCACTAGCACGTCGTTAGTGAATATGTGATTGTAATTTTTACCTAGATGTGTCTTTACATGTATCCACATATAGAAACGTCATTACAGAATGCTATTTATTAATACAAGAGAACAAGAGAATATTTTTTTATCAAATATTCTCTTTTTCTGAATATTATTTATATTCATAATTCGTAGGATTTAAATTTTGTAGCGTACTCTCTCTCTGCGTAATTTCAATTAGAGTGCGTGGCGACAGGTTTGACTATTTTTACTTGACCTTTGTTGACGTCAATACTTCTCTCAATTTACTTCCATGGTAGAAGGCAATTCAGAAAACTGATGATAATAGAATCGGGGGATAGAATTTGGCGTTCCAGTTACACCTATCATATACATTTAAAATTTTATTAAACCACTCGATTATTAAAGAATTAAGAAATTCGTGACGTTGGTTAGTGATGAGGACGGTAGCGCATCGCGGGTGGCGGTGTAGGGAGTGCAGCCATGTTGGGGTCGTTTCGCTGCGTCACATAATTTCTGTTTAGTATACATTTTGACATTACGTACACGTATTTTGGTCAAACACACGGCCGTGTCCACGACACAGCCACATCCCGATTTTCAGTCTAAAATTCGACAAACTGTACAACATTAGTATCGTGCGACATTTTCTATCGTACGAAATGTGGTACATTATTGTGTACAAAACACGTCGAATAGCAAAGAAGACTCTGTTGTTATATATGTGCCCGACATTGGCTCGTTTTATTGTAGAATGTTCGTCCGCTGTCATACCAACTAATCAAGAGACCAAAAAATGCAATGCCTTGTGGTGGTACTATGTATCAGATTTTATTAAGGGTATCTATGACTAACTTAAGGGTCATATAACATATGGGATTGGACGGAAATCGTGAGTGCCGCCGAACTGTTTCATTTCGCGAAGAATAGACGGAGTTCACTAAGCTGATTGCTAACCTTCGCTAGTCGGCGTGTCAGGAGAAGAAACAAGAAAGTTAGATTATTTACTTACCATCTAGTGACATTGTAAGAGAACACACTATCCCACATCATCCAATGTGTGTCGTAACATGCGACATAGGCAAAGTGAAACAGGAGGTAGGCAACAACATCTTCCTTATAACAACTCTAAATTTAAAATAAATGCAATTGCCAACATCGTGGTATGTACGGCAAATATCTCCAGTGGATTTTCGATAGGCTGTAATGTTCAATTTGTCGCTGTTAATGAATAAAAAACTTTCGTTAAAAAATTAAGGCCGGGAAAAGCTGTAAAGAACAGTAATAAATTACTTCGAAATTTGAGAAGCGCGATCTGGCGCCTATAATAATTACTTAACATAATTAATATAATTAACTGTAAATAAATTCTCTAGTGGTATCCTAGTATAGGTAAACAAATTATAACGCGGTCAATCGCTAGGTGGAGTCACGATCTGATAACAGATGTAGGTTTGTCAGGAATGTGATGAAATAATCTAGATTGGGAACCCTGTACCGGCAAACTAAGTGAAGTGCGGCCCCCCACTAGACAGAGTGATTATGTGGCAACGTTTGTAGGAATAGGCACTAAGGATCAAGTTTTGTAGCATTCTATTTGGAGTTGGGGAGGCTTGAGTTCACCAGTGGACTTGTGAAGAGCTCAGCAGTGGAATTGTGAAGATTAATGACCTGATTTTATACGTGGTAGAGCCTCGCTGCAGATATATTATGGTTGCATCAAAAATAGGTCGGGTCAGCTCGATCATGGTAAGACCACACATTCACAGAATACCAGCCTGAAAACTCAGCTTAATACTGCCGTGTTCCGTATGGTGTATGTAGAGAACTGGAGACCCTTTTACTAGAAACAAAGCATTTAATCTTCGTCCTCGTGGGTGACAACGATTCTGCATTTTGATTATTAATTGAAGATAAATGTAGATGTATATGGGCTACAGCATCCACTTACCATCAGGTAGAATGTGTGCTCATTTGTCATCCTTATTTTAAAAGTAAATAAAAAATTTAACGAAAACGTCAGATTAAATTAATTTAAAGTTGGTAAAAAATCCCAGCACGGTGACGGTGATAGTGCACGCAATTGAGGTAGGGCGGGAGGTGCTCTTCAAACTAGGTAAGACACATCATTTTATTTTATCGAGCGCATGTACGCGAAGTAATTTTTACTCCCGCAAAGTAACGCCTGATTCTATTAATTTAATTAATTAATTTAGACAGCACCATGTAACAAAATGTTGTTATCTACACAACATCTGAAATGTAGTGTTTCTCTATACATGAAATTGAAATTCCACGAGTTTGTAAGCTGTCTATCCCGTCTCTGCAATCCTCTTTATGCGTGGTTTCACAAATACTTAATAATATTGAATTCACATTTCAGTTAGAGAAGCATCATGGTATTCCATCTTAGTATAGGAATATAAATATCACAAGAAAATTAGTAATATACATTGAATGAAACAATTTTTATGGATTTTATCGCTTTTTATATTTACGCTAACATTCTTCTCATTTTTAATATCCGACAGTTCGGGTGCTTTTCAGCACGAATGTGATCACGGTCTTCGTCTTCTGTTTTTTATTTATAAAATAAACAGCAATAACTATGAATTTTACTTTTTACTATTACCTATCAAAATATTTTTTTTGAAGTACTTACTCTTAGAAATTATTGATATTAATTTCATTTAAGTTCTTTCCCGTTATGTATTAAGATTAACAACTTTTATAAATATTTTAGGAATCCTATGTTGTTAAAATGAAATATCAAATATGTTTAGAAATTAATTTCTCATACCGAAAATTATTATCTCATTATAAATTTTTCAGATAAATTTTCAGCTTGAACAAAATTTGATTTCCATCTCCAGAAGTTTATCTTGTAAGTGTACAGATCCTTCGCATGAAACTTTCACTCGTTACTATCTTAATTTCATTTGAAACTGTAGTATCGGATAAGAAAGTATTCAAGTGGCAATTAGATGCACAGACTCTCGGAACTATTCTATAACATTTATTGTAAAAGTGATTACATAAGCGGTATCAAGACACCAGTTATTGGTAAAAATTTTGCCTGCCGGAAAGAGCTAGCTGTCAAAGTTGAAGAGAGAGAGAGAGAGTGGCAGTCATTTCCTAGGAACGAAGTTAAGAGATTGAGAGGTTAAAGCACTCAATCTCGATGTCGTTCCAACAGCAATCCTCATCTGACTCTATTTTGGTAATATTTTGGACGACTGTGTCAGCAATATTTAAAGGTCTCTCTAAATTTTACGATATTCAATGAGCCGAGTATCTTTGAGTATTTCAGAAGCTATTTATTCCACTGTCTCATTGTGGAGAAGGTTTTATGAGGTTAATGAAGCTAATAAAGATAAAGAAGGAAGAACATTATTATTTTATTGTTGATACTTTTCGAAATGATTTCCCTTTAGGTTAGTCACCAATGGGTTTTTTCCAGAGGGACAAAATGGAGTACTACTTTCTCTCACGTTACTGTAAATTCGTGGAGTCTCTTGCGTGAGGCTACGGAGCGGCGCGACCTAGTCTCGTCGGGCCTTAGTGTGCGCTGCGATCTTCGATCCCTCTCTTGCTGGGTTTCTTCCGTTGCGGCCGTGTTATCGGTCGCAGAGGTAGCGGTTGTATCGCTGACCGTTGTGGTTTCGCTCGTGGTGTTGGATGTACCAGTAGCGGTTGAATCGCCCACAGAGGCCTCTTCTGTGGCCCCCTGGGTTATTTGTTCATCCTTGCGACGCTTCGATGATTCTCCGTTGTTACTACGTGTAATCACCATTTTTCTTCACAATAACCTTCTTCCTATTTTATTATCTTGTCGTCGCGTCACAAGCGAAACGCACTGAAGCTTAAATCACACTATCAATATTCTGAAGTACTGTAGATTGATATGGGCTCATTCACTTACCATCGAGTGGACTGTGTGCTCGCTTGTCGCCCCTATTCTAAAAAATATAATCAAAATATTACGTTACAATTAAATTATCATTAATTATAAAATACTATTTTTAACTCCGTCTCTTTATTACAAATTCGTCTTCAACTTAAATTAAGATGAGAAGTGGTTTTCTAATTATAATCGACGCACAAAGTGAGTGACTTCAAAGGCAGCTGACATTTGCTACTGATATTAAAGTGTCACAATACACTCAGGTATTATTAATTTATTTATTGACCGTAATTTTGCTTTTATAACTACTTTAGAAATTACCTTTGTGCTAAGTATGACTGACATAAACCAAATCCAGTGAGAGATTTCAAGTTAAGTTTTGTTTACTAACTTAATTATATAACACGTACCTACATGCTATAGGTCATATTTCCGTAAGAGTGGTCAATGCAAAAGTGCGGTATTTTTGAGATATTATTTTTAAAATCGAGAATTAGCAAATTTATTTTTTTTTTCTCTTTAAATTAAAACTAAATAAATATAAAAGTTGTGTGTTGATTCAAAGGTTAACATAACTTATAGTTTATATTATGCTAATTGCCTCCAAGTGTGAAAATAGGAGGGTTATTTTCTTAAATGTAGAGAATGTGCGTGGTAGAGCCACACAGAGTTACACTTGGGCTGCAACACGAAGGGACCGGCCCGAGCGGATAACGGATCCCGCTCGTACAGAATACCAGTATAAAATAGCAGTATAATGCTGTGTTTCATAGAAGTTCGGCGAGAACCAGAGAATCACTAATACAGGTAACGAAGCACTACATCTTAGACCTCATGGGATTAAACACATCTGCATTTTAATTAATAAAATAGATAATAAATTAGCAAATTATGGAACTGGCAACGAACGAGGTTTTCCTGCGTAATAAAATAGGATTTCTGCGTAATAAATCCGTAGGAGAATCAGATTAAATGACATATCCCAACGGATCAGTAAGCAATGACCAGCACATTTATCAGACACATATGTGTTGAAACCCATGAGGTCTAAGATGTAATGCTTCGTGAAAAGAATTAGTGATTCTCCGATTCCCGTCGAAGAACCGAAAACCCATGGGAAGGAAAGAATCTCGAGTTGCAGCCTCGTACCGGTAGGCGAAGTGTGGTGTGGCTCCCACTACATGTAGTGACAACCTGGTAAAACATCCAGGAAGTCGATGGATGCAGGTGGCTCAAAACCGTGCTTTTTGGCGTTCCTTGGGGGAGGTCTATGTTCAGCAGTGGACTTGTGAAGGGCTGTAATGATGAATGATCATGAAATAATAAATTTATATTGCAGAAATGAATATCAGAGTTGGTAAGGAACACCCTTACCAACGACGAAAGTTTATCGACCAAATTTTTGATATATTGAGAAAGTTAGCCTTTCCCAATATATCACAAATTAAAATATATTATGTAGTTAAAAATATCCCTTAACTGACGAAAATGTATGCGTCGGTATATGAAGGCCAGAGAGGTGTATCAGGATTGTGCCAAATGGAAGTCCGTAGTCTCTGCCTACCCCTCCAGGTGACAGGCGTGACTTTTATGTTTTTTATGTTATGAAAATAGATGTTTTTTTTAATGTTGACTTTATGGTAAGTGGATGCTGTGGCCCAAAGACATCTACATCTATCCTCGATTAAGAATCAAAATGCAGGTGCGTTGCCACCTCTGAGGAATCAGATGGAATGCCTCGTATCCAGTGGAAAAGGTCTCTGGTTCTCTACACTCACCATGCGAAACACAGTATCATTAATGTGCTATTTTACGCTGGTATTCTGAGAGAGCGTGGTCCTTCCCCGGTCGAGCCGATTCATTCGTGCTATAACCAACCAGCTGTAACATGACTCTACCATGTATCTACATATCGGTTTCTATGAGCCACAGCATCCACTTAAATACTCGTTTGCTGCTTACTTTTATAAATGAATCAGAATTGAATACTTTTATAAATAAATCACAATCAGATTGCAAAGTGTTTTTCTGCTCAACATGCGTGCGGCTGCATTAATGTGAATTTAACTGGCTCACATTACTACGTCAAACAAAATAAATCAGAAAACGAGACGTTCAGCACAATGTACAATTATAACAGGTATTTATATATTTGTAGGAAGTATAGTGGGTATAGTACAGAGACTGATTTTGTAGTTAGGAATAATAATTAATTCGGTTACACGAATTAATTATCCAACGAGTCGAGGATAAACTAGTAACGGAATACGACAAGCGCACCGTTCCACGTCAGAGCCAAGACTGTCTTAACGGCGGCCGCTCCGTCAGTTTTATACAAGCAGGACGGGTGGCAACGCAGGTGCAATGCCGCAGGTGTGCAGTACACGTGTCGTTTACAAGAATTCTGTCTAGCTAGACCGACGCGACCGCACCTACAACGGTGCAGGTGCCGTCACGGCCATACTGACATGCGTGCGTCCTCGCACGCGCTCCATCACAATTTTAGTTATCTGTAGACAAAAAAACATCGTTCGACTATCCTGACATAACAGCGTCTGGTCCGGTCTATATTGACCCTTCAGACTTGGGTGACAGTCAGTTTTGTTCCGGCAGTAAGCCCTACAAAACTTTAATCATCTTTATGTTAGATCGGAATGATTAGTCTGTAGCTTTTTCTATTTTCTCTTTTTTTTTTCAAGTACTGTTTTCGCTAGTCCGGAATAACAACTATTCCCTATAGCCATATCATTGGACCGGCACAAAGCCCTGCAATGATAGTAAGAACTATTTCTTTTTCTTACGCTTTTTTTTTTCAAGTACTATTTATGCTAGTCCGGAATCACTATTCCCTTTAGCTATATCATTGGACCGGCAAACACCCTGTAATGATAGTAAGAACCACATTTTTTTTTCTTACTCTCTTTTTTTTCAATTCAGTATAGAACAGTTACAGACCAACCATACCGCAAACATGTCCCCGTCACAATCACACAAAAGTGTATTGTGAGGGACGTAGTGACACACGATAACACCTAAGTATGTAAACCAACAGCAACTCGACACATATCCCAGTGCAGCACAGACCAGCCTCCCTGCAACTTCTTGTTCCTTTCCTGAACTGGAATAATTACTTCGCTAGAGTGTTGCAACGTCTCTAGTATTTTATAGATGCACAGACACGGCTACCTCTGACTGTCGCACGTCCTCGTGCGGTTGACAGTGAACAGCATATGGTCTATCAGTTATCACCACTTGCTAACAGATATTAACTCTTGTTAAATATTACAACGGTCGACCATCCCAGACTTCATTTCAGTCTGGAACGCGCTGATATGGCTACCTCCAGGCAAACGCACTACAGCTTTTCGTTCTGCTGCGATCGTGCCACATTCGCGGCAGCAAGCCGTCGCGCCGTACTAGCGCTAGCGAATCGTCGCACTGCTTTGCAAAATTAAAAGAAATCGAGATAAATGTATTGCGAACCATGGAATTCCGAGCTTCCGAAATTCATCACATATTCTCTTAAGAAACGGCAATTGCACGACATTTGAAAACATTGCAAAAAAATGGAAACTATGTGTAGAGACAGATACCACAACATATTTCGAAGCGAAGGAGGAAACTGCGCAAAATCTACGAAAGCCGTCCATTTACAGCGCCAAAGCACCATTTGTTCGGCGGCCGCTTGAATTGCCCTGCCGTAAGATCAGCCGATAAGGAACCGACTGTAGGCTCAATCTAACCAGCGCTCGGCCGTACCTGACCATGTTCGATTAGCCATCACAACGTCTTCCTCATTGATCATTGTTGTAGAGACTTCTACGAATCCCTCGAAATCAAACCCCAATCTTGTCAACGACACAATATTCGCAGCAAACTGTAACACTGATCAACACATTAGAACACAAAAATGTCACTTATTATTTTTAATTAATTTAAAGTTAATCCTTTATTGTAGTACAACCCTTAAAAGTTTTGAACTTCAAAATATAGCACATGATAATCATGTTTCGCGTGAACTATCAAATTACAACAAAACGAGAGCAGCAGGAGCACCTGAGGGTTTACAGGCATCGTTGGGGTTGTAGTCATCATGATCTGCGTGAAAAACAAATTGTTAACTATAAGGACAACATACACAGTTGCCTGTTCTCTCATCTATCACACATACGAGGCCCTAAAACAGAGATACGTTCTCATACCTTGGACTATAATAAAGCACTTCGCTTTCACAAGTAAACATAGGTCTTCATACGAAGTATCTGACACATACTCTTACTTGAACTTGCGAGATCCCACGTTAACTACGTGAACCACATTAAAAACGTGAACCAGGACAGCGCCTGCCAGGACAGAGCCTAATACATGTTCAGAAAACACTACCGTGCACACAGCATACGACTTCCGCGCACACAGTGTGACTCCCACGCATACAGAGTACACGTCTTCAGAGGCATCGCCATGTACAGCATACGCGCGCTCCGGCATGGCGCCTGCGTATACGCGCATACGCATCCGCCGAAACCAGGCCATGTTACAGCTGGACCTGGCAGTCCGTTACGACCAGCAAGGCACACACTCACTTCTAATCACATCACACGTGCTACTGTAACACATAAAAGAAAACATTAAAAATACTCAGTCGGAACTTGATTTCAAGAAATGCAGCACTACTCTTGGTACACCATTCGCCTTTCTAGGGCACCAAATATTGAGCTGCGGCTACACGACAACCTCTGGTATGGTCCGATCCTCATGTTAACTTAAATACTCTCTTCAATGTCAGAACGAATTGGCTCTACTTCACTTTCATCAGTTATACTTCGGTTTTCCGGCATTTTTCGCAACCAATAAAAAATGTAAACACTCACTCTTACAAAATAGTTTCTGAGCCAGTGTTAAGGATAAATTTACTTTCCTCATGTATCTAATGGTGATCAGTAGTAGCGACAAATAATAAGTCCGCGGCGTCATAAGCCGACAGCATACTCAAAAGCGAGTGCTACAGCTCCACGCTTTCCACTAAACCATTCCAAGTTTGTCGACTACGTAATGCTCGGAGTAAACTGTAACACTTATCATCACATTAGATCACAAAAATACTACTTAGTGTTTTTAAGTCATAGTACGTTAAACTAATCATGTTCTTTTTTTCGGTACATCGTTTAAACATTTTGAACTTTAAAACTAGGCATGTAAATCACACCTCGTGTATCAAATTATAACATTACTTGAGCAAGTTAAACTTCCACTGAATGCAAACTATAACTCATTCAGAATATCTCCAACATTTCTTTCGACATTTGTTATCATATTTGGGTACGTTAAGAAATAATGAAATTATTTGCGGGTACTTTCTATTATAAATTGAATAAAAAGATTTAACTTTTGACTTAAAACATTTCACTTTAAACTTTTACTCTACACTTTAATGATTCGTTAATGTCGTAAATACGACAACAAACTTGATTTAAGAAATTTAACACAAAAACAAAACGCGAGGCGCATTATAGTATTTCACCAACGTAATAACCCTTACAATATTCAAAGGTTATAGCAGGTGGGCAGTAACAGGGACTTTATCCCACTTCTGATGTAGGAAGTATAGTGGGTATAGTACAGAGACTGATTTTGTAGTTAGGAATAATAATTAATTCGGTTACACGAATTAATTATCCAACGAGTCGAGGATAAACTAGTAACGGAATACGACAAGCGCACCGTTCCACGTCAGAGCCAAGACTGTCTTAACGGCGGCCGCTCCGTCAGTTTTATACAAGCAGGACGGGTGGCTACGCAGGTGCAATGCCGCAGGTGTACGGTACAAGTGTCGTTTACAAGAATTCTGTCTAGCTAGACCGACGCGACCGCACCTACAACGGTGCAGGTGCCGTCATATTTATTTTATTTTAAAACAACGTTAAAACGTTAAATTATTTAGAGATGATAACATATCTGTAGCCCATTTTGTTAAATGATGGTTGTAGATGTTCAATATAAGGCAGTATTAGGTGAAATATCAGCTCGTCTGTACCTCTGCTACCGTTACCGTTACAGACGATAAAAATTCCACTGCTGAACATAGGCCTCCCCCATGGATTGCCTCTTAGGAGGGACATTTATCATAGTTGACACGCTAGTCAAGCGGGTTTTCAACCGCAGATTTTTTTATTTATATTAGGGAGACGCTGCTAACTATCTAGTCAAGATTCGAAATTGGCTTAGGACGTTTTTAAAAAGACTTTTTTTTAAATAGTGTCGTGGTTCTGTTCGTTGTTGTAATTCTTCTAGTGCAGTCAAGGAGGATTGGTGTTGCTGACATGCTGTCCTGTTACATTGAGATAAGTAGTGTTGCTGTTGGTTTACATATTTTGGTGTTATCATGTAATTACGTACCTCACGTTACACTGGTGTGTGATTGTGGCGGAGACGTGTTACGGTGTGGTCGAACTGTAATTTCACTATACTGAATGTATAGTGCGTTACATTGTCTTATTACTGATAATGATTAAACTGTGTAAGCAAGAGAGCAAGTTGAACATCCGCTCTCACATTTTTACTATTTTTAACAATTAATGCTATCCTGATATATTTCCAAAATCAAAATTGGGATCCTCTGATGTAATTCTCCGACATCAGAAGTGAGATCTCCTGTTGTCATTTCCGATATATTTATGTAAAGAGATATTTGCTATAGTTACCATGTTTGGCAGGCGGGTTGGCAACCACAGTTTCGATTTTTAGTTTATATTGGGAAGAAACAACTGTAGCCTAATGGTACAAACGCGTGCGTGTAAACTCAGAAAGTCGTAAGTACGAATCCGCTATTCGACTACTGTGGTGAACCACATCGACAACACATCTGCATTTTATTCTTATTCGAGTATAAATGTAGATGTCTTTAGGCCACAGCATCCATTAACCATAAGGTGTACAGCGTGCTCCTTTGTTACACTAATTCTATAAAAAAACTTAAAATACAATAAGTTTTATCTGTAAAATTATTTTTGAAAATATTTTCTTTAGAGTTCGATCTCAAAATTTTAACTTGAGTATTTTAATTTAAAATACAATTCATTTTACTTGTTTTTTTTTTTAAGTGTTTGCAACCTCATGTTATCGAAACGCAGCGTGTGAAAAATTCTAATGAAAGCTAAAATAATATATTTTTTTATAGGATAAGAGCAACAAACGAGCACACATTTCACCTGATGGTAAATGGTTGTTGCATTTCACAGACATCCACATCTATTCTCGATTACGAACCCAAATGTAGATGCGTTGTCACCCGTGAGGACTAAGATGGAATGCCTCGTTTCTAGTAAATGGGGTATCCGGTTCTCTACACTCACCGCACGAAACAGAGCAGAGTTAAGATGTTATTTTACGCTGGTATTCTGTGAGAGCGTGGTCCTTCCCGGATCGAGCCGACCCATTCATGCTACAACTATACTACTAATATAGCTGCAGTATGACTTTACCACGTTATAGTATTTCTTAACTTTTGTATTTAACTCTTTTATTTTTCTCGCCAAAATATTTTAAGTAGGATATAGAATATACGGTAAAAAAGATTTCTCTATTGTCGAGTGAAAGATAATTATTTCCTTTAGCACTCTTACCAGGTCTCCCGCAGTTGTTGCAGTTGTTTTTTACACGGTAGAGCCAACATACAAATATATTATTACGTTTAAAGCGCGGATGGGTTGATTCGAACGGGGAAGGTCCACGTTCTTACAGAATACGAGTAATATGTACGCAGCAAAATAGCAGCTTAATGATGCTTTGTTTCATATGGCGAGTGTACAGAACCGGATACCCATTTAACTGGAAATTATTTTATTTATTTAAGTTAATTAATTTGACCTTTACTTTTTAGTTCAATTCAGACTACATTTTAACATTTGGAATTAAGTCATTTCAGTGTACTTTCCTATTTTATAACCTTATCAGAAATACCAGAAATGTTGTGTGTCTACCAGTATATTATATAGACCCTTACCCTCAGTTACTTTACGTGACTTACGAATTATTATTTTTTGTTTCAGGTACAAATTTTACTGGACAAGTAACGAGTAGTAGTTTGAATTTAAAAGGTAAGCAACTTTATGGTCACAGTAGGTTTCACATTTTCAAAAAAGGCAAAAGGTAAATATACCGTGGTAGTCTTACTATATGGTATGTCTATTGTGGCATCCACATGAACTATGTGCTCGTTTGTCGCCATGATTCTATAAAAATCCGTAAAATGAGTTTTATTCAGTGTTTCACATTAGCGTAAATAATTAAAAAAAATCTTTTTCTTATTTTTATTTATTTCTTCTTCTGGGTTGTCTGGAAGAGATTGCTATGTAGCAGTAAGACCGCTCTTTGTATTTCCGTCAATAGTTGTTTATTTTTTATTTTTGACATTTTTATCTTTTCTTGGTGTACAATAAAGAGTATTGTATTGTATTGTAAATAAAAGAAATAAAATTTTAGATTAATTGCGATTAAGATATTTATTAGACCTTTTTAACACGATTTTATTAGCTTTGTGTGTATCTATCTATCTGTCTTTGAAACTGAATCTTTTAATGTAACTTTCACCTAATTGTAGACGGCTGATTGACTTGAAATTTGTATTCGTATGGAGAACCGGCAACAATAAAACAATTTAATAACTTTATCACAGCATCTGTATCAAGTACCCTTATTAGGATTACCAAGATAATTCTCTCTAGAATTATCACAACTAGTTAGAACCCGGGTTGGCGCGATACTCTTGTGAAACTTATATTCATTCCATGATATCACTTAAACGAAATGTCCAATTTCAGTGCTTTGAAGACCAAATATTTAATAAAATACTCATCATGATACAGAGATATATTTGTTGAGGAGGTATCTCATAGGTACATGCTTGTTTTGTTAGGTTTTTTTAAATTTTAATATAATTATATTTAAAGTTGGTAAAAACAAATTACTTCGCGTACATCCGCTCGATAAAATAAAATTATGTGTCTTACCTAATTTGAAGAACACCTCCCGCCCTCCCTCAATTGCGTGCATTATCACCGTCACCACTAATCCCAGCACCACTACTCCGAATACCACTACACTAGGAAAGACACAATACTGACGACAATACGACACGTATTTCGCCAAGATGCCTCATGATGATTATCACCTGAAGATGCCTCGTAAGTAAGTATTTTTTTTTACCATCTTTAATATAGTAGACTTCTGCAAAGTAACGCCTGATTCTATTAATTATTATTATATTTAATAACACCCCGTGTAGACGGGGTGTGCAAAATGTTCTCCAATTTCCATATTGAGTAGGGTCGCATTAGCTAGACCTTTTAAAATAATTATAGGGTTCCATTAACCACTTTCAGCAATTTAAATTAATGTTAAAAATATCAAACATCAAATGAGCCTGCTACGACAACGTTTTAAAATAATGTAACAAATAGGAAAATTCTTATAAATTGTAATCTAATAAGTAACTGAATTGAAATTTTCTAATTGTATGTGTATTGAATATGTCTAATTTTATGTGTATATTATAAACAAAAAATTATTAATAAATATCGCATTTTTTGTATAAAATTGAAGTGTTTAACGAACCTACGTTCCACCTGATGATAAGCGGTTACTGCAGTGCATAGACACCTACAGTCTACTTCAAACAAAAAAAGGCTACATATGCATTTGCACCACTGCACTGTACACTTACACTTGCATCACTCAAATCTCATAAATCATGTCAATAATTACTTTATCAACATTGGGTCTAATTTCGCAGACCTTATACTTAGTCATTATGGACCCGATGTTAATATTTCAAACGTACCCTCGATCAGCTATTCCAATCCCTCCTTGTTTGTCCCGCTGCATCTGACCCTAATGAAATTAACAGCATTCTCATGAGCCTGAACTTCGGCAGTGCACCTGATGGGGTGGTATAAGCACTGTACTTTTAAAACATACCAGACTATGTGGTTCCATAAATCTGTCAGTTGACAAATATTTGTTTTAGTACAGTATTTCCTAGTGCTTTCAAGCAATCTATAGTAACCCCCGTTTACAAGAGTGAAGATAAATCAGACGTCAAAAACTAAAGGCCAATATCTGTTTTGACTTCAATTTCAATAATTAAATTAAATAAATTCTGATCTTAACAAATTTTATCAAAATTCCAAAATGGGTTTCGTAAAAAATATCAACTCAAATCATAATTCTTAATTTGATCCCTATTGTAAGGAAGAAAGTCGACAAGGGATACAAATGCCTTACGATCTTTCTAGACCCTAAAAAGGCCTTTGACACTGTTTTAATCTTCATTCTTGTAGACAGGTTAGAGAGCATTTGGGTCAGGAGGATTGTACTCTCTCTTTTTAGTGGTTATCTTCGTGACAGAACCCAAGCCGTAAAACTAGATAGTTTCATTAGTGATAAAGATATTGTTAAAATTGGTGTCCAACAGGGGAGTGTCCTTGGCCCGACTCACTTTTTAATTTATATCATTGAATTTTGTAACTTACAGGACGTTGGGGGAAGGATTTTGTTTTATTCGAATGATATCTCTATTGCCTTTACTAGCAAGACTTGGGATTCCGTAAACCATCTGGCTGCGAAATGGCTGAGAAATTTTCTTTTAAATATCCAAAAAACGAAAAACATCTGTATTGTATCTTATCCCTATACATAGTCGCAGCCAGGATATAATTTATGTATCAAAATCCACAGCTGCCCAAATCTTGAAAATACCTCTTGTGAGTGTCTGCTTATAAAAACTGTGAACAAAACTAAATATCTCGGTATCATCGTTGATCAAAGGCTTAGTTGGCACTCGCAGTTGGAAGCTATTATAAATTGGATCAGCAAGTTAATCTGCGTATTTAAATCATCAAGGTCGGCGATAGCACTCTATTAAATAAAATTTATATAACCTTAGCACAGTCGATAATTTCCTATTGCATGCCAATCTGGGGAGGAGCCACCAAGACCAACATTTTAGATCTGGAAAGAGCACAGAGGTTTCTTATAAAGGTCATGTACTTCAAAGCTCACAGATTCTCTACTAACACCCTATATCAGATTAGTAAACTTCTCTCAGTTAAAAAGCTTTATGTTCTTAATCTTATTCTAGAATGTCATAAATCCTTACCGTTATAAGAATCCCTTCAAAAAAAGAGAAGAACTGATATTGTAGCCCCTAAACCTCTTGTACGTACTGACTTTGCTATTAAACAGTACCCATGTCAGTCTGATTTTATATATAATAAATAAAATAAAACACTTAAAATATTATATCCTTTGCAATTAAATATGCATAAAAATTTAATGAATGAAAAATGCAGTTACGGCCCTCAGTTGCCTCGACAAAAGTCTACTGGACTAGGACCCATGAGTAGACCACTCGACGAGCAACCAGAGGGTTCATGCCCAAATGGCCCATAGGCCATTTGGGCATGAACCCTCTGGTTGAACCCTCTGGTTGCTTATCAGCCATTATATAATAATTATCCATAGATAATTATTATATAATGGCTGATAAGCAAACACAACTTACCGAGTTTCGGAGGTAGTGTCGACCACACGGCACAGTTAGGGGTTAAGTAATGGTAGTGTAAGTGGTGTGAGAAAGTGTGTAAATGTAACCTGACGTCACCGATGTAATCGGACAGCAGACCCACATGTGCTGCGCTGCCCCAAAGATGTGCGATCACTTGGTAGGGCGTTCACCTTTATGTAAACTCAAGCCCAACGTCACTTAGCACAACATTAATATACACGATAACATTTCAATAACACATAATATAATCGAAGACCAACGCGATCTCCTCTCGGGTCATAAATTTTTAGCGTTCCACCGACAAAGGAAATATGTCTTCGTACAATATTAAAATGCCACCCAAGCAACTCGTCGACGCAATTAATGGCAATCGAAGTTAAGTTAATCAATCAAAAACTCAAGAAGAGCCTCGTTGTCACGAGAACGCACAAAAAAGACAACGCAATAAGAGGCGGTTGTCACGTGGCCTAACGATCCGAGCGTAATTTGTAGACTCCTCGACACAGCCGCGGCGGGCAAGACACTGATCGCCGGCCCACGCCGTCAAATACTGGTTGCGCGCCAGGCGGTGACTGGTGCCATCGGATAAACGCGCTGAGCCGAGCGTTTTGAATGCAAGTTTTAAAATGTTAAGATTTGGCCTAAACACATTGGTTGTACACAGTTACTTATAGCGAGGTTAAAAATCTTTTAAATAGAATTGTCTGAAAATAATAATAAATAAATCCTATATAATAAATAAATCTTACCAACATCTTACTTTTACAGGTAACAGCTTAACAGTATGCTGTCTTTCATATTTGATCAGTAAAATTGTCTTCTTACTTATATTTTCTTCATCTACCATATCTTCATCTTCATCTACCCCTACATTCATATTCACACACTACTTAATATACACGTATTCATTACAAATTATCTGGAAGTTACACTTTTTGTAATCCTTAAGGTAAATAGCGGGTTATTCCCAACATGAGTATCCTCTGATTAGTCAATGGGAAGTCTCAGGAATATGTTGCTAACAAGATTACCGAAATAAACGCATTTCTTATTATTATTATTAGTACAAGGAGTGCCTCACAACCTATGATTATATTTGCTCTGATGTAAACTGTGATGTACCTGCCCAAATGGACTGCTTATATGTATAGAAGTTTTATATTCATTAAGAAAACATAATATACGAATATAGCTAAACATAAAACGTTATATTATGCATATACCTATATTTAGTGAATTCTGTAATTACTTTTCGAGTTAGAAATATAGTTTCTGTAATGTTGATTACAATACGTAATAAAAGCTCGTTCTTCGTGCTTACGTACCCTTTTACAAACGCGACTCAAGAAATTGTTTTATGGCTGTTTAATTTACCACGTAAGTGTACAATTGCAAAAGCGCTATTAAGCTCGTATTTCAATGTAAAACCATTCGTTACCAAATAGTACATAATGAAAATACTATATACTACTGTGTTGAATTTTTTACTATTTTATGTTTATACAATACTAAATTTGTTTTATAGAACAAGGGTGACAAACAGTCCACATGATGGTACATGGACGTTAAGGCTCATTGACACCGAAATATGGATACGCTGACATATGCTAATGTTGCTTAAAATGTGGATGGCATATCTTTGCAACTGGCAAGAATGAAAAGCCTATTGATTTTCTAACACGAGCGTAAAGTGTAATGTCATGATAAAAAAAGGTGAATGTTTTTCGAGTCCACATTTTGCTTAGCATAATCAAAATAATTTATTCAGGTGTCAGCATGTCCGACAACAGCAGCCATTGTAAAATTTCACGAGCCTACTTCGCGGTTAATTTTCTTTACACAAAACTTTGTCTGTAAGTTGTAATATTTTTCATAATTACAGATGACAGTTCATGTAAATTGCTAATCTAAGACACCTGTGTTTATAAAATTGTTGTTTCTTTTTGAATTATTAACGTTTTTATAAATAATAACAAGATTTACTTACATATTTATCAACATCAATAATTTTTTAAGTCCTCACTTATTAAGAAGGAGGACAGAGGCGACAGAAATATTAAAGAGGTTACCAATGAGTCGGAGCTCTAGATCAAAAAGAGAATAAGCTTTGTTATCTCAGTCATATGGTGATTATTTTCTAGTTTAGTCTATAGAAATAAATAAAATTGAAGTGTCTGTTTGTATTGTTAAAATAACAGCTTTTTACTATATGCATATGAAAGTATATACAATACTTATAACAAAAACACAAATTTTAAAAATTTTTGCGTCTCCCTTTCTGTCTGTCGTTCTGTCTGTCTGTCTGTTTGTTCCGGCTAATTCGTCCTTTCCGATCGGCTCGATTCATTGGCACTGCGAAGAGATGTTGCATCCCTTTGCATTTTCTTACGCATTTACCACGGGGAGTTCTCTGGGGAATTATTCGGATTAATCCCAGCCACCAAATTTCACGAACGCACATCGCGGCAGAACTCTCGATACCATCCACACCATCTGGATGATTGGCGGTCCACCACTGTGCAATTTAGAAGATGTTTTCTTCCTCGCACAACTTCCTTGTGGAATCGATTACCATTAGCGATGTTTCCGGACCGATACGAATTAGGGACCTTCAAGAAAAAACCTACTCCTTTTTAAAAGGCCGGCAACGCATCTGCAATTCCCCTGGTGCCCCTGGTGTTGCAGTTGTTCATGGGCGGCGGTAGTCACTTACCATCAGGTGAGTCGCATACTCGTTTGCCTCCTCTCCTATAATTTCCGAAATGGCTGGGTTTTAACGGGACTGTCGCTGGCAGATAGCTGATGTTATATGGAGTAAATTGGGCTACTACTAAAGAACTCAAAACCCATGAAATCCAATAATAATAAATTAAAAGCGGGCGAAGTCGCGAGGAATAGCTAGCATTAAAGTAAAATTGCTTTGTGCTTAATATTTTGGTATACTAAATTGAAGTGACAAACGAAATTACAGTCCAACTAATGGTTAGTGATGAACACCTGCAACAAAGTTTATCCAAAGAAGGCTACATTTATTTATTATTACAACATTACAATCATATATATATATATATATATATATATATATTAGCGATCCGCACCGGCTTCGCACCGGTAATTTCTTGATCTCGGCAACAGTGCCACCTACCGGGTCCAGTTGTGACTAAAAACCATTCAGGGACTCACTCAAACAAACACAAAAAATCATAAAAATCAGTCGAGCCATTTTCGAATTTTAGAATGAAAGAAATAAAGAAAATATTTATTTCGCCTCATAGGCACAATTAACACTAAATGGGCATATTGTACATAGTTGTTTTATTTCTAACGTTATTATTAAAAATAATATTGAATAGGCGTTGCCGAATGTGACCGATACGACGTAGGGACCTTCAAGAAAAGAGCCTACTCCTTTTTAAAAGGACGGCAACGCATATGCAATTCCCCTGTTTCCCCTGGTGTTGCAGTTGTTTATGGGCGACGGTAGTCACTTACCATCAGGTGAGCCGCATGCTCGTTTGCCCCCTCACCTATAAAAAAAAACTTCGCCTACTGATACCACGCTAGAAACTATTTTCCCAATCGGTTGTCGATTCTTTCAGTTATATGGCCAGCTCTTTTCACTTCAGTTCACTAATCCGTTGGGCTATGTCGGTCACTCTGGCTCTACTGCGGATATCCTCATTTCTATGTTTATGACCCGAGCATAGCCCTCTCCATAGCTAGCTGAGCGATCTCGAGCTTTCTTATACGGCCATCAGTGAAGGACCACCTCTCAGATCCGTGAGTTATCACTGACAACTAGTTGTACAATTTTGTTTTCATGTTTTCAGATCTGACGAGAAGATGTGTCTTAATTTCCCGAACGCTGCCCAGCCGAGTTGAATCCGTCGATTGACAGATTCAACTCGGCTGGATCGATTTAAAAGGAAAGAAAAATGTGAATACGTCTGTAAATATTTTTACGCCTTGTGTAATCATTTGTTAATGCGTCGATTTTTAAATGCGCCAGAAAAGTATTCTTTTTATTTTTATGTAGGGACCTCTTGTATCTACTACGTTATGATTAACTTTCTTTATTTTACAATGTGCCTTGTCTATTTTGTATTTTGTGGAATTCGAATTTAAAACTTTTATGCTATTTCTAAGCCTAGTTAAGCATGAAGGACAATCGCCAACTTAAATAATCTTTAAAAATAAACTACCCAAAATGATTTTCTGTATATTATATAAATTATGTTTATTTCATATATATACACTTTATTTATAGACTTTGAAATCAAACTCTGATCCTACGTCTCACTTTGAAAAAAAAAAATGGGTAGCAAAACTGCATAACAATGAATGTACATAAATTATACATTGCCTAACATATATGCCTAAATATTACATCTAAGATTATATTAGAACCTCCGACTTCTAAACAATAATAGTCTAAGTAATTCGTAAAATAAATGTTGCACTGGTTCTACAGTTTGCGGTTAGGTTTCGGTTGTCCTTTGTGAATTCAGTAGCAAACCATTACTACTGATATCGATATTTGAAAACGGTTTTCAATAATGATATGAAGACTAAATATCGGTTATACGGAAATACGTTTACCGTTGCAGCTAAAACCTGAAAACGCCCATGCTTATTTATAGCTTACAATGTCAGAATTTCATAAAATCATAAAATTTTTGTCAATTAACCAATGGTACAGTCTATTTTTAATAAATTCATATTATGTAGTGTTTTAATTTCGTCAGGTATTTTGTTGTATATACGTATTACGTACACACATTGATAAACAGCATTTACTAAATTTAGTTGATTTCGTAACTTCACTTAGAACTAACCTATTCGGATTTCTTTTAAGCCTCGGATTTTCAGCGTATTTTTTAAATAAATTTGTATGCTGTTTTACAAATTTACATATTTAAAAAATGTATAACGATGGCAGAGTTAGTAAGTTAGTAATATTTTTGAATATTGGCTTACATGATTCCCTTGTTGAGATACCACATATCGCCTTTAGGCACTTTTTTGTACGATAAATACCCTACGCCAATCTGTGCTATTATCCCACATTATTATACCATATCGAAGTATAGATTAAATATATGCCCGATAAGATTATAGGGCTGTTTTCTTATTAGTAAATTTTTTATTGTACGTAGCGCATACACAAAACGATTAACTATTTCCATAGCTCTTCTACACGTATTTTCCAGTCTATATTTCGATCTATAATCACACCAAGAGATTTAGTTTGTTCTATTTCGTCAATTTTATTAATGTTTAGACTAAAATTGGTTTTTATTTTATTAAAATGTATGTTTTTTTATGTTTGATTTATTTAGGTTAATTTTTAAAATGTTTAAATGCGGCCAATTAATTATATTATCGATTGTGTTATTTATTTCCTTTTCATGATTATCTAATAAATAACTATTGTGGGATGTTATAATTGCGGTGATATCGTCCGCATACAGCATACATTTATGATTTCTCGCCAGAGTTATGTTATTTATGTGTAACAAAAATAATATTAGCCCTAAGACGCTGCCTTGGTACACCGTAAATCTTTTCTCTGTAGTGAGACAAGAAGGATAGTATTTCTTTTCCTACCATTTTATGAATAGTAACACATTGTCGTCGATTTAATAAATAAGATGAAATCCACTTTAGTGCTATCCCTCTAACTCCTAATGTTACGGCTCTCAGTTGCCCAGACAGAAGTAGACTATATTAGGGCCCATCAGTAATACACTCGACGAGCAACCAGAGAGTTCGGGCCCAAATGACCTGATGGAAAACGTCCTACCCCACTACACAAAAGGGAGGATACTAGGTGAATTAATAGCACGTACCTGTTCGCTGGCGAAGAAGGCTCCCAGGGCTCGTTCTGGCGTAATTGTCGTGAATGTGAGTGGAGTGTTAGAAGTGTAAATTTGTGTAAATGGAACTAGCCCTTTGGTTTTAATCAGCAGCCATGCTGACTCCGGCGCCGCCCTCCAACGTGGTATTTTCCCGCGGCGGCAGCAGTCCTTCTTCAATTCACTATGTCAGTCTATTAACTTTATCGTACATTTAACTAACGTCAAGACGCAACTAAATCTCGTTAATTATAAATCGTAACACGCGGCACGACTGGTGGGTCAAAGTTCACTTTCTTTCACTGCGAAACAATTGTTTCGAAAACCGACAGCGACCCTTTAAGGCGCTTAACGCAACGGTACAATTAAATAATAACTTCTCAATAATTAGACAACCGGGAATCTAATGTTTTAGACAACACGGTTATTCGTCGCTGCACAAATTAGTTAACAAATTCGGCGCCACGTGGCTCGATTCGAATCACAGCTTACAATGCTCGACGGCCGCTTGACGACACCTACAGGATCTCCCCGCGCTCAGCGCGGGCGGGGGGGCGCCTGCTCGACGCGTGCCCGCCGGCTAAGTACTTCGACAAAGCGCGCTAAAGCGCTAACGCGCCTGCTTTATAGTAATTTTGAATTTTTTTTAGCGTTTGGCGCAAACAAATCCCCGTTCCGGGCGTAAGGACTTATGACCGCGAGTAAATTGGCAAACGGGATAGGGTCGCGACGGCACGTTGCAAGACCGAATCTCCAACCAAAACCTCGGACGTTTGTCGTATGGATCGGATATGTCAAAACTTAATAATGCGGCCACGGCGCCAATACAAAGGCAAAGCGTTGGGTTCCTTAACTAACACGAGGTCTCCAACCCAGAAGGATCCGTCTTGTCAGACCACTTAACGCGCTGCTGCAAAAGATGTAGGTACTCCAGGGACCATCGGTGCCAAAAACTCGGAGTTTATGAATTACAATTTTATAAATTACAACAAGCCGCCGAAGAAGATTAGTCAGTTCTTACCATCCGTCAAGTGCAATATTCCTCTACAAGATGCAGGAGTGTACAAGCTTGATTGTGAGTGTGGTCTCTCATATATAGGGCAAACAAAACGATCTATAAAAACCCGCGTAAAAGGACACATAGCTGATGTGAAGCACCAACGTTCCGGGAAGTCTGCAGTTTATGATCATATCCTAGACGGCTCCCGCCATTACATTAGATTTGATAAGCCACAAATTCTCGCGAAAGAACATCGATGCCCGCCAAGGATGATACGTGAGGCTATTGAAATTAAAAAACATCCTAATTTCAATAGAGACCCAGCCTCCCGGGTACTATCACCTGCTTGGGATCCTGTAATTCATAAAATTAAAACTAAACCCAAGCATACCACTGCAAGACTTCAAGACACAGTTAGTTCATTCTGCGTAGATCGGACCAAAATTATTAATTAAAAAAGCTATAGGTACTCCGGTTTAACACTGACATCGGGACGTCAATCACCTCAGTCCCCCGTGACCACGGTTGCTGGAAAGCAACCGAAACGTCGAGAATATAAAATAAGTTAATTAAACGCGATAAAATCCGTAAAAATAGTTTTATTCAATGTGTAGTGTTCGCGTAAATATAAGAAATCATTAGAAATTATTATTTTTATAAGATTATAATTTGCCAGAGTTAGAGATTTCTTTTTCTGGAAGCCATATTGTTATTTTCTGATTATGTTAAATCTCTCACAAAACTCAATTAATATCTTATAAAAACATTTCTCAAAAACTTTTGATATTATAGGTATAAGAGTTATCGGTCGATAATTGTTGATATCGTCTTTTTTAAGCTTTTTATACAACGGTTTTACAATAGAAGTTTTTAAATTTTCGGAAAGTGTCTCGAAAATTATAAATAAATTAAATAAGTCATAATGTTAACAAGTTCGCATATGCATGCTTTAATTATTAATACAAATCAGTTAGTTCGAACATGGTGTTCATGATGATCATACACAGCGCGCGCGTGAACGGCGCTTGCCGCATGAGTACGGTGCGCGCGCGCATCACCGCTAATAATGACGGGTGCCGCCGACGCCCCGCGCTTTCGTCTGTCGCATTTAGTCGCACCATCTCCAACACTCTCGCGTTGTGTATTCTACCCCCCACCACCTCCAACACGTACATAGCGAGAGTGATTTCTCTTCTAACTTAGAGCTTGTAGTATCCTACCATACCGAGCAAAAAAGAGTAGGATAGAACAAGAGATTTACTCCCGATACCATCCACACCATCTGGATGATTGGCGGTCCACCACTGTGCGATTTAGAAGATGTTTTCTTCCTCGCACGACTTCCTTGTGGAATCGATTACCATCAGCGATTTTTCCGGACCGATACGACTTAGGGACCTTCAATAAAAGAGCGTACTCCTTTTTAAAAGGCCGGCAACGCATCTGCAATTCCCTCCCTGGTGTTGCAGTTGTTCATGGGCGGCGGTAGTCATTTAGCATCAGGTGAGCCGCATGCTCGTTTGCCCACTCTCCTATAAAAAAAACTTCAAATTATTGCAAGTACATAAATCTAATAAATTTATTTTGGATCCACTTTAATATAAATTTGACCCGAAAAGAGCCCAAATGACGGCGTTACACTCTAAGTGGCTCCTTACGAGTGTATCATGTAGCGTTCTCAGAGCCCCCGAATTTTCGAAAATATTTGCAAGACGCATTATCAATCCGAGGTTACGGTATGCCTTTATACAACCATTACTTAAATGTAATCTAAAATTTAAGTTCGCAGTGAAACGTTCACCTAGGTCTCTAACCTCCGTTACTCTATGAAGCAGCTTCCCGCCCATCACGTTTTGATGATGAATAGCGGCGCGTGAGCGGAGGATCTAAAGGACAGCACTGAGCATTTGTGACTAGATATGTTGTGATTTGTGAGAATATATGTTATTATAATTATCCTATAAGTGGTCTATGAGGCATAAGTAGGCCAAACTTTGTAAATAGTTAAATATATACAATATCTTTAAAACTATAAATGACAGACCTGGATGTTAACCCTGGGCGAATTGAGCGAGACGGCTACGTGTATGGTAATAAAACCTTATCCTCAGTGTTTGCTTTTTATTGCCTACCAACATACATACAGTAAGAAATCGTTTTATTGCTGCGTTCCCAGTTTTATTCACCACAGTCGTATACAGTACGGCTACAAATGCGATGTTTCGAGGTAAGCCCTAATGTTTCCTACAAAACGCCACTAAATTTCTCTCTGGTCTGTATTTTCGTATTTTATGAATAAAATTACCGCTGGGATATGCCGACCGTATTCCAATGGTCATCTGATATTACATTTTGTTACAAAGAATGCCTTATTTAATGAACCATAACTGTAGCACAAACAGTCTTCGAAGAAAATAAATCGGTTAAATCTAAGTATTTATTGTATTACTAGCGTATTGTGACATCCAATATAATAATAGGCTGCGATGAATTACATCTTAGTCCAAAGAGGTGAAACGCAGTGTAGTCTTTGTTTAATGTCCATGGACTGCAGTTGCCACTTCCAAAAAGGTAAATTATCAGTTCATTTGTTTCAAACTCCAGTATTATTTAAAAATCCTCAGGGGAGATAGGTTTACGAATTTTATCGCGTATAATAACTTATTTTATATTTATGACGTTTCGAGTATCGTACAGCACTCATGGTCACGGGGATCTGTATAAAACCCGAAGCTTCGGAAACATAAAATAAGTTAATATACGCGATAAAATCCGCATAAACAAATTTAATTCAATGTGATAGTGTTCGCGTCAACATATGTAATCATTATCTTTGAGGGCTGCCTAAATTCAACAGTGGACTTGTAAAGAGCTGTAGGGATTTATATTATTTGTGATATCTGTCTTTATTAACTTACTTACTTATCTTCACGCACAATCCCTGACGGGGTAGCCAGAGAGAACAGATCGCCAAGTGTCACGATCCTTACATATCTCTTTCGCTTCTTTCAGATTCATTATCTTCTTCATACATGCACGTCTAGGTATCCGAGTACTCTTGACCCTACCCTCTTCGAGCAATTTGCTCACATGGTCTTCGAAAGTTAGTCTCGGTCTACCTCGACACCTTTTAATATTAACTTTCGCGCTATATATTTTCTTCACCATTCGGTCTTCACTCATTCGCTCAACGTGCCCAAACCACCGAAGCACGCCCTTATCAATTTTTGTGATAAGGTCATCTTTCAAACCTGCCATATTGCGAATCTCTTCGTTTCGCTTTCGGTCGGCCATAGTAACGCCGCACATTTTACGAAGAGATCGCATCTCCACTGCATTCAACTTACTTTTATGCTTCTTCTGGCATACCCAGGTTTCGCTGCCATATAACAGAGTCGGTACCAACACTGCGTTATGTATTGCAAGGCGTGCACTCTTCGCTACGCCTTGCCTTTTGACTAACGCAGTCAGGGCACCATTGACTTTGTTCCCGGCAGCGACACGCCTGTCCACATCTAAATCACATCTTCCATCCCGGCTAAAAGCACTCCCCAAGTATACAATTTCATTTACCTGTTCTAGACATTCCTGATTTACCCATATTTCACACTTCGTTCTCTCTTCGTCCCTTTTAAATGTCTGTGTCTGTGTGTGTCTTTAATAAGCCATGACTAAATGGAAATATTTTTTTTATGCACAATTGTCGTCAAGAAAGAGCACACAGTCCACGTAATGGTAAGTGGATGCTGTGGCCCATAGACATGTACATCTATCTTCGATCAAGAATCAAAATACAGATGCGTTTTCACCCAGAGGACTAAAATAGAATGCATTGTTTCCAGTGAAAAGGATCTTCGGTTCTCTACATTCACCATACGAAACACAGCAGCGTTAAGCTGCTATTTTACGCTGGTATTCTGTGAGAGCGTGGTCCTTCCCCGGTCGAGTCGACCCATTCATGCTACAACTATACTACTAATATAGATGCAGCGTGGCTCAATGCTGCTGTGTATCTTATTGTGAGTCTA
Organism: Parnassius mnemosyne; assembly: GCA_963668995.1. Lineage (NCBI taxonomy): Eukaryota > Metazoa > Arthropoda > Insecta > Lepidoptera > Papilionidae > Parnassius > Parnassius mnemosyne. The sequence continues at coordinate 33,896,991 of CAVLGL010000090.1, read as the reverse complement.
GAGAACCGGAGACTCTTTTTACTGGTTACGAGGCATTCCATCTTAGTCCTCACGGGTGACAACGTATCTGCATTGATTCGTTATTGAAAATAGATCTAGAGGTCTATGCGCGACGGGTGGATACTTACCATCAGGACTGTCTGCCCGTTTGTCACCCTTCATCATCATCATCATCATCAACGCATCCCTTCACAATTCCACTGCTAAACCTATGTTAACCGCGCTTAGCGGAAGAAATGTCACTAAGCGCGCTTTGTCACTCTTATTGTTCAAAAAAAAACTCATTCGTGAATGGAAATAATAGACAAAGAAGTCATGTAGTTATTTAAATTTATAGTTTCTGTTGCATCAATAATAAATACCTATTTCTGTTGCATAATATAAAGAATATTATTTGTAATATAATATTACATAATAAAAATACTAAAAATGCAAACAAACTTTGTGATAATCATCATCAACATTATCATCATCGTCATTACACCTCATTCTAAGTCCACTGTTGAACATAGGCCTTCCCCCAAGGAAGGGCAAAGAGCACAGCCCTGAGCCATCTGCATTCATTGCCTTCCTGCATATTATCTTAGCAGATCGCCACTCCATTTAGTTGATGGCCGCCTTACACTTCGCTTACAAGCAACCGAGACTGCAACAAGAGAACTTTTTTTCTCCATCGGTAATTTTATTTAAATAAAAAAGTTGAATATGTATTTATTCTACTCTCCTTTTTAATTTCAACTTATTGACTTTAAAATTAATGATATATACATTTGATTCAATGCTTTCTCATTTTTTAGGCTTGGGATGTTTTTTTATGAATTCAATCTCAAAGTTAATTTAAGTCACACAGTTTTTGTATAACGAATAGTATAATGCTATCTCATTTGCTCGCTCCGTATTTCCCGTGACCTACGAGATGTGTTTCGTAACATTCGCTACGGTTACTACGAAAGCTTATAGCGAGGATTATAATTGTTCAAATCGTGGAGAGAGAGAGAGAGAGAGAGAGAGAGAGAGAGAGACAAAAAAGATAATTTGACTCATAAATCGTTTTAATGAAAATTAGTCTATTTTATTCTATTCTATTTTTCTAGCCACTTCCTATCAAGTGAACTGTTAGTTTCCTTGTTTCTTTAATGCTGTAAAAGGTAAAATTTATGTTACGTTAATCATATATAATATGTACACTGTTACGCTTGTCAGTTGCCTGTACCTAATCGGTAGTAATCACAGAGTTTCATTTGGCACGAACTTGACACACCTCTTTTTTCTCTCCTCACATTTTGTTATTCTATTTTGTACATCATGCTCGTACGTTAAGGGTACTTTCAATTTGGCTCATATTTACTACAATATCACCAATCTGTGTTACATAAATTTAATTAATAGAATCAGGCGTTACTTTGCGGAAGTTGATAATATCAAAGTTGGTAAAAATTTATTATAACATAAGAATTCATTATATAAATTTATATTATTTAGTGGTGACGGTGATAGTGCACGCAATTGAGAGAGGGCGGGAGGTGCTCTTCAAACTAGGTAAGACACATCATTGTATTTTGTCGAGCGGATGTACGCGAAGTAATTTTTTACCAATTTTAATTACATAAATTTCATTCATTCTGATTACAAAATCTTGAAAATAATTTTTATAAATATTATTCGCAGTAATTACTTCAAAATTTCTTTCCATTAATCATAATAGAGTTCAATCAATTTCTTTATTCTTTATTCCTTGTAAAATTACTGTAGATTTCAATTCAAAGGAATATGATTTAAATTAAAAGTTTTAAGGAACAAAGGAGACTCGTTAAATACTCGTAATTAAAAACAATAATCATTTTGAGAGTCCAGGGCATCATAAAATAAAAAATACGTTTGAGACTAGGTAGGTCTTACAGATGGAACACTCAATTGCTTGATAAAATATACCCACCCTTCCTCTAACAATCTCGTGATTTATCTAGTCTATGTGTATATCTATGTGATAGAAGGTATTTCTTAATGTTGAGATCGGAGTACTTTTGGGGTTAGTGATCTCAATGATAGTGTCTCCCTTGAACTTATCTATAAAAAAAATCTTGATGTTGGATTTATGGAATTGAAGTTAAAATTCACTAAATAAAAACAGCACAGACGCGTCTTTTTATTAACTTCTATATATAAGTTGTGATGAATAACTGATAAATATCTTCAAGATATTTTATTTTTATTTTGTTTAATCGCTATTAACTAAATTCATCGCTTGTTCAAACCGCGTAGTGGCAGTGTAATAATATCCACTGTTCCGTACCATTTTATGGGTATATACGCGACATAGGAAAACTGAACCAGGAGATGGGCAGCAGAATGATCCTGATAACAGCATACTTACTTATCTTCACGCACAATCCCTGACGGGGTAGCCAGAGAGAAAGATGAAAGATGAAATGAATTGAAAGATGGTTTGGGCACGTTGAGCGAATGAGTGAAGACCGAATGGTGAAGAAAATATATAGCGCGAAAGTTAATATTAAAAGGTGTCGAGGTAGACCGAGACTAACTTTCGAAGACCATGTGAGCAAATTGCTCGAAGAGGGTAGGGTCAAGAGTACTCGGATACCTAGACGTGCATGTATGAAGAAGATAATGAATCTGAAAGAAGCGAAAGAGGTATGTAAGGATCGTGACACTTGGCGATCTGTTCTCTCTGATAACAGCTGAGCAAATATAAAAAAACTGCAGTCGCCAGCCCGTCTTCCAAGAACTGCAACTGAGGCAAATATCCATCTTATGAGACACTATGAGGAGGCTGTAAGAAATAAATCAATGAACAGTTTTTGTACGGAGTTATATGGAAGATGTTTATGAGGCCTATATTGTAGGCATATATTCAGCAGTGGACATTTGGTAGGCCGTAACGGTAGGGGTAGATAAAAATAAATTATTTCGTAAAGTATTTGAGTTAACTTATTATATTTAGACATTCTACTGCTTGTAACAGACCGTTTCTCTTTTTTAAGAAGCTTAAAGATCAATTAGTCCGCTCCAGCCCTGGCGGACTTTACGAATCTTCGAAATATTTTTATTCACAAGCAAAACTTGCCGAAACCTAAGTCACGCTATTAAAGTTCCGAAGTACTGTGGTGTATATAGAATGACTCTGTACTATCACACGGAGCGTTAGTTGCTGGACATCTTGCCAAGAAATCTCCCTTTTTTCTTCCTCGGCAAAGCAGTTTTTCTCACGATGTATCCATCAACGCCGAGCAAATGCTAAAATGAGCACTTCAAATTGCAACTTACAATATCATTGGCGACAGCGGGGATCAAACCCAGGTTGCTTGTGTACTGAGGAATTTACGGGCTTGGCTCCTGAGATAGGGCGCAATTAATATGTGAATAACGGAATAACGAATGGGTCAGCTCGACCGGGTTAGGACCACGTTTTCCAAGAATACCACTATTACACTCTCTGCTCTCTACACTCACCATGCAAAACACAGCTGTGTATTGCATGGTGAGTGTAGAGAAGCAGAGAGCTTAATTCTGCTGCATTAAGCTGCTATTTTACGCATGTGTTCTGTGAGCGTGGTCCTACACCGGTCGAGCCGACCTATTCGTGCAGAAACCATAATTATAACTGCAGGGTGACTCTACCACGTATTAAAGTGAGGTTTATGCGTAAATATCACTGGCGCCAGTTGGAAGCGGAGTTTTTCCTGTATCGATCACGTAGACAATACGCACGTGTATGATTGGCTAAGTTGTATAACTTGTTTACGACTTACAATCGCACATGTTACATATTGGAATTGTTTGGCTGTTATTTATTTGTAATATCGACAAATTAAGGCCAAATGTATTTAGATACTGTGGACTATACACATATACATCTATCTTTGATGAGGAAACAAAATGCAGATGCATTGTTACCCCTGAGAACTAATAGAATACCTCATACGAAATATAGCAGCATTAAGCTGCTATTTTCTACATCTACATCTATCTTTGATGAGGAAACAAAATGCAGATGCATTGTTACCCCTGAGAACTAATAGAATACCTCATACGAAATATAGCAGCATTAAGCTGCTATTTTACGCTGGTATTCTTTCAGAGCGTGGTCCTTTTATAGATAATCCGACCCATTCGTATTAAAAACGTAATATAGCTGCAGCGTGGCTCTACCACGTATCATAAATCGTTGGCGTAATTGAAGTCTTTTTTATTTGCAATCAGCAATTTGTACTGATTTTTTGTGTGGATATATTAAAAACTGAATTCTTTTTTGTATTAGATGCATCACAAATGAAAATATTTATTGGCACTTTTCTTTAAAATTTTTAATCAAATAATTTTTGTATTACTCTCACATTAACTTCCTAAACTGTGCTGAAACAATTTTGGTATAAAGATGCACAGCTCTTCAAGTTTGAAAAAGTCTTATGTGGTGATGAAACCCTAGATGGTAAATCGCATTGTCTAAGCGTAATATAAGCATGCTTACTGTAGCCTTAAAGACACATATTGTAATAACGAAGCAAATCGTTTTGTATGAATGCGTGGAATGTCGATAATATAGGGGTAGAGACGCAACAAGCCTCTAGTCATCTGATGGTAGAAAGAGTAGAGAGGGAATTAATCATGTACATCATGCGCACATCGTCTTAATAACAATATTAACATTTCAATATAGATAAATCAATTATGTATTTACGTGATAGAGCCAAACTGCATCAACATTACGGTTGTAGCTTTAATGGGTCGGCTCGTCAATGGGAAAGACCACGCTCTCAGAGAATACAAGGGTAAAAAAACAGCTTAATGCTGCTGTGTTCTGTGTAGTGAGTACTCTTTTGTCAGGCTTATTCTACAAAAAATTCTAGCATGTTCTAAAAAAAGAATGAGAACTACTAACGCTTAGGGATCCTGTGATTGGTAAAGTTGAATCTGAAGCAAACATACATCTGCAAAACTTCAAGTTACTAATAAATGCTAAAGTAGTAATTTATATACGATATTTGCTTGAACTAAAACATGTTTATTTAACTTCCATAGAGTGCGCAAGTCTGAAATAGACGCAAAACAACGATATCTTATGCTAGCAAAGCAATCTATTGTCTAGAACGACGTTCAGCTACTGCATTTAGATTAGATCGCACTGAACAGTTCTTGTTGTATTTGTGTTAATGATTTACATGGAATATATATTTAGATTATTGCTTTCTGTAGGGAAAACATCGTATTACTACTCGGTGGTAACTCCTTTTCTGCCAAGGATTTGTTTGGGTAGGAACCACCCTCTGACCTAATTCAGCTGCAAAATAACAATTCATGAACTTCTGTGTTATAGTTCTCTGTAAAAGAATGGGATTGAAAATGGCGTCGCCTCTATACACCTCTCGCTCCCACACTGTCGCTATCTATACTCACATCAGTAAAAGGGTAAAGACTGCAAAAAATACGTTGCGATATGCGTTTTTCGTACGTTCTATAACTTTACTTTACCTGGGACAAATAGTCCGACTAGGTAAGTCCAACTTCGACCGAGAGGTCAATCGACGGATTAAACTCGGCTGGGCAGCGTTCGGGAAACTACGACACATCTTCTCGTCAGACATACCTCAAAACCGTAAAACGAAATTGTACAACCAGTGCGTGTTGCCAGTGATGACTTACGGATCTGAGACGTGGTCCGTCACTGCTGGCCGTATGAGGAAGCTCAAGGTCGCTCATCGAGCTATGGAGAGGGCTATGCTCGGGGTTTCTCTGCGTGATAAACTTAGAAATGAGTTTATCCGCAATAGAACTAGAGTAACCGACATAGCTCAACGGATTAGTAAGCTGAAGTGGTAGTGGGCCGGCCATATAGCTCGAAGAACCGACAACCGATGGGGAAGAAAGGTTCTTGAGTGGCAGCCTCGAACCGGTAGGCGAAGTGTAGGGCGACCCCCCACGAGATGGAGTGGATGGATGCAGGTGGCTCAGGACTGTGCTTTGTGGCATTCCTTGGGGGAGGCCTATATTCAGCAGTGGACTTATTGAAGGCTGTAATGATGATGATAACTTTACTTCAAACTGACCTTGGAATCAATGATAAGAAAATGCCATACACTACAAAAAAATCAAACCGGTTTCGCTAATTTGTGAGCTACGATGCGTTCTTTGAGTTTCTTCATAATTATTATTGATGATACCAGCAGTGATCTTGACTAATTTTTATTTGAAAAATTTAGAGACTTTATTAAATTAGAAATAATGATAAGATAAAATAAATGGTCTTTAATGATCTCCTTAAATCAAAATAACGCAACATTAATAGATGCCACCGAGGCAAGGTCAGAGTGGGTCGCTAGTTACAAATGTTATTTTTAAATTAATGTACCTACTTGCGTACTACAATAAATAATTGCGTAATACAATTCAATTCAAATATTTTCCCATTACTGGAAAAAATTCCAATTAACCGCATAATATAAGGTTATAAAGATATACCGTTATTAGCGGGTTTTCGCTATTGTTACTGTGCATGTTGTCGGTACGGGCTCTATGAGCCGCCATTTCTAATCCCTTTCTTTATCCGTTTGGAGTGTACAACTTTGACGCTACTCTCGGAAACCTGTTTTTTACACTTTGTGTAAAAATATGGTTACACTGCCATATATCGTTAGTTAGTTACTCATATAATCTATTTACAATTTGACATAGTAACATTTTACGACACCCACGTGACGAAATAGAATAAAGAATGATACCGCTATCATCACATACATTATGTAACAAACAACCCGGTGATCCTTTTTGGGACATATAGATATACACATGGGCATGGCATTTATGACAGTAAAGTTTTATTGTACATACGAAGATTTTAGTGTACACAATAAGTAACTATCTAATTTAAGTTTAATGCTGCTGTGTTTCGTATGGTGATTGTAGAGAACTGGAGATCTTTTTTACTGGAAACGAGGCATGCCATCTCAGTCCTCAGGGGTAACAACGCATCTGCATTTTAATTCTTGATTTAAGATATTAACGACGCACTTGTTCTACACGTGGATACGAGACACTCCATCTTTGTCTTCAAGGGTGACAACGCATATGCTATTTAAATTGTAATGGAGGAGATGTCAATGGACCACAGCATCCACTTACCATCAGGTGGACTGTGTGCTCGTTTGTCACCCTTATTCTATAAAAAAACATGGTCAAGTTTTCTGAAGTAAATTATTTCTATACGTTTGAATATTGACTCTGATAACGCACCAAACGGGAACCACAGGATTTTTTAAATGTAATTTAATAGTGTCACGCCGCCTAACACTATCATCAAATGTTTTATCTTTCCAAATGATGGTCTTCTCAAAGCACCTTTCTCAATCCTTGCATTAAATCCGTTTTCACAACACACTGGTCTTTATCACACGGTCCCTACTCTGTCACACGATTGTCAGGCCCCTTAAAAACTGATTTGCAATTCCTCGGAGGTTTACCTACATTCAAAGAGGCAGGCGTGATGAAAACGAACGCACAAACTGTCTTGAATATATAAACAGTTGACGTAGAGCCACGTCGAATTTTTATTTCGCTACGCAAATTAGTTACGCAAACCGTTTACCCTATTCATGCTGGCAACTTGTCATGTCAAAGTTTGTTTACAGCCTTTTTTGCTTTAGTTGGTATTTGATATTATTTGACAAATTGATTTGTGTACGTCGTAAAATTTATACGTGGTAGAGCCATGCTGTAGCTATATTAGTAGTATAGTTGTAGCATGAATGGGTCGGCTCGACCGGGGTAGGACCACGCTCTCACAGAATACCAGCGTAAAATGGGAGCTTAACACTGCTGTGTTTCATATGGTGAGTGTAGAGAACCGGAGACCCACCTTACTGGAAAAGAGGCATTACATCTTAGTCCTCACGGGTGACGACGCATCTGCATTTTGATTATTTATTGAGGCTAAATGTAGATCTCTATGGGACACAGCAATCACTTACCATCAGGTGGACTGTGTGCTCGTTTGTCACCCATCCTATAAAAAAAAATAAAAAGCAAGGGGTAAAATTAATTTTTTTTACAACCGACTTCAATATAAATACAATGAGAACATCTTTAATGAAGTTGAAGTAAATTAAAAACGCATAGTTTAAGATAACTCAAAAAATACTGGTAAGATCTTGATGAAGTACACGGGACCACTTGAGACGCAACAGCTTTAAAATAAAAAAAGATTCATCAAAATCAGTTCTTCAAAAAAATGTTCTGAGGTAATACACATTAAAAAATACTGTCGAATTGCGTACCTCCTCCTTTTTGGAAGTCGGTTAAAATGCCGTAAATATATAGAATATAATTTATTTTCTAAAGTCGGGGTTTAATTCTTTTTTTATGGAATATAAGTGACAAACGAGCACACAGTCGACTTTATTAAAAATGAAAATGCAGATGCGTGGTCACAACTGTGGAATAAGATGGGATGCCTCGTTTCCAGTGAAAAGGCTCGGCGGTTCTCTACACTCATCATACGAAACACAGCAGCATTAAGCTGCAATTTTACGCTGGTATACTGTGGAAGCATGGTCCTTCACTGGTCAAGTCGACTCGTTCGTACTACAACTATAATGTAGCTGTAGCATGGCTTTGCAAAGTTTAAAAATATGTTTTACAAAGATTTCATATGACATTATACTATGAAAATAACTAAAATAAACTTATCTAGCAGTTTAACACTACATATGAACTCTATTTTCAAAGGGTTATATAAAGTTAGTATAGGCTTAGCCATTTAATGCCATTTAAAGCTATTTTAAGTACTCGGTTTTTTATTCGAGTGACAATATTATACCATCACACATTCCACCTAGTTCATTTGGGCCATAGTATGCACAAGGAATTTGTTTTTCAAACAGTCGGATTAGTAAGCTCCTTTGTTTAGAATTCGGCTGAAAATCAACTTTTAATAAAAAGTAAAAGCTGATTAAAAAAAATATAAATCATTTTACATACTGAAGCTGTTTCGAAACACTAAAGCTGCTGGAAGTCTGCAGTGTTCGAACATGTTTAGAACCGATTCCGCCATTACCATAAGTTCTAGTTAAAAACCACCGACTTCAAATAAGTATGATTTGTATGGAGGCTATGCAGCTATTAAAATTAAAAAAAAAATCAATAAAGAAGATAGCTGGGGTATTTTATTTATTATAGGTTGCTACCCTCTATTTAGGATGTCATATTTGATATGAAATTCATGAAGATATCTTAATCTCACTATCCGTATATTGAACCAAAAATTAATAGGTATTTGTAACCAGCCCGTGCAAAAATATAAAGAATTTGAAACTGCATAGTATACTATGCAAAATTATGTTTTGTTTGTGGATGTGACAAATATTTTATTATATTCATAAACACTCACCTGTCACCCAGGGGGCATGATCCTGATACACCTCTCTCGCCTCCTTTACATCCATATACCTACAAATACATGCTAGTCGGTTAAGGGTACTCTTAATCTGGCCCATCTTCAATATATCGTCAATTTTGTCAATAAACTTTCATCTAGGGCGGGGGTCGGCAACCTTTTCAGTCGGAAGAGTCAATAATTACAATTTACAAAATTTTTAAATTTTTAAAGAGCCACAAATTATTTTTCTTGTCTACCATTAATAGTAAAAAAAAACTTTATTTGTGCAAAAAAAACGAATCTGTTTATTCATAAGAAAAATATATATACATTCATATATAAATAGTGTTTCCCACAATAAATTAGATTATAACAATTAAATTATAACAAACAATTGAACAAACAAAATCAATGGGAGCTTTGGCTTTGTATGGTTATTCAAGTAGAAAATTTAAACTTTACTAAACAATGTCATTCATCATCATTACAGCCCTTCACAAGTCCACTGCTGAACATAGGCCTCCCCCAAAGAATGCCACAAAGCACGGTCCTGAGCCACCTGCATCCATCGACTTCCTGCATATCTTACCAGGTCGTCACTCCATCTAGTGGGGGGATGCCCTACACTTCGCCTGCCGGTACGAGGCTGCCACTCGAGAACCTTTCTTCCCCATCGGTTGTCGGTTCTTCGAGCTATATGGCCGGCCCATTGCCACTTCAGCTTACTAATCCGTTGGGTTATGTCGGTCACTCTGGTTCTACTGCGGATTTCCTCATTTCTGAGTTTATCACGCAGAGAAACTCCGAGCATAGCCCTCTCCATAGCTCGCTGAGCGACCTTGAGCTTCCTCATCCGGCCAGCAGTGAAGGACCACGTCTCAGTTCCGTATGTCATCACTGGCAACACACACTGGGTGTACAGTCTCGTTTTCAAGTTTTGAGGTATACCTGACGAGAAGATGTGCCGTAATTTCCCGAACGCTGCCCAACCGAGTTGAATCCGTCGATTGACCTCTCGGTCGAAGTTGGACTTACCTAGTCGGACTATTTGTCCCAGGTAAACATACTCGTCAACAACTTCGAGCTTAGTATTCCCAACAACTACCGGCATAGGTGTGACATGGACATTAAACATGATCTTTGTTTTTTCCATGTTCATCTTAAGACCTATCCGTTGGGAAACACTATTGAGGTCATTGAGCATAGTGCTTAGGTCCTCCAGCGATTCTGCCATAAGGACTATATCGTCGGCAAATCGAAGGTGAGTGATGTACTCGCCATTGAATTGATACCGTTTCCATTCCAGTCCAGAAGCTTGAAAACATCTTCCAATGCAGCGGTAAAGAGTTTCGGGGATATGACGTCACCCTGTCTTACACCTCTCTGCAATTGGATAGGTTTCGTACTCTGGTTCTGTACTCGGATAGCCATCGTAGCCCTACTGTACAAGCACTTCAACACTTCGATATACCGACAGTCAACTTGGCATTGCTGAAGGAACTGCAGCACCGCCCAAATTTCGACGGAATCAAAGGCTTTCTCATAGTCCACATACGCCAGACATAGTGGCAAATTGTACTCCTCGGACTTCTGTACAATTTGCCGAAGGGTATGTATGTGGTCTATGGTGCTAAAGCCTTTTCGGAAACCGGCTTGAGCGGGAGGCTGGAAGTCGTCAAGTCTGCGCGCGAGACGATTCGTAATGACTCTCGAAAACAGCACGTAGACGCGGCTCAGAAGGGAAATCGGTCTGTAGTTCTTCAAGAGAGCGTTGTCGCCTTTCTTGAAGAACAAGACCACCGCACTTCTGCTCCACGCCTCCGGTGTAATGCCACCATGGAGGACGGAATTAAAGAGCTTCTGAAGGACTTCAAGTACCGGTTTTCCACCCGCTTTCAGAAGCTCCGCTGTAATTCCATCCTGGCCTGGGGCCTTGCCGTTTTTAAGGTGCTGGAGAGCCATTCTAATCTCGCTCAGACTTACGTCCCGAAAATCATCGAAATAATGTCGGATAAGACTCGCTCTTGGATCGTAACTCACACTTGCGTGTGGCTCCAACGATGACGTGTACAGCTGCCCATAGAACCTCTCAATCTCACTCAAAATCTCAGGTGCCCCGGAAACGATGCTGCCACATTCGGTCTTCAGCTTTGACAGTTGGCTCTTTCTGGCAGACAGATCTCTGGCAAAGACTTTGGAGCCTTGGTTCCACTCGATCGCTTCTTCAATACGAGCTGTATTGAAGTTGCGTAAGTCCCGCCGCATGCATTTGGAGATCTGTCTGTTCATTTGCCTGTATGCTGCCAAATCTGTTGAAGAATGTAGCTTCATCTCCCGTCTAACAGCCATGAGATTGAGAGTGTGATCGGAGAGTTTTTGTGTTCGTCTGCGGCGGGTCTTGCAGAACTTAGCTCCGACCGCATGGACAGTTTCAACGAGCTTGTCATTCAAATCGTCCACTTCATTGCAGTCTTCTAGGCACTGAAAACGGTTTTGCAACTCGAGCTGAAAGGTTTCGGGACTTTGGATTAGAGCACGAGGGGGACGGAGCGTTGACTTCATTAGACGAGACCTCTCCAACTTAACGTTTAGGTTCAGTGTGCCTCTAACCATTCGGTGATCGCTGCCGGTTTTCACCCTCGCGATCACTGAGACATCACTGAACAGTTGTCGTCTGGTCATCATAATGAAGTCAATCTCATTTTTTGTCGAACCGTCGGGGCTTGACCAGGTCCACTTACTGTGGGGCCGCTTCTGGAAGAAAGAGTTCATCATAAAGAGTCCCTCTTTCTCCATGAAGTCGGCCAACTGCTGGCCCCTTGGGTTCCGTTGCCCTATTCCAAATTTCCCCACTTTCAGCTCACCGTTCTCTCTTGTGCCTAGTTTTGCATTGAAGTCTCCTATTAACACCGTATATTGGGTTTTGGAGGAATGCATGGCTCTAGAGATATCCTCATACATTTCTTCCACCTCCTGATCGGGGTGTGCCGAGGTTGATGCGTAAACCTGTATGACCTTCAGCGAATACCGTTTGGTGATTCTGAGTATAAGGTACGCAACCCTCGTCGACACACTCTCAATCTTTACAACGTTGTTAACGAGAGACTTGTGGACGATAAATCCGACACCTCCTTGGGACAGATGGTCGCCCTCCCGGTAATAGAGCAAGTTGCCGGATTCGAGGATTACCGTGTCCTCCACCTCTCTTCGGACTTCGGATAATCCTATAATATGCCAGCGTAACTTGTCTATCTCTTCTTCCAGCTCCACAATCTTCTCGTCAGTCCTCAGGATGCGTGCGTTGTATGTTGCCAGGTCGAGTCGTTGTAGGTGGCAACCGAACCTCCACCGGAGATTCTTAGCACCCCCTGCCCCGCCGTTACCATGGTCGCCACCGTAGCCAGGAATAGCGGGGCCGCCGGGGACTAGGGGCCCTCTCTTCGTAACTTTCATTATGGGGGGTATATTGCCGTAGTTGCCACGCTTGGCGAGCGGGTTGGCAACCGCAGTTTTTTATTGTATTTTTGCCGTTACCAGGAAGATGCTGCTGCCCATCTCCTGCCTGTTTCCCTTTGTCGCCTTTTACGACACCCACGGGAAGATATGGGGTAGTGGATATTCTTAACCGCCACTACACGGCAACAATGTAAATTTACTTAAAAATAAAAAAAACAATAACATACATTTAAGCGAAAAAATTCAATGGGAGCGTTGGCTTTGCATGTTTTTAGAAAGTTTAGATAAATTTGGTTCATAACTTGTTGTTTTAAGTTTCAAACACGACTCTGAATTTTCATTTTTACTTGGCTTTTTACTTTACTTTTAATTATATTCATACAAGAGAACGCTTGCTCGCACGAATGTGTCGATCCGAAGATAGTCATTTTCTAAAATAAATAATATTTGCTTATGAAACTAAAGAGCCGCAGCTTCACATCTAAAGAGCCGCATGTGGCTCACGAGCCGCAGGTTGCCGACCCCTGATTTAGGGTGTCCCTTCCCGAGTCTGCAGTTCACTTCTGTAACATAAATTTGCTATGTGACTCTTTCGTCGTTCATTTTTCTACATTGCTAAATATACGATAAAACATTTTTATGTAATGACATTTTATGTAACTTTACCGCGATGTGCGTTTAACCATTTGTCACAAGCGAATTTGAAATTTAGCATAGAAATGGAATTTGAGAGCACAATTATAGGAGTCAGAGACAAAAAATTGAATTGTGATTCTGAAGAAATATTTAAGCCGTAAATTTGGGACACGGAAACCTGCGATGGTGTCATGAGGGTGTTAAATTAAAGTTTAATGAAACACAAAATCACTGAATGATTTAACACATTTTTTTCTTTTTGGACAAGACTAAAATGTTGTCATTATGCCACTCATATGATCAAAAGAAAAGTAAAAAACATTAAAATTTGGAAAGTTGTGTCAAATAATCCACTACCCCTATCATCCCGTGGCTAAGAAGCGACAGAGGAAAAACAAAAACAGACGCTTGATGAATTAAGCATTTTCCTGATGACAACTCAAAAAAACAAATATCTGTGGTCACTGACCCTCCAGCCAAGCGTGATAACTATGACAAATGTCCCCAATCTTTCATCATTCATCATTACAGCCATTTACAAGTCCACTGCTGAACATAGGCTTACTATAAGGAATGCCACAAAGCACGGTCCCGAGCCATCTATATCCATTGACTTCCTGTATGTCTTACAAGGTCATCACTTCATCTAGTGTCGATACGCCCTAAATTTTGCCTGCCGGTAAGAACACTCGAGAACCTTTCTTTCTCATTGGTTGTCGGTTCTTCGAGCTATATGGCCGGCCCATTGCTACCTCAGCTTACTAATCCTTTGTGATATGTCGGTTACTCTGATTCTACTGCGGATATTCTCGTTATTAAATCTATCACGCAGAGAAACCCTGAGCATAGACTTTGAGCTTCCACATACGGTCAGCAATGAAGAACCACGTCTCAGATTCATAGGTTACCACTGGCAACAGGCACTGGTTGTAGAATTTAGTTTTGAGGTTTTGAGGTATGCCTAGCGAGAAGATGTGTCGTGATCTCTCGAACGCTGTCTAGCCTAGCCTAGCTGCCTAGCTCAAATATACGGATATATCACGTAAAAAGTCATCGGGGAATTGAACTATTTATGCCATCATCTGTGGTTCACATTTAAGGCAGATCTCAGCCTTGGTTTGATTGATACTGTAAGACTGCATTGTGCAGAAAGAAATATTGTGTTCTTAGGCTTGCGCTGAAGCTTCGGTGGCCCAGCATGTAAACACATATATAAATATTATAAATAAACTATATTATTAAGGAAAAATATTATCTCCTATTTTATCAGATTCTGTTCTATTCTTATCTCCATACAACAGGTTCCCACGTCTACCAGTGAACTATTGTAGATATACGAATATTCTGACAATTGATTTACAAAAGCTTTCATTATTCAAGTTACGAGTATGATACAATGTTACGATGATAAAATTGAATCCGGCTGGCTCGCGGCTCGAATTAACGGCGCAGTTAATTCAAACTGGGTCAACCATTCCACTGCCACTTAAACTTCAAATTATGTTTAAAGTTAACACTTCAATAATTTGCATAAAATTTATTTTAAATAAAATATCTCTTATATCTACTGTGTAATGGTCTTCAAACTTTGGTATAAAAGTAGTTAAAATTAAACGTGATTAAATTCATAAAATTTATTTCATTCAACATTTTTATAAACATGAAGCAACAAACGAACTTTTAGTTCACCTAATAATGAGTTGTTACTGCAACCCAACATCTGCACAGAACTTCAAACAAAGAAGGCAACAGCTGCGACCTCTGAGAACCGAGACGGAATGCCTCACGTACAGATATTACACTGACTCTCTATACCCGTCATATCGGAACACAGCAAATCAAATCAAATACATTTATTGTGAAACATAGGCCTCAAAATAATAATTAAATAAAAAATAATAATTGTTATAAAACATTATATCTATATAATTTGTTTTAATCGCAATAGGTTCCTTGCTGGTTCTTCCCAGGACAAGATTTCCATTTCAGATCAGGAGGATAGACTTTTTCGAACCATTGGTAAAGCTTGAATGACGTTGAATAAGTATTCTTGTAATCTACGTGGAATAAAATGTTTCTATTCTATTTCATTCTGTTCTTATAGACATTATTACTTATTACATACGATATTAGTACCACTATTTCCACTTTTTATTGGACGTACAATATTAACGTACGCAGAGCAAACCCTGCTTTTTTGCGACAGAAATAGGTAAGAGGACTCACCGAGATGAACTGCTAGACGGAAAAGAGATCCTAGCATCTAGATGACGGCAAAGCTAGGTATGAGGGTGTTACCCACACAGACAGACTTCTAGGCGGAAGAGCAGTTCTATTACCTAGTACGTAATAATATTTCGTAATGATATTGTAAAAAACAAAACAAGAACAATGCAAAGTGGGCACTCACGACTTTTTCTGCCATCAGAGCGCCGCCGCTTAGAAATGAGGTGAAATATTTGACAGTTTTAACAGCGGGGGAGTTAATTTATTAGAAAAGTCTACAGATTAATGTTATTTTTAAAACATTATAGTTATACTTTATATTAATTAGATTAAAATGGATAAACCTAACTGCAGACATTCGTTAAAGTAGCAGAATTTAAAAAAAACTGAAGCATTGTTTTGCGTAGGTATATATACGTACACTAGAAACTTAAAAACTTTTAATTAAATCGCAATTTTTTAATGATAATGTCTCTTCTAGCGGCATCTCTTGAGCGTAATATTAGAAGGCCGCATTACGTCTACATTTACTTGTTTGATATGTATTTTCTAAAAAAAATATTTTGCTGTTTTTATTGCTATTTAGAATGCTATTTTACTTTGATATCTCTAAAAGCAGAATTGCGATTAAATGGCATGATGTCGAGTCATAAGCCTTTTTTTACTTCACTTTTTATATAAAAATAGATATTAACATAGCTATATACAAAATATTTTTTATGTATAATAATCTTTATATTAATTGAATAAAGCTAATTTTAAGGATTTATGGTGTTCAATTTTAAGTTTTATTAATGCCCGACGTAAGAACAATAATTTCATCTTGGTTCTAAGGTGTGTCACACATTTGCAATTTATTTTCTAATCGAGTATTTCAGGTGTTGTGAAGACGCTGCCTATTTCATCTCTGATTCGATTTGTGTTAGGTTGTATGCATGTGCGTCACCTTTATTTATATAAAAAAGTAATTACAAAAGAGAATGCATACAGTAAATAATGTAAAATTTATTACGTTATGATTACATTTCGTAGTTGGAAATGATACGAAAGAAAATATTTTTGCTGAAGAAGTAAAAAAGCAATTTATCTGAAACGACACACAGCGTATGTCGATTGGCCAAATAAAACTTATTCCCAAAACGATCTACGAATTTCATTGCACGGATTTCATCCGCCATTTTCTAAAATCAATTGTTGGCAAATGGCGGGCGTTCCAATTTAGCAAATGTTTGTTAAAAACTAGCTTAAGCTTTTCAGCATTGAATTTTAACTACAATGTTTATATAATATGCATAGAGTATACTAAAGGTGTATATTTTTAGAGTACACTATTGCCAATACCAAGTACCTAATACAAGCGATTTTAAGATATATTAATATAGGATTGTTAGCCCGACATACTCCTTTTTATTTGTGTTCACTGCACTGAGCTATCCTGATTGCTATCATAATTGAAATCTTAGATTTTATAAATTATGCTTTATAATTCAAGTATTTATGGTCAGCTGTGGTCTTGTGAAAAGCTGTAATAAAAATGATTTAAAAACAAGGTTCTATTAAAAATTAAAAGTAAATTCATAAAGCTGGAAACTAATCAAATTCCGACACAAAAATTTACTTAAATTAAACTGTGGCATAAACTATTTATACAATAATGTAATGAAGGTAGTCAGTACTGTAAAGAATCTGGGGATTTGGTTGGACCGTTCTTTAAAATGGAATAAACATATTACTGAGTTACTTGATAAAACTTCTAGATACTTAAATATTTTTAATTATTCGCTGGGAAAGGGTGGGGAATACATCCTAAACATTTGAAAAGGTTGTATATTGCTATTATAACGAGCGGACTGGATTACGGAAGTTTTTTATACGATAATAGCTGTCAAAAGTATGTAAGTAAGCTAGACAAAATGCAAAATCAAGCGCTGAGAGTAATTTGAAGTTTTATTAATACAACTTCTATACATGCAATAGAGAGTGAACTTGGTCTCCCTCCATTGCACTTGTGGAGAACCTATTTAGAGGGTAAATTTATTTCAAAAGCTAGGTCCTGAGAAATCAATATTACAATTAAAATATTACGAAAATTATTGACATATAAGGACAACAGATATTGGCGAAATAAAAAGAAGCCACTGTAGTTAACTATGTTTGACTGCCTTTCTAATGTATATATTTATTCCAGCCGACAATTAGAAATGTTTTCTATGAATTACCAACATAGATTTAGATAATGTTATTCATTGTAATATCCCGAATCTTGTTAAAACAAAGCGAAGCTAGATTAATTTTAATTTAAAGTTATTTTGCTTGGATTTTATCAATCAGCGATATAAAAATTATTATAAACTCTTTACTGATGGATCTAAGGATGGGAGTGGAATTTGGTTCAGCATTTTATGAGCTACAATGCAACATTAGTCTACAATTAAAAATAGACAGTGACATAATATGCATTATGGAGGCGGAACTTATCGCAACCGGTGAGACTTAGTCTTACGCAATATCATTACAACAAAACAATATAGTGATATTCACAGGCTCTAAACGCGCACTCCAACACTTGGCTCGGTGTACCTTGGGCCTACGGGGCACTCCGAAAGCCTACTCAGTCCTGTACTGTATTTTAAATCTGATCTATTCTAAATCTATCAAGTTACAGTGGATTCCGTCACACTGTGGCGTTGAATATAATGAACGGGTAGATGTTTTGGCTAGACAAGCTATTACTGATGAAATTGAATATAATGTACTCCCTTATTATACAGATTGCATTGGGCTAGTCAAAAAAACAATGCAACAAATTATGGAAGGAATATTTTGATTTACGCTCTAAAGAAAAAGATATCTGGTATAAAACGGTCCAGCCACATCCCCTCAGAATTCCATGGATTGATAGTCACATATTACCAAGAAAGGACGCAGTAGTGATTATGAGGCTGCGTTCTGGACGCATTCCATCCAAGAAGTTTGTTTTTCTCATGAATAAAATCCCGTCACCGAACTGTAGACAATGCGGTATTCAAGAGGACTTAATGCATGTGCATGTGTGCCTGCAATGCTGCGAATAGCTAAGTGTAAAAATATTTTAAAGGATCATTTGCTGATTGTAATATTATTTTATCCAATCTTCATTCCGATGAAACAAAATTATTGGTTAAATTATATAACATAATCTTCGCCTCAGATGAGTCAACTCGATAGTATTCTTTTTCCATTTTTGTTTGCTTGTTAAATTGAATGTGAATTCGTTCTTAATGATGTCAAGGCAGTTGACTGCCTTGTTGGTCGAGTGGTTGTAGTAGTGCGACTGTTGATCATGAGGTCTTGGGTCGGGCCAAAAAAAATCAGTTATCGAGCTTTTCCATCAAGAAATTCTCAGTAGCTTCCCAGAGTCAGGAAGTTGGCGGTGTCTCACACCCGTGCCTCGGAAAGCACGTAAAGCCGTTGCTCCTGCGCCTGATCTCTCTCCGGTCGTGTGGGTTTACCGTCCCATCGGACTTTGAGACTGAGGGAATAGAGAGTGCACCTGTGCGTGTGCATACACTTGGGCACTATAATCCTGTCCTGTGCCGATGGCTTGCCTCCATTGAGACTGGCCGCCGTGACCGAAATTCGGTCTGGAGGACATTATTAATGATGTCCAATATAGCGACATAATCGCATTTTGATTAAACTCTTAAAATAAAGAATTTAAAAAAAAAAACCTCTTCATTCTATATAGCAAAATATTCGTGCTCGCCGTACTGCATGGAAAACTACTTTAAGAGAGAGTAAGAAAATTCAAAACAGCTCCAGTATCAGTTAGACTTGACATGCCCCCTACAACGCGTGGTAGCTCAGGGAGCCGTGGTAGCTCACGGGCTAAGCGCTCGTTATAAACATCACAGTACGCGAGCAACCCGGATTCGATACCCGCCGGCAACAATGAAATTGTTAATTACAATTTTAAGTGCCGATTTAATACGTGCTCTACGGTAAAGGAAAACATCATGAAGAAACCTACATGTCTTAGAAATTAAGAAACAATATTTCATAGAGTAGACATGTAAAGTTCAACAACACACTTATCACAAAAGAAACTTTGTACTGAGTTAAATTACTTTTATCGTCATAAGTTTGTAGTATTACTAGCATAATGAATGTAGCAGCTCCCTCTTGTGGTTGCGTGTGGGTGTACGTCGGTGCTTATTTATAAATTATATCTTTCTAACATAATTATTAATAGATTATTTTACATCATTTAATTATAATTTATAAAATTTGATTAAAATACACTTAATGCCTCAACGCCACCATTGAAAAATTTTCGTACATATACTTCAAAATAATTAGCATAACTTTCGATAGAATTTACAGATTCTGATAAAATGAAGATTAAATGTTACTCAACGATACTCTTTATGATTTCCGAATTGATTCTATTGAAAAATATTAGTACTTTAGACGTCATACGTTCATAATCAAACTTACAGACAGACAATTTTAAAAATAAAAGAAATGTATTTAATTACTTACTTTAACCCCCGACGCAAGTGTTATAAGTTTGTACGCTGTGTGTGTCTGTCTGTGGCAATGTAGCTCTTAAATGAGTAAACCGATTTGGGTGCGGGTTCTGTCATTTGAAAATAGGTTTTCTAGCGGTGTTTCTTACATATGTTTTATTAAAATTGGTTATGCCATTTCAAGGTCATCATGTTTTTTGTTAGCTGCGATAGGGTTCTTTTCAGGGGTTTTTAAAATTTTCAATTTAAGTTATTAGTCCCTCTCAATAATTTTTGTCACTAAAATATAAAATATAGAGACACATGCAATTTACATTTTTACTGTATGTGTAGATTTTTAATATTTCTTGCTTAAAATTTTTATGGCAATATTTTTGTTGACAAGGAGGAGTTAAATGACGGAATTTCTTACTTACATAACATATTCTATAACATCGGGGTGGATTCTTGAGGTTAATTACTTATGGTCAGATAACACCCAATTGGAAAGCCGAGACCGAACCTTTTTGTATCGAAGTATTGATTGCTGCGAACCCAACCGTAATGAAATCGAGGCCAAAGTAATAATTGCGATGGTTTATATAACATGTGTGTGCCGAATTTTACAAAATGGCGTATAGATTTTGTTTAAATGATAGCATTTTTCAATTGTTTCATTTACCAAAACCCAGGACCAACATTAGAAAAAGAGCAGTAATAAACAGAATGTGTGTCCTCCACAAAATGCTTAACGACCTCGATATGTTATTTATCTCCCCTTCGGCTTTCAAAACCCAATTAAAATATTTTAGTTACAAATTTGAATTAGTAATATAAGGGTATTTTATATTGTATATTTTAGTTTAAAAATGATTGTTCTCTTTATATTTAGGTATATACTTGTTACCCTGATTGTTGTGCAGACCATAGCAGCTTACAAACTGCTTCATAATATACTTATGTATGTTCGACTATGACTGCCTCGTCATTGTAGTGGTCATAAACGCAATTGTTGATCAGGCTCGAATCCCGGGTTGGGCTACACTTAGAAAAAGGTTTTCAACTTCCTACTGAGGAATATTGTCTCAGGTCCCACTCTGATGCCAAAAAAGTTGTTCTTCTGTAACCAGATCTTCAGGAAAATCACGCATGCTCAATGGGATTTAATTTGAGGGATTGCGCTGACCATTCTAGGGTCGTGACATTATGTTCGTGCAATCACCGAAAGGAAAATTTAACCCATTTATGTTCGATGTCGCAATACTATTGGATCATGCACCTGAGTCTGTTCTTTCACTAACACGAAATCCTGTACACACCATAATTTTACGACCTTGGTCTAGATGGACTTCTTGAGGGTATTGAAGCCGGCTTGACTCTCCAAACACGTACTCTCATCGAATCAGGATGAAAACCAAATCGGCATTCATCGGTGAAAAGCACCATTGATGAGGTCACTAGTTCTCTTGCCTATTGTAGTCTTTGTCCACAATTTGCTCTTCTTGGGGTTGGAACCCGAAGTGGCCTACGAGCATGAAGATTGCCTTCGTGCAGTCTACTCCTCAAACTTTGGTCACTCAAAAGCACCTGGTATTCGGACTGTAGCCTTTGGACCAATTGTATCGCCGTAACATTTGGTCGCTTTTTCACATGGTATGCAATCTATGGAGAAGGCCTATGTTCAGCAGTGATTTTTTTATATGCTCTAACGGTAATGCTAGTTTACCTATTTGATTTCGATTAAATTTATGACTAATACATAAAACAGTAACATATCCGGCATACATTAATCAACTACATCTAACTACATGCACTGATGTACTGAAACATGTATTAGACAATCCGAGAGAGATTAATACGCAAATTGAACTAGTGGGTATAGCGCCAATGTTTACATGAATTATTGGTTAATACAATTGTTTGTTGGCTTAAACTTATTTATTTTAAATAAGCAGCATATGTTATGTTGTAAATAAGCAATAGAAGTAGATGCTTTTGTTATTAAAAATAATTTCATCGCTTTATTTTTTTACGGAGTCCAGGCCTATTATTGAAGAACGGCTTAGTGGTGCAAGGCTTACATCTCTAAGGACCACGAGTTCCAATACAGTACGGAACTTGAAGCTTTAACTTAACTTTAACACTGGTTAGGAAAAAGTCTATGACCTGGGAAGAACCAGCAAGAAACTCCGCGGCACTTTTAAATAAATGGTTTAGAACATAATATTTAATACGTAAATTAAATTAGATACGTTCCCTTCGCACGAGGATTTTCTCCTATAGCATGGAGGCAGTTTGCATACATAAATTCAAACATCTGGACGCCGAAAAATTATTTGCAGACCATACAAATTCTTGTTCCGTATTGGTTTTATTTTAAACAATAACAATACGTCTCTATATACTACCAATCATCCATACCATTATTTTTACTGCCCCCAGTCCCCGGCGGCCCCGCTATTTCTGGCTACGGTGGCGACCATGGTAAAGGTGAGGCAGGGGGTGCTAAGAATCTCCGGTAGAGGTTCGGTTGCCACCTAAGGTGACTCGACCTGGCAACATACAACGCGCGCATCCTGAGGGCTGATGAGATGATCCTGGAGCTGAGAGAAGGGATAGAACTTGTGCCTGGATATTATAAGATTATCTGAGGTCTGAAGAGAGAAAGAGGACATAGTAATCCTCGGGCAACTTGTTCTATCACCGGAAGGGTGACCATCTGTCCCAAGAAGGTGCCGGATTTATCGTCCACAAGTATCTCGTTAACAACTCAGTAAAGATTGTGAGCGTGTCGACAAGGGTTTAGTACATTATACTCAGAATCACCAAACGGCATTCGTTATAGGTCATACAGGTTTACGCACCAACCTCGGCACATCCCGATGAGGAGGTGGAGGAAATGTATAAGGATATCTCTAAAGCGATGCATTCCTCCAAAACCCGCTATACGGTGTTAATGCGGGACTTCAACGCCAAACTAGGTACAAGAGAGAACGGCGAGCTGAGGGTAGAGAAATTTAAGACACTGGAATCCAAGCGGGCCTTAGCTGGCCAACTTCATGGAGAAAACGGGACTCTTTATGATAAACTTTTTCTTCCAGAAGCGGTCCCACAGAAGTGGACTTGGTCGAGCTCCGATGGTTCGACAAAAAATGAGATTGACTTCATTAGAACGATTAGAAGGCAACTGTTTAGTGATGTCTCAGTGATCGCGAGGGTGAAACCTGGTAGCGATTACCGAATGAACAGAGACACACTGAACCTAAAGTTAAGTTGGAGAGGTGTAGTCTAATGAAGTGAATATCCGTCCCCCTCGTGCTCTAACTTAAAGTCCCGAAACCTTTAAGTTCGAGTTACAAAACCATTTTCAGTGCCTAGAAGATTGCAATGCAGAGGACGATATGAATGACAAGCTCGTGGAAACTGTCCATGCGGTTGAAGCTTTGCAAGTTTTGCAAGACCCCCCGCAGAAGAATACAAAAACTATCCGATCACACTCTTAATCTCACAGCAGTTAGACGGAAAATGAAGCTGCAATCTTCAGCACATTGGCGGCATACAGATAACTCTATACAGATAGATCACCAAATACATGCGGTGGGACTTACGCAACTTCAATCCAGCTTGTATTCAAGAAGTGACCCAGTGGAACTAGGGTTTCCAAAGTCTTTGCGGGGATCTGTCTGCCAGAAAGAGAAAACTGTTGAAGCTGAAGACCGAATGTGGTGGCATCGTTTCCGAGACATCTGAGAGTTTGAGTGAGATTGAGACGTTTTACGGGCAACTGTACACGTCATCGTTGGAGCCACACTCAAGTGTAGGTAACAATCCAAGAGCAAGTCTTATGCGATATTATTCCGATGACATCCCACACGTTAGTCTAATTGAGATTAGAGTGGCTCTCCAACACCTTAAAAACGCTAAGTCCCTGGGCGAGGATGGAATTACAGCGAAGCTTGTGAAAGCGGGTAGAAAACCGGTACTTGAAGTCCTTCAGAAGCTCTTTAATTCCGTCCCCTATGGTGATACTACTCCAGAGGTGTGAAGCAGAAGTGCTGTGGTCTTGTTCTTTAAGAAAGGTGCTCTGGTAAATAATTATAGGCTGTTTTTTCTGAGTCGCATCTAAGTGCTGCTTTCGAGAGACGTTACTAATCGCTTCGTATGCAGACACCACGACTTCCAGCCTCCCGGCCACAAAGTCATCGTAGTTCGTCAAAAAGCCGTGCGGTTAAGAGTGTGATCGAACAGTTTTTTTAGTTGTTTGCAACGGGTCTTGCAGAACTTAACTCCAACCGCAGGGACAGTATCCACGAGCTTGTAATTTATATCGTCCACTCGCATTGCAATATTTTAGGCACTGGAAACGTTTAGGTAACTCGAGCGTTACACCATATGATAATTATTATATATTTCGTGGAAAAATTCCAGCTTTCTATTGCACCGAGTTATAAACAATATTAAGCAAACGTAAAATATATCTGACAAGTGCACCGAACATATCCCGAGCAAGAAAATAATGTTAAAAAAACTATTCTTGTTAACGACTCCAACGTACGTAAACTGAAAGTAGTTCGTAAAGTAACTTCTCTCATCTCTCTCATATTATAATGTACTTCCGCAAAGTAACGCCTGATTTAATTAAGTAAAACTGAAGTTCTCTATTATTTTATATAAGCTGGTTTTATAAAAAAGATTAAAGAAATTTACTAAAAAAGTATAGTAATATATATACTAGCTGGCCAGGCAGACGTTGTTCTGCCCTCTTTGACGACCCTTCATATAAAAAATTCTTAAATTCGTAATAAAAAATTTAAAGATTTTTCGTAATAAAAATATTAAGTATCACTTATCAGGATAAAAATTATCCTATCTCTCAAGTTGGACGAAACTATACACAGTGTGCAAAATTTCATTGAAATCAGTTCAGTAGTTTATTACACGTAATTTTTATATATAAAGATATACGAGACGATATGGATTATTAGGTATTCTTACATTGCCACTACCCTGTACAATATATATATATATATATATATATATATATATGCTTTAAGGGTGACAAACGGACACACAGTCCACCTTATGAAAGTGGATTCTGCAGCTCATGGACATTTATCCTCGGTTAAAAATCAAAAATGCAAATGCGTAGTCACCTCTGAGGATTAAGAAGAAATGCCACGTTTTACGTAAAAAGGGTCATCGGTTTTCTACTCGCACTATACAAAACGCAGCAGCATTAGCTTGCAATTTTGTGCTGGTATTCTGTGAGTACTTACCCAGTCGAGCCAACCAATTCGTCCTACAACCATAATATATCTGCAGCATTAATTTACCACGTAACGGACAAATGAAGAAAGATAATCCTAGGCTATCGCCTTATCTGTCTAGAAGTATGCCGACAAATGGCAGTTCCAATCTGGAGGACAATGCATTCATCAGATTGCGTTGAAACGTTGTATACTTACTTTTTGCACTCACGCGAAGGTTATTGGTTATAGTTTTTTAAGGAGAGGGAGTAAACGAGCATGCGGCTCATCTTATGGTAAGTGACTACCGCCGCCCATGAACAACCGCAACACCAGGGGAACCAGGGGAATTGCAGATGCATTGCCGGCCTTTTAAAAAGGAGTAGGCTCTTTTCTTGAATGTCCCTAGTCGTCTAAGTCGTATCGGTCCGGAAAAAATCGATGATGGTAATCGATTCCACAAGGAAGTTGTACGAGGGAGAAAACATCTTCTAAATCGCACAGTAGTGGACCGCCAATCATCGAGATGGTGTGGATGGTATCGGGAGTTCTACTGCAATGTGCGTTCGTGAAATTTGGCGGCTGGGATTAATCCGAACAATTCCTTAGAGCACTCCCCGTGGTAAATGCGAAAGAAAATGCAAAGGGATGCAACATCTCTTCGCAGTGCCAATGAATCGAGCCAATCGGAACGGACTCGGTCGTCGACGATTCGAGCCGCTTTGCGCTCGTCATCAAGTCAAGTGTCAAGTGGAAGGAGCTGGCACTGGGGAGCCCCTGTCCAGAGATGGGAACAACCCACCACCTCCCATGGCCCCACCGACCCTCAGGTCATACAGGCCGAATCTCGGGAGATGCGCGCGGTACTTGCACGTGGCTCTTTCCCGCGCGCACTTTCTTGACTCCCTACAAATATTTAATCTGTTCCTTGTCCCTGTATTTACATCATTCTCCCTCTTCTGGGGCTGACGGCACACTGACGCCTACGTCTTCAGTTCTTTCTGCCAACATTCTATCATTACTTCTCCTGCGGTCATGCCATCTGTGCGCAAACTCGCGCAACAGCCCGTAGTTCACCTCACCGCTGACGAGATCCAAGTAATGGACCGGTCCCTGAACCGAACGAACTAGTCCATCCATCATTTTCGCTCTTAGGTCGTCATACAGAGGACATTCCCATAGAACATGGTGAACGTCCTCCTCTATCATACCACACTCACACATACTTGTATCACACAGTCGCATTTTACTCAGTCTCTTCTGAAAGCATCCATGTCCGGTGAGAATCTGAGAGGTTTGATAGTCCGGTGAGACCCAGATATACCTGAGTCTCAACGCTACCTCCGGGAAAAATCGATTCAGCTCACATCCTTTTGAGTCATTCATCCATCGATCCTGCCATACACCGATCACCTCAGTCCAAATTTCGCGTTTCCGCCTGCTTAACTCATCTTTGGGCACGTTCATACGTGCCATACCCATCCTACCAGCACGGATGACCTCCAGGTCAGCAGGAAGAACACCAGCCAGCATCGGCAAGGCCGCCGTGCTAGTGGATCGGTACGCCTTGGTTAACAATATTAGGGCGGTTCGCTGCAATCTGAGTAGTGCACTGCGAACTGCGTGCATGTTCGCACGCTCGTACCACCACTCTGCCGCGTACGTAAGCGTGGATACATACACCCCGCTATAGATTATTTCATCCATCCAGAGATGGGAACAGTATCCCATGTGAGGCCGAACCTGCGCCTTGTAAAGTTGCAGGCGGTGTGCCGGCATGAAATACTGTCCCGCTATCCTGAGCACGCCAAGCTTTTTAAAAGCCTATTTGGCCTCCTCTTCCAAGTGACCACGAAACTGCACGTCACTCGATATGTCGGCTCCGAGGATTCCGATACTGGCTGAGGCAAGAAAGGGAGAGCCTTGAATCTGAGGAAATACGACAAAGGGGTTCTTTTTAGCGGTAAACGCGCAAACTTGTGTCTTCTGAGGATTAAACTGGACGAGATTTAGTCGCCCCCAATCCGAGACTTTGTTCAGCAAAGACTCGACTTCAGACACAAGTTTATTCCGGTACTCGGCGACATTTTTCTGTCGCCAAATAGTCATTGCTTGCACTGATGTGTTTTGGCCTGAAGGTTATAGAGAGTTAATATAATTTCTGGATGTGAGGCATTCTATCAAAGTCCTCAGAGGTGACAACGCAACTGTAGCATTCTTTTTATGAAGTCGGCTGTAGATGTCCATGGCAGTAACCATTTACTATCTAGTAAACTGTAAATTCTTTTACCAATGTAAAAAAGGTTCACATAAGTTATAGAAAACATTGTTTCAGCTTACAGTTTGTGATTATTTATTACTTTCGTCGTTGATAACAGTATTTAACTAAAGAAGCGCATCCCTCGTAATATACACAATATGTTACCGGATAAGTTTGCTACCAGGAATTCAAAGCGTTTTAATCAAGGTTGAAACTCGCAAAGTATTCACAACTTGGTGTAATTTGAGGAGATATTAAACATATATTTGAAACGATTCAAGAGCTTATGAAGGAACGTTGTGGTTAGTTAATTTAATAGGTTTTTTATTATAAAACTGAAGTGACAAACGAAGTTACAATACATCTGGTGACCAGTGACTCCTACAGTCTATGGACACCTGCAACTAACTTATTAAGACTCCTCTGAGTACCACTAAAATGTTCACTATTTCGTATTGCAATATGATGTATTATAATGGAAAACAGATTGTTGACACGTAACAACACTGTATATGCTAATATTAAGATTACAGACATATGTTTTAATAATATATTATAATTAAATGTAGAACGAGGCGTTGAGTCTGCAATTGTATTGTCAAAAATTTGTATGTTTTTGTGAGTGTAGTTGTTAAATTAATAAATAAATATTTTTTATAGTTTTAAAAGACTAGACATAAGGAAAGGAGCTAGAGCAGATGGTATTCCATCGAAATTTATACGTAATTGCGCTAACGCATTGGCCTTGCCTATTGCACTGATTATCAGTAGATATTTTAGGACTAGTACATATCCAACCTTATGGAAAGAACCTTTGTGTTGCCTTTGTTCAAAACGGGAGAGAAAGAGGAAGCTAAAACTTATAGACTTATTTCTATTATTTCCGTTTTTGCTAAAGTGTTTGTGCAACTTATATGTCCCGTTATTTCATGGCACTTTAAACAATTTGTTACATCTGAACAGCATAGGTTTGTGAAAGCTCGATCAACAGTTACTAACCTTGTTTCTTCTGTGGAAGACATTACTGAATCTCTTGACACTGGCAAATCTGTTGATGCAATCTACGCAGATTTCAGTAAGGCCATTGGCAACGTTGATCACTCTGTTTTACTTGTCAAACTCAAAAGGATAGTTATAGCAAACCCTTTGTTGGACTGGTTTAAGTCATATCTTGTCAATCGTTCGTCAGCTGTTGTTGTTGATGATAATGCTTCGGAGCCGTTTTTGCCTATATTGGCGTAACTCACGGATCTCATCTAGGGCCTTTGTTGCTTAACATTTTTATCAACGACATCAGTAATTGCTTTGAGAATTCTAAGTTTCATTTGTTTTCTGACGAAAGATCTTTAGACCTTTCTTCTCAAATTTTGATGCAGAATTCTTACAGGAAGACTTAAATGATTTGACATTGTGGTGACGTAACAACTGTATGATAAAATGCTGACAAGTGTCACGTTATAAAATTTTCTAGAAAGAAAACATCTCCTACAACAACATATATTACATAGATGGTCGTACTTTGTCTGAAGTTCCTCACATACGCGATTTAGGAGTTACGTTTAACAATAAGCTTCGTTATAATATCCACATAGATGAAGTTATCAACAAAGGTTTTATAGCACTTTTGGCTTCCTCTTCCGTAACTGTAAGCAATTCAAGGATGCACGCACCAAATAATTATTTACTCAACTTTGGTACGATGTATCTTGAAATACTGTAGCGTAGTATGGAAGCCCCACTTTAATATTTACTCACATAGAATCGAAAGGATATAACAGAGATTTCATTTGCATTTATCTTACGATATTAAACTATTTAAAACTCTTATAACTTACGAAAATAAGCTAAATTACATTAAGCTTCAGTCACTTTCGAATCGAAGACAGCTCCTTGACCTTATTTTATTGATATAAGTTGGTGAATGTCATCATTGATATTTCTTATTTACTAGCCAAATTAATTTCTCATGCCCCATTGAGGAAAAAAGGCCGTTGTCTTTTATACCATTCGTAGAAGAGAGCACACGTTCACGTCAAGCGTGCTATTCTCCGATTGATGTTGAGTATGTTATATATATATATATATATATATATATATTATCACATAAGAATTGTATGAGTGCCATAATGACTACTGATAATAATAATAAAGATAGAAAAGTTGAAATTGATATATTTTTAGATAATCTTTGGAAATTTAAATGTGATTTATTTATTACATTTACATTCCTCAAATAATTGTAATTCATAGGAAAGATGTATTTTTTTGTTACTAGTTAATTTGGTAAAAGTTAAATTGTGATTCAGTAATGATTGTATATTATAATTTATTAATGTTTTTTTTTATTTTTGTTACGTTTAATGTATATAGAATTTCTTATGATAATAACAGTAGTAGATTATGCATGATTTAAATTATTATATAATACTAAAATCTGATTTTATTTTTTGATCTCTTAATTTTTTTATGCAATTTAATTCACTACATATGTATACTTGTGTCTATTTTCTATATTGTATGTAACACCTGTTTTATACGTGGTAGAGCCTTGCTGCAGCTACATTAATAGTATTGTTGTAGCACGAATGGGTCGGCTTGACCGGAGAAGGACGACGCTCTCACAGAATACCAGCGTAAAATAGCAGCTTAATGCTGCTGTGTTCCGTATGGTGAGTGTAGAGAACCGGAGAACCAACTTTACTGAAAAAGAGGCATTCCATCTTAGTCCTCACGGATGGCAACGCATCTGCATTTTGATTCACAAACGAGGATAGATGTAGATGCTACGGGCCACAGCAACCACTTACCATCAGGTGGACTGTGTGCTCGTTTGTCACCCTTATTCTATAAAAAACACCTGTAATTAATTTAACAATTAGTTTTTATGATTTTTTGTAAGATTATTATATTTTTGTCAGTGTACGTTTTGTTGGTGTGAAATAAATAAATAAAAAACAATATCCAATACTCACAGCCTGTAAGTATACCGGCTCTCCACCTTCCAGATCGGAACACAGCGGTGCACGCACTGCTACTTGCATATTTTTGCTATTGCGTGGAATATAACCAGACCGTAAGACATATAGATAGTATAGTATAGACATATAAACAGACAGTAAGGTTAATGTTTTTGCTTTGCCCATATTTCGTTGGATATATTTAACAATCCCAATGGTTAAAACAAACAGTAATAAAAAACCTAACTACACAAAAAAGTTTATTGAAAATATAAATTATTAACACTCTATGTTACTTCCACAACTAGTACAAATTTCAAGACATCCCTTATGTGAAAATCAATCAAGCGCTTTAGGTTTAAAAACGGGCCAAAGAAATAGACATATGAAATAAAATTAAATAAAAACTTTATTTTTCGAGATAAGAAATACAATATCTACTACCTTTTCAAAATGAGGTTCCTCTGTCATACATACATACATTGAGACATACATACATGCTTGCATATATACATACATACATGCTAATATGCACTCAAAAAACAATTACCTTCTTCTAGAAAAATCTATCTAATCAAGTTAAAAATATCGAAATTATCCTCTTTTTATGAAGTCAGAAGATTTGAAATTCTAGGCGAGAGCGTGAGCAAAATTTACTGTTCCTGAAAGCATCGTAGTCGAAGTATTTAATAAAATAATAATATTGTGAACTTACATTGTTCTCCTCTTATCTCTTTACTTAGAACTGTTTCATTTGTTAACAAGGAAGTAGAATAATCTGTTCTATTTTTAATATGAACTATTTTAAATCAACGACGGATCGACAAAAAATGAGATTGACTTCTTTATGACGACTAGACGGAAACTGTTCAGTGATGTCTCAGTGATCGCGTGGGTAAAAACTGGCAACGATCACCGAATGGTGAGAGACACACTGAACCTGAACGTTAAGTTGGAGAGATTTACGTTTAATGAAGTCAACGCTCCATCCTCTTCGTGCTCTATTCCAAAACCCCGAAAACTATTATCTCGAGTTACAAAATCGTTTTGAGTGCCTAAATATAGCAATGCGAGTGGACGATATGAATATCAAGCTCGTGGATACTGTCCCTGCGGTCGGAGTTAAGTTCTGCGAGACCCGTTGCAAACAACTAAAAAAACTGTTCGATCACACTCTAACCTCACGGCTTTTAGACGAAAAATAAAGCTGCAGTCTTCAGCAGATTTGACGGCATACAGGTATCTTAACAGATAGATCTCCAAATGCATGCGGTGGTACTTACGCAACTTCAATATAGCTTGTATTGAAGAAGGGACCCAGTGGAACTAGGGCTCCAGTCTTTGCCAGAGATCTGTCTACCAGAAAGAGAAAGCTGTTGTAGCTGAAGACCGAATGTGGTGGTATCGTTTCCGGGACACCTGAGATTTTGAGTGAGAATGAGAAGTTTTACGGGTAGCTGTACACGTCATCGTTGGAGCCATACTCAAGTGTGAGTAACAATCCAAGAGCAAGTCTTAACCGATACTATCCCGATGATATCCCAGACGTTAGTCTGAACGAGATTAGAAAAGCTCTCCAGCACCTTAAAAACGCAAGTCTTCGAGCGAGAATGAAATCCACGTTCAGCAGAAGTGTAGTCTTGTTCTTCAAGAAAGGTGCTCTGGTAAATAACTATAGGCTGTTCTGAGCCGCTTCTACGTGCTGCTTTTGAGAGTCATTACAAATCGTTTCGTACGCAGACACCATGACTTCCAGCCTCTCGGCCACAAACCGGTTTCCGAAAACACTTTAGTACCATAGACAACATATTATCCTCAAGCAAATTGTACTAAAGACCGAAGAGAAGAATGGATCGGCATATATCCGGAATAATCAGCTACCGATGCGAAAGAAAGGATCTCGAGTGGCAGCCTCGTATTGGCAAGCACAGTATCAGTGCACAGTGTGCCAAATAACCTCCATCTAGTAGGTATATTTATGGATGCAGGTGTCTCAGTCCCGTAATTTGTGGCAATGTATGGGAGAGAACTATTCTCAACAATGGACTTGTGATGGGATGTAGTGATAGTGATGGTATGATAGTTGTATGTTTGTTGTGTTTAAAGGGAACTTCCCTCTCTTCCACAATCACGCTATCACTGCCACAACTACACAAAATTATAATGCTTATGTTAAGTTATAGATCTGTATTATAACAGCAGTACAAATTTATTACAAGTGCAGCACAAATTATTCAACTTGGTTTGGGAAGTTTTTTTTTATAAAATATATCTCCGGTTCTAGGTGTTGTCACCCGTGAGGACTAAGATGGAATGCCTCGTTTCCATTTAAAAGGGTCTCTGGTTCTCTACACTCACCATACGAAACACAGCCGCAATAAGCTGCTATTTTACACTGGTATTCTTTGACGCATTCATGCTACAACCATAATATAGCTGCAGCATAGCTCTACCTATCTGTATCTATCTTTAGATACGTGTTTTTCTTTTTACTATTGTTTGGTTATGGGAATAAAAGGCTTATCATTATTATAGCTCTACGTACGTAAAAAGTGCGATAAGAACTAAATAAAATAATTAAGTTAAAACGAAAGTTAAAAATTTATTTTGATTTTAAGCTAACCTATTCCTTATAAAAATCTCCAAGTTTTCTTTTTCGGATAAAATATAGCCTAATTCATTTCTAACAATACTCTCCACTTTTTTGTCAAGTTTTATCACAATCGAACCAGCCATTCCGGAGATAATCCCAAACAGACACATAGACACAACTTTTTTTTAAATTTGTTTTTATTGTCTTAGTAGCACGCTAATTACTACTTGAGTTTAATATAAGCCAGTTATTTCGATATTACAGTCAGAGCAACAATTATATTTACATGTATTAGACAAAGACACTATTAAAGTTGTTTTAAATTACCTCAAAAACTCTTCAATGTGCATCGAATTTGAAATTTATGTTCACTGATCAGGCACTCCAATCAATGTCCATAGGACTCAAAGCCACTGATCGGTCGAGTGTATCGCGTAATAACAGTCGATTCGAAAGGCAATTCCGGCCATGTTTAATTGAGTACACGAGGACGAGAGATTGCATATTGTTTTCGAGTTATGTCTGTCCATACGGGAAATGACGTGATGTGTTTTGTATGGGTATAGAGAACTGGAGACCTTTTATAATGTAAACGAGGCATTCCATCGTAGTCCTCAGGGGTGACAACGCATCATCTGCATTTTGATACTTAATCGAGGATAAATGACAATATATGGGCCACAGCACATTAAAAAAAATACTTACTTACTTATCTTCACGCACAATCCCTGACGGGGTGGCCAGAGAGAACAGATCGCCAAGTGTCACGATCCTTACAAACCTCTTTCGCTTCTTTCAGGTTCATTATCTTCTTCATACATGCACGTCTAGGTATCCGAGTACTCTTGACCCTACCCTCTTCGAGCAATTTGCTCACATGGTCTACGAAAGTTAGTCTCGGTCTACCTCGACACCTTTTAATATTAACTTTTGCGCTATATATTTTCTTCACCATTTGGACTTCACTCATTCGCTCAACGTGCCCAAACCACCGAAGCACGCCCTTATCAATTTTTGTGATAAGGTCATCTTTCAAACCTGCCATATTGCGAATCTCTTCGTTTCGCTTTCGGTCGGCCATAGTAACGCCGCACATTTTACGAAGAGATCGCATTAAACATTAAAAAAATGCTAGGGATAATTTCATATATTATTATATGTTAGAGCCTATTTACGTTCTACTGCTGTGAAAAGGTCTCCTCTTGTGTTTAAGTAATTTAGGGCAAGAAATGTCCGCTTCAGTGCCCCATGTGCGTAACGGCTAACTTCACATATCTTCGAAATAGTTTTTATTTCACAGATATGCAGGTAATCTCCCGAAGTTTTATCTTCACCGCTAAATTCGTGGTAACACTTAATAGTGCAATTAATAATTTCAATGGTTGATGTTCTTCAAGAGGATAACTACCACATACATCATATTTGTGAACAGGTGCTGCTGGTTTGCTCGGGATCGCTATACACTGATAAGCTCCAAACTTTTAATCGCCCTTTCTTGACTGCATCAAAGAACATACTACAGTTATCGATGGCTCTGTTATCGTTTTCTATTTTGTATATTACTATGTTATGTAATATTAACTTTAAGAAATTTAAAAAAAAAGAGGATACCTGCGGAGTTTCTGTCACAGTTTTTTTTCCGATATTAGAAACGTCATTTCGAAATGGTTAAAAAATAAGCTCCTTGTAAAAAAAGACATTTGACAAATTACATTTTATTTTTTTAAGTCGAAGAAATATAATATTATATTTCATATCATTTAATTAGAACTATTTTACTACGTTTTTTGTTCATTATTAATTCGTTTTAGTGTCGGTCGGTCGGGTGGAATTTAGTCTTATTATTTGACTTTAAACAAACTTCATGATGAGCTAGAGACTTGAAACTTTGAACGTAGCTCAGAATAGGATGACAATGTAAGATGAAGAGAAAATGCGTTTTATATTAAATATAATACATACAGTTTTACTCTTTATCATCCCGTGTATATCGTCAGAAGCGATAGAGTGAAAGAGCGTGGCAGCTATTGTCAATGTTCCCTTGATGAGACAAATATATTACGGTGGTCTATGTTGAGCAGTGCATTTTATATATTACTAGCTGGCCAGGCAACTTTGTTCTGCCCTTTCCGATGACCCTTCCGGTGTTAAAATCCTTAAATTCGCAATAAAAAAATATTCAAGGTCATTTATCAGGATAAAAAGTATCCTATCCCTCAAGTTGGACCAAACTGCACACAGTGTACAATTTCAATCAAATCAGTTCAATAGTTTAGGAGTTCATCGCGGACAAACAATGTGATATGTATTTTTTATATATAAAGATATTAAAGCAGACTTGGATTAATAAACTTTTAAGTTTCGAATTTCCTCAGAATGACTCTCTATACACAATAGTTATTCTATTGCACGTAAACGATTTTTTATATACAAGTATATTAATTAGCCTGTTTAGTCTAATATAGAACCACCTTTATTAATCTTAATAAAGGTGGATCTATATTAGGCAAAACAGGTAGAACTTATTTAGTTGTTATAATATATTGGTATAGCCCGATGTCATTCCAAGAACGCACGAAGCCACACACAAAGCGGATTACAGAAATGAGATATACAGGTAACAAGCTCCGGGGTATCAATTTCATGTAGATATGCACATCCCTACTTAGTTGTGTGATGTCAACAAAGTTGCTTATAGCAAATCATTTTGATACATAGCAAGTGAGTGTTGCCGTGCAGTGACGAAGAGAATCCGCTACGTCATATCGTCTCTTGGTGTAGTCAGAGGCGACAGATTGAAATTAAGTCAAAAAATGTATAACAACATATTATTTAAAACAACACAAAGTAATACCTAAATCAAATAATTTAAATACCGCCGAAACGAAAATAGTTGATGATCTTCAAACGACTGAACAAATTTCCTTGAAACCTAGCTTAGACCCCTTTCGATTAAAACATCTTTCAAACGAGAAAAACTAAATCAAAATCGGTTCATCCGTTCAGGAGCTATGATGTCACAGAGAGACACACAGACACACAGATACACACTACAAAAATAAAACACACATCTATTTTCGTTGGGGGTTAAAAACCAACCTGCCTGCGAACTGCGGCATATGATAATCATCAACCCCAATGAGGCCATTTATGAGGGAGGCCTATGTACATCAGTGGACTTTTTATGTGCTGCAATATTTGATGGGTAAAATAAATATTATAAAAAGTACGTCGGATTTCTTATATTTAATTTTAACATTTTTTAATATCTGAGGTTTCGAAAAAATCAAGTTAATTTTCGTTAACTATGGCATCAGAACTGCAAGCACGTCAGTGATGGCTGATTCTTTTGTCAACCAAAGGTTAAGTCAAGCTATTAAGTGAGGAAATGGACCAAAGCGTTCTTGATGATACAATACAAACGTATTGCTTTATGATCATTTTAGTTTTACAATTGGGTTTCGTAGTAAATATTGTGTCATCATCATTACAGCCCTTCACAAGCCCACTGCTGAACATAGGCCTCCACTAAAGAATACCACAAAGCATAATGCTGAGCCATATACATCCATCGACATCCTGCAGATATTGTATAGATTATGTTAATTTTAAAACTATAAATTAATATTCATTGATACAAATTGACGTTGTTTAATTTGACAAAGAGCTATGAAATAACATTTAATAAAGGTACTGCTCCTATCTGCAAAGAGAGAAGAGAATAGAATTTTTTTTTTCAATTTAGACTTACTTATTGAAAGTCATTTTATACACTCAGCGGCACGGAATCTTGGCCAAGCGGTTATCTCGCGACGTGTCGTATTATCGTCAGTGGTGTGTCTTGCCTAGTGTAGTGGTGTTGGAAGTAGCGGTGCTGGGATAAGTGGTGACGGGGATAGTGCAAGCAATTGAGGGAGGGCGGGAGGTGCTTCTTCATACTAGGTAAGACACATCATTTTATTTTATAACGCGGATATTTGCGAAGTAAAATTTTGTAAAAGCTTTTTGGTGAATATATGACGTAGGTGTAGCAACATAGAATAAAAAACAAAATAGAAATGATGATTAACTTCATAATATACCGTTGCAGCCTATATAAGTCCACTGCTGAACACAGGCCTCCCCTATAAATTGCCTCATAGGGGAGATATTTGCCATAGTTTTAACGTGGTAGAGCCATGCTGCAGCTATATTAGTAGTATAGTTGTAGCACGAATGGATCGGCTCGACCGGGGAAGGACCACGCTCTCACAGAATACCAGCGTAAAATGGCAGTTCAACACTGCTGTGTTTCGTATGGTGAGTGTAGAGAACCGGAGACCCTTTTTCATCAGGTGGACTGTGTGCTCGTTTGTCATCCTTATCCTATAAAAAAAAATACAAAGACTCTTCATGGTGGTCCACAACTGATAATGAGTTTTTTGAGATCCAAATATTGGATACTGAGAGCACGGAATATGGTTAAAAAGTATTACAGAAGTTGTGTCGTATGCTTAAGGTACTCTAAAGCAGCGGCTACACAATTAATGGGTCAATTGCCGGAGGTTAGGTTAAAACCAAGCAGACCTTTCAAAAGTTCAGGAGTGGATTATGCAGGTCCAATTAATATCCGGTTCTCTCCAGGCCGTGGGTCAAAATCCTACATTTGTTTATTCGTTTGTATGGTAACTCGCGCGATCCATTTAGAAGCGGTATTTGATTTAACGGCCAAAGGTTTTATTGCTGCATTTAGAAGGTTTGTTGCACGTAGAGGTCATTGCCAAGATCTCTTTAGTGATAACGACACGAACTTTGTGGGAGCAAATAAAATGTTGTGTAAAATGCTTGATAATGCTAAATCTGAAATACATAATGAAATAGCCGAATTATTAACTTTGGAGTCAACAAAATGGCATTTTATACCACCAAATGCAGCTAATTTTGGAGGAATATGGGAGGCGGGTGTACGATATGCTAAAGCTCATTTGAAACGAGTTGTAGGGGACACTAGCTTAACATTTGAAGAGATTTCTACTATGCTGACGCAACATCATCACATGACATCTGGTAATTTTTAATAGGGGAACCTTTGTTAAATATTAACGATGTTTATTACTCTGACTAAAATGTGAGGGGCTTAGATAGGTGGAAAATTATTCAAAAAATGGTTAATTCATTTTGGAAAAGGTGGTCTAAAGAATTTTTAAGTAATTTAAATCAGAGAAATAAGTGGTTTGACGAAAAAAACTGAAATTGATATTGGAGATGTAGTGGTGATAAGAGATGATAATATACCACCTGCCAAATGGATTATAGGTGAAGTAATAAAAAAAACATGCCGGACCTGATAATATGACTAGAGTCGTTAGTGTTAAATGTAAGGGAGGGTATTTAAAACGCCCTGTTAGTGAAATTAAAATAAAAATTAAAATATATAATATGTTTAAATAATATAATAAATGTTAATATTAAATAATTGTTTAAAAATAGCAATAATTATATTAATAAATGTTCCTCCTATTCGTCGTCGTCGTGACGTCCCAATGTCATAGTTAACCACGGCTACCTTCTGATTAAAAATTATTAATTTTTGTTCCGATCTACGCAGTATGAACTTACAGTGTCATGAAGTCTTGCAGTTGTATGCTTGGGTTGGGATTTAATTTTATTAATTATGGGATCCCAAGCAGATGGTAGCACCCAGCCATCTTCTCGGTGTTCTTTAGCGAGGATTTGTGGTCTATCAAATGCAATGTAGTGACGGGGGCGATCCTGTACGTGTTCACAGACTGCAGACTTCCCGGAACGTCGATTCTTCGAACTGAACCTAAACGTTAAGTTGGAGAGGTCTCGTCTAATGAAGTCAACGCTACGTCCCCCTCGTGCTATGTTCCAAAGTCCCGAAACCTTTCAGCTCGAGTTACAAAACCGTTTTCAGTACCTAGAAGACTGCAATGAAGTGGACGATATGAATGACAAGCTCGTGGAAAATGTCCATGCGGTCAGAGCTAAGTTCTGCAAGACCCGCCGCAGAAGAACACAAAAACTCTCCGATCACACCCTCAATCTCATGGCTGTTAGACGGGAGATGAAGCTACATTCTTCAACAGATTTGACAGCATACAGGCAACTGAACAGAGAGATCTCCAAATGCATGCGGCGGGACTTACGCAACTTCAATACAGCTTGTATTAAAGAAGCGATCGAGCGGAACCAAGGCTCCAAAGTCTTTGCCAGAGATTTGTCTGCCAGAAAGAGCCAACTGTCAAAGCTGAGGACCGAGTGTGGCAGCATCGTTTCCGGGGCACCTGAGATTTTGAGTGAGATTGAGAGGTTCTATGGGCAGCTGTACACGTCATCGTTGGAGCCACACGCAAGTGTGAGTAACGATCCAAGAGCGAGTCTTATCCGACACTATTCCGAAGATATCCCGGACGTCAGTCTGAGGGAGGTTAGAATGGCTCTCCAGCACCTTAAAAACGGCAAGGCCCCAGGCGAGGATGGAATTACAGCGGAGATTCTGAAATCGGGTAGAAGACCGGTACATGAAGTCCTTCAGAAGCTCTTTAATTCCGTCCTCCATGGTGGCATTACACCGGAGGCGTGGAGCAGAAGTGCGGTGGTCTCGTTCTTCAAGAAAGGTGACAACGCTCTCTTGAAGAACTACAGACCGATTTCCCTTCTGAGCAGCGTCTACGTGCTGTTTTCGAGAATCATTACGAATCGTCTCACACGCAGACTTAACGACTTCCAGCCTCCCGAACAAGCCGGTTTCCGAAAGGGCTTTAGCACCATAGACCACATACATACCCTTCGGAAAATTGTACAGAAGTCCGAGGAGTACAATATGTCTGGCGTATGTGGACTATGAGAAAGCCTATGATTCCGTCGAATATTTGGGCGGTGCTGCAGTCCCTTCAGCGGTGCCAAGTTGACTGTCGGTATATCGAAGTGCTGAAGTGTTTGTACAGTAGAGCTACGATGGCTATCCGAGTACAAAACCAGAGTACGAAACCTATTCAATTGCAGAGAGGTGCAAGACAGGGTGATGATATATCCCCGAAACTCTTCGCCGCTGCATTGGAAGACGTTTTCAAGCTTCTGGACTGGAAAGGATACGGTATTAACATCAATGACGAGTACATCACTCACCTTCAATTTTCCGACGATATAGTCATTATGGCAGAATCGCTGGAGGACCTAAGCACCATGCTCAATGACCTCAATAGTGTCTCCCAACGAATAGGTCTTAGTATGAACATGGACAAAACAAAGATCATGCTTAATGTCCATGTCACACCTATGCCGGTAGTTGTTGGGAGCACTAAGCTCGAAGTTTATTTTTTATTTTTATTTTATTTTTATTTTATTTTATTTGGAAGACCAACAGCTATCATAATTAGGATAGATAATATTAAAAACTACAGTAAGCCAGTTAAAGGTCCTCACTAATAGATACAAAGGTGAATTTACAACAGTGATAAACACGATTCAACACTCAAGAGTATCCAATTCCAACATATTTATGACAAATGAGGGCTTATCTGTAATAACATGTATTATACATATAAAAGAGAAAAAAAAAACACAAACATAGAAGAAGTAAATCGTTAGTTTTGTAACAAACGCATCAATATCTCACTTTGAGCTAAAAAATGCATTATTAAGTATGCGCTTGGCCGACGCATCGCTAGTGTTAAACAAATCGAAGTCAAACTCATTGGCTAACTTGTTAAAGTTATTGCTTGCTCGCCAAATAAATGTATTTTGTCTGTAATTTGTAGATGCAAACGGGAGACTTAAAAGTTTGTTGTGTCTAAGAGGTTTGGCAGGACAGCTAAGATATAGTTGAGATAAAAGCTCAGGAGAGTCAATAGCACTACAGGCTATTTTTAACAGAAAAGTGAGATCAGCAATCTCGCGGCGCTTATCAAGAGGAAGAAGGTGATGCTTCTTACAATAACTAATATAATTATCAGAGGTATAGCGATAGTCTTTGGTTCTATAACAGAGGTAACGGATAAACTTTCTTTGGATATTTTCAAGTCGGGTAATATATGTTGCATACCTGGGATTCCAGATTTGTGATGCGTACTCTAAATTACTTCTTACAAGAGAACAATATAGGATCTTTAGAGTTTTAGGCTTAGTGAAATCCTTAGAGCTACGCATCAAGAATCCAAGAGCTTTCGAAGATTTGGCTATAATGCTTTCTAAATGAGCGTCAAATATTAATTTAGAATCATGAAGAACACCGAGATCTCTAACAATGGAATCCCTTTTAAGATTTTCACCTTTTAGTTTGTAGTTAAAGACAATCGGTTTATATTTGCGACTATAGGACTTAAAGCTACATTTAGAAAAATTCAAATCTAAGTAGTTTAGGTGGCAATAACGCTCTAGATTTGACAGATCTTCTTGTAAAGCTTCAGCATCATCAATCGATGTTATTTTCAAAAAGAGCTTCATATCGTCGGCAAAACATAATAAGTTGTTGACTAGTATGTTTACCTGGGACAAATAGTCCGACTAGGTAAGTCCAACTTCGACCGAGAGGTCAATCGACGGATTCAACTCGGCTGGGCAGCGTTCGGGAAACTACGGCAACTTCTTCTCGTCAGACATACCTCAATATCTTAAAACAAAATTGTACAACCAGTGCGTGTTGCTAGTGATGACTTACGGATCTGAGACGTGGTCCTTCACTTCTGGCCATATGAGGAAGCTCAAGGTCGCTCAGCGAGCTATCGAGAGGGCTATGCTCGGGGTATCTCTGCGTGATAAACTTAGAAATGAGTATATCCGCAGTAGAACCAGATTAACCGACATAGCCCAACGGATTAGTAAGCTGTAGTGGCAGTGGGCCGGCCATATAGCTCGAAGAACCGACAACCGATGGGGAAGAAAGGTTCTTGAGTGGCAGCCTCGTACCGGTAGGCGAAGTGTAGGGCGAACCCCCACGAGATGGAGTGACGACCTGGTAACACATGCAGGAAGTCGATGGATGCAGGTGGCTCAGGACCGTGCTTTGTGGCATTCCTTGGGGGAGGCCTATGTTCAGCAGTGGACTTATGAAAGGCTGTAATGATGATGATGATGATGATGTTGTTTTTTGGTTTGAAATAGTAAAAATAATGAACGGTGAATGTGTCGTCTATACTTTTAGCTCACGTTCTAACCAAAAAGATTTACTAAAAAAATAACGAAATGGCCTAGAGATTTAAAATAGTAAAGGCCGTGTTTTTACCATTGTTGAAGATTTTTTTTCTCGAAATCAAGATGTATTTTATAAATATCACACGGTGAAAGTCACACACATCTATTAACTAATTGAGATATTTTTGTTGCGTCATTCAATGAAGTCAGTTCGTTAATATTTTTAAAACCCGGAACTGCCTATTTGCGCGTTTCTTAAGGACCGGCCCCTTGATGAACGTGTTTATTCTCGAAATGTGCGAAACAAAAAGTTCCGTGACGTAAACACACAGACATATACAAACACACACGTACATGC
Organism: Parnassius mnemosyne; assembly: GCA_963668995.1. Lineage (NCBI taxonomy): Eukaryota > Metazoa > Arthropoda > Insecta > Lepidoptera > Papilionidae > Parnassius > Parnassius mnemosyne. Next base: position 33,854,249 of record CAVLGL010000090.1, on the reverse strand, counting down.
ACAAACACATACACTCCAGCATCTGTGCGAACACGTACTCACTTACTCAAGGATTCTAAATATTACGCTCTCACAGAATACCAACTTAACATATCAGCTTAGTTATGCTGTGTTTTTTTATGGTGAGTATAACCAAAGACTATTAGTACCGGATACGAGACATTCCATAATAGACCTCAAGGGTGACAACGTATCTGTATTTTGATTCTTTATTGCAGATAAATGTAGATGTCTATGGGCCACAGTATCCACTTATTATCAGGTGGACTTTACATTTACTCTATAAAAAAAACTGCATGCATTCACACGTACACTTTTTTAAATGTTAAATCGGATTCTAAATATCACCTATTTTGAATAGACGTTGAAATTAGGACTTTTAGATATCGGACCCTCCTCAATTTCCAGATACACGGAATAAAATTACATAAGTTCAGCTATCGCACTGCCTTTTTAGCAAACATCACTAAAATTTTAGGTCGATCAGATTAACATATTAGCAATGTAAGCTGAATTTCACACTGAGAATTATCCAAGCGGACGACATGAATGGACTCCGACAGACTAACTGGGGCGGGTTATGTTGGCTAAATTCGTTTTCAAGTTTAATGACGTCGTGTACATTTTAACGTCCGTACATTTAGGTTAATGGTTTTGTAACAAAGCTTCACTTTAGAGATGATATTAAATTAGATTACGCTGCTATACAAGCCATATACTTACGGTTTTTTATAAAACTGAAGTGACAAACGAACTTACATTCTACCTGATGGTAAATAGCTATTGCAGTCCATGGACACTTGCAATCAACTTCAAACAAAGGCTACTGATACATTTTTCACTCTAAGGTCTAAGGTGGAATGTCACACAGCCTGAGATACTACTGTTTGGTGACAGAAATAGTTTTGAGGGTGTGTCCATATGGACTCTTAGACAGAAAAGGGGGCTTACTGTCTTACCTAGTAAACACGCATTAAGACAGTTAAACACTTAAAAACAGTATGTTATTTGAGCTGATTCGTAATAATAGGATGACAAAATAAATAAGGTTAGCTCGACCGAAGTAGGACCACGCTCTTAAAGAATACTAGCGTAATAAATAGCAGAAGAGAACCGGAGACTGTGTCATGAAACTGTGTCATGTTCGAGGACGATATTTCTATTCTTATATCAAGCCAAAGTCCAATAAATCTAACAGAAAAAATTAACAACATATTATTCAAAACAAGTAAAAAAAATATTGTGCCTAGTTTTGCGTTGAAGTCTCCCATTAACACCGTATAGTGGGTTTTGGAGGAATGTATGGCTCTAGAGATATCCTCATACATTTCCTCCACCTCCTCATCGGGGTGTGCCGAGGTTGGTGCGGAAACCTGTATGACCTTCAGCGAATACCGTTTGGTGATTCTGAGTATAAGGTACGCAACCCTCGTCGACACACTCCCGATCTTTACAACGTTGTTAACGAGAGACTTGTGGACGATAAATCCGACACCTCCTTGGGACAGATGGTCGCCCTCCCGGTAATAGAACAAGTTGCCGAATTCGAGCATTACCGTGTCCTCCCCCTCTCTTCGGACTTCGGATAATCCTATAATATGCCAGCGTAACTTGTCTATCTCTTCTTCCAGCTCCACGATCTTCTCGTCAGTCCTCAGGGTGCGTGCGTTGTATGTTGCCAGGTCGAGTCGTCTTAGGTGGCAACCGAGTCTCCACCGGAGATTCTTAGCACCCCCTGCGCCGCCGTTACCATGGTCGCCACCGTAGCCAGGAATAGCGGGGCCGCCGGGGACTGGGGGCCGTTTATTATTGTCATTGCTCATGGGTGGTATATTGCCAAAGTTGCCACGATTGGCGAGCGGGTTGGCAACCGCATTTTTTTATTCTAATTTTTGCTGTTATAAGGAAGATGCTGCTGCCCATCTCCTGCCTGTTTCCCTTTGTCGCCTTTTACGACACCCACGGGAAGATATGGGGTAGTGGATATTCTTAACCGCCACTACACGTCTCAACAATCTAAGACTAAATATCAGAAATCGTCCAAAATTTTAGTATGAAACGGTTAGGTTTCCGTAAGTCGTTTTATATTAGAGAACACGCGTGAAAAAAATTCAGTGCCGCCTCAATTTTCGAGGTGAGTGCACGTCCGTTTGTAGCCCGCTTTGACAAGTCGCGTCGATACATATGTTTGCCACGGCATAAGGGTGGGTCGCGAGTGTCGGACTACATTATTTTTATTATTTGTATTCTTCGAGTAATGAGACTAACTAAGTTTGTGAGTTTTATTATGTACTGTTTTTTGTAATTATCAGAAATTAATGTACTTAATAAAATAGTAATTTACTTTAATATCTATTTCAGGTAGATAATATGGGAAAACGCAAAGAAAGTTATTAGAATAATTAATTATTAATGTAAGCACATGAAGTGAACCACTCGGAAACTCGCTAAGCAAGCAGTCTTTTTCAGGACTTGACTCAACCACCGGTGCAGTGGGGATCCATGATCTGGACCTTAAGTGAATTGTTGATCAGTGGGTTACCCTGTGATGAGTCCACCTATTGCGATATCATTTCAGACTTTCTGGAATAGTTCTGTCCTGATTGACTCGTCCGGTTCTTTGTTGAGGTTGCCATTACGATGATGTTTAGGTTATTTTAGTAATATCTTATGCCGAGGTTATTATTGCAGTAGTTAAATTTAGATTGATAACTAATGTTTATAATAAAGAAGTTATCTAGTCAGTTAGGCTTTCTTCCAATGTTGTGGCTGTTCATTATTGCTGACAAAATACAATACGTAACAATAACTCTGTGGTTCCCTTTAAGTGAGTTATCAAAATCAGTATTCAAACGTATATATAATAATATAGGAATATGGGAGGCGGGTATACGATGTGCTAAAGCTCATTTGAAACGAGTTGTAGGGGACACTAGCTTAACATTTGAAGAGATTTCTACTATGCTGACGCAAATTGAGGCCTGTTTAAATTCTCGACCTTTGAGCGTGCTTAGTGACAACCCAAATGACCCTCTCCCATTGACATCTGGTAATTTTTAATAGGGGAACCTTTGTTAAATATTAACGATGTTGATTACTCTGACCAAAATGTGAGGGGCTTAGATAGGTGGAAAATTATTCAAAAAATGGTTAATTCATGTTGGAAAAGGTGGTCTAAAGAATTTTTAAGTAATTTAAATCAGAGAAATAAGTGGTGTACGAAAAAAATTGAAATTGATATTGGAGATGTAGTGGTGATAAGAGATGATAATATACCACCTGCCAAATGGATTTTAGGTAAAGTAATAAAAAAAAAACATGCCGGACCTGATAATGTGACTCGAGTCGTTAGTGTTAAATGTAAGGGAGGGTATTTAAAACGCCCTGTTAGTAAGCTTTGTGTGTTGACTAAGTCATAAAGATTTAATTCACACTGTCACGGTGGGCGGCTTGTTTCTTTAGTTGTTAAGTATTTGTTAGGAGTATGTGGATTTTTTTTTGAAGTACAAGTCCTTGGTGGGCGGAATGAGTAAAAAGGTTATATATATATATATATATATATATATATATATATATATATTGTGTATAGTACAGTCTGCTTATCAACAGATGGCATTGTTTGATTTATGTTCGCACTATTAAATGTATTTCTACCGTTGTACTTAGTTAGCTGCTTATGTTTGTCAATTGAGTTTGAAATTCGAGTAAATATACGAGTTGAGTTTACGTGAGTGTGTATCATTTCTATCAACCTTTTATCTGCAACTACATAAACTACCTATTATCCAAAACTATGTCGATTCTTGTAAGCATTTTAAACTTTTAACGCTTGAAAAGCGTCGTATAATATATGACATGGCGTTCATGCATATTCATTGTAAGGAAACATCAACTGTATATATGTAATATCCAAAATGTTGTGTTTAAACTGTCCTAGAACCAAAAAATAACAACTAAAACTTACTGTAAATTCAAATAAAATAACAAATTATGCCGTAAATTCATTAATCTCTCGGATACATAGAAAATATAATAAAACATTTCACTCTGTAGACATATTCTATGGAAGTAAACCAAACTTTGTGCGAAAAGTTTTGAAAATACTTAATGATTAGGTATTTCGTTAAAGTGTAATACATTGTCGGTTCGGTTAAAATGAAATGAAATACACAAAAAATATGTCAAACCTTAGTGGCTGTAAGATATAGATGTATAATATGTAAGATACTGATAAGAACTCTAAAGAACTATGGATTTTGTTAAAAATATAAAATGAAAAATTAAATTAAATTACTAATACAAATTACAAATGAATAAAATATTATGAAAACTAAAACTATAATAGCTTGAACTTGGATATTATTATCATAACTTGAATTTAGAATTAAATTTATAAAACAAATTAATATTTACAGGCTACCAGAATGATCTCATGAGCTTTCAATAGATGGTATTATAAAGATATCGTGTACACCAGACTCTAAATACCCTGGCGACGGGCAGCAACGTTAAAAGGTGCGAGAAGTCTGTTTTTTTATAGAATAAGGGTTGACAAACGAGCACACTGTGCATTTGATGGCAAGTGAATGCTGAGGCTTATAGACATCTACATTTATCCTCGCCTAAGAATCAAAATGCAGATGCATTGTCACCCCTGAGAATTAAGATAAGAATTTCTCATTTCCAGTAAAAATGGTCAATACTCAATACTCAATAACTTTATTGCATTCCATAGGTTACAAAAGCTGTTACATAGTTTTATGGTATCTCTATGGGCCCTGGTGGGCGCAGCAATATTATGAAGGAGGAACATTTATTATTATTATTTATTATTATTTATTTATAAGTCTCGGATTGGGGGCGACTAAATCTAGTCCAATTTAGTCCTCAGAAGACACAAGTTTGCGCATTTACCGCTAAAAGAGCCCCTTTGTCGTATCTCCTCAGTTTCAAGGCACTCCCCTTCTTGCCTCAGCCAGTATCGGTATCCTCGGAGTCGACATATCGAGTGACGTGCAGTTTCGTGGTCACTTGGAAGGGAAGGCCAAATTGGCCTCTAAAAAGCTTGGCGTGCTCAGCAGAGCGGGACAGTATTTCATGCCGGCACACCGCCTGCTACTTTACAAGGCGCAAGTTCGGCCTCACATGGAATACTATTCCCATATCTGGGCAGGGGCTCCCCAGTGCCAGCTCCTTCCACTTGACCGCATCCAACGCAGAGCGGCTCGAATTGTCGACGACCGAGCCCTTTCCGATTGGCTCGATTCATTGGCACTGCGAAGAGATGTTGCATCCCTTTGCATTTTCTTTCGCATCTACCATGGGGAGTGCTCTGAGGAATTGTTCGGATTAATCCCAGCCGCCAAATTTCACGAACGCACATCGCGGCAGAACTCCCGATACCATCCACACCATCTGGATGATTGGCGGTCCACCACTGTGCGATTTAGAAGATGTTTTCTTCCTCGCACGACCTCCTTGTGGAATCGATTACCATCAGCGATTTTTCCAGACCGATACGACTTAGGGACCTTCAAGAAAAGAGCGTACTCCTTTTTAAAAGACCGGCAACGCATCTGCGATTCCCCTGGTGTTGCAGTTGTTCATGGGCGGCGGTAGTCACTTACCATCAGGTGAGCCGCATGCTCGTTTGCCCCCTCTCCTATAAAAAAAAATATAATTATTGCTATTTTTAAATAATTATTTAATATAAACATTTATTATATTATTTAAACATACACACATTGAATTTTAAATACGTTTATTATTATTGTTATTACTAATTTTACGGATTTTATCGCGTATATTAACTTATTTTATACCGACGTTTCGGGCACTTTTCAGCACCCATGGTCACGAGGGGGACTGAGGTGTATGACGTCCCAATGTCATAGTTACCACGGCTACCTTCAGATTAAAAATTTTTAATTTTTGTTCCAATCTACGCAGTATGAACTTACAGTATCATGAAGTCTTGCAGTTGTATGGCATTTTTGTTGTATAAAGAGATGGTAGCACCCAGCCATGTTCTCTATTGAAATAAGGATGTTTTTTAATTTCAATAGCCTCGCGAATTATCCTGGGGAGGAATCGGTGTTCTATAGCGAGTATTTGTGGTCTATCAAATCTAATGTAGTGACGGGGGCGATCCTGTACGTGTTCACAGACTGCAGACTTCCCGGAACGTCGATTTTTCACACTGAACCTAAACGTTAAGTTGGAGAGGTTTCGTCTAATGAAGTCAACGCTCCGACCCCCTCGTGCTCTGTTCCAAAGTCCCGAAACCGTTCAGCTCGAGTTACAAAACCGTTTTCAGTGCCTAGAAGACTGCAATGAAGTGGACGATATGAATGACAAGCTCGTGGAAACTGTCCATGCGGTCGGAGCTAAGTTCTGCAAGACCCGCCGCAGACGAACACAAAAACTCTCCGATCACACTCTCAATCTCATGGCTGTTAGACGGGAGATGAAGCTACATTCTTCAACAGATTTGACAGCATACAGGCAACTGAACAGAAAGATCTCCAAATGCATGCGGCGGGACCTACGCAACTTCAATACAGCTTGTGTTGAAGAAGCAATCGAGCGGAACCAAGGCTCCAAAGTCTTTGCCAGAGATCTGTCTGCCAGAAAGAGCAAACTGTCAAAGCTGAAGACCGAATGTGGCAGCATCGTTTCCGGGGCACCTAAGATTTTGAGTGAGATTGAGAGGTTCTATGGGCAGCTTTACACGTCATGGTTGGAGCCACACGCAAGTGTGAGTAACGATCCAAGAGCGAGTCTTATCCGACACTATTCCGAAGATATTCCGAACGTCAGTCTCAGCGAGGTAAGAATGGCTCTCCAGCATCTTATAAACGGCAAGGCCCCAGGCGAGGATGGAATTACAGCGAAACTTCTGAAAGCGGGTGGAAGACCGGTACTTGAAGTCCTTCAGAAGCTCTTTAATTCCGTCCTCCATGGTGGCATTACACCAGAGGCGTGGAGCAGAAGTGCGATGGTCTTGTTTTTCAAGAAAGGTGACAACGCTCTCTTGAAGAACTACAGACCGATTTCCCTTCTGAGCCGGGTCTACGTGCTGATTTCGAGAGTCATTACGAATCGTCTCGCACGCAGACTTGACGACTTCCAGCCTCCCGAACAAGCCGGTTTCCGAAAGGGCTTTAGCACCATAGACCACACACATACACTTCGGAAAATTGTACAGAAGTCCAAGGAGTACAATTTTCCACTATGTCTGGCGTATGTGGACTATGAGAAAGCCTTTGTTTCCGTCGAAATTTTGGCGGTGCTGCAGTCCCTCCAGCGGTGCCAAGTTGACTGTCGGTATATCGAAGTACTGAAGTGTTTGTACAGTAGAGCTACGATGGCTATCCGAGTACAGAACCAGAGTACGAAACCTATCCAATTGCAGAGAGGTGTAAGACAGGGTGATGTTATATCCCCGAAACTCTTCACCGCTGCATTGGAAGACGTTTTCAAGCTTCTGGACTGGAAAGGATACGGTATTAACATCAATGGCGAGTACATCACTCACCTTTGATTTTCCAACGATATAGTCATTATGGCAGAATCACTGGAGGACCTAAGCACCATGCTCAATGACCTCAATAGTGTCTCCCAACGATTAGGTCTTAGGATGAACATGGACAAAACAGTATGCCGGTAGTTGTTGGGAGCACTAAGCTCGAAGTTGTTGACGAGTATGTTTACATGGGACAAATAGTCCGATTAGGTAAGTCCAACTTCGACCGAGAGGTCAATCGTCGGATTCAACTCGGCTGGGCAGCGTTCGGGAAGCTACGACACATCTTCTCGTCAGACATTCCTCAAAACCTTAAAACGAAATTGTACAACCAGTGCGTGTTGCCAGTGATGACTCACGGATCTGAGACGTGGTCCTTCACTTCTGGCCGTATGAGGAAGCTCAAGGTCGCTCAGCGAGCTATGGAAAGGGCTATGCTCGGGATTTCTCTGCGTGATAAACTTAGAAATGAGTATATCTGCAGAGTAACCGTCATAGCCCAACGGATTAGTAAGCTGAAGTGGCAGTGGGCCGGCCATATAGCTCGAAGAACCGACAACCGATGGGGAAGAAAGGTTCTTGAGTGGCAGCCTCGTATCGGTAGTAGAAGTGTAGGGTGACCCCCCACGAGATGGAGTGACGACCTGATAAAACATGCAGGAAGTCGATGGATGCAGGTGGCTCAGAACCGTGCTTTGTGGCATTCCTTGGGGGAGGCCTATGTTCAGCAGTGGACTTATGAAAGGCTGTAATGATGATGATGATGATGATGATGTTGTTGCTTTTTGGTTTGAAATAGTAAAAATAATGAACGGTGATTGTGTTGTCTATACTTTCAGCTCACGTTTTAACCAAAAAGATTTACTAAAATAATAACGAAATGGCCTAGAGATTTAAAATAGAAAAGGCCGTTTTAAGTGTTTTTACCATTGTTGAAGTTTTTTTTTCTCGAAAATCAAAAATGTTTTTTATAAATATCATACGGTGAAAGTGTAGACACATCTATTAACTAATTGAGATTTTTTTGTTGCGTCATTCAATGAAGTCAGTTCGTTAATATTTTTAAAACCCGGAACTGCCTATTTGCGCGTTTCTTAAGGACCGGCCCCTTGATGAACGTGTTTATTCTCGAAATGTGCGAAACAAAAAGTTCCGTGACGTAAACACAGAGACATATACAAACACACACGTATATGTACAAGCACATACACTCCAGCATCTGTGCGAGTACGTACTTACTTACTCAAGGATTCTAAATATTACGCTCTCACAGAATACCAACTTAACATATCAGCTTAGTTATGCTGTGTTTTTTTTTATAGTGAGTTATACTCACCTCACTCACCTGATATATACCAAAGACTATTAGTACCGGATACGAGACATTCCATAATAGACCTCACGGGTGACAACGTATTTGTATTTTGATTCTTTATTGCAGATAAATGTAGATGTCTATGGGCCACAGTATCCACTTACTATCAGGTGGACTTTGTAAACTATAAAAAAACTGCATGCATTCACACGTACACTTTTTTAAATGTTAAATCGGATTCTAAATATCACCTATTTTGAATAGACGTTGAAATTAGGACTTTTAGATATCGGACCCTCCTCAATTTCCAGATACATGGAATAAAATTACACAAGTTTAGCTATCGCACTGCCTTTTTAGCAAACATCACTAAAATTTTAGGTCGATCAGATTAACATATCAGCAATGTAAGCTGAATTTCACACTGAGAATTATCCAAGCGGACGACATGAATGGACTCCGACAGACTAACTGGGGCGGGTTATGTTGGCTAAATTCGTTTTCAAGTTTAATGACGTCGTGTACATTTTAACGTCCGTACATTTAGGTTAATGGTTTGGTAACAAAGCTTCACTTTAAAGATGATATTAAATTAGATTACGCTGCTATACAAGCCATATATTTACGGTTTATAAAACTGAAGAGACAAACGAACTTACATTCTACCTGATGGTAAATAGCTACTGCAGTCCATGGACACTTGCAATCAACTTCAAACAAAGGCTACTGATACGTTTTTCCCTCTAAGGTCTAAGGTGGAATGTCTCACAGCCTGAGATACTACTGTTTGGTGGCAGAACTACTTTTGAGGGTGTGTCCATACGGACTCTTAGGCAGAAAAGGGGGCTTACTGGCTTACCTAGTAAACACGCATTAAGACAGTTTAACACTTAAAAGCAGTATGTTATTTGAGCTTCTTCGTAATAATAGGATGACAAAATAAATAAGGTTAGCTAGACCGGAGTAGAACCGCGCTCTTAAAGAATACTAGCGTAATAAATAGCAGAAGAGAACCGGAGACTGTGTCATGCAACTGTGTCATGTTCGAGGACGATATTTCTATTCTTATATCAAGCCAAAGTCCAGTAAATCTAACAGAAAAAATTAACAGCATATTATTCAAAACAAGTAAAAAAAAATATTGTGCCTAGTTTTGCGTTGAAGTCTCCCATTAACACCGTATAGTGGATTTTGGAGCAATGTATGGCTCTAGAGATATCCTCATACATTTCCTCCACCTCCTCATCGGAGTGTGCCGAGGTTGGTGCGTAAACCTGTATGACTTTCAGCGAATACCGTTTGGTGATTCTGAGTATAAGGTACGCAACCCTCGTCGACACACTCTCAATCTTTACAACGTTGTTAACGAGAGACTTGTGGACGATAAATCCGACACCTCCTTGGGACAGATGGTCGCCCTCCCGGTAATAGAACAAGTTACCGAATTCGAGGATTACCGTGTCCTCCCCCTCTCTTCGGACTTCGAATAATCCTTTTATATTCCAGCGCAACTTGTCTATCTCTCCTTCCAGCTCCAAGATCTTCTCGTCATTCCTCAGGGTGAATGCGTTGTATGTTGCCAGGTCGAGTCGTCTTAGGTGGCAACCGAATCTCCACCGGAGATTCTTAGCACGCCCTGTCCTGCCGTTACCATGGTCGCCACCGTAGCCAGGAATAGCGGGGCCACCGGGGACTGGGGGCCGTTTATTATTGTCAGTGCTCATGGGTGGTATATTGCCATAGTTGCCACGCTTGGCGAGCGGGTTGGCAACCGCAGTTTTTTTATTCTAATTTTTGCTGTTATCAGGAAGATGCTGCTGCCCATCTCCTGCCTGTTTACCTTTGTCGCCTTTTACGACACTCACGGGAAGATATGGAGTAGTGGATATTCTTAACCGCCACTACACGGCTCAACAATCTAAGACTACATATCATTCATTTTTAACACAAATCGTCCAAAAATTTTAGTATGAAACGATTAGGTTTCCGTAAGTCGTTTTATATTAGAGAACACGCGTAAAAAAATTCAGTGCCGCCTCAATTTTCGATGTGAGTGCACGTCCGTTTGTAGCCCGATTTGACAAGTCGCGTCATACATATATTGTTTGACACGTTATAAGGGTGGGTCGCGAGTGTCGGACAACATTATTTTTATTATTTGTATTCTTCGAGTAATTAGACTAAGTATGTGAGTTTTAGTATGTATTGTTTTTTGTAATTATCAGAAATTAATGTACTTAATAAAATAGTAAATTACTTTAATATCTATTTCAGGTAGATAATATGGGAAAACGCAAAGAAAGTTATTAGAATAAAAAAAATCTAATTAATAATGTAAGCACATGAAGTGAACCACTCGGAAACTCGCTAAGCAAGCAGTCTTTTTCAGGACTTGACTCAACCACCGGTGCAGTGGGGATCCATCCGATGATCTGGACCTTAAGTGAATTTTTGATCAGTGAGTTTCCCTGTGTGGAGTCCACCCATTGCGATATCATTTCAGACTTTCTGGAATAGTCCTGTCCTGATTGACTCGTCCGGTTCTTTGTTGAGGTTACCATCCCATTACGATGACGTTTAGGTTATTTTAGTAATATCTTATGCCGAGGTTAAGTATTATTGCAGTAGTTAAATTTAGATTGATAACTAATATTTATAATAAAGAAGTTATCTAGTCAGTTAGGCTTTCTTCCAATGTTATGGCTTTTCATTAGTGCTGACAAAATACAATACGTAACAATAACTCTGTGGTTCCCTTTAAGTGAGTTATCAAAATCAGTATTCAAACGTATATATAATTTTACTTCTAATACTTGTAAATTGTATGTGGATTGATTAAATATTATTAAAACACAAAAACCTTAATTAACATAGGTATATTTTATCGGTCGTTGATAAAAAAACTTTTGTTTTTAAATCTTTTAATGACAATTGAATTGTGACAAAATTTTATGTTTATTAAACTTTTCATGTTTTTAAATATGTAACTAATAAAAAATACGAGCTCAAAATAAGTCAGTTGGCGTATACTAGACGACACTTTTGCGATCATTTGAAGTGCATGTAAATTTTGTGGATTTTCCTATACTTTTCCTATATTTTCCTACGATGACGAGCGGGTAGCGGGTTGGAGTTTGAGGAGCGTGCGAAACGCGGATTATTTTATAGTAATTTTATTTTGTTTATTACATTATTTTATTGTGGATCTTTTTAAAAATAATTTTTGTTACATATTCTTTATCGAATAAAGTTTCACATGAAATATGATACATTTCTCCTACAAATACTTGCAAGTTTGAAATTAATCACGACATTTTATACTTGAAACAACCTTTTTTTTAAATATTTTTTCCAAATCTCTAATTAGAAATAATGTGGTTTACAACATAACTATCCATTAAAAATGTTTTTTGACGGTGAAAGAATATTCACCACTCCAATTTTTTTTTATAAGATAAAGGTGACAAACCAGCACACAGTCCACCTGAAGGTAAGTGGTTGCTGTGGCCCATAGACATCTACATCTATATTCGATTACGAATCAAAATGCAGATGCGTTGTCACCCGTGAGGACTAAGATGGAATGCCTCGTTTCCAGTAAAAAGGTTATCCAGTTCTCTACACTCACCAAACGAAACACAGCATCGTTAAGCTGCTATTTTACGCTGGTATTCGGTGAGAGCGTCGTCCTTCCCCGGTTGAGCCGACCCATTCGTGCTACAACCATAATATAGCTGCAGCATAGCTCTACCACGTATAAATCTCGTCTAATCTCGTGGGTGTGGTGAAAGGCAGATGGAAATCAGGAGATGGGTAACGGCATCTTCCTAACAACAACTAGTTCCACGTAAAAATGCAGATGTCAAAAGTGGAAACTTTGAAAAATACCCCCTCATGAGGTTTTCCGTTGGATAGGCTTATGTTCAGTAGTTGACTTTGATAGATCGTAATGAATGATAAACAATGTATATTTGATCTCAACATAATTATAGAAACTGTTAGAACACTTCAAAACATCGTCATCTACGTAGAGGAACTAACATTATTAAAATATTTTCATTATTATTTCTATTGCATTTAAATTTAAAGTTTCTGAGAATAACTGTATCTAGAAAATAATACTAGATACAACTTCGCTTTTAGCTATTTTATTATAATAATATATACATTTAGATGAAAGTAATTTGTATTATAACTACTTTATTGTATAAACCATAACGTTATACCAATTTATTTAAAGAAAACACGAATTAAGTAAATTCTTTCTTCTTAGCAGTAAAAAATAGCCGCAATGGTTGCAACATATAAGATATGATCCGCCATCTTGAAAGATACTTTCATCATTCACTTGGATCATTCACACACAAACCTTGGGGGTGCGCGCGTTACGCAGCGTTTCGCTTTAAAAAAATATGTATCTGCCATGTCAGAGACCTCACAGTGGCCGTAGGTATGTCGGCACTTGTCGATTAGTTCAGATGTAAATAACATTTTTAAAAATAATAAATTTAGTTAGTTATTTGATTAGAAACGCTAAAATCCCATTCATATTACACCTATACGTCCCTGAAACGACCAACAGATTGTTTGTTACATATTGTATAAATTGTTTAATCCAATGTGATTGTTTAAATCTTAATTGACCTTTATTTTTTAATAAAAGATCATTCTTATGAAACCCACATTTCCCATATTACACAAAACATTGATAATATTTTAATTTTGTTCATAAATAAAAAGTAATAATTAAAATAATACCTAGAAAGCGTACACTCTGGCCCCATCCTTTGCCGTCAGCTATTAATTACGGGCTCGCGTACTTCGCAATGTGACAAACAAATGACATAAAAGAAATTGCAAATGGCTACATAGAATGCGTGTTTTTTGACACATTCATGAACATCCTACGAAGACGAACGCGTCATGAATATTTAACTTGTGCAAAACACCAAAAGTAATTTATTCATATCCAGGGTGCGTATACTAACACTGCGAGATGCGTCTGTGTGGCTAGAAAATATCAATGTATGTGTTCTATTAGAAGTTCCCACGCTCAAGTACTACAGTCTTAAACAGTAATTAAAAAACCCGACTGAGTAAAATGTTTATCGAACACAGAAAAATTACGTAGCCTATGTCACTCCCACAATTAAATCAAACGACACCTTATATTATTTTAAAATCCATTAAACCGTTTATACCGTACAAATATACATACATACATACATACATACATTTGTCATATTTTCATTACATGGCAGTTGGGTAAAATGATATCAAATTCAAAGAAAATTTAATTGAATTTTTTTTAATTTGGCAAGATCGATTCGCATTCGCAACCGTTTGCGTTCTTTATAATATTGTACACATGTGTAGCAATCCTAAAGGCCACCACGTAGAACGTTTTAACTATTATCAAACACGTCATTATTTCGCAAAAATAATATAAAACAATTAAAGATATGGAATAGTACAGTGTGGAGAATGAAATGCAAATTATAATAATTGCATCGATAAATAAGCTCAATTGTTAAGATAGTAATTAAAAACCCGGCTACGTAAAAAAGTTTAGTGAAAATAGAAAACTTTTATACCCGATATAACTTGCAATACTATGACGAATCTAACGACCCACATATGTCAAAATCCTTCAAGCTGTTTAGGTTACAGAGCGTGCTCAAGAAATAGACATACATACACAATTACACAAATAGACATAGTTACCTACATTTTTTTATAGCAGAGGGGGCAAACGAGCACGTGGTTAATGATGGAAAGTATCGACCGCTGCCCGTGAATAACTGGAATTGCAGGTGCGTTGCCGGCCTTTTAAAAAGGAGTAAGCTCGTTTCTTGAAAGTCCCTTAGTCGTATCGGTCCGGAAAATTTGCCGGTGGTAAACGGTTCCACAAAGTAGTCGTGCGCCAAAAAGACTGCTAGTAAATCGCACAATAGTGGACCGCCAAGCATCCCGATGATGTGGATGGTAACGAAAGTTTTGTCGCGAAGTGCGTTGATGAAATTTGGCGCCTGGAATAAATCAATTCCCCCAATTCCCTTTTTTCAATTCAATTTAATTTCAATCTTGCAGAGATTCCTTAATGAAGCTGTGTTAAAACAAAAGTTAAAGTTACAACCTATATACGTCCCACCGATGGGTACAGGCCTCCCCTCATGTCTGAGAGGCTAACCTGCGTAATAATAGTTAATAATAGATATATGAAAGAGAAAAGCGTATTACTTTTAATTGATTTTGACCCGACCCGGGATTCAGCCGAGAAATCTCATGATCAGCAATCGTGCTTACGACCACTCGACCAATGAGGAGTTGCGACGAGTAAAGAGTGCACGTGATTTGAATTATATGTTTTATAACATCTCCAAGGGATGAAGTGATTGTTTCCAGCTGGTACTTAAAAGAGTTTTCTTGAATAATTGTACAACCTACTATGATAAGGCAGTCATATAATATATACAAAGTATATTGATATACTATCATATACTGTATGTATATTTATTTTCTTCAGTAATTCTTCATCAGCTTACTGATCTGTTGGGCTATGTCGGTTAGTCTGCTTCTACTACGGATACGTCTATTACAGATTCTGCGTAGCGTATTTTGCGATATAATAAATTTTATATTCGTGACTACTGAAATTCGAATATTTAGTAAAATTAAGTCTTAAACACCCCAGCTGTCAAATAAAGTGCTTTTAAATCTTGATCGAGATTAAGTCCGGTCTCGTATTAAGAAATTACTCTCTACTGGTATTACCTAGCTTCTTCGGACAGTGTAAAGGCGCGTAAAGAGGATTGCGGCAAATGTTTCCTTCTTTTTTAGACAAAATCGGCGATAAATCTCTGACAAAATCTCGTACGCCCCCGCATTCTCGCTAAACCGCAGTGATAAATTGACTTAGACGATAAAAGTTTGAATTACTTTTCTGATAAATTATATTTTACGTTCCCTATTCTGTAAAAATATTTTCAACATTTAATCTTCATATCTTTAGTTCTGGGATTCGATAATGACGTTGCATGATTGGTTAAGCTACATTTGCTTTTTTATACGAGTAACGCTATTAATATTAATATTTCCGTTATACACTTCCAAGTAAGTCTGAGATACAAGTACTATAATACTTAAGTCAATTTCTGTTCGAGTTTAGTCGAATGACGGACCGCTACAACGAATTTTTAAGTTTTAGTTAATGGTTGTTTATTCTGTACCAGAAACAGGAACAGTAACTTTTTATTCAATATACATAGATTATAAATATAGTACGTGAGGGTAAAATGGTGATCCGTTTATTATGGTTACTTTCTTATAACACAAAAACTACAGCCTTATTTGCATAGATGGCTTTGTGATACGATAGCTCTTCACCAGTCAATCAAATAATAAAGGGTCAAAAGAGCGATATGCTTTATTGACGCCATTTTGACAGTTGAAATTATAGTAAATATTTTAGTCGTTTTCCGTATCGGGTAGTGTATTTCTGTTGTTTAAGTCGATTTTTCGAAGTGTTCCTAATTATTGCCAAGACAAGATCATACTTCACGGATGATTCCATATATATTTGGAGAAAAAAAAAACTCCACCTATAAAGGTGGCTAAGTAAGGAATATAGTTTTAAATGTTAACTATATAGATGACATTCGTACTTTGATATACCTTATTCTACTTAAAAGAACAAAAATTATACTTCTTATAAAAAGTAAAAGCCGAAAACAACAAAAATAATGCAATAATTTCTTCATAACAGCTTCAGAAGTCGGTGCTAAGATAAAAGTTTTTTTTTAGTTGATTAAAGGCGGCGTTTACTTTTATTTAGTCTTAGTTTTGCTAAATAATAAAAACAACGCACCGAATTATTTATTTTAGGAATAGTAAATACCAGACAAGCATATACTTGCAAGAGGCAGTGGGAAAGTTCTTGTATATGTATGCATACGCAAATAGCTTGTCTCCGATGAGACTGGTCGACAGGACAGAAATACGGTCTGAAGAACCATTTAACAGTATCTGTAATGTTTATGCTTACCTAGTACTATTCCTACATAAAAGAAGTAAACAGCAACTTTGTACACCATGTACTTTATAGAGTAGGACTTCTACTACTAATTGTAAGAATTTTCTTCCACAGTGGTCTTACCAGTAAGGTCTACTTGGTAAGAAGATTTCCAATAATCTTACTTGTAACACTATTTTTAAGACTGTTGGGAATGCACCACACCATGAAGGTTCCTAGTAGTCTTACAACTATTCTCTAGTTACGAATATTCTATATTCTGATATTCTATATTCAACTAGTCTTACTTAGATTATTGAGAAGAAAATGTCTCACTAGTATTACCAATATGACTACTTGATAAGAATACTGGGAATAGCCCATTAATTTAGACATCTTTACTAAAATGGATTTCCGAATGTAACGCCTGATTCTACTAAAATCTAGCTAATCTTAATTCTATGTAAACATACAAACTTATACAAGCTTGTAAGCCTTAGATTTCCGGCGTTGAAAGGCTTTTAACGCTCCCTTTTCCGTTGCATACATATTTATTCAGTGCGAAGTAAGCGTCCAACATTCAGTAGAAAAAAGTTACCTCATTTGAAACTTGTACAAACACAGGACCGTGTTTAGTGTTCTGGTACGTAGTACTATTATTTATTCTGTTGTCCTGAAATAATGTCTTAATTAGTCCTGCAGCTGAGCACCAGTTGACCCACACTCCAGTTGTTGTGGTTGAAGGGTAAGAGAATCATTATAATCAAAAGCTGTGATTTAATCTTAGGCCTCAAATATGATGACGCATCTGTAGGCTTATTTATTTGAATTTGATTTGCAAGTGTCCAGGGAATGCCGTGCTCACTTAGCGCTAGACGAATAGTTAGCTCGTCACTAACTATATAACTATATTATAGTTATAATATTAAGTATACACAATATTTGTCTCACATCAAACATTCTATATCAAAAATGATATTTAGAGGTATAGTCAGATGCAAAATTAAATTTAAGCAATACCCGCTGAATCCGATTTAAAATAGTCTGAAAATCAGTAGTAAAATGAAATAAAATTTTATTACGTATAATATTAATTAGCACTCAACTGGGTTGTCGGATATCAGCTTAAAATGATAATGTACGAATAGCAAATTATTTTAGCTACCAAATGAATAATATACATAAATTTTACAATGAAATGTAGATCACAGACGACCTTCACTACTGAGAAAGCTCAAGGTCATTCTTTATTTAGTTACTGTTATTCTCAGTTTCTCTGCAAAATAGATTTCGTAATGAAGATATCAGGAAAATGATCATAGCCCAAATTATTAGTAAGCTGAAGTGGCAATATACCGGTCATATAGGTCGAAAACTGAAGATAGATGGAGTGACAACCTGGTAAGACATGTAGGTCATCGTTGATGGATGTATCTGACACAGGACCGTGCTCTGTGGCGTAATATGGAGGAGACCTAGGTTAAGCAGTGACCTTGAGGTGATGAGGATGAATATTAGTTACATGATCGATGTGCGTGTTAGATAGAGTCACGCAGATGTAAAATGGCGGAATAGTTCAGCTCGACCCAGAAAAGGTCACGCTTGTACTGAATACTATTTTTTTCACACTTTATTGTATTTGGCTTATGCTTTGGTGGTCTGTTATATAATCATCTTAATAACTTTAATATCACGTGGTAGAGCCATGTTGCAGCTATGGTTGCAGCACAAATGGCGTAAAAAATACAGCGTAAAAAACAGGTTAATGCTGCTGTGTTTGGTACGGTGAGTGCAGAGAACCGGAGACCATTTATTCTGGAAATCACGCATTCCGTCTTAGTCCTCAGGGGTGAAAACGCATCTGCATTTTGATTCTAGATTCGGCTTCTAAAGACGGCTCCGTGGCGCAGTGGCTTAGAAAAAAATTGTTGCGCTGGGGGCCGTGGGTTCGAATCTCGCACGGAACAAGAATTTGTATGGCCCACAAACAAGTGTTCCGGGTTTTTCCTCGAGCAATTTATGTTTGCAAACTGCCTCCACGACACAGGAGAAAATCCTAGTGTGGGAATAACGCTTTTTTTTACAAAAGTAAAGAAAATATTGAGCATAAATGTAGATGTCTATGAGTCACAGCATCCACTTACCATCAGGTGGACTGTGTGCTCGTTTGTCACCCTTATCTTATAAGAAAACTATAACTATTAATTAAGTAATCAATATCGTAAGCTTAGTTGGTAATATATATGAATTTAATAATTCTTGTATTTGCGCGAACACTACACATTGAATAAAACTACTGTTATGAATTGTATCGCGTTGAATTCATTTTTATTATTCCCGACATGGTCACGAATTGAGATGTTTGATGTGTCGATGTCAAAGTATACCCGGAGTACCTTCAGCTTTTGAAGGTACTCCGGTAATGCGACACTTAATTTTTGGTCCGATCTACACGCAATGACCTTACTGTATCTTGAAGTCTTGCCGTAATATGATTGGTTTTGGATTTCATTTTATTAATTACAAGATACTACCAAGCAGGTCGACAACCAACAAGTGGTAGTGTTTTTTGTATATATAATAGCCTCAGTTATCACTCTTGGTAAGAATTGGTGTTGTGTAGCAATTCGCAATGATTTGTGGTTCATCAAAATTGATATAATGGTGGGGCCATAAATACGAGTATATACTTAAAACTGCTCTAATACGTGTGGTGGCGAGAACTGAAGGTTCTATAATTGATAACGCATTCCATTTTAGTCTCGGCGAATAACAATGAATCTGTATTTTAACAGGCCACAGCATCCACTTACGATTAAGTGTCAGTGTAATCGTTTTTCACTCTTACTTTTAATTAGAAATATACACCTAATATTTTTGTTATATTTCCAGGTAAGCAACTACGAAGTGTCTGCCAGTGCAACTGAAGGTTTGTTAAAGAAAAGATCTATTAAAATTTGAAATTGGCTTAAACCTTTTAACTGATAATTAATTATAGGTGGAAGAACTCTTTTTCTGCTTATGAATCCGTCTGGGTGGGTACCACAATCCTAGCTATATTTACCGTCAAGCCAAAATACGTGCACCGCTATTTTTCGGTCTGAATGGTATTGAGCACCAGTATAAATATAGGCTGTAACGCGTAATATATAGTATAATATATACTATAATGCTAATGTGTTTCGCGTGGTAAGTGATGAGAAAACCGAAGACGTTTTATTGTGATCGAAGCATTTCGTCTTAGTCCTCAGGGTTAACAACTTATCGGCATTTTGATTCTTAATTGCAGATAGAATTAGGAGAAACACACAGTGGTGTTAATTTTTCAATCTTACTTCTAATAAAATAAGTGAACACAAAGTCTCACTGGAACTGTGGAGCGTGCACATTCAGCTTAATTACGCGCATAAAAATGATAGAAACTTTGTGACCTTAATTTTTCATCTACTTTAATGCTTCTATAAACTCGACACTCATTTAATGGCGTGAGATAACTGAAGCCATTTATTTATAGGTAGAACCTCGCTGCAGCTATATTATGGTTGTAGCATGAATAGGTCGGCTCAAACATCGCCACCCTCTCAAAAAGTACCAGCGTAAAAGAGCAGCTCAATTCTGCTGTGCTTCGTATGGTGAGTGTACCGAAGACCCTTTTTAATGGATACGAGGCATTCCATCTTAGTCCTCAGGGGTGACAACGCATATGCATTTTGAATTTTCATTGAGGATAGATGTAGATGTGCATGGGCCACAGAATCCACTTACCATTAGGTGGACTGTATGAACGTTTGTCACCCTTATCCTATATAAAAAAGCCAATGGAATTGGAGCAAATTTAATTAGGTGGATACCACTAACACACTCACTACGCAGTGACGCATGACGCAGTACCCTGTAGTGGGTCTCGGTCTCCGATACGAGACCGTGCTGCTTGTTCTAGTGCTACGAAAGCTTTCAACAGTGGGCATTAGCTTAAAGCGCGCAGATCAAATATAATATTATTACGCTTCTAATATTTTATTTCATCCAACAATCATATCGTGCAGCAGTGCATGAAACTAGAGCAATTTAACTTCGTAACATTTTCATTCTACTCTAACCCTAACCACAAACTTTTGCAAATACGATGTGTGCGGTTCTTTCACAGTAATTGTGGCTTGTATCTCGCCGACAGTTCACTACAGCCACAAAACTTTATTGCGCAACTAATTTGAGACATCTCGAACTGGTCAATACTTTGTTGTGAACATTTTCCATATACTTGACAAACATTGTAGCAAAAATGTAATAACTGGCAGATTACTGGGCACAGTTTTCAAATGTGAACGACCAATTTTTTACTTATATACGCTTAAGTTTAATAAGTCATTTGCTGCACCCCATGATTTCATACCATTAAAATACTATTCGCAGTATATTACGCGTGTAAAGACCGTATGGCCGATGTGAAAGACCAACGCACGAGTAAGTCTGCAATCATGTGATCATATCCTAGACGGCCCTCGCTAATACAAAAAATTTGATAGACCACAAATCCTTGCAAAAGAAAATCAATTCCTATTTAGTTTGGGTTATCTAAATTACTGGGTACTTATAACCCGCTTGGGATCCTGTAATTAATATAATCAAAACTAAACACAAGAACTACAAGATTTCAAGATACAGTAAGCTCATTCTGCGTAGATCGAAACAACATTAAAAATTAAAAGCAGAAGATACTCAGGGTTAACTTTGACATCGGGACATCTTACACCTCTGTGCCCTTCGTGACCATCCGAATCGTCGGGAATTAAAATGAAGTAATATTAAAAATTCGTGATAGTTTTATTCAATTATTATGGTAAAGTAAAGTGACACACTATATACGTCCCACTGTTGGGAACACGCCCCAATATGTGTTGGAATTTTTGAGAAATATTTATTTTTGTAATTTTTCAGAAATGCAGGTTTCTTCACGATATTTTCCTCCACAAAGACCGTAGTAAATCGGCACTTAAAATTGCTTCTAACAATATCTTTGTGCCAGTGGAGATGTTTGTCCTTGTACCAATTATATATGTAATTTTTAATAAAAACTTTTTTAAACAAACACTAACAAAACATAAGTAAACAGATCACTTCTCCTGCGGTGTAAGGTTAGCGGTAACACCAAAGCAGTCGTTTAAATGATGATACAACGAGTTACAGTGATATGTATGTTTTTCGGTAAATAATTCAAAGGTGTAACGGCAAAACGGCAAACCGAGTACAAATGCTACAAACCGTTACACCTTGCTGTTTATAAACTAAACTAACAAGCTACACGTGAAGTATATTTTTTTTTATAGAAGAGGGGCGAACGAGTATGCGGCTCACCTGATGGCGAATGTCGATCGGCGCCCATTAACAATTGCAGAAATTTGGCGGCTGGAATTAATTCGAGCTATCCTACAGAGCATTTCCTTTAGTTGATGCAATAGAAAATGCATACGCATGCAACATCTCTGTGCAGCACCAATGAACTGAGCCGATCAGAAAGAACTTAATCGCCCGTAGAACGAAAACAACTTTGCAATATTTATACATTCATCAGTTATGCCTCTCGGACGTCACTTCGTACACAAATAAACGCATAACAATGCAATTTTATAAGTATGATTATTAAACTCGGTCGGTAATCTATACTAACCTCAATTCTTTACGGTAATACATTTTTTACGTGGTAGAGCCATGCTGCAGCTATGTTATAGATGTAGTACGAATGGGTCGGCTTGACCGGGGAAGGACCACGCTCTCACAGAATACCAGCGTAAAATAGCAGCTTAACGCTGCTTTGTTTCGTATGGTGAGTGTAGAGAACCGGAGAAACTTTCACTGGAAACGAGGCATTCCATCTTAATCCTCACGGGTGACGACGCATCTGCATTTTGATTCGTAATCGAAGATAGATGTAGATGTCTATGGGCCGCAGCACCCACTTATCATCAGGTGGACTGTATGCTCGTTTGTCACCCATATCCTATTAATAAAAACATTCAGGTATCGACTCCAAAGAGTCAGCGTTTCCCTCATGGAACAATATATACGCTTTTACAACAAAGTTCCAGAAAATATGCAGGACCTATCAGTAAAATTTGTTTAGTACAGTTATTACACTACTAAAGGGTAAACATAACCACAGGGAATGAGGTGATAGCTGCAATAGTTTTCTAAATGTTATCATGCTTATTCATATAAAATTATATTACTATATTATAACTTAATTGTATAAAATATAATATTGTAAATTAATGTTTAAAAAAATCTGCTGGGTTGTTTGCTGGTTCTTCCCGGGACAGAGGATTTTTTTTCATTCAATGTTAAAAATTACTTTCAATGAGTATTCTTGTAATGTATGTTGAATAACAATGATTTTATTCCATTCTACTAACACCCACGACGTGTACAATATGCGCGTAATGAATCATCCCTGTCAATGCTGCAGTGCTGTCTAATAACTCAGGGTCACAGATACACTGCCGTCACAAGGCGATGAATAGTTATAATAGAATATTAATCAAGACTTGTTTATAGCTCTTATGGACGTCAAAACATACACCGGTACTGAGAAGTAGACTACTGCTAAGTCTCTACTGCAGTTATGTTATTATGATGTGTACACTCTTATGAATTCTAGTTTAGATCAACACCATTATACTTTTAATTTTATAAATGTATATATGCTTACTGTCAGTTTATGTAGTTTATAGTAAAAAATAAAATAAAATACAAAACGTGATCTCGGGGAAGAACCGGCAAATACTCAGCGTTTCTGCCCTGAGGTCACGTTTCATTTATAATTACAACATAAAATGAAATGTCAAATCAGTAATCAGCATGTAGCAGCAGTATGAGCTTTTTTACACAACATTGCGTTTAAAATATTTTTCTATACGGTAGTAGGTCATTTTAACTATATTTGCT
The DNA here is from genome assembly GCA_963668995.1 of Parnassius mnemosyne. Taxonomy (NCBI): domain Eukaryota; kingdom Metazoa; phylum Arthropoda; class Insecta; order Lepidoptera; family Papilionidae; genus Parnassius; species Parnassius mnemosyne. The sequence goes on along the minus strand of CAVLGL010000090.1, from coordinate 33,830,456 downwards.
TAACAAGTTTTTTAGGGTTAAAAAACAGGGAACCCTTATAGTTTCGCCATGTTAATCCGTCCGTCCATCCGTCGTTTTTCTCCGAGACCCTAGGTGCTACAATGCTGTAATTTTCAATAGTAATAAATAAATATTAATCACGCCCACAAAGCAGTGAAACATAATTTTGAAAAAAAAAATGTTATTTTCAGTACCTCCCATATAGTGTTTTTTTTTTACCTGTCTATTCCATCGTATGGGTTATCGTTAGATAGGTCGTTCAAAAATATTAGGCATATGGAGCAACAATTCTAGAGAAAGGTGTCCGTTTACAATATATTTAACTTTGAAGTGGTATTTTCATGTGTCCCCACCCCCTACCATCTAATCCGCTGTTTTCAAAAACATGAAAATTATGTAAGAAGTTAGTTTATAAAATCAAGTTAAAAAAATTATTACAGCTAAGTAGGCTTTAAAAGTTATCGAGTAATAGTCAACCAACTTAAAAATTAACTTGGATTACTAAAAATTTCTTGACCTAAAACTAGCTGCAATATACCTTATTAATGTTATTATAAACTGCAAAAAATAAAGTGTTTTTGAAGAAAACGACATTACTACTATAACTTTACGTTTTCTTTTGCGTGACCCGCAACCGGTAGAGAGGAGAGATCGTCAAGAGACCGATCCTGGTGTACCAATTTCGCTTATTTTTTAGTTAGTACCTAGTTATTGTAGGCCTACAGATTCATTCGTGGTACTTTTGATTTACGCGGGCGACCTTCAGGGTAGTTTAGGGCAGTGTTGTTTTAGGGAAATGTTCATTACGGTCATGTATATCTTAGAGTCGCACTGTGGGGAACTAACAGGGACAGGGAACATGTGAATAATTTGATGTAGATTTTATTATTCTCAAAATAATTTTTTTAATATTTTTTAATTACCAGTCCCTTTAACTCTGCTAGGAAAATATGTCCTTCAGTTACCATAGTTCTATTATGGCCAATTTTTAGTCGTTATAGCGGTCGTTAGTAGTCGTTAAACCGCGAACGCATATGCTCATAGTGTCAAGAATGGCCCTTATAATTTCACGTATTTTGACGGGCAACTCGGAACCCTATATTGTGTTTGGCCCGACACGTACTTGGCTGTTTTTTTATTTTTATAATTATTACTTAATGAGTTAAATTAAACGCTATATAATCCATAAGTATTGTTAACTGTATTATAGGCTGATAAAGAAGAAATTATTATTTACATCTTGTAAATAAACGTTCAATTTTAGCTATAAAACGACAAATAACGAAAGTTACTTAAATGAGAAGACGCTGAAACTTTCTAAGAAGTTTTGTAATAAAGCAAAAGGTGCTATTTAAAACAAACGAAGGAATACGTCTAAAAGAACTCTCTTTATTTCTCCATTAAGAAAAGAAGTTTTTTTTTATTGAAGTTAGGGTGACATTCGAGCATACGGCCTATCTTACTTCGATTAAGGCTCAAAATGCAGATGTATCACAATTGAGGACTAACATTTTTTAAAGGTAAAGGTGGGACCAAAATTAGTTACTGGATTTTTCTGTCAATAAATTATAGCCGTATCATATTACCTCCTATCAGGCAATTTATGGGAATACTAATATTCAGTAGTGGGCTTTTAATAGGCTATAACGGTTATGTTAACACAAACAGAATGAAATAAATGTGCTTTGCAGCTCAAGTACTAAGTGTTCGTTGCAAATGTATACTGTGCAATAACAATTTCGATATCAATACAGTTTCGATCCCCGCCGGTACCAATGAAATTAAAGAGTTTAAAATTAATTAGCCACAATGAAGATTACCTCCCGACCTCCCTCGATTGCGTGCACTATCCCCGTCACCACTACTCCCAACTCCACCACACTAGGAATGACGCACCAATGTTGATAATACGACAGGCGTTGTCTCTAAACGAGACATAGAAACGGCTAAGTTTTAGCATGCAGACTCTGTTTCACCTGATGATACCTCAGTGTACGCAATTAAAAGAAAGCAGGAGGTGCTCTTCAAAGTAGGTAAGACACGTAATATTATTTGATTACACGGATCTTAGCCAATTTAAACATCTTTAATATAATGGATTTGCGCAAAGTAACGCCTGATTCTATTAATTACCAATGACATTGATAATTGGAATTTGTCGTACTAAATTATCGCGTACTCTGCATTAAAGGAACACATTGCAAATACATTGAAATAAATCCTTTCAGAAATTAGAATGGGGCTGTTCCCAAAGTTGAAACGTTTAAAAGCACTTAAGTACTCGTATAATCTGATGCACACTTAGGTAAAAATTACAGCCCTTGTTCTCACTAAATTGTAATTTTTTATCAAATTCTAATGATTCATCGTTCTATATTAGTATCTGAAACTTATGGTACACAGGTAGTATCACTTATAGGATTCACAAATCGTACTTTTGTTGAGAATTTAGAAATCTAAAATCCCCTCTTTTAATTTTCTTCGTCTCTCCGCAGTCCCGTAATAATCCATAGATTCTGATTTCGATATGTACTTCTCCATCCTTTTATTCTAGTTCATTGGAATTCATCTTTGCTGAAGTTAATGTCAAAAGTGTTAAAGTGTGCCTTGGAGTCATATACTGTCCACCCCAAGTGGACTACTTCTCCGTTTTGGAAGAAAATTTGTCGCCATTCTGTTCTGTGGTTCAAAAGTAGGTGGTGGATGCTTAAAAAGTCAAGGTTTATAGTTAATTATTATTATTTATCTTACTTCCACACACGTGAAAAGTAAGGTTCTAGGAAGGGGATCACTGGCCTGATGTAGGAGGCGAAGTCCAAGCGTTGTCCCTTCAGGGTCGTAGACAGCCAGCTAGCAGAAGAAGCCGATGATACCCAAGCCCAGCCGTTAGCTCGCCGCACGGCAAGCAAGTAGGCCTTAGGTGGTAGGTGGATCCTGGAATCCCAGACGGAGGCCAGCATAATTCCATTTTGGGATTCCGTTTCGGAATTCCGAACGGGTCGGCCACACATATACGGAATCTCGTATTGTCCGAAAATTTTCGAACTGTAAGCTACCGTACGTGTGTTGGGTCATATATTTTATATGAATTTGCTGCGTTCGGAATCTCGAATCGGAATATCGAAACAGAATCCCTAAACGGAATTCCATATGTATGTGGCGGGCCTTAGGGAATCTTCCAATAGCACTATATGCGCCCTAGTTAAATTCCAGCACCCCTTCTAGGAAGTTAAAAACAACAATGGTATCCCATGCTAAAACTACTACTGTTAAAAATAAGTTCGTATGTATGGTAAGCCACAAAGTTACTGAAACATTGCGATCTCTTTATCGCCTGGAAATTTTTCTTCCTACCACTACAAAATTTTTGCTTGTTCAATCTCTTATTCTGCCGATAAAAGACTACGTAGATGTGTGTTACACAGACTTATCTCAACAGCATCTAAACACATTCAATTGTCTCCTAAATAACTGCATCAGATACATTTATGTTCTTCGTAAATATGAAAATTTATCTTCTTTTCGTACTCAGCTTAACTGGCTCCGTCAGCGCAGATAGGTTAGAATGCTCTGCAATCTTTTCACTACCTTGAACGATCCTTGTGCTCCTGAGTACTAGAAATCTAAATTTCAGTATCTAGGAGATTCTCATAATTGTTTTCTCCGTTCTTCGGATAATCTAAAGTTGTTAACGCATTTACACCGTACTGGTTATATGTCCCACTCTTTCACTCTTACGGCTATAAGACTCTGGAACGAAATATCTCTTGACTTTAAAAAAGCTTCCAACTAATTTCTTTTTAAAAACAAAGTTTGTGAACATTTTAGTAAAGTAGATTTCTGTATTTGTGTACGTCTGTATTAATTTATTTATATCATTACAATTGTATGATTATATATATATATATATATATATATATATATATATATATATATATATATATATTCTGGTTTATTCGAACTTCGTTACCTTTTTTCTCATTATTAGTTCAATTTTGCTGCACTGCCCCCCATGTTTATCTCTGCTTAGCCTAATGGTTGACTGGGAGAGAATTTTTTTTATACAATAGGGTGACAAACGAGCACACAGTCCACCTGATGGTAAGTGGTTGCTGTGACCCATAGACATCTACATTTATCCTCGTTTGCGAATCAAATGCAGATGCATTGTCACCCGTGAGGACTAAGATGGAATGCCTCTTTTCCAGTAAAAAGGGTCTCCCGTTCTCTACACTCACCATACGAAACACAGCAGCATTAAGCTGCTATTTTACGCTGGTTTACTGTGAGAGCGTGGTCCTTTCCTGGTCGAGCTGACCCATTCGTGCTACCACTATACTACTAATATAGCTGCAGCACGGCTCTACCACGTACAAAAAGAATGCCTTAAGGCATTAATCCGCCATATGTATGATTTTATTTTTTGTGCATAAAAGTTTAAATAAATAAATAAAATATGTCAGTAAGAGCTGAACGCAAAAACTTGGTACTTCCTGGATAATTGGGTACCAGAAGGACAGGTGAGTAAGTAATCTCTTCGGACAAAGAACCTCGTATAATTATGATAGAACTTCACAAGTAAGTTCGCTTAATCATTAATTATGATGCGACATAATTAATGATTTAGCGAACTTTCCAAATATTTTTTTACAGAATAAGGGTGACAAACAAACACAGGGTTCAACTGATGGTAAGTGTATACTGTATCCCATAAACATCTACATCTATTAATATCAAGAATCAAAACGCGGATGTATTGTCACCCCTGAGAACTAAGATGAAATTTCTAGCTCCCAGTAAAAAGAGTCTCCACGCGAAACACAGCAGTATTAACTTGCTATATTACGCTAGTATTCTGTAAGAGCGTGTTTCTACTCCGATCGAGCCGACCTATTCGTGCTGCTACTATTATATAGCTGTAGCGTGGCTCTACGACGTATAAAAATGTCGACTAATCCTGCGAGAAACGCGATTTTAAAGTATGTAACACCTCAGGCATAAGGCAGACATTGTATCTACGAGGCAAGGTCCTTAATGTCACAGCTTGTCGACTCTCATATAATAGCTGTCAGACTGAAGTGCCATAAGAAAGCTCGGACATGTCTAAACTTAGCAACGGCTCTGAACAGAAGGATTAAGTTACTTTTATCTTTGCAGCCTTCTATTTGTTTTGTGTCTATACAGATACTTCTTTTGTATGTGATATCATAAACCTAAGCTCGTCAAGACTAAAAATAAGATAGATAACAATAAAATATTTATTGTGTTCCATTCGAAACAAGACGAGACGAGACGAAACAAGTAAAATGGCCCACACTGAAAAACAGCAACTGTGGTTCGCCACGCCAAACGCTGAGTGCAACCCGATTTCGTCACGTTTGGCAACGTATACTAAACTGTTAATAACGTTTAATATTTTAAATGTATTTCTACAGTATGGCGTTGTGATTATGTAGCGAAATAAATATTTTCTTTCTTTCTTTTCGCCACTCCTTCCATATTTGTCAATATTTATACACACTGGCAGATAGCTGATGATATAAGGAGTAACTTGGGCTGCTTTTATTTTAGGGTTCCGTGAAAAATAAATCCACGCGGGCGAAGTCGCGGGGAACAGCTAGTATTGAATAAAGATTATTTTATTCCACAGTTTTATGGCTATGCTTTTAGCTACCAGGTGTAACTTTATAGGGATCATCAAAGTTCATAGTCAAAGCGTGTCCTTTTTATTTTGTTTTAAAACTCTTAGAATAACGTTTAGTTTGATTGTATTCAGTACATTATATTCTTCAATTTCATTTTTTTATAATGTTAAATATTTATCTAGCTTAAAATAGAAAAGAAACATTTAAATTAACTTTTGAACATCTACAGAAATAATAGTATGTACGTGCTTAAATTTTTATATCCAACAAGATAGGTGCAACAAGAAAATTATTTCTAAAATTTTATTGCTGGCAGCATATAACTGAAACACGTGGCTGTCGTTTCCCATACAGCTGTTTTCGTGCTTTAGAGTAGCATAATGTTCCTTGTCCAATGATGTTAAGTAATTTTTTTCGAATGGATGTCATAATACATACTATTTATATTAAACGAGGCTTACCCTTTATCACAGTATTCTATCTACAGTATACTACTCTATTTTATTTACTAAACTACGCTTAACTTCAATTCCATCTCGTAGGAAATAGTCATGAAGCCCTAGATGGTAAATCACAATGTATTAGCGTTACAAGAGCCTATTCAATCTTGCCTTGAAGATACCTGTTCGCGCAAAACGCTGTTGTCGGAATCGACGTCTAGGGGGCGCGCGGCTCTGGGCGATACCGGTTTGAAGTTTTTCCGAGCGTGGCAGTGGCGAGCGGGTCGCGAGTGAAAAGTCAGTCGTCCTTAGGCAGGGCTCACGATTGGCACGCTGCCAATTAATCGCGGGAACTCGGAATAATTAAGCGCGGACAGTAAAAATACGGTCTAGAAATTTTGTGGCGCGTATCCCTACTGGAGAGCTTCCCCGGGACTTATTGGGTCCGACTCAGAATCTGTATAAGTGCATTCGACAATATTAGCTAGTGCGGCCTCTGTATTCTAGAACTAACTGTTGCAACGCGTTACGGTAGTGACCTTTGATCCAAAAAACTCCGTGCGTATTTTGTGCGGAATAGAATAGAATAGAATAGAATATTTTTTATTCAATATACATTACATGTGTAATTCTTATTGAAAGTCATTTTTTACTTTACCACTGGTTCGAAAAAAACCCTCTGTCCTGGGAAGAACCAGCAAGAAACCCAGCGGGACTTTTTTTTTAAATAAATTTTACAATATAAATGATTACGAACTATTTACAAAATTTATTTTAGAAACTGCTTGGAAGCGATCACCTCATTCCCAGGGGTTATTATCAACAACCTTAACCTTATACCCCGCGATAGTTAGTGGCTTCTGTAAGTTAGTTAATCGAACGATAGAGTTAATTGACTGTCATCGTGACGAAAGAAGAAAGTGACTGTGGTCCGGCGCCGAAGCAGTCTGAAGCAATGTGGCAGCATTTTGGAGCAGCCTGGAACTCAGCAGCAGCTGGTCGCCTATGCTTGACAAGGCCCCACACATTCACCCCTCACTGTACACTACTCTCCATCCACTATTACACACACTCACGGCCTGCCCAAGCCTTGGTGCGAAGTTAGCTTCGGATAATGGTAAGTACTATGTCCTTCTAACGTCCTCCCATCTGGTTTATTGTAATTAGGAATTTCCACGTGGCCACATTGAGGCCCGACCTACGTTTGCTCGGGAAGTCTTCTGCTCATGGGCCCCAGAGGATTGGATCCTTTAAGGGAGCAACCGTAGGCCGTGACAACACCTATAAATCTTCATGTATTACATTTTAATATACTAAGATGTATATTATGTTCATGCATGATAATAACCCCTTGGAATATGGGAAACATAGTTAATTATGCCACATAAATCATGATTTTAAACTGATTTTTTTTAAAGTCCCGCTGTGTTTCTTACTATTTTTTCTCACTACCCAGGTATTTTATAACTAGTGATAAATTTAACATAAGAGCGACTTAATAAGTACCTATCGTATATAATAAAATGTATAAAAAATCCGGTAATAATCAAACTCAGTCGTAATAATTGTTGTAAGATAACTATTATAACGTACTTTAATAAATAACACTATTTATATAATATAAAATACTTGATAATAAGAGTATACGTATACCTGCAACCAACTTTAAACCAAGAAGGCCTCAGATGCTTTATCATTCCTAAGAACTAAGATGCAATGCATCGCAGTCTTTAACTACACTGGCTCTTATCTGGGGGCATGGCAGTGCCCCCGCCAAGTCGAGAAAAAAAGCGGCACGGCCGTACCATCCTTTTCTCGAAGCAGTTCAGGCCATTTTCGTAACCCTATAACTTCGTTGTGGATAAAACTAGAAGCCTTAATTTTTAGTAACCAAGTAGGCATCTTTTATGTTTTAAATAAATTGACTTGCCAATCGCACTAAACAATCTAATTTAATGTAATATGTATTACTTGAGAGATACATTGTGTTTTCATGCGATGGCCAAGTCAATTTATTTAAAACATAAAAGATTTTTAATATTGATATGGTCACTATAAAATGTTATTAGTTTAGCTAATTACGTAATAACTTAAGACAGAAGGACCCTTAAAGTAGGGACTGAATAAATTATCCGACTTGGTATTACATGGATCTCACAACTTTTTACGGTAGAGGAACTGAGTTGCGAGACTTGGTTTTTTTTACAAGTTATGTTTTTGATGGCATCTCTTATACTGTACTAATGGAATGGAATGCTTTATATATTACATCTTTAGTAGCTCTTCGTCTTTTCAAGTCAAAACTTTACAATAGGAGGTGTACTCCTGTTTAGTGAAAAAACAGCTTAAGTCCTGGTGCTTTTTATTTTTTATAGGATCGGGTGACAAACGAACACACAGTCCACCTGATGGTAAGTGGTTACTGTGACCCATAGACATCTACATCTATCCTCAATAAAGACTCAAGATGCAGATGCGTTTTCACCCGTGAGGACTAAGATGGAATGCCTCTTTGCCAGTAAAAAGGGTCTCCGGTTCTCTACACTCACCATACGAAACACAGCAGCGTTAAGCTGCTATTTTACGCTGGTTTTCTGTGAGAGCGTGGTCTTTCCCCGGTCGAGCCGACCCATTCGTGCTACAACCATAATATAGCTGCAGCATGGCTCTACCACGTAGAAGTAGATGCTGTATGTAGACGTATGTTTAACTCAAAACTTGTGATTCCTAGGCACACAGTTCACATTCATTTCAATAAACAATAAATTTAACAATATTATTTAATGTTTCAAGATATATTTCTCAAGGCAGGAGCTTCTCGTGTAACGAAAATTAACATTATAATGTAGCAAGATTGCCGCCGCGACATAACTTTGTTAATGAAATTCCCTCTGACGAAATTAGATTTAATAATTTCAAATTAATAGAGCGAACGCCAAGAAACTTTTGTATATTAATAAACTTTTTACAAGTATTATTATTTATTTTATATAAATATTTAAAGTAAAGCGTTCAGGAAAAAAAGCAAAAAGTTTCTTGATGCTTAGGTTCCTGAAGTAGGGCTTTAATCCGGATAATTGATATAATTGTAAGTAATATAAGCGATGCTCTTTAATTTGTCAAATAAAATTTGTTGTTCTTTTATTTTAATCAGGCCGTAGAGAAACATAAACATTTTATTATATTTATAAATATTAAAATTTTAAGAATAAAACAGTTCATTTGTTTCACTTTTATATTTAGTCAGTTTTTAATAATTTATTTGATAGTTAACTTTTATTTGACGATTAAAAAAATAGTGATTAATAATAATTAAAATTAAAACAACAAGTAATTCGGTTTCACAAAAGGAAGATCCACGACAAATGCGTCTGTAAACCTAGTGTCACATATTTTATGGACTGAGAAGAGCACCATGACAATGTATGTGTTTTCTGTGGTCTTAGAAATGCATTTGATTGTGTAGACCATGAAAATTTTATATAATAAACGTAAATACTACGGCATTCAACACAAGCTTTAAATAAAAGCGAGGAGAAAATGTTGCATTTAATGGTATAATCTAACAAACCGTTAATTGAAATACAAGAAGGACCACGCTCTATCTGAATACCAGCGTAATGCCGATGTGTTTCGGATGGTGAGTGTAGAGAAACGGAGACTCTGTTTACTCGAAACGAAGCATTCCGTCATAGTCCTCAGAGGTAACAATATGCCTGCATTTGGATTCTTAATCGAGTATTTGTCTATGGGTCATCAAAAGGACTGTGTTCGTTTGTCTCACTTATTCTATAAAAACAAAAACTTCATTTGGATGTTTGATAAAAATGAGTGTCACTCAGGGATCGATACTTGGTCCTTGTTTGTTCTTGGTCTACATAATGGATCTTTCTTTTATGACAATTTAGAGAGAGAGAGAGTGAGAGAGAGCAGCGCTATAGGCGGCAACCACTAGAGTCAAATGTTATTTTTAATTGAGCCTACAAAGGTGGAGGTATACTACATATTCTGCCTACAATAAATATGATATGCTTTAAATGATAACTCATTGTTACTCAAAGTTCAAAGAAACATCTTTGCACTGGAATGGATAAACCAAATAATAAATATTGTTTCCAAGTAGTTTACAGCTAACAATTTGCTTTCAAAAACAGAAAAAAAATGTGTCCTGTTACCGTTTCATTCGCTGCAGAACGTTGTAATTAATTTACAAGGTAATAATTTAGACTTTGAATGTGCGACTGCATTCTCTATAGAAATTCTGTTCTATTGCTTGCTTGGTTTTTGCTCATGACATATTTAAAATAAAGATATCTTTTGTCTCTAGAGATAGATTAAAAAAACGACGCGACGTCTAGCTAAGCACTGTGCATTATTTAGATTTTCCCGAGGTGATATGGTACTGAGTTGGTAAGTAGGTATACCAACCTCTTATTTATGTCGCCAATAAGGACGAGACCTTTTTTTAAATAAAAAAATGTATCCACGGTTGGGTTTTTCCTGTTAGTAATATATATAATTTACACGACATTGGCAACAATTATTTGTAAATCATACAATCACTTGTTCTTTGCGGTATTTGAACTAACGAATATGAATTAATTAAAAGTTAGTTCGACTGAATGACTAGATGAAAGGTTAGTTCATGCCGTGGCGTAGCCACTTCGCTACTAAACCGTCAGGAGACATAGTAAGAGGAATAGTATAATTATACTCTGTAATGTGTTCAACTTTAGTACTCAGAGGTGACAACACTCTCTAGCCTTCATTGTTTCAAACTATTTTTTTATAGGATAGGATGACAAACGAGCATACAGTCCACCTGATGGTAAGTGGTTGCTGTGACCCATAGACATCTACATTTATCCTCATTGAATAATCAAAATGCAGATGCGTCGTCACTCGTGAGGAATAAGATGAAATGCCTCTTTTCCAGTAAAATGGGGCTCAACTTCTCTACACTCACCATACGAAAATCACAGCAGTATCAAGCTGCCATTTCACGCTGGTATTCTTTGAGAGCGTGGTCCTTCCCCGGTTGAGCCGACCCATTCGTGCTACAACTATACTACTAATATAGCTGCAGCATGGCTCTACCACGTATAACTGGGCTGCTGAATGGACTGATGAATTGTCAAAATAAATAATAACATTCGATAAGTATTATTAAATAATAAACTTTATTTCATAAAAATATTCTATTCTATTATATTCTCTGTCCTGTCACATCAAGTCCTGTCATGTCCTACTCTATTATGTCCTATTCTGTTCTGTCCTACCCCACGCTGTGGCATGTTATGGTTGTAGGTTGTAGCACGAATGGGTCAATTCGATTGGGGTAGGACGCTATCACATAATATCAGCATAAAATAGCAGCTCAATGGTGCTTGTTTCGTATGGTAACTGTAGAGAATCGGATATCCTTTTTACTGGAAACGGGGCATTCGATCTTAGTCCTCAGGGGTGACAACACATCTGTATTTAGATTCTTAATTCAAGATAAATATAGATGTGTATGGGCCACAGCATCCATTTACCATGAGGTGGATTGTGTGTTCGTTTGCAACCCTTATTCTGTGTGTACAGTTCACACGGAGTGAAACTGAAACCTTTTGTAACACTGTAAACTGTATTCTATTTCATGATCTCGCAGGCTAAATCTTGGATGTATATTTTTGTCCCTATTTCGTGTCGCTTTTTCATATCCTCGAGTTTTAGTTTTAAACCAGAACGATTCTTATCACTTCAACAACGTTGTGTCATCTGGTGTGTGCGGTGATCAGGTGGACGCGTGGGTGCTGCGCACGGTGCTGCGTGGCGCCGGGACGTGGGGCGGGCAGTGCGGCGGTACGTTGATGGAGCTATGCCGCGAGCTGGTCGCGCTCCTGTCCCGTCCTGCCCTGTCGTGTTCTGTCCTGTCCTGTTCTGTCCAGTCCTGTTCTGTCCTGTCCCGTTCAGTCCAATCATCTTGTTATGTCCTTTCCTGTCATGTGCTATCATGTCTTGCCCTGCCCTGTATTGACCTGCCTGTCCTTTCCTGTCCTTTCCTGTCCTTTCCTCTCCTATCCTTTCCTGTCCTATCCTGTCCGGTTCCGTTTTGTTATCTTCTGTTATCTATTATAATTTATTTCAATAGGTCTTGTACTTGTTTAAAATAATTTATATAAATAACAAAATAATCCTTCGATACCCTAGAAGTTGTTATATCACTGAAAATAAAACTTAGTTTTAGTAACAAACATTATATTTGTAAAACTTCGAAAGCCTTTTTAAAACGCAACAAAAACTTTTCAGAATACGCGAAACATTCACCCAAAAGAATATTTATCATTCCACTGTTATAAAGATGTGTATGTGTGTATACAAACGTTCCTCTATCGGAGCAATTCAAGCGCTACAGAAAAATTTTTTTGCTGTTTTTAGTATTGCTTAGAAATTGTACTTTAAACAATGCATTTAAATATTTCAACTACCAGATTTTATATCAAAGAACAAAGGAAAAGGAAAAAGGGAGATCTCCCGCCGGGTAAGCAGTTCGGAGCTATTCTATATATACTGCTTTAACTTCGGAACTTTGTTAGCGCGATTTAGGCTTCGATGTGTTTCGCTTGTGGTGCGACGACAGCGCCGCCACAAAGTAAAACTAGCTCACCGCATGATGGTAAGTGATTGTTGAGCATATAAGCACTCTACATCTATTAAAATTTATATTATTAACACCAACCATATTTCTTCACATAGTAGAGCCACGCTGCAGCTACTACTATGGTTGGTACACGAATAGGTCAGCTCAACAGGCAAGGACGACGCTCTCAGAGAATACCAGCGTAAAATAACAGCTTTATGCTGCTAGGTTTCATTTGGTGAATTTGGAGAACTGGGGACACTCTAATAAAAAAAGTCCTTGACGATTGGGGATAACAGCGTATATGTATTTTCATTCATAATTGAGGATAAATCTAGATTTCTATTGCCACAGCATCCGCTTACTGTGGACTGTACTTGTTTGTTATGCTAATTCTAAAAGATACAATGAACTACACAGTAACGCATGCTTCAGTAAGGGACATACATTTGCCTTCGGAAAACAAAAAACATACTGTATTTCATGAACTCGATTGTTTCACTCTTTGGGAGTAAATAGGCACATAACTGTTTAACAAAGCAATGTATTCTTTTGCTTTGCAAAAAAAATAATGCACTTTAATGTGCAGTTTTTTGAACATATATTCAAATAAAATTAAGTGGCTATGAATGTCATTAATTTGATTGTTTTGTCTGTTGACAAAAAAACGAAATGCGTGTCAGTAATTGATTCCGTCAGATGCTTTATTAAATATTAAATGTTCATATATTGCACGAAAAATTTATCACACTGAACATTGCGACACAAAAGTGTAACGGGTAAAAATGGAATTGGCAACACAAGTCTGATATTGTTTTCCGGTATCACGTCACGTAGCACTACGCGCAGTAAATAATAATAGTAAACGAGTTTTGGCGGGAATTTATTCCAGTGGATTTCTGCTCGTATGTTTTTTCAATATTAGTTGAAAGTGGATGCCAATACGTAAAAGTAGTGCGATTATGTGTATGAATGTCTACATTTGTTAATTGTTAGCGAAAATGAAGATGAAAATGTTCCGATGGTATTAAACGTCGTTAATTTTTTCTACAATCTTCTCATTGTGACGCATAAACATATTGTGGAGAATTTTGTTAAAATAAAAACATACATATTTTTCTTCAAAAAAGAGCCTACCCCTTACTTAAAGGTACTTTTTACTGTCTCTTTAAGTATTTTTTGATAATTCTAAGTGACAAGCGAATTGAGAGTCCACCTGATATAAGATGGCTGCTACAGGCTATGGACACCTGCAACCAACTCATATAAAGGAGGCTACAGATGCTTTGCCTCCATTGAAGATTAAGAAAGAATGCCTCACAGCCTGTGATTATACTGGTCTTTTATAGCCTTTAGACCTGAACACATCAGTGAAAACGCTGCTATTTGGTGGCAAAAAAAGAAAAGAGTGGTACCTTCCCAGAAAGACCACCCAGTAACGAGCCAGTTAATAAAAATAAATCTAGTTAATAAAGTTAATATTATTCGAAGTGTAGGGTCACCGATGATTAGCTTCTATTACTGAATCATCAATTCTCCAAACATTGTCGCAGAAAACCAACGAAATGTAGATCTGCAGTTTTTGAAGTGAAAAACTTCTTTAAAATCGTTGTTATTTGCAACTCGATGAAACGAAAAAGCGACACTGAAAGAAAACAAACATATACATCTATAGGCTGCGAGAGAATGGGATAGAATCAAAGACATTTAAGTAGTAGTAGTAATAAACAGGACATCAGCAGCAAAATTGTCGTCTGTAACTTATGTCCTATAGGATATATCTCAGTTAGTCTTAGTGACATCGTCATAAAGTCAAGACGCATTCTTTTCATATCTTTAAAAATTATGTTTATAGAAAATATACCCGGTTGTGCATTAAGATATTGTAAGTCACGATATGGAGCAAAAAATGGACGTGAGTTTGGTTTGTTATAGTAAGTATAACCTATATTTACCGAATAATCTTTAAATTTTATTATTTCTAGTAGATTATTCTAGAAAATTTATTTTTATTGTACTAAGCACCCTCTGTTATCCTGTAGCGTCTCTATTTATTTAAAGTTAGTGATTGACGACGTTTATCGATTGGTTTTATCGATAAAAATAATATACAGGATGCCGATTTAATCATTTAGAATATTTATGGAGGTAAAACAGTCAAAGATACTGTACCCATACCAACAAAAATTAGTAGCATATACAAACTATGCTAAGTAGTCTACTTTACGTGGAAGGGTGGGAAAATTTTTTTAGGCATGATGATGACATTTTCTGTGTTGCTTATGAACATGCTAAGGATACTTGCTGTGTTGATGTTTAGCAATACAGCTAGTTTTCTCTTTTACATACCAGGTTTCATTGTCTGGTGGTATTCAATGACAAAACCATTATAGATCCTGGCTTACAGTGATAGGAGAGTGCTATAGGCTTGTGACATTAAAAAAAATTGTGCTGTTAAAGATATTAGATTCAAGAAGTTTTAGGTTAAGCCTGAGTTAGAAAATAAGGTAAAAACTTAAAATAACAATTTATATAGGTATGTGTAATGTGGGTAGTGTCTTTTAAGTAGTGCAGCTGATGAAATTGACAAAATAATGTAAAAGGAGAAGAAGACAAAATGAAAGTACGATTTGAAAGCGTATATATAAACAATTAATAGCTGCAAAGATTTGTCAATCTAGAAGCTGAGTTATTGTAGAAGAAGTAAAATAGAGATTATCTATTACCTACACTGTAACTGGTGATTTTTCACTGTTATTACATTGTAACAGGTTATTTTTCACTATAATTACTTACAGATATAAAAGCAGGATCGGTATGTATAAAATCACCAAAAAATTTGGTTAGTAATGAAATGAAATAGTGAAACGATTAACGAAAGATAAAAACACGACTCTTCGTGACGGGTGTTGACTCATCAGTGAGTATCCAACCGTACACCGTACCGGGTATGATGTACCGCAAGGCCTCTCTAGTACATTAGTACATAATATTGCAATGGTGCACAGTGAGAATTTAATAAATAAATTAAAATTATACAAGTTGTTACGAGTATTAGTTATGAGTTCGATTTACAACAATTTAAAAAATTTTCTAAATAAATACCGTTGAAAGTACTGGAATAATTTCATTTCTTATAATAACACTAGCCTGTATATTAGCCTACTGTAGCGCAAAGTAGTCTTCACATACAGGGAAGTAACTAGCATTAATCACAACACTTGCTTAGTGCATGTTCCTGATTTCAGATTATAATGTTCAGTATTCCTCACTATGCTTTCTTTCACCGAGTCAGTAATGTCTCAAGTTTTTGAGCATAAATCTCTTTTAAAAATATTGGTACATAACATACCAGCGTATTTATAATATGAATGTATGAATATAAATTTATAAAATGATTTATCGTGAAGCGGCTTTTAAGTTCAGTGTTTTCCTAAATATTTTAGATTTGAAGTGTATTTTTGTAAAAGAAACAAATTTAAAAAACATAGAGGCGCTCCCTTATTAAATTTGGTGTTTCTTGATGTGTCTTCAACGCCGATCGACCAATCATATGCTATTATTATAGCTTCTAATGGACCGAGTGACGTCATCCAAAATGCCACCAAGGCGGCAACCAAAGTGACTGCTGTTTGAATTGATTCTTGGTTATTAGAAATTATTATTTTATTTCATGCCACTAAAGAGGCATAAAAAGTTAAAGTGATTTTTTTCGTGTGATGGAAGTCATGATAAATAGATTTATACAATGAAACAATCATTTTATTCCCTATTATTATATTTTAAAGCATTTCAAACTTAGTAACCTTCAACAACATTATCGATACTTTGGTATCGAAAGGGTAACATTCCTAAAACGATCTTATATTTTAAGCGTCACCTACTGGGGAATAGCTAAAATGTTGTCTTAATAAATGATAGGGTAGTTTTGCTATTTTTAGCTAGAGGGCGTCACACACGCACGAGCTTAAAGTTTTTGTATATAAATTTTCCCAATGCGCGTTCTATAGTATATATATATATATATATATATATATATATATATATATATATATATATATATATATATATATATATATATATATATATATATATATATATTAAATCTCTTTTGATAGAATATTACAATAAATTAGTCGCGTTTATGTCAGGAGTCAATCAAGTTTTGTTCGAAAAATAACTTTAACTAAGTAAATAGTGCTATTACAAAGAAATTTTACTCTAAAAGAAAATATTCTTATGGGGATAAGGATAAGGATTGCAACATTTATTTGCCAAAAAAGTTAACTTTTGTCTTATATTTTATACAGCACTTGTGAAGAAAAGTATCATGTTAAATAAATCATTTGCCGTGAAATATTTTTGTTCTACATTTCATTTTAATTGAAGGTTGCACAGTTCTAACGCATGTAAACTGCATATATGTTTTATCTTTTTGTTAAAGGCTCTACTCGAACGAAGTTACGGGTAAAAGCTAGTATTACAGAATGTATTATGTAGGTATATGCTTCGATAAAAACTAAATATTCTGACTAAACTTATACAATAAATAAGAAACAAAATTACAAAAGTGTTCTAAGTTTTTAGAAGTTTCAAATCTGAATCTAGTAGTGGAAGCCGTTAATCTTCGCTTCAGACAGTTTTAAATGTAGTTAAGAACTTTATATTACTTCATTCCGTTAGCTCACGCGACGCTTGTGAGACAATTCCTGGTGCTAATTGCTTCTAGCTGACTTTGTGAGAAAGATCAAAGATAAAGGACGATCAACTTAAGTTTGTGCAATGATTTTGTTACACTTACGTGAATACTACACATTGCATTAAATTAATTTTAACTAATTTTATCGCGTTCATCATTCATCATCATTACAGCCCTTCACAAGTCCACTGCTCAACATAGGCCTCATGCAAAGAATGTCACAAAGCACGGTCCTGAGCCACCTGCATCCATCGACTTCCTGCATATCTTACCAGGTCGTCACTCAATTTAGTGGGGGGACGCCCTACACTTCGTCCGCTAGTACGAGGCCGCCACTCGAGAACCTTTTTACCCTATCGGTTGTCGGTTCTTCGAGCTATATGGCCATATGGCCGGCCCACTGCCAATTCAGCTTACTAATCCGTTGGGCTATGTCGGTTACTCTGGTTCTACTGCGGATATCCTTATTTCTAAGTTTATCACGCAGAAAAACTCCGAGCATAGCTCTCATAATTCGCTGAGCGACCTTGAGCTTCCTTATCCGGCCAGCAGTGAAGGACCACGTCTCAGTTCCATAGGTCATCACTGGCAACACGCACTGGTTGTACAGTTTCGTTTTCAAGTTTTGAGGTATACCTGAAACAGAAACAGAAACAGAAACAGAAACTTTTATATTCAATATAGATTATAAATAATACTTATTGAAAGTCACTCTTTTGTTTGATTACCACTGGTTCGGAAAAAACCTCTGTCCTGGGAAGAACCAGCAAGAAACCCAGCGGGACTTTTTTTTTAAATAACAGCTTACAATCATGATGTTACACAAATTAACAACACAACAAATTAGAAATAGCTTGGTAGCGATCACCTCATTTCCAGGGGTTATTATCATCCATAAATTCCTTAATATTATAATAACCCTTTTTATACAAACTTAGTTTAATAAAGTTTTTGAACTTTGAACAGGTAAAACTTTGTATATTTTCTGGAATTTTGTTGTAAAAGCGTATACATCGCCCCAAGAATGAATTACTGACTCGATGGAGTCGAGTAACTGGTACTACTAGCTTGTGTCTAGACGAGAAGATGTGCCGTACTTTCCCAAACGCTGCCCAACCGAATTGAATCCGTCGATTGACCTCTCGGTCGAAGTTGGACTTACCTAGTCGGACTATTTGTCGCAGGTAAACATACTCGTCAACAACTTCGAGCTTAGTGCTCCCAAAAACTACCAGCATAGGTGAGATATGGACATTAAACATGATCTTTGTTTTGTCCATGTGCATCTTAAGACCCATCCGTTGGGAGACACTATTGAGGTCATAAGGAATATATCGTAGGCAATGATGTTAATACTGTATCATTTCCAGTCCAGAAGCTTGAAAACGTGTTCCAATGGAGCGGTAAACAGTTTCGGGGATATGACGTCACCCTGTCTTACACCTTTCTGCAATTGGATAGGTTTCGTACTCTCGTTCTGTACTCGGATAGCCATCGTAGCACTACTGTACAAGCACTTCAGCACTTCGAAATACCGACAGTCAACTTGGCATCGCTGAAGGGACTGCAGCACCGCCCAAATTTCGACGGAAGCAAAGGCTTTCTCATAGTGCACATACGCCAGACATAGAGGCAAACTGTACTCCTCGGACTTCTGTACAATTTGCCGAAGGGTAAGTATGTGGTCTATGGTGCTAAAGCCTTTTCGAAAACCAGCTTGTTCGGGAGGCTGGAAGTCGTCAAGCCTGCGCGCGAAACGATTCGTAATGACTCTCAAAAACAGCACGTAGCCGCGGCTCAGAAGGGAAATCGGTCTGTAGTTCTTCAAGAGAGCGTTGTCACCTTTCTTGAAGAATAAGACCACCGCACTTCTGCTCTACGCCTCCGGTGTAGTTCCACCATGGAGGATGGAATTGATAAGCTTCTGAAGGACTTCAAGTACTGGTTTTCTACCCGCTTTCAGAAGCTCCGCTGTAATTCCATCCTCGCCTGGGGCCATGCCGTTTTTAAGGTGCTGGAGAGTCAATCTAATCTCGCTCAGTCTGACGTCCGGGATATCATCGGAATAGTGTCGGATAAGACTCGTTCTTGGATCCTTACTCACACTTGCCACACGAGCCACACGACCGTACATCATTGGAGCTACACGGCTCCAACGATGATGTGTACAGCTGCCCATAAAACCTCTCAATCTCACTCAAAATCTCAGGTATCCCGGAAATGACGCTGCCACACTCGGTCTTCAGCTTCAACAGTTGGCTCTTTCTGGTAGACAGATCTCTAGCGAAGACTTTAGAGCCCTGGTTCCGCTCGATCGCTTCTTTAATACGAGCAGTATTAAAGTTGCGTAAGTCCCGCCGCATGAATTTGGAGATCTGTCTGTTCAGTTGCCTGTATGCTGTCAAATCTACTGAAGACTGCAGCTTCATATCCCGTCTAACAGCCATGAAATTGAGAGTGTGATCGGAGAGTTTTTGTGTTCTTCTGCGGCGGGACTTGCAAAACTTATCTCCGACCGCGTGGACAGTTTCCACGAGCTTGTCAGTCATATCGTCCACTGCATTGCAGTCTTCTAGGCACTGAAAACGGTTTCGTAGCTCGAACTGAAAGGTTTCGGGACTTTGAATTAGAGCACGAGGGGGACGGAGCGTTGACTTCATTAGACGTGACCTCTCCAACTTAATGTTTAGGTTCAATGTGCCTCTCACCATTCGGTGATCGCTGCCGGTTTTCAACCTTGTGATCACTGAGGCATCACTGAACCGTTGTCGTCTGGTCGTCATAATGAAGTCAATCTCATTTTTTGTCGAACCGTTGGAGCTCGACCAGGTCCACTTCCTGTGGGGAAGCTTCTGGAAGAAAGAGTTCATCATAAAGAATCCCTCTTTCTCCATGAAGTCGCATTCACTTATATTTTTTTATATTTTTATTGTATATTATATGTGTATACTTATCGTTACTTTATTCTCTTAGCTTTAATTTAGGTATGTGTGTATGCTTACTTTATCTAATATATTTTTTATGTTTTATGTACCCTTCGTAGTGTTATCACTGCTTTAAGGTTGTCTGGCAGATAATGATTTTAGCATTACTTCTTTGTGCTTTTTGATTCGGTACTGTTTTAAAAGGTTCAATTTAATAAACAAATAAATAAATAACTGTCTCGTTAATGTCAGACGTAAGGACATAGATCGGCGACTGGCAGCAGTGTCAAGGGTGCGGGTTGTTTGGTACTGCGATCGGGAAGACGAGCGTGACGGTTAAGGCAAAACCTCTCGACATTGGGAGGAACAAAGAACAAACTAGATTGCAACCGAATTTAAGGGCAGCTATAGGAGTGAAAATGTATCGTTAAATAAATGAACGTGGTAGCGCCATGCTGCAGCTATATTATGGTTGTAGCTCGAATAGGTCGGCTCGACCGCGGAAGGATCACGCTCTCACAGAATACCAGCGTAAAATAGCAGTTTAATGCTGCTGTGTTTCGTATGGTGAGTGTAGAGAACCGGAGACCGTTTTTACTGGAAACGAGGCATTCCATCTTAGTCCTCATGGGTGACAACGTATCTGCATTTTGATTCGTAATCGAAGATAGATGTAGATGTCTATGGGCCACAGCAACCACTTATCAACAGGTGGACTGTGTGCTCGTTTGTTACCCTTATCCTATAAAAAATGAATTGAAAATATTGTTATATGTCTGAAAAATGGAATATTTGACTCACAAATTCTAAATATATGTACCAAATGGTAGATAAGTATCACAGAACTTTCAACCTCATTATCCATCCAACTGTCCATCCATTACAACTAACAAAAGTTTGGCAGGCGTGTTGGCCACTGCAGTTAATTTTAATTTCTAATTGTCCTCTTAATCATCTTATATAAACTTTTAGTCATGATAATACTATCTAATTGGTCTATGGGCAGACAGTCGCACATAGTAGATAGTGATTGTCACTAAAGAATATTATTATTTTGTGTACAAAATAATTAGTGACCGATTGGATGAATGAGCTGTGAATTTTATCTCATTTCTAATGTTCCTTTTTCAATAATCTGTAGTGTGCAAAGATACGTTAATTTTATATTTTGTTTATTAAATATCTGTGGTTTATTATTAATGAGCAGTAGCAAACATTGATAATAAATACAAATACCGAGAGTTGAAAGTGCAATACAGCTTGTTTAATATCAACTTAAAAACTAATGAATTATGGTCTAATTTAGACTACCAGGCCCCCATTAAATATAATTGCTTATTCAGTAAAACATTTACCTCTGTCTTGCAGTTTTAATAGAAAACAAATCATCATATCTAAACACAATAAGCGAGGGTTTTGTCATATCATCATCATCATCATTACAGCCCTTCACAAGTCCACTGCTGAACATAGGCCTCCCCCAAAGAATGCCACAAAGCACGGTCCTGAGCCACCTGCATCCATCGACTTCCTGCATGTCTTACCAGGTCGTCACTCCATCTCGTGGGGGGACGCCCTACACTTCGCCTACCGGTACGAGGCTGCCACTCGAGAACCTTTCTTCCCCATCGGTTGTCGGTTCTTCGAGCTATATGGCCGGCCCATTGCCACTTCAGCTTACTAATCCGTTGGGCTATGTCGGTTACTCTGGTTCTACTGCGGATATCCTCATTCCTAAGTTTATCACGCAGAGAAACTCCGAGCATAGCCCTCTCCATAGCTCGCTGAGCGACCTTGAGCTTCCTCATACGGCCAGCAGTGAAGGACCACGTCTCAGTTCCGTAAGTCATCACTGGCAACACGTACTGGTTGTACAATTTCGTTTTCAGGTTTTGAGGTATGTCTGACGAGAAGATGTGTCGTAGCTGCCCGAACGCTGCCCAGCCGAGTTAAATCCGTCGATTGACCTCTCGGTCGAAGTTGGACTTACCTAGTCGGACTATTTGTCCCAGGTAAACATACTCGTCAACAACTTCGAGCTTAGTGCTCCCAACAACTACCGGCATAGGTGTGACATGGACATTAAACATGATCTTAGTTTTGTCCATGTTCATCTTAAGACCTATCCGTTGGGAAACACTATTGAGGTCATTGAGCATAGTGCTTAGGTCCTCCAGCGATTCTACCATAAGAATTATATCGTCGGCAAATCGAAGGTGAGTGATGTACTCGCCATTGATGTTGATACCATTTCCTTTCCAGTCCAGAAGCTTGAAAACGTCTTCCAATGCAGCGGTGAAGAGTTTCGGGGATATGACGTCACCCTGTCTTACACCTCTCTGCAATTGGATAGGTTTCGTACTCTGGTTCTGTACTCGGATAGCCATCGTAGCCCTACTGTACAAGCACTTCAACACTTCGATATACCGACAGTCAACTTGGCACCGCTGAAGGGACTGCAGCACCGCCCAAATTTCGACGGAATCAAAGGCTTTCTCATAGTCCACATACGCCAGACATAGTGGCAAATTGTACTCTTCGGACTTCTGTACAATTTGCCGAAGGGTATGTATGTGGTCTATGGTGCTAAAGCCCTTTCGGAAACCGGCTTGTTCGGGAGGCTGGAAGTCGTCAAGTCTGCGCGCAAGACGATTCGTAATGACTTTAACATTAAATATTTTGTCATATGTTTGTATTAAATTTCCGTGGAATCTCTTCATAATCATTCAGCCATTGTCAATATATGCGATATTTCAGCTTTTGTGCTTGCGTCTGCAATCAAATCGACAATTGTATGGGACTAAGTTTATTTGTTTCTCTGTTTGGGCTCTTTAAGTATTTTTTTTATTATTAAAACATCTTCTGTATCGAAAAATATCTCAAATATTACATACATGAATATAAAAAGAGTTGGAGCGAAAAAATTTATGAAATATATTACCTTAGAGGGATAAGTGTTTACCTTCACTTTCATTGCACGCAAGCGACCGAAATTGATAATCGCAATTTTATGTGCTTGTTTGTGTGATAGTGAAAGTAAACATTTTGAGAAAATCAATTTTAATAAGAAATTATAATATTATTTTCCGACTATGGGTGTAGTTACTAAGGAATCAATTTCTTCAACTTAGACGGAGCTGATCACGTGCATGGAGTTTTGTTTTACCTATTATAAGCTACTGTTTTACTAATAACAAAGATAAAGGAAGACGTAGGTTACTGAGTATATATATCATGATTTATGACAATGAGATGACATATTATTATTAAAGCTGTTTCGATGTGAAACATGGCCTATAAATGGCCATTAATTGCAGAGTATCGATACACGCACGTGAACACATTTGAACAAGAGTCTTAATGGCTGATTAAAATTCATGTGAGAGCATGAAAGATGGCGAAAATCAAAAAAGCGAATAACCAAAGTACACTGGTAAACCGGGTTTTCTTATAGAAGGTGCATCAAACTACTGATTAAAGAAAACTGACGTAGAAGATGCTGTTAAGAAGAATATCGCCCCATTAATTTTTTTTTAAATCCTTGAGTATCCTTATATTGGAAAGAGATTTGTACCTTGTAATGGGACGCAGGGAGGCCTTTACTGTACATTACTTTTAAAAGAAATCATTTAATTCATCATGATCATCATCATGATTACATTTCTTCAAAAGTTGGTGATCATATACCTCCCCTAAGTAACACCTCAAAACAATATCAACGCTATAAGGCTGCCAATCTAGAAACCTTCTTAAAACTATATAGAAGGCTCATTGCTACATTAGCTTACTCATCATCAAGTTGTTCAGTTGAAAATTTAAAAAAAATTGTTGAAACGTCAACAATCAAGCAAATTGTTGACGTAGCTTAACGCGGAATAATTTACACGTCAATCTGAATTGATTAACTACCACGTACGTCGGGTACAGGATATTAAATCAACAGTTGAACTGCATGCGAATTTCACATAAATGCAAACATGAATATTGTTTCTAATATATTATTATGCAGCCCATTACTTATACGTGTGCGTAGATTAGTTACTGCGCAAGGCGTCCATCCGACTATAATTCAAATAGTCGGATCAGTATTTGTAAAATCTAGCAAAAACAAAGAGCTCTCTGCTCTCTTAGTGATTAACAACCACAGACTCTATTTTTATCCTGATGATGTCTCGGTTAGAGGTGAAACACGTGTTGAATTATTGATGATAGTGAGTTTTATAAGTTTCTGGGTTTAGTCGTCGCAGTAATGGAGCACGAAATTGTGGGGCCAATTCGTTTAATTTCCACGCGCATCTTAACTAATAATTTTTTACAATTTTTTGGGGACTTTTCTAATAAAAAGTAAAAGTTGACTTCAAAGAATTAAAAAGTATAAAATAATTACTCATTCTGGTGCTAAGACACAGTGTATTGAAAAATAATTGATACCTCAATTTTAGAATTTCTTAAAATTTAAAAATTTTATTTCTTGGAAGTCGGATTTTAATTTTTATCTGAACTCATCAGAAATTGGTATCATGGGTAATATTTGATGTATCTACCCAGACAAACTTCTATGTAAGAAAAATTTCCTCCTCCTAGTAAGTGTTTTAGACACAATTTCGTAATAATAAAACTTATCTTTTCCAAAACAATAAAGAAATAAACTTTCAGTCTCATACGTCTCTATTAATGATGAAACTTTGCGGCGCTCCGCTGTCAACTTTGAATGAAGTGGAGCACTTTAATGTTATGAGACCTTCATATTCCAGTAAAAAACACAAACTACTAAAGAAGCTAGATGTGAAATTATATTTCATTTATTTAAGACTAGCTGTTCCCCGCGACTTCGTTCGCGTGTTAGGGTTTTTATGTTTCTGCGCGGAACCCTGATTCTTTTTCTAAAATAAAAGTAGCCTATGTTACTCCTTATGAAATCAGCTATCTGCCAGTGAAAGTCCCGTCAAAATCGGTCCAGCCGTTTCGGAGATTACCCGGAACAAACAGACAGACAGACAGACAGACAAAAATTTTAAAAATTGTATTTTAGTTATAGGTATCGTATTTACTTTCATATGCATTTAGTAAAAAACTGTAATTTTGACATTACAAACAGACACTTCAATTTTATTTATTTGTATAGATTAAGGGAGATACTTACTAGATACTAAGAGTCAATATTCAGTAACTTATGGTTAAAGTTACGGATTGCAATCTCAAAAAGTCGTTGGTTCGAAACTGCCATTAAAAAATAAGCTCGATTTTTTGCTGGTTCTTTCCAGAACAGAGTTTTTCCTCAGTCTAAAATTTTTTTTAATAAAGAAAGACAGTCACACAGTGTCACCCCCGAGCACTAAATTGGAGTACTTCATAGCCTGTATTTATACTGGCTCTTAAACCCAGCAGACCAGGTCACAGCAGTGCAAACACTGCTATTTGGCATCATGAATAGGTAAGAGGGTGCTACCTGTCCAGACGGATTCCCAGGCAGAAAAAAAATAAGATCATTTACTAAAGTGGGAAATAAGCGAAAATCAACGATTATAAGTAAGGCGGAAACGTTCGTGGGCTTAAAGTAGCTTCTGAACGGCTTGACCTCGAGATCATATTTACTAAATATATATCTTCGATAGGTGGCGCTGTAAGTTATCTATATCTATACAAATAAATAAAATTGAAGTGTCTGTTTGTAATGTCAAAATTACAGTTTTTTACTAAATGCATATGAAAGTAAATACGATACCTATAACTAAAATACAATTTTTAAAATTTTTGTCTGTCTGTCTGTCTGTATGTCTGTCTGTTTGTTCCGGGTAATCTCCGAAACGGCTGGACCGATTTTGACGGGACTTTCACTGGCAGATAGCTGATTTCATAAGGAGTAACTTAGGCTACTTTTATTTTAGAAAAAGAATCAGGGTTCCGCGCAGAAACATAAAAACCCTAACACGCGAACGAAGTCGCGGGGAACAGCTAGTTATTAATAAATTTTATATTATAACCCAGCAGTCAGCCAGGTCGTTTAGGGGAGAAACACGTGGCGTATTATCGACGGTGGTGTGTCTTTCTTAGTGTCGTGATGCTGGGATTAGCGATGACGGAAATTTTATATTTGTAGACCAAAATTGCTCATATTCATATTGGTTAAGTGACAAAAAAAATTAGATAATCTAGAACCGGATAGGTAGCACTATAGTAGAGCTATCAATACATTTTATATTCATATAAAGAAAACGTAGGCTGGGCCATCTAGAAAACATATAAAACTTTAAAACAATATACTTACTAACGCCACTATATCATAGTGGCGTTAGTAAGTATATTGTAAACTTTTTACATTTTGAATACAATTTATTACGTTGACTTAAGAAAGTCAACTGTGAAAGTAACTGTATACAAACGAAGATATTAAGACAGGCATCTAATGTACAACGTCTTAAACCGAGCTCCTCTCGCCGAAAATTAATATAGTAATAAGATTCTCATCGCGCCTCAACTTTTATGCTAATGTTGAACTTGACTTATTGTATTTAAAGTTCCTTTGTTAACATATTAAGTGAAGAGTGGTAAGCCTTTTTAATAAAAGTGGTATTTGGAACAAAGTTTTATACTAGGTAGAGCCATACTGCAGATATATTAGGGTTGTAGCATGAATGGGTTCGCTCGACTGGGGAAGCACCACGCTCTCACAGGATACCGACCGATGGCTCAATGCATTTTTCGTCCTAGTTTCAGTGCCGTAAATACTGCTGTGCTTAGTATGGTGAGTGTAAAGAACCGGTGGCCGGTTGTGCTGGAAACGAGGTATTCTTTCTTTGTCCTCAGGAGTGACGACACATCTGTGTTTTTATTCCTAATCAAGGATAGTTCTAGAAATGGACCACATATTTCTCTTAGAAACGGGTAGATTGTGTGCTTTCTCGTCACTCTTATTTTATAAAATAAAAAATAGATACTAAATGTCTCTGTTTGCAGCATCATCGCGTCACTCCACTTTAAGTAGATGTAGTAATAATGTAAGTAGCTATAATAATAAATAAATAAATAAATATGATCGAGGAGAGTGGTGTGTGACACATTATTATTATTATACTGGGTGGCGATTAGGTTATCACATTAAATAACACAGCGGTATATACAAGTACATATATGTTGATTAAAATAATAAAATAAACAATTATACTTATAATTATAAAAATTGACACGAAATAAATCACCTTGATAATATTAGTTTACTGACCAGAAGTGAACCTGTAAAAGCGGCAACGGTGCGGCAGGTACGCAGTGCTCACGCGGCATCGACACAGGTAATTATAAGGTATTATATTTACCTACACTTTCCCGTTCATAAGTAATTAGGCCAAAAACGAAAAAGGGGCTATTGCGACTAGAATGTTAATTGTTATATATTTTTTTAGTTGTGTTTGTTCAAAGAACGTTACATAGGATAAGTATTTTCATTTAATGTGATAACTTTATCGCCAGCCCGTATATACTTTATTGTACACCACAAAAACGAGAAAAAAATACCAATTACAAGAAGTCAAACTTATGAGGTACGTACAATAAACATACTATTCTAGTCTGTTGTTTATTCTGTTCTATTCTCAAACTAGTTTTTTCTTAACTATAAAACTTCCTTTAGTTACCAATTAACACATCCATCCATCGATAAATCCTACAAAAGCTTACTGCAGAACATATGTGACCAATAGGAGGGATTTTGCCTCAGGGTAGTGGCGATGTAAGAACATCTGCTACCCCATATTGTTCCGTGGTTGTCGTAAGGGACTACAGAGAATAGGAGATGAGCATCAACATCTTCCTGATAATTCAAAATAATAAAAAAAACTCCAGTTGCCAACACGGCTGCCAAGAGTGGCAACTATTAAAACATTATTAATATGTTTTTTATAGAATAAGGGTGACAAACGAGCACACAGTTCACCTGATGGTAAGTGATTACTGTGACTCATATACATCTACATCTATCTTCGTATGCCAATTAAAATGCAGATGCGTTGTCAGCCGTGAGGACTAAGATAGAATGCCTCTTTTCCAGTAAAAAGGGTCTCTGGTTCTCTACACTCACTATTCGAAACACATCAGTGTTAAGCTGCTATTTTACGCTGGTATTTTGTGAGAGCGTGGTCCTTCCCCAGTCGAGCCGACCCATTCGTGCTACAACTATACTATTACTATAGCTGTGGCATAGCTCTATCAAGTATAGTATAAAAATATTGTATAAAGACTTTTATACAATATTTGTTATACAAACAATCATATAATAAAAACATATGTCAAAACATTAAGAGGATTACGGTGTCTTTTGCATATATTCCGGTCAAGGGTGTACATGTAACATGTAAATATATGTTGCAGTTTTAAACCACAATATAGGTAATAATTACGTTTAACAAAATATTTTTTTTATATACTTTTCTTATTTTGTTTAACATCAGTCATTTGAATTTCGTGAGAAGAAATTTTTTACCCAGTTGTGACAGACGTTTGTCTCTGTCTCCTGTTACTTTATTTTTATTTTCTATTTAAGTCACAAATAAAATAAATCATAAAATCTCAATTGTAAAAATCTTTTAAATTGCAGAGAAAAATATTACCAATTTTTAATAATTAAATATTTATTTTAGCGGTTCCTAAGAGGATTATAATTTATTTTGATGATTCTAGAATAAGGAGCTAAGTGCCGGCAATGTTCAAACGAACTTACGATCCATCTGGTAGTAAGTGGCTACTGCAATACATGAGCAACTGCAGCCAAGTTAAAACAAAGAAGGCTACAGAAGCGTTGTCACCTCTAAGGAGTAAGGTGGAATACTTCATAGCCTGTAAACATACTGACCCTCTATGATACCCATTAGATCAGAACACACCAGGGCATACACTGCTATTTCGCGGCAGAAATAGGTAAGTGGGTGGTGTCTAACCATACGGTCACCCAGGCAGAAAACGATAGCTGCCACCTAATATGTTTACTTAGGACAAATTGTCCCACTAGGTAAGTCGCCTTATCCAGCGTTCGGGATACTATGATATATCGTCTCGTCACGTATACCTCAAAACTTTAAATTAAGGGAGTACAACTATTGCGTGGTGCCAGTGATCCCATATATTTTTTTTCGTGGTAGAGCCATGTTGCAACTATATTAGTAGTAGGTATAGTTGTAGCACGAATGGGTCGGCTCAACCGGGGAAGGACCACGCTCTCACTAATACCAGCGTAAAATAGCAGCTGAACGCTGCTGTGTTTCGTATGGTAATTGTAGAGAACCGGAGACCTTTTTTACTGGAAACGAAGCATTACATCTTAGTCCTCACGGGTGACAACGCATCTGCATTTTGATTCGTAATCGAGAATAGATGGAGATGTCTATGGGCCGCAGCAACCACTTACCATCAGGTAGACTGTGTGCTCGTTTGTCAACCTTATCCTATAAAAAAAAAATATGGACCTGAGACGTTTTCCTTCACTTTTTGGTTTTTCTAACGAAAATAATGTTGTTTACTACAGATATTTATCAATTTATTAGAAACTGATGTAATCAATAGTATTGTACAAGGTAGATAAATAAAAATAAAAAACGTTTATTTAACGCCATAGTTTTATTACTTTAGTTGTTATAAACTCCAAGATAGTAATTAAGTTAATTAGCTCTCTTGCGGGATATAAGAAGGGCGTTTCGGTTTGTGATGTGTTCATTTCGGAAGCGGCACTCGAAGACAACAAAAGAAGAAACCTCAAGAGAACAAACCTCAAGAGAAATACTCCATTGAAGATTGAAGATAGAAGAGTGAAGACTCCCCTCTCTGTATATAGTTTATTAGTGCCGCATTTGTAAATAGTTGAGTACAGTATAGTTCTACAGTACCATCTTTTCTTTGAACAGTCCCCTAGCGTAGTCAGTCAACCAGTTTCTTACATTAAATTCATACAGTCCACTACAGTCCACTACAGTCCATTATAATAGTAATTATGTTAATTAGTTACTAACTTCGAAATAAAAATGTAATATCATACAAATTATAATACTCTGTTAAAATAAATAAACTTCAGAAGGAACAAACAAATAGGAAATTTGATAATAAGAGAAAAATTACAAAGAAATATTTACTTTTGTTTCTGCAAAGCGCCGTAAGCTTCGAACTTGAAACAAAAACAAAACCTGTTCGCTAGGAAAGAAAAGTTTTTAATTGAACAATTATACATTTTCCTGTGTTAGCAATTATTTTGTAATACAAAACATTTGATTTGTTTACGCTAATATTGCAATGAATAAAACTGTACTTAGTGTATTTTTGATTCTTTTACAAAATAAGGGTGACAAACGAGCACACAGTCCAACTGACGGTAAGTGGATGCTGTGGCCTATGGACATACACATCTATCTGCGATTAAAGATCAAAATGTAGATGCGTTGTCACACTGAGGACTAAGATGGATTTTTTATAGGAAAGGGAGCAAACCAGCGTGATTAATTGTAAGTGACTACCGCCGCCCATGAACAACTGCAACACTAGGGTAATGCAACGTTTCCAGTAAAAATGGTCCTTTACGCTCACTGTACGAAACACAGCAACATTTAGGCGATATTTTACGCTGATATTGTATGAGAGCATAGTCCTCTCGGTCGAAACCATGTATGCTACATTCATAAGATAGCTAGAGATAGCGGCATGACTCTACCATGTTTGTCATCCTTATTTTATAAAAAACCAGCAGTCCCGGTGTAAAGTACAGCCGTACTTTTGCAAGAACACTTAAAAATTATTTGCAACTGCTTAGGCAATTAACTCAATGAACTGCCCAAAGTTAAGGTTTGACGAAATCGCAACCCCCAAAAGAAGGAAAGAAATAGTCAGCAGGTAGCTCCTTTTTGCAGCAAAAAGACTCATTTATTTTTGGATTCCAAAGTCTGTTTATTAATCTGTAATTTTTAAAGTATTAGAACGTTAAACACCTTAGTCTCCCCGTGACTATAGGTACCGTTAAGCACGCGTATCCGTAACCGTATTCGAATGTTTTGTAAATCAAAATGATTTAATTGATTTTTACATCATCATCATCATCATTACAGCCCTTCACAAGTCCACTGCTGAACATAGGCCTCCCCCAAAGAATGCCACAAAGCACGGTCCTGAGCCACCTGCATCCATCGACTTCCTGCATATTTTACCAGGTCGTCACTCCATCTAGTGGGGGACGCCCTACACTTCGCCTGCCGGTACGAGGCTGCCATATATCAATCGGTAAAGTCCGTAATATCAATATTATACAAAAATTATTTTAAAAAATCTTTAAGCTATTTTTTGTTAGCTTTGTGTCATCCATGTTCATGTTGGCTAATAATTTGAATACGGGGAATCTGTAAAGCGCTAAAAACGTCGTAAATTAAAAAGCTTAAAAAGTTGAAATTAAACGTAAATTAAACAAAAAAGTCCGTAAAATTATTTATGTTCATAGACGACTTTCATTAAATTAATTAAAGTAGAAAAATCAGTAGTTTATGTAAATTAAAAAAGCTACAAAATTATAATTAAACTTAAATAGAACAAACAATAAAATCCATAATATTAGTTTTATTTAAAAGCTAAATGCATTAAAAGCATTTAAATTAGAATACATTTGCAATATATTCAGTAACAATTTTGAAATTAATATGTTATTATTCCAATAAACACTCGGTAGCTGCGAACTCACAGTGATTTACTAGCGAGGTAGCATTGACAGCCATGATACATTGGTATGCAAATTGTACAGAGTACACGCCGTGTATAATGCGAGAATTACACGTTTTAATTTTATATCAAGATCAATAAATTTTTATATAATTACTAGCAACGCGGCCCGGCTTCGCCTGGTTTAGATCAATAATGTGGCGAGAAATTCAATCTTAGTTTTTGGAAGTGACAACAAACTGCAGCTTTCATCGGTTGCAGTCGTTCATGGGCTGTAGTTGCCACTTACGTTTGTCACCTCCGTTTTATAAAAAAAAAATACAGATTTATTATATAAATTATCAGTTACAAAAGTAGCTACAGACCGTATACGACAACAATCAAATTATAGGGGAGGATCCGTAGATGTTTGTCGGTATCTCCGTAAAGCGGACAGTAGGCCGAAGAGAATTATGAGAAGCGTGCCGAGAATCAGGAGTACGTAGCAACAGCAGCCGCCTCCGTAACCACAAATAGCAGTTTATTTAAGAATTATTTTTTTTTATAGGAGAGGGGGCAAACGAGCATGCGGCTCACCTGATGGTAAGTGACTACCGCCGCCCATGAACAACCGCAACACCAGGGGAATTGCAGATGCGTTGCCGGCCTTTTAAAAAGGAGTAG
This sequence comes from Parnassius mnemosyne, assembly GCA_963668995.1. Lineage (NCBI taxonomy): Eukaryota > Metazoa > Arthropoda > Insecta > Lepidoptera > Papilionidae > Parnassius > Parnassius mnemosyne. Next base: position 33,797,781 of record CAVLGL010000090.1, on the reverse strand, counting down.
GCTCTTTTCTTGAAGGTCCCTAAGTCGTATCGATCCGAAAAAATCGCTGGTGGTAAACTATTCCACAAAGAAGTTGTGCGAGGAAGAAAACATCTTCTAAATCGCACAGTAGTGGACCGCCAATCATCCAGATGGTGTGGATGGTATCGGGAGTTCTGCCGCGATGTGCGTTCGTGAAATTTGGCGGCCGGGATTAATCCGAAGAATTCCTCAGAGCACTCCCCATGGTAAATGCGAAAGAAAATGCTAAGAGATGCAACATCTCTTCGCAGTGCCAATAAGTCGAGCCGATCGGAAAGGACTCGGTCGTCGACGATTCGAGCCGCTCTGCGCTGGATGCGGTCAAGTGGAAGAAGTTGGCACTGGGGAGCCCCATCCCAGAGATGGGAACAGTATTCCATGTGAGGCCGAACCTGCGCCTTGTAAAGTTGCAGGCGTTGAGCCGGCATCAAATACTGTCCCGCTCTGCTGAGCACGCCAAGCTTTTTAGAGGCCAGTTTGGCCTTCTCTTCCAAGTGACCACGAAACTGCACGCTACTCGATATGTCGACGCCGAGGATTCCGATACTGGCTGAGGCAACAAGGGGAGTACCTTGAAACTGAGGAGATACGACAAAGGGGTTCTTTTTAGCGGTAAACGCGCAAACTTGTATCTTCTGAGGATTAAACTGGACTAGATTTAGTCGCCCCCAATCCGAGACTTTGTCCAGCAAAGACTCGACTTCAGACACAAGTTTGTTCCGGTACTCAGTGACGTTTTCCCGAGAAATATTGGCACGGCCGGTGTATAGAGCATCACCAGTGCTTTCATCCGCATAGCAATGAATGCTACCGGATTGCAACATATCATTGATATGCAGAAGAAACAGCGTTGGTGATAGCACGCAGCCTTGTGGAACACCAGCGTTAATAGGCTTGTAGTCGGAGCATGCACCATCTACAACGACCTTGATGCTCGGATCTGCAAGAAAGCTGGTGATCCAATTGCATAATTTCTCGGGAAGCCCATAGGAAGGGAGCTTCGAAAGAAGCGCTTTGTGCCAAACCCGATCGAAGGCCTTCGCAATGTCCAAACTAACGGCCAATGCCTCCCCCTTGGACTCTACTGCCAACGCCCATCTATGAGTTAAGTAGACCAGAAGATCACCAGTTGATCGACCCCGACGAAAACCGTACTGGCAGTCACTAATCAGCTGGTGATCCTCAAGGTACCGCATGAGGTGGCAGTTTACAACGGATTCCATTATTTTGGAGAACAACGGGGTGATGGCGATAGGCCTGTAGTTGGCCGGGTCTGAGCGGTCGCCTTTTTTAGGGATCGGGTGGACAAAAGCTGTCTTCCATGATTTCGGGACTACGCCTAGGGAGTAGGAGTACCGGAAAAGACGCGTTAGAACCGGTGCCAACTCCGGAGCACACGTCCTCAGCACAATTGGGGGGATTCCGTCAGGCCCACTCGACTTGTGGATGTCAAGGGAGAGGAGTGCTCTGCGAACCGAGCGCTGTGAGAATCGCACATCCGGCATGGAGCACTCACACCGCGGGATGGTCGGCGGTGTGTTACCCCCGTCATCAACAGTCGAGTTGGACGCAAAAAGGGAGCCTAAAAGGTCGGCCTTCTCTTTTGCGTCGTGGGCCAGTGAGTCGTCCTCCCTGTGCAGAGATGGTAGTGATGGCTTACAGAAATTCCCTTGGACAGCCTTGGCGAGAGACCAGAATGCACGGGTTCCCGAAGGAAGGCGAACTAGTTTTTCGCCAATTCTGCCTATGTGCTCTGACTTTGCCTTGGCAATAACTCTTTTGAAGGACCTGGAGGCGAAATTATACTTCTTTTTGAGTGTGCTGGTGTTTACATCCCGAGTCACCGAAGCCGCAGCCCAGGCTTGATAACACTCCTGCTTACTGCGTAATGCAGTCTTACAGGAGCGACCAAACCAAGGCTGAGATCTGCCTCCGATGGGTACCACAGATGATGGAATAAATAGTTCCATTCCCTGTAGCACTACATCAGTGACAGAGTCAGCAACAGCGCTGGGATCATCCGGCGAGAAGCAAACCCGCCCCCATGGGTAGGAAGCAAAGAAAGACCGCATTCCGTCCCAATCCGCCGACCTGTAATGCCAAACACGGCGGCAACCTGCAGAACGCAACCGCGAGGGGAGCGTGAGTGGCACCACACTCCGGATCAGACAATGGTCCGAAGAGCCAAGAGGGGCATCGACGGAAACCTGATATCCGTCCGGATGAGAGGTCAGCAGAAGATCCAACAGGGAAGGTGTATGATCCTCAACATCTGGAATCCGCGTAGGCGATGTAACCAGTAGTGTCAGACCATATGCCAAGGCAAAGTCATAAACAGATCTCCCCGCATGATCGGTTAAACGTGAACCGAGCCATTCGGCGTGGTGGGCGTTAAAATCGCCAAGGATCACGATCTCTGCGGATGGGACCTGTTGTAGCAAGGAATCTGTAGCCATTTGGACGTGGTCGATGAGTCGGTCTGTTTCGGCATTACCGCTATGTGACCTATAGAGGCACGCGTAGACGCGCGGATGGTCGTCGCTGTCTACGCGTAGCCAAAGGATGGACAGGTCCGAACCTTCAAGACTGCCGAGGCGTCGAGAACAGATGTCCTCTCTGACATACACGCAAACTCCAGCCCGAGGCACAAAGGAGTGCTCCAATTTGTACCCCGGGCAGGAGAGATACGAAGTATCAGCCGGAGAGGACACCTGCGTCTCGGTCCGAAAGAGCAAGGCCGGCTTCGCCGTCTCAAGATGGTAGTGGACGGCGTTTAGGTTCGAGTGAAGTCCCCTGATGTTGCAGAAATTCACGGATAGCGTGGCAGGGGTCGCCTTGGTCTTGTTGCTCAGTTTGCCCCGAGCAGTTATTGTGTTGAGCGGAATTTTGCCCCCCCCAGAATACGCGGGGCAGCCTGAGCACCCACGCTCAGGAGTGGAATAGCATGGTCGTGGATGCTCAGCGAGGGATTCTCCAGGGGTACTGGTACCCTCCTGGGGTAGTTTATGACGTAATTCCGCTACCATGTTGATGGGGGGGGGGGATTGGGCCTCCGGTCACCTGCACTCACCAGACGAAACGCGGAAGCAGAGCTTCCACTTCACGCCGGTATAATTAATGTAAAATGTTAAACAAAGCGATATCTAATAATTTAAGTAGAGGATTTTCTATTCTATACAGGGTGTTTTTGGAACGCTCCCGAAAACTAAGACAGGCGACAACACCAAGTATACCTTTGATCATGGGTCACAAATAAATTCGATCCTGATGAAAAAAAAATCATCTTTTTACAAGGTTTTATTAGCTTTATTCACGCGCCATCATGTTAGTACAGCTAAATGAAACGATAATTTCATAAAAAATATCATGAAAATACTGAAACATAAAACCAGCAGTGGAATGACTGAATTGATATCACCTGACCTGAGCTAGATAAAGGTCAATGTACGCGCGAACACAAATTCGCGCGGCCCGCAACTAGCGGGCCTTCCAACAATACCTAATAATTTACAACACGTGTCTAAATACCTAACTTATCTACTTAACCTACTATTTTGCCACTGTGCTTATCTCCACGTAGCCACTTTAATCCGAATTTACAGGTTAAATAACCCAAATAACTGGTTCGATTCCCCGCTAATGAAGAAATACTTAAATGAAATGTAACCAAGGTTGGAGTCATGCGTTTTTATTCATCGTGTAGGTATGTTTATTATTCTCGTGTATTCAGTTATGTACCTATTCAGATTAGTCTAGTACTAAGTTATTTAAAAAAAAATAGTTATGAAACAGCTTACTGCTCTAAATCCTCCGTGGTCTTATGAGATGCGGCTCAAATTGTGCTCCATTCATTTCAAGGCAGACTTGGGTGCAGGCGGGGCATCATCGTGTGGTCTTCGACACAGTCCGTACGTAGTTTCTCGAAAGCATCCACGATCCTTTGGCGCATTTCTTCAGCACTATCACATTCACGATTAAAAACCCTTTCTTTCACATACCCCACAAAAAGAAGTCTAACGGAGTCAGATTTGGTGAGCGAGGTGGGCAAGCGTGTGGTCCTAGTCTGCCGATCCAGCAATCATCAAATAGCTCATTGAGGCGCTCACGGACGAACCTCACGAAATGTGGAGGGGCACCATCATGTTGGAACTATGTGCGGCGATATTCAGCCAACGATAGGTCGTTTAAAATGTCAACCAACTGTTCATTTATAAAGTTTAGGTATCGCTGTCCGTTCAGTCGCTCTGGCAGAAACACTGGTCCCAGTATGCGATCCTTAAATAAACCTGTCCATACGTTAACCGACCATCGGGTTTGGTGCCCGGTTTGTCGAACAGCGTGCGGGTTAACCTCTGAATACACGTGTGTATTTCTTCGGTTCCACAGGCCGTTTCTGGTAAATGTCGACTCATCCGTCCAGATAATGTGCTCAATGGAACCAGGCACACGTTGTTGCTGATATAATAACCAACGGCAGTATAATAACCACTATAAACGTACGCGTTAGGCATTATTAAAACAAAAAAGAATCCAAAAACGTAACAAAAACTTTAATATCAACACGTAATCACAAGTAAATTTATTAAACAAAACGATTGAACTGTCGCTCGCGCACGCGTGTACAAAATCAACACGAAACTGTCTAAAAAACTAAAACCAACGAACCCCGTCAAGGCTGAAAATTACTGCGTCACAAGCGTGAGGCGACAGGGTTAAGCATTCTGCCGTCATAATAATAAAGGAAGTAACTAACAAAAACGTAAAATGGAAATAAAAAATAAATTGATGAATTTTTCTTTCAGACCCCGTGTCTAAAGTATATTAAAAGGTATCTATATTGAAATATATACGTAGAGACATGAAGATTTTAAGGACGAACTTATTTTTTTTTTTAAATTTGTTTATTTATTTAAATAAAACGAATTTTCCTTTTCATCTTAGCTTAAAAAATACACCTGGCAACACAAAAACATCGAAGGAAAGACGCATATAACTATTTGCGTCTTTCCAACCTAATAAATTAAAAAAAAAACTGCCATTCATTTAACAATTTTACATATTTTGGAAAGGTCATTTGAAGTTGAAAGGACGCTAATAGTAATTTACTACTTTTTTTTTAAAATAAATATTAGAAAAGCATTGGTAGTGAGACACAAAAAATAATAATTTTAAAAAGTAATGATTTTAAAGGGGATATCATACAAGACTTACTACGATAATAATTAAAAATTAAAAATTTTGTACAACCGACTTTAATATAAATAATTAAGGATAACTCAAAAACTATTGGTCTGACCTCGATCAAATTTATATGGGACCACATGTGAAACACCAGCTTTAACAATAGGATATAAGCTCTTAATAATAAGATATAGAATAATAAGACAAGACCAAGAATAATTGAAATTTAAGTAATCGATGCAAATATTGTTAAAGATGACGTAGCAACTGGTTAAATAAGTCTTTTCTTTTATGTTGAATTTGTATAAGTCTTTTCTACTAAAAAAAGTCATCTGTGATCAACAGTTACGTCTAAAATTCTTACGATAATTTCTAAAATATTGATATTTGTGAATATTAAAAAAATTTAGTAGATGCGCCTTCTTATCATGAATCGAATGGTATATTTAACTCATTTATTCATAAATTGTTAGATGCGCCCTTTTTTCTTACGACCGCGTGTTTCGTACCGAGCTAGATACAGGTCGATAGCGGAGGGGGTGTGGGTACAATCGCGTTCTAAAGTACTACATGGTATTGGGCTATTGTTTTATAATATTATAGTAATTAATTGTTTTAATGTAGAATCATAATTTTACTAGCTACTTAGAACTTTGGAAGAGGTGGGAATTAAAAATGGATAATGTTTACATGAGCATTATTTGTTATTTCTATCGTAAAATATAAAGTAGTTTGTAACAAGAAAACTTTAGCTAAGGGTAACACGCCGTCCATTATGACGTCTTGGGTCACATGGAAGCCAGATGTTAATGGTGAGTTGGTGTTACTGGATGCTACTTGATCATCACTTTCATCTTCGCTTGAGCTTCCGTCATCAGGTCGATCACATGGTAATTTTTTCGGTATTCTTCCTCCACACTTTTAACTTTACTGCACAATTTTCCCCATTCACCTTCTCCTATCATATTTACCTTTTCGATCACTAGTTTAGTCATAAAACAATAGATATAAATAATTTTTCTTTCCTTCCTTTTTAAAACATCGTCGCGAGTCGCAAAGTAAGCTGTGTATGCGACTGTATTTTTGGAGCGAACAAAGCGCGGGAACCAATAGCATGCAGGCACACTAATACTGGCGGATTGTTCCCCCGTCGCGCGCCTTTCGTACCAATATGTGATAAATCGCTCAGTGCCCAAGTTCAAGGCCAGCGTTTGTTTTTCACCGTTCGCGCGTACATTAACCTCCATTAGTCAGGTGATATCAATTCAGTTTCCACTGCTGGTTTTATGTTTCAGTATTATCATGATATTTTTTATGAAATTATCGTTTCATTTAGCTGTACTAACATGATGGCGCGTGAGTAAAGCTAATAAAACGTTGTTAAAAGATGATTTTTTTTTCATCAGGATCGACTTTATTTGTAACCCATGATCAAAGGTATACTTGGTGCTGTCGCCTGTCTTAGTTTTCGGGAGCGTTCCAAAAATACCCTGTATATTGTGATGTTATGATATCCATGATGACAGACATTATTTCTGGTATTCTAATTCCACGATATATATTTTAATGTTATAGTTTCTTAACAGGACCTTAAAATGAGTCAACACACACGTAAGGTGTAATATGTAATGTAAATCGAGTAAACATATTAATGAGGTTGCCTTTAACTGTACCTGGAAATGTTCCGCGTAAGTTGTACAGATGCTTCAGTTTAGAGTTGAATTATGCATGAGACAGAGCACCGTCCCCTGTTACCCCTCCTTTTTCGGTTAAGGTCAGTGTTGTTATATATATATATATATATATATATATATATATATATATATATATATATATATATATATTTATACAAAAACGATCTTGGAAATGAATGGCAATTAATAGCTTCTTTATGAATAATTTTATTCTCGGTACTAAGGCGACCAAGCATTGCTCGGCGTAAAAAAATATTATGATTTTCTCAGAGATTAATAGTAAAACTTGTTAAGTAAAAAATTATCCCACTATAAAATTTCCTCTAAATCAGTAGAGCTTTGACCTTACGGTCAAAAAGTACTAGTAGCACCGTAAAACGGAACGTAACTCCGCAAACAAAATATTTTATTCGTTTATTTTGGTTTGGCTTTGGTTTTCAAAAAAGAAAGACGTACACGCCTTTAAGCTACGCGGACAAACGCTAAAAAAGTTGTCTGATTTTAAAATCTGTTGTAAATCACAAAGTTCTGGTCCGATCTCGACCGGCCTATGGCATTATACATACGAATAGACATTTGTATGGAGGGCATGAGCCCGGTTGCTAGTTTTTGGAGCCAAAATGGATTTTTCCAAATTCATATCAAATTCAAATTCATTTATTTATTTGTGAATACAGTGAGTTAGATTTTAGTAAAATTTACAACAGGTATCGTGTATTCTACCACAGTGTGGTTTACAAATATATTTCTTTAAGTTATCGTCAATAATGTTGTGCTTGGTTGTGCATGATTAAGAGTATCGATCACCCAACATGACATTGGAATTCGTTTTTTATAACTTTTTTGAGTTATGCTCGTGCTATAAAGTATAATGCACACCAAGTACATAATTTTTTTATTATTACTTTTTTCAGCAAAATTGTTTTTTCGAATCTAAAACGGTTACGTACTTGGTTTTTTTAATTTTATAATTTTTTGTAAAAATGTAATTATTATTTTTGTAACTATAGTACTACTTGGCGCAATGCTTTACAGTGAAACTGTTTTTGTTCGGATATTAAATATTCACAAATATGCTAAATATTATAGGTGAAAAGCATCGTGCAATGATATACATGACAATTAACACAACTTAATGGCGCCTTTACGTCTATATATTGAGAAAAAAAAAGGTGAAGTAATTAAAAATGTCATCTTTTCAAATTATTATTACTATTATTAAATACACGAGTAAAGCGCTTATTACATTATCCAATTTTTAGAAAATCTAATTAGGAACCTAAGTTGGAAGCTAGTGATCACATTACACTAAATTGAATTCTAAATCGTGACGAAGCACATTCGTAAAAGAAGTAACGACAGGGTTGCACGTTTGATCGATGGCGCCGTATTTATCAAAACAGCAGAAGATAGGAATTGCCTTAGCCGTGGTAGGAACCATGGATATTAAAAATAGATAAAAGAGAATATGCTGGGTTAAGGAATACTTGTCATTGTATTTGTAAATATTTAACAACACCTTGAAGCCCTCTTCACGCATTGCTTTTTTTAAATAGTTTTCATCATTTTTATTATACAAATAGGGCATTTACCCTATACAGGTCTATAATTTGTAATAACACCTCTTTATCTGTGGACATGCTGTCACACGAACCACTGCTCAGTTCTGTCGCTTCACTCGCCATCGCAAAAAAATGGCGCACGCGCAGTCAAGACATCCACTTTGGTCGAAGCGCGGGCGCCGACTGGTCGTTCTAAATCGTAACGTTGCGATTACACTGTCCTAAATTGTAGACAATTTAGAAAGAAGAGCGGTCGGGACCTCCGACTTTAACTAAATCGGATCCTAACTGTTCTAACTATGATTACACTTTCCAATTTCCTAATTAGATTTCCTAAAAATTGAATAATATAATAAGCGCTTTAACAATAAATACTGCATCTTAGGCTAATGTCACGTAAAAACAAACTATGTATATATATATAAAACAAATTATAAATGCCAATGTCATCAATAGTATTAATATATCAAATTTATAATAATATGTGGTATGTCAAATAAAATATTATAATATTATATATACGAAAACAATTATTTAATTTCTACGTCATTAAGATATTCATTAATAGAATACTAAGATTAATTAATTAATAATGATTTTAATGATTTTTCGAAGCTTCGTATATTATTTATTTTCTTTATATCATTAGGTATATTATTATAGATAGGTATGGATAGACAAAATATACTTTGCCGCATTGTTACTGACATTTGTTGAACTTTAAATCTCAGAGGATACTTACCTACTATTATTTAAATTTTCAAACAATGATAGGTTTCTATGGACAAACACAGCCGTCTCATAGATAAAAAGACAGGGAAAGTTAGAATTTGCAGCACTTTAAAATGTAGTTTACAGCTGTCTGTCCAGTGTCGATTTTTGATCGCTCAAATACACCTTTTTGAGCTTTGAATACTTTTCCCGATCTACTGAGTTTCCCTAAAACATTACACCATACCATAGGCATATGAAAGTTTATATAATTTACTGCAAACACTATCGAACTGTGCCTTCCAGTTCAGTTAGTTATCAATGATAATTCCTAAAAATTTAGTTTCTACCGTTTCATAGATTGGTGAACCTTTATAATTCATATTAAAAATATTTATCTTGTTTCCAGTTAAATTTCATAATTGTAGTTTTCTTCTAAATTTATGTTTTAGTTATTTTTTACGAGCCAGTCGATTGTAAGACCAATGGAACTGTTAATCTCAATTTCATAGCTTTGGGTATTATTTTCTTCATAAACGACCGTACAGTCATCCGCAAAAAGGGCGACAGATTTTCGTATCAACGATGGAAGGTCATTTTAAACGTGGTAGAGCCATACTGCAGCTATATTAGTAGTGTTAGTACGAATGGGTCGGCTCGACCGGGGAAGGACCACGTTCTCACAGAAAACCAGTGTAAATTAGCAGCTTAACGCTGCTGTGTTTCGTATGGTGAGTGTAGAGAACCGAAGATCCATTTTACTGGAAAAGAGGCATTCCATCTTAGTCCTCACGGGTGGCAACGCATCTGCATCTTGAGTCTTTATTGAGGGTAGATGTCTATGGGCTACAGAAACCACTTATCATCAGGTGAACTGTGTGCTTGTTTGTCATCGTATCCTATAAAAAAATTAATGTACAAAAGAAACAGGACACACAAGGAGGACTCAAAACGCTTCCTTGTGTGGAACGCCGTAGTAAGTATACGGCTCAGGGTGTCGATCAATAAACCTTTTCTGTCAACTTTGTAGGACATATTATCCTTATTTCAGTAATCTGCGTTCTGTCAGTAAGATATGACTCAAAAAGATCTAAAACTGTCCCTCGCAATCCATATTGTTTGTAATTTTCTTATTAAGATTTTGTGATCCACAAAGTCAAATGAAAGCGACATATTTTTAAAACGCTTTTACTAGTTTGGTATGTATCTATGTAACGGAATTTTCGAATGTGATTTTCATCCAATTCAAAACGTCGGATTGATTTGAAACTTTGCACACTTAACAAGGACCGATGACTATGGAATAATTTAAATAATTTGTCCCATTGTCCTTGCCAGAATTCTCAGGTTTTGCGAATAATTCATAAAACAATTACGATTTCTGTCAGTTCAATCTACTGTAAGCCGCGGTAATGAACGTTCCAAAAAAAACACGATTTTGTGATTATTCGGAGTCAAAAATAAAAATAAATAATAGTTTAAAAAAACTAAAAGAAAACACGCTTTTGTAGATAACCGAACTATAAATTTGGAAATAATTATTAATTAGTGCTTGATGTCATTTGTTGTAAATATTTTTGTGGAAAAAACACCCCACGGTTTTTTATAATAAAATTTTTTTTTTTGATAATTACTAATTTATAATTTTAAGTTCGGTTATCTACGAAAGCGAGTTTTTTTAATTTTCCTAAACTACCTATTTATTTGGAATAATGCTTTTGGTAGAAGCACTCTCCTTGGAATGTGAGGTTTATATTTATACATATCTAGTCTTTCACATAATTTCTGCGTATCTTTTGACGAATTTTAAGAATTAGAGCACAAATAATGTTATCAAGACCGAATTTATTCAGACTGGAACCAAGCAGTGGTAGCTCCACAATTTGGAGGCAGAAAAGGTGAGAGGGTGTTACCTACCTATACGGACTACTAGGCAGAAATGGACCTACCACCTATTACCAGCTCTTCCACCAGATTAATTTTGTAAACACCTCCATTTTATTTCAGATGACCGTTGAGTTTCTGATTACGACCTTTCCCGTCGGTAAATCTCAGTCAAGTGCGTTAAGTTACGGAGATTTTTATCGCTTGCACGACACCTACTCTCTGGATACCGCAGCGATAAATTGTCGCAGACGGTAAAAGCTTAACAAAAAATGTTTGACAAATTTCCTCTCACCTATATTACATGAGTATTTCAAAGTGTTATGTATTCTCTTCAAGATCTTGTGTTAACGTATTCTGTCCCCACTTTCGTATCTTACGAAGTTGTAAATTTAAGACTGGGATTTTATTAAGAGCTTACTCTGTTTCAACAATGTTACATAAAACAAGACTTATGTTGAATTTATTTATAGGTAAGTGGCATATTTTTTTAAATAAGTTGGAAAAATTAGCACACAATCCACCTGATAATAAGTGGGTACTGTGGCACATAGACATCTACATCTATTTTCGATGAAGTATCAAAATGCAGATGCGTTCTCACTCTTGAGCACTAACATATCTCTCTCAGGCTCTCTCTAACTCACCACACGAAACACAGCAGTGTGATGGCAGCGTTAGAGAATACATCACCCTATTTCTTTCTAAAATAGACTTGTTTTTATTCAATATAGAAGATTAATAATAATCCTTATTCAGGGTGACTTTCAACTATTTGTTTAATTTACCACTGCTTCGGAGAATACGTCTGCTCGGAAAGAACCAGCAATATACCCAGCGGAACTTTTTTAAACCAGCAAGAAACTCAGTGGGACATTTTTATATTTTTTCTGATGATATTTTTCTCCTATATACAAATTTACGATGTCTATAGATACCTACTTTTATCCGCTCATAATATGTAAAGTCAACCAACACGCACTGGGATAGCACGGCGGACATTTTCTTACCCAATCACTCTCTCAGAAATAAAAAAGAGGGCCGTACCCTTGGGACATATATAGATTGTAACTTGACTTTTACTTTTGACTAAAATTTACTAAAATGTAAGAAAAACAATTTTAAATTTTTTTATTATTTTCTGTGGAATATAAAAACATAAAGAGGCATTCTGTTTAAATTTTCACAACATAGCTCTCACGTTCATATAATGCATCTATGCAAAGCCAGGGAACGGAAGTGAAATATTGCTTGAATTTATTATTTCACTTATGCGAGAATTTTTACGACTTCTATGTTTATTTCGAATTTATATTTCTATAACATTTATTTTACGACATAAATTCCTTGCGAGCATATCAGCAGCAGAACAAGTTATATCTTATATAGCCTAAAGGATCAGTAAACTGAACAGGCAATGGCCGACCAAGATAGCTACAGGAATGGAAAATCAAATGTGGTAGAAAGGTTCTCGAGTGGCAGCCTCGTACTGACAAGCTCAGTATCAGGCGTCTGTCTTATAAATGAAATTGAAACCTAATGAATCACGCAAGAAGTAGGAAGTTTGGCCATGGAAGGGAAAGGGAGATCTCCTACCGGACAAGGTGTTCAGCCCGGGGAGCGACCGACGCTCCGTTTATTAGTACAGAGTTGTTCTATATAGTGCAGTACTTCGGAACTTTGCAAAGCGTAATAAAGGCTTCAGTGTGTTTCGTTTATACGAGCTCAAGAAATTCAGGACCTTATTTGTGGATTTGTGATGGCCTACATATATGGAAATTATTCAGTTTATGTAAGGTAAAGGTTAAGTATATTCTATTATTAGCCAGTGCTTGAATGTAATTATGAATGTATTAATGACCTCTCTGATGTTAAGTGTAACGTAATTATTGTGGTCAGACCATTTTATGTTATGAAACTGAAGTAACAGACGAACTTACATACCACGTGACGATAAGTGGCTACTATAGTCCATGGACATCTGTAGCCGACTCCAAACGAAGAAGGCTACAGATTCACCTCTGAGGACTAAGATGGAATACCTTACAGCCTGTAAAGGTACTTGTTCTCTACACTTTTTCCTCACTTCTCACTGCCATTTGACGGCAGAAGTGAAGAAGCAGGTAGTACCTATCCAAACGGAATCCTGAGCAGAAGAGTAGTCCTACTACGTAGAAAAGAGATCAAGGCCTTGCCTCACTCTATCTGATTAAGCTGGCCCCGGATTGATTGTGTAGTTCAAATGCTATTTATTTAATAAAGATATTGAATAAAGAGGAATATTTCGAACATAAAGGAGCCCATTACAGAACGCGCAATCTCATCGGAAGTCGTTATGCCGGTAGCTGGGGGATATCCTTATTCTTACACAGTATTAAAATTCTTTGTATTTTAATGTTGCTTACAAAACTATAAATCAAATACCACAACTTAATGAGAAAAATACCTACTGTATGTTTAGAAACTTACTTCACTGTGCTTAAAACCTCCTTATTTTTGCAGCTATTTATTCATTTCGATGTATTTTGTTGATAAATAATACATATTTGTACACGAAACGCAATTCCCTTATTCCAGTCATTCGAAATTCTTTATAAATATTGATGATAAGCAATTGTCCATGGAGTGTTCATAATAAAAAAAAATCAAATAGCACCCCAAGTATATTTACAGCATAAGGCTGACAAACAAGCACGCGGTCCGCCTAATGGTAATTGGATGTTGTAGCCCACAGTCAAAATCTATCCTCGAATAAGAATCAAAATTTAGATGTGCGGTCACCCTTAAAGACTAAGATAGAATGCCTTGATACCAGTAAAAAGAATCTCCAGTTCTCTGCACTTATCATACGTAACAAATAGGCATTATGCTACTATTTAGACAAAGGACATTAGACAAATCTTTATTCCCTTACATAACACAGCACATTTTATACGGTACATAATACATAAGTACATGATATGTAAGTACATGATAATAATAGATAAAGCTTACTTATACCTCTATTATACCTCTTTTCGTGTTAAGTACTGGGAGTGTAATTGTACTGCGGTGTCAGAATTTTTCCCCATTTGGCGTAGGCTGAGAAGGATAAAAAGGAGGAGCCTCCGATTCTCTACACGCTCATGCAATTCAAAACAACATTAAGCTGCTATTTCTCTGTGGTATTCTATTAAACAACCATAATATAGCTGCAGCATGGCTCTACCATACATAAATTACATTATACTGTGATATTCTTCAAATCATAATAATGAAATATCCATCATCATTCATCATCATCATTACAACCCTTCACAAGTCCACTGCTGAACATAAGCCTCCCCAAAGGAATGCCACAAAGCACGGTCCTGAGCCACCTGCATCCATCGACTTCCTGCATGTCTTACCAGATCGTCACTCCATCTAGTGGGGGATGCCCTACACTTCGCCCGCCCGTACGGGGCCGCCACTCGAGAACCTTTTTTCCCCATCGGTTGTCGGTTCTTCGAGCTATATGGCCGGCCCATTGCCACTTCAGTTTACTAATCCGTTGGGCTATGTCGGTCACTCTGGTTCTACTGCGGATATCCTCATTTCTAAGTTTATCACGCAGAGAAATTCCGAGCATAGCCCTCTCCATAGCTCGCTGAGTGACCTTGAGCTTCCTCATCTGGCCAGCAGTGAAGGACCACGTCTCAGTTCCATAAGTTATCACTGGCAACTCGCACTGGTTGTACAGTCTCGTTTTTAAGTTTTAAGGTATACCTGACGAGATGTGCCGTAATTTCCAGAACGCTGCCCAACCGAGTTGAAACCGTCGATTGACCTCTCGGTCGAAGTTTGACTTACCTAGTCGGACTATTTGTCCCAGGTAAACATACTCGTAAAAAACTTCGAGCTTAGTGCTCCCAACAACTACCGGCATAGGTGTGACATGGACATTAAACATGATCTTTGTTTTGTCCATGTTCATCTTAAGACCTATCCATTGGGAGACACTATTGAGGTCATTGAGAATAGTGTTTAGATCCTTCAGCGATTCTGCCATAAGGACTATATCGTCGGCAAATCGAAGGTGAGTGATGTACTCGCCATTGATGTTGATACCGTATCCTTTCCAGTCCAGAAGCTTGAAAACGTCTTCCAATGCAGCGGTGAAGAGTTTCGGGGATATAGCGTCACCCTGTCTTACACTGTCTGCAATTGGATGGGTTTAGTACTCTGGTTCTGTACTCGGATAGCCGTCGTAGCCCTACTGTAAAAGCACTTCAGCACTTCGATATACTGACAGTTAACTTGGCACCGCTGAAGGAACTGCAGCACCGCCCAAATTTCGATAGAATCAAAGGCTTTCTCAATGAAATATCCACTTTGATAAAATTAAAAAGGCACATTATAATAACTAATTAATTAAATGACGTTTTAACGTGATCAGTGGGCCACAGCAACCACTCTTTTTTTTATAAAACTGAAGTGACAAATGAACATACATACCACTTGATGGCCAAGGACACCTGCAGCTAACATCACGCAAAGAAAACTACATATGCGTTGTCACCCCTGAGGATCACGACGAGATAACTGTACAGCCTGTAACCATACCAGGTCGCCTATGTCCAGACTGGAGCAAAACAAATGCAAACTGCTAATTGGCTACGGAATAGGTAAGACTGTGATACCTTTTCTTTAACATGGGGAAATGCCTACGCATACCCGCTTTGCGGGGGCAAGGACGAGTTATGTCGGACTCACACCGACTAAAATCCCATGGTGTTCCACCTTCGCCGCATATTGGCAGTGCCACGGGAATGCTTACGCAAATATCCGTACCCACACCAGCGCTGGCCGCCCCATGGGAGCCCCACCTCGGGAGGACTTCTCCTCCCCATTCTCCTCCTCAGGCAAGGCGCACCAGGAAAACAAGGCACTCCAACTTTATCTGCGTAACGGGCCCCCCCCCGAGTCCAATACGCGGATGTCATGGGACCAGGAAAATTGAGCGCTCGGTAGCTCCAGCTTTACCGACCCCAGCGGCGGATCTGGTCTCTGGCTCCGCCACCAACCATGTTTCGAACGCGGAGGGTAGGGATAGCGGTGCCTCGCAATACCGACACTCCTCTCCCCCCGTGGCCCCACCTCCACCACATCAGCGGTGCGGCCTCGTCAGAGTCGCGGAGAATAGGGCGAGTGGCGCATCGCCACACCAACACTCCTCTTCCTCCGGGACTCCACCTCAGCTACAGCGGAATGGGGAGAGGACACCCCTCTCGCTGCAGCCCACCAATACAAATACTCGCCAAGCCCACTCGGAGTGGCCACCTCGGCCGGCCCTACACCACGGGCCAGCCAAGGGGTTCTTCTTTGTTCACCGCGGGTGACCAAGTCACGCCCCTTGTCGTGACTGACTATGATACCTATTTAGGCAAGTTCCTAGGCAGAAAAGAACTTCAACCATCTTGAAACATAGCTAAGAACACTCAGTTAAGATACTTTTCAAAGGAAAATTTTTAATCACAATCAGTTCATCCTTTCGGCAACTATAATGCCATAGTCAGACACACAGATACGCAGTATAAGCTTATAATAATCCCCTGTTTTAGTTGGGGCTTAAAAAGTAAGGTTTTTCGAGATAGGATACGTCTTATTGACGTAATCAAATCTGAAGGCAGATGATATACTCAGTCAAACTTTTTACATCCGACAGAGGCACGATGAATATTTATCTCACTAAATCCATGACCTGAGTCTAATAGGAGAATTTTAACAGGATTTCTTATAAACTTTTTTTTACAATATTTATGACATTAGCAGTTACAAACTTTACTATTATAACTATTATAGTTCTTGCTTTTGATGCTTTTTTTTTTATAAAAACTGAAAATAGAATTTTCTCCTGTATTGTGGGGCAGTTTACATTTCACAAAGACAAACGTTCAGACTCGGAAAAATGAATTGTAGGCCATACAAATACATGTTCTGTACGTGATTTGAACCCGCGGTCTTAGGGCTGCAACGCATTACTAAGCCACTGTGCCACGGAGTCGCCAGCTGGTGCAGGTGCGACCGCTTGCTTATATTTAGAGTTTTATCCAGCTGTTATCATTTATAGGTACTTACGAACTAGGTAACTGGAGCATGTAATGCTGGCTAGATCTGTAGTTTGTAAATCTACATATATAGACTTTGGATACATTAAACAAATGCCTGTCAATTTAGGTTAGTGGTCTCAAGCCTAACGGAAACTAAAACAAAGTAATAGAAAGTAATTTTTTATTTATATTTATTAGGAGAATTATTCAGTTTGCGAAGTTGATTTCATGGATTTTTTATTTATTCAGTAGAGTATTCATGCTAATCTGTTGCAATCCCACGGTGACCGCGTAGCCTAACGCTCAGAATACCTGGCTTCTGTTCCTCAAGTCTTGCCCTGCGTTCGAATCAAAGTATTTAAAACTAACCAATAATAGAATTATTAGGTATTTTACGTCCAACCTGCTATGTAGCGGCAGGGTATGTGACTCCATCACGTCCCGTGAGTGTCAATAGAGGCAAATGTAATGTAAATGTCAATTGCACAAAAATCGTATAGTCTCCGATAAATGGTGGTATGAAAATGACGCTTACAACCAGACATAAATACTTTGAACTACGACGGACAGCAGCGTCAAATGTGCACGACATCGGACATTGCGATCATTAAAGCACCTTGTCTGCATGGGAAAATCCTCATTGATACCTTCCGCTGTGGTGGCGACGGAAAGGACTCTAACTGACTAAAACTCCACGATGTTCACCATCATTGTATACGCGAGTTTTCCTGCTAGTCGATTTATCCAGACTTCATCAACGCATTTGCGCGCATTACGCTTCTCGCAAAGACGAGCTCGTCACATTGGGATTGCGTTAAGTCGTTCCTGATGCTTAACCGCCTAGAGCGCCACTTATGGCCGACTACCACCCCTCTGGTAAAGAGCGGTCATATATCCTAGCATCAAAGTCCGCCAGTATGTTCAGAAGTGGAAAGGGACTGTCGCCACTGACATTTGTATATTTGTTTATAATACTTAACTTCTACAAATTTATCTATCCGTTACAACCTATCCAAACATATTGTGTGCTCCCCAATAGATTGCCTATGGCCGGCGGGTTGACAACAGTATTTTTATTATTTTGAATTATTATGAGGAATTACTGCTGCCTGAATAGGAATCAATGAAATAGGAGATATCATATTTAAATGTACCTCTGTCGCCTCTTTCAACACCCACGGGATATTCGTCGTGGATATTCTTACACAACTATACGATGAACGTTGAAAAGCAGCACTTAAAATTACACAAATATGCAATAATTATTACGATAGTAAATAACTGAAATTAAACCTTAAATTATCATACAGTCCTACTCCCCGCGGTATTGTGTTAAATACGAGTCTCTGAGAGATGACTAAATATTTGTATTATTTGCTGTAGAGACTATCGGTCCATGGGGTCCACGTGGAGTGATAAAAGGGCTGGTTCTTTTCCAATTCAAAGGCTAAGTATGGCTATTCAGCGAGGAAACGCGGCCAGCGTTCTTGGCACGATACCGCGGGAAGTAGGACTGTATGATAATTAAGTTACTAGTTTTAGTTTTCATTTTATTGATTATAGTTTTTAATATTGTATATAATTAAATTAAGTAGAACAATGATTATATACGTAATTGATTATGTTTGTCCGTGTTAACTCACATCATTCTTGGAATTTTATATTTAATAATATGTAATAAACTAATTACAGTCAATAATTTCAGCAGTACCATGAAATTTACTCAAATATCAAAATATGTAATTTAATTCCATCGTGAGATTGTTTATGACAAGTTTGTACGTCATGAGAACGTGACAGCATAATTTCGTATCCGCTGCACCGCATGTCTCATGAATAGAGGTACAAATACCTTATTTGTTTCCACATGACACAGTCATGTTGACGACATGCATTTTCTACTAGTGCATCTTGAAACACACTGATAGTGTGCTGGAAGTTAAACTTGTTTGGATTTATGTTGACATTTTATTTTACAATTATTAGAAGTATTTTTTAAATATTAGAACATACATACATACATACATAAACACTCACGCCTGTCACCCAGAGGGGTAGGCAGAGACTACGGACTTCCATTTGGCGCGATCCTGACACACCTCTCTCGCCTCTTTTACATCCATATATCTACGTATACACGCTCGTCGGTTAAGGGTACTCCTAATCTGGCCCATTTTTAATGTATCGCCGATTTGGTCGGTAAACCTTCGCCAAGGGGTCCCTTCCCGACCCTGCCGTTCACTTCTGCAACATAAATTTGCTTTGTCACTCTTTCCTCGTACAGTCTTTCTACATGACCAAACCACCGAAGCATTCGTTTCTTAATCCTTGTCACAACGTCATCCTGCAAACCACACTTTTATCTTATCACACTATTTCTCACCCTGTCATTCAGATTCAGCCCTAGCATACTCCTTAAGGACCGCATTTCTACAGCATTTATTCTACTCTCATGCTTCTTCTGCCAGACCCAACTTTCACTACCATACATTAAAGTAGGGACTAACACAGCATTATGAATTGCTAAAGAATATAGTTGAAACATTCTGACTCCTCATAATAGCGTGTAGATCTCCATTCAGTCTATTTCCTAAATATTAGAAATACTTACATTTTTAATAGAATCTGATGGTAAGGGGATTCTGTTGCCCATAGACATCTACATCTATCCTCGATTATGCATAAAATGCAGGTGCGTTGTCACTCCTGAGAACTGAGATGAAATGACGCGTTTACAGTAAAAATGATCTTAGGCCCAGAATTGCGTAAATTAGCATTGAGCTACAATTTCAACAATCTATGAGAACGTGGTCCTACCCCGATCGAGCTGACCCATTTGTGCTACATCAATAATATAGCTGCAGCGTGGCTCTACCACTGTAAAGCAATCTAAAGCTAATGTTTAGCAGAACTCCTTTATGACTTTAAATTTAAAGGGGGGGGGGGGGGGGCAAGAAAGTAGTTAGTTTGTCTATCTCAAAAAATAAACTAGGCAGGAGATTGAGATTTCTGTATATTATGAACCAGATATTGTACCTAAGGCCGTGTACCGTGTAGTGGCGGTGTAAGAATATCTATTACCCCATATCGTGGTTGTCGTATGAAGCGACAGAGGGAAACAAACCAGGAGTTTTCCTAATAAAACAACTTGAAAATAAAATATTGCGGTCACCAACCCGCCCACCAAGAGTGGCAACTATGGCAAATATTGCCTTACAAGACAGCTTAAAGGGAGGCCTATGTTCAGCAATGGACTGTAATTTGCTGTAAAGTACTATATTTAAAACGAAAATACTGAAGAAATCGATTCATAATGTATTTGGTTAGCTGTGACAAAAAAAATCTCACATGACTTGCTGCGTTGTCTACATTTAAAAAAAGTTAATAGACCATAATATGTAAAAACCGTAGTAGAACGCTAATAAATAGTAAATAATTTAATATAATTAATAAAACCGTGTTATGAAAACTGCGGTTGCCCCCCTGCCAAGCGTGGCAACTATGGCAAAATCCCCCCTCCCCCTCCAAATAAACCGAAAACATTTCTCAATCCTAGCGAATAAAATCACTTTGCGATTTATGTGAGAAGAGTACAAAACTATATTTTCTCAAAAGCATAATCTAATAAAGAATTACCTGTATCCGTATCTCCTTACCGGAGGCGGTGCGGATCCCCCGGCGTATTATCGAGTTCTGACGCTCTAAGCTAGAAGCTTTGCTTGCACGAAATTTTATCTAAACTTTTTCCGAGTGGGAAATCTTGTTTACATTTTACCGGAAAATATTACAAAAGAATATTCTAGAAAATATATATTTATATTTGGGTCACATTTTACGTTGTTATCGGTATAAATCACATTCTTAATAGATGTTGTAGATCTACTCACTAAGAAAATTTTCTACCACTTTACGTACATTATACGATGATGCATGTAATGAGATTTGCAATCTCATTACATGCTCCTGTTATTGTATTTGAAATGTCTAACATCCTAGTTTGCATACATAATTATATTATAAACCAAGGCAGAGTTTTTAGATCTTCATGTCTAAAGACATTCCGTCGCTAAAGTTAATAAATTACGTGGTATAGCCATGCTTCTGCACATTTTCAACGTATCTGCATTTTGATTCATAATCGAGGATAAATGTAGATGTCTATAGGCCACAGCAACCATTTAGCATCAGGTGGACTGTGTGCTCGTTTGTCACCTAGGTTTATCCTAGTTCAGGTGCCTGTTATTGTAGACTATTTTAAATTAAGACGTTATTAAAATTAATTGTACAGTTTCTTGAAATAAATTGTTATTATCACTTTCATTAGCGCTCCCTTTCGGGGTTAAATAAATTATTATTATTATTATTATTATATAATATATGGTTGTAACACGAAAGGGTCGGCTCGACCGGGAAAAGACTACGCTGTCACATAATATCAGCGTAAAATAGCGGTTGAATGCTGCCGTGTTCCTTACAGTGCGAGTGGAGAACCGTAGACACTTTTCACTGGAAACGAAGCACTCCTCCGGGGTGACAATGCATCTGCATTTTGATTCTTCCATATTTTTTTGATTGCCACAGCATCCAATTACCATTTGGTAAAATGTGTGCTCGTTTGTCACCCTTAGTCTTTATATAAATTTATCTGTTCATCATTATCACCTATCGAAGTCTAAAAGAGAAAGTCTTAATTTAGACTTATATGGGGAATTTATGCCATACCTGCCACGCTTGGCAGGCCTATCATTGATTGTAGCTTTTTAATCATTTGTGATATTATCAGGAAAATGCTGCAGTCTAGTTTCTGTTTCAGCTTACTTCTCGACACCCACGACATGATATGGGATAGTGGATTTCTCTTAAAATGTCACTATACGGCTACTTTTAATTCACAGACTAATCTGAAGCTGATAGATTATCACTTTCAGTCTTTATTCTTAATTTTTTTTATAGAATAAGGGTGACAAACGAACACACAGTCCACTTGATGGTAAGTGGATGCTGTGGCCCATAGACATCTACATCATCATCATCATTACAGCCCTTCACAAGTCCACTGCTGAACATAGGCCTCCCCCAAAGAATGCCACAAAGCACGGTCCTGAGCCACCTGCATCCATCGACTTCCTGCATATCTTACCAGGTCGTCACTCCATCTAGTGGGGGAACGCCCTACACTTCGCCTGCCGGTACGAGGCTGCCACTCGAGAACCTTTCTTCCCCATCGGTTGTCGGTTCTTCGAGCTATATGGCCGGCCCATTGCCACTTCAGCTTACTAATCCGTTGGGCTATATCGGTCACTCTAGTTCTACTGCGGATATCCTCATTTCTGAGTTTATCACGCAGAGAAACTCCGAGCATAGCCCTCTCCATAGCTCGCTGAGCGACCTTGAGCTTCCTCATCCGGCCAGCAGTGAAGGACCACGTCTCAGTTCCGTATGTCATCACTGGCAACACGCACTGGGTGTACAGTCTCGTTTTCAAGTTTTGAGGTATACCTGACGAGAAGATGTGCCGTAATTTCCCGAACGCTGCCCAACCGAGTTGAATCCGTCGATTGACCTCTCGGTCGAAGTTGGACTTACCTAGTCGGACTATTTGTCCCAGGTAAACATACTCGTCAACAACTTCGAGCTTAGTGTTCCCAACAACTACCGGCATAGGTGTGACATGGACATTAAACATGATCTTTGTTTTGTCCATGTTCATCTTAAGACCTATCCGTTGGGAAACACTATTGAGGTCATTGAGCATAGTGATTAGGTCCTCCAGCGATTCTGCCATAAGGACTATATCGTCGGCAAATCGAAGGTGAGTGATGTACTCGCCATTGATGTTGATACCGTATCCTTTCCAGTCCAGAAGCTTGAAAACATCTTCCAATGCAGCGGTAAAGAGTTTCGGGGATATGACGTCACCCTGTCTTACATCTCTCTGCAATTGGATAAGTTTCGTACTCTGGTTCTGTACTCGGATAGCCATCGTAGCCCTACTGTACAAGCACTTCAACACTTCGATATACCGACAGTCAACTTGGCATCGCTGAAGGGACTGCAGCACCGCCCAAATTTCGACGGAATCAAAGGCTTTCTCATAGTCCACATACGCCAGACATAGTGGCAAATTGTACTCCTCGGACTTCTGTACAATTTGCCGAAGGGTATGTATGTGGTCTATGGTGCTAAAGCCTTTTCGGAAACCGGCTTGTTCGGGAGGCTGGAAGTCGTCAAGTCTGCGCGCGAGACGATTCGTAATGACTCTCGAAAACAGCACGTAGACGCGGCTCAGAAGGGAAATCGGTCTGTAGTTCTTCAAGAGAGCGTTGTCGCCTTTCTTGAAGAACAAGACCACCGCACTTCTGCTCCACGCCTCCGGTGTAATGCCACCATGGAGGACGGAATTAAAGAGCTTCTGAAGGACTTCAAGTACTGGTTTTCCACCCGCTTTCAGAAGCTCCGCTGTAATTCCATCCTCGCCTGGGGCCTTGCCGTTTTTAAGGTGCTGGAGAGCCATTCTAATCTCGCTCAGACTGACGTCCGGGATATCATCGGAATAATGTCGGATAAGACTCGCTCTTGGATCGTTACTCACACTTGCGTGCGGCTCCAACGATGACGTGTACAGCTGCCCATAGAACCTCTCAATCTCACTCAAAATCTCAGGTGACCCGGAAACGATGCTGCCACATTCTGTCTTCAGCTTTGACAGTTGGCGCTTTCTGGCAGACAGATCTCTGGCAAAGACTTTGGAGCCTCGGTTCCGCTCGATCACTTCTTCAATACGAGCTGTATTGAATTTGCGTAAGTCCCGCCGCATGCATTTGGAGATCTGTCTGTTCAGTTGCCTGTATGCTGTTAAATCTGTTGAAGAATGTAGCTTCATCTCCCGTCTAACAGCCAGGAGATTAAGAGTGTGATCGGAGAGTTTTTGTGTTCTTCTGCGGCGGGTCTTGCAGAACTTATCTCCGACCGCATGGACAGTTTCCACGAGCTTGTCATTCAAATCGTCCACTTCATTGCAGTCTTCTAGGCACTGAAAACGGTTTTGTAACTCGAGCTGAAAGGTTTCGGGACTTTGGATTAGAGCACGAGGGGGACGGAGCGTTGACTTCATTAGACGAGACCTCTCCAACTTAACGTTTAGGTTCAGTGTGCCTCTAACCATTCGGTGATCGCTGCCGGTTTTCACCCTCGCGATCACTGAGACATCACTGAACAGTTGTCGTCTGGTCGTCATAATGAAGTCAATCTCATTTTTTGTCGAACCGTCGGGGCTCGACCAGGTCCACTTCCTGTGGGGCCGCTTCTGGAAGAAAGAGTTCATCATAAAGAGTCCCTCTTTCTCCATGAAGTCGGCCAGCTGCTGGCCCCTTGGGTTCCGTTGCCCTATTCCAAATTTCCCTACTTTCAGCTCACCGTTCTCTCTTGTGCCTAGTTTTGCATTGAAGTCTCCCATTAACACCGTATATTGGGTTTTGGAGGAATGCATGGCTCTAGAGATATCCTCATACATTTCCTCCACCTCCTGATCGGGGTGTGCCGAGGTTGGTGCGTAAACCTGTATGACCTTCAGCGAATACCGTTTGGTGATTCTGAGTATAAGGTACGCAACCCTCGTCGACACACTCTCAATCTTTACAACGTTGTTAACGAGAGACTTGTGGACGATAAATCCGACACCTCCTTGGGACAGATGGTCGCCCTCCCGGTAATAGAGCAAGTTGCCGGATTCGAGGATTACCGTGTCCTCCCCCTCTCTTCGGACTTCGGATAATCCTATAATATGCCAGCGTAACTTGTCTATCTCTTCTTCCAGCTCCACAATCTTCTCGTCAGTCCTCAGGGTGCGTGCGTTGTATGTTGCCAGGTCGAGTCGTCGTAGGTGGCAACCGAACTTCCACCGGAGATTCTTAGCACCCCCTGCCCCGCCGTTACCATGGTCGCCACCGAAGCCAGGAATAGCGGGGCCGCCGGGGACTGGGGACCGTTTATTATTGTCACTGCTCATGGTGGGTATATTGCCATAGTTGCCACGCTTGGCGAGCGGGTTGGCAACCGCAGTTTTTTATTGTTATTTTGGCTATTATCAGGAAGATGCTGCTGCCCATCTCCTGCCAGTTTCCCTTTGTCGCCTTTTACGACACCCACGGGAAGATATGGGGTAGTGGATATTCTTAACCGCCACTACACGGTAATAGACATCTACATTTATCCTCAATTAATTAGTTTCCAATAAAAAGGGTCTCCGGTTCTCTACACTCACCATACGAAACACGGCAGCATTGAGTTGCTATTTTACGCTGGTATTCTATGAGATATATTCTATCATCATCAGGGGCTGGCTAAACGTGCTCGAGAAAGCCGGCACGATGATAATAGTAAGTCCAGCAGAGTGTATCGAATAAGGGCCCATAGATCACTAGCACAACACCTTTCAGAATGAAATATATGATGATGAGAATTACCGCCAGTCAATAAGGTGCTAGGTTCGCTCATAGGAGTTACAGCCCACAGAATTATGGCTGTGTTCAGGTAGAAAACAGTTGACCGCTAACTCAATAATTTAATGAAATATAAAACAATATGCTATATTGAAAATTGTGTATTCTAATATTTATGTACGAAAATGAAAACGGAAATTAAACTGTTCTGTTCCAACACGGAAAAATACGATATTTAACATTGATATATATATATATACACTACGTACTAGATTGCGCATTCCGAACATACACTATGTACAACTGAACTGTACTGCAATCCGTACAGTGTTTTTCAATATTTACGCAGTGTGGCGCGGCGCTAATAATACAAGATTTCAAATTAAAGTTTAAACCTGGACGTAAATAACACTTCAGTAGTCAAGTAAGTAAAATTATTTGTTGTTCAAGTGAATAAATAGGTAACAATATCGTAATATTACATAAGAAATCAACTGCGTATGCGCGACTTTACTAACTCCCGCGCATGCGCGAAGACATAGAGTAGTGCACATTTTTGTTTAGAAAGGCTTCTCTAGTACGTAGTACATATGACTCAATGATATTAAACAAGTGGGATCGGGGAAGTAAAGACTGTGTAATAACCTCTGCAGGAGGCGGACTTATAGCCGAAATAAGAATTTTAATTTTTTTGGATTTTGGTCATTTTGACTCACTAGGAGAGTAATGAGAACTTTTTGCCCCTCTTCAACCATGACCCCCATGACATCTTTTACATGATAGGCTATTCAAATTAACTATTCCTGAAGTTCGAGTCACCCCCAACTCATTTCAACATCTCATTCTAAATCTTTACTTCCAAATAGCGGTACAATGCTGCTGTGTTTCATATGGTTACCGAGAAAAATCGAATTTGATTCTTAATCAAAAACAAATGATAATCGATATTAAAAAAGATAAAATAAATAAATTTATAAACTCTGACCACTCGTGTATTGCACATAATAACATAAATACAAACATATCTCGCATGTGGGGAAATTGCATTTTTATAAAGGAAGTGATAGAATCATCTTTACCTCCGCAACATGACCTTCCAAACCAAATAAAACTGTTTAGCGCTGGAATAAAATGTAGTGCCCTGATAGACAAATTGAAAACTAAAATATGCAAGCACGCAGCTTGCATATTAAAAAAAATAATTTTAGACGAGTACATCAGATGGTAAGTGGTTGCCGTAACTAATAGATATCTGCATCTGTCCTAGATAAACAATCAAAATGAAAAGCTACCTTTGATACTAGAAACAGAACTCAAATCAAAACCCTAATAAGAAAATTAACGAAACGTTATCTTACTAGTACACGTGCGAATCATTAGTCTTAACTTTTGTAAATGCATGAAGTGAAGTCACAAGGTCATAATGTCGGTGCGGAAGCATTGTGCAGTAATTCAGTAATAATAAATAGTAATATAAAATAAAGCTAAACTGGTACACTTATGAGGCTTTTTCGAATTGGGAAGTGAAAAATTCGTGAGGGATTCGGTATTTTGAAACCGGTATATTTAAACCTATAACTTAGTTACAATTTCAATCGTGGAGAGCAATGCTGCTGCTATATTATAGCTGTAGCATAAATTGGTCAGATCGACCGGGGAACAACCAAGCTTTCACAGAATACTAACGTAAAATAGCAGCTTGATTCTGTTTTGTTTCTTATGTTGAGTGTAGAGAACCGGGGGTACTCTTTTTACTTGTTACAAGGCATTTCATCTTAGCCCTCTACATACATATATTGGATTTGTTATCGGTTCGATTGTTGTAGATATCTATAGGTCAAAGTAACACTTACTAACAGATGGTTAGCGTGCTGGTTTCTCACTCTTATCCCATAAAAATATTGATAGAAATTCAACAAGAAATGCATTGAAACAGACAAAACTTCCTTCGCTCTTATTTAAAAACTTTAATAAAATTTAGAACCGATATTCAATCCTCAAAGTTTATACCATATTAACTGTAGAGTATTTGTATTAAATGGTATCAAAATTTCAATTCCAAAAATAATTATACAAAATAAAATCAACCAAATATATTTAATTTCTAAGGTAAGAAATTTTCGTCAGAGGCTTTGCACTCAGTTAGATATTTTAATTATTTGTGGCCTTCGTCGATATCGATTAAATGATGATAGAAAGAGATAGGTTTTGAGATAATTAATATTTAAGTTTGACCGTTAATATCTTCAATATTTCGCCTTTCGTTTCTGTGTCTTAAATTGATACGTTTCAAAAGAAAATAACTTGTTTATTGCTCCGAGTATTCAAAATTCTATTTACCTTTAAATTTCTTCTGCAGTTCTCAGAGGTGAAAAGGCATGTAGTATTGTTTTATACCTTGGATGTGACAACGCACATTCTAAGGAGTAAGATGAAATGGGTCACAGTTCTTCCCTTTAAACTGAAAGAGCTGATAATGTTACTAACCAACTAACTCAGGCTAAGCAAGCTCATGGGTTAAAATATTAAAATGAAAGAACCCGACTGCGTAAAAAAATATATTAATAGAGAAACACTTTGTACTCTATGTCATTTCCACTACTAATACGAATCGAACGACACAGGCAGAGCGTGCCAAAGACTTTTTGATACATACATATTTACATTTTTTTTATAGGAGAGGGGGCAAACGAGCATGCGGCTCACCTGATGGTAAGTGACTACCGCCGCCCATGAACAACTGCAACACCAGGAAGGGAATTGCAGATGCGTTGCCGGCCTTTTAAAAAGGAGTAGGCCCTTTTCTTGAAGGTCCCTAAGTCGTATCGGTCCGGAAAAATCGCTGATGGTAATCGATTCCACAAGGAAGTCGTGCGAGGAAGAAAACATCTTCTAAATCGAACAGTGGTGGACCGCCAATCATCCAGATGGTGTGGATGGTATCGGGAGTTCTGCCGCGATGTGCGTTCGTGAAATTTGGCGGCTGGGATTAATCCGAACAATTCCTCAGAGCATACATACTATTATATATCATCATCATTCTCTAAACCATTTCCCATTATCTGGGGTCGGCGCAGTAAATCTTTTTGTTCCATTCCTCTCTATCAGCCGTCATTTCCATACTTACTCCTTTCATTCTCATATCACTCTTCACACAATCGATCCATCTTTTATTCGGCCTTCCTCTGCCCGTGTGTCCCTCCACCATCATATTCAACACTCGTTTTGTGACATGACTTTCATTCCTCCGCATCACATGCCCAAACCATGCCAATCTGCTTCCTCTCACCTTTTCTACCACTGGCGCTACTTTCAGGCTTCCTCTTATATACTCATTCCTTATCTTATCCATCCTTGTCACACCACACATCCATCGTAACATTCTCATTTCATTCGCATGCAGTCTATTTTCATCCTTCTTCTTGACGGCCCAGCATTCACTTCCATACATGACGACAGGTCGGATTACTATTATATATATTCCCATACTTATTCCCATACATATTCCCATACATACTGCAATGTGGGAAGGTGTCAATAAGAGGCGCGTTGGTCTGCCTAGGACTTTAATTAGTCTACTCTAAACTAATTCTACCGTAACACTAATATACAGGAAAACGTATTGTCTAGATGTATGGCAAAGCTGACGGCAATGGAATCTCATCTGATGGTAAGTGTTGATGTAGCCTAAGATGGTGAATCGCCGAAACGACTTAACAAAAGCCTATTCACGCTTGCCTTGAAGATTGTAATCGATGCTGGCAACTTATTCCACTCCTTTGCTGTACGCATGATGAACGATGTAGCAAACCGTTTGGTTCGAATGCGTGGTAAGTCAACAACGAAGGCGTGGAGACTAGCCGAACGTCTGGTTGTCCGATGGTGGAAGGGAGATGGAGGACTTAAATTATGCAATTCCAGCGCACACTCGCCGAAATGCATCTTGTAGAAAACCGAAAAGCTGACTACTTTGCGCCTGTGTTCGAGACTGGTAAGATTGCTTTTAACCAAATTCGGTCACCAATAAGCCTCTTATCACCTGCTGAAACCCTGAAATGCCACGGGGCAATAGCAACCGAATACGTCCAAAGTATTAGTAAACTTTATCAGTTTAGGCAACTTTAACTGATCGTTGATCTAGTGGTCCACTTGGGTTGCTCATTATAAAATCTTCCTCATGCTTTGTCCGGGTCGGGCTAAAAACAAAAATTAGTTATTGGGTTTTTTTGTCAATATATTCTCAGTTAGCAGCCAGAACTCAGGAAGTTGACGGTTTTCACCACGTCCCGAAAGGCACGTAAAGCCGAATTTCTCTCCAGTCGTGTCGGTTTCCGTCCCATCGGGCTATGAGAGCTAATCTTCGTTGAGACTAGCTGCCGTGACGAAACTTAATTTGGAAGACATTATTATTTTTTTATTAACACTGTTTATTACACTTACAATAAAATTAATAATAACAAGCCTCTGAAAAGATCTTTATGATTGGCAGCTTTACTGACAGACAACGTGGTGAACCCGAATTTCGGCATTAAATAATTATTGGTTTGGTAAAGACTTTTTACGGGAGCAAAGCCGCGAGAATAAGACAGTTACAAATAACATGTTTTCGTATTTATACTCGTATATAAGGAAATTTGATCGATACTGATGTTTCCATCTTTGTTGTATTTGTAGAAAACCAAGCGATTTTCGAAAACCCATTGCTAAAGCCGCTCCACACGTAAGCTCTGAACGATAAATTTACACAAACGGCGTCTCCAATGATTTATTACTGTTGATATGAAATGTACTGAAAATGATTTACTTCCCAACAGTAACTAAATGAGCATCGGATAAAACTAATTTATGTACAGATTATACTACGTAATTTATACGGATTATATTACCATTCCGTGGGTGTCGTAAAAGGCGATTGAGGAGAATGAAACAGAAGAGGGGCTATAACATCTTGTATGCTGTTCTTGTTTTATTAAAAAAAATCAAGTCCATAAGCATGTAAAAAATCATTGCAAATTTGAACAAACATAGCTCTTATTTTCATATATATTTTATATTTGTTTTGACATAGATAATAATTTTATGTAGGTGTATTTAAGTAGATACCGTTAGGCCTGCTCCATTAATTGACTCCTAGGGTAAGATATTTGCCATAGTTTCCACCCTTGGCAACCGGATGGACCACCTCATTTTTTTATTTTTAGTCGATATTAGGAAGACGGTCCTGCACATATCCCGATTTGTTTCCCTGTGTCGCCTCTTACGACACCCACGGGATGATATATATATATCGACATAATTGTATATATATTTTGCATATATATATCACCTTTTATCATCCTATTATATTTTGATTTTTAACTACACCACCTCACATATGTCATCTCCGTTTAGCCTAATGGTTGACTGGGAGAGAATGCCCTATGGCATTAAGTTGGCCATATACACTATTTTGTACACGGGAATATAAAGTAATAAATAAACACGGCTCCGTGGCGCAGTGGCTTAGCAATCAGTTGTTGCGCTGGGAGCCACGGGTTCGAATCCCGCATGGAACAGGTATTTGTATGGCCTACAAATGATTGTTCCGGGTCTGGATGTTTGTCCTTGTGCAATTTATGTTTGTAAACTGCCTCCACGACACAGGAGAAAATCCTAGTGTGGGGGTAACGTTTTTAACGTTTTTAATAAGACCAACATCATTGTAATAAAAAAATGCAATTGTTACCTCTATGGCTTAAACGATTCCAATTTTTATGGGGCCGATATCTATGGGGGAGACCTATATGCAGTAGTCGACTTGCAATACGAAACGAAATATCGCCTTTAATTTCTTTTTATATTTTTTTTTTATTTCGAGTGATTTTACTATTCAAGGACACGTTTAACACGTGCCATGCTGCAGCTATATTATGGCTGTAACACGAATGGGTCATCTCGACCGGAATAGAATCATGCTCTCACAGAATACCGTCATAAAATAGCAGCTTTATGCCGCTGTATTTCCTGGAAACGAGGCATTCCATCTTAGTCCACAGGAATGACAATGCATCTGCATTTTTATTCTTAGTTGAGGATAGACGTAAATATCTATGGGCCACAACATCCACTTACCATCAAGTGGACTGTGTGCCTGCTTCTCATCCTTATTCTATATAAAAAAAGAGTTTTATGCCATAGAAATCATCGCTACCTCTAGCTTTTAACTAATAATTTTAGTCTGGTCTTTTACTTCTTCTCCTTCATCAGCCCACAAAGCACCACTGGACGTAGGTCTCTCCCGTTTTAAGGAGGAGTTCTCTTAATCGTCACGCTGGGCATGGTGATCGACGCTCACAGCACCAGGCGTCTCGCACCTTTTAACTAGACTTCACGCACCTTCATCGTTGATCCACGTCCTTGTTCTGAGTATTTTACGCCTAGCATAGAGATGTTTATACTGTCATCTATTAGCTGCCATTTCATCCCTCTGGCATTCCCCAAAGTCACTTCTTGTGACTCCCATATAATTAAATTTCTGAGAGGATTTTAGGGCAAGAAAATGTCCACCACGGTACCCCAATGCGTGTGGGAAACTTCACGAGTTCGAATTTTTTTTCTTTCACTTCGTTGCGTATCTTATACTCAAAATCTCCATATTCGTTGAAGGTCATACAGGTCTACGCACCAACTTTGGCAAATCTCGATGATGAAGCGGAGGAAATGTATGGGGATATCTCTAAAGCCATGCATTCCTCGAAAACCCACTATACGGTGTTAATGGGAGTCTTCAATGCAAAACTAGGCACAAGGGAGAACGGTGAACTGAAGGTAGGGAAATTTGGAACAGTGCAACGGAACCCAAGGGGCCAGCAGCGGACCGACTTCATGGAGAAAGAGGCTTTATGATGAAATCTTTCCTCCAGAAGCCAATGTTACGTTAACAATGCTAAACGTGGTGAGTACGGCAAATATCTCCAATGGATTTTCGACAGGCTGTAATGAATAATGAACGTTCAATTTGTCGCTGTTAATGAATAAGAAACTTCCGTTAAAAATTAGCAAGGGTAAAAAAAAATCTGGTAAGAGCAGCAATAAATTATTTCGAAATTTGAGAAGCGCGATGTGACGCCTCTCGTTATGTCGACAAGTCCTACTGTTCCATTTAAAAAGGTGTTAATATAATTAACTATAAATAAATTATCGAGTGGCATCCTAGTATCGGTAAACGAATAACAACTCAGTTCTACGCTAGATGGAGTGACGACCCTATAACAGATGTAGGAAGCTCAGAAATGCGCTTTGTAAATGATGAGGCTGATGAAATAATCTAGAGTGGTAGCCAAACCAGACCTGAAGAGAGCCTTAACAGATCATCACTCCATCTAGCGGCCCCTCACTAGATAGAGTGATGACCTGGTAACGTTTTTAGGAAGTGGAGCTTAGCTCCACTTCCTAAAAACGTAATCAAGTTTTGTGGCATTCTATGTGGAGTTCGGAGGCTTAAGTTCAGCAGTGGTCAATAATGATATGATTTATTACGTGGTAGATCAAGAATAGGTCGGGTCAGCTCGACCGAGGTATGAGCATACTTTCACAGAATACCAGCGTAAAAAAGCAGCTTAATACTGCCGTGATTCGTATGATGAATGTAGAGAACCAGTGACCCCGTTTACTAGAAACGAAGTATTTAATCTACGTCCTCGTAGGTGGCAACGCTTCTGTATGTTGATCCTTAATTGAGGATTAATGTAGATGTCTATGGGCCACAGCATCCACTTACCATCAGGTGGATGTGTGCTTGTTTGTCATCCATATTCTAAAAAAAATTAAAAAAATGTAATGAAAACGTCAGATTTAATTAATTTATTCAGACAATGGCACGTAACAAATGTTGTTATTTACACAACAAGTGAAATGTAGTGTTTCTCTATACATGAAATTGAAATTCCACGAGTTTGTAAGCTGTCTATCTCGTCTCTGCAATCCTCTTTATGCGTGGTTTCACACGTGCTTAATAACATTTATATTGAATACTCATTTCATTTAGCGAAGCATCATAGTATTCCAACTTAGTATACTCGAAGGATTGTAAATTTCACAAGAAAATCAGATATTGAATGAAACTACTTTTATGGATTTTATTGCTTATCATTTTAATTATTTCTTATATTATTTTTGTGTTTTCATATTATCATACAAACCAAGATTTTTGTACCAGTCCTGGTTTCATAGTTCACATGAGATATGTAAGTGAACAGGCTGTTGCAAAAAATACTTTAAATATCAAAGAGAGCAAATTTACTTATACAAAGCTTTATTATATTTTATTTGTCAAATGCGGTAATCAAGCTGATCCAAACGTAAATTTCATAGTACATAAGCATTATTATATATTTTTACATATATGTTAATTGCTATTTGAAGTGTCGATTTACCACGTTCTCGGCGGTGAAAGAAAACCTGCATATCTGAGAAATTCCCTGAAGACATTTATGTAAGATGCTACTTTTTTTTAATTAAGCGCAAATATGCTGTTTTTATTTCATTCATATTTTCGGAGATGTTACCTTTGTTTTCACACTACGGTAAATATTAACGGTAGCAAATATTCGAAAGAATAGAACTCATCATCTAAAAGGTTTTAAAAAGTTACTTTGCAAACATCCGCTCTATAAAATGAAATGATGTGTCTTACTTACTACCGTTAAGTCTTAACGATCAGCCACTGTAGAGTCTACATCACCTGAGGCTGCCTCGTGTAGAGGCCAAAACATGTATCGTATTGTCGTCAGTGGTGTGTCTTTCCTAGTGTAGTGATGTTGGGAGTAGTAGTGCTGGGATTAGTGATAGTGTACGCAATTGAAGGAGGGCGGGAGGTGCTCTTCATACTAGGTAAGACACATCATTTTATTTTATAGATCGGATGTTTGCAAAGTCACTTTTTAAAACCTTTTATATAATGGATTTCCGCAAAGTAACGCCTGATTCTATTAATTAGAACTCATCATCGTTATCAGTACTACCTATCAAAAGTCCACTGAACTGAACATAGGTCTTCCCCATAAATTCTCAAATAGGCTGGATATTCGCTATAGTTGCCACGCTTGGCAGGCGGGTTGGAAACCGCAGCCTTTATTATTTTGAACTGTTGTCAGGAAGATGATGCTGCCCATCTCCTGTTTGTTTTCCTCTATCGCCTCTTAGGACACACACGGAACGATATGAGGTAGCGGATTCTCTTTCGGCGTCACAACAAGGCGAACATTTTTCTGCTTCCGATCATGAGTGTAGTTCTACCCACGTTCACTGCGAATAGAACTTCATATGCAATAAAAGTAATATTAAGTATTTTATCGTGTTTAATTTTAACTTTTTTAATTCCTGACGTGACGAAATTTTGAACTCGAACTTTACTCGAACGTAGAAAAATATATTTTATGGTGCCAATCA
Organism: Parnassius mnemosyne; assembly: GCA_963668995.1. Lineage (NCBI taxonomy): Eukaryota > Metazoa > Arthropoda > Insecta > Lepidoptera > Papilionidae > Parnassius > Parnassius mnemosyne. The sequence continues at coordinate 33,762,787 of CAVLGL010000090.1, read as the reverse complement.
ATATTAAATGGGAACAATGAATCTATATGAATGCCAATCAATATGCATCGGGTATCTCATATAATTTTTAATTATTAATGAATGCAAAGAGTAAATAATAATAGAATTTTGATTCTAATACAATTTATCTTTCTTATGGATACATCAGAAGACACGTCCAATATAAAAGAAAACGTAGATGTTTCTAGACATATGATGTTAATGCAATTCTGAAAAACTTATTTATTCACGTGTTCCTCAATCATCTAGGTGAAATAATCATTGGGAATACAAGAAAGTTCTTTGACAAAATGACATAGATACATAGACACCGAAGTGACTCTAAAAGTGATCGAATTTTGCTAAATTTGGCGCGGAATAGCATTTAATGATGTTTCTAAATTGAAGAATACGTGAGCGAAGCCGCGAGAAAAGGTTAGTAACTGAATATGTTATATAAATAGTTGTAAGAAGTTATTAGACTAGAGAACTTACTTTTTCTGATAATATTACTTACAAATGACACTTTAATATAGTCAGACGCCTTTGAAGTCACTCATTTTGAGCTTCGAATATAATTAAAAAACCACTTCTAAACCAAACTTATCTTGAAGTCGAGATTCCAATAAAGATACGGAGATAAAGATAGTATTTTATAATTAATGAAAAAGTAATTGTAACGTAATATTTTAATTATATTTTTTTATAGAACAAGGGTGACAAGCGAGCACACAGTCCACTCGATGGTAAGTGGATGGCCCCATATCCATCTACACCTGTCCTTGATTAAGAATCAAAATACAGTTGCGTTGTCACTCCTGAGGACTGAGTTAATATTTCGTTACCAACACAAACGGTTCTCTATACTTACCATACGAAATAGAGCAATATTCTGCTGTTTCACGTTAATATTATTTAAGAGCTTGGTCTTATTTCGTTCGAGCTGACCTCGTGCTGCATATATAATACAATAATACAACAACATGGCTCCAACACGTAAATATATCGGTTTGTATGGGCCGGAGCACCCGCTTAATTACTTGTTTGTTGCTTACTTTTTTTGCTTGCAACGTGTTTTATTGCACTAAGCTCGAATTTATTGACGAGTACCAACTTCGACCGAGAGGTCAATCGACGGATTCAACTCGGCTGGGCAGCATTCGGGGATTACGACACATTTTTTCGTTAGTCATACCTCAAAACCTCAAAACAAGATTGTTCAACCAGTGCGTGTTGCCAGAGATAACCTATGGATCTAAGACGTGGTCATTCACTGCTGGCCGTATGAGAAAGCTCAAGGTCGCTCAGCGAGCTATGGAGAGGGCTATACTTGGGGTTTCTGTGCGAGATAGACAAACGAGATATCCGCAGTAGAACCAGAGTGACCGACATAGCCCAACGGATTAGTAATCTGAAGTGGCAATGGGCCGGCCATATAGCTATAGCTCGAACTTTTACGTGGTAGAGCCATGCTGCAGCTATATTAATAGTATAGTTGTAGCACGAATGGGTCGGCTCGACTGGAGAAGGACCACGCTCTCACAGAATACCGGCGTAAAATAGCAGCTTAATGCTGCTGTGTTTCGTATGGTGAGTGTAGAGAACCGGAGACCCATTTTACTGGAAAAGAGGCATTCTATCTTAGTCCTCAAGGCTGACAACGCATCTGCATTTTAATTCACAAACGAGGATAGATGCAGATGTCTATGGGCCACAGCAACCACTTACCATCAGGTGGACTGTGTGCTCGTTTGTCACCCTAATTCTATAAAAAAAAAAACAACCGACAACCGATGGGGAAAAAAGGTTCTCGAGTGGCGGCCTCATACCGGCGGAAGAAGTGTAGGGCATCCCCTCACTAGATGGAGTGACGACCTAGTAAGATATGCAGGAAGTCGATGGATGTAAGTGACTCGGGACCGTGCTTTGTGGCTTTCCTTGGGCGAGGCCCATGTTCAGCAGTGGACTTGTAGTGGGCTGTAATGAATGAATGAATAATTAACAATCCAATATAATATTGGAATAGGTCAAAAATTAACTTCTTCTGGCTAGGAGACCATGGGAGTAAGTATTACCCTCCTATTTATTTCTGCCGCAAAAGAGCAGTTTTTTTTTATAGAATTAGGGTGACAAACGAGCACACAGTCCACCTGATGGTAAGTAGTTGCTGTGGCCCATAGACATTTACATCTATCCTCGATTACGAATCAAAGTGTAGATGCGTTGTCACCCGTGACGACTAAGATGGAATGCCTCGTTTCCAGTAAAAAGGGTCTCCGGTTCTCTACACTCACCATACGAAACAGCAGCATTAAGCTGCTATTTTACGCTGGTATTCTGTGTGAGTGTCTGTGTTATGTACAGCCACTATAATTACCGGTTGTAAGGCTTTCTTAACCCTTAGAGGTGAAAACATATTTTTAGCATATTTTTGTTTAATTATGGTTTAAATGTTCAATTAGACTGCAGTTGTAGGTGCAAAATCAGTTTGTTTGTCCCTCTCCTACCGTTACTGTTACATTGCATTAAAAGTCCAATGTTGAACATAAGCCTCCCCTATGGATTGCCTCATGGGAGGGATATGTCATAGTTGTCACGCTAGTCAGGCCGGTTGTCAATCACAGATTTTTTTTTTATAGGATCGGGTGACAAACGAGCACACAGTCCACCTGATTGTAAGTGGTTACTGTGACCCATAGACATCTACATCTATCCTCAATAAAGACTCAAGCTGCAGATGCGTTGTCACCCGTGAGGACTAAGACGAAATGCCTCTTTGCCAGTAAATAGGGTCTCCGGTTCTCTACACTCACCATACGAAACACAGCAGCGTTAAGCTGTTATTTTACGCTGGTTTTCTGTGAGAGCGTGGTCCTTCCCCGGTCGAGCCGACCCATTCGTGCTACAACCATAATATAGCTGCAGGATGGCTCTACCACGTAGAAAAATTTATTATTAGGGAGACACTGCCAATTTTCTTTCCATACCATTGCCGTATATTGGAGGTGTAAGAATATCCTCTACCTCATATCGGACGATATTGTCATGGGTGTTTATTCCGTAAATTAAAAAAAAATGTATATTCCTTGTCCTGTACATTCCCTTACCATCAGGTGGACTATGTGCTCGTTTGTTACCCTCATTCTATAAATTTATTCTCCAAACTTCTCCTTTGTTTATTTAATATCTCCCAGTATTATATTTAAGATAACTGAGTTGAATACAAGCAGTCCTAAAAAATGATACTTATTTCTCTTTGTAGTAAACCACACCAGAATAAAACAAAAGCAGTTTGTCGCAACTGCAATTTAAACTTTTACTCAGCCAATGTATCACAGTTGTTTGTGTAAATAACGAAACTAAAATGGCGTCGACGTCGCGCGGGAAATTGTAATCGTTGCCATTTATTGTTTAGAGAAACTTATACAAAATGAACATATTTTTATTTAAGATTTGCTATAGTGGCCTGGCTTGGCAGGCGGGTTGGCAACAGCAGTTTTGAGTTTTAGTTTACTTTAGGAAGAAGCGATTCTAGCCTAATGGTACGGTTCAGCGTGCATAATCAAAAATTCGTGACTTCGAATCCGCTATTCGACTATTGTGGTGAACCGATCTTAACACAATTATTTTCAAACTTATTAAGAGTCGTTATTCGGAGTATTAATTATGTTAATCGATTTACTAGTGTTATTTTCTAATAAAAAAAGGGAAATACTTCTGGACATCTCCTTGTATCTCTGTCTGTCGCCTTTAGTAACTTCCACTGGACGTTATTGGGTAGCGGATATTCTAACACAGACACTACACAATTGGCTGAGTATTTCACATGTGGTTTAACAGTAAACATTATGCACGATGAAATCCGTAAAAAAGCTCAAAGAATACCTGTTTAATGCTGTTGTATTTTGTATGGTGTGTGAGGAAAACCGGACACCCCTTTTCGCTGGAAACGGGGCATTCCATATTAGTCCTCAGGACAACGTATTTTAGGCCATATCATCCACTCACCATCACGTGACTGTGTGCTCATTTAACACCCTCATATTAAAAAAAATACTTAAAACGCAATACGTTTTATCTTTGAAAATATTTTTGAAAAAATTTTGTTCGACAGAGTTTGATCTTAAACTTAAGTTTTGCATTCACATTTTCACTTTTAGAAACTCAAGAGACTGCTTAAATATTTTGGTTTAAAATAGAATGCATTATGGTTATTTTCTAACGATTAAATGTTTACATACTCACGTTGTTGAAACGCAGCGTGTGCAAACTTGTATAAGCAGTAAAAATAATATTTCTTAAGTGTCCGTTTTGAGACTTCCTTTTCTTACCTTAAAATGGTTATTCTTAAATATTTATCTCTCAGAAATATTATAAAATAGGATGTAGAATATACGGTAAAGAAGATTTTAAAAATTATACTTCTTTTGGGGCGTTTGGGAAAAATGACGAGAGTGAATTTTCACGATGCGCGCGCACACCGAAATCTAAAAACGACACCATGAAGTTGTTACGATGCGCGCGCACAATGTCATCTAAAAGCGACAACTTCAGTGGGTAATTGTCTCTCAAGTTTTTTTTTTTGTTTTGTTACGTTAAAGAAATATAAATTCCTTCGTGCGTACATTAGTACTTACACACTTGTTTTCTACTTTCGAGTGAAAGGTAATTGTTTGCTTTAGCACTCTTATAAGTACTCCTGCAGTTATTTTTTTACGTAGTAGATCCAAGCTACAGCTATATTACGGTTGTAGCACGGATGGGTTGACTCGAACGGGGAAGAACTACGCTCTTACAAAGTACGAGCGTGAAATAGCAGCTAGCATAGAAATGCCGCTATGTTTTGTATGGTGAGTGTAGACAACCGGAGACCCTTTAACTGGAAACGAAACATTTCATTTGCAATTCCACAGGCAATTATTTTATTCTTTTAAGTTGGTTCAATTTTGGCTACATCTAAACATTTCCTTTAATAACCTATCAGAACACCAGAATTGTTTTATCTACTATTGGATTAAATGGACCCCGTTTTTATTTTTATATATTATATATTAGATTACAGTTAATTTACATGACTTACGAATCATTATTTTTTTTTTGTTTCAGGTACAAATTTTTCTGTGCAAGTAACGATTAGTAATTTGAATTTAAAAGGTAAGTACATTAATGGCTACAATGGATTTCATATTTTAAAAAAAGGTTAAAGGTAAAGGCATTTCAAATAAGCCGTGATAGTCTTACTATGTGGTAGCATATCTACTGTGGTAGACATCTACATGAACTGTGTGCTCGTTTCTCACCCTCATTAGATAAAAATCCATAAAATTAGTTAAATTCATTGTTTCGCATTTGTGTAAATAAAATAAATAAAAATTTAGATTAATTACGATTATATTGTACTTTTTTAACTCGCTTTTATTAGCTCCGCGTGTATCTATCTATCTATCTATCTATGTAACGGATACTTTTAATGTAATTTTCTCCAACTTGTAGACGGGTGATTGACTTGAAAATTTGCACTCATATCAAGGACCGATGACAATAAAATAATTCAAAAACTTTATTCTAGTATCCTTATCAGGATCACCAGGATAATTCTCTCTAGAATCTTCTTTTCTTAAGTTTCGTTTCATAAGTTTTCTTAAATTTTAATATAATTATATTGTATTTCACCCCGTGCAGACAGGGTGTGCAAAATGTTCTACAATTTACATATTGAGTAGGGTCCCATTAGCTCGACCTTTTAAAATAATTATAGGGTTCCATTAACCGCTTTGAGCAATTAAAATTAATGTTAAAATCATCAAACGTCAAAGGAGCCTGCGACGACGACTTTTTTAAATAATGAAACAAAATGGGAAAAACTGGAAAGCTATAATCTAATAATATAAGTAACTTGCATTAAAATTGTATAATATTTCTAATTTTATGTGTATATCATAAATAAAAAACCGAATATCTCAGTTTCGCAAGCAACTCAAGTGGCTCCCAATTCGACTTCGTAGGAACACTCGATTGTTATGTCTCCTCTATAACATCCTTCATAATTCATCTTCTCCCTCATACCTCAGAAGCCGATTTTCCTTCACCCATTCTCCGGATAAACCATGCCGATCCTTTGTTAAAACTCTTCTTAACTTACCCGCCCATAATTGCGGTTTTAACTCCTACTCCTTCTCTGTCTATCACTATCGCCTAATATAAGAAATTCTGAAACATTATTGGTATTTAAAAAACGTGTTAGAGATAATTTTTTATGTATCCTGTTAATTAATATATATTATTTTATTATATTATTATTAGGTTATATATATTATATTTACCTATTGTATGTATTATTTTTATTTATACATACATACATACATACATATAATCACGCCTCTTTCCCGTAGGGGTAGGCAGAGACCATTTCTTTCCACTTGCTACGATCCTTACATACTTGTTTTGCTTCGTCCACTTTCATTATTCCCTTCATACATGCTCTACGGTTTAGGGTACTCTTGACCTGGCCTTTTTTCAAGACGTCCCTGATTTGTTCTAGAAATGTCCGCCTAGGTGTACCCCTTCCAACACTTTCATTCACACTCGCCTTATACACTTTTTTCGTCAATCGTTCTTCATTCATTCTCTCGACATGGCCAAACCATCTCAGCATACCTTTCTCAAGTTTTGTCACTACATCTTCTTTCAGACCACAAGGTTTCCTTATCTCACTATTTCTTATCCTGTCACTCAGTTTAAGTAAAGTTTATTTATGGTAATATTTTATTTTTATTTATAATATCATTTAATATAATTTACGTATGGTTTTGTATATTATTTACATTTATTAGTATTATACGCACTAAGTTTGCCTTTTTAAATATATTTTCCTTTGTGGGTCTACTGGAAGATATTTCAGCAAATTATAGAATAAGTAGAACCTTTGTACAAACTCACTATAAGACTGTATCTGTATCTTGTTGTGTGTACATAAATAAATTTAAAAAAAAACTAATTGATAATATCGTAATTTTTTGTACAAAACTGAAGTGGTAAACGAACTTAGGGACCACCTGATGATAAGCTGCTGCTGCAGTCCTTGAACACCTGCAGTCTACTCAAACAAAAAGGCTACAAATGCTTTTCCATCTCTGATCACTTACCTGGAGTGCCTCACAACATGTAATTATATTTCCTCTCCACGACCAAAAGAGTATCTTATCCGGAACACAGCACATCAGGCACTGCTATTTGCCAATAGAAGTAGGCGAGACTGTGATGTACCTCCCCAAACGGACTCCTATATGTATAAAAGTAGAATAGAATTGCTCTCGATTCGCTCGAGTTCCGTGCCGCTGAAGGACCAGATTCTCCCCAGTGGAGGTTCCACTTCATCGTCAAAATGCAATGTGGTACAAAAAAACAGTTACTTTAATAATACTAATCGTTGCTGTACTGAAACATTTTTTTTCTTCTCCTCGAACAGAAAGATAAGTCATCAGAATCATTATTTATTTATTTATCCTTTTTGAAAACATCTACAAATAGGAGTTAGTTAGGAGATTTTATTTATTTATTTATTTCCAACTATACAATTATCATTACAGGTTTATCACCTAATGCGATAATGTAGACAACTATTTTTTTTTTACAAAGTATAATTACAATTACATAACTATTATATTGATTCATATGTACTTATTTCTATAACAAACACTATATTTATGTCACAGTAGGACCATAACTTATGTCAAAGATAGCTCTCGCTATGAACCCATCCAGAGTACAACAAAATAGATCAATGTCTTCTGCTATACGGTTGCGGATATGGAGTGCGCGCGTAAACGGCGCCTCATTCACCAACTTAGTTCGGCCGCGCGGCACAGCCAGCAGCCGCGGCCTACCTTAGGCACAGCAACCGGCCTTTATTGGTCCACGTTTGATGCTGACTTTCCTTTGGGTACCGGGATGACCTTGGTTGTTTTCCATCTTTCTGGAAACACAGCCTCCGCCAGGCACTGTTTAAAGATGTAGAGAAGTGGCCTACTAAGTACTAGACGGCAGTCTTTGAAAATATAGGACGGTATGCCATCGGGTCCCGTTGACGTTTTTGGCTTGAGTTTCTGTAGAGCGTAAAGTACTTCATCAAGCTTTAGTTGGTCTAAGTGTACCCTAGCTGCTCCATTTTCACCACCAGCCTGTTTCACTGCCGTCTCCACGTCCAGCTTGGGCATCTTGGGGCTAAAAACAGAATAAAAATATTGCGCAAACTCAGTAGCACACTGCTTACCAGTAAGTACTTTACCATATTTTAAAATATTGTGTGGATTTCTGCTGTCCTTTTTCGAGTTAATGTAAGCTGAAAATAAAGCTAAAAGATGTAAATAAAGAACAAAAAACTTGAAAAAGAAAAGCAGTTAAGCAACCATTAATTGTATTGTTGTGTATATATATATATATATTGGAATGTTGCTTTATGTCTCCAATCGTATAAAATAATTGAGTAACTAAATTCGCTGGTGCCTATTTAAACATTAAAGCATTTATAGTATATTATATGTGTATCTATATACAGATATAGATACTATATAAGTGGCGTAGAACTCAATTTTGCGTTCGCAATTATTAGAAGTGAATTACTTAGGATCTTACCTCCATATTATCATTAATTTGTACAACTTATAATAAACAGTTGCAAATAAAATGAGTTCAAAGAAGGACGTGGTAGCTCAAATGGTTTGTGCTAGCTGCAAGTTTCACAGTACGCGACTAACCCGAGTTCGATTCCCCCGGGCACCAATGAAATTGTTAATTGCAATTTTAAGTGCTGATTTACCACAAGGTTAGCGGTAAAGGAAAACATTGTGAGGAAACCTGCATGTCTGAGAAATAAGAAAAAAATAATATTTCGAAAATGTGTGAAGTTCGCAAATACGTATTGGGGCAGCGCAGCGGACATTTACAATTGAATATAATGCTCAAAAACACAACCAGAAGTACACTTGTTTCCGCGGGATAAAAAAATAGTAGACCGTGCGGGCGTCGCCGTTTAGTGGCGGTTAAGAATATCCACTACCCCATATCTTCCCGTGGGTGTCGTAAAGGTCGACAAAGGGAAACAGGCAGGAGATGGGCAGCAGCATCTTACTGATAACAACAAACTTACAATAAAAATATTGCGGTTGCCATCCCGCTCGCCAAGCGTGGCAACTATGGAAAATACCCCCCTATGATGAGAGTAACAAAGAAACGGCCCCCAGTCCTCGGCGCCCCCGCTATTCCTGGCTACGGTGGCGACCATGGTAACGGCGGGGCAGGGGGTGCTAAGAATCTCCGGTGGAGGTTCGGTTGCCACTTAAGACGACTCGACCTGGCAACATACAACGCACGCACCCTGAGGACTGACGAGAAGATCGTGGAGCTGGAAGAAGAAATAGACAAGTTACGCTGGCATATTATAGGATTATCCGAAGTCCGAAGAGAGGGGGAGGACACGGTAATCCTCGAACCCGGCAACTTGCTCTATCACCGGGAGGGCAACCATCTGTCCCAAGGAGATGTTGGATTTATCGTCCACAAGTCTCTCGTTAACAACGTTGTAAAGATTGAGTGTGTCGACGAGGGTTGCGTACCTTATACTCAGAATCACCAAACGGTATTCGCTGAAGGTCATACAGGTTTACGCACCAACCTCGGCACACCCCGATGAGGAGGTGGAGGAAATGTATGAGGATATCTCTAGAGCCATGCATTCCTCCAAAACCCAATATACGGTGTTAATGGGAGACTTCAATGCAAAACAAGGCACAAGAGAGAACGGTGAGCTGAAAGTAGGAAAATTTGGAATAGGGCAACGGAACCCAATGGGCCAGCAGCTGGCTGACTCAATGGAGCAAGAGGGACTCTTTATGATGAACTCTTTCTTCCAGAAGTGGCACCACAGGAAGTGGACCTGGTCGAGCCCCGACGGTTCGACAAAAAATGAGATTGACTTCATTATGACGACCAGACGACAACTGTTCAGTGATGTTTCAGTGATCGCGAGGGTGAAAACCGGCAGCGATCACCGAATGGTTAGAGGCACACTGAACCTAAACGTTAAGTTGGAAAGGTCTCGTCTAATGAAGTCAACGCTCCGTCCCCCTCGTGCTCTAATCCAAAGTCCCGAAACCTTTCAGCTCGAGTTACAAAACCGTTTTCAGTGCCTAGAAGACTGCAATGAAGTGGACGATTTGAATGACAAGCTCGTGGAAACTGTCCATGCGGTCGGAGCTAAGTTCTGCAAGGCCCGCCGCAGAAGAACACAAAAACTCTCCGATCACTCTCTTAATCTCATGGTTGTTAGACGGGAGATGAAGCTACGTTCTTCAACAGATTTGACAGCGTACAGGCAACTGAACAGACAGATCTCCAAATGCATGCGGCGGGACTTACGCAACTTCAATACAGCTTGTATTGAAGAAGTGATCGAGCGGAACCAAGGCTCCAAAGTCTTTGCCAGAGATCTGTCTGCCAGGAAGAGCCAACTATCAAAGCTGAAGACCGAATGTGGCAGCATCGTTTCCGGGGCACCTGAGATTTTAAATGAGATTGAGAGGTTCTATGGGCAGCTGTACACGTCATCGTTGGAGCCGCACGCAAGTGTGAGTAACGATCCAAGAGCGAGTCTTATCCGACATTATTCCGATGATATCCCGGACGTTAGTCTGAGCGAGATTAGAATGGCTCTCCAGCACCTTAAAAACGACAAGGCCCCAGGCGAGGATGGAATTACAGCGGAGCTTCTGAAAGCGGGTGGAAAACCGGTACTTGAAGTCCTCCAGAAGCTCTTTAATTCCGTCCTCCATGGTGGCATTACACCGAAGGCGTGGAGCAGAAGTGCGGTGGTCTTGTTCTTCAAGAAAGGCAACAACGCTCTCTTGAAGAACTACAAACCGATTTCCCTTCTGAACCGCGTCTACGTGCTGTTTTGGAGAGTCATTACGAATCGTCTCGCGCGCAGACTTGACGACTTCCAGCCTCCCGAATAAGCCGGTTTCCGAAAGGGTTTTAGCACCATAGACTACATACATACCCTTCGGCAAATTGTACAGAAGTCCGAGGAGTACAATGTGCCACTATGTCAGGCGTATGTGGACTATGAGAAAGCCTTTGAATCCGTCGTAATTTGGGCGGTGCTGCAGTCCCTTCAGCGGTGCCAAGTTGACTGTCGGTATATCGAAGAGCTGAAGTATTTGTACAGTAGAGCTACGATGGCTATCTGAGTACAGAACCAGAGTACGAAACCTCTCCAACTGCAGAGAGGTGTAAGACAGGGTGATGTTATTTCCCCGAAACTCTTCACCGCTGCATTGGAAGACGTTTTCAAGCTTCTGCACTGGAAAGGATACGGTATTAACATCAATGGCGAGTACATCACTCACCTTCAATTTGCCGACGATATAGTCCTTATGGCAGAATCGCTGGAGGACCTAAGCACCATGCTAAATGACCTCAGTAGTGTCTCCCGACGAATAGGTCTTAGGATGAACATGGACAAAACAAAGATCATGTTTAATGTCCATGTCACACCTATGCCGGTAGTTGTTGGGAGCACTAAGCTCGAAGTTGTTGACGAGTATGTTTACCTGGGACAAATAGTCCGACTAGGTAAGTCCAACTTCGACCGAGAGGTCAATCGACGGATTCAACTCGGCTGGGCAGCGTTCGGGAAACTACGACACATCTTCTCGTCAGACATACCTCAAAACCTTAAAACGAAATTGTACAACCAGTGTGTGTTGCCAGTGATGACTTACGGATCTGAGACGTGGTTCTTCACTGCTGGCCGTATGAGGAAGCTCAAGGTCGCTCAGCGAGTTATGGAGAGGGCAATGCTCAGGGTTTCTCTGCTTGATAAACTTAGACATGAGTATATCCGCAGTAGAACCAAAGTAACCGACATAGCCCAACGGATTAGTAAGCTGAAGTGGCAGTGAGTCGGCCATATAGCTCGAAGAACCGACAACCGACGGGGAAGAAAGGTTATTGAGTGGCAGCCTCGTACCGGTAGGAGAAGTATAGGGCGACCCCTTCACGAGATGGAGTGACGACCTGGTAAGACATGCAGGAAGTCTATGGTGCAGGTGTTTCAGGACCGTGCTTTGTGGCATTCCTTGGGGGAGGCCTATGTTCAGCAGTGAACTTATGAAAGGCTGTAATGATGATGATGATAATGATGATGTGCGGGCGAAGCTGCGGCGTTCGCTAGTTACAAATTGAAAAGGCCTCCAACAATACAAGCAAACGTGTTCATGCGTACTAATTTTTGTATTGTGTAGGAATCGAACTGCACCCATCAGACTTTCTAGTCCGCTCGTAGTACAAAGCACTAGACCATTGCCATCAACAACATTAGTTAAATAAATTGATATAATATAGAAACTTACGAGCATGTAGGGGCTACTTGGTTGGATTAAAAATTTGAACCTCTACTGGAGAGAATTAGGGCCTTCAGTGGCACGTAGCTCAAGCGAAGCGGGAGCAAGTGACGCAGAAGCCCCAATATTTTCCTACTTATAGAAGTTGTATATTCAATAAATAAATAATATATGAATATAGACAAACATAAGACGTTATAAAATACACATTGACCCTACATTTAGCAAATTCTGCAAATACTTTTCCGGTTAGAAATATAGTTTCTGTAATGTTGCTTACAAAACGTAATAAAAGCTTGTTCTTTGTGCTTACATACCCCTATACAAACGCTGATCTAGACATTGTTTTATTGCTGGGAGAACTGTTTAATTTACCACGTTAGTGTACGGTTACAAAAGCGCTATTAAGCTCGTATTTCAATGTAAAACCATTCCCTACCAAATAGTACATAATGAAAATACTATATACTACTGTGTTTTATTATGTCATTCTAAGCCAGCGCTTAACTACAATCCTAACTGATGGTAAGTGGTGATGTAGCCTAAGATGGTGAAGTGTACTGACTTAACAAGACCCCATGCACTCTTGTCTTGAAGACACCCACATTGTAATCGGATGAAAACACAGATGCTGGCAACTTATTCGACCAGTATACGTACGATGAACGATGTAGCAAACCATTTGGTTCGACTGCGTCTTAAGTCAACAACGTAGGGGTGGAGTCTGGCTTAACTACTGGTTGTCCGATGGTGGAAGGGAGAAGGAGGAATAAAATTATGCAATTCCTGTGCATCCTGTAGAAAACCGAAAGGCTGACTTCTTTGTTTGAGGCTGGTAAGATTGATTTTAACCAAATTCGTGTCACCAATGAGCTTCTTAGCACGACTTTCCATTTGACTTCCAGTTCAAAGATGCTAGGTGGCATTTTGCAGCACCAGCCCATGTATGGGGCAATACTCCATGCACTACCGGACTTGCGTTTTATATAAAGTAAGCGGCTGTAGCGGCGTGAAGTATCGCCTCACCTTTGCATGGACTCCTGGCTTCCTTGCAGCTTTGGCCTTGGAGTGAATGAACTGGCCGAAGTTCAGATTAGAGGATATCTCAACCCCCAACAACTGAAGGTGGTCGGTGTATTCTAGTGATACATTTCGAAAAGTAGGTACCTAGATGAGCTGGCTCCTTTTTGCAGTGAAGATACACGTTTTTTTTTGTAGTCGTTGAATTTCACAAGATTGGCATGACCCCATTTAGAGACTGCCTTTAGTGTGATATTCACACACTCTACGACGGATATCGACGGATCCGTGACGCAGTGGCTTAGCAATGAGTCCCAGCGCATGGGGCTGCGGGTTCGAATCCCGCACGGAAAACGTATTTTACGTGGTAGAGCCATGCTGCAGCTATATTACTGGTATAATTGTAGCCCGAATGGGTCGACCCATTCGGGCCCATCACAGAATACCAGTGTAAAATAGCAGCTTAATGCTGCTGTGTTTCGTATGGTGAGTGTAGACAACCGGAGACCCTTTTTACTGGAAAAGAGGCATTCCATCTTAGTCCTCACGGGTGACAACACATCTGCATTTTGATTCGTAATCGAGGGTAGATGCAGATGTCTATAGGCCACAGCAACCACTTACCATCAGGTGGACTGTGTACTCGTTTGTCATTTTTATCCTATAAATAAAGTATTTGTATGGCCGACGAATAATTGTTCCGGGTCTGGATGTGTGTCCTTGTGCAATTTATGTTTGTAAACTGCCTCCACAATACAGGAGAAAATCCTAGTGTGGGGGTAACATTTTTTTAAAAAATACTCTACCATAGCCTCTCGTTCGGACTGGATTTCATCCCGACTGGCCCGGGCACTTATGTAGTTGGTAGTTCTCCACAACTGTGCAGGGGATAAGCTGTATACTGGAAGTCAACCCAAAAGGCTAGCGTGCCAAAATCTGTTAAGGGCCTTCGACTATTCTCGAGTACCTAGCCCCATACGTGTGAGGCGTACATTAGAAGGTCCCCAGCTGACCGATTTTGGCGAAACCCATATTGGCGGTCACTAAGGAGGTCATTCTGTTCTAGCTATACCATTAAGCGGGTGTTCAATATACGCTCCATAATCTTGCATAGTATGGAGGTAATTGAGAATGGCCGATAATTGGCAGGGTCGGTATGGCTACCTTTTTTTGGAACAGGCACGTTGGCCAGCTTTCAGGGTTTTGGCACTATTTCAGTTCTAAATAAGAGGGTGAACAAGTATACCATCTGGTACACTAGCTTTATTAACGTCTAGACATAGCAAGATTTTAAGAACCTCCTTATTTGTGATAAGGACCTCCGCCATAGAGGTAATTTAGGTGGAACGTTGTTGCCACTATCCAGACGTAAATTGTAGGCAAAGAGAGACGCGAACAAGTCCACTTTCTCTTCAGCTGTATGCCCTCCTGTTTTATCAGCGGAGGCAGTGTAGGCCGACAGAAGTTTGCCTCTATTGCTTTGGCAAGAGACCAAAAACCTCTAGTGCCGGATGATCTGGCAGAGAGTTTTGCGCCAATATGTTTAATGCGATTGAGACTAGCTTTCCGTAATGCTTTTTTGTAGGACTTGTCGGGCTGGTTGAAAGTTCTCTTCTTGGAGCTAATATCTGAAGCTTTGCATTTTCGAGCATCAACCCAGGATAGGTACTTTAAGTGCTTACGCTTTTCAGCTTGGGCGCATTCAGTGTGAAAGAAGGGAATAAAATACTCCATAGCTTGACGCAACACATCGATTATCGCATCCGTGCAGCTCGACTGATCTGCAGAAGAGAAACAAACCTTCCCACAAGGATAAGATGCAAAAAAGTGAAATCTCATTCCAATTAGCTGACTTATACCACCATATTCGTCGAACACCTTGGGATTCTTAATCAGATGGAGAATATGATGATACAGATTTCACAAGACAGTGGTCATATGTACCCATAGGGATTACCTGTACTTCATACCTGTCTGATTCGGTAGTCAACAGAAGGGCCAAGCAATTGGATATGTGTTCGTCTACATCAGGTATCCTAGTCATTCCTTTACCAGTTGAGAAAGACCGACTGTTAAGGCAAATTTTAAAATTTATATATAATTAAAAAAATTGTGTTGTTTATTGTTGTATTGTTTCATGTTTATATGATACAAAGTTATTTTTATAGAATAAGGGTGAAAAATGAGCACATATTCCTGAAGTATATTGTATTAGAAAATGACAATTAAAATGAAGAGCTTATTTTTGTATAGCGTACCCGAGTGGATCAGCGCTCACAAGTAACATCATGTGACAACCACTGCCTTCCGCATATTAAAGGGAAGTGAACGAACCGAGATAACGTCTCTGCAAGCAGAGAATCGACATTAAGCGACACTGAGATGTACATAGGTACACACTGAATAAAGACGGTTTACAGAAAACAATTTTAGTTTCCTGTGGGATTTCTTGAGATTCATATTATATTTAATATTACTACATTTAATATTATTATTAAATGCTTATTATTACTTCAGTTTGAAACATTATTCTTTACACTTCTCTACATAGTATAAAACAAAATCGCTTCCCGCCGTCTGTACGCTTAGATATTTTAAACTACGCGGATTAAATTGATTTTTCTGCAGTTTCCATCAATAGATAGAGTTATTTAAGGGAAAATTTTATATGTACTATACATGCATTATCTATATAATAAAGCAAGATCCCAGAGCCACCAGATGTCACTTATTTTCTGACGAACAAAATGTGTACGATTGAGAAGTGTTAGTAGCCAGCAGGTAGGCATGCGATCATAATACATATGATCGCATGCCTACCTGCTGTCTTGGCCAAAGGCCCATTTTCCAGGTATCGTAAAAACATTGCTTACTTCATGTTAATTCTCCCAGCTGATTTCCATCTCATCCCCTTGGAATGAAACCTTGGATCGGTCTGCCTTCTTGAAAAACTTTTTAAAGTAATTGTCTGGCTAACATATATAAAATGGAGCTTCAGGATGTCTTTCTTACAGCATATGCTGCAGAACGAAGTCTACTTGCTAATTTAAATATATGGGAGCCCCATTGAAGCTTCGCGTCAATAGTAATACCAAAAAACCGTGGTATCCACAAGACTCAACTCCTCTCAATTTAAGAGCACATTGGTATTTGAATGTTTCGCATTAGGTATTGTAAATTTAATATATTGTATTTTATTGCCGTTTAAGAGCAAATTGTTGGCGTTAATCTAATGTACTAATTTCGATAGAGCATTATTTACATTGCCGAAATTAATTGACTGTCGTTTGAGTTTGAAAATTAAAGAGGTATTATCAGCAAATAACATTATATCGTGATTATCCCCTACAAGTAAAATATAAAAAGTTGTTAAAGTTTTAGGAAACAACGATTTTTATAAGCACAACGTGTTCAGTGATGTGTGTAAGCAACGCGAGCGAAGTCGCGTGTATCAGCTAGTACATTATATAATTCTTCTGTCAGTGTCTATGTGGCTGAATTCCTTCTAAACGGCTGGACCGATTTCTATGAAATTTTGTGTATGGAATTAAGTAAATTAGAAAATAGTTTATTAACAATTGGACCCCGTAGTTGGCATTTTTGTCGAGATCCAGAAATCAACCATGAGAAACCGGGGCACATCGCTAGTTTCTAACAAATTAACTTCTCCAGCTATGAAATCTGGCAAATATTTCACCTCATTTGTAAGTGTCGCCAACAAGGTTCATTGGCAAAAATGAAATATTCGAACACGAGCGTAATATGAAATGTCAACATAAAGAAATGGAAATGTATATTTAAGTACACATTTTGCTTAATATTATCAACATAATTTATACAGGTGTCAACATCTCCGACAACAGCAGCCATTGTAAAATTTCACGAACCTACTTCGCGGTTAATTTTCCTTACGAAAAACCTTGTTTGAAATTTGTAAATATTTTTCATAATTACAGATGACAGTTCATGTAAATTGCTTTTCTAACACCTGTGTTTTTAAAATTGTTAATTAAAATTTTGGAATATTGTACCATTGAAATTTTTGTTTATTTTTGGAATAAAAATACGTGCTTATAAATGATTAAAAGATTTGGTTACATATTCACCAAAATCAATAATGAGGACAGAAGCAACAGAAATATTAAAGAGACCACGAATGAGTCGGAACTTTAGATAGATAATTTAAAATTTAAAATTATTAAGAATAACTCAAAAACTATTGATCAGACCTTGATAAAATGTATATGGGACCACATCTGAAGTAACAGCTTTCAAATAAAAAAAGACTCATCAAAATCGGTTCAATCAGAAAAATGTGATCAGGTAACACACATAAAAATACATACAGCGGATTTGAGTACCTTATCCTGATTAAAGTCGGTAAAACAGAGAATTATCTCTGATAAGGCATTTTTTTTCTAATTTAGTCTATGCAAATAAATAAAATTGAAGTGTCTGTTTGTTATATCAAAACAAAAGAGTTTTACTATATGCATATGAAAGTATATACGGTACTGAAATAAAACACAATTTTTTTTAATTTTTCTCTATCTGTCTTTCTGTCTGTTTTTCTGTCTGTCTCTCTATCTGTTTGTTTTGGATAATCTCCGAAACGGCTGGACCGATTTTGACGGGACTTTCACTGGCTGATATCTATGATATGATATGATTATAAGGAGTAAAATGGGCTACTTTTATTTTAGGAAAAGAATCAGGGTTACGCGCAAAAAAATAAAACCCATGAAATCCAATCGTAACAAATTACACGCGGGCGAAGGCGGCAGTCGGAACAGCTAGTATCAAAATAAAATTGCTTCATGCTTAATATTTTGGTACACTAAATTGAAATGGCACGAAATTACGATACAACTAGTGATGAACACCTGCAACCAACTTTATCCAAAGAAGGTTACAGTTGCGTTGTCACGTTTGAGGTCTTGACATGAAATGTCTCACATCATGTAATTATGCTGGCCCTCTAAACTCAGCCCAGAACGCAGCAGTGTACGCGTTGCTGTTTAGCGGCACAAACATATATACTAGCGAACAGCCTTCGCACGGGTGATTACTGGAACTCGACAACAGTGCCACTAAACACACACAAAAAAACCGGCCAATTGTGAGTTGGACTTGCGCACCGACGGTTTCGAACAAATCCGTAGGTATATAAGTTTAAAATTATTAAAAATATTTTTATTATACGATGTATCTAAAAATTTATGCCTTTCGCAATTTTTCCTTTATCTGTGCGTTACTACGTTGCTTCGTACCAAATTTTAAGATTCTGAGTTCACGGGAAGTACCCTGTAGGTTTTGATTCCCTTGCGAATGTCGAAAACTTGCGGCATAAACGGCTGTATCTTATGATTGCGTTGGCTTAGAAGTTTGATTTTTTCACAGCTTCAAGGGACAGTAGACTTGAGTATTTGGTATATAATACAGCTTGATACCTCCACGCGTTCCTGAGAAAAAGGGTCTTGACAGACAGACATACGGATCAGAAAGTGATCCTATAAGGATTCCGTTTTTTCCTTTTAAGATACGGAACCCTAAAAATCATAAAAATCAGTCGAGATATTTTCGAGTTTTAGCGAGAATAACGGACAGCAATTGATTGTTATATATAGAGATATAAGAGGAAGTACCGAAAGTAGGATGAGCTTCTAGACAGAAATTAGCCACCGTCAGAATTTAATATTCATTAGTTTAATCATTATAAAGTCTTCTTATTCATCTTCATCAGGTCGTCAAAATTGTATGACAAACTTGGCCCTCTCACACTGTAGGAAATACTTTCCATAATTGACAAACGGTTTGTTTTACTCAGTATCGGAATCGTACCTGTTACTCTGTCCCTCAGAGTTAATGAATACGTTGTGATTAATATATATTTTTAGTTTCATTCAATTGCTATTTAGTAAATTGACCGTAGATTTAAACCGTGTACTAGCGGTGCAAGGATATCCACTACCTCACATAATTGCGTGGGTGTTGTAAAATGTGACAAAAGAAATATGAGCAACAGTTTTTTCCTGATATTAGCTAAACAGATATAAAAAACTACAGTAGCCATCCCGCTAGCCAAGTTTGGCATATATGTATCATAAAGTAATCTATACGAGAGGCCTATGTACAGCAGTGGACTTTTGATAGGCGGTAATGGTATGTAGTAATGCAAAAATTGTAGCTGACTACAATGCCGTAGTTGAAGTATCAGTTGAAGCTGTTCGTATTTTGACTGACGCCACGTCATTAGATATTATCCCGTAAGTAGTATATGAGGCATAAATAGGCCAGATTTTGCCAATAGTCAAATATATACAATATCTTTAAAACTATAAATGACAGACCTGGATGTTAACCCATGGCGAGTCGTGCCAGACGGCTACGTGTATGTAATAAAACCTTATCCGCGGTGTTTGCTTTTTATTGCCTACCAACATACGTACAGTAAGAAATCGTTTTATTGCTGCGTTCCCAGTTTTATTCACCACAGTCGTATACAGTACGGCTACAAATGCGATGTTTCGAGGTAAGCCCTAATGTTTCCTACAAAACGGCACGGAATTTCTCTCTGGTCTGTATTTTCGTATTTTATGAATAAAATTACCGTTGGGACATTCAGACCGTACGTTTCAGTGGTCATCTGATATTACATTTTAATACAAAGAATGCCTAATTTAATGAACCATAACTGAACATAGTTCAAATAGAATTCAAAGAAAAGAAACCGGTTATATCGAAGTATTTATCGTATTAATAGCGCACCCTCTTCGATCTATTAATTTGGTGTTATTATGATTTAAGTTAATTTTTAAATTATTTTTGAAATTATTTTTTTTAAATAAATGGTCTTTAGACCATTTATTTAAAAAAAATAATTTCCTCAAAAAAATCTTCAAGTTTTTGGATAAAATATAGCTGAGATTCTTCCTAGCATTGCATAAATTTTCTGCCATTCCGAAGATTAGTCAGGACAGAAAGATGGACAGACAGATAAACAAAATTTAAAAAAAAATATTATTTATGTCTTAATAGCTTACCCAACCTAAACTTAACAGAAGATAGTTATAATTAATAGAATCAGGCGTTACTTTACGGAAATCCATTATAATGGGGTTGTTATAAGGGGGTCGTTACAAGTTTATAACAACCCCATTAGAATATAGTTATATCAATATTGTAATAATAATTCTATTACAGACACTTCAATTTTTATTATATAAGATGCAGGTGGCTCAGAATCGTGTTTTGTGGCATCCAATATATGCTGCGAGGAATTCCATCTTAGTTCAAAGAGGTGAAAACGCAGCGTAGTCTTCTTTGTTTGATGTTCATGGACTACAGTTGCTACTTAGAAAAAGGTGAATTGTTAGTTCATTTGTCTACAACTTCAGTTTTATTAAAAATCCGTAGGAGAGATTTAAGGGTTTTATCACGTCTATTAACTTATTTTATATTTCTGACGTTTCGACTATTTACAGCAAACATGGTCACGAGGAACTGTATTATATAGTACCCGAAACTTCGGGTATAAGTATAAAATAAGTTAATAAAACGCAATAAAATCCGTATAAACAAATTTAATTCAATGTGTAGTCTTCGCGTAAGCATAAGTATTCATTAACTTTAAGGGATGTAAAAGTTCAGCAGTGGATTTGTAAAGGGGTGTAATGATGATGATGACTAATTATATCTGTGGTTAATAAGCCAAGACTAAATAGAAAACGCTTTGATGTTTTAAAAATAGATTTATCCAGTTTTTAATTTTCAACAAAGTAAACCGCTTCAAGTTATAAGGATCGAGTTGTTCCCTAGCGCTAAGTTAACAATCTCCTTCACACATGTTAACAAGGATGTTTTTATCAACTTCTAAGTTCTTGTTAAGAGCTTCTATAAAAGTTGTGTTCAGTGGTAAGTCTAGAGCTTATCAAAATTATGATATGTTATTTACATGCACAATACATTACATTTTATGTGATGGAGCCATACTGCAGCTGTATTATAGTTGTAGCACGAATGGGTCGACTCGACCGGGGAAGGACCACACTCTCACAATTACTTTTACTGGATACGAGGCATTCCATCTTAGATCTTTTCCATCATTCATGTGCATTGTTTCGTAATTGAGAATAAATGAAGAGGCCTATGGGCCACAGCATCCACTTACCATCAGATGGATTGAGTGCTCGTTTGTCACCCTTTATCATCAACATCATTATTACAGCTCAATCTAATTCTACTGTTGAACATAGGCCTTCCCCTAAAGAACGACACAAATCACGGTCCTGAGCCACCTGCAGTCATTGCCTTCCTGCATATTATCTTATCAGGTCGCCACTCCATCTAGTTGGAGGCCGCCCTACACTTCGCTTACTACCTGCACCGAGGTTGCTACAAGAAAAACTTTCTACTCCACATGTAATCGGATCTAAATTAAAAAAGTAGAATATATATTACTCTATTTCTTTTTTAATTTTAACGTATTAACTTTAAAAATATTGATATGTAAATTTGATTCAATGCTTTCTCAGTTTTTACGCTTGGGATGTTTTTTTATAATTAATATGAGAATTTAATCTCAAAGTTAATTTAGGTGACTCAGTTTTTGTATAACCAATGGTATAATGTTATCTCATTTCCTCGCTCCGTATTTCCCGTGACCTACGAGTTGTGTTACGTAACATTCGCTACGGTTACTACGAAATTGCTACGAAAGCTTATAGCGAGGATTGTGATTGTTAAAATCATAGAGAGAGAGAGAGAGAGAGAGAGAGAGAGAGAGACATAAAAGAGAATTTGACTCATAAATCATTTTAGTATCAAAATTAATAAATAATATTATAAAATGATTTTATTAGATTATTATATATTGGATTTATATTTTATGTTTAGTCGTGTACTACAAGAACTCGGCGTATTTAATATAATTTTAAATATTGTAAGCCCAGGCATAGGCTTTTATCCCACTTAATAGTAAATGGTGATGCAGCCGAGGTGGCACTCCACAAAAATAAACAAATAATGCTCCTTAACACTTACTATAAAACGTGCTCTAACAATAGACTACCTTAAAAACAAGTTAAAAAACATTAACTTTCCCACTAATTTCTCCCCCTCCTTTCATCTCTTCCTGTCACTCTATGATCACTGGTCTTTCATTTAAGTAAATATCGGTATGTTTAATTACTTATTTATTTATTTATTTAATCTTTCATGCACAAAGTTGTACATATGGCGGACTTAATGCCATAGGGCATTCTCTCCCAGTCAACCATTAGGCTAAACAGAGATATACAAACAAGAGGCGGTGCAGCAGTAATCAAAATAGAAAGCGCAAAAAAAGTATTGTATATACATATAAAGTAGATACATATAAAGTGTGTGTGTACTTATGTATGCACGAAGGAAGTTACCCACCGAAGTTGTCGCTTTTATGTGTCAGTATGCGCGCGCATCGTAACAACATCATGGTGTGACGTTTTTAGGTGTTGGTGTGCGCGTGCATCGTAAAAAGTCACTCTCAGCATTTGTCCCAAACGCCCCAAAAGAAGTATAACTTCAAAAAAACGTGTATATGTGTGTGTGTACTTACGTACGCACGTAAGAAGTTATACTTCTAGCGTTACAAAAACAAAATAACTAAAATAAAACACATTTTATAGATTCATATATATTTGAATAACTATCTTGAGTATAGTTATCATCATCATCATCATTACAGCCCTTCACAAGTCCACTGCTGAACATAGGCCTCCCTCAAGGAAGAACACAAAGCTTGGTCCAGAGCCACCTGCATTCATCGACTTCTTGCATGTCTCACCAGGTCGTTACTCCATCTAGTGGGGGGTCGCCCTACACTTCGCGTACCGGTACGAGGCTGCCACTCGAGAACCTTTTTTCCCCATCGGTTGTCGGTTCTTCTAGCTATATGGCCGGCCCACTGCCACTTCAGCTTACTAATCCGTTGGGCTATGTCGGTTACTCTGGTTCTACTGTGGATATCCTCATTTCTAAGTTTATCACGCAGAGAAACCCCGAGCATAGCCCTCTCCATAGCTCGCTGAGCGTCCTTGAGCTTCCTCATACGGCCAGCAGTGAAGGACCACGTCTCAGATCCGTAAGTCATTACTGGCAACACGCACTGGTTGTACAATTTCGTTTTCAGGTTTTGAGGTATGTCTAACAAGAAGATGTGTCGTAGATTCCCGAACGAATAGTTATCAGTTTTCACGAAAACTTGACAGTTGACAGACAATTACCAACAGAAGTTGTCACTTTTAGGTGTCATTATCGATGTGCGCGCGCATCGTTCACTCTCACCATTTACCTCAATTGCGGAAAAAGAAGTATAACTTCAAAAACCGGCCAAGTGCGAGTCGGACTCACGCATGAATGATCCTACAAGATTTAATACTATGTAGGTAAAAACATATATTAGTAGGGGAGGCCCCTTTAATTTTTTATTTATTTTACTTTTTATTGTTTTTTTGTAATAGCGGCAACAAAAATACACTTTCTGTCAAAATTTCAACTGTCCACTTGATCATGAGATACATGCCCGCTGACAGACAGACGGACAGACAGACGCACGGACGGACAGTGGAGGCTTAGTAATAGGGACCCGTTGGTTACGCTTTGGATACGGAACTCTAAAAAAAATGAAAATTCGGTAATTTTATTTGATACAAAATGTGGTTTAGCGAGAGCAAACCCAGTTAGGTAAGGGTAATTATAAATAATTAGGACTGCGGCGGGTCTGATTTCTAATCCGCTCGTCGGGCAATTGCGGTGACGATAAATTTTCTGTTTCGGGAGCTTGCACGAGTTTTATTTACGAACAGAAAAATCCATTCGAGAAATCACGATATAACTTCTCGTCGAACAAGTGTTTGTATCATTATTATAATTACAGCCCATCGTAAGTCCACTGCATTGCAACGCATCTGCATTGTTTGGTGATTGAGAATAAATGAAGTGGCCTATGGGCCATAACATCCACTTACCATCAGATGGACTGTGTGCTCGTTTGTCACCCTATCATATAAAAAAATATCCTCATTATGAAGTCTTACATTACTGCACAATCTTGAGCTTCGTTATATGGCTAGCAGTGAGAAACACGTCTCAGATCCATATCTTCACACTGGCATGACGCAATGATTGTATACTCGAGTTTTTAATTTTTAAGGTTTACGTGGCGAGAAAATATAGAGTCATTTTTAATCAATATAGATTACAAGAACACTTATTGAAAGTCATTTAAGCTTTGCCACTGGTTCGGAAACTTTTCCTGGGAAGAACCAGAAAGTAACAAAGCGGAACTATTTCTAAATTTTAATTAACATTGTATTTTTGTGTTTTATACAAATAAGTATGAAAATATGAAGATACTGCAAGGAAGCGATCACCTCATTCCCAGGTGTTATCATTATATGGGTATAGGTCCCATCTCCAGCATATTAAAACATGATATTGAAGAAGCCGGGACCTTATCCTTCATTATTAGTTGTATAAAATACATTAAGTAACAAGTAATAAGAGTGTACTGCAGATTTTCTGCCTGATATTTAAATTATACGTTATGGAATTGCTTCAGAGTGACAAGTAGGCTGAAATGGAAATGGGTGGTTTTGAGAACAGACAGCCGAATGGAAGAAAAGTTCAAGTGGCAGCCTTAGGCAAATTGCGTCATTTCACCTGCTGAAATTTGCACGTAATTTATGAATACGTGTCGCAGGACGCGCTTGTGGCAATCTGATGTTGATGCCGAGATGTTGCATCCCTTTGCATTTTCTTTCGCATCTACCACGGGGAGTGCTCTGAGGAATTGTTCGGATTAATCCCAGCCGCCAAATTTCACGAACGCACATCGCGGCAGAACTCCCGATACTGTGCGATTTAGAAGATGTTTTCTTCCTCGCACGACTTCCTTGTGGAATCGATTACCATCAGCGATTTTTCCGGACCGATACGACTTAGGGACCTTCAATAAAAGAGCGTACTCCTTTTTAAAAGGCCGGCAACGCATCTGCGATTCCCTCGCTGGTGTTGCAGCCGTTCATGGGCGGCGGTAGTCACTTACCATGAGGTGAGCCGCATGCTCGAGCCTCTCTTATAAAAAAAAATCGTTAACACAAATACAACAAGAACTGTTCAGTGCGATCTAATCTAAATGCAGTAGCTGAACGTTGTTCTAGACAATAGATTGCTTTGTTAGTATAAGATATCGTTGTTTTGCATCTAGTTCAGACTCGCACACTCTATGGAAGTTAAATAGACATGTTTTAGTTCAAGCAAATATCGTGTATAAATTGCTTTCAGTAACTAGACGTTTTGCAGTTGTTTGTTTACTTTAGATTTAGTTTTATCAATCACAGGATCCCACAGCTATAGTAGTTCTATGTTTCATTTGTACAATATGATAGATTTTATGGTGATGCTGTAGAGTAGACTATAGACACCGGCATCTGTCTTCGATTAAGAACCAAAATGTAAATACGTTTTCACCCCTGAAGACCAATATGGAGTGCCTCGTTTCCAGTAAAAAGGGTTTTTGGTTATCTACACCCACCGTTTGTAACCCCTAACTTGTTTGTAATCCCTATTCTTTGAAAAATATGTCGTTTAAGCCATTTTAGCCTTAAACCGTAGATATTACAAATAAGTAAGAACCAAGCAGTTCCAATGAGTTACACGTGCGATTGTAAGTCGTAAACAAGTTATATAAGTTAGCCAATCATTCACGCGTGCCTTGTCTACGTGATCGATACTGGAAGAACTCCGCGTCCAACTGGCGCCCAGTGATATTTATACATAAGTCTCACTTTAATACGTAGTAGCGCCATGCTGCAGCTATATAATGGTTGTAGCACGAAACGGATCGGCTCAACCGGGGTAGGACGATGCTCACGCAATACCGTCGTAAAATAGCACGTAATGCAGCTGTGTTTTGTATGGTGAGTGTTGAGAACCGGACACCTTTTTTACTGGAAACGAGGTATTCTATTTTAGTCCTCAGGGGTGACAACGCATCTGAATTTCGATTCGCAATCGAGGATAGATGTAGATGTCTATGGATTACAGCATCCATTTGCCTCTAAGTGGACTGTGTACTCGTTTGTTACACTAAGTCAGTAAAAAAAAAACTTGTAAGGATCATATTTTTTTAAAAACGTTACCCCCACACTAGGATTTTCTCCTGTGTCGTGGAGGCAGTTTACAAACATAAATTGCACAAGGACAAACATCCAGACCCGGAACAATTATTTGTTGGCCATACAAATACTTGTTACGAGCGAGATTCGAACCCGCGGCCCCCAGCGCAACAACTGATTGCTAAGCCACTGCGCCACGGAGCCGTCTTCATCATTCATTATTTATTTACCCTTTTTGCAAACATCTACAACTAGGAGTTATGAAGGGTGGATTTATTGCTCTATCTGTTTTGGCGCTCACGAAGTTGTCATACGGGATGGTAATGTAGACCAAAAATATCCGTGACACAAAATATCGGGATTATACGCAAAACTAGTCCTGTCTGCGATGATGGCCGGTCTCAGATCTCAACAGAGGTCGACGGTGCCATTCCTTAGGATATATCTCCGATAGTTGTTAGTCTTAATAACCTATTCCTGTATTGCACAGTCAAAATTTTATATTATATTATATTTATATTTTGATTGCTAATTGTTGATATATGTACGTCAAATGTATTGCGGTATTGTCACCCTTGCTTACATAAAAACCGAGTTCAAAAATACATTTTATGAATTCATTTTTTATAAATTTTCTATTTTTAAATTTCATTTTGATATGACCTTTCCTTTAAATTTTCTTAATATGAAGATGACATCCCTAGAGCGGTGCGACCCGGATCGGACGCCCGCTACTCCCCCTCTCCTCATTATCTTATTCTAACTTTGAGCACGAGCACTTTTGGTATTATTAAAAAAGTACGATAACAAGACTAAAAATAGAATACTTTATTTAATAAATATAATATAAAACGTCCCTTTAAAATGTACACAGATGATTTAATTTTCAACTTCACAGTCAATAATACGACTAACTTAAATTTAACATTTAAACGGCAAAATTTTGACGGCTCCATGACGCAGTGGCTTTGCAATGATTTGCAGCGCCAAGGGTCGCGGGTTCGATTCCCGCACGGAACAAATATTTTAATGGCCTACAGATAATTGTTCTGGGTCTCGATATTTGTCCTTGTGAAACCTATGTATGTAAGCTGCTCCCGCGATACAGGAGAAAATCCTAGCGTGGTGGTAAAGTTTTTAAAAAACAAATTAAACGCCTGAAAAGATTTTCTTGAATCATAGCTAAGAACACTCTCGATCAAGTCACCTTTCAAACAATAGAAATTTAATCTAATTTGGTTCACCGTTAAAGAGCTACAATGCCACAGACAGACACACAGATATACATATACACATATACACACGTTAAACATATAACACAACTTAATATAGGGATGTCAACTTTTTGTGTCAAATATAGATTATGGGAGGTTTTTACTTGTATAACAAATAAGCTGAAGTGGCAATGGGCCGGCCAAATAACTAGAGAACAGTCGATCGATGGGGAAGCAAGGTTATAGAGTGGCAGCCTTGTCCTGGTAGGGCGGCTCTACTGGTACGAATAGGACATGCAGTAAATCCATGGATCCAGGTGGCTCAGGGCCGTGCTTTATGGTATACTTTAGGGGAGGCCTTTGTTCAGAAATGGACTTGTGAAGGGCTGTAATGATGATAATGATAAATGGTGATGATTATATACTATAATATTACAGACTGTGACTCATTTCATCTTTGTTCAATGAGGTCACAACGCATCTGTAGACTTTTTGTTTTGGTCAAAATGTTTGCAAGGTCTGCAACCATTTTGAAACAAAGAATTGCAGTCTCTTTACGTGATAGAGCCATGCTGCAGCTATATTAGTCAGTACCACTAATATAGCTCTACTATGTTGTAGCACGAATGGATTGACTAGACCGCAGTAGAATCACGTGCTCACAGAATACCAGCGTAAAATAACAGCGTAACGCTGCTGTGGTTCTTATGGTGAATGTAGAGAACCGGAGACATCTTGTACTGGAAACGAGGCATTAGATCTTAGTCCTCACGAGTGATAGATGTATGTAGATGTCTATGGGCCACAGCAACCATTTACCATCAGGTGAACTATTAATTTTTCACACAGATGTGTTTTATAAAAAAAATTATATCTTGTTTTCTCACTTCTTAAAGATTTGTTATGTTTTGCAGGCAAATAGACAATCGAAGTATGAGAAGTCTTACAATTTGGACGCTACTTTCGGTCGTCTGGTTTTTACGAGCGTAAAAAAATGGTTATACCGCCATCTATATATAATTAGCCATAAGATCTATCTAGAATTTTCCATAGTTACCTTTTACGACATCTTTGTAAGTTTTTTTTATAGGATAAGGGTGACAGACGAGCACACAGTCCACCTGATGGTAAGTGGTTGCTGCGGCCCATAGACATCTACATTTATCCTCGTTTGCGAATCAAAATGCAGATGCGTTGCCACCCGTGAGGACTAAGATGGAATGCCTCATTTCCAGTAAAAAGGGCCTCCGGCCACCTGCACTCACCAAGGGAAACGGAGAAGTAAACCTCTACTTCACGCTGGTATTCTGTGAGGTCGTGGTACCACCCCGGTTCGAGCCGGCCCATCCGTGCGAAAGCAAAAGCTGCCGCGTGGCTCTACCACTGTTAAAATAGCAATGATAGTTAAAAGAATAATGTAATAAAGGATGATACCTTCATATGCAGTATGTAACAAACAACCAGGTGATATTTTAGGGTCGTATAATATAGGACGTATGTACTTATAGGCATAGAATTTATGACAGTAAAGTTTTTATGGTCGTTATGAAATGGATTTTAGTGTTAACAATAGGTAACTAACTAAATTAAATCTTGTAAAAAATGTTATTGACATCTGACACGCGCATCGATAAAGCGGGGACTTTGAGAATACTTTTACTCCGGGGCCAATCCAGAGGTAATAAACCCAAATGCACTTAGCAAATAAAACTTTATTAAAATTTAATTTAATTTCTTAAAGGTTTGCATATTGATTATGATACGCACGTAACTGGAAAGACAGATTGTTTTGTAACATGTTGTATACTAGTGTATTATCTTCTCACACTATCATCAAATATTTTATCTCCTCAAATGATCGAGCATTCTCAAATCTTTTTTTTTCTTTGACACTAAATCCGTTTTCACAACACACTGGTCTTTGTCACACTTTTCCTCACTCCGTCACACGAATGTCAGGCCCCTTAAAAACTGATTTGCAATTCCTCAGAGGTTTACCTACATTAAAAGAGACAGGCGTGATGACAACGGACTTACAAACTGTCTAGAATGTATAAACAGTTGACGTAAAGCCACGTCGAATTTTTATTTCTGTGAACCTAATGCATTGCGAAACTTTATTTAGTTATGCAACCCTTTTACCCTACTCATGCTGGCAACTTATCATGTCAAAGTTTGTTTACGGCTTTCTTTGCTTTAGATAGTGTCCGACACTTTTTGACAAATTGATTTGTATTCGTTATAAAAAATGCCCTAAATGTACACTTTCTATCTTGCAAAGTAATATAATTTACATTCTAAAGTTAGGGTGTAGATTTTTTTTTATAGAAGACAAACGAGCACACAGTCCATCTGATTAAGAATTAAAATGCAAATGCGTTGTCACCCCTGTATAATAAAATGGGATGCCTCGTTTCCAGTGAAAAGGGTATTCGGTTTTCTACATACACCATAAGAAACACAGCAGCATTAAGCTGCTATTTTACTCTGGTATTACGTGGGAGCGGGGTTCTTCGCCTGTCAAGTCGACCCATTCGTGCTACAACCATAATGTAGCTGTAGCATGGCTCTACAACGTTTCAAAATATGTTTTACAAAGATTTCAGGTGACATTATGCTATGAAAATAACTAATATAAACTAATATTGCAGTTTCAATACTACATGTGGCCTATAACTTCAAAAGACTATTTTTGAAGAACTCGGTTTTTTATTAAATTTGACAAAAAATTACTTTGCGGACATCCGCTAGATAAAATAAAATGATGTGTCTTACCTAGTTTGAAGAGCACCTCCCGTTCTCCCTTAATTGCGTGCACTATCCCCGTCACCACTAATCCCAGTACCAGTAATCCCAACACCACTACACTAGGAAAGACACACCACTGACGACAATACGACACGTGTGTGTGTCACTTAGCGGTTAGCCACCGTAGAGTCTATATCACCTGAGGATGTCTCGTATAGAGGCGAAACACGTGTTATATTGTCGTCAGTGGTGTGTCTTGCCTAGTGTAGTGGTGTTGGGAGTAGCGGTGCTGGGATTAGTGGTGACGGGGATAGTGCACGCAATGATGGGAGGGCAGGAGGTGCTCTTCAAACTAGGTAAGACACATCATTTTATTTTATCTAGCGGATGTACGCAAAGTAATTTTTTGGCAAATTTAATTTAATGGACTTCCGTAAAGTAACGCCTGATTCTATTAATTATCTCGGTTTTTTACTCGAGTAACAGTGATATACGATCACACATTCCACCTGGATCCTGTGGCCCGTAGCATCCACAAGGAATGTGAAAAAAGATTGCAGTCTGATTATTAACCTCCTCTTTTTTAGTATCCGAAAATGAACTTTTAACAAAAAGTAAAAGATGATTTAAAAAAAAATTAATATACATTCAGAAGTTAATGTTTTAATTCGACTTTACACTATAGCTTAGCAGCGTCTTCAGAATATGAAAATATTTTATTTTTTTAGTTCTATGAACTACTTTTACTTTTGATTTAAAGTAATTCTTTAAAATTATTAAAAAAAAAGAAAAATTCATGTTTGAAAAATAAATAATAATCCGCGTTAAATCAAAAAATATAGCTGTTTTGAAACACTAAAGCTGCTGGAAGTCTGCAGTGTGTTCAGAATCGACGCCGCCATTCCCACAAGTTCTCGCAAAAAAAAAAACCATTCCTAATAAGTATGATTTGGATATGCTAGGCTAAGTGGCTATTAAAAAAATGTCGATAGAGGTAATAGCTGGGATATTTTATTTGTTATGGGTTGCTACCATCTGTTTGGGATACCATATTTGATATAAAATTCAAATCCGTACGAAACTTCAATACATAAATATATTCTAATCTGGTTCGCCGTAGATTGAACCAAAAATTAATAAGTAAAATCTGAATTTAACCAGTGCATTAATATAAAGAATTCAAAACTGCATAGTATATTCTCAATATGTATGCATAGTTTATTAATTTTTATTAAGTTTCTTAATAAAACTTTGTTTGTGGAGTGTTTAGGATTTTTATTATAATCCTAAACACTCACGCCTGTCACCCAGAGGAGTAGACAGAGACTACGGACTTCCATTTGAAATTATCCTGACACACCTCTTTCGCCTCCATTACATCAATGTACCTACGCATACATGCTAGTCGGTTAAGGGTACTCTGAATCTGGCCCATCTTACATATATCGCCAATTTGGTCGATAAACTTTTATCTAGAGCGTCCCTTCCCGACTCTGCCGTTCACTTCTGCAACATAAATTTGCTTTGTCACTCTTTCCTCATTCATTCCTTTTACATGACTAAATATTTTATGTAATGACATTTTATGTAACTTTACGTCGATGTGCGTTTAACCATTTATCACAAACAAATTTCTTAAGAAAAATTACGCAATAACTTTAAATTTAGCATAGAAATGGAATGTGAGAGCACAATTATAGGAGTCAGAGACGAAAAATTGAATTGTGATTCTGAAGAAATATTTAAGCCGTAAATTTGGGACATGGAAACCTGCGATGGTGTCATGAGGGTGTTAAATTTATGCTTAATAAAACACAAAATCATAGAACGTTTTAACATATTTATTTTTTATTTTTGGACAATACTAAAATGTTGTTATTACTCCACTCTTGTGATTGTATAGAAAAAAAAAACATTAGCATTTGGAAATGGTGTGTCAAATAATCCACTACCCATCCTGTGTGTGTCGTAATAAGCGACAGAGGGAAATAAAACAGAACGTTAGCGTCCAGCATTTTCCTGACAACAACTCAAACTAACAAACAACTGCAGTGCCCGCCGGTTATACGTGGCAACTATGACAGATGTCACACCAATTTAAATAAAACTAGTTTTTACGGATTTTATCGCGTATGTTAACTTACTTTTTCATTCCCGACGTGTAGAGTACTTTACAGTATTTATGGTCACGGGTGGTGGGGGGGGGGGGGGGGGGGGCTGAGGTGTTCGATGTCCCAATGTCGCAAACCTGAAATGTAGTCTCATTTAAATGTGTAGTGTTCGCGTAAATATAAGAATTCATAAATGTCCCCAATCTTTTGGGAAGCCTTGTGCTTAGCAGTGGATTTTTGATAGGATATAATGTTGAAACATTGTTTAAGTACCTTTTTTTACGTGGTAGATCCATGCTGCAGCAATATTAGTAGTATAGTTGTAGCACAAATGACGCTGCTGTGTTTCGTATGGTGAGTGTAGAGAACCGGAGACCCTTTTTACTGGCAAAGAGGCATTCCATCTTAGTCCTGACGGGTTACAACGCATCTGCGTCTTGAGTCTTTATTGACGATAGATATAGTTCAAAAGTGTGTATTGTGTACTTCAAAAGAATTATTGCCGGAAAATGCCAGCGATTTTTCCGAACCTATACGACTTAGGAACTTTCAAGAAAATTGCCTACGCTTTTTTAAAAGGCCTGCAATACATCTGCCATACTCCTGGTTTTTCAGTTCTTAATTGGCGGCGGTAGTCACTTACCATCAGGTGAGGCACATGCTCGTTTGCCCTCTCTTATATAATAAATAAATAAATCAGAATTCTGGCACGATATTATGTAACGTATTCTTACATATATTAAATATTTTCTAAGCTCTTACCTTTTTGAACAACAAGGATGACAAACGTGCACACAGTCCATCTGATACTAAGTGAATACTGTAAAATCTGCATTTATCCTCAATTAAGAATCAAAATGCTGATGAGAAGAGACCCTTATGACGGCAAACGAGGCATTCGATGTTAGTTCTCTGGGGTCCACATCTTCATTTTGATTCTTAATTGAGAATAAATGTAAATGTTTATGGGACCCAGCATCCACTTATCATCAGGTGGACTGTGTATTCGTTTGTTAACCTTATTCTATATAAAAAACAAATGAAGTAGAAATAAATCGAACCTGTCTTCATGGATGATTAAAAATTAATAAACTTATAAATATATCAACGAACCTCTATCTAATGTCACTAAAAACTTAAAAGAAAGACGTTCTAGTTCATAAGATATTAAAATTTTGAATAATACTTAAAACATGCGGTGAATATGAATTTTGGAAGCACTTTGTGAAATACACTTAATTTAAAACATCTTTACCTAACAATTTCTACTAGAAAATGTATTATATATATGAACCCAATATTTGGGGTTGCCGTGCCAAAAGCTCAGACAGTTTTTATGTAAATATATAGACTTTATAAACTATACTAATTAAGAAAAATATTATCTTCTATTTTATACGATTCTGTTCTATTCTTCTCTCCATACAACGGGCTCCCACGCCAACCAAGAAACTTTTGTGGACATATTCATAATCTGACAATTGATTTACAAAAGTTTTCATTATTCAAGTTACGGAGTATGATACAATATTACGATGATAAAAGTGCATCCGGCTCGCCCGCGGCCAGTGACCTGATTTGCAATTAATGGCTCGATCTAACGGTGCGGTTAATTCAAACTGGGTCAACCATTCCACTGCCACTTAAACTTCAAATTATGTTCAAAGTTAACACTTCAATAATTTGTTTAAAATTTATTTTAAATAAATTATCTCTTATATCTACGCTTCTACGAATAAAATATTGAGGATCTAATTTGTAACGCTCTTCAAACATTGGTATTTTATATAAGTAGTTAAAATTAAACGTGATTAAATTCATAAAATTTTATGCCATCAAAAACATAACTTGTAAAAAAAAAACAAGTCTCGCAACTCAGTTCTCCTACTGTAAAAATTTGTGAGATCCATGTAATACCAAGTCGGTTAATTTATTCAGTCCCTATTTAAGGGTCCTTCTGTCTTAAGATATTACGTAATTAGCTAACTTAACAACATCTTATAGTGATCATATCAATATTAAAAATCTTTTATGTTTTAAATAAATAAATTGACTTGGCCATCGCATGAAAACACAATGTATCTCTCAAGTAATACGTATTATATTAAATTAGATTGTTCAGTAACTTTCTAATCCTATATATTTATATGAGATTACAAAGTTATTTATGCAGTTGGTATATCTCGAAAACTGGACCGAAATTGCAAAATATTTTAGTTTTTCCTTGATTTATATACTAAACAATAATCGCATTCCAAATTTGAAGTTTCTATGTCTGCTAGAAGAGCCTTAGAGTTTTGATAATCGGTCAGTCAGTGAGTAACAAAATTAAGAAACTTTGACTTTTTTTATAATATTGGGTGAAAAATGAGCACACAGTCCACCTGATGATAGGTAATTACTGTGACCCATAGACATCTATCTACATCTATCCTCAATAAAGACTCAAAATGCAGATGCGTTGTCACCCGTGAGGTCTAAGATGGAATGCCGCTTTTCCAGTAAAAAGGGTCTTCGGTTCTCTACACTCACCATACGAAACACAGCAGGGTTAAGCTGCTATTTT
Source organism: Parnassius mnemosyne (assembly GCA_963668995.1). Lineage (NCBI taxonomy): Eukaryota > Metazoa > Arthropoda > Insecta > Lepidoptera > Papilionidae > Parnassius > Parnassius mnemosyne. Next base: position 33,727,591 of record CAVLGL010000090.1, on the reverse strand, counting down.
ACGCAAGTATTCTGTGAGAGCGCGGTCCTTCCCCGGTCGAGCCGACCCATTCGTGCTACAACTATACTACTAATATAACTGCAGCATGGCTCTACCACGTAAATAATGACGATGAATGGATACTAGATAAAAGTGTATATGGGTCACAGTATGCACACACCGTTAGGACCAACAATAGGCTGTATGAATTTGTGTAACTTTCCCTTATATAAAAAAGTAAATACAAACGAGAATAAACACAGTAGCGTAAGTAATATCTGTTACGTTATGATTACATTTCATCAGAAGGAAAGGATACGAAAGAAATTACTTTAGCTAAAGAAGTAAAAAAGCAATTTATCTGAAACGACACACAGCGGTATGTCGATTGGCGAAATAAAACTTATTCCCAAAACGATCTACGAACGATTGCATTGCACGGATTAGACAGTTCCATTTCGTCCGCCATTTTGTAAAATCAATTGTTGGCAAATGGCGGGCTTTCGAATATAGCAAATGTTTGGTTCAATCTTTTACTTCAAAACTAGCTTAAACTTTCTGCGTTAAAGTGTTAGCTTTTATCTGTTTTCAATGGTCATTAATATTAAAACGTGTTGTTTCGAGTTTAACTTATTGTGGCCGTTATTTAGCCCTTTTAAAGTTAAGATTTTATACATTTTATTTTTTATAGATTCGCTTTCATTTATTATTACTGGTTAATTTAACAATAACCAGCAGTGCTGTTAATATTACTAGCGTTCGACCGAAACTGGATTTTCAACCGAAAACGAACCTTCGGTCTGGGTGTCAGTTTCGGCCGAAACCGAAACTTATTTAGACATGTTAATTTTTTTTAATGTATACTGAAATCTGGTATATTTTTTATACATATACAGATAGGTAATGCATGTTAATGAAAAACAGATATTTGTATTAAAGTAAAAATCAACAATTTAACGATAAGAAATACTTAATAAGTCAATTTTGTAGAAAATCAACACTTACACCCATAAAAAGTTACTCGCTAATTCAGAATATATTTTATTGTGTTCACAATATTGTTAATATTATTTAACGAGAGCATTAATTTAATATAATCACACTCACACACTTACACACAATATACACACAACAAAATCCCAGTAAATATACAAAATCTGCCCAAAGTTCAAAAACTTTAATAAACTAAGTTTGTATAAAAAGGGTTATTATAATATTATGGAATTTATTGATGATAATAACCCCTGGGAATGAAGTGATCACTACCAAGCTATTTCTAATTTGTTTTGTGTTGTTAATTGTGTTACATACATGATTGTAAGCAGTGGCGTAACTAGGCGTGGGCGAAGTGGGCCCTCGCCCACGGCCTCGCACTTAAAGGGGCCTCGCGAGGCCCCCTAAAATGCGATGCCCCCAGACTTTACCACAGATGACCAATTTTTTTTATACATTTATATATGTGTGCTCGTTTGTCATATTTTATTTATATATGACAAACGAGCACACAGTCCACCTAATGGTAAGTGGTTGCTGTGGCCCAACTATCCTCGTTTGCGAATCAAAATGCAGATGCGTTGTTACCCGTGAGAACTAAGATGGAATGCCTCGTATCCAGTAAAAAGGGTCTCCGGTTCTCTACACTCATCATACGAAACACAGCAGTGTTAAGCTGCTATTTAACGCTGGTATTCTGTGAGAGCGTGGTCCTTCCCCGGTCGAGCCGACCCATTCGTGCTACAACTATACAACTAATATAGCTGCAGCATGGCTTTACCACGGTCAATTAATTTGATCACTTTTACGCTTGAAAAAGAAAGTCACAAATTTAAGTGTGTTTGTTTGGAGCTTCGCAAGAAGCCCCTCTTAAGTGCGACTGCGAGGCCGTGGTAACTACTTTCAAATACCGCGACTGTTACATTGACGGAATACTAGACTCAGGAATTAATAGATATGAGTAGGTATGTCGTGTGAAAGCATGTTTGTTAGGATAGATCTTTGGAACGAAAGAAAAGGGGCGTCACTGATATAACTTCGCTCACACTGTTATTTAAAAAAAAGTCCCGCCGGGTTTCTTACTGGTTCTTCTAAGGACAGAGGTTTTTTTTTCTGTACCAGTGGTAATTAAACAAAAGAAACACTTTCAATAAGTATTATTTATAATCTTTATTGAGTAGAAAAGTTTCTGTTTCCGTTTCTGTATATTTATGAATGGAATCGTATCGTACGTCGTGCGGATGAGTCACGAACTTGTCCGAACGACGCACGATAATCCACGAACACTGAGTTTCGGCGCCGATGAAAGGTCGTCGAATTTTTTGCCGAAACCAAAACTATTACCGAAATTAGATTTTTTTGCCGAAACCGAAACCGAATCTTCGGTTGTTATGTAAAATTATTCTTACATTATATTTATTAATACGTGAATATCAAAAATTGTCGTACTTTTGTAAGTATATATTGTAAAATGAGGGAATGAAACTTATCTCTGGTTTCTGATAATGTTACTTCTGTTAGGCTTTTGGCTCTTACAGCTTCGTCGAACTCAGTTTCATCGGGCTCAATGTAAATATCATTCGAAAGGTGCGTAAAGTGCCACAAATGTGGCAAGGGAATGGAATAATTTATTGGCATATGTATTTTCATCTGATTACATTCTGCGTGTTCTGAAGCCAAGACTGCATAAACTTTTGTTAAACTAAGACGATGTATCATCCAGGGTGTGCGATTAATCAACCAGGGTTTCATTACTAGTTATTACCCGGTAGGATTGTAGTCCACCACTGATCTCAATGATAGCACTATACTCACTGATAACAATAACCATGTACTGGCGCCGTAAGAACATCCTCTTCACCATAACTGATAGAGCCAGTAAAATAAAGTGGAATCGAAATATTCAGATTAGTTGAAAAGCAATGTACCACGGTGCAAGTAACCACGGCAGGGCTCAACTAATTTAAAAATTTATTTAAATGGCTTTAAAAGGCTTTATCGGCAATTCTTTTACCGTTCAGGCTATACTACTCTGGAACTCCTTCCTTACCTTAAGACATTAGGAAAGCACCAAATAATATAGCCTTCAATAGATTATTTCGGAAACATTTTTCTAAAACAACGTTTTCTTTATAACTTCAGATATATTACTAGGATAGAATTGGGGCTTCTGCGTCAGCTAATCTCGTTTCGCTCGAGCTAAGTGCCGCTGAAGGCCCCAATTCTCTCCAGTAGATGTCCAAATTTTTAGTCTAACTAAATTAGTTCCTACATGTTCGCAAGTTTCTATATTATAATAATTTATTTAACCAATGGTGTCGATGACGACTCCGTGGCGCAGTGGCTTAGCAATCAGTTGTTGCGCTGTGGGCCGCGGGTTCAAATCCCGCACGGAACAAGTATTTGTATGGCCTACAAATAATTGTTCCGGGTCTGGATGTTTGTCCTTGTGCAATTTATGTTTGTAAACTGCCTCCACGACACAGGAGAAAATCCTAGTGTGGGGGTAACGTTTTTTAAAAAAGAGACATAAAAAAAAGAGAGAGAAAGAGAGATCGCAAAGGTCTAGTGGTTTGTACTACGAGCGGACTACAAAGCCCGATGGTCGCGGTTCGATTCTCACACAGTACAAAAATTAGTGCGCATGAACAGGTTTGTTTGTATTGTTGGAAGCCTTTTCTTTGTGTACTTAGCGAACGCTAGTGGTTTCGCCTGTGTGGTCTACTATTTTTCTATCCCACGAAAACCGTACTTTTTTCCGGGATTAAAAATGTCATCCATATCCGTTCAGCTCTTCTAGCGCGATTGAGTAACAAACATCCAACTTTCACATTTATAATATTCATATTAAGAAAGAAATAATATTAATATTAATAATTAATAAAGAAAGAAACATGTACTTGACCAACACATAACATTAAGGAACAGGAATTCGTACAGATTTGTAATTAAATAGTTGTGTGCTTTCAAATAGGATTCTGTTTCAGTTTTTATGGGGTACCAGACCACTGGTGTTTAGTCGGGTTTTTTTAATTAAGTCACGGATTATTGAAAAAGAATACCAATGACAAATCAAAATAATAATTATTATTTTAATCGAATCTAGAAAAAATATATTTATACGTCTGGGATGTATGATCAAAGTCTTTGCCTTGTAACTATTTATAATTTTTAAAACTATACTTATGAATAGAGTAAAATTATTAGAGTTTACTATGATCTACCAAGTACCCAACTAATACAATGTGATTTTAAGGTAATATGTGTATTGTAGGATTTCTCGCCCCACAGTTGGTTACAGACTTCTTATTTGTGTTCACTGCGCTGTTCTTAAATACCGTAGTTTATTTCAATTTTAGGTTTTAAAAAAAATTATAAGTTTTTATGCTGCTAAATAATTGACTTGTGAAAGGCTGTAACGATGATGATGAAAATGCAAATTAAATAAAAAATCTGTGAATTTAACTAAAAGTAAAACAGCAACAAATTAAATTCATAAAGTTGGAAACATATTCCTTAGTTCCAAATACGCTCATAGAGCGCTGATAAAATTCCTATACAAAATTTTATTTTAGATAAACTGTGACATAAACTATACGTACTATATAGCAAAATGTTTGTGCTCGCGGTACTGCATAGACAACTTTAATATAGAGTAAGGAAATTCCGAACAGGTCTAGGTCGTGTTCCAGTATACACTGCGGGCACTGCTAAGTGCTCTCACTGGTAAAACATTCGTTCCGTTATGGACTGCCAGTATACTGCTGCAGTACCAGAGGGCAATATATGACGTCATAAATTGCCGCCATTTTTGTACTGTAAGTACTGGCTCGTTCGAGGTAAGGTGCTCTTAGTACTTTGATCACGTGATCAAAAACATAACAGCGCCTAGAGATTTAACAGTTTCCACGAATGATTGTTATTATTATTAACTAATATCGTTATTCATATAAACTTGGACTTTTAAAAGCAACAAAATTCAAGTAATAATTTTTCTTGTTGAACAGAAAACGTGTATATAAATATTTTCATTTGGAAACAGTGTTGAAAATGGGGATGACAGTATACTAGACTGCGTTCCGTTTTAAACACTAACCAGTTCAGCAAATTAAAAAGGATTGGTTTTGCATTATACTGAATTAACGTCACACCTTACAGTATTCACAGTGTATATCAGAACATACCCTCGTATTGGTTAGAATTGACATGCTACTAACAACGCGTAGGATTCACGATTTCCTTTATCCGTTCCGTTTTCTGTTTATATCATATGTAAGTAACGTAACATGCAAATGTTTTTGTACCTACATATTCTATTGATATTAAAAATTATATTTTATTACATTAACAAAGTCTGTACAGTTTCATGATAGTTTTAATGGCTCTACAAAACACAACAAACCTTTACTAAATAATTTTTTACTAATTAAATTTTACTCTACAGTAAGTATACTAATTTTATATGTGGTAGGGCCACGTTGCAGCTTTATGGTTGCAGCACGAATGGATCGATTCGACCAGGGTATGCCACACTCACACAGAATACCAGCGTAAAATAGCAGCTCAATACTGCTCCGTTTCGTATGGTGAGTTTAGAGAGAACCGGAGACTCTTTTTACTGAAAACGATGCATTCCACCTTAGTCCTTAGGGGTGACAACGCATCTGTATTTTAGTTATTAATCGAGGATGGGTAGATGTCTATGGACTACAGCATCTACTTACTATCAGGTGGACTGTGTACTCGTTTGTCACACTTTTTCTATAAATTTTTGATGGTTTTGAACAAATTAACATTTGTATTTTAATAAAATGCTTTACTTGTACAAACACCGTGTAGTGGCGGTGTAAGAATATCCACTACCCAATATCATCCCGTGGGTGTCGTAAAAGTTGACAGAGGGAAATTCGAACAGGAGATGGGCAGCAGCATTTTCCTGAAAACAAATCAAAATAATAAAAAACTGCGGTTGCTAACCCATTACCGAGCATGGCTACTATAGCAAAATCCCGCCTGTGTTCAGCAGTGAACTTTTATAGGCTGTAAAGAATGGATGTCCATCATTCAGATTACAAACTTTACACATATATAATTTATAATATTTGAACATTTTTCACAGTTACACGAAATACTCCCGGACTCTACAATAACCTTAATAAAAAAATGCACGCTAAAATGTTGAATTCAAGGAAATACCTTTTATATTTTTCTGCAAATGTCGAATGTAATTTAATTGCGAACTCCTTTGTGCTCTCATGGAGTACTCCAAGACACTATAATAAACAGGATAAATTAATAATTACAAGGTACTTACTAACAATGAAATAAACATTTATGATTATGTACCTTTACGATGAAATAAAAATGTTAACCCGTTGTCACACCTGAGGACTAAGATGAGATACTTCACTACCAGTAAAAGGAGTCTCCGGTTCTCGATACTTACCATATGAAAGTTGTAAGAGGTAGAGCAAAGCTGCAGCTATATTATAATTGTGGCACGAATGTGTACGATAGTGTAACCGTGGAAGAGCCACACTCCCACACCACCACCGCCACTACATACCAGCGTAAAATAGCAGCTTAATACTGCTGAGTTTCGTATAATGATGTAGAAAACCGGAAACTCTTTTTACTGGATACAAGTCATTCCATCTTAGTCCGCAGGGGGCAATGCATCTGCACATTGATTCTTAATCGATGATAAATGTACGAGTAGATGTATATGAGCTACAGTAAGTACTTACCATAAGGTGGACTGTGTGGTTGTTTGTCACCCTTAAATTTATTTGATAGTTATATAACATTCAACTTCAATGAATGTTTTAACATTCCTAAGTAAACAATATAACTCTTCCAAATTTAAAACGATATTTCCACAATAATTTCTTCTGTGGCTGCAACGCGTAGTTTAACAGCAAGTTTAAATATAAAAAAAAGAAACAAAACAGTATTAAGCTGTTATTTGACACTAGCTATTCTGTGCGAGTGTAGTCCTTTCTAGGTCGAGTCGTACTACAGTTTGTTCTGGTTGCAGAGTAACTCTACCGTGTAATTTACTTACGTATAATATTTTTTTGTATTTCCTGTACTAGGTTTGTGTAAGGCTCACGGGAATGAATAGGATAAGGAAATCCTTACAGCGCCACTACACATCACAACAGCAATGGCAAAATTTATTTTTTCCACAAGGTCATTGCCATCGTGCCTAAATTAACGAAAACTTCGATTATTACGAGACCACGTATCAAAGCATCGTCTCTCTCGCACCTACGTAAATATGACAGCAATATTTTATCTGTGGCACCGGCTTTAGTGAGCTCGCGTCAGGCTTACGATAAAGGCGTGCCTTTTGTTGTGCGTTTTCCAGCGCGACATGTTTATGTAATTTGACAATTTATGTAAATATTCGTATAGTGTCCTGTGTTGTTTCTTCTAATCGTTATTTTCATTGTTTTCTTGACAAGAAGCTGCTGGTTTTGGTATGTTTAAGAATACTTTCGCTTGTTGTCCTGCTTGTATTACCTCATGCAATACAGTTAATAGTTAGAAATTTCACACAGTATAAAATCTGCGACATGGTAAACAAAATGTGCATGATCATAATTGTGTATAATATTTAGGAACATGATCCATAAATAACGTTTGTAATTTTATTGAGAGACATGTTTATTTATATTATTAACATGATAATAGAGCTAACACTCTACCTGATGATAAATGACTACTGCGGCTCATGGATATTAACAACTAACTCCAAGTTAAGCCGTGGTAAATTAGAGTCTTAGAGCTTGGTGTAAATTACACAGTACGCGAGCAACTCGGGTTCGATCCTTGTCGACACCAACGAAATTGTTATTTGCAATTTTAAATGCTGATATACCATGTGCTTGACGATGAAGGAAAACATCGTGAGGAAACCCGCATGTCTGATAAATAAGAAAAATATTTTAAAGACATGTGAAGTTCGCCAACACGCATTGGGGCAGCGCGGTTGACATTTCCTTGCTAAACGCACTCAGAAATAAGAGGAGGCCTGTCCAGCATGGGACGTATAGGCAGTAACTTTACTTTTGCCAAGTAAATAAGAATACGGGTGTTTTCTTATTTATTTTATTTTTTATTATTTAAAAAACGTTACCCCCACACTAGGATTTTCTCCAGTGTCGTGGAGGCAGTTTACAAACATAAATTGCACAAGGAGAAACATCCAGACCCGGAACAATTATTTGTAGGCCATACAAATACTTATTCCGTACGGGATACGAACCCGCGGCCCCCAGCGCAACAACTGATTGCTAAGCCACTGCGCCACGGAGCCGTCTTCTTACTCTAGGAGTCTAAGAAGACTTATAACCTGTAATTTTATTCGTATTTCCTGTATCTAAGTAGAACACAGATTCGTTTGCACTGCTGTTTGGCAGCAGATATATAATATATTAAACTATATAGAGAATATATAGAAATAAGCGACAGTAGCCTAATAGTACGGTTCCGACTGCAACCTCAGAAAGTCGTGAGTTCGAATCCTACATTCGGGTACTGTTTTGAAACACTCTTAACACGAGCATTTTCAAGTTAATTTAGAGTGGTTCACGGAAGTAGATATTAGAAATGGTAATGGCGTTACTAGTATTCTTTTCTAAAAAAAAAGCAGAAAATCAACTCCTCCACCTAGAGATGTACCATAATAGAGCTCTACTCTAATAAAGCTCACACCAATAATTAGTTACACTAATATTAGATTTTATTACATACAGTATTACAAACCATAATAAAAAAAAAACTAAAACTAGTAACTTAATTATCATACAGTCCTACTCCCCGCGGTATCGTGCCAAGAACGCTGGCTGTGTTTCCCCGCTGAATGGCTATACTAAGCCTTTATTGTAGCCTTTGAGCGAGAAAAGAACCAGCCTTCTTATCACCAGCAGCAACGAACAATCGCGGTTGGAGTTGCTTTAGGAACTGCCCGCACGTGGACCCCACAGACCGATAGTCTCTACAGCAAATGGCACAAATATGTATAGTCATCTCTCAGAGACTCATATTTGCGCCACTTACACAGTTCTATTAGCTTATTTTTATTAGATTAGATTCGTTAGAGTTCGTGAAAATTACTTTTCGTACATTCGCTCAATAAAATAAAATTATTTTATTTATTTTTATTTATTTATACACTTTATTGTACTAAAGATACAACCGGAAAGTTAGTGGGAGATGTGTGTACTGCAGTGGGCTAGGATGAAAACCTAAAATTGATAAATTTCACACACACACACACACATACACATATATATGTGGATCAAACTTATATAAATATATATAAGGATATGTTAGATTATATGTTATAGATGATATATTTATGTGTCAGATGAGCCCAAGTAACGTTCCTGTACTTTTGTTTTAAAAATCCACTTGTTAGGGGATACTCTTATTATGTGTCTTACCTAGTTTGATAAGCTCCTCCCGCCCTTCCTGAATTTCGTGCACTATCCCCGTCACCACTAATCCCAGCACCACTACACCCAACACCACTAAACTAGGAAAACACACCATTGACGACAATAAGACCAGTGTTTCGCCACTAAACGAGGCATCCTCGGTTGAAGTAGTCTCTGCGGTGACTGACCGCTATTTTACTTAAATTACACTACCGTTTGTTTTAAAACCATTGCCATTCATGTATAGAAGCCAAAGGAAGTAGCATACCTTAGCACAGACTCCGGTCTTGTAGGGCTGTTATTAGTGAAATACCACCCGGAACTTTAAACTGACTGATTGGCTGCTTTGACCTTTTATTTATTTATTTTTATTCATTTATTCAAAAGCTTAAATGTAACACCTTAAAGTAAAGGGAACATAGAGTGGACATAATGCCATGTATCATTCTCTGCCAGTTGTAGTGGCAACAGTGGTAGAGCCACGCGGTAGCTTTTGCTGTCGCACGGATGTGCTGGCTCGAACCGGGGTGGTACCACGACCTCACAGATAACCAGCGTGAAGTAGAGGTCTACCTCTGCGTTTCGCTTGGTGAGTGCAGGTGGCTGGAGGCCCTTTTTAGTGGAAATGAGGCATTCCATCTTAGTCCTCACGGGTGACAACGCATCTACATTTTGATTTGTAATAGATGATTGATGTAGATGTATATGGGCCGCAGCAACCACTTACCATCAGGTGGACTGTGTGCTCGTCTGTGACCCTTATCCTATAAAAAAAAGTTAACCCTGGGTGCCAAAAACAATTGTTGGCATTTATGTGTATACATAATTAGTTACACTTTAATGATACACTGTAAATGTTTACTGCTGAACATAGCCCTCCCTCATAGAATGCCTCATAAGAAGGAGTTTGCCATAGTTGCTATGCTTTGCAGGCGTGTTGGTACCTTTGATATTTTGATTAGTGTTAAATTAAACAAAAAAGGCTACTGGGATTATTGCCGGTTCTTTTCTGTGAATTTCTTGTTTTCCGAATCGATGTATATTTTGATTTTCATGAGATATTTCTAAGAAACTTAATATGATTCATAATTACTTTTAAATGAGATTCAATTAAAGAAAAAGTTATGAATTTATTTATTTGTAGTTTGAGACTTCCCAAACTTAAAAAAAATAAATTAATAAGTAAAATGAGGCAAATTCTAATTTATTGTAGAGTTGTCTCTATCTATTGCCGCTGAACGCAGGTACTTGTACATACTTAAAAATAATTTATTATTTACATTACTTTCTAGGTCTTTATTCAGAATCGGACTGCTATAGACTGATGATGATAATAGCTTTGACCTTCTTTTACACATAAAAACACAACCAAAATCATAGAATGAAACAAACTGCTTCTTACACATTAAATTTATATATTTTTATTGAAAACACTTGAACCGAAAAATGAGAAGAAAGATTTAAGAAAAAAAATTTAGGTGGTAGAGCCATGCTGCAGCTATATTAATAGTATAGTTGTAGCACAAATGGGTCGGCTCGACCGGGGAAGGACCACGCTCTCACAGAAAACCAGCGTAAAATAGCAGCTTAACACTGCTGTGTTTCGTATGGTGAGTGTAGAGAACCGGAGACCCTTTTTACTGGCAAAGAGGTATTTCATCTTAGTCCTCACGGGTGACAACGCATCTGCATCTTGATTCTTTATTGATGATAGATGTAGATGTCTATGGGTCACAGTAACCACTTACCATCAGGTGGACTGTTTGTCACCCTTATAAAGATAGTAAGCCGTGGTAGCGTCTTAAGACAGTGCGGTGGACTCAAGTGATAAACATATGTTCTCAACTGTGGGGCTAAATAATATATTGATATATACCTAAGGCAAAAGAAATTATCTTTTATTATCTTTTCAAATTGAAACATAGGAATACGAGCGCTGCCACCATGTTTAGAAACAATTTTTCTTTTAAAACGAATTATTTTATAAAAATACCATTACCGTCACAATAGGATTTACTCCTGAATCGTGGAGGCAATTCACAAATATAAATTGCACAAGGACAAACATCTAGACCACACGTGTAGTTGCGTTTAAAAATACCCTCTACCCCATATCATACCGTGGGAAACGTAAGAAGCGACAGAGAAAAACAAATCAGGAGATAGACAGCAGCCTCTTCCTAATCTATACCAATAAATAAAATTGAAGTGTCTGTTTTTAATGTCAAAATAACAGCTTTTAACTAAATGCATACTAAATTATATACGGTACTTATACCAAAAATACCGTTTTTTAAATTTTTGTCAGTCTGTCTGTTTCGGTTAATCTCCGAAACGGCTAGACTGATTTTGATGGGACTTTCACTCGCAGATAGCTAATGTTATAAGGAGTAATTTAGGCTACTTTTATTTTAGAAAGGGAAATATGGTTCCGCGCCAAAAAATAAAAATTAAGAGCCATAAAATACAATCGTAGTAAATTCCACGTGGGTGAAGTCGCGGGGAACAGCTAGTAACAACTAAAATAAAAAACTATGGTTAGTATCCAACTGTAATAGAATAACAAATGCTGTCGTGTCCTTTTGTATAATGTATGTAGTTTATCCGGGACTTATAATTCCCGTATTTTCATCGTTTGAGTGTCGTAAGAGGCGACTGAGAGAAACAAATTAGGAGATAAACAGCAGCGTCTTCCTAATAACGATTTAAAATTAAAATAAAAACCGCGGTTGCTAGCCCGCTTGCCAAGCGTGGCAACTATGGCAAATATCTACCCTATAAGGCAATCTATCAGGGAGGCATATGTTCAGCAGTGGACTTTAATAGGTAAAGGTAAAACTCCAGATCCAGAATAATTATTTGTAGGCCATACAAATACTTGTTCCGTGCGGGATTCGAACTCAGCACAAAAATTTAATGCCAAGCCACTGCGTCATGGCGCCGTCAAAGTTTTCTATTTTCTATTTATTTTCTGTGTTTTTATTTCAGCCAGGATTAAAAAATAAATTTAAGAAAAAATATTTCGGGGACATATGAATTCCATCAACACGCACCGTGGTATAGCGGCAAGCTAATTGCTACATAACCTTTTCTTAAATAATAGTAAGCCTGTGCCATTGGGGCGTATATTGGTCGTATTTTCTCTTTTTGCAGTCATAAAACTAATTAATGAGTTTGTATTAGAAATGGGGAGAAATTTTTCCAATTCAGCGTTAAATTTTATTGGCTCAGCATTCTTATAATAATTATAGTAATTTTGAGTCTAAATTGACTTATTTATATAAAGTAATAATTACATTACGTGTGATATTGTAACAACATATAAATATTACGCTGCACTATATAGGAGAGTAGGTTTATGTTATGGGTCGCTACGCTATTGTAGTGCTTCAGGCATGTTTGCCAAAGCACGAATTAATACGTTTAATGCCATTCAAAGATTCAGAATCGCATCAGACCAGATTTGGGGAGTGTAGAAACAAGATAATTAGTGAGTTCGCGGTTAGACTGTCGGCCACAACCAATTATCTAAAATAGCTTAAGATAGCTGCTTGACGTGATGGTTCCATCCATTTAGACTTTGGTATTATTATTGAATTATGATTATTATTATTTAGTAATTTTGTACTATGCTCCGTTTTTTTTTGTTGGTATATAATGGGTGCAATGTGCCCTACATGTAGTTTATTTATTTGTTTATTTTACAACTCAACTATGTGTTGTTTTTTGAACGTGAAAGTTTCGTCAATTATTAGCCGATTTTGATGTTTCTTTTCCCTAAGAGTAGCAAAATAGAAAATGGTGTCTTTAAACAGAAACAGAAACTTTTTTTATATTCAATATAGATTATAAATAATACTTATTGAAAGTCACTCTTTTGTTTAATTACTACTGGTTCGAAAAAACTAGCAAGGAACCCAGCGGGACTTTTTAAAATAACAGCTTACAATCATGTATGTTACACAAATTAACAACACAGCAAATTAGAAATAGTTTGGTAGCAATTAGTGTAACGAATTAAACATTGAGATTGTGATAATAATAAAAGAGCTCCAAATAGTAAAAAAAAAAAACTTTAAAAAAAGCCAAACTCCAAAACTAAAAAAATGACTCACATTCTAATTCGAGGCTTTCATCTTCAAACAAGCCTTAATAGCTTAGGGGCCAAGCGCTGGCCGTAAATTTCACAGTACGCAAGCAACTTGGGTTCGATCCCCACCGGCACCAATAAAATTGTTACTTGCAATTTTAAGTGTTGATTTACCACGTTCCCGGCGGTGAATGAAATCCTGAGGAAAACTGTATATCTGAGAAATAAGAAAAAGAAATATTTTGAAGACAGAAGACAGAAAACCAATATGCATTGAGGTAGCACGGTAGACATTTCCTTGGCCTCAAACCCTCATAGAACTGAGAGGAGGCCTGTGCCCAGCAGTGGAATGTATATAGACTGCAACTTTTAACTTTTTAATTCTTCTATACACTATGTTTTTGCATTTACCAAGATAAGTGCACTAAACTAAATCAACGGACCAACTTCAGTTTTTCATCAAAATTTAGCAAAAACAGAGCTTCTTATCAAAAGTTAATTCTCAGACACAGCATTAAGAAAGAGAGAATGTCGGTCACGGCTTCTTGTCTCAACGAAGATTAACTCAATAACGGGTACACTCACTGTGCACTCTCCAATTAGATGGCAATATGACACGATCGGAGAAACAGAAACAGAAACAGAAACTTTTTTATTCAATATAGATTATAAATAATACTTATTGAAAATCACTCTTTTGTATTATTACCACTGGTTCCAAAAAAAAAACCTCTGTCCTGGGAAGAACCAGCAAGAAACCCAGCGGGACTTTTTTTTTTAAATAACAGCTTACAATCATGTATGTTACACAAATTAACAACACAACAAATTAGAAATAGCTTGGTAGCGATCACCTCATTTCCAGGGGTTATTATCATCTATAAATTCATTAATATTATAATAACCCTTTTTATACAAACTTAGTTTAATAAAGTTTTTGAACTTTGAGCAGGTCAAATTTTGTATATTTTCTGGAATTTTGTTGTAAAAGCGTATACATCGCCCCAAGAATGAATTACTGACTCGATGGAGTCGAGTAACTGGTACTACTAGCTTGTGTCTGTTCCTAGTATTTACAGAATTAATATCACTTATTTTTGTAAAACTACTTTTATTTTTGTGTACGTACATTACATTTTCATAAATTTTGATTTAATAAGAGTGAACAAATGTTTCAATGACGTGGTGAAAATACACAATGTAATCGTATTTAACACCTCTGAGAGAGAGATCTGGCACAGGATTAACTGCTTTACGTGCTATCTGTTTATTTATTTATTGATTATGATTTTAGGAGAACTTACAGCTAATTATAAATGTACTGAAGGCCAATTAAAAGTTCCCACGTATAAATAAAGTACAGAGAAAAATTGCACAAGTAACGTAGACGTAAATTACACAATAAAAGATGATTTCAGAAGTAAAATGAAATAAATAACGGTGCATGGTATATGTAATATACATCAGTAAACGATAAAGTTATTGGTAAGCCACGCTGCAGCTATATTAGTAGTATAGTTGTAGCACGAATGGGTCGGCTCGATCAGGGAGGGACCACGCTCTCACATAATACCAGCGTAAAATAGCAGCTTAATGCTGCTGTGTTTCGTATGGTGCGTGTAGAGAACCGGAGACTCTTTTTACTGGAAAGGAGGCATTCTATCTTAGTCCTCAGAGGTGACAATGCATGTGCATTTTGATTCGCAAACGAGAATAAATGTAGATGTCTATAGGCTACAACACCACTTACCATCAGGTGGACTGTGTGCTCGTTTGTCACCAGATCCTATATAAAAAAACTCAATAGACGCTTAAGTTGCCTGCTTTTCACCACGTCATTGAAATATTTGTTCACTCTTATTAAATAAGAATTTTTGCCTGCTGTTTGTATTTACTCCCGGCACTTATAATTTGCAAGGCTTGCGTGAAGATGTGTATGGAACTTGTAAACGTATTTGCTCCAACAGTTCGTGACAGTCGATCGTGATATTTGCTATATTAATTAGAAACGATAGATCTGCTATGTGCCTTCTTTCATATAGCGGCAAAATGTGAAACTTTCGGCAACGTGTTGTGTAATGCGGTAGAAAGATCTTAGCTCTAAATTGAAGATAGTGAATATTTTTTCTGAATCCGTTCAATACCCGTAGAATAAATATTATAAGTAGGATTCCATATTTCAGAGGCATAATCTAGATGACTTCGTACGAAAGCACAGTAAAGAATTTTGAAGTTTTTAGTAGAATTGAAATCAAAAGACATTATTAAAATAAAGCCGAATGCTTTAGAAGCTTTCTTTATAATATTGTCAATATGTTAATTAAACAGTAATTTGGAGTCAAATATACTCCTAAATCGCGGATAGTGCTGACTCTAGTTATGTCTGCATGTTTTATAAGGTAGCGAAAAATTATAGGTTTAGTCTTCCGTGTGTATGTGCGAAAATAGCATTTAGAAACATTTAAGTCTAAATTGTTGTATAGACAGTAATTTGCAAACCTATTCAAGTCTTCTTGTAAATGATATGCGCTTTCGAGGGACGTTATAGGACTTAATATTTTCATATCATCGGCGTAAAGCAGGTTTTTGAATACTTAAAACAAGTGAAGATGTCATTAACAAAGATATTAAAGAATAAAGACCCTAGCAAGGAGCCCTGTGGGACACTAGATGGTATTGGCATGGCCTTAGAGGTGTCACCATTTAAGGCAACTGTCTGACTCCGATTTAGAATGTAGGAGGTGAACTACCGATATAAATTACCTCATATTCCTACTGATTTAGTTTTATGCAATAGTAACGAATAGTCTATTCGATCAAAGCATTTACTACAGTCTGTGTAGACCACATCGACTTGAAAGGATTCTGACATATGTTCCGATAGATAGTCGCTACATAATATAAGATTAGTAGTTGTTGACTGACCCTTGACGAAACCGATCTTAGACAATATTTTCTAGTACTTTCGCAAACAGACATAATTTTGAAATTGGTCGGTAGTTGTTTGATCTTCTTGATCTTCTGTACTTTTTTATAAATTGGTGTGACAAAAACCGATTTCCAGATTCTTGGCATTAGGCCTTCAACAAAGAACGCCGATACAATACAGTCAAAAGAAACGCAAGGCTCTTGGCGCATATTACGTAGATATCAGCGGGTATGTTGTCAGGCCCAGCTGATTTACTTAAGTCAAGTTTTTAGTCAAGATTTTAAAAGTTTAAATACTCCTTTTTAAGGCATCTATTATTCACTGAGATGATAATTGTTTTATTAAGTTTATCGTTGCGCATATGAATCCACCATACGAGTTTCTCAACTCCAAAATGTCAGTAATTAATTGATGGAGCAACGTATACGCAATTACAACAAAGTCCCGGAAAATATACAAGGTTCCTCTATTACCAAGTTTAAATATTTTATTTAAAAAAAAACTGTATAAAAATGGTTATTATAATATAAACGAATACCATGGTTTATATAAACCCCTGGGAATGAGGTGTTCACTTTTAACCTGTTTCTTAAATAAGTTTTGTAAGTAGTTTGTACAAACTGTGTTTACATTGCATAATATACTTTAAAAACATCTCTACTGGTTTCCTACTGGTTCTTCCAGGATATAGGTTTTTTCCCGAACAGTGGTAAAAGTAAAAAATCTATATTGAGTAATAAATTACTCTATTCTATTCTATTCTAGAGTTGGATCGCTGCCTACCCCATAAAAGTTGTTAATTACTAAGCATGTGGCCGACTGCTAAGAACGATAAATCATTGTAAAAAATCTACAGACTTGTCAAAATAAAAAATAAGTGACGGTTTGTACGTATGGAACATATAATTACGATGTAATTTTAAACATCCAGTTGTAGGTGTCATAACTCTGCGGGCAGTTTAACTAAGCACATGTCAGCTGTGTTTACACACGTTATCAGTCAACCTGTCCTCTATCGTAAATCGCATTAACGGTTATCTACTATCAACGATCTATTTAAGTGGCTTGTGTATGGCGTGTGTTTAAAGTTAGTGGTTATAATTTGCGGAAAGTTAAAAAAAATGGTGTGTGTCTACAGTTTTCAAGATGAGTACAAAATGAAATGTATGGGAAGGTTAATGTACGATACAAACCTAAAGAAAATTGTTCTAACTCTCATTTTATTGTAATGGAATAATTCCTTATATATTCATAGAATTATTATAAAAATTATGTATACTCGTAAGTAGAACTATGGAAGTTATACATGTTGTGTTTTTTTATAGGATAGGGTGACAAACGAGCACACAGTCCACCTGATGGTAAGTGGTTACTGTGACCCATAGACATCTACATCTATCCTCAATAAAGACTCAAGATGCAGATGCGTTGTCACCCGTGAGTACTAAGATGGAATGCGTCTTTGCCAGTAAAAAGGGTCTCCGGTTCTCTACATTCACCATACGAAACACAGCAGCGTTAAGCCGTGCTACAACTATACTACTAATATAGCTGCAGCATGGCTCTACCCGTTAAGGTATATCGCGTGTGTGCGTCCATTCCCGCGCGAAAGCCAATTTTGAATGTGTAAAGGCGGCTATTACAAAACTATTATTATAATTCAAAATGGAGCAAAATATTTTATTACGTTTCAAATACTAAGCCATGCTTAGTTTTAACCCTCTTCTCATCGGAAAGTGAGTTAAAATAGATTACAAAATTTGTATCAAGCAGACAAACAGATAAAAAAAGAGTTAACAAAGAAAGTACAGTTAAGAAATAAAGTCACATCTTTCTTTCTTTATTTTCTATCATACACGAGGGTTATTCGTATAAATCGTAATATGAAGTCTTCCTGTAGTTTCTAACAGTCGCTTCCTATGACATTCACAGGAGAAAAAGGGCTCAAAATTGTAATCACAGCCACCACTACTCTTAGTTAGAGGCAACTCGTTTTTAAAAAGCGGTAGTTGATTTTTTTTTACTAGTTCGGAAACTTTCAATGAATTCTGACAGTGTCACTTTTAAACTTTGCTACAAAGATTCCGTAGATAGGTTACCTTACTCTATGTTACGAAGTTCGATGTTATTTTCGGACGAATTTATAAAAAATATGATACGTTTTTACGTTTTTCATAACTACTACAAGTATATTAAAATTAATGTAAATGACAAAAACACGGCGGTAGATTCGATATTTAAATAATTTATGTCATTAAGTATTACTTTTTATATTTTCGTAAAATTGAAACAAAAAGAAAGTATTTGAAATAGTTAATTGTGAAATGGGAAGTATAACAGCAGAAAAGCGGTCCGTCGAGACTAATACATAAGGAGGAGAATACACAATGAGGGTTGCTTCATTTGTTATTTAAGCCCGAATTTGTTAACTTTTCTATAAATAAACTATTCCAAAACTCTATTCGTGACAACGTGACTCTATTCATTGAATAAGTACCATATGGTGGCGTCATAAGAAAGGCAATGAGACCATTTATTCTTGTGGGTGTAGAATATAATTCAGTACAGCCTATAAAAGTCGACTGCTGAACATAGGCTTCCCCATAGATTGCCACAAAAGAGGGATTTTATAGTTGCCATGGTTGGTAAGCGGATTACCAACCGCATTTTTTATTATTTTAAGTTATTTGACGGCTCCGTGGCAAAGCAATGAGTTGTTGCGCTGGCGACCGC
This sequence comes from Parnassius mnemosyne, assembly GCA_963668995.1. NCBI lineage: Eukaryota > Metazoa > Arthropoda > Insecta > Lepidoptera > Papilionidae > Parnassius > Parnassius mnemosyne. The sequence continues at coordinate 33,708,423 of CAVLGL010000090.1, read as the reverse complement.
GGGTTGGAATCCCGCACTGCATACTTTTTTACTGCGTAAACTGCCTCCACGATACAGGAGAAAATCATAGTGTGGGAGTAAGATTGTTTTGTGGGAGTAAGACTAAAAAAAATAACAAGGAATTATCGGGAAGATGCTGCTTCTGTTTCAATTTCCCTCTGTCACCTCTTGCGACACCCACGGAACGATATGGGGTAGTAGATGTTCTCACCACACGGTACATGGAATAGAATAGAATATTTTTTATTCAATACAGATTTCAAAAATATTTATCGAAAGTCAAGTCATTTTTACTACTGGCCCAGAAAACCTCTATCTTGGGAAGAACTAGCAGGAAATCCACCGAGAATATGTGTTTTAAGCAATAATTACCAATATAATATATTGTACGATTAAATATCATATCATATCAATCAACCCCTCTTTATTAGTATAATATTTACCCACTTACTGACTGATGGAGAAGAAAATTATTCTTTATCGGCCTATACCAGTCAACCATACCAACATAGTGTAATAGAATCAGGTGTTACTTTGCGTCATTCCATTACAATAATGATGTTCCACAAAAAAAAATTATTTGTTTTGCCTAATTTGAAAAATCACCACCCACCCTCCCATAATTGCGTGTACTGACCCCATCACCACTAATCCGCGCATTACTATTCCTATCACCACTAAACTAGGAAAGATTTACCACCGTCGATAATAAGACACTTGTTTTGCCACTTAACGAGGCATCCTCAGGTGAAGTAAACTCTGTGGTGGCTAACCGCTAAGTCAACAACAGTGACTATAACTAGCGAGACACATCATTTTTATTCTTTTTATGCGGATATAAGCAAAATAGTCTTTAATATCTTTTATATAAAATAATTTATTTAATCTAGTTTTTAAGTGATTTTGTGGTAGACCCATGCTGCAACTAATTACTACTAAATCTTTCTTTTTTTCTTTATTATTAGTATATTTGTAGCACGAATGGGTTGGCTCGACCGGGGAAGGACCACGCTGTCACAGAATACCAGCGTAAAAGCTGCTGTTTCGTATGGTGAGTGTAGAGAACCGGAGACCCTTTTTACTGGAAAAGAGGCATTCTATCTTAGTCCTCACGGCTGACAACGCATCTGCATTTTGATTCGTAATCGAGGATAGATGTAGATGTATATGGGCTGCAGCAACCACTTACCATCAGGTGGACGGTGTGCTTGTTTGTCACCCTTATGCTATAAAAAAAGTTAGAAGATGAACACATAGCACGTAATCCTCGCAGTGTTGAGTCATATTTTTTTAACTGTACCGTATGATATCTGTTGCCAATCTAAATAAAGATAAAAAAATAATTAAAAGAAATCATACAACTTTTCCGACAGTTGAGTGATAAACCAACTAGCAGTCCATCTAATGGTAAGAGGTAAAATCACCAGTGTGGTGCTGTTGTGGCGGCGAAAAACATGCCGAAGCCTAAATCACGCTATCAATGATTCAAAGTACAATATATAGAACAGTTCTATACTAACACAATGAGCGTTTGCTGCTCCCCCGGCTGAATACTTAGCCCAGTGTGAGATCACAATTCAATACTCTTTAGTGTACACCAAGAAAAGATAAATATATCAAAAAGAAGAAATCAACAACTATTAAGGGAAATACAAAGGGCGATATTATTGCTACATAGCAATCTCTTTGAGACAATTCCGAAGAAAAAATTAAAAAATTGGTAAATCCAATTGGGCACGCCCTAAGCGAATTAAAATAATTACGTATAACATGATTGTACGGAATTTTTAAAAGTAGTTTAAATATATTTCGACGCACTATCGGCGTCAACGCCCTCGAAAACCATGAAAATGACACCCATGATGAAAAAATTGATACCTAATTCAGCCGCCATCTTGGATTTACATTTGGACAGCACTATTGGCTTCAACACCCTCGAAACCCATGAAAATGACACCCATGATGAAGAAACTGATACCTATTGCAGCCGCCACCTTGGATTTACATTTCTACAGCACAATCGGCTTCAACACACGCAAAAACCAAGAGAGTGACACCCATGATGAAAAAATTGATACCTATTGCAGCCGCCATCTTGGATATACATTTCGGCAGCACTATCGGCTTCAGCACCCTCGAAAACCATGAAAATGTCACCCATGATGAAAAAATTGATACCTATTGCAGCCGCCATCTTGGATTTACATTTCGACAGCACCATCGGCTTCAACACCCTCGAAAACCTTGAAAATTACACCCATTATGAAAAAATTGATACTTATTGCAGCCACCATCTTGGATTTACATTTCAACAACCCTATCCGCTTCAACACCCTCGAAAACCATGAAAATGACACCCATGACGAAAAAATTAATACTACTTACTTTTAGTACGTACTACTATTATTTATTCTGTGCTTTTAAAATATTGTAATAAAAAAAATCTCTCATTATTATTATAATCAAGTATTTAAGAAATTTGGTCATTCGAATATTGTGTATTAGTACAGCGATCTTTTTGAGCCGCTGCACACAACCGTAACAATGTCCATACATACACAAGAAACAGAAAAATGAGAAAGTTATGTTTGTTCCAATAAATGAACATCGCTTGGAGTGGTTTAGAAGTAATATAATAAAAAGACTTCCATCACTGTCATTTAAAAATAGTGCTAAATATTTGTATGGTACATTATTTAAAATTATAACTTGAGAATTTAGTAGGATATTTACTTCTAAAATTTTCTCTTTTAACAGTCGCAAATCATTTAATGAATGGGCGACAGTAGGATTAGGAATTCGTAAAAGTAGGCGAAAGTTATATGAGCTTTATAAGGAAAGATCATATAATAGTAGTGTTATATTTAGAGATTATGTAAAAACATATTCTAAAATATTTAAAAAAGTGTGCTTCACAGCTAAGGCTTTACAAATTATAAGAAACAAATTTAAAACTGCATCTAACAAAATCAAAATGACCTGAAAAATAATAAATAGTGAAACGGGCAAGGTCAAACCGCGCTACTCGGGTTTTCAATTGAATATTAACAATAATTTAATTCGATCTGATCAAGAAGTTGCTATGGTTTTTAAGAAAAATTTTACTGATGTTTCTTTTTTGACAACTAAATCATTAAATTCTTCTCCTACTATCGCCGAATCATTGCTTAAACAAAACTTGTTCAAATACTTTTAAATTCCATAGAGTACTGCCAAAAGATATCGTTAAATATCTTAAAAATATTAATTTTAGGAAAACGGCAGACTTATAGAGAGGATTTCCCTTAAAGTTATTTTATCTATAATAGATATAATAGCACCTTATCTATCCACTATATTTAATACAAGCGCCGAATCTGGTGTGTTTCCTGATTTAATGAAACATAGTAAAGTCATACCTTTATTTAAATCTGGTAATACATTAAACCCCGTCAATTTTAGACCAATTTCTGTACTACGAACATATAGTAAAATTTTTGAAAAAAAAATTTTAGATCAGAAAGAAAGATTTGAAGAATTGCTCCATAAAAATCAATTCGGTTTTACAAGGGGTCGCTCGACAACTGACGCTGGAGTTGAGCTTATTAAACATATTTTTTGTGCATGGGAGAATTCAGAGGATGCTTTTGGGTATATTTTGTGACCTTTCCAAGGCCTTCGACTGCGTTCACCATGAGACATTAATGAGAAAGCTACAGTACTATGGTGTCAAGAACACAGCGCTTCAACTTATTATTTCATATTTAAGTAATAAAATGCAGAAAGTTATTATCAAGTGTAAAAGTTCTTCCGGGTCACCTGTACTAATGGGTGTCCCTCAGGGCTCCATTCTCGGCCCATTCCTATTTCTAGTATATATTAATGACTTACCTTCTCTTGTAGGGGATAATCATGATAAAGTGTTATTTTCTGATGATACTTCCTTGATTTTTAAACTTAAACGTCAATCATTTAAATGTGACGAAGTGAATAATGCTATATCAAAATTAGTGAATTGGTTTAACCTTAATAATCTACATTAAAATGGAAATAAAACTAAGTGTATTAAATTTACAACATCGAATGTTAAAAATCTGAGTACCAATGTGTTTTTAAATGGGAAAGAACTGAATTCACTGTTCTTCTTGGCATCACTCTCGACGCAAAGCTTCAGTGGGGCCCCCATATGTCCAAACTAGCAAGCAGACTAAGTCCTGCAGCCTATGCTGTAAAAAAGATTAGAGGTCTCACTAGTGTCGAGACAGCTAGATTAGTTTATTTCAGTTATTTCCATAGCATAATGTCTTATGGGATTTTGCTATGGGGAAATGCAGCTGATTCAGAAACTATTTTAGTTTTACAGAAGAGGGCCATTAGAGCTATTTACAACCTAAAACCGGGAGAGTCTCTTAGAGATAAATTTAAAGAAATAAATATATTAACTTTGGCCTCTCAGTATATTGACGAAATTTTCAATGTATGTTCACAAAAACAAAGGTAGTTTTAGTAAAAAAATTGTTATACATTCTGTAAACACTAAGAACAAACACAGGCTAGTGATCCCAGTTTCTCGACTCCACAGAGTCAGTAATTCATTATTGGGGCAATGTATACGCTATTACAACAAGGTCTCGGAAAGTGTACAGGCTCTCTCTATTACCAAGTTTGTTAAGTTGAAACTGTATAAAAAGGGTTATTATAGTATAAATATAAAATGTATTATTACTAAACTAAACAAAATTAAACTGCCATTTACATTCAATGGACTCCCACATGATAGATGAAGAGTTTTAAAAATATATTGAGTTAAACAATTGATATTTTCAAAAGTGATCGTGTTTACAAGCCCTGCGAGCTTGATAAATCCACACCATAAGCCACTTAAACCCCTTTTTTATTTAAAAATAGCGATTAGTCGATTAAAAAAAATATTAATAAGTTTAACAATCATTTATCTTTCTGACAATGTGCTTTTTATATCATATACGAGTATATGTACAATATGATTGCTAGATACGTTTGAGCCACTGCATCACAGAGCTCTTAAACCTCTTACGTAGCAATTTTCTAGTTCTAGTAGTTAATACTCGAGTTGAGTTGCTTATATGTTATCAGGATATCGATCTGGTAACCTATAGTCAGCTGGCACAATGCCAACGCTTCTCTCTGTCACGCACAAAACTTAGTAGACTGCAGATGAAATTTCCAGAGCCGCATTGAGTAACAGAGTTTTTTACTGTAAAGTTTAATTTTTTTAAGACTAGAATTTTCCAAATTATAGAAAGTTTTCTGTGTCTTGGAGGAGCTTAATATATAATATTACTGTTACAAACTATTAAAGTCGACTGCTGAACATAGACCTGTCCCATAGATTGCCTCGTATTTGTCATAGTTGACACGCTTGGCAAGAAGGTTGTCAGCCGCAGTTTTTTATTATTTTGAGTTGTTATCAGGAGATGCTGCTGCCCGTCACTTGTTTCAATTTCCCTCTGTCGCCTCTTGCGACACCTACTGGACGAAATGGGATAGTAGATATTCTTACACCGCCACTACACGGTCGTTACTTAATTTAAAATAATTAATTTTTTCAAAATACTCAGAAGTCCTCTGTATTGTATTGCGTATGGACAATCACACAGATATGGAAAAAAATTATTACACCTACACCGATGCATTACCACCTGGTGTCACACACTTCCACTGCACAAGTTCTCAGTTCATCCAGACGTTTTGTACTTTTGACGCCGATTATTTTTAACAATTTTAGTGTTTTACATCTGATAATATCACCACGTGCACTAGTGCTCGGTTAAGGAAAACATCGTGAGAAAACTTATATGTCAAGGAAACTGACATATTTCGAAGTTCTTTGTAGCACGAATGGGTTGACTGGACCAGGGAAGGATCATTCTCTCACAGAATACCACTGCAAAATAGCAAGTTAATGCCACTGCGTTTCGTATTGTAAGTGTAGAGAACCACTCCATTTCGTATTGTAAGTGTAGCAAACTGCATTTTAGTCCTCAGGGGTGACAACGCATCATTTTTTTTTATCATACTTGAAAAATTACAGCTAAAACATCAAGAAATACATAAAAAAGTCATAGAAGAAGGCCAATTACATACACTTGACTCATGATGTAGGATAGACGTAGATGTCGAAGGGCCATAGTATACCATTACCATCCGGTGCACCGTGTGTTCATTATCTCTATATATAAAAATTACGTATCACATTGTTTGTCCGCGATAAACTCCTAAACCACTGGAATGATTTCAATGAAATTTTGCACACTATGTGCAGTTTGGTCCAACTTGAGAGATAGGATAGTTTTTATCTCGATAAGTGACCCTCAGTATATTATATCGAATTTAAGTATTTTATGGTACAGAGGTTCGCCGCTAAGGGCAGAACAACGTCTGCCTGGCCAGCTAGTTATATAATGAAAGGTCTAAAACAAGTGTGGGACACAGCGTTCTTATTTTCCAACCACTTCAAAAAAAGGAGGAGGTACTCAATTCCAGTATATTTTTTTATTATTTTGCTCCCGATTTCGATAACTCATTTTTAATCAAAAGTTGGTGCTTCTCATGTGGTCCCATAAAAATTTGATCTAAATCTGACCAGTAGTTTTTGAATCATCCTTAAAAATACGTTTTTAATTGACTTCGACTACATTGATGATGTTCTTATTTTATTTATATTGAAGTCGGTTGTACAAAATTTTAAGTTTTACCACTTTTTTATATTGACGTCGCGTCGGTTGTACAGAATTTTCAATTTTATCAATTATTTTATTAACTCTACAACAAAGTTCCAGAAAACATACGGGTCTCTCTATCAAAACCTTGAAATAAATGATCAATTAATTTAAAATTTAAAATTTTGCACAGCCGACTTCAATATAAGTTATTAAGAATAACTCAAAAACTATTGGTCTGACCTTGAAAAACACCACCACCACACGAGAAGTACCAGCTTTCAAACAAAAAAAGAATAATTGAAATCGGTTCACCCAGTAAAAAGTTATGAGGTAACACACATAAAAAACACATACAGTCGAATTGAGTACCGTCTCCTTTTTGGAAGTCGGCAGACAAAAGATGTATAATAAACCCTTGGGAATGAACTTACCGCTAAAATTCTGTTTCTAAATATTTTATATTTAATTTCACTTCATACGGGTACATTGTTAGTTATTATTAAAAAGTCCCGTTGGTATTATTGTTTTCACGAAGTCGGAAAAAGCCTTTTTCCCATCAAAAAGGCTTTTTCCGACTTCGTGAGTGTAAATCGTAATTTTTATAGCTATTACAGAATGTCATGCTCGGTTAAAAGTGGATAATATGGTCGAGGGGAGACATAGCTACTACATGCGTCATACTTTACATGGTAAAGCTATATAATGGTTGAAGCACGAATGGGTCAGTTTGAACGGGGAAGGACCATGCTCTCACAGAATACCAGCGTAATATAGTAGTTTAATGCTGCTGTGTTTCGTATGGTAAGTGTCAAAAACCGGAGACCCTTTATACCCGGAACGAGGCATTCCATCTTAGTCCTTACGGGTGACAACGCATCTGAATTTTAATTCGTAATCAAGGATAGATGTAGGTGTCTACGGACCACAGTAACCACCAGGTAGACTGTGTGCTCGTTTCTCACAAATATTTTTTTAAATACTTATGAACAGTGGATGCTTGTGTGGGCTGTTCTACACGGGTTCGCTATACGCCGATAAGATCCAAGTTTTAAATCGTCTTTTTTGAGAAGAACATAGAACATATTTCAGTTATCGATTGGTCTGTTGGATGATTTCATTATCTAAACTATGCTATAATAAAAATAATCATCATCATCATCATTACAGTCTTCCACAAGTCCAAGTACATCGGTCTCCCCCAAGTTATGCCATAAAGCACGGTCCTGAGCCACCTAAATCCATCGACTGCCTGCATGTCTTACCAGGTCGCCACTCTATCTAGTGGGGGGTTGCCCTACATTTCACTTACCGTTACGAGGCTGCCACTCGAGAAACTTTTTTCCCCATCGGTCGTCGGTTCTTCAAGCTATATGGCCGGCCTATTGCCACTTCAGCTTACTAATCCGTTAGGCTACGGTGGCCACTCTGGTTCTACTGCGGATATCCTTATTCCTAAGTTTATCACGCAAAAAACCCCAAACATAGCTCTCTCTGTAGCTTGCTGAACGACCTTGAGCGTATTCATACGGCCAGCAGTGAAGGATCACGTCTCAGATCCATAAGTCATCACTGGCAACACGCACTGGTTGTACAAATTCGTTTTCAGGTTTCGAAGTATAGCTGACAAGATGATGTGTCGTAGTTTCCCGAACGCTGCCCAGCCGAGTTGAATCCGTCGATAGACCTCTCGGTCGAAGTTGGACTTACCTAGTCGGACTATTTGTCCCCGGTAAACATACTCGTCAACAACTTCGAGCTTAGTGCTCCCAACAACTACCGGCATAGGTGTGACATGGACATTACACATGATCTTTGTTTTGTCCATGTTCATCTTAAGACCTATCCGTTGGGAGACACTATTGAGGTCATTGAGATAGTGCTGAGGTTCTCCAGCGATTCTGCCATAAGGACTATGTCGTCGGCAAATCGAAGGTGAGTGATGTACTTGCCATTGATGTTAATACCATATCCTTTCCAGTCCAGTATCTCTAAAACGCCTTCCAATGCAGCAGTGATGAGTTTCGGGGATATAACGTCACCCTGTCTTACAAATTTCTGCAGTTAGATAGGTTTCGTTCTCTGATTCTGTACTCGGATAGCCATCTTAGCCCTACTATACAAACAATTCATCACTTTGCTATACCGACAGTCAACTCGGCACCGCTAAAGGGACTGCACCACCGCCCAATTTACCAACGGAATCTAAGGTTTTCTCATAGTTCACATACGCTATACATAGTGACAAATAGTACTCCTCGGGCTTCTGTACAAGTTGCCGAAGGGTATGTATGTGGTCTATGGTGCTAAAGCCTTTTCGGAAACCGGCTTGTTCGGGAGGCTGGAAGTCGGCAAGTCTGCTTGCGAGACGAATCGTGATAACTCTCGAAAACAGTACGTAGACGCAGCGCAGAAGGAAAATCGGTCTGCAGTTCTTCAAGAGAGCGTTGTCGCCTTTCATGAAGAAGACTAAAGCACTTCCGCTCCACGCCTCCGGTGTAGTGCCACCATGGAAGACGGAATTAAAGAGCTTCTGAAAGACTTTATGTACCGGTTTTCAACCCGCTTTCAGAAACTCCGCTGTAATTCCATCCTCGCCTGGGGCCTTGCCGTTTTTATGGTGTTGGAGAACCATTCTTATCTCGTTAGGACTGACATTCGGAATATTATCGGAATAGTGTCGGATAAGACTTGCTCTTGTGTGTGGATCCGACGATGACGTGTACATTTGCCCATAGAACCTTTCAATTTCACTTGAAATCTCGGGTGTCCCGGAAACGATGCTGCCACACTCGAACTTTAGCTTTGACAGTTGGCTCTTTCTGGCAGACAGATCTCTGGCAAATACTTTGGAGCCTTGGTTTCTTTCGATCGCTTCTATATCGAATACGCTGTATTGAAGTGGCGTAAGTCCCGCCGCATTCATTTGGAGATATGTCTGTTCAGTTGCCTGTATGCTAAATTTGGTACAAAATTACTTCGCGTACATCCGCTCGATAAAATAAAATTATGTGTCTTACCTAGTTTGAAAAGCACCTCCCGCCCTCCCTCAATTGCGTGCATTATCCCCGTCACCACTAATCCCAGCACCGCTACTCCTTTACAACACTTTACAACAAACGAAATGTAGTTCCCTATGTTGAAAAAATAAATATTTATTTGCACGTGGATTGTAGCTAGTTAATTTTAATGTTCTAATATTTTTTTTGTAAAGTAGCGTCTACCATTACAGACCATCAAAAGTCCATTGCTTAACACAGGCTTTTCCCATAGATTGCCTCATAGGTGGTAATTTGCCAAAGTTACCACGTTTACCACATTGCACGATTCGAACTAAAGAATCGTATCTCATCTTAATATATCGAATATTAAGATGATCATCTCTGGTGTAACTACCATTCATATTACGTGAGCAAGTCAATTTTGTTGCTTTGTACATGACTCACAGCTTCGTTGTTACGTAAGTGGACAGTTTTTCGCCAATCGTAAACCCCTTTATTGTAAATTCCATCGAAATCGTTAGAACCGTTTTCGAAAACTCGACTACAAATAAACAATCAAATATAAAAACAATGTCTCGTATAATAGTGTAGGATACAGCTTATAAAATTTAATCAGAACAGCAAAATATATTAACATAATTTAAAATTAAAAATTTTGTACAACCGAATTCAATATAAATTAATAAGAATAACACAAAAAATTAGTCAGACCTTGGTTAAATTTATATAGGACCACATGTGAAGCACCAGCTTTCAAATAAAAAAAGAATCATCGTAATCGGTTCACCCAGTAAAAAGTTATGAGATAACACACATATAAAAAAAAACATCGTCGAATTGAGTACCGGCTGCTTTCTGAAGTCGGTATATAACTGGATAGCTTTTCTGAGTTTGCTCTGTTTAATTTACCAACAAAATGTAAAGCTATTATTGCTTGGAACTAGTTTTGTAACACTCCCTGATTGTAGTGTTTTAGTGTTGCACAAAAAGCTAAATATGTTTTTGTTGAGCTCTCATTTTAAGTTACCCATACTTGAAATTGAAATGAGAAGGACTACTATTTAAATGAAATATGTGAAAACTATTAAACGGTTTATAGATTAAAACTTGTCCTAATAATTTTTTTTCTATAAAACCGCAATGACAAACGTACTTATAATCCACATGAGGGTTAATACCTATTGCCGTCCAAGAACACCAATAGCCAACTTTATAAGAAGGCTACGGGTGCCTTGGACCATTTGAAGACTAAAATGGAATGTTTTACCACCTGTAGTTATGTTCCAGTCTGAAAAGTATAGACTTTTCATACTGGAACACAGCAAAGCATGCACCGCTATTTGGCGGCAGAAATAGGTTTTTTTATCCACTATGGGTGTTAAATGAACACACAATCCATCTGATGATAAGTGAATGCTGTGGCACATAGACATCTACATTTTAAAAAAGTGGTATCTACCCAGACAAAATATAGATATATAAAATATAGATATAATAGAGTCCTACCACATAGTATAGATACATAGATAATTCTTTATTGTACACTAAAACAATATATAAACGAAAGAAAAAGACAAAAAATAATGCCACAATGGTTCGCTAAAAGCAATTTCTTCCAGACAACCTTTGGATGGAAAAGCAGTAAATTGTGTAGTTTGGTGATGCAGAAACAATATTTATAAATATTTTCATGTCTATAATATAAAAATGAATCGCTGAATGTGTTGCTAAGCGCAAATCTCGAGAGCAGCTGAACCGATTTCACTAAATTTTTTTTATAATATTCCTTGAAGTACGGTGATGGTTCTTACGTAGAGAAAATTTAAAAAAAAATGCCTGAAAAAATCTAAAAACCACAGTTTTCTATATTCCCTTACAAAAGATTCGTAATAATACTTAAAAGTCAATTTGTACTTTAATACCATACGATAAAGTTTAAGTGTTAGTGGAGGGGTTCCGGGAAGGCAAAACAATTGAGCGACGTTAGTATCGTATAAATATTAATGTCAATATTTGTCAATATTTATAAGATGGTAACATTACTCAAAAACAAAATTAGGGTTCCACGCAAAAAATTGATATCCATGAAATCGTAGTAAATTCCACGCGGGCGAAGTCGCGGGGCACAGCTAGTAATATAAAGAAATAAATAACAAATAAAGACATAAAATACGAATGTATACATATATAAATGACACGATTTCTAAGGTTAAGATAGTGAAGTATCTTCTTACTGTATTCTGTATTCTGTATCTTTCTTCAATTGAAGTTTGCCGCATATATCGATGGACTGCAGTGGCCGCCATTAAGTGGAGTGTACGTTTGTTAGTTACTTCAGTTGTATAAAAATAACAAATAAAAATAATATGCAAATACTGTATCAGTTAATTTGCTTATGTGAAGTTATAGGAGTATTTACGGCCGTATTATACGAGACTATTTTGTTGTTATTTAAAACAGCTATAAAGAATAAGCATATACATAAAGCACGATGAAGCTATAAATTCGAATACAATAGTTAAAGCTGCTACTTTTATGTGTTATGATAACAGACATAAACTTTTGAGAAATAAAGTCCAACTACAAAAGTACAATTTTATGCACGTACCTCAAAAGAACGTGGCCACGTTGGTTATAACGCTATAATATGCTGACTCACTTACGTCGTAACGAAATAACGACTTCGTATTATTTAACTGTTTTAGTTTATTATTAATATAAAAAATTAATTACTGTAATTCTGATTTCTGTTATTTAATATACATATATATTTCATTATCCATGCATATCCACACTTTCAAAACATGAAAAACTTCTAACCATTTCTGCCAAACACGTTACATATTTTGTACTATATAGATTTGAGTATATTTTTCCATATACTATATGTTACTGTATAAATTAATCATACTTAACTTTTACTTCTAAATGTACCAATGTCTACTTATTACAATATGGAAGGTCTGGAGCCCTGTAATACAGATTTACCTATTATTCGGTTCACAGAGAACAGATTGTATTATGTAATATATACTTACTGCTTAAAAGAATAAGCTAATGTGCTTATACCGCAATGGTCACCATCATGTAGATTTGGGGTCATTCGTTTGCCCGTTTAGGAATAAAATTTAATCAATTAAATATTAAATAAACTAGTTGTTCCCCGCGATTTCGCCCGCGTGTAATTTATGGTTTTAATTTTTTGAGCGGAACCCTAATTATTTTTCAACAATAAAATCAGTCTAAGTAACTCCTTATAACATCAGCTATCTGCTAGTGAAAATTCCGTCTAAATTGATCCAGCCGTTTCGAAGATTAGCCGGAGCAAACGAACAGACAGATAAAGAATTTAAATATTGTGTTTTTAAATAAAACTACTTTTACGTAAAAAGTATTTTGATTCAAAGTGTAGTGTTCGCGTAAATATAAGAAAACATTATTGTGTTTTTGTTATTGTCTTTCATATACATTTAGTTAAAATCTTTAATTTTGAAATTACAAACAGACACTTTAATTTTATTTGTTTGTATAGATATATAATTTATTAATTTGTTTAGTTTAGGGACTTTGATACTATAATATAATAGTGTCCTCTAAACCGAATTTCGGTCACGGCAGCCAGTCTCAACGGAGACCAGCCACTTTGCAAGATTATAGTGTACAAATGTATGCGCAAGTACAGATACGCTTTCTATTAGCTCACCCTAATTGTCCGATGTAACGGTATTCCACCACAACTGGAAAGAGATCAGGCGCAGGACCAATGGCTTTACGTGCTTTCCGGGGCACGGGAGTGAAAACTCCTCCAACTTAACTTCGAACTGCTACAGGGAATTTCTTGACACAGAAATCAATAACTGATTATGGCAAAACCCGGGACCTCGTGACCAGCAAACGCGTTTACGAACACTAGGCTAACGAGGCAGTCTAGTACTACAATATATGGCAGAGCCATCATACCTCACGTTATCAATACTACAGAACATGTACAGCTTAATCACTCGATCTACATTTCAAAACTCAGCTCAGACGTCGTCGTTTTCAGACGATGGTTGAGATAATATATTATGCAAATCATGTTGTTAATATTCAGGGAATCGAAAATCAATATACTTTCGGCTTTGTAGCGAACACGTTCCTCCAATAAATGTTGTAAGTACATCATCTTTCTTACTGCAGACCACACAATTTTATTTAACTTCCGACTTAGATAATTAATAATTTTCAAAAGTAAGGAGTTAGAGATTTCGGTCCGATTTTGAGAATGTGTGTGCGTGTGCATGTTTGTATGCGTGTGCGTGTTCGTGTGCTTGTGCGTGTGCGTGCACGCGCGCGTGTGTGTGTGTGTGTGTGTGTGTGTGTGTGTGTGTGTGTGTGTGTGTGTGTGTGTGTGTGTGTGTGTGTGTGTACGCGCACCCGTGTGCGTGTATGCGAGTGCGTGTTCTTTAGCGAGTGCGTGTACGTATGAGTGTGCATGTGCGTGTGCGTGTGCGTGTGATTGTTCTTGTGCGTGAGCGTGTGCGTGTGTGTGTGTGTGTGTGTGTGTGTATTTGTGTGTATGTGTGTGTGTGTGAGTGTGTACGCACCCGAGTATGCGTATGCGAGTGCGTGTTCTTTAGCGAGTGCGTGTACGTATGAGGGTGCATGAGCGTGTGCGTGTGCGTGTGTGTGCATAAGCGTGTGCATGTGCGTGTACGTGTGCTTGTTCTTGTGCTTGGCCGTGTGCGTGTGCGTGCGTGCGTGCGTGCGTGTGTGTGTGTGTGTGTGTGTGTGTGTGTGTGTGTGTATGTTTTTTTATAGAATAAGGGTGACAAACGAGCACACAGTCCACACCTAGTTCAGGGGCTTGTTATTATAGAGTAGACTAGCTGTTCCCCGCGACTTCGTCCGAGTGGAATTTATTGCGATTGGATTTCATGGATTTTAATTTTTTTGCGGAGAAATCTGATTATTTTTCTAAACTAAAAGTAGCCTAAGTTACTCTTTATAACATCAACTATCTGCCAGTGAAGGTCCCGACAAAATTGGTCCACCCGTTTCGGAGAATAGCTGGAACAAACAGATAGAAAAAAAATTTAAAAATTAATTTTTTGATATTAGTACCGTATATACTTTCATGTGCGTTTTGTGCGTTTTATAAAAATAAGTCTGTTAATTTGACATTACTAACAGATACTTCAATTTTATTTATTTGTATAGATAAGTGTTTTTATATTTATTTTACAGTTAAATTAATTTACACGCATTTTATTTGGCATTACTTCCCGCAGTCACGAATAACATCTAATGCCAAGTTTTTTTTTTTTCAGGTACACAACCAGTCGCAGTAATAGTAAGGTATACATACTTAAAGATTTTTTTCAAACCTAATTATGATGATGTTGATGATAATGATGATTAATTAAGACAATATTTTCATTTTTATTTTAAGCTAGCAACCCGCCCCGTCTTCGTCTGGATAGGATCTATCAATTTGGTGTTATTTAGATTTAAGATAGACAAAGACCATTTATTTTATTAATTTTTCGTTTTTTTTTTTCAAAAAAGAAAGCAAGATTTTCAGATAAAATATACCCTAGATCCCTCTTGGCATTGCTCTCTACCTGTTCACTTCCGATGATTAGTCCGAACAGAAAGAGAGACAAAAGTTTTAAAAATGGTACTTTAATATCATAACTTATGTCTTGATGGCATGTAAGTAAATTACAGACAGATACTTCAATTTTATTTATATGTGTACCTATAGATAATTGCAAATTTTATTTGTCCAATTTTTTTTAAATTAATTTAATGGCGCATACTGTGACGCTACAAAAACGGTGAGTCAATAAATTTATTAAGTGGCGAAGCTTGCGAAGTCACTTATTGATTTCACGATGTCTGTCCGTCTATCCGTCTGTCCGTCTGTTCGTCTGTTCGTCTGTCCGTCTGTCCCACGATTATCTCGAGAATGGTTTCGAAGTTTCAAATTCTGTTTTCAGCAATCGATTACTGATTACCCAGGCATCTGAACCTCCTATTTTGAAACTGATTGCTCAACGGCAACCGTTAGAAACCGCTACAAAGCTGATTGCTTCGCCACTTTGCTATGCTGTTAGCTTGCTAGGTTTATTATCAATGGGAATGAGCATCCTTTGTAATCCTTTTGAGGTTTTAGTCCCGCCAAAACCTAGACTAGAAGGCCGGCGGCTTGCTACTCCTGTATTATTGTTTAAATAATGGTTTGAAGTGGATTTTGATATGTAAAATGATGCGATTTTGTGTATTAAATGTCTGCGGATGTGAGCTATTTGTGGAAAATGTAAAACCAGTGTTCCGAATGTAGTGAATCTCAGACAAGTATATAGTGAATCTCAAGATAAGGTGTCTGTCTACGTAGGCGCCTTGAGATACTATTGCCAACTATCTGCTGGCTCAAGTTGCCGTTGAAATCTCCCAAAAACTATGCTATGTGACGCATCAACATATTGTGAAGCAGTGTACTATAGAGTACTGTATATAGTGAGATAAATTAAGATATGCTTAAAGGACAAGCATCCAAGCCAAAATCTTACTAAAAAAACTGTTGTCCTTTTTATAATGTATAATTATTACCGGTTGTATTAATCAATAACAATTTAATGATACTTTAACTATTATTTTACTACAATAATACGTTTTATGCTATTATGTTGAGGAAAATTTCTAGTTATAAACATATAATTAAAGTACCTTTCAGCTAGCTAGCTTAATGAGAAAGCTTTTTTCGTAGCGTTCCTCATAATTGTCTTAATTGCAGAGAGCCTTTAATTCTGTATCAAGCATGAATTTAAAAGCCAGCGCCATTGTTACTCAACTCAAACTAAAGAAAGTAGTTTCCAGTTGAGGGGTTTAAAACAAAGGGATAGAAACAACAGAGTCAGATGTCTGTAAGATGGTCATTATAATTTTGATATCGTAAAATGGAAAACGGTTTTATATGTGGTAGAACCATGCTGCAGCTATATTAGTAGTAAAGCTGTAGCACGAATGGGTCGGCTTGACCGCGGAAGGACCACGCTCTCACAGAATACCAGCGTTTAATAGCAGCTTAACGCTGCAGTGTTTTGTATGGTGAGTGTGGAGAACCGGAGACCCATTTTACTGGAAAAGAGACATTCGATCTTTATATCAATTTTTGTGACGACAACGCATCTTTATTTTGATTTGCAAACGAAGATAGATGTAGATGCCACAGCAACCACTTACGATCAGGTAGACTGTGTGCTCGTTCATCAACATTATCCTATAAAAAGAAATGTTAAGATTCTATAAGTGCGATCTTTTTCGCCAGATACCAAACTACTAAATTGTGGGAAAGGAGCAAAACACATACATATACTTACATGTCCTCCAATACAAAATGTCCAATTTCAGTGATTTACGCCTCACGCAATCGCGACATAAAACGTTATTGCCCGACATTTTGTGACACGGGATAGAAATCAGCATACAAATTGACAACATTTGGTTTGCCGTTTTAGTGTTATAATTTGGCTTTGTCACATCACCTTTCCATTTGTTACGCATTATGTACTTCATTAATCACCTTAGATTTGTCACTTATTCATTTAAGTTTAATTTCATCATCATCATCATTACAGCCCTTCACAAGTCCACTGCTGAACATAGGCCTCCCCCAAAGAATGCCACAAAGCACGGTCCTGAGCCACCTGCATCCATCGACTTCCTGCATGTCTTACCAGGTCGTCACTCCATCTAGTGGGGGGTGCCCTAAACTTCACCTGCCGGTACGAGGCTTCCACTCAACAACCTTTCTTCCACATCGGTGGTAGGTTCTTCGAGCTATATGGCTTACTAATCCGTTGGGCTATGTCAGTTACTCTGGTTCTACTGTGGATATCCTCATTTCTAAGTTTATCACGCCGAGGAACCAGGAGCATAGCCCTCTCCATAGTTCGCTGGGCGACTTTGAGCATTCTCATACGACGCAGTAAAGGATCACGTCTCAGATCCATAAGTCATCACTGGCAATTCGAACTGGTTTTACAAATTTGTTTTCAGGTTTTGAGGTGTAGCTGACAAGAAGATGTGCCGTAATCTCCCGAACGCTGCCCAGCCGAGTTGAATCCATCGATTGACCTCTCGGTCGAGATTGGACTTACCTAGTTGGACTATTTGTCCCAAGTAAACATACTCGTCAACAACTTCGAGCTTAGTGCTCCCAACAACTACCGGCATATGTGTGACATGGACATTACACATGATCTTTGTCTTGTCCATGTTCATCTTAAGACCTATCCGTTGGGAGACATTATTTAGGTCATTGAGCATAGTGCTTAGGTCCTCCAGTGATTCTGCCATGACGACTATATCGTCGGCGAATCGAATGTGTCATTGACGTTAATACCGTATCTTTCCAGTGCAGTAGCTTGAAAACGTCATCCAGCGTGAATGCAGCGATGAGGAGTTTCGAAGATATCACGTTATTCTGTCTTACACCTCTCTGCAGTTAGATAGTTTTCGTACTCTGATTCGTAGCCTTACCGTGACGCTTAAGGGACTGCAGCACCGCCCCAATTTCGACGAAATCAAAGGCATTCTCTTAGTCCACATACACAAGACAAAGTGGCAGATTGCACTCTTCGCTCTTCTGTACAATTTACCGAAGGGTATGTATGTGGTCTATGGTGCTAAAGTATTTTCGGAAACCGGCTTGTTAGGGAGGCTGGAATCTAACTCTTTACTGTAACTTTTCGAGCTTAATTACGATGATGAGTATCCTTCACCCCATTTTATCCCGTGGGTTCACACCGAAGTCAAGAGATCTCTCGTCTCGCAAGCATGCAGCTTTTCGATTACGAGGCTCATCTCACATCTCCGTTTCGATCGCGTCATGCACATATGAGACATCTTCTCTCTCCTCCGTTTGAATCGTCCCAACTGAAGCCAAACGGGGAAGAGATATGTGAGGTAATTTTATTGGTTGCATAGGATATATAGCTAATGACCGCTTTGATGGATTCCAGGTATCATTACCGTAATTGGCCACCTCCAAACACTCCAGTACAACGTGAGCCGCTGTTTCTTCTTCCTCGCACAAGGGACTAGCTGTACTATTTAAATATTCGTTAAGAGAAAATCCAGTTGCAATTAAGGCACTTAACCTGAATATGAATGACCTTGTAGTGGTGGTGTAAAATATCCACTACTCATTACCGTCAAGTGGGTGTAGTAAGGTGACAGAACGTAAGAGATCAGAAGATGGGCAGCTGAGTCATCTAAATATTAACTAAAAATAATAAAGCTGCGGTTGCCGATCTATCTGCCAAACGTGACAAAACAAAACGTGGGATGGCCTATGTTCAGTAATGGACTTTTGATAGTGATATATGACTCAACAAAGTTGTATATGGTATATACGACAGTATATTGCGGACAAGGATTGTTCTGCTTGTCGGCAATCCTTTTAGCTTGTCTAAAGCTGCGACATATGTTATTAAATTACTAAATATAACGTCAAAAATAAAGCAATATTATTAAACCGTATAAATTGAAAGTCCCGGGCTTTTTACGCCGGAGAAGTTGATAAACGTTGTAAAGGGATTGCTTCCGTCTACCGATTTTCGATAAACTTCGCCGAAAACGCGAACCAATATATTCCAATATTAAATGCGAGAAGTCGTCTCTTTATTAATTTTCCACAAGAAAAACCTAGTCTTCTTTTTCTTTAATAAAAAATACAATACTCTACGTTGGAAAATACAACTTTACGGATTTTATTGCTTTCAACTTATACCTATTTTTAAATTCCTACATTTTATTTAAAAGTTAAAGGTATCTTAGGACATTAGGTGTTTGTTACTGTAAAATACCCAGCCTTACATAAACACCGAGGCCCATGTTCAGCAGTAGACTTTTGATAGGCTTTAACAAAATGACTGAATTAATTTGCTCGGTAGCACCCGCTTTCCCGACCACAGCGGCGGATCTGATCTTTGGCTCCGCCGCCAACCAAGTTTCGACCGTGGGTAGGGAGAGCGGTGCCTCGCTTCTTAGCACGTAATACGAATTTTTTTAAAATATATAAATATTTACTATAAACTTTAACATATAAAAAAAATTAATTAAAATTAACTATATACTTAATAGAATAAATACGATGAAACATAATTAAATAAATAGGAAACTCAACCAAACGTTAGCTCTCGGCAAAGAAGACCAAACGACCGAGGTTTATGTAGGATATAAATTTATATATCGATGAGCACTGTCTATTGCGTCTGAGCCCGGAGCAGCAGATTATTATGGGGTATTATTATTATTATTATTATTAAAACGATATTTTACCTTTATTTAAAAAACGAACCCAAGTTTAAGAAAGGGTTATAATCATAATATTATAATCGCCTCTAAAAAGCTTGTCGTGCTCAGCAGAGGTGAACAGTATTCTATGCCGGCACACCGCTTGCACAGAGTGCAGGTTTGTTCTCACGTGGAAAACTGTTCTCATCTCTGGATCTAGGCATCTCCGTGCCATCATATACACAGTGACGACGACCATTCCCCCATCTACGGGTACGGGTGGTCGTAGCTGTCTACGCGCAGCCATAGGATGGACAGGTTTGAATGAAGTCCCCTGATATTGCAGAGATTCACGGAAATCGTGGCAGGAGTTGCCTTTGCTTTATTGCTCCGCTTGCCCGGAGCAGGTTTCGTCTTGAGCGGAATGCACGGCATGTAATACTGTTCAGCTCTGCTGAACACGACAAGCTTTTTAGAGGCCAATTTAGTCTTAGTTTTATAGTGATCGCGGATATCTTTATTATTCAGTATAACTCTAACATGATTGATGAAAAAAGAAATTGTACAAGAGAAAATACTGGTGTAGTGTTTTTTTTAATATTAAAGAAAATCAAAACAAACTACTCCATGTAAGCTTCAAATGCTTGTATTAGGTGTGGATTTGATAAAAATCTATATAAAAATCAGGCATATAATGAACTTTTTTAGTTTGACACACTATAGGGATATTTTATACGTAGTGGAGCCACGGCAGCCGCCAGGAAGGACAACGTTCTCACAAAATTCCAGCGTAAAATTGCATCTTAATACTGCTATGTTTCGTATGGTGACTGCAAAGAACCAGAGATCATTGTTACTGGAAATGAGTCATTTCAATCTTAGTCCGTTTGGGTGACAACGCATCTGCATTTTGATTCTTAATTGAAGATAGATCTAGATATCTATTGATCAAAGCATCCACTGATCATCATGTGGACTATGTGCTCGTTTGTCACCCATCGTTAATATATACAGATTGTTTGTTTGTTCATGTTTTATGCGCTGCCATACCGTTCCTCAGATTTCAGTAAAACTTTGTCATCTTAGAGGCATTATACAATTAATTTATAGTAGGTAGCACGCATACTGTACGGAAAAATTTATTTGAAAGTTATATATCATTCAACTTCAATAAATGTATTATCATTTTTAAATTAAACTATATACATATTATGTAACTGTTCCAAATTTAAAACGATATTTATACAGTTATTTCTTCTGCGCTTCTATCTAACGCGCCGGGTACCAGCTAGTATTATATAAAAACAGTTATAGTTAACATAATATTAGCTGAGTATTTAATCGAAAGAAAGTTTCCAGCTAATATAGCTCAATTGCTCCTAACCGCAAGGTCAAAGGCTCGCGTAAGTTCGATCATATGACCTCGCTGACGCCAGTTCCCCGCCGAGCGCTCGCCTGAAAGCACGCTCGCTGAAACAGCGCTTGTGTTGTGTTTTTCTTTTCCAGTCTGAAATATTTTTCAGTTTAGAAGACATTTTTGTTAAGGTACGTAAATTATTTAATTGTATTATACGCAGTTTTCCAAATATAAACTCTCCTTGAGATATTTCTTCATTTCGCGCCAATGTTCTAATTACATATTAAGTATTTATTATGCACGTACATTATTTTAGTATTATTTGTATGATATTATTTAGTTCGAAACTATATCGTTACGGTATATGGAAACCACCCACTTTAATCTTGTATTAAGATTTGACTATACGTGTACGTACAGTCAATCAGTTATTTTATGGTGTTTTAACCGACTTAAAAAAGGGACTAGATAACCAATTCGGATGGTAATATTTTATGCGTGTTTTATGTTTATAATTAATCGGTGTCCTATATATTTATTGGTGTGAACGATGTCAGACAATGTTCATAGTTCCTGCAATACAAGCATAGAGCTTAGTGCAGAAAACACAGTATTGTTTATTTATGTAATGTCTTTTTGGCTAAATAAATATATTTCTATTCTATTCTAATCTATTCAATTACCATAAAAGCCTTAGGGCTAGCTAGCAATAAAAAATATTTTATTCACATGGCGGGATGCTTCTATCATGGGATGAAACCAAAAAGTCAGATGAAAAGTGGGAAGTAAATGAAAAATTTCGTTGTCCGAATCCAAAGAGAGTAAAAAGAAATGCCAGAGTAATCTGATGTGTTTCGATATAGTGATAAAGAATCTACTTCTTTAGCATACATTTTTATTTTTATCCATAGCAGAGTGATCAAGGGACGTCCTAGATGGTGTATCGATCCAATTAATAATATATTAAAATAGGCCAAGTTAAGAGTACAATTAACCAACGAGTATGTATGCATAGATATATGGAAGTGAAAGACAGAGGTATTTCAAAACAGAAGACCGCAGTTTCTGCCGGTAGGCAAATCATTTTTACTCATAACTACAGTATTATTTATGAAATTTACGTGTTTTTTTGGCCACAGGTGTGAACACCGTAAACTTCCTGAATCCTAGCTGCTACGGAGAATTTCTCGACACAAAAAACCAATCAGTGATTTTGCCCCGACGCGGGATTCAAACTCGGGACCACATGATCAGCTTACTTAAATTAAGTATTAAATATGTCTAAACCTATCTCTTTCTAGCGTCATTTAGTAAGGGGGGGGGGGTGAGAAATTGAAAGCCTTTCTTTCAAAAGCACCTCTGGGTGACAATCGTGAGAGTCTATGTATGAATATACGAGTATGTAGACAGACAGCTAGATAATTTTTTACTGCACACACCAAAACACAAAATAAGAAACAAAAAAATACCTTGAACCTAAGCTTTGGATGGTCAGGATTGCAAAAGGTAATAAATCTTAGTGGGTCGGTGATGCGTTAATACTACAGCATGAAATTATTATTATTTTATATATAAATTCTAATAACATAAATTACCGTAGTTGTGTAAGCGGTGGAGCCGTATTGCAGGTATATTATAATTGTAGCACGAATGAGTCGGCTCGATATGGAAAGGACCACGCTCGCACAGAATACTAGCGTAAAATGGCAGCATAATGCTGCTGTGTTTCGTATGGTGAGTGTAGAGAAACAGAGACACCTTTTACTGGAAACAAAGTATTCCATCCTAGTCCAGGTGACTATAGGTGACTAGTAGGGTGTCAACGCATCTGCATTTTGATTCTTAATTGAGGATAATAAATGTAAACGTATGAATCTATGGGCCACACAAAGCATATACAGTTTAGACAAGAAAAAAGCAGTGCACGCACTGACATATTGTGGCAGAAATAGGTAAGAAACGAACAGAAAAGAAGTCCTACCACCTAGCTAGTAATGAGGCATTAATCCTGAGTTTATTCACAATCATTGATTTTTAATACGGGATAAATGTAGGTGTCTATGGGCCACAGCATCCACTTACCATCAGGTGAACCTTATTCTATGAAATAAAAAAAAAACTTCTATACTCAATTTTTGTGTATTATTCTTGCGTCTAAATTTCTGAATGCTTTACTTTCTTTTGTTATATTGTGGGAAAGAAAACACCTTGCCTTAAAAACATGTTTTTTTTTGTAGTAGTGTGACCACCGAAAAGATCTACTTATGGATTTGTAGACGTAACTTAAAGCGGCGTACTTTGAGTAAAAAACATAACAATAAAATAAAATGATGTTACAGATATAGTTATATACTCGTAGATACTAAACACAAAGAAAAAAACAAAAGTAAAACAAACACAATACAAAAAGCTTTAAATACTAAAGAAAATTAATAATTCCAGTATTTCAAAGTGAGCTTTGTAGTTTTAATAAGCTAACCTAACTTTACTATGTTAACTTAACTTTCTTTAGCTTGTCTTGGAGTAATGACGTGTTAAATGTGACGTGACAAGGACGGGGACTGACTTCAACTGTCGTTTCACCGAATGGAGTCACAGATAACGTAATACTAGTTAATAAATGAAAAGTTTGGTAGGTAAGAGTTCGAACAATGTTTTAAAATTTATTTTTAATATAATATTATTTCTAACCGAGTTCCAAAAACACGGCTTTATTTCGACCACCATGTTTTTTACGTTCACGGATTTTGCGGGAACAGCTGAATCGATTTTAATTATTCGTCTTTTATTAAATGGGTTTATACTATATATAGTCCAGTCAAATAAGGTCTAAAATCAAAATGTTGACACCCCACCTTGCATTTTTGATATAATGTAGTTTTAATGATACGAAACCAATGTGTAAAGGTTTTCGTGTCCGCAACCCCCGGCGCGAATTGTCAAAAGTTTTTTTTTTTAATTATTCGTAAACGGTAAAAATCAGAGAAAAAAGTTCTGATAAATATGTGTAGAGCTTAAAATTTTACATAAAAAAACTTTTACGATTATTTTTCCTCCGGTCAAAATTAACCAAGTGGGGACGTTTTAAGTTTAAAGGATGAACGTAAATTTAAAAAAATCGTAGGTAATTGAAAAATTAGCGACTTTTTTTAAATTCTTTTAATAATCAAACTTAAATGTTAGATTTTAAAATTTTGATTCTAGACCTTATTTGACTGGACTATAGGCTTAATAATACCTCACGGGTAGTCCCGGGGTAAAATGTAACTTGAGATGAATATATTTTACGATTTAGACGCCATACTAATTGTTACCTTGAACTTGTGAGAATCCTTAGTTCATTCAGAGTGAGTAAAATTATTATACTTAAAAAAAGTTAAACCGACTCATTGAGGGGATATTTGCCTTACCTCGCAGGTTTGGCTACCGCAGTTTTTTTGTTAAGCTGTTATCATAAAAGTGCTACCGCCCATCTCCTGTTTCTTTTCCCTCTGTTGCCTCTTACGACACCCACGGAATGATAATTATTATGGGATAGTGGATTATCTTATGCCACTTCATGGCGAAGTAAGAAACAAACAAAATGAAGATCAACCTTAGATTCTTAAATGAAAATAAATTTTATTATGAAATTTCATATTTTACCGTGACATTTTTATGGGGCTGTATCTACGGTATTGCATATTTTCTAAATAAAATTTCTCGTCAAAGTTTTAAGAAATAATTATTATTTTAAGCCGCAATAAAGATTTTACAAAATTCTCCAGGTAATTCTACTAGAATATATTCGTTGAAAATTTCAAGTTTAAGAATTAATAAACTAAGCGATAGAACTTATTTTCTGCTCAATAGTTCTTCTGGGTACCACTTTCTTGTCTATTTCTACCGCCATACGACAGTTCGTGCACTGCTGTATTCCAATCTGAAAAATATAATTCATAATTCATTTATTGCATGTCACAAAGTATATAGTTGTTACAATATATCTACAGAGCATGTGACAACTCTGTACGGGCGTAGCATATTAAGATGGATTTTAATTGTTAATTAATATGAAATCAAATTAAATTACAATTTTTAAGGTACATAATCTATACATTATTATTATTTATTTATTAAATATCAAACCAAATAATACACACATTTATTTAAAATGAAATGTCAATAAATATTTCATCTTAACTGTTGGTCATTTTAATTAAAATATTAATAATGTCATTTAAGTAAATAGAAATAATAAATTTTGTCAAAATAATTTAAATTTATAATTTGTCATTAAAATATTCATTCAAATTATAATAGCTTTTTACAATAAGCAATTTCTTAAGTACTATTTCAAATTTACGACACTGAAGGGCTTTTATATTATTAGGTAAATGGTTGTAAACCCTTATACCCATGTAGTAGGGACCATTTTTAAATATTGTTAGATGTGCGGTAGGAGCAACCAGGTTATAACCACGGTGACGTGCGCCATATCGATTGGGTCTATCCACAATTCGTTGAAAATAATAAGGACTTTTCCTAACAAAGCGGCATAATTCAAAAATATAAATGCACGTCACAGTTAATAAGTTAGATAGCGGTAGCTGTGAAGCATTCCATCTTAGTACTTAAAATTGACAACGCATGTGCAGACGGCTCCGTGGCGCGTTCGAATCCCGCACGGAACAAGTATTTGTAGGGCCTACAAATAATTGTTCTGTGTCTGGATGTTTGTCCTTGTAAAATATTTGTATGTAAACTGCCCCGCTATACAGGAGAAAATCCTAGTGTGGACGTAATGTATTTTTTTTATAAAATAAGGGTGACAAACTAGCACACAGTCCACCTGATGGTAAGTGGTTGCTGTGGCCCATAGACATCTACATCTATCATCGCTAGCGAATTAAAATGCAGATGCGTTGTCAGCATTGAGGACTAAGATAGAATGCCTCTGATCCAGTAAAAAGGGTCTCCGGTTCTCTACACTCACCATACGAAACACAGCAGCATTAAGCTGCTATTTTACGCTGGTATTCTGTGAGAGCGTGGTCCTTCCCCGGTTGAGCCGACCCATTCGTGCTACAACTATACTATTAATGTAGCTGCAGCATGGCTCTACCAAGTAACAAATTATATCTACATGTAACAAGTTATACGTTATAAAAAAAAGAAAATTCATTGAGAGTGAAATATCGTCTATGATTGCAAAGTCGTTAGTCAGCTTGATTGAAAACAAACAGAAATCAGGCTCCGTCTTCATTGCTATTCTAAGCAGTCGATCTATGTTCTACCTTATTCCACGGGTTGGTTAGGGATAGTTGGGATCGATCCGGCGACCTCATATTTGTTGGCGCGATGCCAACGTTCTACTATAGCGCCAAGCTGAGTGAACTTTGAAGAGAACTTTAAGTATTTTTGTGTGTTACAAGTACTGAATAGTTAGGAGTTTACTTTGAACAATAGTCTAAGCGTATGAACTACCTTGTTGGTCTAGTGCTCGCGACAGCTGCTCGCGTGGTTCCAGGTTCAAATACCAGGTCAGTCCAAAATCAGTTATTTCGTTTGTCTGTCAAGAAATAGTCAGGAAGTAGGCGGTTTTTCACTGCCGCGCTCTCGGAAAGCTCGTTAACTCGTTAATATGTCCGTCGTATGGAATTGCCTTTCCATCGAATTATTAGAGTGAGAGAATAGAAAGTGCACGTGTACTTGTTCATACACTCGGGCACTATAATCCTGTCCTGCAATAAATTCCGTCTGGAGAACATTATTAATATTGACCCTGAAATGAAATTATCACATTAGATGATTAGAGCTAACCTAACCTTTGCAGGTAGTACAGTTATTTGTCCAGCTTTTTTTACTTATCGTTACGTACCTTTCATTTTTGTCATAATTTTTGATGTTGAAAAAAAGCAATTCGTGTAGAAAAAAAATACTATATGGCATTTGTGGACTACAATAAGGCGTTGTCACACATACTTCTATAAAAAACCTTTTACCTATTTGTAGTAATGAAATTCTAAAGGAAAAATAGTTTATCCTACAACCATATGAACAGTAACAAAACTAGTTATAACAGTTACAATTTTCTGTTAGACCGTCCCCTGACCCACATATGGTTCATTGCTATCTTATATTGTGTCTGAAAATCGGTCCTTTTATATCCTTTCTTGGATTCTTATCTTAGAACATAGTTCAGTTACCAATGGGTTATTTCCGTTATCTATATGATACTATTGTAATAGCAATTTAAAAATGTAATAATTTTTTTTTTAAATATATGTACCACATTTTTATATTGTTACACTGTCATTCGATTCCGACCTATTTTCAACATTTCTAACCTCTAACTGATCGGAAAGTTAGTTTAAAATCAAATACTAAATTCGATATTATGATATTTGATATTGTAAATTCGACCCGAACAAAGATACACGAAAGCGAGTTTTATTAACTGTAGTAAAAAACGACGATCCCTACGGTGATTTTATCGCCGTTTCTTTTCCGGCCACAGAAACCTTATTACGAAACGGTAGTAGATTAAAAAAAAACTATTGGTAAATCCAATTGTGCGCATGCCTTAAGCACAATAAATAAATAACGTCTAACATACTTATACCTAATTGTTTAAAGTAGTTTAATTAAAGATAAGTTTTCACTAATAACCTTATTACTATACTTCCAGTTTTCCAATAATTTTATGTTAAACTTCAATTAAAATAATTTGAAAAATCCAAAAGTCACGTTTCATAATGCTCAATTGATTATCATATTATCATTCAGGTCACTCCATAAAGTCCAAGACGTATTTAAGTATAAATATACTTAAATATACTTAAATAGTACTATTACTATTATTTATGATGTGCTTTTAAAATATTGTAATAAAAATTTCTGATTATTACAATAATCAAGTATGTATAAAATTTGGTTTTTTGAATATTTTATATTTGTACAGCGATCTTTTTTAGACGCTGCAAACTGGTGGATAGTGTATCGATTATACAGTATCCACTCACGACAGCGGTTGACGCCGAAGTGAGTGAGTGAGGCAGTCTATTTAGTAAAATAAATTATTAAAGGCTGCTAAAGCACCGAAAATTTCCGAATTTCTACGCCAAAAAAAATTAATTATACCTAAACAAAAGAAAATTAAACTGCCATTTACATTCCATGGCTTCCCACACGATAGATGAAGAGATTAAAAATACATTGAGTTAAACAATTGATATTTTCAAAAGTTATCGTGTTTACCACTCCATGCGGACTTGATAAATCTACACCACAAGCCACTGAAACCACTTTTTTTGTACAAATAGCAATTAATCGATTTAAAAAATATCATAAGTTCAACAATAATGTATCTACGACAATGTTCTTTTTATATCATTTATATGTACAATGTGATTGTTAGATACGATTTTATGCGACAAAATGTAGAAATCTTGATTTTTAGGCGCTAATAGAACAAAGCGCGTAGGTAGCGCTTATGGCATGCAATTGCGGTCACTTACCCGCTTGACAAGTATTGCAACTATGGTAAATGTCCTACGAGTAGAAGTTTATTATTTTTTTCTTTACCGTAATTTAAATCAGCACTTAAAATACAATTAAATTATTGGTTCCGGCCGGGATCAAACCCGGGTAGCTCTAGTAATGTGAAATTCACAACAATACGAGGTAGAGCCATGCTGCAGTTATATTATGATTGTAGCACGAATGGCTCGGCTCGACCGGGGAAGGACCACGCTCTCACAGAATACCAACGTGAAATAGTAGTTTAAAGATGCTGTGTTTCGTATGGTGAGTGTAAAGAATCGGAGACCCTTTTTACTGGAAACAAGACATTCCATCTTAGTCCTCATGGGTGACAACGCATCTGCATTTTCAGATGTAGATGTCTATGGGCCAAAGCAACCACTTACCATCAGGTGGACTGTGTGCTCGTTTGGTCACCCTTATCTTATAAAAAAAAAACACTTAGCCCCTGAGCTACTACATCTCATTTAACACATTTAAAATCTGTTTAAAGTCTCATTCTCAGTCATGCGTGGTAGAGCCACGCTGCGGCTATGTTATGTAGCTCGAATAAATCGGCTCGACTAGGGTAGAACTACGCTCGCGCAAAATACCAGCGTGATCATACGAGGCGATAACGCATCTGCATTTTGATTCTTAATCGAGGATAAATGCAAATATCTATTGTCAACAGCATCCACTTACCAGCAGGTGGATTGTGTGCTCGTTTCTCATCCTTTATTCAATACAAAAACTCACTAGTGAGCACCTTATAATTAATGTATAGAAGTTTCAATTTTGCTATAAATATCTCTTACTAAATTATTATGCATTTACATAACGGAAAATGGAATCGTGACGGAAAAATCTTACACTTTTCTCGCCTAGCCCTCATCCGCCAAATACGTACCGTGCGATAAGGGACTTCGTTCCAAAAATGTTAAATATCCCTCCTATGAGGTAATCTATGTACAGAGTGGATTTTGCTGGATTCTAATGGAAAAAATACATGGTAAACCAGTAAACAAATTAACTGACGCCGGCCGGATCGAACTCGGGTGGCTCGCGTACTGTAAAATTTACTGTCTCATTAATAAAAAAATAAGAAAGCCTTATCCCAATAGCGAGCTCCTCATTTTTAATGTTATTAAAATGTAAATTTATTATATATAATTTTTACTAAATCTTACGGCATCCATAAGACAGAAAAACTTTTGCAAAGGACGAGCGAAGATGCCGGCTCATTATTAATATATGATAAGTACTTGTAATAATAACTTATTTAAATTTTAAATACTACTTTAGCGTCCGCTGTCACTAAGACCCTTATAATTTTATTCTGTCTGTTTTTTTTTCTTATGTAAGAAATAATTTTGTTGACTCGTTTGCCTCTCATACATGCAAGTGAATAAAATGATTTCATAAATTTAAAACATACATACTACACAATCACATTCATTTTATGCATTTGTTCGCCTTTAATCTTCTTACTTTTATATAAAAAAAGCATTGTCTGGACTGGATCTATGAATGTGGCATTATCTATATTTCAGGTAATCATAAAAAACATTTTATAAATTCTTCGATATCTCAAAGACCTCATAACAATGCCAGGAGTGATCTAGGCTTGGTCATTCTTTGGGAGAATCACTCCTGGTATTGCTTCCTATCTGTTTATCAAGTTTCATTACAACCGATTCAGCCATTCCGAAGATTAGCCAAGACAAACAGACATGTTAACGACATGTAGAGTCGGCTTTACTTCTCATACAAAAGTTTTATAACTACGACATATATCGGGACAATCAAAAGAACTTTTATTTTAATTTGACACGATACGCGCACTGCCTATTGTTAATTTTGAAGGCGTAGGCAGCATTGAAAACTTGACTAATTCAAAAGTCAGAAATAAAACAAACAGCGCTCGACTTTACTGAAATAGATGTTATAAATTTAAGCATCTCCAATTCATGATGGGATGAGGTATAAGAACTTAAAATTCGTTCGTTACGTTTTTGATCTATTACTCCTTCAAAGTAAGTTTCCTCCGACTTAATTAACGGACAGATTCAGTCAACTCATTGCTTTTTCTTTGTGAATTACTAAGTGAAGTGTGAGACCTTTTAAATTTATTTCAAAAAAGGAGAATTTTTAAAAAAAAAATAATAATAACGCTTTATACGTGATAGAGCCATGCTGCAGCTATATTAGTAGTATAGTTGTAGCAAGAATGGGTCGGCTCGACCGGGGAAGGAAAAGGCTCACACAGAATAAAAAAGTTGAAAGTTAAAGTTACAGCCTATATACGTCCCACTGCTGGGCACAAGCCTCCATTCAGTTCTGAGAGGGTTTCAGGGCAAGGAAATGTTCGCCGCGCTGCCCCAATGCGTGTTGGCGAACTTCACATGCCTTCGAAATATTTTTTTCTTATTTCTTAGACATGCAGGTTTCCTTCCTCACGATGTTTTCTTTCACCACTGAACACGTGGTAAATCAGCACTTATAATTGCTATTAACAAATCCATTGGTGCCGGCGTGGATCGAACCCGGGTTGCTCGCGTACTGTGAAACTTACAGCGAGCGCGAACCATCTGAGCTACCACGGCTCACAGAATACCAGCGTAAAATAGCAGCTTAACACTGCTGTATTTTGTATAGTGAGGTAAAGAACCGGAAACGCTTTATACTGGAAACGAGCCATTCCGTCTTAATCCTCAGGGGTGGCAACGCATTCCGCATTTTCATTCTTCAATCAATGCAACCGAGGATACATGTAGATGGTTATGAGCCGCAATTCTTTTAACGGTAAAGAGACACGCTTGCGTTACAAGTTAAGTTTAAGCCATTACTTAACAAAGCTGAGCATAGGCCTCGCCTCATTTCTAAAAGGATTTTGGAGATATCAGGAGATTACTCCAATATGGTGTTGCAGGTGAGCCACATGCTCGTTTGCCTCCTCTCCTATAAAAAAAAAACATTAGTCCGCCGCGTTACCCCAGCGAGTGATGGCCTGTTTCACATGTCCTAGAAATATTTTATTACTCAGACATGCAGGTTTTCTCACAATGTATTCTTCACCACGGAATACCTGGTACTTAATTTTTTTTTATCATTAAATTTATAATATCATTGGTGATGCCGGGGATAGAAATTGGATGAGAATTGGGAGTGAAATTTACGGCAAACGCTTAGACGTTAGCAACCACGGCTAGCTTGAATATGATTAATATAATATATAATATATGCGTATCAAATACAAGCAGACTAACCTTTAAAAGCGGTACCTGCCTCAAATTGAAGCATGTGGCAGAAATGGTGTAGCGTGGGTTTCTGCTATTTCCGCCGATCATCATACCATCGTCTTAGTGAACGTATTCACTAATCATTATGGATGCCACCAGAGACGCCACTAGTCCCCAATCTCCCGTCTAAAGAGGCTGGCAGATCAGCATTTTTCCGATTGCTGTTGCACTGGTGGTCGCTGGATGTTTGGGGAAACTAGCCTTTGCGCCACTAAGGCACATGGCCGCGACTACCTCGGGCTCGGCAGCAGTCCAGAAGTCCCACAGGACTCCAGGCACTCACACTGGGCCTCCCACCCCAGTCCTGGTCATCTGACTGAAACGTGTCCGGTTCATATGCGAACCGCGCAATACCACCACCGGTATAGCTCGGACAGACTCTCTTTAAGCCCTATGAGCCTCTTCAACTCCTTATAGGAGAAGCGAATCCAGACAGCTCGCCAGGAGATCGTACAAGAGGTCATGTGCACGCAATCCTTGTTGGGTAGTCCTAGTATACCTGCAACCTTCTCGACTAGCTCCTCGTGAGTCCCGTATTTACTACGTTTCTCACGGTGAGCATCGTCTACCGTCTACTACTATCTGGACGTCCACGATCACTCCGACGCCCCCTTTAGCGGCTACTATGTCGGGCTTTCGAAGGCCTTTCGAGGTCTTGACATGAGGCTCTCTCACCACCGACCATTGGTCTGAAGCCATCGCGTCTGCTACTAACTTCACTACACGATCGTGGCGCATGATCCGACCCCCGTGCATCCGCCAACATTGCTGGATGGTGTGAGCCGTCGTCTCTCTAACCACGCACCCGGTGCTGCAGTTCAACTCCGCCTCACGACCAATTATGTGTCCTCGAGATGTCCGAACCCTTGACGGGAGGGCATTGATATGTGTTTGGACGAACTGCACGAAGTCCCGACCAGAGACATGCGAATCCACTTCGTGGACGCGGGAGTGCGGGCGGATTCGCGTAACTCGAACCCGTCCACTGAGCTCCACAGTCTCTCGCGCCAAAACCGTGGGACGGACCTAAGGCCCGTGACCGGATCTTCTCTGGTGAACTTTCGGAATTGCTTGTCAGACCAGCTCAACTTCTTACGGATCCTTTCGGATCTGGCGGCGGCCTTTGCCACTGACCAACTCGACGAGTCGAGCCGCCCGAACCTCTTAAGTATGAGCTCCGGGACGGCCGTCTGAAGCGATGGGATCGCTAGGCCGCCGCCCTTGATGTCGGCATGGAAGTACCCGACAGGCACGTCCTTCGGGAGCCTCAGCCAAGTCCTAACCGCACCCCGGATCTGGACGTCGAGCATGCACAACCTATCATCCGAGATATTACGATGATATCCAGCACAAGGTCGTGCAAAAATCTCGGAATGAGGTGTCCCCTCACGATTTCGAGCCACTGCTGCGGCTTAAGGGGTGCCTTTGAGATGTTGTTCAAGGCAACTTTGATATCATGCTCTAACGTTACGCATCCAGACGCCTGGAAGTCGATTCCAAGATAGCGCCAGCGTTCCACGCAAGAGGTTTGAGACAGCCACTTCCGACCTATCTGGAAATTCTTTCCGGTCAAATAGTGGTGTTTCTTGCGCTTCCCGTCAGGCACCATCGACAAGACGGAACTCTTGGTGTGATTGACCGTGAGGCCCATCGACGACGCAACCTCGAACACACGGTCAATGGATTCCTGCATCCCTACCTTTGAGCCTGCAAGCAGGACTAGGTCATCGGCATAGGCCAGAGCCGAGACTCGCTCTGTTTTCAGCCTATAGCCTACCTCTTTCGGAAGAGAAGCAAGAATTACGTCCATCGCCATGTTGAACAGGATGGGTGACAACGGGTCTCCCTGACGCACACCTCGGCCCAATTTAACTTTTGACTTTAATTTAGTCTGCACACGTGTTCTCTGGGACACCACCTAAGTGCGGTGATGGGTCATCAGCGACAGGCGGTGCTTCTTCAGCTGGCAGAGGTTGGACCGGCATCTCGACACTCTCGGATTCCGGCCGTGTCGAACCCCTGTTCTCTGGTGCTTGGCTGCTCATTGATGGGGATTTGTACTCTTCCTGACACGCTTGTACCAGGAGTTCATATTTCCCACAGCGCCTCTTTCCCTTAATAGTCTCTAGGGTCCGCTCGGACCCCGACAGGCTTCTGAATAGGTCTACATTGGTGCAACGACCGGTCTCCTCAAGTAATCGCGCCTCCTGCGCTTCACCATTTTAGGAGCGGCCTCCGCATTTGCTACTTCGGAGTGGGCCCGACGCTTGTGGACCCCCAACCCCGTTTTGGTGGTGAACGCACGTTCACGCACCGGACACATCCAGTCAACGACCGCGGAAACTGTGACCGGAGCCCCAGTTTGAGTGGCCGAAGATTGGGCCAAGCACCCCGGCTCCTGTGAGAGGCCAGGGTGGCAAAATAATTAGTACGCGTATTGAAGTGGCTGAAAAATGGCTGGCAGTTTCCCAACCACCACACTTTGCTCTGTCGAGAGAGGAGCACCGACTATCTCCTCCCGTTAGGGCCGGGACGCGAGCAGGCGACCCCGCTGCAGTCCGTTAAGAGGCTATCAGGACCTCAGCGATTGGCATCATCGTTCTTTAACACGCGCATTACGGCGCTAAGGTTCCACCTTAGAGAGTCATAGTTACTCCCGCCAAGCCGCCAGAATCAATTGCCGCCCTAGCCTCCATTTAAAAAGTCTCCTTTAGTTTTTAAACATTATTTTAAAAATGAATAAAACAACATAATGTATTTTCATACTTATCTAGGATTTATATACTACTCTAGATGATCTCATTTTTCAGAACTGTCAGGCTGCCCCGCGTATTCTGGGGGGGGGAGCGAAATTCCGCTCAACACAATAACTGCTCGGGGCAAATTGAGCAACAAGACCAAGGCGACCCCTGCCACGCTATCCGTGAATTTCTGCAACATCAGGGGACTTCACTCGAACCTAAACGCCGTCCACTACCATCTTGAGACGGCGAAGCCGGCCTTGCTCTTTCTGACCGAGACGCAGGTGTCCTCTCCGGCTGATACTTCGTATCTCTCCTGCCCGGGGTACAAATTGGAGCACTCCTTTGTGCCTCGGGCTGGAGTTTGCGTGTATGTCAGAGAGGACATCTGTTCTCGACGCCTCGGCAGTCTTGAAGGTTCGGACCTGTCCATCCTTTGGCTACGCGTAGACAGCGACGACCATCCGCGCGTCTACGGGTGCCTCTATAGGTCCCATAGCGGTAATGCCGAAACAGACCGACTCATTGACCACGTCCAAATGGCTACAGATTCCTTGCTACAACAGGTCCCATCCGCAGAGATCGTGATCCTTGGCGATTTTAACGCCCAGCACGCCGAATGGCTCGGTTCACGTTTAACCGATCATGCGGGGATATCTGTTTATGACTTTGCCGTGGCATATGGTCTGACACAACTGGTTACATCGCCTACGCGGATTCCAGATGTTGAGGATCATACACCTTCCCTGTTGCACCTTCTGCTGACCTCTCATCCGGACGGATATCAGGTTTCCGTCGATGCCCCTCTTGGCTCTTCGGACCATTGTCCCCCTCGCGGTTGCGTTCTGCAGGTTGCCGCCGTGTTTGGCATTACAGGTCGGCGGATTGGGACGGAATGCGGTCTTTCTTTGCTTCCTACCCATGGGGGCAGGTTTGCTTCTCGCCGGATGATCCCAGCGTTGTTGCTGACTCTGTCACTGATGTGGTGCTACAGGGAATGGAACTATTTATTCCATCATCTGTGGTACCCATCGGAGGCAGATCTCAGCCTTGGTTTGGTCGCTCCTGTAAGACTGCTTTACGCAGTAAACAGGAGTGTTATCAAGCCTGGGCTGCGGCTTCGGCGACTCGGGATGTAAACACCAGCATACTTAAAAAGAAGTATAACTTCGCCTCCAGGGCCTTCAAAAGAGTTATTGCCAGGGCAAAGTCAGAGCACATAGGCAGAATTGGCGAGAAACTAGTTCGCCTTCCTTCGGGAACCCGTGCATTCTGGTCTCTCGCCAAGGCTGTCCAAGGGAATTTCTGTAAACCATCACTACCATCTCTGCACAGGGAGGACGACTCACTGGCCCATGACGCAAAAGAGAAGGCCGAACTTTTAGGCTCCCTTTTTGCGTCCAACTCGACTGTTGATGACGGGGGGAACACACCGCCGACCATCCCGCGGTGTGAGTGCTCCATGCGCAATGTGCTGTTCTCACAGCGCTCGGTTCGCAGAGCACTCCTCTCCATTGACATCCACAAGTCGAGTGGGCCTGACGGAATCCCCCCAATTGTGCTGAGG
This sequence comes from Parnassius mnemosyne, assembly GCA_963668995.1. NCBI lineage: Eukaryota > Metazoa > Arthropoda > Insecta > Lepidoptera > Papilionidae > Parnassius > Parnassius mnemosyne. Next base: position 33,671,987 of record CAVLGL010000090.1, on the reverse strand, counting down.
ACGTGTGCTCCGGAGTTGGCACCGGTTCTAACGCGTCTTTTCCGGTAATCCTACTCCCTAGGCGTAGTCCCGAAATCATGGAAGACGGCTTTTGTCCACCCGATCCCTAAAAAAGGCGACCGCTCAGACCCGTCCAACTACAGGCCTATCGCCATAACCCCCTTGTTCTCCAAAATAATGGAATCCGTTATAAACTGCCACCTCATGCGGTACCTTGAGGATCACCAGCTGATTAGTGACCACCAGTACGGTTTTCGTCGGGGTCGATCAGCTGGTGATCTTCTGGTCTACTTAACTCATAGATGGACGGAAGCAGTAAAGTCCAAGGGAGAGGCATTGGCCGTTAGTTTGGACATTGCGAAGGCCTTCGATCGGGTTTGGCACAAAGCGCTTCTTTCGAAGCTCCCTTGACGGTGCATGCTCCGACTACAAGCCTAATAACGCTGGTGTTCCACAAGGCTGCGTGCTATCACCAACGCTGTTTCTTCTGCATATCAATGATATGTTGCAAGCCGGTAGCATTCATTGCTATGCGGATGACAGCACTGGTGATGCTCTATACACCGGCCGTGCCAATATTTCTCGGGAAAACGTCACCGAGTACCGGAACAAACTTGTGTCTGAAGTCGAGTCTTTGCTGGACAAAGTCTCGGATTGGGGGCGACTAAATCTAGTCCAGTTTAATCCTCAGAAGACACAAGTTTGCGCGTTTACCGCTAAAAAGAACCCCTTTGTCGTATCTCCTCAGTTTCAAGGTACTCCCCTTGTTGCCTCAGCCAGTATCGGAATCCTCGGCGTCGACATATCGAGTAACGTGCAGTTTCGAGATCACTTGGAAGAGAAGGCCAAATTGGCCTCTATAAAGCTTGGCGTGCTCAGTAGAGCGAGACAGTATTTCATGCCGGCTCAACGCCTGCAACTTTACAAGGCGCAGGTTCGGCCTCACATGGAATACTGTTCCCATCTCTGGGCTGGGGCTCCCCAGTGCCAGCTCCTTCCACTTGACCGCATCCAGCGCAGAGCGGCTCGAATGGTCGACGACCGAGTTCTTTCCGATCGGCTCGACTCATTGGCACTGCGAAGAGATGTTGCATCTCTTAGCATCTTCTTTCGCATTTACCATGGGGAGTGCTCTGAGGAATTGTTCGGATTAATCCCAGCCGCCAAATTTCACGAACGCACATCGCGGCAGAACTCCCGATACCATCCACACCATCTGGATGATTGGCGGTCCACCACTGTGCGATTTAGAAGATGTTTTCTTCCTCGCACAACTTCTTTGTGGAATAGTTTACCACCAGCGATTTTTCCGGACCGATACGACTTAGGGACCTTCAAGAAAAGAGCCTACTCCTTTTTAAAAGGCCGGCAACGCATCTGCAATTCCCCTGGTGTTGCGGTTGTTCATGGGCGGCGGTAGTCACTTACCATCAGGTGAGCCGCATGCTCGTTTGCCCCCTCTCCTATAAAAAAAAATGCTTTATTTTTCGTATTTTTAATCAAAAGCCTTTTCAGTAACAGCTAATTTCCAATTTTTTTTTAGATTTTACTGCCATCATTTAAATTATTACAAAAATGGCACCCACTACAGTCTTCCCACGGGGCCATGGTCTCTATGCGGCAGCCGCCACCCTCCTCTTCAATACTAAATAGGCGACGAAATTGCCTATTAAGGTTTTTTTTTTTCATAAAAACACCGGCAATCGTAACGAATTTAATATGTTCATACAGTGTGAAAATCGTGCGCGAAGTAATCGCAAACGAGATTAATATTCAATTTTGGAACATGAATTTTAAATTTAATACCAAAAACGGAGCATTTTTCTTCATTTCTTGAAGTTACGGCTGCGTAATGTATTTTTAATGTCAGTGTTGCCAGACGCAGACTGGGTATTTTGAGAAGTTAAGGTGTTGCCAAATGTTATACGTCATTACAATATTATTCCTTTATGAGTGTGTATATCAGGCGGATGGAAAACACATTTAATATGTACATATTTAAGTACCTACTTGAACTTGAACCATGCTGCAACTATATCATGGTTGTGGCCATTCGTGCCACGGTCGGCACGCTGGGGAAGGAAAACGCTCTCACAGAATTCTAGCGCAAAAGCGCAGCTTAATTCTGCTGTATTTCATATGGTGACCTGGAGACCCTTTTTACTAGAAACGAGGTATCTACAAAGATGCCTCGTTTCCAGTAATTACAAGGGTATTTACAAGGGTGCTGTGGCCCATAGACATCTACATCCATCCGGATGTAGATGTCTATGGGCCACACGAAATTAAATAAAACTACGACTTCCTCCTATGCAGCAGTAAATTTTAATTAGTCTAAAAGGTGTAATTGTTTGATTTATTTTTTGTAAATGTCCCGCTGGTTTTCTTGCTGGTTCCTTCCAGAGGTTTCTTCCGAACCAGTGGTAAAGCTAAATGACTTTCAATAAGTATTCTTGCAATCTATATTGAATAAAAATCAACATTACAGCCCCTCACAAGTCCACTGCTGAACATAGGCCTCCACCAACGAATATCACAAAGCACGGTCCACTCATCGATTTCCTCCATGTCTCACCAGGTCGTCACTCCATCTAGTGAGGGTACGCCCCACCCTTCGCCTACCGGTATAAGGCTGCCACTCGAGAACCTTTCTCCCCCATCGTATGTCGGTTCCTCGAGCTATATGGGCGGCCAATTGCCACTTCAGCTTACTAATCCGGGCTATGTCGTTTTGTGTATGTTGAATATAAATGATTTTATACTATTCTAGTATGGTTTTGTATTTAGATAGGTTATAATTTATTTGATAGACTAGCTGTTCCCAGCGACTTCGCCCGCGTGTAATTTATTACGATTGGATTTCATGGGTTTTAATTTTTTACGTGGAATCCTGATCCTTTTTAATAAGAGTAGCCTAAGTTACTTAGTTTATTAAGAGTATGTGTATAATTAGATCAAAGAATCATCAGATATTTTTACTCAAAAAGTTGATAAACTTGTACTTAATAGAGATGGTGACAAAAGACAAATTATGGCAGATGGCTACAATACGTTACCATGGGGTACTTACTACTACTAGGACTTTCACCGGCAGATAGTTGATATTATAAGGAGTAGCTTATAACATCAGCTATCTGCCAGTGAAAGTCCCGTCAAATTGATCCAGCCGTTTTGGAGATTAGCCGGAACAAAGAGACAAACAGACAGACACACAAAAATTTAAAAAATTGTGTTTTTGTTATAAGTACCGTATATACTTTCATATGCATTTAGTAAAAAAGCTGTTATTTTCACATTACAAACAGACACTTCAATTTTATTTATTTGTATAGATGTATAGATAAATTTCTGATGATTAGAAAATCAGGCTTTTAAGTATATACCAGAAATAAAATATATACAAGGATTCAAATGTACATAATATAAAATAACTTTCTGCGTGGAGCATTGAAACCGATGAAAGCTTAATATAAGCTTTCATCGGTATTATATATTGACCTATTTTGTACTAGTTCCAAATCTGAAAGAAAACTGATGAACAAAGAGTTTTTAATTGTCTGCCATGAATAGCATGATTCATACTGCAGTATCCTTTGTCTCTAGGTAGGTTAAACTTTGCGTTTTTTGGTTATTCTTTTGTGAGTAGTTTAAACAATCCCTGGAGAACTTTAAATATGCATGAAGTCAGATTAAAGTTATATGTGAATGCTTGTAATTAGCAATTCTTATTACCATTTTGTAACTTTACAAAGTTATTAATCTGTAAGCCTTCTTTAAATAAAAGATTAAAAGTTAAAGTTACAGTCTATATACGTCCCACTGCTGGGCACAGGCCTCCTTTCACTTCTGAGAGGATTAAAGGGCTAATAAGTGTCCATCGCGCTGCACCAATGCGTGTTGGCCGACTTCACATGTCTTCCAAATATTATAATTTTTTTCTTATTTCTCAGTCATGGACTTTTAATTTAGAATATTTTTTTTCTTATTTCTCAGTCATGGACGTTTCCTCACGACGTCACTGAGCATGTGGTAAATCAGCACTTAAAATTGCAATCAAGAATTTCATTAGTACCGGCGGGGATCAAACCAGAGTTGCTCGCGTACTATGAAATTTACAGCAGTAGTAAGTCAGGGGCTAAGCGCTCGCTGTACATTTTCTTAAATAAATAAATAAGGCATAATACAAACTAATGCACTCTAAGGGCATGTATGAATTAATAGCGTAATGTGAACAAATGGCTGCAGCTATTTGTTTCAATATGTACTGCGTGATCAGTTCTAATAAGCGCAATGGATTCTACGCGCGTAACTTTACTTGCATATCAATCTACAGTGTACTCTAATCTGACTTCCACACAGATTTTGAGCTAAACGAAAGAAGCAATATAGGAATTTAAATATAGGAATTATATCATAAAATTGTTACAAAAAACATGTGGTTCCCGGTAAGTGCGTTATCAGATTCAGTATTCTATGTATATATATAACTTAATTTCAGAAAACTCGAACACAATTATTATTAAATTAAATTTAAATAATTTTTTTATGCAAATTGTATATAATTACAAATAAATTCCATACCATAAATTCTGTCTACATTTATCATCGATTTTAAATGAAAGTTCAAATGTGTTACCGTCCGACAGATAGCCAGCCCTTGAGGACAGATAATGAAAGCCTAGTTAGCAGTAAAAATGCTCCACGGTTCTCAAACTCACCATACGAAACCTAGCATTATGCTACTACTGATTCTTCCCAGGACAGAGGTTTCTTTGCGAACCAGTGGTAAAAGTAAAAAAAATACTTTCAATAAATAAGTTATGTACTCTGTATTGGAATAAAAGTGATTCTATTTTATTCTATTCTAAAAAATAACTCTATAACTGATTTTTTTGGCCTGACACGGCATTCAAAGCCGGCATACAACCACTAGACAAATGATGTGAGTGAGATATATTACAGCTGCATAGTAGCTCTACTACGTAAATAATATATTTCTCTTCTTCGGTGTAGTCATAGTATATATAGCCTATCCCATGGCAGGAAGTTGTTAAGCTTGGCTGCCGGATTAAAGATCGAAACGCGCAAATTTGATTTTGCCCGTCCCCGGCTAGGACATTCTACGTTTGGTCTACGAGCTGGTTATCCTACCATCTTACGGAGACCATAAGATGTATCTGGTATGTTTCTTATTTACTATAATCGCCTCTTACGATACAGGTCTAAAAGAACTCAATAAAGTGGTGAATATTTTAGTGCCATAACCACATAGCTAGCAGCATATACAATACGACATTGACTCGCCGAATAAGTTAATGGAAGACGGTTTATTTTATAAATTATCGTATTTTCAAAAAAAAAATATTAAAATGTTTAATATATATCAAACGTAGCCTAGATCCCTCCTGGTATTGCTCTCTATATGTTAGTAAAGTTTCACTACAGTCGATTCAGCTATTTCAAAAATTAATCTTGATTTTGTACGTGATAGAGCCATACTGCAGATATAATAGTAGTATAGTTGTAGCACGAATGGATCGGCTCGACAGGGGAAGGACTACACTCTCACAGAATACCAGCGTAAAATAGCAGCTTAACACTACTGTGTTTCGTATGGTGAGTGTAGAGAACCGGAGACCCTTTTTACTGGAAATGAGGCATTCTATTTTAGTCCTCACGGGTGGCAATGCATCTGCATCTTGATTCGTAATCGAGGATAGATGCAGATGTCTATGGGCCACAGTTACCACTTACCATCAAGTGGAATGTGTGCTCGCTTGTGACCTATATTCTATATAAAAAAAAATTAGAAAAACACGAACAGACAGACCGACAAAAACCATAAAAAATGTTTGCTTTGTTTTTGTTTGTTTTTATTAAAAAAACGTTACCCACACACTAGGATGTTCTCCTGTATTGTGGAGGCAGTTTACAAACATAGATTGCATGAGGACTAACATCCAGACCCGGAGCAATTATTTGTAGGCCATACAAATACTTGTTTCGTGCGGGATTCGAACCCGCGGCCCCCAGCGCAGCAACTCATTGCTAAGCCCCTGCGCCACGGAGCCGTCAAAATTTGTTTATATATTAATAGCATGCAAATAACCCTTGAGCTTAATAGAATCCAGTTATTTTAATATTACACAGAAACTTCGATTTAATTTGTATTTATTGATTATCCCCTGCTTAAATACCCACCTGGTTAACACAAGTGGTCTAGTGTATATGTATATGAAGCCTTAGATGGTAAACCGAACTGTATCAGCATGACAATTTTTTTTTTACTTTTCTTAGAAATATGTATTTTAATTCGTCCGAGAAATAAAAAATAATGGTTACCAAGCAATAAAAGTAAGAAGCGTAAAGTCCTTACGTAAGGTTCACTTGCTCAGAGATGGGTTCACTGCGTTGGAGATCGATCCAGCGACCTCAAATTATCTGGCGCGGTGCCAACATGTTACACTATTGACGAATCCCGTTTTGCGGGTCGTTAAGTTTGTCGACGATTTACTATCTGTTTTTCTAGGCTTCCTTTTGTAAGAATTGCTTTTGTTATGTATAGCAGTTTTTTTATTTATTGAGTTTCAAGTAAAGTGGACTCATGTTAGGTCAGAAAAGATGTGTTTCAGAACAAAGACCTCCCCATACATTGCCATAGTTGACAGGTTTGGCGAGCGGGTTAGTAATCGCTGTATTTGAAAATTTCGAGTTCTTATCAGTAGGATGCTGCTGCCCATATCCTGGTTCAGTTTCCCTCTGTCGCCTCTTACGACACCGACGGGACGATATAGGGTAGTGTACATTCTCACACTACCACTACACTGCTCGAATATTTAAATTAAATAATATAATATATAATTTTATAAATTACATTTACTTAATTTATTTATGGTATGTATTAGGTTTAGTCATACAGTATGAATATTTCATTGTACCAACTTGTATCTGTAATTACTTTGCGCTTTAGGTTGCCTGGAAAAGATCGTTATGCAGTAATTAGACCGCGAATTTGTACATTTCAATTAACTTGGTCTTTTAAATTTCCTGTTTCTGTTTCTTTTAATAAAAAAATATTTATTTCTTCAGTCACTCAATATGTTAAATGCATAATTAACAGCAGTTAAGATTAAGAATCAAAATGCAAATGCGTTGTCACACCTGAGGACCAAGTTTGAATTCCTCGTTTGCACTGAAAAGGATATCCAATTCTCTACACTGACCACACGAAACACAGCAGCATTAAGTTGCTAATTTACGCAGGTGTTCTGTGAGAACGTGGTCCTCCCCCTATCGACCCATTAGTGCTAAAAGAATATCGCTGCAGCATGACTCGACCATATTTTACTAGATTTAAAAACTCCACATTGTTTGTTTCAGGTATTAAGCTCTCTGGACAACTGACAGTTAATAATTTAAAATTAAAAGGTAAAATATTTTAGTTTTATAAGTTCCTACTTGTTGGTTAATAATTTCCGGTTTGACGGCTCCGTGGTGCAGTGGCTTAGAAATGAATTGCAGTGCTGGGGGCCGCGAGTTCAAATCCCGCACGGAACAAGTATTTGTATGGCCTACAAATAATTGTCTGGATGTTTGTCCTTGTACAATTTATGTTTGTAAAATGCCTCTACGATACAGGAGAAAATTCTAGTGGAGGGGTAACGTGTTTTAAAAAAAATACGCGAAAACTATACATTTAACTAAACTAATTTTACAGACTCTATGTAGCTTATTTTTATTGTATTAAATCAAATTCAAAAAAGTTAAAGTTACCGCCTATTTACGTCCCACTACTAAGGACAGGCCTCCTCTCATTTGTGAGAGGTTTTTAGGGCAAGGAAATATCCGCCAACCAGCCCACAACAATGTACATACGAGTATAGGATGTAACCATTTAAATAACCAAATTTCCTCATTATCCAGCATGGTAAACAAGTTAACGAATTCCCTGTACTAGAGTAAATGCAATTTCCAGCAGTGGACTTCTCATCATTTTCATCATTACAGCCCTTCACAAGTCCACTGCTGAACATAGGCCTACCCCAAGGAATGCCACAAAGCACGGTCCTGAGCCACCTGCATCCATCGACTTCTTGCATATCTTACCAGGTCGTCACTCCTTCTAGTGGGGGATGCCCTACACTTCGTCCGCCTGTACGAGGCCGACTTTCGAGAACCTTTTTTCCCAATCCAGTGGACTTCTACGGACTGATAATGATGGAGAAGAATAGGACTGTTTCGCGTTATTCAAATTATTTACGCTACCACATAATTAATATTCTGTAGCTATATTTATTAACATCTGCAGCATATTAATTACGTGGTAGAGCCACGCTGCAGCTATATTAATAGTATAGTTGTAGCACGAATGGGTCGGCTCAACCGGAGAAGGACCACACTCTCTCACGAAATACCAATGCTGCTGTATTCGTATAGTGAGTGTAGAGAATCGGATACCTGTTTTACTGGAAAAGAGGCATTCCATCTTAGTCCTCACGGGTGACAACGCATCTGCATTTTGATTCGCAAACGAAGATAAATGTAGATGTCTATGGGCCACAGCAATCACTTACCATCAGGTGGACTGTGTACTCGCTTGTCACCTTTATCCTATATAAAAATATTTTGAACTTTTGCTGTACAAGCATACCTACTGGCCGAAAAGAAAATAGTTTTCAAAAGGTTTTCGTCGTGGTTAAGAACAGATAACTCATTAGAAGGTTCGAATTTGAAACAACTACCAACTATTGATTATCGTAATAAAAGGACAAGTTCGTCTTTCAGTCTCTCTAAGGACTAAATGATTAGATTTCTGTAAAAGGAATTTCGCCTTTGAGCAATCTAGAGCTGTAAAGATTCATCAGACAGAGTGAATAGCAAAAAGTATTTTTAATTATCGACTTATTTTAGGGCGAATAAAATAACTGTTACCTAGAAGTGAGGCATTCCATCCTAGTCCTCACGGGTGAAAACGCATCTGCATTTTAATCTGTAACAGAGGATAGATGTAGATGTCTATGGGCCGCAGAAACCACTTACCATCAGGTGGACTGTGTGCTCGTTTTTCACCCTTATCCTATAAAAAAAAAGAAGTTAGACAGGATCACTGTTAGCATGTAACTCATATATTCTCAACTAAAGCCTATAATAGTCTGCTGTTGAACAGAAGCCTCCCCCATGGATTGTTTCACAGGGCAAATTAAGGGGCAATTTTGCCATAGTCGCCACTCAGAGCAGGCAGATTGGCAACCGCGCTTTTTTTTATAAATTTGTGTTGTTATCAAGAAAATGTCCATTTCCTGTTTCAGTTTCCCTTTGTCACCTCTTACAACTCCCTCGGGATGATATGGGGTAGTGGATATTCTTACACCGCTGCTACATGGTTAAAAATCTCTCCATAAGAAAATCTATATGTAGAAAATACAACTCTTTGAATAAAACTATTTTACGGATTTTATCGCGTTTAAGTTACTTATTTTAATTCCCGACGATTCGGGTGCTTTATAGCAATCACGGGGGGGACCATGGGTTACTGTAAAGTCCCCCCCCCCCCCGTGAGCATAAGTTGCTGTAAAGCACCCGAAACGGCAGGAATTAAAATCAATAAATTAAACGCGAGAAAATCCATAAATATAGTTTTATTTGCGTAAATATAATAAATCATTAAATACAACTCTTTTATGGTGCGTATTGTAGTCTTGGTATTCATATATCTGAAACAATCAATTTTTCTCTCTCTTACATATAACATCAGCGTAAAATAATATCATTATGCTGTTGTGTTTCGTATAGTGAGTGACGGACGCCTTTTACTGTTAACGTGGCATTATATTCATTAAAGGAAAATTGGAGTGACAGACGATTATTGTCGGTTCTTTTCTGTAGAGGTCTTATTTTTCGAATTTTTAGAAAGATTTTGGCGTTCATGAGACTCATTTAAATCCCTTACTGAATATAATAAAGAGAAGAAGTAATCGAATCCATCGCTCCATTACATCCCTTGAGTGTCTTAAGAAGCTACTATGAAAAAAGTCAGTAATTAAACATGTTAAAAATTAACCTAGTTTTAACACTAATCTCAACACCAATACTTATAACACCACTACCGCCTGATTCCGTTAAATGCCAGAGAGATCCTATAGCTTTATATAGATTCATTATTTACGTCAGCCATATCGGCGATGGACAACAGTGTCCAATGTGCGAGAAATCTAATAATGTGATCTACAATCCACGTACCAAGCGTGACGTTAGAAGAGGCCCATGATAGAGAAGATTATGTCCAAAAACCGAGTGCCTCTTTGTTAATAACAGTTAATAGGTATAAAATAATTTTTTTTATGTAAACGCTGTAGCTTATTTGCGTTTCGTTGATAAAATGTAATAAAATTATGAAATGAAATGAAATATTAACCAAATTCGACGTCATTAATTAAAATTAGATTTTTTATTTTCATTTTGTAAATGTACAAATTTTTCGGAATAAGATTCGTCTGTTCGAAAAAGCAACGATTTCTTGTGAGGGTTAAATGCGGGACAAATAGGTTAATTAATTAATTTACGTGTTTTAAGTAAATTGTATTAACTGCAAATTTAATTAATAAAACTTTTAGATATATATGATAGGCTTTGTGCTCTGAGCATGAAAATACCATGTTACTGATGTAATTATTAACTTAATTATCAATATAACTATCAAATTTATTCCATTAATTTTGTTAATTATTCAAAGTATTTTAAGTGTGTTTTAATATGGTTCCTGAAATACTAATTAAAGAACTTTTAATGAATATAATATAATATTATTTGATGTTACTCCTATATTTTTTGTATTTTTTTTTATATTCTTTACGCTTAGCTATTAGCACGAATGAGTCGGTTCAACCGGGGATGGACCACGCTGTCACAGAATACCAGTGTAAAATAGCAGCTTAATATTGATGTATTTCGTATGGCGAGTGTAGAGAACCGGATACCATTAAACTAGGCATTCCACATTAGTCTTCAGGGGTGAAAAATTTTGATTTTTAATCGTGGATCGATGTACGAGTAGATGCTAACAGGCCACAGCATCCGATTACTATCAGATGGACTGTGTGCTCGTTTGTCATCTTTATTATACTATGTTGATCAATAAGTTTCCGGAATAGGACACGTAACGTTAACAGTGGTAGAGCCACGCGGCAGCTTTTGCTGTCGCACGGATGGGCCGGCTCGAACCGGGGTGGTACCACGACCTCACAGAATACCAGCATGAAGTAGAGGTTTACCTCTGCGTTTCGCTTGGTGAGTGCAGGTGGCCGGAGGCCCTTTTTTACTGGAAATGAGGCATTCCATCTTAGTCCTCACGGGTGACAACGCATCTGCATTTTGATTCGCAAACGAGGATAGATGTAGATGTCTATGGGCCGCAGCAACCACTTACCATCAGGTGGACTGTGTGCTCGTTTGTCACCCTAATCCTATAAAAAAAACACGTATCAATGAGTGAGTTATAGAAATGCGTTCCATTTTTTTAATCTTAAATTCGTTAATATCCAAAGCCAGCAAAAGCTAAATTAAAAAATTTACCCAATCTTTTTTTACAAACTTCATATTTGGCGGGAATTTGATTCGTACGCAAAATGGAGAAAAGTTATCCACAAAAAGTGTTTTTGAAGAACTGCAGTCTAATTTGGCAGACAATGCTCCGTCTTATTCTACAGTGGCATACTGGTGCGCTGAATTTAAACGCTACAGAAATGCCTGCAATGAAAACGTTCGCTCCGGGCGGCCAACAACGAAAAACTTATAAAAATCGAAGAAATTGTTGAGGTAGGTCGACGTGTGACCAAAGTTTATTTAGCGAAAATCGTTAATATTTTGTTTGGTTATCCTAAGCATATTTTAACTTATACCTTAAAATTCAAAAACGTGGCCGCGCGCTGGGTTCATAGAATATTAACAGACGCCCAAAAGTAAACAAGAGTTTTTTCATCATTTCAAATTTAAATTTAGAAATAATTGCAGAAGATACAAACTCTTTTTGGGAGTTTTGGCGGGAACATGACCGGCGGCGGTTTGCTGCTCCTGTATTATTGTTTAAATAATGGTTTGAAGTGGACTTTGATATGTAAAAGTGGTGTGATTTTGTATATTAAATGTCTGCGCATGTGAACTATTAGTGGAAACGATGAAACAAGTGCTCTAATGGTGATGTGATTCTCAATATAAGGTTGTCTGCTTAGGCGCCTTGAGATACCATTGCCAACTGTCTGCTGGCTCAAGTTGCCGCCAAAATCTCTCGAGGACTTCACAATGTGTCGCATCAACATATTGTGAAGCAGTGTACTATGAAGGCTAATTATACAATTGTACTACGAAGGACAATTATATATTGAAAAATGGAAAACATGGCTGACGCACAAACCGTGCAGGCCAAGAAATGGGGACGAAGAAGAACTCTTTTTGCGCTCGTTTTGTAACCGTAAATGAAATGTCAGTACACCATTCTGACCCGGAGACAAATAACCAAAGCAAGGGTGTGGAAAAGACCATCTTACCCGCCAGCCATGAGACTTAAGGTGCCTGCGTCCGCTGGAAAAATAATGGCCTTTATCTTCTGAAATGCAGAAGAATATTAATGATTGACTATTTAAGTAAAGAAGGGAGATTCACCGGAGATTATTACGCGTCATTAATCAAAAAACTACGTGAAGAACTAAAGAACAAACTCGAGGAAAATTGCATGCTGTAGTGTTTTTTCATCATGATAACGCCTCTGCCAATCGATCTGATGTTTCAGGTGCTGGTATAAAACTGCTGGATTTCAGTTGATACAGCACCCAACATACTCTCGAAAACTAATTCCGAGTGATTTTGACCTTTTTATTCACATGAAAAAGCATGAGTATTATTGAGTATTATAAAATTCGATAGCGACGAGGAAGTGTTGTGTGCTGTATAGGCATTTTTCGAGTTCCAGGATTAAGCTCTTTTTTCAGAGGAATTAACAAACATAAAAAATCCATTCAACGTAAAGTACGCTTAAAAAGCGATTACGTTAAAAAATAAATCGCAACTATTGTTTGTAGGCCATACGAATACTTGTTCTGTGCGGGAATCAAACCTGCAGCCCTCAGCGTCGCAACTCATTGCTAAACCTTTGCGCCATGGAGATCTGCGTTATCACCCTTGATATCTAAGGCAAAATGCCTCACAGTCTGTAAGTGTACGGGCTCTTTTATCTTTAAAACACAGCTGTAAGTACCCTGATTCTTGCCGGTAGAAAATAATTAGTGAATGCAACCAATTCTGTCAGAATACTGGCCGTCAAAATACTTACATTACATACTGTTATTTTGTATAGAAGGGTGACAAGCAAGCACACAGTCCACCTAATGGTAAGTGGATACTGTGGTCCATAGACGTCACCCCTCAGTACTAAGTTCGAATGCCCCGTTTTTAGTAAAAAGGGTATCTGGTTCTTTACACTCACCATACGAAACACAGTGGCATTAAGTTGCTATTTTACGCTGGTATTCCGTGAGAGCGTGGTCCTACCCCGGTCGAGCCGACCTATTCGTCTACAAATATACCACATATCATTTGCTTGGATTGCTGCTCTTGTATCATTGTTTACATAATGGTTTTGAAGTGGATGAAGATTGATATGTAAAAGTGGTGTCATTTTGTGTATTCAATATCTGCGCATGTGAACTATAAAACGATGAAACAAGTGATTTAATGATGATGTGAAGCTAAAGAGGATGATTTCTGCTTAGGCGCATTAAGATACTATCATCATAGACTGTCTGCTGGCTCAAGCTGCCGTCAACATCTCCCAAACACTTCACAATGCGACGCATAGACAAATTGTAAATGAAAAGAAGTTTTTAAAAAAAATATTATAAAAAATAATTTATTAATAAACTTGACACTGGCAAAGGTACGAGTCCATTAGCAAAGAAAAAAAACTATAACTACAGTCTATCGATGTCCACTGCTGAACACAGGTCTTCCCATAGAATTTATGAAGTGAATATTTGCCACAGCGGCTACGTTTAGCAGTAAGTTTGGCAACTGCATTTTTTTAATTATTATTCTTTTTTTTATTATTCTTATAAAAAAACGTTACCTCCACACTAGGATTTTCTCCTGTATCGTAGAGGCAGTTTACAAACATAAATTGCACAAGGACAAACATCCAGACCCGGAACAATTATTTGTAGGCCATACAAATACTTGTTCCGTGCGGGATTCGAACCCGCGGCCCCCAGCGCAACAACTGATTGCTAAGCCACTGCGCTATGGAGCCGTTTAAATGAATACATACTCTTTTATATCTTCTGCTGTGCTACGCAAGATTATCTAATGTATCATGAAGGTAGTTTTCATACATAAATTCCATTATGATTTCTTACATTTACGCGAAGACTACACATTAAATGCAACGGATTTTATCGCGTATAGAACACGATTAATTCCGTAAAAATTTGTTTCATTTAATACATTCCATTTTTAGGCCTATGTTTATTCCCTAATGGATTCGAACCCGCCTCTCTGCAGCGCTCCAAACAAACAAAACGCCACTGCGTTATCAAGCCGTCGAATTAATTCATTATTAAGGAACAATCAAAATCTCAACCCGTGGTTGGGCCGGTCACGCCTTTTCCAAACTAGGTCAACGAATACACTTCTGCTAACTTATAATTTGCTACGTCATGAGAGCCTAGGTTACCGAACAATACAAACAAACTTTCTTTCTATATATATTTACGAAAATTACTGACAAATAAAGTAATTTACTAATAGATACTACCAATTAATTTACGAACAAATACACAAATACACATACAGACAGACTAATGCAATAATTATAAAGTTACAAAACCTTTGTAAAATTTCAATATTAGAAAGTGACTGGGTAGCTCGCAATTCTCACGACACTTACGTAACATCTTAGGGACGAAGGAGTTCCTGAAAGACAGCGCTTCCTGGGATCTTAATCCCATGTAAGTAAATGCTGAGTCACCTTCGATTACCTAAATTTAATAAAGATTAAGTACTTAGATCATATATCATATATATATCTATTGCCGCTCTTATCATAGATAAGAGCGGCAATTACACTTAATTGTTATATTTGTTTATTTGTTTACAGAGAAAATAAGAAATTTTACAATTCGATTGTATGTTTTTGGTGTATGTATGTAACACGATGTTTTCTTATTTCTTTCTTCACTTAGCGGTTAGCCACCGTAGAGTCTATATCACCTGAGGATCCCTCGTGTAGAGGCGAAACACGTGTCGTATTATCATCGGTGGTGTGTCTTGCCTAGTGTAGTGGTGTTGGGAGTAGCGGTGCTGGGATTAGTGGTGACAGGGATAGTGCACGCAATTGAGGGAGGGCGGGAGGTGCTCTTCATACTAGGTAATACACATCATTTTATTTTATAACGCGGATATTTGCGAAGTAAAAAAAAAATATTCTCAATAAGCTATTATTTCTTTCTTATTTTTCTCTACGAGGACTTTTTCCTGTATCATGGGGACAGTTAATATACGCAAATTTCACAAATACAAACATCCAGGCTCGGAACAATTACTTGTAGGCCATACAAATATACTCGCTCATATCTTCGCAAATAGTGAACCAATTTTGGTGATTCACTTTTATTAAATAGATTAGGTTAGGCTTCTGGGGTGGTCTCATGTAAGTTTAGAGAAAGCATTCATATTCTAAAGGTGAAAAAATAGGGGATGAAGATTTTAATGTAACTATTTAAACGACATTAAGATTGCCATATTTTTAATCCACTCAAAAGGGTAATTTTTTCTTTAAATGCAATGTAAAAAGCGACTTCAAATGACTAGAAAGAATTAAAAAAAAACATTCTGAATTCGGGTTTTCTGAATTCTTTTATACACTTTATACATTCATTATACACTAGCTGGTACGCGGTGCGTTGCTGTCACAGAAGAAATAATTGTGGAAATATCGTTGTAAATTTGGAATAAATTTGTTATTGCGATACGCGCGCCACCTACTGTAAGTTAATTGTACTATGTCTATAACATTCGCGCAAGTGCAGGCAATAAGTTGACAAAGTTTTAGCGCAATCTATACGTGGTAGATCCATGCTGCAGCTATATCAGTACTATAGTTGTAGCACCACCGTGGAAGGACCATGCTCTCACAGAATACCAGCGTAAAATAGCAGCTTAACACTGTTTTTCGTATGATGAGTGTATAGAACCGAAGAACCTTTTTACTGGACGCGAGGCATTTTATCTTAGTCCTCACGGGTGACAACGCATCTGCATTTTGATTTGTAGTCGAGGGTAGACGTAGATGTCTATGAACCATAGCAAGCACTAACCATCAGGTGTACTGTGTGCTCGTTTGTCATTATTATCATATAAAAAAGAACACGATTGATTTTAATCACTCTTATGAACGTCAAAATCTCCTACTGAATTAAAAAGTGAGAACTGACGCGAGACTCGACGAGGAACGTTTATCACTGTACTATACATATGAATAAAATTGAATTGTTTGTCTGTACATTGAATAAAACTATTTTTAAAGTTTTTATCGCGCTTAATTTGCTTATTTTAATTCCTGACGTTTCGGGTCCTTTACAGTAACCCATAGTCACGGGAAGGACTGAAATGTTTGACGTGCCGATGTCATAGTTAGCCCGGCTACCTTCAGTTTTTGAATATTCATTTGTGGTTCGAACTACGCAGACTGAGCTTACTTCAAGCTTGTAGGTGGGACCAAAAATTAATATTCAAAAAAAAATTTAAAAAATCAAACACTGAAGGTAGTCGAACCAAAAATAAAAAAATAATAATATTCAAAAACTGAAGAAAAGAACTTTCCAAAACTACTCTGTAATATCGAAATAACCGGCTTCTATTAAACTCAGGGGTTGTTTGCATGCCATTAAGATATCTGTCTATCTGTCCGAGCTAATCCTCGGCAGGCCTGAAGCGATTATGACGAAAGTTTACAAACAGATAATGAGCAATGCAAGGAGAATCTAGGATATATTTTATCTGATAGCCTTAAAGAATTTTTTTTCGGGTAAACAGAAAGGCCTTTGTTTATTTTTGAAATCTAAATGCCACAGTAACGTAGCAAACGTAACCATAAATAGCGCTGCGATGTATTCCACGCAATATTAATATTTAGTTAATTTATTAACGTCACCCATAGATCAAAAACCCATGGTATGACATCGTTCTTAATGAGGATCCTCCCGATCCAAAGCAGCCGCCCTAATCAATTTCTATATGTTTAATTACTTATACTGACGATTAAGGGGGATTAATTTAAACGGCAAGATACATTTAGATGAAAGACAATATTTATTAAGCACACATACAATAGATAGTATAGACATTATGGGACAGACCATTATTAATTTATGAGATAGTAAAGTTTAATTAATCACTTATCATAATATGGCCTTTTTTATTACAAAAGAATACAGGATACATAGGAGCACAGTAAAAACATATCTTTATACATAATATTATAATGATATATTATTTATAGACTTTAGAAATGAGTTTGGGGGGTGACTCGAACTTTAGGCCTAGTCAGTTTGAATAACCTATCATGTAGGCGATGTCATGGGGGTCATGGTTGAATAGGGGCAAAAAGTTCTCATTACACTCCTAGGGGGTCAAAATGGCTAAAAACCAAAAAAAACTTATTTCGGCTATAACTTCGCCTCCTTCGAAGGTTCTTGCACAGTCTTTACTTCCCGCATCCCACTAGTCAGATATATTATGTATTAATCAAACACTTTCAAAGATTTAATATCTTACAGGTGTCGGTAGCATTCGTTTACCTTTAGTTTTTAACCCCCGACGAATAAGAGGGGTATTATATGTTTAACAGGTGTGACTGTGCATTTGTGTATCTGTGTATGTGTGTGTCTGTTTATAGCATCGTAGCTCTCAAACGGAAAAACCGATTTAGATTTTTTTTTCTTTGAAAGGTGACTTGATCTCTACTATGATTCAAAAATATCTTTCGGGGGTTTTTAAAGTAGTCATTTTAATACTATTATTATAAGAGTAAACTAATTCTAATGACATATAGTAAAAACATACTTTTATCTACAGGGTTATTTTGCGTGTCGCTGCCGGGAACAAAGTCAATGGTGCCCTGACTGCGTTAGTCAAAAGGCAAGGCGTAGTGAAGAGTGCACGCCTTGCAATACATAACGCAGTGTTGGTACCGACTTTGTTATATGGCAGCGAAACCTGGGTATGCCAGAAGAAGCATAAAAGCAAGTTGAATGAAGTGGAGATGCGATCTCTTCTTAAAATGTGCGGCGTTACCATGGCCGACCGAAAGCGAAACGAAGAGATTCGCAATATGGCAGGTTTGAAAGATGACCTTATCACAAAAATTGATAAGGGCGTGCTTCGATGGTTTGGACACGTTGAGCGAATGAGTGAAGACCAAATGGTGAAGAAAATATGTAGCGCGAAAGTAAATATTAAAAGGTGTCGAGGTAGACCGAGACTAACTTTCGAAGACCATGTGAGCAAATTGCTCGAAGAGGGGAGGGTCAAGAGTACTCGGATACCTAGACGTGTATGTATGAAGAAGATAATGAATCTGAAAGAAGCGAAAGAGGTATGTAAGGATCGTGACACTTGGCGATTTGTTCTCTCTGGCTACCCCGTCAGGGATTGTGCGTGAAGATAAGGATAAGGTTGCCCATGTAGTTATTAAGTAATGTTATATGAGTAAGTAATGTATATTAGGGTATGATGGGACTGACATACCCTAAGCGGTAAATGTCCCTTAAATTATAATAGAATTAAAAAAAGGATAAGGTTATTTTGCAATATATCTACGGCCAAATTTTCAGAGGTGAAGAAAAATTAATAAAAAAATTCTCAAATATTCTATCTTTTTTATTCTTTAAATCCAGAATGCATGGCATCTGGCGTATTTAAACTGATTGTATTCATAAATATCTTACGCCTACTATTTTACTACGCACGCACACATTCGTAAGGTCAGCAAAAACCGTTGAGAATTGAATCGCACACAGAGGAGCGCGCGTACGCGTAGTTGTTGGTTATTGCCCATAAATCACATTGCATTTGAGATCATTTAAAAAAGTAGAAGCCTTATTTACTCGTATTTTAAAGCACTGCAATAACGGTATATCGTTATTTGTACATTTGAACTTAAGAATAAAATTTGGCTACTCTTTGAAAAATAACCCTAAATATAATTAAAGTGCCTGTCCGTAATATAGAAATAACTGACTTTCATTAAGTTCATAGCCCAACGGATTAGTAAGCTGAAGCGACAATGGGCCGGTCATATAGCTCGAAGAACCGACAATCGATGGGGAAGAAAGGTTCTCGAGTGGCATCCTCGTACCGGCAGGCGAAGTGTAGGGCGTCCCCCCACTAGATGGAGTGACGACCTAGTAAGATATGCAGGAAGTCGATGGATGCAGGTGGCTCAGGACCGTGCTTTGTGGCATTCTTTGGGGGAGGCCTATGTTCAGCAGTGGACTTGTGAAGGGCTGTAATGATGATGATGATGATTAAGTTCAGGGAGCAATTAACATGCACTTAAGACATAAATAACCATTTGTAAAATGTTCTTCTGTCTGTTTGTCTGTTCGGGAAAATTTTTGGAGTATCTGAACCGATAGCGATGAAACTTTACAAATAGACAGAGACCACTGGAGGGTTTTAAACTATATTTTAATCAAAAAAAAAATGTATATATAAAAAAATATAAAATCAACGGTCTAAGCTTATCTTAAATCTAAGTAACGCCACATTAATCGATGCTATTAAAGCGAAGTGGTTTTCTAGTAAATAATATTATATAATATGTAATATACTGACTCCCTATGACTACAATTATAGAATAGAATAGAATGATTTTTATTTAATATTGATTATTACATAATACTTATTGAAAGATATTTTTACTTATCACTGGTTCGGAAAATACCTCTGTCCTGGGAAGAACCAGCAAGAAACCCAGCGGGACTTTTTTTTCCAAACATAGATACATTTTTCTAGAATCAGTATGGTGGCGATCACCTTATTCCCAGGGGTTATTTTCATTCATGTATTCCTTGATATTATAATAACCCTTTTTGTACAGTTTTTCTTTAATAAAAATTTTAAACTTGTTTATTGATAAACTTTGAACATGTGCTGGGATATTGTTGTAAAAGCGTATACATTGCCCCATAAATGAATTACTGATTCTGTGGAGTTTACTGGCTCTATATACCCTACAGACACAGCAGAAAATGGCAGCAGAAAAAGAGATGACGCTGATATCTACAAAACGGACTCCTATAATAGAGAAAGAGTCCTACCATCTAGTAGTACGTATGTATTTTTTATAGAATAACGTTGACAAACGAGCACACAGTCTACCTGATTGTAAGTGGATACTGTGGCCCATAGACATCTACATCTAAAATACAGATACGTTGCCATCTCTGAGGACTAAGATGGAATGCCTCGTTTCCAGTAAAAATGGTCCTCAGTTCTCTACACTCACCGTACGAAACACAGCAGTGTTAAGTTGCTATTTTACGCTGGTATTCTGTGAGAGCGGGGTCCTTCCTCAGACTAGCAGAAACATTCGTGCAATCACAATATAGCTGCAGCTTGACTCTACCACTCACAGTTTACAAGTTAGTAGTAAGCAGTATAATTAAAGTTATCTAAAAAACATTAAGCAACACGTTTTCCACATTATTCGAATAATTTTCTTTCCTCAGTCCGAAATGCAGCCTCATTTAGAATGCAATTAAGAGTTACTTTGATAATTACAAAGCAACCCTTTGTTTCCCGCCTTTATTCGCAATTATTTTAATTGTAGAATGAATGTGCCGTTACGACAAAAGTATTTATTAAAGCCAGATTTAAGTTAGTAATACGAAATTAAAGAATGTGTTCCAAGACTACTTTGCCTTTATGATGTCCTAGTCCCTATGGAGTAATTTACATATTACAAACTATAATAATTAAAAAAACTAAAACTAGAAACTTAATTATCATATAGTCCTACTCCCACGGTATCGTGTCAAGAACGCTGGCTGCGTTTCCCCGCTGAATGGCTATACTTAGCCTTTGAGCGAGAAAAGAATCAGCCCTCTTATCACCAGCAGCAACGACCAGCCGCGGATGGAGTTCCTTTAGGAACTTCACCGCACGTGGACCCCACGGACCGATAGTCTCTACAGCAAATGGCACAAATATGTAGTCATCTCTCAGAGACTCATATTTGCGCCACTTACTCAGTTCAGCTGCCTCTGATGCCACCTCGGCTCTAAACGAGGTAGCCCTGAGTAGAGACGCCGCCAGATTATCTACGCAAATAGCATCCCACACTAGGGCTTTACCTCTCTCCCAAGTGACCAATGTCATACCGTCGGGTCTCCTACCATCGTCTCTAAATATTCCACAAGGCTCTAAAACCGAGGGAACATATATAGAGACAAGAACCCTTCGGATGACATCGTTCAAAGAACTGTGTCGTGAAAACCTACCAGCGTTTTCTTACATGAAAGTCCGTGGAGCCCAAACTTGACGACGCTGCTACCACAGGGGCACTGATGGGGTTGACAAAAGATATTTAAAATTGGAGTTATTGTTCATTTACATTGTATCAGTTCTGTTTATAATCATTATCATTTCAGACAATAATAATTTTCTTATGTTCAGTAGCGCCATGCTGCAGCAATATTATGGTTATAGCATGACTGGTTTTATCGACCAGTGAAGGACCATCGTTGCAATTACCGTTGCAACCTATTAAAGTCCACTGCTGAACATAGGCCTCCCTCATAGATTGCCTCATAGAGGGGATATTCGCCATAGTTGCCACGATTAGCAAGTCTGTGTGCAACCGCGGTTTTCTTTTAATATTTAGTCGTTATTAAGAAGACGCTGCTTCCGATCTACTGATTTGTTTCCCTATGTCGCCTCTTACGACACCCACGGGATGATATGGGTACTGGGTATTCTTGCACCGCCGTTTGGTATAATGAGTGTAGAAAATACTTTTACTTTGTCTTTCGTTGTTGGTAATGCGTACATAAAAGATCGGAACAATTTGCCAACATATTATATCTTTCCCTTTGATTACTACAAGGTAGTAATCAAATATATGGTTATATTATATTGGTTATTACAACATATAATGTATAATGATTTATTATACATTATATGTTGTAATAACCAATATAATCTTTATATATAAAAATAACGTGTCACATTGTTTGTCCGCGATGAACTCCTAAACTACTGAACTGATTTCAATGAAATTTTGCACACTCTTTGCAGTTTGGTCCAACTTGAGAGATAGGATAGTTTTTATCCTGATAAGTGACACTCAATATTTTTTTTTATTTGAAAAGAGTAGAACAACGTCTGCCTGGCCAGCTAGTATAATATTAATTAATTGTACTAATTACATAATATCTCGTCGTTGACACCTCAATTTTTACCTCAATTTTTCAAAAAATTAAAAAACAAAAAACAAGAAAACATTTATTACTCCCCAATACTAGCTTTTTTTTTCATCGAAAAATTAATCTTATTTGTAGTTTTTCACAAGTCTAATATATTTAATTTTCTGATGAAAAAAAAGCTAGTAATCAGGAAATAATAAATGTTTTCTTGCTCTCCCGTAATTTTTTGAAAAATTGAGGTTCGCCCCTTTGCGGCGTCAACGATGATCTGTTTGATGCAATATTATGTTCGTCAATTCTGAATGCATTGTAATGTATGATAATGCGAATAGTACAAGATAGGTTAATTGAATTACACTTTTTATATATTTATATGTGACTGCTAGGCAAAAAAGGAGTCCTAACGCCTAAAAGGAGAAGTTTCACTTATGTGTAGACACAAAAAATAATTTTTAATCAATAGTAAAAGCCGATCTCAAATAACTATTCTTATATAGACTGATGAAGCCGTGAGGCGAAACCAGTCGGTTCTCATAGTTTGTTTATTAAAAAATTTAAATAAATATTGTAAAATATTTTGTTTATTCAAATCACAAACACGAAACTTAAAAAATAAACTAAAAAATAAGGTTTCGTCCTGATGTCGGTGCTAAGACACATTATACACAAGAATTGAAGCCTGGACTCCAGGATGGAAATTATTTATTCTTCTTTTAGGTGTTTAAAGTAGGCTTTTTGCCTTTACCCTTTTGAGTGGACTAAAATTTTTAAGATAATTTTTAAGTTTATAACTTCATTACTTGTTTTACCACCCTTCGAGGTGGAAATTTTTCTGCAAATTTATATTGGACCAACCTTGAAATATGACCTACTTAATTTTAACTCTATAACATACGTAGAATAAACGTACAGTCAAATTGTTAAACTCATCCTTTTTATCGAAGTCGGCTACGAATATAAATAACTCTATATTAAAAAACACAAAGTAAAAGACAGTTCTTAGATTAGGATATACAATTAATCACGTAACGAGGGCGAGATATTTACTAATAGGTCCAAAGGAAACTACGAAACAATTGCTCTAGACAGCCTTACTCGTGCCCTAATACCCAATATTGATTGCTAAGTCGAAGCTTACACTGCTATCGGAGTTTATCCTGTGGTTCTCAAGTGATTTACTTTTAGCTTATTATGATACAGCATCATTTTATACGGTTTCGGTTTCGGTTGAAAATCCTGTTTCGTACGGACATTAGAAATCATACCTTCTATCTATATGCTGCAATGATTAAAGATTCGTTATAAAAACGTTTTTCATAAATGTATTCGTAAAGTAGGGTATATTTTGTATTAGCTCTCACGGGCAGTTTCGAAACTAGGCGATTTCGAAAAATTCTTTACATCGAGGAATTCTTTATATTGAGGCCTGTTATATCAAGGTTAAGCTGTAATAATATATTTTTTATGAAAATAGATAAATAAATATATAGGTACAAAATATCATATTGAATGTATCAATTACTCTATCTTTGAAGCCTTTCTTATGATCTACAACAATCTTACGGCTTCACGTATTCAAATGCCGTCAGTCGTGTTACTGAAGTGACCTACTTACTTTGTACAACCTCGAAATAGGAGCGAATAATACATAGGCATACATATATTTTAAAATAAATTTGTTATGTACTCGTAGTCTAATGTAGACATAGTAATTAACATAGTCAAACGGATCAGTAAGCTGAAGTGGCCTTAAGCCAGTAAAAAAATTATTTCTTATAGTTACGTGAGTACTAAAACAAAATTTACGGATTTCAGGGCGTTTAATTTCAACTTTTTTAAATTCCTGAAGTTTCGATCACTTTACAGCATCAATGATCACGGGAAACGTGAAAAATTCCTAAAATGAAATTCCTTAAAAAAAATAGGTTAAAAACCGATAACCGATGCGAAATAAAGGTTCACATGTGCCAAACTTGTACCGGTAAGCGAAATGTAGGACTGCCTCCCACAATTCTTCTAAACGGAATTGACAAATGAACACTTATAATTGAAGTAAGCAATTCATTGGTGCCGGCGGTGATTGAACACTTATTGTTCGCGTAATATTATTTTATTACAGAATATGTGTGACAAACGAGCACACATACACCCGATGCTAAGTGGATGCTGAGGCCTTAGACATCTGCATCTATCCTAGGTTAAGAATCAAATTTCAGATGCGTGATGTGACCCCTGAGGACGAAGATGGAAGCGTCGGTTCGAATAAAAAATGCCTCCGGCTCACTACTCCCATCATACGAAACGAAGCAGAATTAAACTGCTATTTCATGGTGGTATTCTGTGAGAGCGTGGTCCTTCCCCGGTTGAGCCATCCCCTTCGTTCTACAAGCATAATAGCTGCAGCATGGCTGTGCCACGTGAACTGTGAAATTAATGGTTTAGCTTTGTTTTTTGCATTCGCATTCAATACAGTTATTTTCTCAGTACCTACTTTAATTGATATGAAAAATATTGCACTACGTATGCCCACAGGGTTAGATATAGTTGTACTTTATTATATTATATGTAGCTGACATCTATGTAATATCTATGATCCAGGAAATAAATGATTCTGATTTTTGATTAACCGCTGCGCTACCACTTTTAAATGTACATATTTTTATACGCGGTAGAGCCACGCTGCAGCTATATTAGTAGTAGTTGTAGCTCGAATGGGTCGGCTCGACCGGGGAGGACCACGCTCTCAAAGAATACCAGCGTAAAATAGCAGCTTAACGCTGCTGTGTTCACAAGGTGAGTGTAGAGACTCTTTTTAACTGGAGAAGAGACATACCATTTTAGTCCTCACGAGTGATAACGCATCTGCATTTTGATTATTCATAAAGGATAGATGTAAATGTCTATGGGTCACAGCAACCACTGACCATCAGATGGACTGTGTGCTCGTTTGTCATCATATCCTACATAAAAAAAACTTAAGTTAAGAATATTTTCACACGTAACTTATATCACAGATTATCCAACCGTAGTGGCTTAACTGCTATAGACTTTGTGATTAACTGTCTCCACGTTATAAAATAAACTTACAAACTCCTTGAACCGTGTAAATTTACGCCCCTGTAGCTTTTAATCTCTTTCGCAAACGTGACAATGTTTCTCTTACTTCTTTTTATTTTTGCTTTGTGACTATACTTTCATAGTCAGGGGAAGAAATATTCTGTTTTGTTTTTGTTTGCGTTGAGAATGCAAGTCTAATTATAATTTAATAATTTATATCTTTTATTCGATAATTATTAAATAAACTTCGGTCATTGGTAAAACTGCCATATGGTGGCGAAATTAGAATATATCTAACACAGATTTAAAATCACTAATTATAGGTAAATGAAATGTTAAAAGCTTTATTGACTTTAAGTAATATTTATATTTCGTGTATGGCGCAAACAGTATCAGTGTCATTAATAACCAACTTCAATATAAATTATTAAGGATAACTCAAAAACTACTAGTCAAACCTTGATCCAATTTACGAGTATATGGGACCACATGACAAGCACTGCTTTCAAATAAAAAAGGAATCATCAAAAACAGTTCACCTAGAGAAAAGTTATGACGTAATACACACAAAAAATACAGTCGAAATAAGAACCTCCTCCGTTTTGAAGTCGGTTAAAAAACGTAAGTGTAATCTAAATATTGACTTGAACCACAATTTGATTATAGAAATCATTTATTATAAGGTGTATTAACCGCTCAAAACAAAAACTAAAATTGTTTGTAAAAGAAACAAAACAAATGATACACAGAAGCGAGCAATTGATCTACTTAATACCGATATAGACTCAGAATTAGAAATCGATATCCAATACAGACTAAAGTGGCTCAGTTTATGCCTCGGTACAATTGTTTCTTTTGCTTCAATTTAATATAGTAAGGGCTCTGTTGTTGTTTTTTGAAATTTTTCCTTTATTTCCTATACGAAATCAGAATAGAAATAAACGATTTTGTTGTTTATGTTTTTTTAAACATTAATTATATTATTTATATATTTACTAAGGTAAAAGTAAAAAAATACTTTTGTTAGTTTAACTTTTAGGGAGAATAAACTAGCTGCATTATGTTTTCATAGCATAATTTAAATATCTTTGTTGTTTTATTGTAAATAGTCATTATATTATATAATAATAAAATTCCCATCCTTTTTTATTTCCATTATTTTATTTTATTCTTTTGATAACCTCTTTGTCGAAAATAGAAATAAAGCTAACACACTATCCTCGCGGGCGAGTCCAACGTCAATTATTGCATTAGGTCATTGCTGAAAATCAACGCTTATGTAATCCTGCGATATCATTATTTTGAGTCAGTGCCCTTTTCAGCACCACATCACTCATGCAATCGGATCATTTTAAGTCTGTTTTTGTCTTATTTACTTTTATCTTCAAAAGTTTCTAAAAATTATTGTGCGTACATCCGTTCGATAAAATAAAGTGTCTTACCTAGTTTCTTTGTCCAAAATATCGAATGCGTTATGTAATTTATGTGAAACTTCAGAATATAATAATCTATAAGGTATTGCCATAGGAATCCGACTAAGAGCGGCGATTTGTCAGCCCTATCAGTGTCCCTGTAGTGCAGTGTCGACAAGCTTGTGGCTTTCAGGTAAGAAAAGTGCTGGTAGGTTTTCACGGCACGGTTCCTTGAACGTGGTCATCCCAAGGGCTCTTATCTTCTCTCATCTCAGGGGTACCTCGTTTAGAGCCGACGCGGCATCAGTGGCAGCAGAACTGAGTAAGTGGCGTAAATATGAGTTTCTGAGAAATGAATACATATTTGTATCATTTGCTGTAGAGACTATTGGTCCTTGCGGTCCACGTGCAGTGAAGAACTCCATCCGCGACTGCCCGATAAGAGGTTATTTTTTCGCTCAAAGTCTATGTTTAACCATTCAGCGGGGAAATGCAGCCAGCGTTCTTGGCACGATACCGCGTTGAGTAGGACTGTATGATTATTAAGTTACTAGTTTTAGTTTTTTTTTTAATTATAGTTTTTAATATTGTATATAAGAAAATATTTAAGGTGAATTTTTAAATTATCTATATTGCAAAACCAACGACGACACTCCTCATTAAGCCAAATGTTCTGAGCTTTAGATATAGCAACATTGGCCGCACGACTATTTGTGCCGGACCGTATTTGGATATAATTGGGAACAACATGATGTTATTTGCACTGCTGATTGAACCAAACATTTTGGGTAGCATTAGATGGAGCTGCAAACTAGATAACTAGGTAACATAAGTACAAACTAGGTAAGACACATCACTATATTTTATTGAGCGGATGTACGCAAAATCATTTTTACCAACTTCTTGCTGGTTTTTCCCAGGACAGAAGTATTTTTCTGAACCAGTGGTAAAGTTTAAATATTTTTTTAATAAGTTTTGTTGTAATTTATATTAAATAAAAATAATTATATTTCATTTATCTACCCGCGAAATTCCACAGCTGGAAGCCTTCATCGTTGCAGGGAGAATTTTCATCGTAAAGAATAGCAGAAAAATTTACGAATTTATACAAGGCAGTTTAGTCACAGATTACTTAATAGTTTACTAAACAGATACATCACTCCCATACAAAAGCGAAAAAACCAACGCTATAATAGCCTACAAAATCTTAATAATATCTGCTGTTCGCAGCGAGAAGAAAATGTACCATAAGTACGCGTTTAAAGAGTCGAGATTGTGTTGACCGCCGTACGCCTCACGTGCAAGCGCGTCATCGCACGAATGCGCTAGGGTTGATTATATATATAATCAACCCTAGCCTATAATGATTATTGTAATAAAACGATTCTTGTGAAATAACCATATTTTTTATTTGTCAATCCAATATGTTTGAATTTTATAAAATGAATTATAAATTTTATCCTTGTCTGAATTCTCGGTTATTAAGTCTTATCGTTGAAAATATCCTGAATCGCGTAAATAATTTTAACAAATAATCATGAGGAAAAAAGGAACAAAGCGGAGGAAAATCAATGGTTTGTAAAATTTGTAACAAGCTGCTGCCAGGCCGATTCATTATGGCACTGTCAAAATTATTTAAGACTTATTATATAATTTATTATATAATTTGGGTGTCCAGGTTGTCACTCAATTTATAAATCACAGCACTGTTATGCTGTTGCTTCAATGTAATCTTATAGTTAAGAAGAAAATAACAATTTTTCATTTGTTTCTGGACTCCACGTGGTTTCGGCATTTCGGCGGGCGTGCGGCAGCCCAATGTCGGTTGTATCGTGGGCGATACGCCGAACGGTAGGCATATAACGCAGGGCCTTGAGCGAGTGACGGAGGCCTGGTTTAGTATCGGTGTTATGTAGAATATTTACTATACCATGGGTGTAGTAAGAGGTGACAGAGGGAAACAAATCAGATTGGCAGCGTCTTCTTAATAACGACTGAAAATAAAAACGGTCGTTGCCAATCCGATTTTTACGTGGTAGACCCATGCTACAGCTGTATTAGTAGTATAGTCGTTGCGCGTATAGGTCAACTCGGCTGAGGAAGTACCACGCTCTCACAGAATACCAGCGTGAAATAGCAGCTCAATGGTGCTGTGTTTCGTACGGTAAGTGTGGATAACTGGAGAGACCCTTTATTCCGAAAACGAGACATTCCACCTTAATCCTCAGGGATGGCAACGCATCGGCATTTTGATTCTAAATCAAGGATAGACGTAAATGTCTATGCGACACAGCAACCACTTACCATCAGGTGGACTGTTTGCTCGTTTGTCACCCATATATTATAAAAAAAAAATAATCACAACGCCATATTCTACATATTATTTTCATATTTAAAACGTTATTAATAATAAATTACTAGACGTTGCCGAACGTGAGTAAGCGTTTGACGTGGTGAACTACAGCCGCTGTTTTTTCAGTGTGGTTCGTCTTTTTAGAATAGTTTGAACAGTCAACAATGTTAATAAATTTTAAATAAATCATAACAACAAAACAATAAATACGAGACTAGACTAGACTCTACATAACTTGTATTCTAACTCCTCATTTTGACTGTTAAAAATAAAGATTTTTCTAGAACAGTGTGTATAATTTATTCACGCAGCCAACCGAAACACTTTATGTTGCGGCCTACATGTTTCACCCTTAACCTTTACACCCGGCTTATTGTTACCTAAGGTATATTCTAAATTCTAAGGGCATCATTTGTTAAGATCTACCCTCTATCCTTAGAAAATAAGGCACCGGTGGGATAAAGGTGTGATAGGAAGACATAAAGCCTAATGCCTTTCGACGACACGGAACGTTTTTGTATAAATTTAAATAAGTAGAAAGATTTCTTGTATTTACTCGTTTATAAATTTAACATAGTTGATGTAAAAGTAAATTTTCACTTTTTTTTTTATAGGAGAGGGGGCAAACGAGCATGCGGCTCACCTGATGGTAAGTGACTACCGCCGCCCATGAACAACCGTAACACCAGGGGAATTGCAGATGCGTTGCCGGCCTTTTAAAAAGGAGTAGGCTCTTTTCTTGAAGATCCCTAAGTCGTATCGGTCCGGAAAAATCGCTGATGGTAGTCGATTCCACAAGGAAGTCGTGCGAGGAAGAAAACATCTTCTAAATCGCACAGTGGTGGACCGCCAATCATCCAGATGATGTAGATGGTATCGGGTACTTTTATAATTCCGGACGTTTCGGGCACTTTACAGCACCCGTGATGTTGCGCGCCGACGCCACGGGGGTCACCATGTCTAGTTCTAATGATTTCTTATGTTTATGCGAATACTACATATCTAAATTAAACAATGTTTTAGGGATTTAATTGCGAATATTAGCTTCTTTTATATTCTCGACGTTTCGACATGGGTACCGTAATATAGTTATATAATTACTGTTTAAAATCATAATATGTACTCCATGAGACGCTATTCATTGCATGTTTTTTTTTATAGAATAGTGACAAACGAGCACACAGTCCACCTGATGGTAAGTGGTTGCTGTGGCCCATAGACATCTACATCTATCCTCGTTTGCGAATCTAAGTGCAGATGCGTTGTCACCCGTGAGGACTAAGATGGAAAGCCTCTTTGCCAGTAAAAGGGGTCTCCGATTCTCTACACTCACCATACGAAACACAGCAGCGTTAAGCTGCTATTTTACGCTGGTTTTCTGTGAGAGCGTGGTCCTTCCCCGATCGAGCCGACCCATTCGTGCTACAACCATAATATAGCTGCAGCATGGCTCTACCACGTATATAATTACTGTTTAAAATCATAATATATACTCCATGAGACGCTATTCATTGCATGTATATTTAAATTGCTTCTCTAGTGGTCGGAATAACGCACCAAGATGGACCAATTGTAGACTCAGAATTCGAAGCACAGCCTGATTTTTAGCATAAAGAGATTCTCACGTGGTAGAGCCACGCTGTAGCTATATATTATGTTTATTGCACGAATTGATCGACTCGATGTAGGACCACGCTCTCACAGAATACCAGCGTTAAATAGCAGCATAACGCTGCTGTATTTTATAAGGTGAGTGTAGAGAATACCGGAGACCCATTTTACTGGAAACGAGGCATTCTATTTTAGGCCTCAGGGATGACAACGCATCTGCATTTTGATACTTAATTGAAAATAGATGTAGATGTCTATGGTCTACAGCATCCACGTACTATTAGGTGGACTATGAGCTCGTTTGTTACGCATATTACGTGGTAGAGCCATGTTGCAGCTATATTAGTAGCATAGCTGTAGCACGAATGGGTCGGCTCGACCGGGGAAGGACCACGCTCTCACAGAATACCAGCGTAAAATAGCAGCTTAACACTGCTGTGTTTCGTATAGTGAGTGTAGAGAACCGGAGATCCTTTTTACTGGAAAAGAGACAGTCCTCACGGGTGACAACGGGTAAAAAGCTATTATTTTGACATTACAAACAGACACTTCAAATTTATTTCTTTGTATAGATTTACTTAAATAATAACTAGGTCACAAAAACCATATTATTTATTCCTATTACCTACTTAATCACTAAAGGAATATAAAATTGAAAAGTAACACAAAGCTACTCTAAAACTAGCAATTCATCGTTTTCATGAATATTTGAGATAGAAACGAGTCCCGATGTCCCCAAAGGAAACAGCCGCCTTCAATGGTTTGCTCCAATTTCGCGACTGTATTATTTATTTGTAACACCAAACCACACAAACAGTAATTTATTCACATTAGGGTTCTATTTGATAGTTAAAACGAAAAATGCGTTAGCTAGATATAGAAAGGTCAATGTATAGTAGTAATAATTTAAAATTAATTATATTTGTACAAACGACTTCAATTGTTTTTATAGGATACTCGTAGGGTGACAAACACACAGTCCACCTGATGGTAAGTCGTTGCTGTGGCCCATAGACATCTAGATCTATCCTCGTTTGCGAATCAAAATGCAGATTTGAGTTGAGTTGCCAACCGTGAGGACTAAGATGGAATGCCTTTTTTTCCAGTAAAAAGGATCTATATAACTTATTAAAAATAACTCAAAAACTATTAGTTACACCTAGATCAAATTTATTTGGGACCACATGAGAAGCACCAGCTTTCAAATAAAAAAACAATGATTGAAATCGATTCTCCCAGAAAAAAGTTATGAAGTAACACACATAAAAAAGAACATACAGGCGAATTGAGTACCTACTCATTTTTGTAGTCAATAGAAAATAAGTCCCATTGGGTTTTTTGGTGGTTCTTCTCAGGACAGAGTTGTTTTCCGAACCAGTGGTAAAATCAAAACATGAATTTCAGTAAGAATTACTTGTCTATCTTGAATAAAAATTTATTAATCTTGTAGTGTCGGTGGAAGAATATTGCCCCGTGGGTGTCTTAAGAGGCGACAGAGGGAAACTGAAACAGGAGATGGGCAGCAGCGTCTTCATGATAACGACTCAAAATAATAAAAACCTGCGGTTGCCAACCCGTCTGCCAAGCATGGCAACTGCGAGGCAATCTGTGAGGGAGGCCTATGTTCGGCAGTGGACATAGGACATTTTACGCTGGTATTCTGTGAGAGTGTGGTCCTATCCCGGTCGAGTCAACCCATTCGTACTACAACCATAATATAGCTGCAGCGTGGCTCTACCACGTAAGGATTAAAGTAATTAAAAGCTTTATTGCATTCTCTTAGAAAAAAAAACTAGGAGAGGACTTAATGCCTGTAAACATTCTCTACCAGTCAACCCATGAAGTGGAGAGAATTTGACGTAAGTTTAAACGTTTTATTAAAGAAAAATTGTACAAAAAGCGTTATTATAAATATAATACATAAATGAAAATAACCCCTGGGAATGAGGTTATCGCCACAATACAGATTCTATTAAAATTCATTTAAAATTTGTACAAACAAAATTATTATGAAATGAAATATGTTTAAACAAAAGGACCGCTGGGTTTCTTCCTGGTTCTTCTCAGGATAGAGGTATTTTACGAAAGAGTGATAAATAAAAAATTACTTTCAATAAGTATTTTGTAATAATCTATATTGAATAAAAATTATTCTATTCTATTCGTAGATTAAACAATTAAAAAAAGAAAAGAATAGAATCTAAAATAAATACACATAATAATTAACAAAACTTATTAACTTGTAACTTTATATACTTTTAAAGTTGATAAAAATATTCCTGATGGTCAAACTTGGTTGGCGATTTCTCCTACTCTGTTGGATCTCAAATACATTCCTTGCATATTACGAGTAAATCTCCACATATGAATATTCTCTTGAAACGTCTTATGAAATCTTTTCTAGAAGTGCTTTTGAGTCGAGTAATATCAAGTTTCTTTAAAATATTACGACCCGTTTTAAATCTGAATTCAGAGTCAATTTTTATTTCATTGACGGTTCCATGGCGC
The DNA here is from genome assembly GCA_963668995.1 of Parnassius mnemosyne. Taxonomy (NCBI): domain Eukaryota; kingdom Metazoa; phylum Arthropoda; class Insecta; order Lepidoptera; family Papilionidae; genus Parnassius; species Parnassius mnemosyne. Next base: position 33,638,574 of record CAVLGL010000090.1, on the reverse strand, counting down.
AGTGGCTTAACAATGAGTTGCGGCGCTAAGGGCCGCAAGTTTGAATCCCGCACGGAACAAGTATTTGTTTGGCCTACAAATAATTGTACCTGGTCTGGATACAGGATAAAATACTGGTGGGCAATGTAGGTAATTTTTTTAATAGAACTAAAACTGGTTATAAAATTATAACGCGCAGATTGTTGAATGATCCCCACGATATGGAGTGATGATATTATGAAACACTTTATTATTTAGTATTAATTATCTTTATACCTGTCTCTTTGTTTTTTAATGAAGAGAGAGAGAGAGAGAGAGAGAGAGAAAAGGAGAGGGTAACTTTAAGCATTCCTTACATTAGCGACTAATTTTTAAGAATGGTCATTAGTTTGGGAACCTTAAGGAATCTGAAACTAGACGAAACTAAAATTAGACAGATGACGACTCCGTGGCCCAGTACCTTAGCAATGAGTTTCAGCGCTGCAGGCTGCGGGTTTAAATTCCGCACTTAAAAAGGTATTTGTATGGCAAACGAGCACACAGTCCACTGGCCCGTAGACATCTACAATTATCCTTAATTAGAAATCAAAATGCACATACGTTGTTACCCTGGGGGACCAAGATGAAACGCCTCGTTTCTAGTATGAGGGTCTCCGGTTCTCTACACTCACCATACGAAACACAATAGCGTTAAGCTGCTGGCTACCGTAGTAGATCAAGCATGGCCCTTCACTTATTATAACGCGATATGCGAGCAGTCAAAGTTGATTTCTAGCTCGGTCAATAATTTTTTTTATAGTATAGGGTGACAAACGAGCACACAGCCCACCTAATGGTAAGTGGTTGCTGTGACCCATAGACATCTACATGCATCTATCCTCAATAAAGAATCAAAATTTAGATGCGTTGCCACCCGTGAGGACTAAGATGGAGTGCCTCGTTTCCAGTAAAAAGGGTCTCCGGTTCTCTACACTCACTACACGAAACACAGCAGTGTTAAGCTGCTGTTTTGCGCCGGTATTCTATGAGAGCGTGGTCCTTCCTCGGCTGAGCAGACCCATTCGTGCTACAACTAAACTTCTAATATAGCTGCAGCATAGCACTACCACGTGTAAGATTTGGTTATCCGTATTTGTGATTTTTTATACTATGAAACTTGGTAATGCTGTTTACATTACTTATATTCTGGCGTACTCCAAATTTACCCGTATAATGGTTGTGTAGAAATGGATTAAGTAGGCAAGAAATTCGATCTCAATCTTTCGAAGGTTAGTTTTCAGAAGGTTTCACTTCTATCACATATCACACACATATTTTTTGTGATCTATGATCGATTGTAATATAAAAATTTTAAACAAGTTATAAAACGTGAATAAACATAATACAAATAAACATAAACTTTCAAGCCTGTCACAAAAAGGGGTTGGCAGAGGCTAGGGACTTCCATTTTACAGAATCCTGACACACCTCTCTCGCCTTCGTCACATTCATATACCTACACACACATTCTCTCGCTCTTTGGTTATGGGTACTCTTAATTTGAATCTTCAATATATTTATTTATTTAAGTACACCAACAATTGTTACAATAATACAGAAACAGTAAGCACACCTCAACTTAGATACTAATTGCATAATCAATTAAAGACATATATCGCATGATTCAAGTTACTAAAAACTTAACTAGTAATTGATTGTGGTCAAGCACTGGCTTATAATAAGTTAAAAAAAAAATACATAAAATTCAAAAACTTGGAATGAAGACAAAATAATATTATGTATATAAAACTGTGGCCTTATACTTAGCTAGAGACATAACATGAATATCTGTTGACTCTACGCAATTATTATATAGTTGCAAAATTCGGGAAACCGGTGAATTGGCTCCCAAAACTGTTTTGCGAAACGAACGAGAGAGAGAGAGAGAGGTTCAATGGGCTTACGAAGCATTAGTGACATTACTTTAAAATTAAATTTCATCAGGAGTGCAGGACAACGCAACTGATATATTATAATCTTGAAAAGAAGCATAGGTCAAGTTGATCCCTGCGGTTGTCCTTAGGAATTCTAGTAGGTCCTTGTAGGGGCTCAATCTTATTTGTTTTATAGGATAAGGTTGACAAACGAGCACACAGTCCACCTGATGGTAAGTGGTTGCTGCGACCCATAGACATCTACATCTATCCTCTGTTACAAAACAAAATGTAGATGCGTTGTCACCCGTGAGGACTAAGATGGAATGCCTCATTTCCAGTAAAAAGGGCCTCCGGCCACCTGTACTCACCAAGCGAAACGCAGAGGTAAACCTCTACTTCACGCTGGTTTTCTGTGAGGTCGTGGTACTACCCCGGTTCGAGCCGGCCTATCCGTGCGACAGCAAAAGCTGCCGCGTGGCTCTACCACTGTTAAAAAGTATATGCCAAAAGTGTGCGAATACCAAGTGTTTTACTAATCGTTTTTGAATGCATTCAATCCGTAGTGTGTGAGTATCATAATGTAGACGCCAGACCACGCTTCCATATATTGCCAATTTAGTTGATAAACGTCCGTCTAGAGCGTCTCTTGCCCACTTTGCTATTCACTTCTATAACATAAATATTTGTCAAATGGGAGCCATATTGTATTTACGCTCTTTACGCTCTTATAATGTAACGCACTCATCATCATCAGTCCTGCAGCAGTCCACAACTAGAAATGGGGGGTGTCCATAGGAGCGTAACTTAGCCCCATCTTCAAATTTCCGCATCCATTAAATGCAAATTATCTTGCGAAGACCTTTATTTAAAAATGTAGAGATTTCGAAAATATTTCTCATTTTTAAAATAAAGAAACGGACAATGTAACCGGAATAATTTTACCTTGTGGAATTTTATCTGACAGTGGCACATTTTTACGGCTATGTTCGTTAAAAATACGATGGGGAAAGGATTTAAAAATTTTACTTGAAGAATTTTCATTTAATAAAATTGAATGAAAGCTCTATATCTGAGCTTATGCTTTGGGCAGGTTTGTTTTCCTATATCTATTCTCGACTAAGAATCAAAGTTTAGAAGTGTTGTTACCCCATAAATAGAATGTAATTCGTATGGTTTTACAAGAAACGAGGCGTTTCAGCTTAGTCCTGAGGAGTGAGAACGGACATAAAAGTGCTATTTTACGATAGTATTTTGTGAGAGCGTAGTCCTTCCCCGGTTGACATGATACACTCGTGCTGCAACAATAATATAGCTGATAATAACAGTTAATTATAATAATAACTATTTCTTATATTCAAACACCTCAGTTCTCCCGCAACCATAGATGCTGTAAAGAACTCGATACGTCGGGAATTAAACGCAATAAAGACCGTAAAACACGCCAGTCACCCAGAGGGTTAGGTAGATACTACGGAGTTATATTTTGCAAAATCCTGAGACACTTCTCTCACCTTCTTTACATCCATACACCTATGCATACATGCTCATCGGACAAGGTTACTCTTAATATGACCCATCTTCAATATATCGCGACTTTGGTCGATACACTTTCATCTAAGGCTTCCCTTCCCGACTCTGCCGTTCACTTCTGCAAGAAAATATGCTTTGTCACTCTCCCGTTGTTCATTATTTCTATATAACCAAACCACCGAAGCTTTCCTTTTTTAATCCTGGTCGAAACATCATCGTGATTTGCAAATCACACTTTTCTGTAATGACACAATTTCTCACCCTGTCATTCAGATTCAACCCTAGCATTATCTTCTAAAGTTTCATTTAATATAATACAAGCACAGACATCTACATCTGTTCTCATTTGTGAATTAAAACGCAAATGCGTTGTCACCCGTGAAGACTAAGATGGAATGCCTCTTTCCCAGTAAAATGAGTCTCCGGTTCTCTACACTCACCATACGAAACACAGCAGACAGCAGTATTAAGCTGCTATTTTATTCTGGTGTTCTGTGAGAGCGTGGTCTTTTGCCGGTCGAGCCGACTCATTCGTGCTACAACTATACTACTAATATAGCTGCAACATGGCTCTACCACGTATAATAATAATAACAAGTCTAAATGAAAATAAAACCTTATCTTGCTACGAGGTATAGAAATATTTTATTAAATACGTTCCGTTTTACAAGTAATGGAAAAGAGGATTTTGTTGTTTAAAAGAGGAAATTCTTTACTCAGATAGTCTTTTATGTCGAAAAGATGGAGTCCCTATTGACTTAGCTATCTTATCTGTTTCGATCGTGTCTCCAGGGAACCAAAACATTATGAAAAGGGCTTGTATAGTTTTTTCACTCTGCTAAGTCGTTTGAATTTTTATCTTTTTACTTTTCTTATCTATGTCACAATGTTTTATAATAGTTTTATATTTAAAGATATTAAATATTGTATTAAGATGTGTCCTACCTACTTTGAAGAATACATCCCGCTCTCTCTCAATTGCGTGCACTATCCCTAAAATGCATTACATTTATTTAGTATGCAAATATTATATTTATTTTAAGTGTAAATAACAGAAGTCTAATTAGCTATTTAAACGGTTTTTACTAAAATAAAGTAAATCCTATAAATATGTTCATTATGTTCAATATGTATTTTATCCATTAAATTAAAATATTTCCAAAAATCTTCGTATTTTTTTCTAACCGAAAGACTAAACACCTGTTTTCATGATTAGGGTGACAGATGAGCACACAGTCTACCTGATGGTAAATGGTTGCTGTGGCCCATACACATCTACATTTATCCTCGTTTGTGAATCAAAATGCAGATGCGTTGTCACCCGTGAGGACTAAGATGGAATGCCTCTTTTCCAGTAAAAAGGGTCTCCGGTTCTCTACACTCACCATACGAAACACAGCAGCGTTAAGCTGCTATTTTACGCTGGTATTCTGTGAGAGCGTGGTCCTTCCCCGGTCGAGCCGACCCATTCGTGCTACAACTATACTACTAATATAGCTGCAGCATGACTCTACCACGTGTAAAAATAAATAAATATAACTGTTAAAAGAAAATATAACTGTAGACGAAAACTTGCCATTTTCGTCTACAGTTATATTTTCTTTTTTTTTATTACAGAGGTAATAAAAAAAAAGGTAGAGACCTTAGCTCAGCGATAATGAATTAGTCAATTTGGACATATTCCTTTATTATAAAGACCTCAAGACCGAATTTCGGACACAGCGGCCAGTGTCAGCCGAGATTACACTCTTCAGGTTTAGATTCAGATTGTTTATTTGCCACAATGTAGGTACAGGTATATGATGGTACATCACTAAGTGTTTCCGCTATATTCTGCCTTACGGCATGCGAAGTCATAAAAACTAAAAGATACAATTCTGATAGCAAATTAACTACTAATATGTCATTTATATATATATATATATATATATATATATATATATATATATATATATATACGAGTATATATAATTCTCCTCCTATTGGACTTTTATTCTTAGTGGGGCTCAAATTTAACAGATGATTTGAATTTCAGGTAATTGAACTTAAATGATACATAACTTTAAAAAAAAATCGTCGGTACGATACGCACGCAACCTACTGTAAGTTTAATGTACTATGCCTATAACTCTCGCGCAAGTGCAAGAAATAAGTTGACAAAGTTTCACCGCCATCTGATTGTACTTTATGGCAGCGCATAAAATACGAACAACCAAATATACATTAACTTTCATATTTTTATTTTTGCGTTTTAGATATGTTAAGAAGTGATGTTTTGGTCTATATGCGTCCCACTGTTTAGCACAGACTCCACAACTTTCTCAGATCTATGAGAAAGTTGCATTAAGTTGACGGCGCTACTGCAGTGCTCTAGACTCTTCAGAGTAGCAACTAGTGAGTCTAGTAATAGTATAGGGTAAGTTGCCTTGTTAGTTTAGTGGTTTTAAACGCGGTTGCTGAACATTTGGTCCCGGGTTCGAATCCCGGGTGGGGCCAATAAATCAGTCATTGGGTTTTGCTGTTAAGAAATTCGCCTGGTAGCCCCACAGAAATCTAAATGATAAGGCAATATTATATAGATTTCTGTGAATAGCCCTGAGTCTGAAAATTGGCGGTGTTTCACCCCCGTGCCTCAGAAAGCACGTGAAGCCGTTGGTCCTGCGCCTGATTCTCTCCGGTCGTGTCGGATTAACATCCCATCGGACTATGATAGTGAGGAAATAGAGAGTGAATCTGTGCTTGCGCACACACTCGTGCACTATAATCCTGTCCTGTACAGATGGCTAGTCTCCGATGAGACAGACCGCTGTGACCCAAATTCACTCTGGAGGCCCTTATTATTAATAGCATTAGGCACACGACGACTCGTCCGTATATACTTCAAAGTGGATTTTCTTTCAGCCGATAGAGTCTTGTGTTGGCACACATGACGTAACACAAACGAAGGCTCGAGTAAATTGTTTGATCTATTTATATTCGTTAATATCGACATGTCTCACGCTATATAGACCATTATAAATTAATGATGTTATTTATATACATGTGTACAAACTCATTAGAGTGGCGAGGGCACTGAACAAGATTAAATATTAAGCTACATTTATTTGTTTAAATTTACCGACACTAAATAAGCAAAAGTTTAACTGCCGCGCGAATGTCTCGGTTCAACCGGGAAAGTTGAAAGTTCGCACAGAATTAACGCAACAGTGTTAATTACAGAACGATGTTGCTGTGTTTCGTACATTAAGTGACGAGAATCGGAAACTCCATTTTCTTATAAGACATCACACATGCATCTGCATTTTAATTCTTAAACAAGAAGAGGATCTGTTTGCTTTTGAATTAATAAATTTATAATAGCATTAACTCAATAATACTTTAAAATAACCTGATCGCTGTTAGACTATGACTTAAATATTATAAGCCGAGGGCCGGTTCAATCTCCTTAATTCAGATCTCTGGCAGCTTGTCGGTATAGTGGCGGGTCAGCTTGGCTCTGCGATCATCGCATTTGAGGTCAGGTTGTGGCTTATGTGAGGCATATAGTTTGCCATAATAGTCTTCGATCTCAGAGAGAACCTTTGACGTGAGGACTTTGCCATGCTGCGTCTGCAGTCTTGCTATGTGACTTCTCTCAAGCTCCTGAGAAAAGATTTGGATCGTTTGTTTCGCTCTATTGCCGCTTGTATCGTAATCGCATTAGAGCGACGCAAGTCCCGCCTCACAGCTGCTTTCCTCACAAGTTTGGTTAATGTCACCTGTTCCGATGGCGTTGCTGTTGTTAACTCACGCCTTCTTTTCCTAAGCTGAAGTCAAGTGGTTCTCAAGGCATCGAATCTGTTTTTAAGTTCTAGCTGAAACCGTTAGGAGCCAGGCACGGTTTGAAGCAGATTTGGTCAAAGGGTGGACTCCATGATTAAATTATCTAAAAATGTAACAAGCCTACTATAGAAAATAGCTACAGGCACTCGGGCGAAACTTAATCTAATATTATTTACTTTACGAGGATGGAATCGATCCGGTGACCCAATATTCGCTGGCTCGGCGCCAAAACATTAGGATATTGAATTGTTCCAGCGAAAAGGTTTTCGCCCTTCATTACGTAAGCACTAGAACTTTACGCCTGGTATTTTGTTAGGGTTTGTGCGGGTAATGTAGAGGAAAGGAGACATGAGATAGAGTATTTGTGGAGGCAAATAACAGCAAATATGTTATCACCGCCATTTTAGATGTTTTATCACTAGATTGAACAAACTTCCATGGGCATAGTAACAAACATAACAGTTTTAGTGAGATAATTATTTGTGTTACATTTAGTTACACTCAAGATTATCTGTTCAATACTCGTAGGTTACACTCATATGTTTGAATTAAGATCAGTTTTCTCAATTTATAATATAACTTATATTAATAATATTACTATTGTATATTAGTATATTCTTATTGTATTTAAATAAAAAAAATACTTCGTTTTTCTATATGTGTGCTTTAGTTATTTTCAACAGATTTTTAACACATGCCAGCTTTTATTTCTTCATTTCTCCATGGTTGACTCGTAGAGATAAGGTATTAAGAACGCCCATTGTGAGACATTTTTTTTATAGGATCGGGTGACAAACGAGCACACAGTCCACCTGATGGTAAGTGGTTACTGTGGCCCATAGACATCTACATCTATCCTCAATAAAGACTCAAGATGCAGATGCGTTGTCACCCGTGAAGACTAAGATGGAATGCCTCTTTGCCAGTAAAATGGGTCTCCGGTTCTCTACACTCACCATACGACACACAGCAGCGTTAAGCTACTATTTTACGCTGGTTTTCTGACATAGTGTAGGTACTGTCTGAATATTTAAGCTATAATAATATATATAAAGACTACTGATGGCATAGTGCGACGACTCCTGCGCTGGACTAAAGAATTAAATATAAGTGTTATGAGCGCGTACTATAAGGCTACCAAAGGAGGAACCAATCTTATATCGCCCTAAAATGCTGTATGAATTCCAACGGCTACAGCCCAACCTAATGCTTCCTCCACACTACTCGCCAAGTAACTTCGACGAAGTGCTCGTCGAAGTAGATCGCAGTCCGAAGAACGTGACCACACACTCGTGCTACTTCGGGAAGAGCTCAGTCGTCTTGAGTCTCCCGCACCGTTAACATGAATGACGTTCAAGAGGCAGCTGCTATATGTACCTAATTGTGTGAACAGTACGACGTCAATGCGTTAACTAAATAAATAATTATATAGAAAGTTACATATTTAATATTTATATATAAAAAAATATTCATAACTGGCGTACGCCGAGTAGTGTAGTGAGACGCTTCGTGTAACTTCGGGGTACTTCGCGAAGTCCTTTGACTCTGGCGCAAAAAACCGACAGCGATCGGAAGTCGCCCGAGGCGAAGCGAGGTTGGACGAAGTAAATCGAAGTACCTCTCTGCACTATTCGCCTCGTCCAACTTCGATCTACTTCGCAAGTAGTGGATAGGCATAACAAATTTAACTGCCCAAAGTCGCTGCTATCTTTGGATGCCTAACTTCACCGATGGCTTAGGATTTCTCACCGCGGTGGATAATAACTGAAATAATAATGTTATTTATATAGATTGTAATTATGTTTATAATATTAGTAGCTGGCCAGGCAGACGTTGTTCTGCCCTTTTCGACGATCCTTCATATAAAAAAATCCTTGTATTCGTAATAAAAAAATATCGAGTGTCAATTATCATGATAAAAACTATCCTATCTCTCAAGTTGGACCAAACTGCACAGAGTGTGCAAAATTTCATTGAAATCAGTTCAGTGGTTTAGAAGTTCATCGCGGACAAACAATGTGACACATAATTTTTATATATAAAGATAATTTTGTGACAATATATGTTGATAATGTAATAATAATAATAATATTTTTTACGTGGTAGAGCCATGCTGCAGATATATTCGTAGTATAGTTATAGCACGAATGGGTCGGCTCGACCGGGGAAGGACCACGCTCTCACAGAAAACCAGCGTAAAATAGCAGCTTAACGCTGTTGTATTTCGTATGGTGAGTGTAGAGAACCGGAGACCCTTTTTACTGGCAAAGAGGCTTTCCATCTTAGTCCTCACGTGTGACAACGCATCTGCATCTTGAGTCTTTATAGAAGATAGATATAGATGTCTATGGGTCACAGTAACCACTTACCATCAGGTGGACTGTGTGCTCGTTTGTCACCCTATCCTATAAAAAAAAATAACATTAATTTATGAGACTCAGTTTGACAAACTACACTTGTACTACAATTGTACATATTTAATTACAAAACTACATTTCGAAGCAGTTAGCGTTAATGGCCATACTAGTACCAACCGTCAGCGTCTTCCACCCGGAGTTGTATAAAAGAGAAGAGCATATCATTTCGCAATAAAAATTTTGTATTATTATAGTACAATACAAAACAAGTGTAAAATAAAAATGACAATTGACAAAAAAGAGAAAACTTTCTAATTACCGCACATGCGCGCGAGCTCGTGTGTGTACGTGTGTGTGTGTGTGTGTGTGTGTGTGTGTGTGTGTGTGTGTGTGTGTGTGTGTATGTGTGTGTGTGTGTGTGTGTGTGTGTGTGTGTTATGAGTGAATTAGTAAGTGTTAATTTAAATTCCGATCAACTTCTCTGTTCCCAAGTATTGGAGGCTTAGCAACCAATTTAGTATTTTTTAAGCTATTTGTTACAACATTACAAAATAATACCCACAAATAGCAGCGCGTACACTACTGTGTTCCGGTCTTTTTATAAGAGTGAAAAACGAGCACACATTTCACTCGATGGAAAGTGGGTACTGTTGTCCATTGACATCTACATCTATTCTTGATTCAAAATGTAGATGCGCGGATCAACACAGAGGACTAAGAATGCCTCGTTTCCATTAAGAAGGATCTCCGGTTCTCTTTAGAGCCACTATAATTACAGTTTATCGGGCATTCCATCTTAGTCCTCAGAGATGGAAATGCATCTTTGAGGACTAATATGTTTGTAGCATTCCTTCTTAGAAGTTGGCTGCAGTTGTCTGCAGTAGCCACTTACCATTATACTGTGAGTTTGTTTTTCACTTCAATATTAATTTAAAAAAAATACTTGTGACTACAACAGTTGAAGTCAGTTTGTAATAAAAAACGGTCAAGTGCACAGTCTTCACAAATTGTGTTCCCGTGCCATCAGCTCTCAAGCACCTCGCCTCCATCCCACTTGAATTATGTATGACATTGTTGACAGGAATTGAGGACAGCAATTTTAAAGTATTCCCCTCGAAAAATGTTTACAATTTATTGCGTGGAAATTTATGCACGGTTGAAGTAAATCTTATTAATAATTACAGTTTTTTTTTTTACTTTAACGGTAAGACATGCACCAAATCGATGGATGTAGGTGGTTCAAGACCGTGTTTTGTAGCATCCCTTGGTGGAGGCCTATGTTCAGCAGTGGGCTTGTAAAGGGCTGTCATGATTGAATGAATATCTCTAGAAACTAAAAAAAACTTTACCGATTTACTAGTAGTAAAATATGCTTATTTATTAACTTCAATAATTATCATATCATTTTCTAATGTCATATTTTTAAATATTAGGTATATATGTACCAACATAATTTACCGGAAATACTTTAAACAAGTTGCGTATCTTGCCAGTGTTATACGAGTATGCAGATTCTGGTTAGACACGATCGGTTAGCCGCAGCTTCGTTTCAATCCCATTTCATCTGTAATTAATGCGGTTTTGTTGGAAGCAGTAAAATGAGGCGTGGGAATCCTACAATATTCGTAGCGACCATCCACATTAAAGTCGTTGAGTAAAATGTTTTTTACTGGTAGTGATTTCATTATTAAAACGTATATTTTTAAAGTTGGATGTATTTTATTGGTCACACCAGATAAGGCATGTGGCCATTAAATTCAATTTTAGTTGTTTTTTTTTTTTCATAGTATAAGGATGACAACGGCCAATAGACATCTACATCTGTCTATGTTTAAGAATCAAAATGCAGATGCATTGTCACCCCTGAGGACTAAGATGGAATGCCTCGTTTCCAATAAAAAGGGTGTCCGGTTCTCTACGCTTACTTTATGAAACACAGCAGCTTTAAGCTGCTATTCACGCCGGTATTCTGTGAGAGCGTGGCTTTCCTCGGTCGAGCTAACCCATAAGTGCTTCATCTACATATAGCTGCAACTAGGCTCTACCACGTGAAGTTTTTTATCCGTAATTTTAAGTACGGGGTATAATGTGACTGTCATCGTCGCCGTAAAAAGAAAAACCCTAAATAAAATTAATATAAAAAAGCCTTTTAATGCAAATTATTATTATCATTATGATAGACTATCAAAATCAGTTTTTCTACGTGGTAGAACCATGCTGCAGCTGTGTTATAGTTGTAGCACGAATGGGTCGGCTCGACCGGGGAAGGACCACTCACGGAAAACCAGCATAAAATAGCAGCTTAGCGCTGCTGTGTTTCGTATGGTGAGTGTAGAGAACCGGAGACCCTTTTTACTGGCAAAGAGGCATTCCATCTTAGTCCTCACGGGTGACAACGCATCTGCATCTTGAGTCTTTATTGAGGATAGGTGTAGATGTCTATGGGTCACAGTAACCACTTACCATCAGGTGGACTTTGTGCTCGTTTGTCACCCGATCCTATAAAAAAAAATACACTGCTGAATTTAGGCCTACCTCAGAGGTGAAAATTATACTGCTGAATTTAGGGCTACCTCAAAGGTTGCCTGTTTTGCTTTTATAAATCCTGAATTTATGTATATATATTTTCGTACACGGTTTTCTTGAGCTCTGTGCTGGAATGTGACTTATAATAGAAAGTCCACAGCTGGGCATATATTTGTTTCTCTTTCGACGACGGTGACCCTTTGTCAAAGTCATTCCATCTTAGTTCAAGGGTCAACTCATGTGCATTTTGATTTTTAATAGATAAAACTTTCTATATGCTAAAGTACATATATTTAACAACAGGTTTCTGATGTTGTAGAACCATGCTTTAGTATATTATGGTTGTAGCAAGAATGAATCGTCTCAATCAGTCACTCTTACAGAATACCAGCGTAAAATAGCAGCTCAATGCTGTGATCATATGGTGAGTGTAGAGAACCGGAGACCCTGTTTAAAGTTGCAAGGCATCTGCTTTATAAATTATAATGGAGGACGAAAACGTAGATGTTTATGGTGGACTGTATGCTCGTTTGTCAATCTCAATCTATAATTATCTCAAAATCTGGTTTAATATCACCTTTATAAAATATTTCGCTTACTTATATCATCATCATCGTAACTGCTCTTCTCCACATCTGAATTTGAGCCACCCATATATATACCATACTTCAACTTCCTGCAAATCTTACCAGGTTGTACACGCTTACTACTACAATTATAAAAAGATAAGGGATTCCAAAAATTAATTTCTCAAACAATTTTTGCTCGTGGTAAATACAAAATCTCTTTAACGCAGCAACCCACAACAATTTCTTTCCGTGTTTATAATTAAAATTGGATGAAAACTTCAAATACTAAATATTTGAGATGGTTATTTGTTAACATTTTTTTTCTCGTCCGGTATTAACTATGTTCTTTACTTTTAGAGAATTAACGAGTTAATTAAATCGGTGCCTTAAATTATAATATTGATTTTTTATGTTTTTATTATTTACTTCCTTACCAGCCCATAAATCAGGCATTTATTTGTGGAAATCCATTATGTTAAAGATTATTGCTAATATATAATCTGTGTGTGAGGCCTATGTTCAGTAGTGAACTTTTATAGGCTGTAGAGGACGGAATGGATAAATAAATGGAAATGGAATAGCCGACGAAATTACTGTAGTAATGGTTAAACTAATTGCTAACTAACCCTTTGAGAAATGAGGGGAGGCCTACTTAAACTTCACTTTGACTGTACCATTACCATTATACCAAAGTTCACTGCTGAAATAAGACTTTCCCCATAGGAACAATATTTGCCATAGTTCCCATCCTGGCAAGAGGTTTGACAATCGCATTGTTTTTCATTCAGTTATTATCAGGAAGATGCTGGCGCTCATCTTCTGGTTAAGCTTCCTTTTGTCGCCTCTTACAACAACCACGGGATGATATGATAGTGGATATTCTTACACCGCATCTAAACGGTCGTGTATGGCAACTACCGCAGTTTATTTTTATTTTATCTTTGCCCTTTTCCTTATATTAAATCATAAAACTTTAGAAATCTAATTAAGGTTAGCTCGCGTCAGTTTTAACTTGGCTCTACGCTAAGTTTAAGTGGGTTAGTATCAGGTTCCGTCGGAACTTGCCTCTGTAAAAAGTTTTAGCTGACGTAGTCAAACGAATTTAGTTCAAAATTTTCATCAACTTATTTCCCAGAGGTCCTTAACGTGAAATTGTAAATGGCCTTTGTGATCCAACCTTTTTTTCTATATTAGTAATATTATGAAGGGATAAAGTTTAATAGGATTTCCCCTTATATTGTAGACGCGACATTAAAACCGGACAGTAGTTTGAAAACATATAACTTTGTTTGTAGGAAACCCTGCGAACTTCTGATCAGAATCTGAAAATTCTTTGACGGACAGAGAGATATCAAAAAATCAATTTTACTTCATATTAAATTAAAAAAAATATCTTTACAATACTAAAGAGAAGTAATGAGCAATATTAACTTCCGCTTATCAGAGTGAGTTCTAATCGTATAAAAGGAATAAACAAATAAATAAAATTGTAGTGTCTGTATGTAATTTCAAAATTACAGTTTTTTTTACTAAATTCATATGAAAGTAAATACGGTACTTATAACTAAAATACAATTTTTGAAATTTTTGTCTGTCTGTGTGTCTGTTTGTCCCGGCTAATATCCGAAACGGCTGGGTTTAGATTTTGACGGGACTTTCACTGGCAGATAGCTGATTTCATAAGGAGTAACTTAGGCTACTTTTATTTTAGAAAAATAATTAAGGTTCCGCGCAAAAACATAAAAACCCTAACACGCGAGCAAAGTCGCAGCGAACAGCTAGCTTAACATATTTTTAATTCCCGAAGTTCCGGTGCTGTACAGTACCCATGGTCACGTGGTCTCCCCTATAAAAATAGTGTTAATCAATGTCGAGTATTCTACTGAGTACTCTATGTAATGTTAACCCGGAATACCTTCGGTTTTTTAATTATTAATTTTGGTCCGATCTACGCAGAACGAGCTAACTGTATCTTGAAGTCTTGCAGTGGTATGCTAGGCTTTTGTTTTATTTTGATTAATTACAGGATCCCGAGGCTATATTGCGAGGCTAACCCACGAATGAATTGAGTCAACCGGGGTATTTTAGTATTCGTGTAAATGTAAGAAATCATTAGTGTGAGTACTATATCTAAAGTTACACAAATACTTTAGTAATGGTTTTTGGTAATCTAGTGAAGTTTTTTTGATGTTTTAAAATAAATGCATCTCATAGGCCCATATCATTGCTGTCATCTCCTTCTGTAAGTTTATAAAAACTTCTTTGTCACATTCTCCTTTACTACAAGTAGTGAATAGAGCATTGGTGTAACATCTTTTTATAGTATTTCCTTTTTTATTTATAATTTCTTCGGTGTATAATCCTGAACTTCTTCTTCTTCGTCTTCGTCTTGGTCACTTACACAATTTTCCTCAGAAACGCAAGATTTATTTTGAGTGCTACTTGAAACTGAAGCATACGACTAGGAATATTTTCCTCGTTTTCACTCCCACTGTCTTCGTGAGTTAGCATCATCAGGAGGAAATAAAATAATATTTCCTGGGTCCCCCCCGGCCTGCAACTCCTTGACAATCTTATCTGACTTCAACCTGTAAAACGTAAACATGCTTCAAAATCTCACCGCTACAACGCAACAAAGGAAACCAATAGTTGTGATAATAAACAATTCTCAGTGTCATCTACAAGTGACACATCATATTTTGAGAGTTTTAGTAATATATAGTTGTAGTAAGATGAAAAAGAAATTTTCTTAGGGTGGAATTTTTTTTTTAATTTTCTGTATGAAATCGATATAATTATAATAATCCAGACGGAGAGAAATAAGCTGGTTTATCGACGTGTTCTGTTCGAACAGTTTTATATGAATGAACACAATGTGTTGTAATGTAGCATATGGACCCGACATACAGTTAGCACAACCCTCCTCTCCGAGGCACTACCAAGAAAAATAATTTCACTCTTACCTGAATTTCACGCGGGCAATGTCTTCCGCGTCGGTTACTGTTATAATATGTTACTAAAAATTTAACTTAATATGTATTGTTTTGTTCATAGGCTAACGTTCGATATAAATTTTATTTGCAATTATCCTAATCATTTTATTCCAAGTGTTTAGCAGACTAATAGGACGAAGTTCTCAATTACACTGTTGTTTTTTGTATGTACGTTACGCAATATGTTCGTCACTTGTGAAACGATTTTGCCGATTCTTTTTTTTTTAAATAGGTTATACTCCAGAGGGTCTCATATAAACTTGGGTACCAGATTCCATTCCTAAAAGTGGTTTTATAGGGGATGAATTTTTTAATATAACTGCTTAACTTATCCATCATTAAGATTGTAATATTCCTTAGTTCTCTCAAAAGAGTTAAAAATTAAGTTTTATAAAAGTAAAATTCGAATTTAAAAACTAAAAACTTCATTGAATATAATAATTACACATTAAGAAGTCGGAGATTTATTTCTTCTATACAATATATCTTAGCACCGACTTCAGAATGTAAAATTATTTTATTCTTTGTTACGTAGTAGAGCCATGCTGCAGTTATATTATTCAAGTAGTTGTAGCACGAATAGGTCGGCTCGACCGGGGAAGGACCACGCTCTCACAGAATACCAGGGTCAAATAGCAGTTTAACACTGCTGTGTATCGTATTGTGAGTGTAGAGAACCGGAGACCCTTTTTAATGGAAACGAGGCATTCCATCTTAGTCCTCACGGATGACAACGCATTTGCATTTTGATTCTTAGTCGAAGATAGATGCAGATGTATATGGGCCACAGCAACCACTTACCATCAGGTGGACTGTGTGCTCGTTTGTTACCCTTATCCTATAAAAAAAATACTCTGGGTTTCTGTGCGTGATAAACTTAGAAATGAGGATATCCGCAGTAGAACCAGAGTAACCGACATAACCCAATGGATTAGTAAGCTGAAGTAGCAATCGGCGGCCACATAGCTCGAAGAATCGACAACCGATGTGAATGAAAGGTTCTCGAGTGGCAGCCTCGTACCGGCAGGTAAAGTGTAGGGCTTGCCCCCACTAGATGGACTGCGGCCCATAGACATCAACATCTATCCTCGATTACAAATCAAAATGCACCTCCAATCACCCGTGAGGACTAAGATGGAATGCCTTATTTTCAGTTAAAAGGGTCTCCAGTTCTCCACAGTTTGTTTGTCGCTTCAGTTTAATAAATAATGCCTATTATTTACACTTAAAATTAGCTACAAAGCTAGCTAGCTTAAAGTCTTATTATGTCGTAGAGCCACGCTACAGCATGTTGTAGCACGAACAGGTCGACCTGACCAGGAATGCTCTTTACTGTCACAGAATACTAGTGTATTTTTTTAATTATTTTCATAAATATTTTTTATAGGATAAGGGTGACAAACGAGCATACAGTCCACCTGATGGTAAGTGGTTGCTGCGGCCCATAGACATCTACATCTATCCTCTATTACAAATCAAAATGCAAATGCGTTGTCACCCGTGAGGACTAAGATGGAATGCCTCATTTCTAGTAAAAAGGGCATCCGGCCACCTGCACTCACCAAGCGAAACGCAGAGGTAAACCTCTACTTCACGCTGGTATTCTGTGAGGTCGTGGTACCACCCCGGTTCGAGCCGGCCCATCCGTGCGACAGCAAAAGCTACCGCGTGGCTCTACCACAGTTAAAAATATAATATTTTAACAGTTCACAAATAATATTATTATAAATTTAATAAATAATGCCTCTTATTTACACTAACATTAGCTACACCATAAAGTAGAGCCACGCTACAGCTATAATATGGTTGTAGCACGAACGGGTCGGCCTGACCGGGGAAAGAACATGCTCTCACAGGATACCAGCATAATTTTTTTCATTAATAATGTAACCCTCCTCCTAGAATTTTCTTCTGTATCGTTTGAGCAGGTAACATTCATAAATTACTCAAGGGCAAACATCCCGACTAAGTACAATTAGGCCAGAGGATTTGGATAATTAGGAAACAAATCGCGGCCTTCTGCGCCGCACCTCATTGCTGCGCCACGGAGCCATAGCATAGATGTCCATGGCCTGCAGTAGAACTTACTGATGGCGGATTTTAAGTTCATTTGTCACTTCAATTTCATATAAAAGTCTATCATTTATTATTTCTTATATTTAGCCGTACCATAATGTCAAAGTTAATTAACATTTTCAGTTCGAAATATAATATTATATATGCAAATATTTACAGATTCATTATTATTATCTCTATACGCGGATAAACAACGCGGTCGTTATCAAAGGCGTCTGCCTCAGGGTAAATTACTGAAGACCTATTTAAATATTCATTCCGTAATTGTCTTTATTTGAATATAAGCAAGGTTTCTATTCGAATGGTATAAAATGAAAGGTCCCGGGGTAAAACAAACCGTTCATGATTTATAATTTTCAGACCACAATATCCTCGGGAATACTAATATGGTTAGGATTATCATTTAATGTTCGTTCATAACACATGATACTCGTTCCTGGCATATGAAATTCGTTACGTATTTCTGCATACTTTAATTTTGAATAATTTATAGGTAGTAAAAAAGCGGTGAAGACTGAGGATATTTCTATTGTTTATTTTATTCTTTACTAGCGTTTCACTCCGACTTCGCCTGGTTAGGGTCAATTAATGTGGCGCTATTTAGATTTAAGATGATAAAAAAACTATTTCTTTTATGAATTTTTCATTGATAAAATATAGCGAGCGAGATAAAAATTTTAAAAATGGTTATTTATGTCTTAATTAAATGCAAGTAAACTCTTTATACAGACAGACACTTTTATTTATATGTATAAGTATAATAAACAGAAGAGAGTGACAGAATCGACAAGGAGCACCCTAGGCGGGCGTTTATCGAACAAATTGATGATGGGCTAATTAAAAGTGCTCTTAAGCGACGAGCATGTATACTTGGATATATGAATCGACACAACACCGTAGTACTTACCCGTTGGTCGACGTTTCATAGGTCCAATCTGGACGGCATCATCTGCAAAATACTATTAGTATTACAAAAAATCTCCTGATGCAAAGGCTGTGGGCCGGCTGTGCGTTCAAGATACCTCATTTAGCAGTCGCTGACGTGCTACTTCGCGGTAAAATGCCTTGGCTTGTGAAAGCTTTTTGTGCGCTGGTCTTTGTTTACATAGTTTAGTCCTTTCTCACTATTTCCAATGCTTTGTTTCTTCAAGTTAATTTACAGAGCCACGCTGCTGCTATAATATGGTTGTAGCACAAATGAGCTGGCTCAACCAGGGTAGAAACATGCTCTCTTTGTATGGTGAGTGTAGCGAATGGGACACCATTTTTACTGGAAATGAGGTATTCCATCTCTGTTCTCAGGAGTGACAACTTGATTGACAGTTGATTCTTAATCGAGGTTAAATGTAGATGTCTATGGGCCACAGCATCCACTTACCATGAGGACTATGTGCTCTTTTGTCACCCTTATTCTTTAAAAAAAAAGTCGCATTCTCCTTCGGACTGGATATTTGTGTACTACAATAAACTGTGAGTATAAGTTCTGGACTATTATTGATCAGTACGTCTCTACCACAACTACCACTCTACTCTAATTATCATTCTGTGTAAGCAGGTAGAAGGCAGCCTTGGGATTCTGTACTTAATAAAAACAAAACCCAAGCATAATACTGCAAGACTTCAAGATACAGTAAGCTCATTCTGCATAGATTGGACCAAATTTAATAATTAATACGCTGAAGGTACTTCGGATTAATTTGATATTGAGACGTCAGTCAATTCACTCTACCCGTTACCGTGGGTGCAGCAAAGCACCTAAAATGTCAAGAATTAAAAATTTGTAAAATTAAACGTGATAAAATCCATAAATTTGGTTTTGTTCAAAGTGTTGTGTTCCATTACAACCACTGCTGAACATAGGCATCCTCCATAATTTGCCTCATAGGGGGGATATTTCCAAGTGGAAATGGGCAACCACAATTTTTTATTTTTAGTCTCCTGAATTGTTTCCCTCTGTCGCCTCTTGCGACACCTTTTTTTTTATAGGAGAGGGGGCAAACGAGCATGCGGCTCACCTGATGGTAAGTGACTACCGCCGCCCATGAACAACTGCAACACCAGGGGAATCGCAGATGCGTTGCCGGCCTTTTTAAAAGGAGTACGCTCTTTTCTTGAAGGTCCCTAAGTCGTATCGATCCAGAAAAATCGCTGATGGTAATCGATTCCACAAGGAGGTCGTGCGAGGAAGAAAACATCTTCTAAATCGCACAGTGGTGGACCGCCAATCATCCAGATGGTGTGGATGGTATCGGGAGTTCTGCCGCGATGTGCGTTCGTGAAATTTGGCGGCTGGGATTAATCCAAACAATTCCTCAGAGCATTCCCCATGGTAGATGCGAAAGAAAATGCAAAGGGATGCAACATCTCTTCGCAGTGCCAATGAATCGAGCCGATCGGAAAGGGCTCGGTCGTCGACGATTCGAGCCGCTCTGCGTTGGATGCGGTCAAGTGGAAGGAGCTGGCACTGGGGAGTCCCTGCCCAGAGATGGGAACAGTATTCCATGTGAGGCCGAACTTGCGCCTTGTAAAGTTGCAGGCGGTGTGCCGGCATGAAATACTGTCCCGCTCTGCTGAGCACGCCAAGCTTTTTAGAGGCCAATTTGGCCTTCCCTTGCAAGTGACCATGAAACTGCACGTCACTCGATATGTCGACTCCGAGGATACCGATACTGGCTGAGGCAAGAAGGGGAGCTACGGGATGGCATGGGGTAGAGGATATTCTTACACCGCCACTACACGATTGTAGTGTTCGCGTAAATTATAAAAATCATTCAGAATTTTTTGTTACGTTTTCTACCATCTGTCGATCGTCAGAAACTCGTTTATTAGCAGAGAGCGGCACACACGTGAAGTTGACAAAAACTTGATATATTTCCCCTTATACTCCGGGAGTTGAAAAAGTTAGTAATATCCCATAATTCCCAAAGAACGGTAATAATCTACAAATTCAGAAATCTTCTAAGACAGTTGTAACTTTGTTGAGATTTATCACGGGGACCACAGCGCACTCTCCAAGACTAATCGCTCTTGTTGGAGCTTTGAATTCCCATTACTTTGGATATAAATTTGCTTCCTTTACTAATCCTTTGACGGGCGGGTGAGATAATTTCACCAGCCCATGAGAGCTCTCTTATTTATTCTTACTAGAAATTTGGACATTTTTGTTAGAACTACTACTAACGGCTTTTAATTCACAATAATCTTTTGGAAGGATCTACCATTACAATAAATATAATCAGACATTACTTTGCAGAAATAAATAATAAAAGATAATAAAAATGAATTGGCTAAGATCCGCGTATAAAGTTTGAAGGGTACTCTGACCCGGCGGATATCTGCGGTGTTTGAGTTCCTGATGTCATAACTAACGAAGGCTACTTTCAACTTTTAAAATGTTAATCTTTTGACCGATCTACGCAGAACGAACTTACAGTATAATAGTCGTGCAGTAGTATGCTTGGGCTTGAATTTAATTTTACCAATTATGAGATCCCAAACAGATACCACCATGTACCCACCCTTCTTCTCTGTTGAATTTCTTTTCCTGTCTTATCTCTTCCAGGCACAGAAGAACAGATACACAGAAGATGGTGTAAAATTAATAAGTATACTTAATATACAGATAATATACAATTGATATGTATAAATATATAATTAATAGAATCAGGCGTTACTTTGCGGAAAACCATTATATAAACGCTTTTAGAAATTTTTTTTTAGTAAAATTTACTTCGCATATATCCGCGTTATAAAATAAAATGATGTGTCTTACCTAGTATGAAGAGCACCTCCCGCCCTCCCTCAATTGCGTGCACTATTCCAGTCACCACTAATCCCAGCACCGCTACTCCCAACACCACTACACTAGGCAAGATACACCACTGACGATAATACGACACGTGTTTCGCCTCTACACGAGGCATCCTCAGGTGATATAGACTCTGCGGTGACTAACCTTTTATATATAAATATTTTATACTTATAACAGATTTCTACTAAATGCTTATGAAAGATATACGATAGTAACAACAAAAATACAATTTCTAAAATTTCTGTTTGTTCCGGCTAATCTCCGAAACGGCTGGACCGATTTTGACGCGAGTTTCAATGGCAGATGGCTGATGTTATAAGGAGTTACTTAGGATACTTTTATTTCAGAAAAAGAATTAGGGTTCCGCGCAAAAAAAAATTAACAAAAAATGTAAAGATGAAATCGTAGAAAATTCCACGCGGGCGATGTCGCGGGGAACAGCTAATGTGTACATATAATACTTCTGTATATGTCCTTGTCACTGAACTCCTCCTAAAGAGATGGACTGATTTTGATGACATTTTGTGTGTTTCAATGGGACCCTGGATGGTTTAGATTCACAATTGGACCTTGTAGATGGCGCTGCTGTTGCGATCCAGAAATCAAAGTCCGTGCAAATCGCAGTTGGATCACTAAATAATATATATAATACGATGTAACAAATATATCCGTTTGTTTAATGCAGGGCAATGACACCATAATTATTTGCTATTTCATGTTTACGAACTTTGTGAATTTAAATTACAAAGCCGGGTCGCTGAGGCGGCACATTTCACCACAAACTCCTGTAGCATAATCTGTTTGACAGAGTGTCACTAATAACGTTGTAAATATTATTTTCTCATATTTGTAAGCAGAGTGCCAACTTTACAAACTTATTTTTTCGTTAGTAATAACTTCTAGATATTTTTGAATTTATCTTTACAGCCCACCAAAAGTCAACTGCATAGGGGGTAAAGTAAATAAGTATTTCTAATATACAGATAATATACAATTAATATGTATATATATATACATAGAGAGAGAGAGAGAGAGAAAGAGAGAGAGAGAGAGAGAGAGAGATAATATAAAGATAAGATATAAATAGTGATAGATAGATTTTTTAGTACAGTATACATTATAATTTAATTTATTTTTATTCTTATTTATCAATTCTGAATCGATACCAATAATTATTATAAGTACATTAGGTGGCGTGCGTATGGTATCGACAAATTTATTTGAAATTTATATATCATTCTACTTCAATGAATGTATTATTATTCATATTTAAAGAATATAACTCTTCCATATTTAAAACGATATTTACACAATGATTTCTTTTGTGAATGCAACGCGTCATGCGCTAGCATTGTATAAATATTTATTAATATAAATTAATATTAATAATTTGTACATCAACCGCGCGAAAGGTAACACTCACAATTTTTTTTAATTTCCTAAACATCGGAAAGAGGCTACAGTTCCATTCCATTTTTAAATTACTTAGAGGTGACAAAAATAAATTTCCTTTTCTCCACCTTTTTAAACGTTATATTTTAATGAAAGAAAAATAAATGAAGCGTCGTTTTTCGTTAGATCGTTTACGCTCGTTTCACATCAAAGGTCGCCATTATTGATTCTATTCGATAAACATCAAAACGTTTGTGAATTTACGCGACAACCGGGCCGCCGATAAGTTGCGACGGCTTGGCACATTTCATTTATAACTTACTGAAGCATTAAATTGTTTGACAGTGCATCTCTATTGATACTATATTACAGCAGTTTTAATATACTGTTTCATAAATGTTATATAATATTATTTCACGAAAATTGTATTTCTTTAATAAATATTTTTTTTTATAGAATAGGGTGACAAACGAGCACACAGTCCACCTGATGGTAAGTGGTTGCTGTGACCCATAGACATCTACATCTATCCTCAATAAAGAATCAAAATGCAGATGTGTTGGACCTCACCTGTGAGGACTAAGATGGAATGCCTCTTTTCCAGTAAAAAGAGTCTCCGGTAACACAGCAGGGTTATGCTGCTATTTTACGCTGGTATTCTGTGAGAGCGTGGTCCTTCCCCGATCGAGCCGACCCATTCGTGCTACAACTATACTACTAATATAGCTGCAGCATGGCTCTACCACGTGCAATGGTAGCGTTATATGGCATATTGTAATTATAGAAAAGAATAGACTAGAATAGAATGGTTTTTATTCAATATAGATTAATAGGTAATACTTATTGAAAGTTATTTTTTATTTACCACTATTTTGGAAAATACCTCTGTCCTGGGAAGAACCAGCTGTTCTTCCCAGGTCAGTTTGTACAATTTTTTAATTAATTTTAATAGAACCAGATTGGTGGCTACCACCTCATTTCCAGGGGTTATTTTCATTCGTGTATTATTTGATATTATTAATAACCCTTTTTGTACAATTTTTTTTTTGAAACTTGTGTTTATTGACAAATTTTGTACATTTTCTGGGATTTTGTTGTAATAGCGTATACATTGCCCCATAAATGAATTACTAATTCTATAGAGTCTTGTAACTGATATTACAAGCTTATGTTTTTCTTGGTGCTTAAAGTATGAACGTTTTTATTCTTATCAAAGTTCTTTATGCTTTTATGTACATACATTACATTTTCATAAATATATTGCGATGCCAATGTTAATATGTTTATTTCTTTAAGCTTTTCTCTTAGGAACTGTTTACAATTTAAGCTATAAATCGCCCGTACGGCTCTCTTTTGAAAAACAAATATAGCTTCAATGTCAGTCGCAGTACCCCTAACCAAAACTCCATAAGACATTACTCTATGAAGGTAACTAAAATAAACTAATCTAGCTGTCTCAACATTGGTGAGACTTCTAATGTTTCTTACAGCATATGCTGCAAAACTAAGTCTGCCTGCTAATTTAGATATATGGGAGTTTCGCTTCAATATTATTACCAAGAAAAACTCAACTTCTCCCCATTTAAGAGCACATTGGTATTCGAATGTTTAACATTATCTAGTATATATTTAACTTATTGCTGTTTGAGGGCAAATGGTTGGCATTAAACTAATGTACTAATTTCGATAGAAATCTTTTTACATTGTCAAAATTAATTGATTGTCGTTTGAGTTTGAAAATTTAAGAGGTATCGTCATGAAATGATACTATATCGTGATTGTCCCCTACAAGATAAGGTTAATCATCAATATAGATTAAGAACAATAAAGGGCCAAGAATATAGCCCTGAGGTACGCCCATTAATACCGATCTGGAGGAACCTTTTGATCACAACTTTTTGAGTTCTGTTATTTAAATATGAAATAATAAGTCTAAGCACAATATTTACGACGAACACAATTGCAATCCTTGAAAATATCACAAAAATATCTAAGATATTTTGTGGATTCTCCCAGGCATTTAAAATATTATATTTCTTTAGCTCAACACCTGCGTCAGTCGTCAAGCGAGTTTTTGTAAAACCAAATTGATATCTGTGGAGTAATTTATTTGTATTTCAAAAAAATAACAATTGATCTAAAATTAGCGGAGTCCAATTTACTACCAGATATTAATAAAGGTATTACTTTACTATGTCTTATAATCAGGAAACACCCGAACTCCATTCCATACTAGTATTAAAAATAGCGAGATGAGGTGCAATTAAATCCATTATGAACGCAATAACTGTAACGTATATCCTTCATAAATCTGCGGTTTTCTTTCTATGAAGCATTCTGAAATATTTTACAATATCTTGTGGTAATAATTTTCAAATCTAAATTCTTTTCAGCAGGTAATTACATTCTGTGTGAGTAATGAATTGGCGACATTTGGAGAAGTTTTCAATGACTCTGTTGTCAAGATAGGAACATCAGTGAAATATTTCTCAAACACCGCAGCGACTTCTTGATTTAATCTAGTATAACACAAACCCTGTAGTTACTGTTAAGTGTGTTATCGGAATCAGTATTCAAACCTATAACTATTTACCTACAAAATTAAACATAATTTTATTTTATTTTGGTCTAGTTTATATTTGCAAATTAAATGTGGGTGTATTATATCTGCATTAGCTTGGGAGTAAGAGTATTGTCAAAAAAAAACAAAAACCCCAATTTACCGAAGCGCAGCAAAGCAAAAAGCTGTTAGTTCAGATGTGAATAACAAAAACTCGAAAAACATAATCCTACTTATGAGGCAGTCGGTTAAAAAAATATGCCCATTCATCAAATCTCAAATCCGGTTTTCTGCACTTATCGTAAGATACATCGCAGAATTAAGCTGATAAGTTTTTCGCTGGTATTAAACAAAGTATTTTACGTGGTAAAGCCATGCTGCGGCTTTATTATGATTGCAGTACGAATCGATCGATTCGACCGGGTTAGGACCACACTCTTAAAGAATATCGGCGTAAAATAGCGGCTTAATACAGCTGTTTCGTATGGTGATTGTAGAGAACCGGCGACTCTTTTTTACTGGAAATGAGGCATTCCATCTTAGACCTCAGGGGTAACAACGCACTTGCATTTTGATTCTTAATCGAGGATAGATGTAGATGTCTATAGGCAACAGCATCTACTTACCATCAGGTGGACCATGTGCTCGCTTGTCACCCCTATTCTAAAAAAATTGAGGGTGTATATGTGGCGCGGCATTATTATATAATAAAGACTATAATAATAATAACTATATTCAATGTATTTCGTTCTTTGTTTCAGGTAATGAACGGAGAAAGCAACAACGCAATGTCTAAACATATCTGATTGAAATAAATTAAATATTAGAGGTTTAATTTAAAAAAAAAACTATATATAAAAAATCATCAAGATTACACTGCACAACCTTCTTTGTAGGCGACTTTAAAAAAGGAGGAGGTCAACAATGTAACTGTATGTTTTTGTAGAATATGTGAAGTTCTCCAGACTGCTAAAAAGCCCTCTCAAGGTTCATAACCCTATCAGAAATTAGAGGACCTATGTCCAGCAACGGGGCTGATATTTAGGCCGTTACTTAATTTACTAATATAATAGCTGGAAATACCTAAACTAGAAACATAATTGATGTAATTTTTCGCGCGGTTTATTACTCCACATCTAATACTCCTCATTCGAGTATTCGTGGCACGTATATACGAGAAATTCTCGCTTGGAGCGCTGCCAAACCAATGCAGGTTAGTCCCCCCAACTCCCCCTGTCTCATTGTTTGATGATAACTTATGCCCACGTTTAAGCTTGTGGAATGTACTCCAAACTGAAAGCCATTAAACAGGTCGTACTGAACCGATCTTCAGTGTAATTACATAGCCGAATATTTAAATGCTTAAATCTAACTTAAAAAAAGTTATTACGAAAAGTAGTTTATAATTACTTTCAAATTTAAACTAGTCTGGTTCAATAAATCCGGAAGAATATGCGAAACAAAATATAAAATTTGTGCACCTGTGACTCCGCGGCATATGCCGGGTTTCTATATTTAAAAAAGCTTTTACGACCCGTTTTGCAGTGAATGAAGTGCATGAAAACAGCTTATCTGCCGACTTCAAAAAAGAGGAGGTATTGAATTCGACTGTACCTATAATTTGTTTTTATGTTACCTCATAACTTTTCTCTTGGTGAACCGATTTCAATGATTCTTTTTTATTTGAAAGCTGGTGTTTCTCGTGTGGTCCCATATAAATTTCATTAAGAACTGTTGGTCACAGTTTTTGAGTTATCTTTAGTAATTTATATTGAAGTCGGTTGTACATTTTTTATATTATTTGAATTGTTTAAAACGAAATACTAGTTCAACACAAACGTAAAATTTATGAAGCGTTTAGTTTTGCTGCCAATTTCAAAAAGAAGACAGTACTAAATTCCACTGTATGTTTTTTTATGTGTGTTACCTCTAAACTTTTTACTGGGTAAACCGATTTCGATGATTCTTTCTTAATTTGAAAGCTGATACTTCTCGTGTGGTCCCATATGAATTTGATCTAGGTCAGACCAATAGTTTTTGAGTTATTCTTAATAATATATATTGAAGTTGGCTGTACAAAATTTTAAATTTTAAATTATATTGTTTTCATTTCAAGTCATCCTTAGTTCCTGAATGAATAATTTAGAATATAAACTGTTTTAATCCCCGACGCAGACAGAGGGGTGTCATTTAACGTGTGTATCTATGTACCTGTGTACCTGTATGTCTGTCTGTGGAATCGCAGCTCCCAAACGGATGAACCGATCTAGATTTCGCTATTTTGTTTTTTGTAAGAAAGGTGACTTGATTGTGAGTGTTTTAGCTATGATTCAAGAAAACATTTTCAGCCGTTTGAAGATCATCAGTTCTTTTTGTTTCCAGGTTTATTAAAATTTTTAATTTAAGTCATTACATACCTCTCATATGTTATAAAACGGATCGCTACGGAGAACGAAACGTTTCTTAAATATAGGAATAGGGTATAAGTTAGCTTCTATGCTCTTTCAAGATGTCGTTTTTGCTGTATTCGGTTTGCCAAAAATATTTTTAGACAAGAATTATGCTTGTAATGGGTATAATATTTTACCATACTTGAAGAGCTTAAATGGGACAAGCTATTTGGCTCAGCGGTGCCTGGTGTGTGCCAAGCGACTACCATTAGTGCTATGCGACTCGCGTCGCTTCAGTCTGTAACTGCTATTACTCCAGTTCGGGTCTATATCCTTTTAATATTATAAGTAAAACTGTGTGTACTTTGCTTTAGTTTACAGTGTATCAAAGTTTACGCACTGTTAAATTATTTGTTCTGGGTGAGTTCCGTTTGCAGTACATATTACGTTCATTGCAACATAAGCTATAAGCTTTTATTATTATTTCATAATTATATTTATTTACTAGCTGTTCCGCGTGGAATTTACAACGGTTTCATGGGTTTTAATTTATTTTGCGCGGAACCCTAATTTTTTTTTTCGTGAGGGTAGTCGTAAAAGCAACACATATTTCATATCGTCCTATTTATTTTTAATTAAAGTTACAGTATTTATTGGTTTTATTTAAATTTTTATTGTAAATTATGTACATGTGAGTGACACTACCTACCAGCAAAAGAAATCCTTGTGATAATTTCACTTTATTTCATTATCCACTCAAAAGTGACATAATATGGACTCATTGAAGCAATCATTTTCTGCAATGACGGAGATGTTTTACATGAAAATGGACGAATTTCAGCAAGATTTGCAAAAAAACTCAGCAGGCAAGACCTCTGCTACCACCTCGTCGATCGCTGCTGACTTCGAGTCTTTTAAAGTTTTTATTGTGGCCGCGTTAAATACTATGCAGCAGCAAATGGAGTTTTTACGGCTGGAAATGGATCGCCAGGAAATGCGGAGAAGGCGGAAGATGCTACTCTTGCATGGCATACCAGAGGCTAAGACGGAGGACCTTACTGCGCGCGTCACTTCATTGGTTGCGGAGCACTTGGACCTGTCAAATTTTTCTAGTTCCAGCATCAAGGCCAGTTATCGCCTGGGCCGTCCTACCGACAATAGACCCAGGCCTGTTGTTGTGAAGTTCGCTGAACTGCCAGTCCGTAACAAGGTGTGGTTTGCGAAAACTAAATTCAAAGGCACTGGCATTACCCAATCTGAGTTTTTGACAAAGTCTCGGCATGCAGTATTTCTGGAAGCTCGGAAGCGGTTTGGAATCACTAAGTGTTGGACACGCGACGGATACATTTACATCATTGGTTCGGATGGGACCCATCACCAAGTGGAATGTTTGCGCGAGCTTGAGAGCATTCCCGGAGGGTCAAAGTCGATACATACAGCAACATTGCAGGTCCAAAGTTCTGTACAGGCGGCTAAAAGCCCGGTGACTGGATTACCTCTTCCCTGTACCTGTACTTTGAGTAATACTTTCTGAGTACTTTGTTTTTTTTTTTTTTTTTTATTTATGTTTATGTCTTGTAAGTTACTTTTATTTTTATTTTTTTTTTTGATTTGTATTTATGTTTGTAGTATGCATTAAAAATAATATTAATGTTTAACATGTCATGTTCCCCTCTCTTATGTAGACTCATGTTACAACATTTTTATTCTTTTTTTTTTTATTACTTTTTCTGTTATGTTGATACGAGTGGTGATGACGGTCTGTTGCTGGTGGGTTTTATGACCTGTCTTTTTTATTATTATTTATATTCCATTTTATTTATTTAAGTAATTTATATTTAGTATTAATATTTAATATTCAATATGTCTTTTCAAGATATAAGCCTAGACGACTCCTTTTTTTCACCTTCATCCTCTGATGGATTGAATAGTAGTAATAGTTTCTACAGCCTCCCTTCTCTTAATCAAACATTAGATTCGCACTTCTCAGATCTATTGAAAAATTTCAACATTATCCATATTAATGCCCAGAGTATTCCAGCACATTATCCAGACATGCTCTCCTCATTTGATAATAAAAACATTCATGCTATTTTGATATCTGAATCTTGGTTTAAGCCATGTTTGTCCTCTACATCATATGCTCTTCCAGGCTTTCAACTAATAAGGAATGATCGGATTACTCGGGTTGGTGGAGGTGTTGCTATCTACCTTCGGTCACACTTACCATTTACAATTATAAGTATGTCAACTGACCAGGGCACTACAGGAGCTGAACATTTAATTATTGAAGTTTTTTTTTCTGGTTCCAAGCTACTACTTGGCGTGTTTTATAATCCTAGCCTTACAGTTGACTACTTTTCTTCGTTTGAAAGCCTCTTAGACAAATATATCCCTCTGTATCAACACTCTATCATTATGGGTGATTTTAACACGTGCCTTCTAAAAAATGACTCGCGCTCCTTTCGATTGAAATCTATAGTTCAAGCAGCTAACTTACATATTCTCCCTCTTTCTGCTACTCACTTTTTTCCAAATTGTTCGCCATCTCTTCTGGACCTTATTCTTGTTTCTTCCATTGATCATGTTGATAAACATGGTCAGTGTCCTGCTGATGCATTTTCATATCACGACTTGATTTACTTATCTTACAAATTACGACCACCTAAACCTAAATCGAGAATCCTTCTGCTGCGTAATTTTGATGGTATGGATTTAGATCGTCTGAGAGATGAGGCTGCGAAGATCGACTGGAATGTTGTTCTTACTGGAGCTAACATTGACGAAAGGGTTAATAGCTTTAATTCTCTTTTAATACAACTCTACGACGTTCATGCTCCAATTCGGCCGGTCCGGATTAAGCATTTGCCTGCTCCCTGGCTTACTCAGGAGATTAAAAATTTGCAGCGTAAGAAAAATTTTGCAAAAGCCAGGTATAAATTTGATAACTGTGATACCAATAGAGATAAATATAAAAAAATTCGGAATCACTGCAACAGGTTGTGTAGAGATAAACAACGACGCTATATTCATAAATCTATACTCGATGAAGATAATTCCGGCAGAGTATGGAAATTTCTTAAGTCTCTTGGAGTTGGGAAAGCGAGTCAAAATAGTAGCCCCAAAAATATTGACTTAAACCAGCTAAATCAGCATTTCTCTTCTTCTTGTGCCATAGATGAGGTCACAAAAATACAAACTAAAACTCAAATTTCAGCTTTACCCAAATCTGACAATCCTGCGTTTATTTTTAGTCAAATCACTGATAGTGATGTTAAGAAAAGCATTGTTGAGGTCAATTCTGATGCAATTAGTACAGACTGCATTAGTCGTAAAATGATTATCCCTATTGTTGATATCTTGACTCCTGTTATAAAATCCATCTTTAATTATTCCATTTCATCCGGAAATTTTCCCTCCTCCTGGAAAGAAGCCCAGATTACTCCTATACCCAAAAAAGCAAATCCCTCCAGTTTCTCTGACTACCGCCCCATATCCATAATTCCATTCCTTTCAAAAGTTTTTGAGCGTATAGTCCATCGACAATTGAGCATCTACTTATCTAGGTGGAGTCTTTTAAATTCTTTCCAATCCGGTTTCCGTGTTGGTCATAGTACGACTACTGCCTTAGTCAAGATTACAGAGGATATTCGTCTAAGTATGGATAAACAGCACGTAACAGTGTTGACCTTACTTGACTTTAGTAATGCATTTAACAATGTGGATTTTGATCTACTGTTAGCTATCTTAGCTTCTCTTAACATATCTCCTGAAGTGATTGACTGGTTTCATAGTTACTTGTTTGGTCGCCGGCAACGGACACGTGTAGATGATTCGTTCTCTAACTGGTGTACGATTAATGCAGGTGTACCGCAAGGTGGCGTGTTGTCTCCTCTCCTCTTTTCAATCTTCATTAGTTCGATCACGCTCCAATTATCTTCTCGCTACCACCTGTATGCAGATGATCTCCAAGTATATGAGCATGCCAAATTGATGGATTTACCCAATACTATAGGTTTATTAAACAAAGATCTTGACTTAATTGTGGATTGGTGTAAGTCATACGGTCTTAAAGTAAATCCATCAAAAACAAAAGCAATAATTATAGGCAGTCAAAAATTTGTTAATCTTATAGATTTTTCTTCCCTACCTGGTATTATTTTTGATGGGACACCTGTGCCATATAGTGACACCGTTAAAAATCTAGGTGTTACTTTTGACAAATTTTTATCTTGGGCTCCACAGGTAAGCGAGGTTAGTAGGAGGATGTTTGCGTCGGTCGGATCTCTCCGTCGATTAAGTAATTTTTTACCCATACCTACCAAAATTGCGCTTGCACAATCACTTCTTTTACCGATTCTCGATTATGCTGACACGTGTTATCTCAATTTAAATGAGGAGATGCTTAATAAACTTGAGCGCATTCAGAATCTATGCATACGGTTCATATTTGGACTTCGAAAATATGACCATGTCTCCGAATATCGCGAAAAACTCAAGTGGCTTCCGATCCGTCTTCGCAGGAATACTCACATTCTTTCTCTTTTATACTGTATACTATTCAATCCCACTTCCCCTACTTACCTTAAAGAGCGATTTGAGTTTCTTGGTGACAATCACTGTCGCTCTCTTCGCTCTGATAAAAATCTCACCCTAAAAATTCCATCTCATAACACTTCCTTCTATTCTAAATCCTTTTCTGTTGAAGCTGTTAGGCTCTGGAACTCCCTACCGCTGCACATTAGAAGTGCGCAGTCTATTGATAAGTTTAAAAAACTTGTCAAAGCGCACTTCTTTCCTCCTTAAATAGTCATTCCTCTAAAAAATTACTACCTACTCATTTTTCCTTACGTTTAGGCTTTGATTTCACTTGTTTAATCTTTTCTGCTCTCGTATATGTATGTATATATTTTTGTATTTAAAATGTATTTGTTTATATTATAGACGTATGTATTTATGGATTATATTATATATGTTGTGTGTATTTTCTATCAACCTACGTACACCCTTACCCTTTCTCACAGGTCATTTTATCCTCTGCAATGTGGTTGCCTGGTAGAGATCGCTCCCAAGCGATAAGGCCGCCAATTGTACCTTTAAATAAACTATGTTCTTTTTTATTCTCATATGTATTTTTTTGGTGTACAATAAAGTGTATTTCATTCATTCATTCATTCATTCATTCATTCATTCATTCATTCTTTTTCTAAAATAAAAGTATTCTAAGATACTCCTTATAACATCAGCCATCTGCCAGTGAAAGTCCCGTCAAAATAGGTCCAGCCGTTTCGGAGATTAGCCGGAACATACAGATAGACAGACAGACAAAAATTTTTAAATATTGTTTTTTTTTGTTATTAGTACTGTATATGCATTTTGTAAAAATCAGTTATTTTAACATTACAAACAGACACTTCAATTTTATTTATTTGTATAGATTTATTTACACATATACCTACATATATTTCTGAAAAGTACTTTACAATTATATCAATATTACCCTTATAACTTCATTATTTACTCGTACTTGGTAGAACCATGCTGCAGCTAAATAAATAAATAAAATAAAATACCAGCGTAAAACAGCAACTCAATGCTAAAGTGCTTCGTATAGTTTGTACAGTGTAAAGAACCGAAGACCCTTTTCACCGGCAAGGATTGATTCCATGTCTCAATTGTGACAGTGGGAATGCAGGTATGCTTAGTCGAAGATAGATGTAGACGTCTATAGGGCACATCATTCACTTAACATCAGGTGGACTGTATGCTCATTTGTCACTCTTATTCTATAAAAAAATCCGCAAATTCATAGATTGACTCGTAGGTGGATATTTGCGACGCTTGGCATGCGGTTTGGCAACCGAAGATTTTTAAATATTATTGAGTTATTACGCTGTTGTGTATGAATTATTATATTAGTAGGATAGATAGTTATTTACGTGGTAGAGCCATGCTGCAGCTATATTAGTAGTATAGTTACTTTAAGTAACAGTACAGTAATTTAGTTAGTTACCACGAATGGGTCGGCTCGACCGGGTAAGGACCACGCCCTCACAGAATACCAGCGTAAAATAGCAGCTTAACACTGCTGTGTTTCTTATGGTCAGTGTAGAGAACCGACGGCTCCGTGGCGCAGTGGCTTAGCAATCAGTTGTTGCACTGGGGGCCGTAGGTTCGAATCCCGCACGGAACAAGTATTTGTATGGCCTACAAATGTGTGTCCTTGTGCAATTTATGTTTGTAAACTGCCTCCACGACACAGGAGAAAAGCCTAGTGTGGGGGTAACGTTTTCCTTTTTTCTTTTTTTTTAAAAGACGAAAAAAGAGAACCGGAGATTCTTTTTACTGGAAAAGAGGCATTCCATCTTAGTCCTCACGGGTGACAACGCATCTGCATTTTGATTCTTTATTGAGGATAGATGTGGATGTACATAAGTCACAGCAACCACTTACCATCAGGTGGAATGTGTGCTCGTTTGTCACCCTATCCTATAAAAAAATGCTACTACGCACTCTGTTTATAGTTTCCTCTATCACCTCAACTGACAACTACAGGATGATGAGTATTCTTATACCGCTACTCTACAGTTACATCAGGTTATATATGATACAATAATCACTATACTATGTCTTTATTGGTCTTTTTCAGGGATTTATAATAGATTCTATCAATGAAGCATAGTTTATAGAGAGTCAAGGGTATCATTACAACCTATTGAAATTCCTCTGCTAAACTTGGGTGGCTACAGATTGTCTCTTAAAGCAGATAATTGCCATAGTTGCCACGTTTGTCACCCCTCTGGACCTGGCAACCACAGATCTTTATTATTTTGTGCGGTTTAGGAAGATATTGCTGCCTATCTCTTGTTTCGTTGAATTTTCTTTTATAGAATAAGGGTGACAAACGAGCACAAAGTACACCTGATGGTAAGCGGTTGCTGTAGCCCATAGACATCTACATCTATCCTCGTTTGCGAATCAAAATGCAAATGTGTTGTCACCCGTGAGGATTAAGATGGAATGCATCTTTTCCAGTAAAAAGCTAGTCTCCGGTTCTCTACACTCACCGTATGAAACACAACAGTGTTAAACTGCTATTTTACGCTGGTATTCTGTGAGAGCGTGGTCCTTACCCGGTCGAGCCGACCCATTCGTGCTAAAACTATACTACTAATACAGCTGCGGCATGGCTTTACCACGTAAAAAACCATCCCTACGGATTGTTAATTAGTTTGCCACTTCAATTCTATTTATAAAAACACAGGAATTACGTAAATAAACGTTAAAATAATTGTTCGAAGAAAGACTAAGAAAACAATGTTAATAAGGAAGCACTGTAAGTTACTAGTAGCCGGTACGGTCGGCTGTCTGCAAAACAACTTGAGCATTACAATTTCAGCTCCTTCAATAATTCGCGTTTTGTGCGCCCTCGTAAATTACTTAGGAGAAGCAGTAAAAGTCCATTGTTTTTTCTTACCAGAATATTTTTTTAAAGGACCAGAGTAACAAATGAGCACACGGTCCACCTGATGGTAAATTGATGGTGTTGTCCATAGACGTCGTCTGCTTTATCATCCCTGAGGACTAAAATGGAGTACCTTGTTTCCAGTAAAATAGATCTCCAGTTCTCTACACTCACCATACGAGACACAGCAGCAATAAGCTGCTATTTTACACTAGTATTCTGTACGAGCGTGGTCAATACCCGTCCGAGCCGAACCATCCGTGCTTCAACTATAATATAGCTGCAGCGTGGCTCCACCCCGTATACAACCACGAATATCACATAAGGCGAATTTTAGAAAAAAAAAGTGTTGATAATAGACGAGTAAACAGTCCATCTAATGGATAGTGCATTTTGTGGCTACATCCATCTTCAATTAACAAACGAATTAAAGCTTATAATAAAAAGTAAAAGTGGTCTTAAAATGAAATCAAATCAAAATTAATTTTTTAAATTAATATAACAATGACAGTTGTGTAACAATTACAATTAATGGATGGGGCCAAACCTTGTAAGTATTTTTTTATAGGATAGGGTGATAAATGAGCACATAGTCCACCTGATAGTATTATATTATTATTATTATACGTATTTATTAACCAATATCTGTCATATATGTACGTAACTTCGAAATATGTATATTATGCTTGAATAACATGCACTCTGAAAGCACATACTTGGATCGTTGCCAAAGTGTTTCAGGTGACACCACATCGTCTCGTTATTTGAGTCTTACCCTACGACATTATTAACGTAAACTATGCATCTCATGCTGCCGCCACATATTAGATAATGTTATGTCTTTATTAGACATAATGTGGTTTAAGCCAACCATCCAATGTGTTTGCATCAAATGCGTGCGATTCGGATGTTAATGCAACGCCTCGTTCAACTGCCATTCTCCATCCATATTCACTCTTGTGCCTAAAAAAGAAGAGTATTGCTAAATAGCGGTTGCAAGCCCTCTCATTAAAAGTGCACCTCACTAATATTCGAGGATTGCACTCTAATCTCAGCGCAGTCCATCATCTTGAGATTGAGACGCCGCACCTACTTTTCTTGACGGAGACCCAAATTGGATGTCCATTGAATGCGGCGTACCTTGACTATCCTGGAGCATAAATTCCATCTACTGTCTCTAAGTCTGTGTTTCTCCGTTACCTTGAAGACCCCACTTTTTCGACAATCTGGGTAATGCAATGATGGCACAGCGGTGACTAGGAGACAACACAATTATTTGAGTGTTAGTTAGTGAGGCCGCTGATGTGGCCCTGAATCGGTATCCTACTGCACAGCTGGTGTTAATAGGGCACTTTAACGTCTGTCACCAAGACTGGCTGTTCTCATACCAGAAGACTGACTATGCTGAAAGAGAAGGGTGGAATTTTGCCTTGACCCTAGGTCTTTCTCAGCTGGTAAAGGATTCGACTAGGGTGCCCGATGTAAACTGTGTGTGGGCTGTGTGACCAGCCAATTGCTACATTTGACCACTGTCTGGTAAAACCTGTATCGTCATATTCTCCACCCGATTACGAGCCCTAAAGTGTTCCACGAATATTGCGGTATATAAGTCAGCTGATTTGGATGAGATGCGACACTTTTTTGCATCCTATCCTTGGCAAGAGGTCTGTTTCTCTTTTGCGGATCTATCAAAATGCGCGGATGCGATAACCGATGTGTTGCGTCAAGCTATTGAGTATTTTATCACGTTTTAGCTAAGTTCACCCCTGGTTTAACGCCGATTGCACCCAGACTGAAAATTGCAAGCATTTTGCGTACCTATCATGGGTTGGCGCTTCAAATCGCAAAGCTCTGGATACTACTACTATACTACAAATACTACAAACTACAAAACTACTACTACAAAAGCAACAAAACTAAAACAAACTACAAAACAAAAAGCATTACGGAAAGTCACTCTCGATCGCATTAACCATATTGACGCAAAACTCTCTGCCAGACCATCCGGCACTGGAGCTTTATACTCTCTTGCCAAAGCGGTCGAGACAAACTTCTTTCGGCCTACACTGCCTCCGCTGGTAAAACCAGATGGCACACTGGTGCATACGGCTAAAAAGAAAGCGGACTTGTTCGCGTCTCTATTTGATCACATCTGGATAGTGGCAACAACATTCCACATAAATTACCTCATTGCGGGACCTCTATGTCGGAGGTTTGTGTCACAAATAAGGAGGTTCTTAAAACCTTCCGGTGTCTAGACGTGAATAAAGCTAGAGGACCAGATGGTATACCAGCTATTGTTCTAAAGGCTTGTACACCTGAGTTGTCTCCTGTGCTGACACGCTTCTTCCGCCTCTCATTTAGGACTAGAATAGTGCCAAAATCCTGGAAGCTGGCCAAAGTTGCAGCCTGTTCCAAAAAAAATAGCCGTGCCGACTCTGCCAATTATTGGCCAATCTCAATTAACTCCATACTCTGCAAGATTATGGAGCGTATATTGAACGCCCGCTTAGTACCATACCTAGAGTAGAATGACCTCCTTAGTGACCGACAGTGCGGATTTCGCCGAAATCGTTCAACTGAGGACTTTCTAGTGTATGCCACACATGTATGGGGGTGAGGCACTCGTGAACAGTGGGAAAACACTTGCAGTTTCCTTTGATGTCTCGAACGCCTTTGACAGAGTTTGGCACGCTAGCCTTTTGTGTAAGCTTCCAACGTATATAAGAACTTACCCTTGTTTGCAAGTCTCCCCTATGGCTGGCCTAACTAGCCAATGATTATTGTTATCTTTGAATACGTCAACAGCAGTAACAAATTGCTGTTCAGAACCTGAACCGTATTTAACATCATGAGAGTCAAGTCGCAACCTCAAGTC
Organism: Parnassius mnemosyne; assembly: GCA_963668995.1. Taxonomy (NCBI): domain Eukaryota; kingdom Metazoa; phylum Arthropoda; class Insecta; order Lepidoptera; family Papilionidae; genus Parnassius; species Parnassius mnemosyne. The sequence continues at coordinate 33,600,310 of CAVLGL010000090.1, read as the reverse complement.
CGTATTTATTAGTTTTAAAATTGTACCGCAAGTTACAAATTCGGCTTTAAAACCTAAAATACAGAACAAAATGTTATTATTAATTTTTATTTGGATTCAATTCATAAAATATGAAAAATATACATTATATCCTCCCATATCATAGGGTTAGTGCAATATAATAAACGTGTATTGGTACAACAGTTCTTAACTGTGAATTTAAACAAAATGAACGCAATAATCAAACTTAAATACGAACCAATAGATATTTGCATTAAATATAAAGGCAGAAAACCAGAAAACCTTGAATGAATCTGTAAATTTTAGGATAAGACAGGATTAAAAAGTAACAACTCCTGAAACCATAGACTTAGTATCTTATAGACTAAGCATTGAGTGACGTCATGAGCGTGTGAAAAGAATGCACGTATATAGATAAAACTATATTTCTTGTCTTTTTTTAGATATGCGTTTATTGCGATGGTTTCCTTCCTTTATTTAACATATTAATTGATGTCAAGCTTTTGTGAATAACGTTGATATTTTAAGCAAATAAATAATTGAATTTAGTGTTTTTGTGAGTTTTAGTTATTAGGTAAGACGAAAAAGATGGTAAGTTGTAGCATTTTAGAATGCAACAGCATCAGTCAACGAAAATTTGATAATATTACCTTTCATCGGTAAGTTTTTGTGCTTACATGTTGCTACTTGTATTAATTAGTATAAAGTTGGATGTGTAGACTGTGTAAGAACCTCCGAAGGAGGCAGAGTTATAGCCGAAATAATAATTTTAAATCTTTTTGGTTTTTGCCATTTCGACCCCCTAGGAGTGTAATGAGATCTTTTTGCCGCTATTCAACCATGACCCCCATGACATCCTCTACATGGTAGGCTATTCAAACTGCCTATACCTAAAGTTCGAGCCACCCCAAATTTTTTAATTATTGGCCATATACCCCCTAGGAGTGTAATGAGAACTGTTTGCCCTTATTCAACCATGACCCCCATGACATCCTCAACATGATAGGCTATTCAAACTGCCTATGCCTAAAGTTCGAGCCACCCCCCAATTTTTTTATTATTGGCCATATTGACCCCCTAGGAGTGTAATGAGAACTTTTTGCCCCTATTCAACCATGACCCCCATGACATCCTCAACATGATAGGCTATTCAAACTAACTAGGCCTAAAGTAAAAACATTAAACTAATAACAAAAAACTGCGGTTGTCAACCCGCCTGCCAAGCGTGGCAACTATGGCAAATATCCCCCCCCCCCCCATGAGGCAATCTATGGGAGGCCTATGTTCAGCAGTGGATTTTAAGAGGCTGTAAAGATACCAGTTGTCTCGCACTCTCTACGTTAATTTTACTCAAATAATCTCAAACACAGCTATAAAAAGATAAAAGCAAGTATTTTAAACAAACGATAAGGAATTTTCTTTCACGAGTAACACAGAAAGGATCTAAAGGAACATCGGGAAACAATGTAAATATTTAAGGAGCTTACGATAACTTCTTCTGTCCGAGATACTTGTCGATATTTTTGAATTTATTATTTAAACTTGCGATTGTAGTCACGTCTATATAGTTAATATAGCTGCAGTATGGCTCTACCGCGTTAAAATTGATATTTTTTTTATAACAACCTTTTTTACATATATTCATTGATTCCCTGGTCCCTGAGCTAGTGTAACTGTGTTTGAGGAACAAGTTCCTCCCCTTAAAGTTAGCCTTGTCGAAAAGGTCAATTTCTATATAATAATAATAATTTAGTTATTTAGCAAGTACAGAAATATAAATAAGAAATTAAAAAAAATGTATGTGTGTGTGTGTGTGCGCGCGCGTGTGTGTATATGTTCGTGTGTTGGTGTGTGTGTGTGTGTGTTGGAATATATTATGTGTGTGAGTATTGCTTGTTTTAATTTGAATGATTGCAGACTGTGAGGCATTGTATCTTAGTCTCTAGAGGTGACAACGCATCTGTAGTATTCTTTGAAGCTATCTGCAAGCGTTTATAGACTGCAGTAGCCACTTACTATCACTATGCGTTTTATTAAAAGAAATCACATCTAGGGTACTTGAGGGTTTTCCGATCTTTACCTTGCCGCCTATTTTCGAAATCCACTGGACGCATTGAGTATTAAAGTTCTGTATACTATAGCTTACTGTATCCGGTTTTTTTTATAGGATAGGGTGACAAACGAGCACACAGTCCACCTGATGGTAAGTGGTTGCTGTGGCCCATAGACATCTACATCTATCCTCGCTTGCAAATCAAAATGCAGATGTGTTGTCACCCGTGAGGACTAAGATGGAATGCCTCGTTTCCAGTAAAAAGGGTCTCCGGTTCTCTACACTCACCATACGAAACACAGCAGTTTTAAGCTGCTATTTTACGCTGGTATTCTGTGAGAGTGTGTTCCTTCCCCGGTCGAGTCGACCCATTCGTGCTACAACTATACTACTAATATAGCTGCAGCATGGCTCTACCACGTATAATACACGGTAAGCAAAGTTCAGGGTGACCCCTCACTAGATGGAGTTATGACCTGGTAAGAGATGCAGGCAGCTCTGGACCGTCCTTTGTGGCTATGTTCAGCAGTGGACTAGTAAATGGCTGTAATGGTGATGATCTAACTCTTAATAACATATTCTACGTGGTAGAGCCATGCTGCAGCTATATTATAGTTGTAGCACGAATGGGTCGGCTCGAACGGGGAAGGACCACGCTCTCACAGAAAACCAGCGTAAAATAGCAGCTTAACGCTGCTGTGTTTCGTATGATGAGTGTAGAGAACCAGAGACCCTTTTTACTGGCAAAGAGGCATTCCATCTTAGTCCTCACGGGTGACAACGCATCTGCATCTTGAGTCTTTATTGAGGGTAGATGTGGATGTCTATGGGTCACAGCAACCACTTACCATCAGGTGGACTGTGTGCTCGTTTGTCACCCTATCCTATAAAAAAAAACATCTTCAAATAGCGCAGTTTCTTTAAAATATTATAAATATGTTTGCTCAATTTCCTTCTATTCAAACAATTTTTAAAACAAGTTCTAAACAACAATACGAGCTTTACAAAGAATAAGCTTAAGCTCGTTTCGAGCATTGTAAGGGAGAAAACTTTAGAAAACAATGTTATTATTACAGCGGCGCGCTTTTTCTAATTTGGTGTTTCCTTAAAAAGTTACAGATTCTTGCATCCAATAGCACTCTATTTATTCATATTTAACTACAAATTATAAAACTTATTTTTAACAGAAAGGCCCTATAGCTATTGTTGGATAGTTTTTTTTTTATTAAACGGAAGTGACAATCGAAATTACTGTCCACTATATGATAAGTGGCTTGACTTGATATCTACCGCTACCTATAAACAAGGAAAGCGACTCGTTTAGGCACTCTTTATTTTATTTTTTTAGGTAATATTAAGCTTATGTAAAATTCTTGTTATGAACTGCCAAAATAAAGAGAAAAAATATACACTGTAGTTTTCTAGTCTACTAAAATTGGAGCGGTAGTCGCTATTAATTAAAATCTAAAAGGATGCTTCACTCTATCCCAAGGGAGTGGATTTGGCTCGCTAGTGCGTATCGGGTGCCAAGCACAGGGACGTTAGCGACGCGGCTCGAGTGGCTTCAGTCTGCAATTCGGGGTGCCCTAGTTCGCTCGAGAACACAACTTTGGTGAATTAATTTCAATTTTAAAACGATCGGTTGCTAGTCGAGAGCGTGTTCATAACTATATTGTTCTTATTGTGACGTGTCTAATAAATTTATAAAAGATACAAGAGGATCAAAACGGAATCGACAGTGCTAATAAGTAAGTCACTTAGAAAAGCACCTTAGACCTTAGATTTCATGAAACACTACTAAATTTACATTCATAAACTTGGTGTTAATACATGCGCATATGCAAGAACCTTTACCGTTACAGCCTATTAAAGTCCACTGTTGAACATAGGCCTCCCAAATACATTAATTATTAGTGAGGATATTTGCCATAGTTGCCCACGCCTGACAAATGGGTTGGCATCCACAGTTTTATTTTTTATTTTTATTTGTTATTAGGAAGACGCTGCTGCCCATCTCTTGATTCGCGTCCCTCTGTTGCCTCTTACGACACCCACGGGATGATAATAGTGGCACGGGATCATGGTAGTGGATATGTTTCCATCGCCACTAAACGGTATATACATATACGAGTATTAATTCTTAAATCTTTGTCAAAATATTATACTTCGTACCACACTTGTCTCTTATCACACAATTTTTGACCCAGTAATTCAGGTTCAGCCCTAACATAGAGCTTAAGGACCGCGTTTCAACAGCATTTACTCTACTCTAGTGCTTCTTCTGCCACACCCAACTTTCACTTGTTTATATAAAGGTAGGTACACAGCATTGTAAATTGCCATACCTATGCGTACCTTTTGACATATTCTGTACTTCCCACAATAGTTTAATATATAATAACATAACAAGTTAACAGTAAAACTAAAGTTTGGGTGTTGATATGTCCTGACAGAAAAACTATGTTATGTAATAAAATCTTGAACTAAACGAATCCTACACTCGGTGTCGTCTCTATATAAATTTCTTTATTTTTTAGGTTTAGAGCTTTTGAACTCTTTCGCTGTGCACTACATATAGCTCGTAGCTATTGTGTCTAACCGGACATTGAAAGTTTTAATATGGTCAGCCCATTGCCATTTCATTTTATACGTGGGAGACCCATGCTGCAGCTATATTATGGTGTGGTATATCAGAATACCAGCGTAAAATAGCAGCTTGCTGCTGCGTTTTGTATGGTGAGTGTAGAGAACCGGAGACCCTTTTTACTGGAAACGAGGCATTCTATTTCAGTCCCCAACGGTGAAAACGTATCTGCATTATGATTCTTAATTGAGGATAAATGTAGACGTCTATGAGCTATAGCATCCATTTGCCATCAGGTGGACTGTGTGCTCGTGGGACATCGACATCGGACCTCGAAGTGTGACAACCTTATTCTGTGAAATTACTGATTCGTTGGGATGTTAATCTGTTACTCAGTTTCTCTGATTCTTCTCTTCTTCTTCTGACTGCCACGTTAGCCTAGTAGTCGTAAACATGGAGCTGATATTGAGATCCAGGGTTCGAGTCCCGGGTGGGGCTAAAATCGTTGGTTTTTTTCGGTCAGGAAATACACTGTAGCAGCCCGGTGTCGGGAAGTTAACGGTGACGCCTAATATCTCTCCGATCGTGTCGGATTAACGTACCATTGGCTACAAGAGTTAGAGAGTGCTCCAGTTTTTGAGCAAACATTCGGGCCCAGCGAAGTTGGCTAGTCTCCGTTGAGAGTGGCCGCCGCGACCGAGATTCGGTCTAGAGAACATTATTATTATTTTTACTCTGTTTCTACTTTATGGATTATATCATGTTTATATTATTATATATATCATACAATTAACACATGTCCGAATATAAATTAGGGGTGTACAAAGCATTGTAATTCGTAAATCGTAATAGGGTTGTCGCGATTTATCATTCAGGAGACTAAGCAATCCCTTTAAAACTAATGACTCTTGTTGTACCCTCTGTTATAACTTTGGCAATAATTTCACTAGAAATCTTGACAACACGGTAAGATTAGCTATTCATTTATCCCTCCTCTTTGTTGTCACGGGCAGATAGGTCTCTTCCTAATATTACGATTAAGGTGTAGACATAGACTAACAAAGAAAGAGAACATTATGTACATTTCAAGTAAATTGGAAACCATACTCAACTTATTGTAAGAACACGCATTTTGCACACATATGGACCTAAAATCATTTTGTTATATTAAAAAAAAAGTTAGGTTCTCCTGTATCCTGGTCTCGTATCTGTATTATATTCACATCTGAACTAACTGATACGCGCATCGGTGAAACGGGGTCTTTGACAAATACTCCTACTCCCAGGCCAATGCAGAGGTAATAAACCCACATACAATCTACACAACTATATTCTATACAAATAAATAAAATTGAAATGTCTGTTTGTAATATTAAAATAACAGCTTTTTACTATATGCATATGAATGTATATACGGTACTTATAACGAAAACACAATTTTTAAAATTTTTGTCTGTCTGTCGGTCTGTCTGTCTGTCTGTTTGTTCCGGCTAATCTTCGATACGGCTGGACCGATTTAGATGGGACTTTCACTGGCAGATAGGTGATGTTATAGGGAGTAAATTAGGCCACTGATATTTTAGAAAAAGAATTAGGGTTCCGCGCAAAATAATTGAAACCCTAAATTACACGAGCGCGAAGTCGCGGGGAACAGCTAGTCTGCAAATATAAATTTATGTTTTTAATTTATTTTATTTTTTCTTCGATTTTTCTGAAGTAGTACTATTTCTATACGTTCGAATACTGACACTTAACGGTAATCACAGGGTTTTTGTTACATGCTGTATACACAAATTGCATATTGCCGAATATCAAAATAAGTAACAATTACTAGTACGTAGATCATACATACAATTGTGCTGTGTGGAATTAGAACCCCCGGTCCCGCAGAATCGCAGCAAACCCTTATAACTTACTGTTTTCAAGAAACTTTAAACGTTCCGTAATAATCCGTTTTATTACATACTACCTGTCCCTCGCGACTTCGAATTTACTACGATTTCATGGGTTTTAATTTTTTGCGCGGAACTCTAATTATTTTTAAAATAAAATTATCTTAAGTTGCTCCTTATAACATCAGCTGGCAGATGCCAGTTAAAGTCCCGTCAAAATCGGTCCAGCCCTTTCGGAGAAACCGGAACAAACCGACAGACAGACAGACAGACAGACAGACAAAAATTTTAAAAATTGTTTTTTTTTATATTAGTACCGTATATACTTTCATGTGCATTTAGTAAAAAGCTGTTATTTTAACATTACAAACAAACACTTCTATTTTATTTATTTGTAAACTATTCATTCAACAACTTAGGATTACTTAAAATGAAATAAACTTTTTAATTAATATTTTAACTGGTATTTTGTTTTTGTATTATTAAATGGATATTTCATGCACTTCATTTACTAAAAAATTACTCGTAAAAGAAAACGAAGAATTTTGAATATAATAACCCGGAATTAAGCACTGCGTTACTCAGCCGTCAACCTTAAATTAACACACTTTTAGTAGCTTGGTATGTATATACGTAACGGAATTTTTGAATGTGATTTTCATCCCCTTCAAAATGTCGGATTGATTTGAAACTTCGCACACTTAACTATATTCGTAGTATAGTTGTAACACGAATGGGTCGGCTCGTCCGGGGAGGACCACGCTCTCACAAAATACCAGCGTGAAATAGCAGCTTAACGTTGCTGTGTTTTGTATGGTGAGTGTAGAAACCGGAGACCCTTTCACTGGAAATAAGGCATTCCATCTTAGTCCTCATGGGTGACAACGCATCTGCAATTTGCTTGATGTAGATGACTATGGGCCGCAGCAACCACTTACCATCAGGTGGACTATGTGCTCGTTTGTCACCCTTATCCTATAAAAAAAAGGACCGATGACAATGCAATAATTGAAATAGTTTGTCCCATTATCCTTGCCAGCATCCTCAGGATTTTCGAATAATTCATAAAACAATACGATTCCTGCCAGTTCAATCTACTGTAAGCCGCGTAAAAAAACTTTCTTCCAAAAAAACACGCTTTTTTTGTTAGCCGCACAAAAAATAGAAAATAAATAATTGTTTAAAAAAACTAAAAAAAAACACGCTTTTGTAGATAACCGAACTAAAAAGTAGAAAATATTTTTCATTAAGTTTGCAATAAAAAATAGTGTTTAGCATAAAATATAATTATATTGTAAAAAATACGTGGTGTGATGTCATTTGTTGTAAATATATTTGTGAATAATTGTAAAATTAGCGTCATCATAAAAATATCCGCAAAAGCACCCCACGCTTTTTTGCTGTATAATGATTTTTTTTATGTTAATCATTATTTTCTAATTTTAAATTCATTGAAAATTATTTTCTACATTTTAGTTCGGTTATCTAAAAAAACGTGTTTTTTTTTAGTTTTTTAAACTACTGTATATTTTCAAGTGTAATTTCATAGCCTTAAATATGTAAAGCATAAGATTCAATAATGAACATTGGGGCACGAGTGTGAATTGTCATAACATTCTTAAATGTTTTATTTTTTTAAAGATTATTATTCACTGGTAGTTCTTTTGCGATAATACGAAAATATTTTCTTCACGTATTAAAAAATAATAATTTCTATACTTTTAGAAGAAATACTTTAATAAGTAATCTAACAGATTACTTATTAAAGTATTTCTTTCACTTATCTCGTTTGTAAAAAAAAATCCGTGGAAGAACCAGCAAAAACCGAGGAAGACTTTTTTTTTTCAAAGTAAAAGTAATTGAATTAGTTGTGCAAATATTAATTCATTTTCGAAACAGCTTGGCAGCAAACACTGGGGGTTATTATTTGTATATCATTAATATTGTAATAACCCTTTTCTGCCGACTTCCAAAAAGGAAACGGTACTCAATTCGACTGTATGTTTTTTTTATGTGTGTTACCTCATAACTTCTTACTGGATGAACCGATTTCGATGATTTTTTTTATTTGATAGCTGGTACTTTTCGTGTGGTCCCATATGAGTTTGATCAAGGTCAGACCAATAGTTTTTGAGTTATTCTTAATAACTTATATTTAAGTCGCCTGTACAAAATTTTTAATTTTTAATTATTATATGTTTGATAAAAATATAACTTGTTATTCGACAGGCAGAAGAAGTATTGTCATATGAATAAATTACTTTTATTTAGTTATTATAAATTATGGGTGACAAACCTGCACGCAGTCAACATACAATAGTAAGGAGACGCCTTTAACCCTTATACACCTACATCAATAATGCTCTTTTGTGAATGAAAATGGATGAAAATGAATCTGGTGTAAACGATATAATTTTACCGCCATTTATGGGAAGCTTAACTTTTTTCGATCTCTTATTGTCATTTAGCACTTTTACGACAAACACGGAACGAAATGGGGTGACGGAAGCGCAACCAAAGTATGTGCATTAGTAAAAGCAATAGCGCACATGTCTGTTAGTATTAGAATAAGATAATACATTTTTTATTTTACGTGTGGATCACCACATTAACAATGTTTATTATCTATACAAATAAATAAAATGTTAATGTCAAAATTACAGATTTTTCCTCCATGCATATGAAAGTATATACGGTACTTATAACAAAATACATCCATTGTCACCCCTGAAAATTATTATTTAATAATACCTAGTTCTAATAAAAATGGGCTCCGGTTCTCTACACCCACAATATAAAATAGCAGCATTAAGCTTTTATTTCAGACTGGTATTCTGTGAGAGCGTAGTCCCTGCCCATTCGAGCCGACCTATTCGTGCTACAAATATATTACAGTTCCATGGTCATGGTTGGTATAGAATAATGGAGACAAACGAGCACACACCACCATAAGGTGGTGTGTGCTCGTGCACCACCATAAGGTGGTTATTATAAAATAAGTGAAGCTTGTATCCCATTGATATCTACACCCATCCTTTATAAAAAATCAAATACAAATGCCTTGTCACCCCCGTGGACTAAGAAGATGGATTGCCGCGTCACCATTAAAAAGAGTGTCCAGTTCTTTTTACTCACAGCAATGGTAAGCTCCTATTTTTATGCTGGTATTCTGTGAGATGTTGGTTCTTCTCCAGTCGAGCCAACCCGTTCATGATATAAACATAATATTCCATTCATCCATTACAGCCTATAAAGTCCACCGCTGAACATACGTCTCTTCCATAGATTGCCTAATAGGGCAGGATAGTTCTCATAGTATCCCGCTTTATGTTCCTGTCGATATATTCCTGTCTCCTTTCATTCCTGAGAGTTTAGGGCAAGGATATTTTGTGTACATTTATAATAAATTTATTGTTTATACCCTTGAAGTGTCAATGTCACAGAATTCATGTTATATTACCTCAAGGGGGAGAGGGTAACGAAAACCCTGTGGTTCCCGCTAAGCACATTATCAGGATTATTATTCAAACGTGTAGAAATAATTTTTTTTTAAAGTCGATTTTATTATAAAAAAGTATTGTATGCAAATTGTATGCGGTTTTATTACCTCTGCATTGTCTGGGGAGTAAGAGGTAATAAAACCACATAAAGTTAAAAAAAAAAATTAAAAAAATATGGTCGAGTTTTTAAGAAAAAGTTATTTCTATACGTTTCAATAATAATCCTGATAACGTACTTAACGGGAACCACAGGGTTTTTGTTACATGTTGTATGGAGAGAAATATTTAAGTAAAATTTTAGGGACATATCGCCCCTATCAATTCCCGAACATGACTCGTTCTACGTAACAGTATGATATTGTCAACAAAATAAATAAAACGGGAAATGTTTTGTTAAGTTCAACGCCCCAATCCGGATTACAGGGAAATGTGCTCAGCGTTCAACATTTTTATAAAACATCTTTTGAAAAAGTTAAGCTGCCCGTATTTTATACAAACTTTCATAAAGATTTAGTTCTGTGAAAACCATATAAATGTAAATTTATTTAAAATAGTGACTTCTTATATTTACGCGAATAAAACACAATGAATAGAAAATATTTTTTCTTTATGGCCCATAAGATATTTCAGTAAATTATGTAATAAGTAGAACTTTTGTACGAATTCACTCTATGATTGTTTCTGTATCTTGTTGTGTGTACATAATATATAAATTAAATAAAAAATCTATTTAAACATTATTTAATTAAGCTCAGAACTTTTCGAAAATTTTAGTTTTATTTTTTAATTTATTTTCTTCCAGTTATACAATAAACGTTTTTAACATTTTTATCTGCCAAACTGCATTACAGTTTGTCGGCAGTAGTTCTCGTCTTACATGCTTATGTTTATACATATCATCTGAAGTATAATTTCTCATACATATACTAATATCTCCCAACATCAATTTTATTATTTTATTTATACATATTTAGTACAAAGTTTGTTATGATGTCCACATCAGCCAAATATCAAAATTGGTTCATTATTTTTTGAATTGTTTTTTTTATATACATACTATATATACACATATACACTAATTCAACACATACTCATACAGCACACATCGCATATAGACTGCTAATTTTAACAGTACGTTACTCGTGGCCTGTGGCGTACCTTTATGAACACAATGATAGATAATGTTTTCTTAGTATATTTTTTAAATGATTTTTTGAGATAACTTTACTAAGCAAGGCAGCTCGTTATGTAATTGCGGGATAACCATCGTCTCGTGCGCATACAGAAATAATTTTTAATTTTAGGTACTACATATTTTCCTTTTCTAGTGGATTGACGAGTTGGGTAGCCATATTCTCTTTCTACTTTAAACTCATTTTTATTATATTGTTCCATTATTAACTTTATTTTCAGTTTTTTGTCTACAGGTACAATTTAACAAATTTTGAAAAGCTTATCATATTCTTTATTACACGCAATTTCCACTTTATTATCTACTAGTATCTTTAACAACCTTGTTTGTAGTTCTTTGATTTTATTTAAATACACTGGGAACGTAAGTCCATAGCTGCCCAACCCGTAATCTATAATTGTATCCGCAAGCGCATAGTACAGCATATGTAACATACTTCTGCTTAGCCTAAATTACAGGTGGTACAATTTTTTTTTAAACGTTACCCCCACACTAGAATTTTCTCCTGTGTCGTGGAGGCAGTTTACAAACATAAATTGCACAAGGACAAACATCCAGACCCGGAACAATTATTTGTAGGCCATACAAATACTTGTTCCGTGCGGGATTCGAACACGCGGCCCCCAGTGCAAAAACTGATTTTTGACAATTTACCCAACACACTACGTAATTTGTTACAGATTTGCTGAACATGTATACTCTTTGCTGAACATGTCTACTACACAAAACTGGTATCTATAGTTAGTCCTAGGTATTTGTAGCATGTGACTTGTTCTAACTTCAGACATTTACAGTTATTTACATTGCTATTTCTGTGGAAATTATCGTGGGTAGGTCCTTTAATTACAATGTCGGCATGTTTTTGTCGATTGTATGGCGAAGATATTAACATAAAGAGCAAGGTCAGAAAAATAGTTGACAACAATTATCGCGTCTAGAAATAAGTTATATATAAAATGAGCTTTATTATTTTTCTATAATCTTTCAAATGAAAATGTATTTTAGTTAAAGCCAAAGAACAAAACAATCATTTTTGGGAATATCAAATGACTTAATCATTTTACTCTATTCAAGTGTTGCCATTTAGTATATTCATACTATTTTCGTATACACTTTTAAGACTACCAACACAACACACAAAATATTTTTATATTAAGATATTATTAGTAATAACTATACTATCAGTAGTAATAAAAATAAAAGTGATATGGTTAATAATAAATATCTTACAAAGAACTTCCTACAATAATACATTACCTCAATCATAGTATTATGTAACAATTCAATTTAATGTTATGGCAACACTAGCTAAAACGAAATGTCACTGGTTTTTTTTACTGGCTTTACAGCTCTGGGTTCTAGCCCTTCTGAGAATGTCACGATGACACAAAGGCCCTGGAGCCATGCCAGAAATATACATTTATAGTATGCAAATATATAATAGAGATACAATAATCTAAAAACTCTCAATTATGTATTACGTATTAAGCTAACATTTTGTTTGATGTTAGCTTAATACAGGAGGCATGACTTTTCCAAGTGACATAAGACATAACCTAAAAAGGTTCAGATCTAAATATCTTTTTTTTGACGCCTTCTCAGGACAAAATACTTTGACAGAGTTAATAAGGGACTGACGCTTAACAGTTTAAGATATTTTTGATGTATAAACGCTACCATTTCTTCTCAACTAATTGTATGTATGAAAGTCTGCCATTGTTCTTTAGTTTTGCTAATATTAATTATAATACCATTATCATGCGCCCATTTAACAATGTTGTCTAAGTCTTTTTGCATAACTATTTGTATCGTCTTTGGATTTTTATACGAGTACATTAGGCAAGTGTCATCGGCATATTACATATACATTTCACACGATCGTACTACATTGCTCATTCCATTTAAAATAAATAAATATATCATCTTTGGCCTCTCAGTATATTTACGAAAATTTTATGTATGTTCACAAAAACAAAGATAGTTTTAGTAAAAAAGTGATATACACTATGTAAACACTAGGAACAAACAAAATTTTTACGTGGTAGAGCCACGCGGCAGCTTTTGCTGTCGCACGGATGGGCCGGCTCGAACCGGGGTAGTACCACGACCTCACAGAAAACCAGCGTGAAGTAGAGGTTTACCTCTGCATTTCGCTTGGTGAGTGCAGGTGGCCGGAGGCCCTTTTTACTGGAAATGAGGCATTCCATCTTAGTCCTCACGGATGACAACGCATCTACATTTTGATTTGTAACAGAGGATAGATGTAGATGTCTATGGGCCACAGCAGCCACTTACCATCAGGTGGACTGTGTGCTCGTTTGTCACCCTTATCTTATAAAAAAAAAACAATCTATTGAGACCAGTCTCCACAGAGTCAGTATTTCATTCTTGGGGCAATGTATACTCTATTACTATAAAGTCCCAGAAAATATACAAGGTATCTCTATTACCAAGCTTAAATATTTTATTAAACAAAAACTGTATAAAAAGGGTTATTATAATATAAATGAATAAATGGCTGATAATAACCCCTGGGAATGAGGTGGTCGCTTCCAAGCTGTTTCTAAAATAAATTTTGTAAATAGTTTGTAATCATTTATATTGTAAAATTTATTTTAAAAAGTCCCACTGGGTTTTTTGCTGGTTCTTCCCAGGACAGAGGATTTTTTTCGAATCAGTGGTAAAGTAAAAAAATGACTTTCAATAAGAATTACTTGTAATCAGTATTGAATAACAATTATTCTATTCTATTGTATTCTAAACCTTATGCAATAATTCTGAACTCGCTCAAGTTTATCAAGCTGAACTTCGGTGAGCTTCCATCTTAGTTTTCAAGGGTGACAATGCAATTGCATTTGGATTTTTGATCGATGATAGGTGTAGATGTCTATGAGCGTAGGACTAGCTGATATCCGCTCGCTTCACTGGGCGCACTAGAAGTAAAATATCAAGATTTTTTTTCATGGGACTATCGTAAAATCCGTTCTTTGTAAACGTTGACATGCGAATAAATATACTAAATTTCAAGTCAATCGGGTGTATATTTTTAGAGATCTCGTAATGGAGTCAGTTTCGCTTATATATATATTAGAACCTTTTGTATTGAGCAACGTAATTTAATCGAAGAAGACAAACAAGTTGATGCTTAATACGAGTAGGTGCGTGTTTGTAGTCCGGCTTCCCCTTCATATAATGGAGAATCGATACATCTATACAAACATATAAATAAAATTGAAGTATCTGTCTGTAATATCTAAATAACTGGCTTAGATAAAGCTCAGGAGGTTTTTTGCATTTTGACATGGATAATATTTTTTTTAATATTATAGATGTCAAAAACTAATTAGGTAATATACGCGTAATAAAATAAAATGCTATATCTAGTAAATAAGTAATGCTATATATTGCGTGCATTATCCCTGTTACCACTAACCCCAACATCACTGATCCCAACACCACTACACTAAGATCGACACACCACTATCGATAAGTCGACACGTGTTTCGCCTCTGAAAGTGGCATCTTCAGGTTAAGTGGACTCTGCGGTGGCTGATCGTTTAACCTTAAATTTTATTTAATACGTAGATCTTAGCTAATTTTAAGCATAATGGATTTCCGTAAAGTAACGCCTGATTTACTAATTACCTTTTTCTTCGTCTTATTCGTCGTATTAATCTTCGTTTATGGTAGTCCTGTCTCACTTCGCGCTTTAGGCAGGAAAATATAAATTTGCTGCACGGCCGCCTACAAGTTGATACGAGCGCACTGGAGTTGACGCGCAGTTTACGTTAACAAAAAAGTATTTTTCTCTTATAAGTATTTAGGCACCTTTGAAATTTATTATTGAGATTTTATTCAAACATGGCCACTCAAAAAACCAAAAGGTATTGCATAGCATAAGGGTGCTTACATAACAATAGGAATGGCTACTTTTCATTCTTCACTGTTCCTAAGGATACCGAAAGGTAATACATTATTATTTATAGGTAGATCTAGATACCCAGTCACTGATGCCAAAGTTACAGATTTATTATTTGATTAGTGACCTGGCCACAGCTTCGCAGTTTTGGTTTTTTCGCGTATAATTCCAATGACCTTCAAAAATCGCTTTGTCTATGTAGACCTCTCAGTACTAGTGACTACCTACTAATGTAAAATCAGCATATGCTGGTTATTAGTTTAACACTTGGTAGATAAAAGAAAGAGATTGAAAATTGCAGTACTTCTCATTGCCACTCTTTCATTAATAATGCCGTTGGATGTCGCATGTTTGCAAATAGCAAAAAATGTGATACAGACATATGACGGCTCCATAGCGTAGTAGCTTAGCAATGAGTTGCAGCGATAATGGCCTCGGCTTCGAGTCCCGCACGGAACAAGTATTTGTATAAATGCAAAATAATTGTTCTGGGTCTGTTTTATGTATGTAAATGGCGCTCGCGATACAGGAGAAAATCCTAGTATAGTGGTAACGTTTTTTAAAAAGAGGGGAAAAGAGACAATTACGGAAATAAAAAAAAATTGTACAACCGAATTCAATATTAATACGCATTACTAAGGTTAACTCCAAAGCAACTGATCAGATCTTGATCAAATTTATATGGGATATATAAATTATAACCACCAGCTTTCAAATAAAAAAAGAATCCCCAAAATCGGTTCTCCTAGAAAAAATTTCTGAGGTAACACACAAAAAAATGCAGTCGAATTGAATACCTCCTCTTTCTTTCTAAGTCGGTAAAAATGGTAATTAGGTAAATTATCTGAGTTTCAAAGACTTTCAAGTTGGTTAAAATTTTAATGTTTTCGATGTTGCTAATACATTGCATAACACCTCGGTGTATTCTACTACCAACTAATATCAAAGGATTCAATTTGTTTTCTCACAACACCTAACCTTACAGTAAAAACGGCCTTAAAAAGGCGCGTAACGGACTAAATGATACAGATTCTCGCAATCGGACGTAAGGTACATTTTGATTTAATACGCTCGCCGTATTTATTTTTTTCGACGATTTAATCAGTAGGCTATTTTAACTAAGGTCGTATCCGAGGCGTGCAAAGTATTATGAACATTAGCAACGTTGTAACCAGATGTAAACTCGCAAGTTTGCTATCAGAGAGTGATCTTTCTGTTCTTGTACTATTATTTATTCTGTGGTAATGGCTGAACCGATTGTAACGAAACTTTACGAAAGAAAGCAATGCCTGGAGATAGGTATGTAGGTTATAAAATCGTTTTGTAAAATCGAAAAACTGCTAAAGTAAATATTTTTCGATGAATGTCTCTTGAGCTATAAGAATAATATATACTTAAAAATAAATAGTTTTGAAAACCCATCATGAGCGTTTCATTTAATTTTGAAGAAACAATAAAATTAGTGAGGATAATTTTTACAAGGAAAAGAAACCAGAGAATCTGGTCGACTTTCACTAATAACTTTTAAACAGTGTTGAGTTCAATAACAAAAATAATTAGGGGGTCCCTAATTATTTTTGTTATTGAACTCAGAATATATGAAATCTTATTTACTACTATATATGTCATTATATTGCTTACATTTCTATTAAGCGAGAAGACTCACCGACGCGACGCACAAACCAACGGACGGCAGTTCATATATTTTTTCAATTTCATTTTTTATTATGTAACCTAAAGTAAATCGATTAGATAATAAACTCGTCTTATAATTCAATGTATGTAGTTATTGTAACGTTTATAATAATATGGATGCCTCTGGACTACTGGGATCGACAATTTTCTTCCTAAAGTCCAAGATATCACAGACCCAAGCAAACACCGCCCCATAACCTGTCTACTTACCATATATAATACACTAAAATTCATTTTGAGCGCGAGGATCACTCGGAAGATGTCGCGCGCTCAAAATAGTTGTCGGGGTGGTTGTCGTGGAACCAAGAAACCACTCCTCATTGACGCGGTCATTAGCAAGGTGGTTAAACGCAACCGTCGGAACCTCTCCGCCACCTGCATAGACTACAAAAAGGAATTCGACTCAGTGCCTCATATACATGGCTGAAGAGGGTATTCGAGCTGTACAAGGTTAACTGTACAGTTCGAGAATTCCTCGAGCAGTGTATAGGACAGTGAAGTACGATCCTTTGTCATCTAGACGAGTGAATGACGGCTGCGGAGAACTATATAAGGATAAGAAAGGGTATCTTCCTGGGCAATTGTTTGAGTCCAATCTGGTTCTCCTCTCTCTAAACCCTCTCAATACATTACTGAAGGGTTTCGAGCAGGGATTTCAGCTTAGAAAAGGAGGTACAAAAATGACCCACCTTTTCTATATGGATGATCTCAAGTTGTTCGCCTCCAGTCGCTCTCATCTTTTGGAATAGCTAAACATCACTTGTGATTTTACTAATTGCACGCTTGACAACAGTGCTCAACAGTCTTTTGTCGGGTGTTAATGAGACACACGCATATAGCAATTGGATCATGTCTGTTCTCACGTATACAGGATACATCATCCGAGATCATCAGTAATGAGGCTGTACTTGTCGCGGAAACATGGTGAGCGCGGGTTTTTAAGCGCTCTCACCATGCATAATCGTGAAGTGCGCATCCTCCGTAATTACTTCCTCACGAAATCGGATGATCCATTCTACAAGGACGTCATTTCGTGTAATAAAGGGCTAGCCCCTCTATCCTTAACCAATGAGCAATGGTAAGACCCAGCAGTACAGTGCATTTCCGACTGGGAGACTGTATGGAAGGAGAAAGAGTCCCAAGGGAGAACTTCCCGTGGGACTCTTCTTTACGAAAGGCTCTTCATGCACCTTTCGTGGACACAGTTGCCTCCCTATCTGGCTACGTTTTGGTGACCTCTTCGGGGAAACCGAGGGTTCTGTCTATGCAATACAGGATAAAGGTTATTAAGACCAACAACTATTGGAGAGACATTCCAAAGGATGGCACCGTCGACATCTGTCGAGCTTGTCGCCATCCAGGTGAATCACTTAGGCATGTCATCTCCGGTTCTTCGGAGCTTTCTATCTCTGAGTACTTGCACAGGTACAACCTAGTAGCCAGGATTCTACACCAGGAGCTCACTCTGAAACCGGCCTGTTGGCTCGGAAATTGTCTTATTATAAGTACTTGCCAGAAGCCGTGCTCGAAAGTGACCGCGCCAGGTTCTATTGGGACCGGGCCATCATCACAGACAGGACTATTTCTGCGAAAAAGGCTGATATTGTGCTGATGAACCGGATGATTAAGGATACTTTTTGTCGTCATTGCTATACCTTATGACTAGAATCTCGTGAAAACCGAACCAGATAAGAGAACAAAATATCTGGACCACGAGGTGACCGACATGTGGAGTGGTCTGCCGACCGAAATTATTCCTGTGGTCGTTTATGGGAACAGGCTATTCCCGGTCAGCCCCTCAGGTCATCTGAGGCGACTGGGACTCCGTGACGGGCCGCTCCAAGCTCAAATGCAGAAGGCGGTGCTCCTCGATACCGCCCGCATCACCCGCCGGTTTCTTTCCCTTTCTAACACTCGGTTGTTTGGTCTCCCATGCCGAGGGCTTCCATCTGGTTGGGTTTTATTTATTTATGTATTTATTTTATTTTATTGATATTTATGTATATTTATCATTTACATTTATATATTTATACAGCTCAACCAGATGAGAACACTATACAGATACCCCAAAATTATATAAATGGATTTGATATGTAGCTAAAAGTATAAAAACAATTTTATGTAGCGAAATAAAGTTATTGCCACATATCGAGAGTAGAGCTCTCGCTCACGTTGTAAGGCGTGTAAAAAGTTTTGAACAAAACTTTTTTTAGTTTGCAACTTTACACAAAATATGTTCTCACACTGTGTCTTCCATCTTTTAAAGTTTTGATGCAAAATCGATTTTTACGTACTTTTTACTTTAATAATGTCTTATCTTTACGTACTATTTTTTACAACAAAACTATCAGCGTTAAAGGATATTAAGGTTAAGGTGATGAGACCTACTTCTATGTGAAATTAATAGATTGTCATTTTTTAATTAAAATATTTTCTTACATCGCACATATGTGTTTTTAGAAATAATGGCAAAAACAACTGAATATAAAGTATTCATTTTTTGTTTAAGTTCTACGCAGACGAGGTCGGGGGTAAAAGCTAAATGAGCGAAGTAAAGTTATATTAAAGCCATCAATAGAATTATAACAATGAAGATTTATTACACCCTGGTTCATTGTTTGTAGTTAATCCTTTAATTTTCAACTCACTCTGTCATATAAATTACGTCATTTTCTCATACGTATAGTTCAGTGATTGATGGATTAATTTTCATTCACGCACTTACTAGGACAGCAGACACTAACATCAAATAAGTATTAATTTAACACTCTAGTCAGATGAAATATTTTAATAGTTTTCTGAACAAATATTTCTATAGAAGTCGTATGAGAATATAGCTAAAGTTAAAGTTAGTCTTTATACGTCCCACTGTTGGGCACAGGCCTTCTCCCATTTCTGAGAGGGTTTTGGGGCAAGGAAAAGTCCGCCGCGCTGCCCCAATGCGTTTTGGCAAACTTCACATGTTCTCGAAATGTAGTATTAGATATCTGTCATCATTATGGCCCCTTACAATTCTACTGCTGAACGCAGGCCTCCCAAGGAATGCCCCAAAGCATTATACTGAGCCATCTGCATCCATCGATTTCTTGCATATCTTATCAGGTCGTCAAGGCTGTCACTTAAGAACTGTCTTTCCCATCGGTTGTCGGTTCCTTGAACTATAGGGCCAACTCATTGCCACTTCAGCTTACTGATCCGTCGGGTTATTTCAGTTTCTGCTGGTCAGGTTTTGCTGCAAATAACTTCATTTCGAACTATATTCCTCAGAAAAATTCTGAGCATAACCTCTCGATAACTCGCGAAACGACCTTGAGCTTTCTCATTTGTCGACGGTGAAGGTTCAAGTCTCTCGACGTCTACCTATCAATCATTACAGTATATTCTTAGCCGTGGTAGCTGAGATGGTTAGTGTTCGCTGTAAGTTACACAGTATGCGAGCAACCCGGGTTCGATCCCCGCCGGCACCTATAAAATTGTTAATTGCAATTTTAAATACTGGTTTACCACATGCTCGGCGGTGAAAGAAAACATCGTGAGGAAACCTGTATGTCTCAGAAATACAACATTACGAATACGTGTGAAGTCCGTCAATACGCATTTCGGCAGCGCTGTGAACACTTTCTTGCCTTTAAGCCCTCTTAGTTATGAGAAGAGGCCAGCAGTGGGACATATAAAGTGACTAACAAGGACATATAAAGACTGTAACTTTACTTTTACTTTAAAAAACACGGACGTCAAGCATACATCCTCAAGTAACATATTAAGGCAAAATTAATGTTTTTTTTTTTTATAGGATCGGGTGACAAACGAGCACACAGTCCACCTGATGGTAAGTGGTTACTGTGACCCATAGACATCTACATCTATTCTCAATAAAGACTCAAGATGCAGATGCGTTGTCACCCGTGAGGACTAAGATGGAATGCCTCTTTGCCAGTAAAAAGGGTCTCCGGTTCTCTACACTCACCATACGAAACACAGCAGCGTTAAGCTGCTATTTTACGCTGGTTTTCTGTGAGAGCGTGGTCCTTCCCCGGTCGAGCCGACCCATTCGTGCTACAGCCATAATATAGCTGCAGCATGGCTCTACCACGTACAAAATAATGTACTAAATTGCCTTCATATTGTCGGCCTAACAAAATCCCGCCGAATTCCGAGATAACAAGCTTAGCGACAACCTCTTTACTATCTCCCCTAACCCTATAACACCCGCTGTCCTACATCTAGAGGGCTTGAGCCATCGCTTCACACATGTCGCACTGCGGACTCCACGCAAAGGAAAATTATGTAGGTCGGAATAAAAGCTTGTCCTAATTTCTAATGGTTAAGGTTACACTTACACCCTACAGTTGCGAAGGAGACACGAATTTTTGTTCCCTGTTTTTGTAATAAATGTAATTGATTAAAATTTAATTATTGTTAACTTTATTGGCGTCTAGCATGCAACCTAGTGATGTAATTATTACTGACCGTTGTAGTTTTTACATATAAAATGTTTCACCACAGAAAGTACTTTTGTTTAATTAAACTTTTTTCTATTTAACACCGTTTGGAATTTTCTTCTACCAGAGTAGCTTGGTAGCGATCACCTCATTTCCAGGGGCTATTATCATCCGTAAATTCCTTAATATTATAAATAACCCTTTTTATACAAACTTAGTTTAATAAAGTTTTTGAACCTTGAGCAAGTCAAATTTTATATATTTTCTGGGATTTTTTTTGTAAAACCGTATACATCGCTCCAAGAATGAAATACTTACTCGGTGGAGTCGAGTAACTGGTACTACTAGCTTGTGTCTGTTCCTAGTATTTACAGAATGAATATCACTTCTTTTTGTAAAACCACTTTTATTTTTGTGAACGTACATTACATTTTGATAAATGTATTGAGAGGCCAAGTTAATATATTAGTTTTGTCGCAGCGACTCTTAAGGTTTTAAATCATAAATTGCTCTTATGGCCCTCTTCTGTAAAACATATATAATTTCAGAGTCAGTCGCGTGTTCCCATTGCAAAATATTATACGACATTATGCTATGCAAACAGCTCAAGTAGACACTTTACTACAGCTGTTTCAACACTGGTAAGATTTCGAATCTTTTTTACAGCACAAAAACGAATGGGTCGGCTCGACCGGGGAAGGACCACGCTCTCACAGAATACCAGCGTAAAATAGCAGCTTAATGCTGCTGTGTTTCGTATGGTGAATGTAGAGAACCGGAGACCCTTTTTACTCGAAACGAGGCATTCCATCTTAGTCCTCACGGGTGACAACGCATCTGCATGTTGATTCGTAATCGAGGATAAATGTAGATGTCTATGGGCCACAGCAACCACTTACCATCAGGTGGACTGTGTGCTCGTTTGTCACCCTAATTCTATAAAAAAAATAAGCATATGCTGCAAAATTATGTCTGCTAGCTAGTTTTGATATATGAGGCCCCTCCAAGAAAAATGGTGGTATCAACTCAGTACCTCCCTATTTAAAATTATATTAGTATTTAAACGTTTAATATTTGGAACCATAAGTTTCATACATTTAGTTTTAGTGTCCTTTAATGCAAATTATTAACATTAAACTAGTTTACTAATTTAGATATAGTCAATTGCATATTTTAGTAATTTTCGTTTTAATTTGAAAATTAATAAAGTATCAGCAAATAATACTATATTTTTTTATATTATATCATGGTTATCCCCTACTATGTAAGGTAAGTCATAAATTTATACAAGAAACAGAAAGAGGCCGAGAATTGAGTCCTGAGGCACGCCCATTTGTACCATCGACCCGGAAGACCTCATACTATTAATAACTCTAAAACCGAGAGAGTCTCTTAGAGATAAATTTAAGGAAATTAATATATTAACTTTGGCCTCTCAGTATATTTACGAAAATTTAATGTATGTTCACAAAAACAAAGATAGTTTTATTAAAAAAAGTGATATACATTCTGTAAACACTAGGAACAAACACAAGCTAGTGATGCCAGTTTCTTGACTCCACAGAGTTAGTAATTCATTCTTGGGGCAATGTATACGCTATTACAACAAGGTCCCGGAAAGTGTACAGGTTCTCTCTATGACCAAGTTTAAATGTTTTATTAAGCTGAAACTGTATAAAAAGGGTTATTATAGTATAGATGAATACATGGTTGATAATAACCCCTGGGAATGAGGTGTTCGCTTCCAAGCTGTTTCTAAAATAAATTATGTAAATAGTTTGTAATCATTTATATTGTAAAATTTATTTTAAAAAAAAGTCCCGCTGGGTTTCTTGCTGGTTCTTCCCAGGACAGAGGGTGTTTTTCTAACCAGTGGTAAAGTAAAAAATGACTTTCAATAAGAATTACACTTGTAATGTATATTGAATAAAAAATATTCTATTCTATTCTATTCTTACAACTTTTTGCGTTTAGCTACTTATGTACATATGAAATAATTCATTTAAGAGCATCACTTCTTACATCGTAGTTTTGAAGTTACTTGATTAATGTTTCATGGTGAACACAATTGAAGGCCTTTGATAGGTCACAAAATATACTCAAAGCATTCTGTGAATTCTCCCATGCATTAAAGATATATTTAATCAGCTCAATACCAGAATCAGTTTACGAGCAACCCCTTGTTAAACCGAATTGATTTTTATGCAGCAAATTGTTTATATTAAAAAAATAACATTTTATCAAGAAAAATTTTTAGAAAAACTTACTAAGAGTTAGCAGTACAGAAATAGGTCTAAAATTGGCGGGGTCTAATGTACTACCAGATTTAAATAAAGGTATTACTTTACTATGCTTCTTTAAATCAGGACATACACCAGATTTGATACTAATATTAAAAATAATAGCTAAATGAGGCGCGATACTATCTATTATTGACGCAATAACCTTAACGTAAATTCCCACAGATCTACAGTTTTCTTAATATCAATAGCTTTAAAATATTTTATAAAATCTTCTATATTATGATATCAGCACCTCAAGATTGTTGCTAATTAATAAACACATTGAAACGGTATCTCAAGACACTGTACTTAGAAATATTAATTTGTAACTTGAGGGCTTGATCTCGTGAACGATTACGTCACATAGACTGAAGTTTAGAACATCATTCATCACGTTTCGGTTTTGCTATATCGTGAGATTAATTGAATACTTTTATAAAACTTAAATAAATAGAGATGTACTACGTTATAAAGTTGTTTTCTACTTTCGAAAATTTCAAATTATCAAAACTATTATGTAAGTATTTCTAAATACGAACTAAATGTTTACTACTTAATGCAATATGTAAAGATTACCTAACGCTTTAAAGCGACAACAGCGCCAGTGTTAAAAACGTATCATTTTGACATTGGAAAACATCTTCATCACTTAACTTTGGTCTCGCGGGAAATTTAATTTATACAAAAATAGAAATCAGGAAGCATGTATTTACTCCGATTGAGAAAAATGCTTTCCCGGTATTATAAAAAATATAGGGCTATTGTGGAAAATAAGTTGACCAGTGGCACGTCTCTACATATTACGAGTAAAAATGTGGCTTGGAGCAAATAAACTGTAGAACACAATGCTAGTCCATACGCATCTCTAGCCAGGTAGGTAATAATTATAGTACTACAAATATTACTTTTTAAACATTATAACATAAGTAATCTGAATTTCGATAGCAGTATGTACCTAGACATGATATTTTATCTTACAAATCGTGGATGCCCTAATTACATTAATTTAAATAATGTAATAAATTATATATGTATACATACTTAAATAAATATACAATATGTACATAACTGAAATGATGCTGTAGCAAAAAACCTTAAAGATAGTAGGACGGCTATTTCTGGAGAAATTGGAAGACCTCTGTTACTGTATTTCACCAATGAGTATTTATTGTTATACTTATCAGTTTCAAAAGATTCTTGACCAAATCTGTAGGATTATGTCACCTTTCAAAGTTTATATAACCTTTGTCTGCTCTTATGGACTCATACTATCACCCACTGAATGCCTTTCGACTGTTCAAGGAGAATGTTTTAGAAGTAAAAATGTCATCAAATAAATTGTAAATAAGCTTAAATAATCTAATACTTATATAAAAATATATTTTTGTTTGTTCGTATTTTTTGCGCTGCTATAGGGTTCATTAGATAACCGTGGTGGCTCAGACGGTTAGCGCTCGCTGTAAATTTCACAGTACCCGAGCAACCCGGGTTCGATCCCCACCGGCACCAATGAAATTGTTAATTGCAATTTTAAGTGCTGATTTACAACGTGCTCGGGGTTAAGCAAAACATCGTGAGGAAATCTGCATAGCTGAGTAATAAGAAAAAAAATCGAAAACATGTGAAGTTCAACAAGACATTTCCTTGCCCCAAAAACCTCTCAGAAATAAGGGGAGGCCTGTGCCCAGCAGTAGGACGTATATAGGCTGTAACTTTAACGGTTCATTAGATTGGAATAAAACTTTGTCAACTTATTGTTTGCGCTTGCGCGAAGGTTATAGGCATAGTATAATTAACTTTCAGTTGATGGCGCGCGTATCTCAACATCAAATTTATTTGAAAGTTATATATCATTCAATTTCAATCAATGTATTAGCATTCTTAATTAAACAATATAACTCGTCCAAATTTAAAACGTAATATTTTCACAATTGTATCTTTTGCGGCAGCAACGCGCCAGGTACCAGCCAGTGTTCCATAGAAAAAATCTGGATTCTTTTGGTTTGAAAGTGATAGAAGTTTTTTCAGTATGTTACTTCTAAACTTCTCCAAGCGACGTGCATTTACTGGAACAAACACTACTTTCTCACTTGCTTTTTGTGAACATAAGGTAACGAAACTAATTGTCCACAGTGATCAGAACTCAATTTTTAAATTATACATTTATGTAACGGCTTAACATTTGTAAAAATATTATCTATACATGTTGCACTAGATTCAGCAACCGTTGTTGGCTCTAAAAATAAATTAAAAGAGCGTATGATTTAAACAATGATCTAAATTTAATATTGGTGGAGGAAGCTTCTAACAAATTTATTCTGTTTATTTAGCTTAACAAAAACTTCTTCCATATTTTTTTCAAATGTAATAGACAGCAATATTTCTTTTTTAACAAAAGACCTATTGTTATCATAAATAAACAGGGGAATTGAATCTTTCATCAAATCACTGAGTCATCCATTATTTTACTACGACACAAAAACATTTTCCTATATTAAAAACGTCACACGGCGCTGAATAAATTATTTTGACGTACATTTTCTTTCTACATCGATTTCTTTTAAATTTTCGGTAGAAGCCCGGAATCGGGAAGTAGATGGTTTTCAGCCCCGTGCCAGCAGTCGCGCTTAAATAAACTAGGCAGTCAGAATGAAACCTAAAGAGCTAGACAAATCTAGATTGCTGCATACATAATAAAGCTGCAGCATCTTTACCGCGTCAATTACTAAACAAGTCAACAAATCCGAACTAAACTTTTTTTGTAAAAGGAAATATAGAACAACGAAAAAGTTAAAACAAAAGCGTTACTTCATTCATCAAAGAAGTATTGTCGTAACGAATGAAAGAGGAAATGAATGCTTTGTAGGAAATTGGAAACTCATTCAAATTTTTTCATTTACAACTCAACATTTGTTCTAAAATGTTCGAAGATTTTGGTTTTCTAAAGTTCTATTTTAAATCTGCAAAGCACTCGATACGTTGAGAATTAAAAATAAATACAATGAAACTCGATAATATACGTAAAAGTAGATACTTTAAATGTGAAGTATTCGCTTAAATATAAGAAAACATTTTTTTAAGTTATAAGCCAGTGTTTTAATACAATTCGACAGGAAGGAGGAATTGACAAACGAACGCACAGTCTAGAGACTGTAGACACTCATCATACGAAACACAGCAGCATTAATCTGCAATTTAACGCTGGTATTCTGTAAGAGCGTGGTCCTTCCCCGGTCGAGCTGATCCATTATATAGCTACAACGTGGCTCCACCACGTAAAAAATAATGTGAAGAACTACTACGACAATGGGAAATATAACAAAAAAATAAGTACATATGTCTTCAAGGCTTTTGTTAAGTCAGTGCGCTTTACCATCATTATCTGTATCACAACTTACCAGGTGGTACAATAGTTCAGCGCTGGTTTAGAATAAAAAAATATTTATTTGTTCATTTAAAAAAAAACCTTACCCCCACATTAGGATTTTCTCCTCTATCGTGGAGGTAGTTTACAAACATAAATTGCACGAGGACAAACATCCAGACCCGGAACAATTATTTGTAGACCATACAAATACTTGTTCCGTGCGGGATTCGAACCCGCGGCCCCCAGCGCAACAACTCATTGCTAAGCCACTGCGCCACGGAGCCGTCAAATAACCATAAAGCTGCATAGATCGAAGTAGTGACCAAAATTATGATACACAGAATACCACCGTAAAATAGCAGCTTAATGCTGCTGTGTGTTGGAAACGAGGCATTCCATCTTAGTCCCCAGTGACAACGCATCTGCACGTTGATTCTTAATCGAGGATAAATAGATAAATATGGCCCGCTAAATCCATTTATTATCAGATGGACTGTGTGCTCGTTTGTCACCCTTATTCTTTAATAAAAAAAATTGTGTACCTACCCAAAGTGTATATCGTTATTAATGGGATGCAATACAGTATTGTCCACTGCTGAACTTAGGTCTTCCCCATTGATTGACTCATATGGATTTGCCATAGCTGGTATACTTGGCGGGTTGGCAACCGCGTTTTTTTATTATTTCGAGTTGTTATCAAGAAGATGCTGATCACCTGTTTCAATTTCCCTGTGTCGCCTCTTTTTTTTTATAGTATAAGGGTAACAATCGAGCACAGTCCACCTGATGGTAAGTGGTTGCTGTGGCCCATAGACATCTACATCTATCCTCGTTTGCGAATCAAAATGCGATGTGAGGACTAAGATGGTATGCCTCGTTTCCAGTAAAATGTGTCTTCTGGTCTCTACACTCATCATAACAACACAAGAAACACAGCAGCGTTAAGCTGCTATTTTACGCTGGTATTCTGTGAGAGCGATGTCCTTCCCCGGTCGAGCCGATCCATTCGTGCTATAATTATACCAATAATATAGCTGCAGCATGGCTCTACCACGTGGTGTCTTAAGACACCGTCGGGACGATATGGTACCGCGTAGATTTTCTTACACCGCCACTACACGGTAAATACGGTATTGAGTATTAATTAAGAATACATGCAGAGGTTTTAAATCCAGAGCACCAACTCAATCCTAGGTTCCCTTTGTGGTTGTTTATCACGCTTTTTCTTCTTCACCGACCAATGAAAGTTTACTGCTGAACATGTCCCTATCTCGTTGCAGAGAGAACCTTATCGTCACGCATTTCAGGCGGATTGGGGATCACTGTACCGAATGTCTCGCACCTCTGACATGCATCGTCAGAGGTACGAGACATTTGGTACAATATATTTGGTGGTGGTGGTTTGGTGGTGGTCGTAGAAAGATGATTATAGCGCCATTTATCCAAAGTTGCTTCTGGCATTATAGTCAACCACGAGGCTAAAGTAAAAATAAAGTAAATATGTTAAAAACGAATGTAAGATGATATGATGTAAGATCCACGTTATAAAATAAAATTATATGCCTGACCTAGATCAAAGACACATCATTTTGTTTAAATTACGCGGATCAGAGCCGTGGTAACCCAGGAGCTAAGCGCTCGCTGTAAATTTCGCAGTACGCAAGTAATCCGGATTCGAACCCCGCCGGCACAAAAATATTTCGTTCGTACAGATGTGAGGTTTACCAACATTGGAGCAGCGCGGGGGACATTTGGTTACCCTAAAACCTTCTCAAAAAGGAGAGGAGGCCTGCGCCTAGCAGTGATACGTATGTAGGCTGTCAAAGTGACTGTCAAAACTTTAAAGCGAACCGGATACGGAATCTTCATTACAGTATAGTTACAGCATATACACTTCTCACTTTTGGGCACAGACCTCTTCTCATTTCTGAGAGGGTTTTAGGGTAACGAAATGTCTGCCGCGCTGCCTACATATGTACGTGTTGACGGTCATCACGCATTTTTTTAAACATTTTTATAATTTCTCAGACATGTAGATTTCCTCAGGATGTTTTCCTTTACCGCCAAGCAAGTATTAAATCAGCACTTAAAATTGCAGTTAACAATTTCATCATTATCGGCGGGGAACAAATCATTTGCAGAACGTCAACCTGTTTTATGATCTACTACCGTTGAAAAAGAGGTTCCTCTGTCCGAAGAAGAAACAGTAAAGGAAACTTTTTTATTAGAATAACGTTGAAAAGCGAGCACACAGCTAGTTCACTTGATGATAAGTGGATGCTGTAGCCCATGGACATTAAAATTTATCCTTGATTAAGAATTAAAATGCAGATGCGTTGTCATCCCTGAGGACTAAAAAAGAATGCCTCGTTGCAAGTAAAAAGGATCTCTGATTCTCTACACTCATCATACGAAACAAGCAGCATTAGGTGCTCTTTTACGCTGGTATTCTGAGACATATTCTCTTTTTGTAATTTTTAAAGCCAATATATTCTTAATCAAAGTTGAAAAAGGATCATAGCACGTTCTATAATAAAATTATTGCTTCTGAAACTTCCTTTTTAATTTATTAAAGATTTTATTAGACAAAATGTTAACAGAGAAACAAACCGTGTGAAAACTTAACGAATTCATGAATAAATTCATATTTGCTTTACGTAACATATTGAAGCTTTTTGTAAAACCCTCTACATGCAAAGAACTCGACCCCTGTTTCAGAAAATGTCCCGGGCGTTTCAAAGCAACGCCCAATCTCCATTTAGATGCTAACAACTTGACCTTTCTGTTAAGAGCCTTGAATTTCATGCATGAAAAGAGTTGTAGGTGATTGTGACTTTAAATTTATTTTGAGCATTATTTTGAATGATATGTGTTCACGTTTCTTTATAACATAATATTTGCGATCTATGAAGACAGCTATGCTCGTCATTTCTCTGTGTGATAAACATATAAATGACGGCATCCGCAGTAAAACGAGAGTAACCGACATACCCCAATGGATTTGTAAGCTGAAATATCGATGGACCGGTCATATAGTTCAAAGAACCGACAACCGATGGGGAAGAAAGGTTCTCGAGTGGCAGCCTTGTATTGGTAGATAAAATGTGGGGCGGCCCCCCACTACATGGACAATCTGGTAAGTCGTGTAGGAAGATGATGGAGGATGGAATATGGATGCAGATGGCTCAGGACCGTGCTTTGTGGCATTCCTTGGGGGAGGCCTATATTCAGCAGTGGTCTCGTGAAGGGCTGTAATGATGATGTTGATGATGATATTTAGTTTCGCAAAAAATATTTTAAGTATTGTAATTACCGTGTAGTGGCGGTGTAAGAATATCCACTACCTCATGTGACAAGAGGTGACAGAGGGAAACAAATCAGGAGATGGGCAGCAACGACTTCCTGATAACAACTAGAAAATAAAAACTACGCTTGCTAACAAGCACGGCAAAATGGAAAATATCCTCTAAAGGACAATCTATGAGGAAGGCCTATGTCTATGATGAATGAATGAATTGTAATTTATAAATATTTAGTAGTAGTTAATTCCGTACCGGCAAGCAAAGTTTAGGATCTTGTAAAACGTACAGGCTCAGGTTTGTGCTTTGTATCATTACTTGGGGAACGTTCTATGTTCAGTGGAGGGCGAGAATATTGTTCTTTCTTTCATTATTATAACTTTGTAATAAATATTTTTTACCTTGGAACGCATACTTATATTCCTGTATGTCTTATCAGATTTTTGAAGTGGACAGTTCTTTTGCCGCATTGAGCGATTTTTGGTAGGGGACAAAGTTACTTATTCGCGTCACCGATGACCTCGACATGCTCGTGACGTACTCGCATCGCTAGTCGGGCTCTACGTATATAGCGTAGTATAGAGCGGCATGTGTACATTTATGCGCATATATCATTGAGTTTTCACTTCTGTCGGTAGTCCATATGACTGCCTCTGTTTTTTTTTATATTAAATTACATAAAATTTGTATTTTATATAGCAAAATATATTAATTAGTTTGTTTTCGCACTATCAGTCAAACCTACTTAACATTAAAGGGTTACTTAAAAATTTGTCGCTTGAATAATACTTATTCAGGCGGCGTTACTACTCAAACTACTTAAAAGTCCACCGCAATTCATTAACAAAATTGCTCTATGTACAGCCTACCTATAATACTTATGATACCTATAACTGTTAAATTTGTATGTTTTATTTGTATTTTTATTTCTTTGAATTAAAAAATATATATATTTGTAGAAATTTACTTTCATCTTTTACAAATGGTGAAATTAAAAATTTTGTATCAACGACTTCAATATAAATAAAATGAGTACATCGCCAATGTTTGTCGACATCAATTAAATACGGATTATTAAGGATAACTCAAAAACCACTGGTCAGATCTAAATCAAATTCATATGGGACCACATGAGAAGCGCCAGCTTTCAAATAAAAAAGACTCATCAAAATCGGTTCACTAAGGAAATAGTTATGAGGTAACACATAAAAAATGCAGTCGAATTGAGATCTTCTTCCTTTGATTGAAGTCGGTTGTAATTAGAAAGATAGTGCTGCCTCCCCTGTTTAATTTCCCTTTGTCACCTTGCTTGTTAAGCGTGCAACTGTGACAAATATCCCTCCGATGAGGCAATTTATGGCTCAGTTCTATGTTCAGCAGCAAACTCTGGATAGAACAAATCAATTAATAAGATATTTGCTTTATTTGTTTCGGGCCGGTAAAGGTTACTCCTTTGCATAGGCCTCTCCCGTTGTAGGAAGTATTTGCCTTTATCACCACACTCGTCAAAAATTATGGGTCCAAAAATTATTTTGCTCCATTAACGATGATTTTTAGGGTGCCGTACCCGAAACGTAACCAACGGGACCCTATTACTAAGCCTCCGCGTTAGCGGGCTGTATCTCACGATGCGTAATAGGTAGACAGTTGAAATTTTCACCGAATTTGTACTTCTGTTGCCGCTATAACAGCAAATAATAAAAATAAAAATAAATTACAAATTATAGGGGGCTCCTCTACTAGAAACGTGTAGTACGATGGTACGGAACCCTTCATACGCGAGTACGACTCGCACTTGGTCGGTTATTTGATAACGGTGATCATAACATTGAAGAATTGCAAAGCGGAATGAATAATTATTGTATATGGGAGGAAATTGTAAGCCTTATACAAAAAAATGTATCTATGTTCGTAAGTAGCGACAAATCTAAAATGCATAGAAAGACATATTGACGATTACAGTTATGTTACGCTGCTGGATATTTTACGAGTATGTCTGGGGTAAGCGTGTTGCTAACTCCGCTATTTAACAAATAAAATTTCATTTATCAACTTCACACTGTTTCTTTAATCTAATATAGTTTCAAAATGGAATTCTGAACTAAAAATTTTTTTTTAACGTAACGGCTTAAACTCTTTTCAATAACATTGAAATATGTACAATATTAAAAAATATATAATAAAAAAAAACTAAACTAAAAAAGCAGTGGGTATCGTGCCAAATCTGGTTGCATTTCTTCACTGGCTTCTTATAACCAGCAACGGATACAGTTCGTTTAGGAACTTCGCCGAAAAGAGAAATAAATAAAAACTCATCATTTTCTGACTTACAAGTTAAAATTTCGCTCGTCAATTGTCATGTGATTCGTCTACTGCCGTTTAACTATGAAGTACCGCTGTCTATCGAAGATTCTATTGGAGATTTGAGGTGTTAGATTTTCTTCCTCTGCCAACAAAAAGCAAAGTACATTGATATAATTCATTATTTATTTATCCTTACCGTTACCGTTACAGCCTTTTTAAGTCATCTGCTGAACATAGTGCCCCCCCCCCCCCATAGATTGCCTCATAGTGGGGATATTTACCATAGTTGCCGCGCTTGGTAAGCGTGTTGAGAACCGCAGTATTTTTATTTTTAGTCATAATTTAGAAGACACTGCTGCCCATCTCATCGACGACACTCACGGGATGATACGTCATCATTATCATCATCATTACAGCCCTTCACAAGTCCACTGCTGAACATAGGCCTCCCCCAAGGAATGCCACAAAGCACGGTCCTGAGCCACCTGCATCCATCGACTTCCTGCATATCTTACCAGGTCGTCACTCCATCTAGTGGGGGGACGCCCTACACTTCGCCTGCCGGTACGAGGCTGCCACTCGAGAACCTTTCTTCCCCATCGGTTGTCGGTTCTTCGAGCTATATGGCCGGCCCATTGCCACTTCAGCTTACTAATCCGTTGGGCTATGTCGGTCACTCTAGTTCTACTGCGGATATCCTCATTTCTGAGTTTATCACGCAGAGAAACTCCGAGCATAGCCCTCTCCATAGCTCGCTGAGCGACCTTGAGCTTCCTCATCCGGCCAGCAGTGAAGGACCACGTCTCAGTTCCGTATGTCATCACTGGCAACACGCACTGGGTGTACAGTCTCGTTTTCAAGTTTTGAGGTATACCTGACGAGAAGATGTGCCGTAATTTCCCGAACGCTGCCCAACCGAGTTGAATCCGTCGATTGACCTCTCGGTCGAAGTTGGACTTACCTAGTCGGACTATTTGTCCCAGGTAAACATACTCGTCAACAACTTCGAGCTTAGTGTTCCCAACAACTACCGGCATAGGTGTGACATGGACATTAAACATGATCTTTGTTTTGTCCATGTTCATCTTAAGACCTATCCGTTGGGAAACACTATTGAGGTCATTGAGCATAGTGCTTAGGTCCTCCAGCGATTCTGCCATAAGGACTATATCGTCGGCAAATCGAAGGTGAGTGATGTACTCGCCATTGATGTTGATACCGTATCCTTTCCAGTCCAGAAGCTTGAAAACATCTTCCAATGCAGCGGTAAAGAGTTTCGGGGATATGACGTCACCCTGTCTTACACCTCTCTGCAATTGGATAGGTTTCGTACTCTGGTTCTGTACTCGGATAGCCATCGTAGCCCTACTGTACAAGCACTTCAACACTTCGATATACCGACAGTCAACTTGGCATCGCTGAAGGGACTGCAGCACCGCCCAAATTTCGACGGAATCAAAGGCTTTCTCATAGTCCACATACGCCAGACATAGTGGCAAATTGTACTCCTCGGACTTCTGTACAATTTGCCGAAGGGTATGTATGTGGTCTATGGTGCTAAAGCCTTTTCGGAAACCGGCTTGTTCGGGAGGCTGGAAGTCGTCAAGTCTGCGCGCGAGACGATTCGTAATGACTCTCGAAAACAGCACGTAGACGCGGCTCAGAAGGGAAATCGGTCTGTAGTTCTTCAAGAGAGCGTTGTCGCCTTTCTTGAAGAACAAGACCACCGCACTTCCGCTCCACGCCTCCGGTGTAATGCCACCATGGATGACGGAATTAAAGAGCTTCTGAAGGACTTCAAGTATCGGTTTTCCACCCGCTTTCAGAAGCTCCGCTGTAATTCCATCCTCGCCAGGGGCCTTGCCGTTTTTATGGTGCTGGAGAGCCATTCTAATCTCGCTCAGACTGACGTCCGGGATATCATCGGAATAATGTCGGATAAGACTCGCTCTTGGATCGTTACTCACACTTGCGTGCGGCTCCAACGATGACGTGTACAGCTGCCCATAGAACCTCTCAATCTCACTCAAAATCTCAGGTGCCCCGGAAACGATGCTGCCACATTCTGTCTTCAGCTTTGACAGTTGGCGCTTTCTGGCAGACAGATCTCTGGCAAAGACTTTGGAGCCTTGGTTCCGCTCGATCGCTTCTTCAATACGAGCTGTATTGAATTTGCGTAGGTCCCGCCGCATGCATTTGGAGATCTGTCTGTTCAGTTGCCTGTATGCTGTTAAATCTGTTGAAGAATGTAGCTTCATCTCCCGTCTAACAGCCATGAGATTAAGAGTGTGATCGGAGAGTTTTTGTGTTCTTCTGCGGCGGGTCTTGCAGAACTTAGCTCCGACCGCATGGACAGTTTCCACGAGCTTGTCATTCAAATCGTCCACTTCATTGCAGTCTTCTAGGCACTGAAAACGGTTTTGTAACTCGAGCTGAAAGGTTTCGGGACTTTGGATTAGAGCACGAGGGGGACGGAGCGTTGACTTCATTAGACGAGACCTCTCCAACTTAACGTTTAGGTTCAGTGTGCCTCTAACCATTCGGTGATCGCTGCCGGTTTTCACCCTCGCGATCACTGAGACATCACTGAACAGTTGTCGTCTGGTCGTCATAATGAAGTCAATCTCATTTTTTGTCGAACCGTCGGGGCTCGACCAGGTCCACTTCCTGTGGGGCCGCTTCTGGAAGAAAGAGTTCATCATAAAGAGTCCCTCTTTCTCCATGAAGTCGGCCAGCTGCTGGCCCCTTGGGTTCCGTTGCCCTATTCCAAATTTCCCTACTTTCAGCTCACCGTTCTCTCTTGTGCCTAGTTTTGCATTGAAGTCTCCCATTAACACCGTATATTGGGTTTTGGAGGAATGCATGGCTCTAGAGATATCCTCATACATTTCCTCCACCTCCTGATCGGGGTGTGCCGAGGTTGGTGCGTAAACCTGTATGACCTTCAGCGAATACCGTTTGGTGATTCTGAGTATAAGGTACGCAACCCTCGTCGACACACTCTCAATCTTTACAACGTTGTTAACGAGAGACTTGTGGACGATAAATCCGACACCTCCTTGGGACAGATGGTCGCCCTCCCGGTAATAGAGCAAGTTGCCGGATTCGAGGATTACCGTGTCCTCCCCCTCTCTTCGGACTTCGGATAATCCTATAATATGCCAGCGTAACTTGTCTATCTCTTCTTCCAGCTCCACAATCTTCTCGTCAGTCCTCAGGGTGCGTGCGTTGTATGTTGCCAGGTCGAGTCGTCGTAGGTGGCAACCGAACCTCCACCGGAGATTCTTAGCACCCCCTGCCCCGCCGTTACCATGGTCGCCACCGTAGCCAGGAATAGCGGGGCCGCCGGGGACTGGGGGCCGTTTATTATTGTCATTGCTCATGGGGGGTATATTGCCATAGTTGCCACGCTTGGCGAGCGGGTTGGCAACCGCAGTTTTTTTTTTATTGTTATTTTGGCTATTATCAGGAAGATGCTGCTGCCCATCTCCTGCCTGTTTCCCTTTGTCGCCTTTTACGACACCCACGGGAAGATATGGGGTAGTGGATATTCTTAACCGCCACTACACGGATGATACGTGATGGTGGATATTCTTACACCGCCACTACAGCGTAAAGTAATTCATTATTTATAACAGCTCATTTAAATAAATAAAAGGTAAATCTGCAAACGCCCCTGTTCGAAGCTGCTGGAAAGTACGTGCCCTGTTACAAGGGGTCCGAACATTAGCATATAAATGGATTCATGTTGTTACTATACATCGGATGATCGTGACATTTGTTAGAGACGTAGCTGTTTGTAAAATCTCTTCGTATTTGTCAGACATTGATCGATATGTCAGTAAAACTCGATTTCGGCTCAAACAAGTTTTACTAGATTGACATATCTGTAGACAGGTTAGAGTAGCGCTTCGCAAAATAGTTTCCTAGGTAGGCTACGAAAACTGGGCCGCATACTTTTCCCTAGGGCGCACTATGTCTGGCAAAGTTCTGTAGAGGACTTTTGTGCGTCGTTTACGCCTACATATGGAATGAAATGATAAGATAAATCTTTATTTTTCGAAAAAATGTGTTTGTTAAACTTCAACGTGTTTTTTTAATTTGCATCCGTTTCAAAATCAATCAATTTGTCAGAAGAAGAAACTCTCCAAATACAACTAAATCTATACATCTATACAAATAAATAATATTAAAGTGTCTGTTTGTAATGTTAACAGCTTTTTACTAAATGCATATGAAAATAATATATAGTAAATATACATATATGGTACTTATTATAACATAAAAACAATTTTAAAAATGTTTGTCTTTCTGTCTGTTTGTTACGGCTAATCTTTGAAACGGTTGGACTTATTTTAACGAAACTTTCACTGAAAAAAGATGATGTTATAGTAAGTAACTTAGGATACTTTTATTCAAAAAAAATTTAAAGTTAAAAAATTAAAAACTTAAACTCATTAAAACCAATCGAAATAAATTCCACGCGATCGAAGTCACTGGGGACTATTAATTAATATGAAACTTTTCACAAGTGGAGAAGAAGAATGGATGGAGAAGAAAGGTTCTCTAGTGGCAGCCTCACACCAGTAAGTGAATTAGATGTAATCAGGACCTCGAAAGTCATGCAGGAAGTTGATTAGTGCAGTCTCAAGATCGTGTTTTGTAGCAATCATTGATATGTATATAAGTTCAATAGTGGACTTATGAAAAGATTTAATGATAATAGTTATAACGATGATGATGATGAAATTTTATATTTATATATAGGAATATCATGAATTCAGGCGCACAAGCTTGTTAGAAATGCGTTGATCAATCACAAACAAAAACGGAATGGTAAAAGGAAGGAATCCGACTAATCCCAATGTTAGAGTGAGCGATATATAATTAATGAACATGTGTGCGTATTACAGCGGTCACTTTACTGAGAAAATTTTAAGGCAAATAATATTACAAAATAAAATATTTTTTTGTCAAAATCGCTTGTCCGCCTGCCGCCTCCCCTGCTGGCTAAACACGAAATGTACAATAAATGGGTCACAGTATTTGCATATAAATGGATTTCGGGTATTGCTTTGAACCGATTTCGCTGTAAGCGTTTATTACAAAAGAAAAATCTCGGTAGTTTGACAAAGGTTTTCAGAAAAAAAAACAAAGTTCAATTCAAGTGCGTCGTGCAAAATAGGATCAGGTTATAAATGTTTTTCTGTATGTTGACGACGAACATATTTATAGTTCACCAACTTCAGATATGAAGCCTGTAGTTAAACTGGCTACCACGTTTAAATTAAAAAATAAAGGAAACCTTAATAAATAATTAATAAAACCATTAAGTGATATGAAACATTAAACCCTAGTAGATAAAATATTTCTAACAGTTTGACAAAAGTCCACTGCTGAGTATAGGCCTCTCCCATAGGCTTATAAGGAAAACTTTCCACAAATGTCACACTTTTCAGACGGGTTGGCAACTGTAGTTTTTAATTTGTTATCAGAATAATGATGCTGTCCCTCTCCCGTTTTAGTTTCCCTCCGTTGCCTCATACGACGCCTATTATGGAGGTGTGGATTCTCTTACGCTACTACTCGACACAATAAACAAAATAATAAATGTAAATAAACAAAGGAAACATAAGCACACATAAAACATCAGATATAAAGTAGTTTATTAAATTTCTCATCAATTTTCACATCATCGTACTGGTAGGCGAGAAAGGTACCGGTACGGTAGGGCGGCCCCTGGGGAGAAAAAAGGTTTTTGAATGGCGGCCTCATATCTGTAAGTGAAGGTAGGGTGGAATCCCCCCCCCCTCACTAGATGCAGTGACGATCTGGTAAGATATGCGGGAAGTCAAGGGATGCAGGTGGTTCAGAACCGTGCTTTGTGGCATTTTTGGGGAAGGTATATGTTCAGTAGTGGACTTGTTTAGGACTGTAATGATGATGATGAAAATTTTTCCCCTAAATTGTTGTAAATAAAAAAGTTGTTTTTTAGATTTTTAGAATTTTCTGAGGGCAGTTTACATACATTAATTTCACAATGACAAACATCCAGACCCGGAACATTTATTTGTAGGCCATACAAATACTTGTATCGTGCGAGATTCGAAAACGCGGCCCTTAGCGCTGCAGATCATTGTTAAGCCACTGCGCTACACCGCATTTTACCCGCACCAACTCGTACAATAAATAATTTTGTCCTTTCCCTGCACCAACACACCCTGTCCTTTTTGAATATGTAAAAGGGGACTTTTTGTTCTATCCCATGTGTTTTGTTTTCATCTCAAAACATTTTTCTCTTTGTGCCCGGAAAACCATGTGCGGAATGTTGCTGACGTATTGTGTGACTCAGCTCTGTGGGACGCGTAATGTATTTATGTGTGTTTTATTTGAAAGTGGATCAAAAATGTGTATGTGCGTGTGTGTTACCTAAATAAAAATACTTGGATGTTACTTTTATCTCCTTAACTATATTGCAACATACGTATAAAATAAATTAAAAAAATGCGTTGTCGTCCGTGAGGATTAAGATGGAATGCCTCTTTTCCACAAAAAGGATTTTCGGTTCTCTACACTCACTATACGAAACACAGCAGTGTTAAGCTGCTATTTTACGCTGGTATTCTATGAGAGCGTGGTCCTTCCTAGGTAACATCAATATGCTCATATTAAAGTTGCGTAAGTCCCGCCGCATGCATTTTGAGATCTGTTTGTTCAGTTGCTTGTATGATATCAAATCTACTGAAGACTGCAGCTTTATTTCCCATCTAACAGCCATGAGATTAAGAGTGTAATTGGAGAGCTTTTGTATTTTTGTATTTTTGGACGTGGTAGAGCCATGCTGCAGCTATATTAATAGTATAGTTGTAGCACGAATGGGTCGGCTCGACCGGGGAAGGACCACGCTCTCACAGAATATCAGTGTAAAATAGCAGCTTAACGCTGCTGTGTTTCGTATGGTGAGTGTAGAGAACCGGAGAACCTTTTACTGTACAAGAGGCATTCCATCTTAGTCCTCACGGGTGATACTGCATCTGCATTTTGAGTCTTTATTGAGGATAAATGTAGCTGTCTATAGGTCACAGTAACCACTTACTATCAGGTGGACTGTGTGCTCGTTTGTCACCCTATCCTATAAAGAAAAAAAATATCTGCGGCGGTCTTCCAAAACTTAGCTCCAAGCGCATGGACAGTTTCCACGAGCTTGACATTCATATAGTCCACTGTATTGCAATCTTCTAGGCAACTGAAAATGATTTTGTAGCTCGAGATGAAAGGTTTCGGGACTTTGTATTAGAACACGAGGGGAACGGAGCGTTGACTTCATTAAACGTGACCTCTCCAACTTAACGTTTAGGTTCAGTGTGCCTCTCATCATTCGGTGATCGCTGCCGGTATTACCCTCGCGAATACTGAGACATCACTGAACAGTTGTCGACTGGTTGTCATAATGAATTCAATCTCATTTTTTGTCGAACCGTTGATGCTCGACCATGTCCTTTTCCTGAGGGGCCACTTCTGGAAGAAAGAGTTCATCGTAATGAGTCCGTCTTTCTCCATGAAGTCGGCCAGCTGCTGGCCCCTTGCGTTCCGTTGCCTTATTCCTAATTTCCCTACTTTCAATTCACCGTTCTCTTTTGAGCCTAGTTTTGCGTTGAAGTCTCCCATTAACACCGTATAGGGGCTTCTGGAGGAACGCATGGCTCTAGATATATCCTCATACCTTCATTTTCTCCACCTCCTTATCGGGATGTGCCGAGGTTGGTACGAAAACCTGTAACCTTCGGCGAATACCGTTTTGTGATTCTGAGTATAAGGTAAGCAAACCTCGTCGTACACTCTCACAATCTTTACAACGCTGTTAACGAGAGACTTGTGGACGATAAATCTGACACCTCTTTGGGACAGATAGTCGCCCTGCCGGTGATAGAACAAGTTGGCGGATTACCGTGTCCTCCCCCTCTCTTCGGAACTCAGATAATCCTTTAACATTCCAGCGTAACTTGTCTATCTCTTCTTCCAGCTCCAGTATCTTCTCGTCAGTCCTCAGGGTTTGTGCGTTATATGTTGCCAAGTCGAGTAGTCTTAGGTGGCAACCGAACCTCCACCGGAGATTCTTAGCACCCCTGCCCCGCCGTTACCATGGACGCCACCGTAGCCATGAATAGTGGGGCCGCCGGAAACTGGGGGCCGTCTCTTCGCAAAGTTTAATCATAGGGCGTATATGTATAATATAACATAAAATATTAAAACAAATATAATAATACACATATAAGCTCGTATGTGTCATACAGTAAAGCCCTACAAGGGAACAAAATAAATTACTGTTAGTAATTGACAGTGCATTAGTGTAACAAGATTATGTCAGCACGTGTTCAGTGAAAACGTGCTTCGAAATAAATAACCCACAATATATTCATCCATTAGGCATCCATTACAGCCTTCAAAAAGCCACCGCTGAGTAAGGGCCTACCCCATAGATGTCAAACAGTCTTGGCATGCGGGTTGGCAATTGCAGTATTTATTTTTAATCGTTATTAGAGACGCTGCTGTGCCATCACAGAAACAGAGACTTATTGTTCAATGTAGATTACAAATAATACTTATTGAAAGTCACTCTTATATTTAAATTACCAGCGGTTCGAAAAAAAACTTTTGTCATGGAAAGAACCAGCAAGAAACCCAGCGGGACTTTTTTTTAGAGACAAACTAACAACTAACAATCTTGTTTTTTTGTAACATTTTGTGTAACATAAAAATTAACAACACAAAACCAATTAGAAATAGCGATAGCGATCACCTCATTCCCAGGGATCATTCACTAGGGTTTCTCATCCATAAATTCCTTAATGTTACAATAACCCTTTTTATACAAACTTAGTTTGATAAAGATTTTGAACTTTGATCAGATCAAATTGTGTATGTTTCTTCTAATTTGTTTGCATCTATCGCCTTTTACGACAGCCAAGATACTACGATATGGAACAGTAAATATTCGTACATCGCCACTACCCAGTTATACACAACGTATTTACGAAGGATAATTTTCTTTGGCGGGTGTAGAGAAAATCCATTTCTCATAATATTAAACAACGTTGAAACAACCAGAGCGACATTAATAGATAATTGTATAGGACTCCTATTCAGTCTGTCTTGGTAGGTACTATAATATATTTACCTATTATATGTATATATACGGGATGGCGATAATGTTATCACATTGAATGAAAAGACTTATCCTACATAACGTTCTTCGAACACACACAACTAAAAAAATATAATAAATAACATTCTAGTCGCGGTAAACCTTTTTTTCGGATTTTGCCTAATTACCTATTGTAACGAACCCCCCCCCCCCCATCTTTTTTCTTTTCTACTATATATCCACCTATACTTGTATTTCTTTAGAATCTATATCTGTAAGATATATAAATATATCTAATTTACGTGACCAGTATAACTTGATCTTTCTAAAGGTTTAAATATAGGCCGTTTAATAAATTTATGGCGTGATCGTCTTAGTTAGGACCCTTTTTTACGTTGTGTTTGTATAGTAACTTAGTTCGTTTAGGTGTATCTTGGAAGAATGAATATTCACGAGAGCAATCGAAAGCTGTTGGTAGAGTCTTATAAGCTAAAGAACCCCGTTCACGAAGACAGAGCTCAAAAAGGTTAAGAACAATAAATTGTCCCTATTCCACTTGTATCTGGTTCTCAACAGTCAATTCCTTATTAATTAATCCCTTCCCGCTTGGAAAAGGCTCACAATATTTATATCAAATACCAGTTACAAGGGCTTCGCTCTCCCACATTTTAAAAAAAATGTGGAGGAGGTACACGGCCCCACACACGCCGCGCACGGTGAGCGCCAACCATTTTAATGCGCTCCCCCCGCAGGGTACGCATAGTTGGGAACTGGACCGTAGTCCACAGCAAAATAACTGGCGAACCAGTAAAAGAGGACTTGGCCCCTTGATAGTGCGTAAGCACAAACATCGACCGAAGTCGCGCATGTCAATGCGTGTAAACGCCATACAGAATACGATCAAATCCAGCCACAGTGAATGTACGTCACACGGGTTAGGCAACAATAGGCACACTGACCATAAAAAGCCTTCCGTGAGCGCCACCACCTGCCAAACCGCCGTTCCTGCAGACGTGATGTAAGTGTAAGGCATCACCACCAATTGCATGGTCAGCACGGCCAATTGGCCGCAGAGCGTGTCATGAGTCTACCGCTCACCTCAAGGGAATGGGGTCCCACGTTGCGCGGCTTTCGGCCGCAGCCTTGAGAGCCTCCTCAGATTCTCCCTCCAGCTACCACCCGCATGAGGTCAACACATATGCTCCACCAACCAATACAATGGCAGATATAGCCAATAGGCAGTTATAAGATAATATTAATAATTCGCCATCAGAAAGGGTTTGTGTCACTGACGTTGAGTATATGCATTTTTCGATCATGTTTGTCTCACCCACCAACAAGTTGCCTTCAATCTCTCAAAGGTGGGAACTTTATAGAGATATATTATTAAGTTGTTATATAAAACATCATGGAGGGCAGACAGTCTGCAGCCCCGCAATGAAGGGACCCGACTTGGGCAAAGCTACTTAGGTTGTGAGTCAAACCAAGACGCAGAGAGCGCCATTGAGAATAGCGACCCGCCAAACAACCATCGTAGAGACGCAATGCTACAGAATGCAACAAGCATCAATACGACTATCGTCGGGCTTACACCATCCCAAGGTCCCCCATACAGTCCCAGCAGACATCACCACCCGCATACCTCCATCGACCAGAACCACAAGATGCATCGAATCAGGTGCAGTACACCCGCAGATCGATCACAAGACGCAATACTGCAAGTAGCAGTAAGCATCAATGCAACTCTCATACGGATGGCGCCCCCTCACAACACACCCACATGATCCCTATCGACTTTGGTAACAAAATTTGATAATGTTGTTAACTAAAAATACCACCGACGTATCATAGTAGTACGGTACTAAGACGTCAGTAGCCAAAACTCCACGTATCATAGCGCTA
The DNA here is from genome assembly GCA_963668995.1 of Parnassius mnemosyne. NCBI lineage: Eukaryota > Metazoa > Arthropoda > Insecta > Lepidoptera > Papilionidae > Parnassius > Parnassius mnemosyne. The sequence goes on along the minus strand of CAVLGL010000090.1, from coordinate 33,556,734 downwards.
TTGCACTAAGACATGAAGTTGAGTATGCTTGCTGCACTTAAAAGTACTACCAAACACACTCACCCTAATCCGAAAGATAGCCGACGTATCATAACGCTATGCGCTAAGACGCCGCCCACAACCGGTAGGGGTGTGCGATGTCCACGGGCAAGTCGTATTGCTACAACAAACCCGCTTACCACCGGCACTAAGATGATATGTCTAGGACACATCGGTTAGTGAGTCCAAGTTTACCTCGGTCTCAGAGGCTGCGAAGCAACCTACACGCCACTATAATAATCCTTTTCAAGTCCCATTTCTTTCAATATAATGCTTTTACATATTTGAGACCTTCCACATATTTGCTTTATTTCATAGACCATACTACTGTATGTCTTATTCATATGGGACTTCAAGTCATAACTCTGCTATCATAATGCTTATGCATCATAGAGACCTTCTATATTAATGCTTTGGTTCGTCAGACCTTACTATGTTAAGTCCCTAATATAGGACTAGTCATTGTGCAACCTTAGTACTAGCAGTCGGTCAGCCGACCACCCCATATATATGTACAACATTGGGTATGTGTCTCTGACAACGCCCCAATATAAGGGAACATTACAAGAACACGTTCATTAACTTAGAAATTTTCCAATTATTACACGAACTCCTTCATCAACTTAGAAAATTTTAATCCATTTTTTCTATTATATTACAAATGTTATTTATCTTTGTTATTGCAATATAATCGCCTTGTATTTATATGATTTGATATATTTTGAACATTTTAAGCAGGTTTTTAATAAATTTAGAGATTTTTTGAGACATTTTATGCGTTTACTAATATATATAATATTCAATATTCCAAATGGATATTTTTGAACTCTATGCTTATTATTTGCATTTTATTATTTAAATTATAATTTCTATGACATTTTTAAATGTCTGTATAATGAATATAATTATTATTTATTAATAATAATTATGAGGCGTCACAATCCACCCCCAAATTTTATGTTAATGATCCACATAGTGGAGTCGTTAATATAAAATTTTAGTATTTTGAGAGCATATACACTACACTCAAATAATTGTTTATATATCTGTTCTTTCCTCTTTTAATCTGTTACAATACGGCATATGTTATCAAATCCCCCTGCCCCAGAGAATGGCCGCCACCAACACCCCTTCAACCACAATTATCACAATGTGATAACACCATAATTCAAGTTATTGTATATCGTGTTGTTAATAAAGTTTGCAGTCAATTGTCGATTTCTTATTTTATTAATTTATCTTTAAATCTTTGAAACATTATTTCGATAGTGTCACACTTTATGTGCATACAATCCAGTTTGATATTTGTTGAGGTCAGTTCGATACCACATAGGATAAATGTGTTTGAGCCATTCGCCCTGACCCAACTCCCATATTTATTTAATAAAAATGAATACAAAATTATCTTACGATCTATATTTACAACTCTTCATTATATATTAATAACGTTCTACTATCATATAACAAATCTCTTGCTCATAACTTTAATAATTTTAGACCTTTAACTTAAACAATTATTTCCATGGGCCACCCACAAAACCCTTTTATGTTACAATATTTATTTAATTACTCTAATTTATACAAAAAGAAATTATTATTTAAAATATTTTAATAAGTGAATAGCATTGAAAATTCCTCTAATTTCGTTTGTCTCTGGATTTGCTAAGGTATATACATTGTCAAATGGTACGGCTGCTATTACATAAGGTCCTTCATATGCCAAATTGAACTTACTCATAACTTTATTATCAGCGTCTGATCTACTAGATCTTGAAATTTTTACTAAGTCACCAATATTATATTTTATTAATCTATTTCGCTTATCAAATTTTGTGTTTCTTATTCGACTTGCCTCTTTTAAATTTTTACGCGCTTGTTGTCTAATTTGTTCGACATTATGTTTGTCTTTACTTTTAGAAATTACTTTGTCAAAAGACATCTCATTAGACTCACCATAAAGAATCTCACAAGGCGTGAAGCCTGTACTATTGTGATAAGAATTATTATACAATTCTTCTAATTTCGGCAATATTAACGCCCAATCTTTGTGGTTAGTATGACAAAGCGTCCTAAATAATCTGCTCAACTCTTTATTTACTCGCTCTGTTGTATTTGGTCTAGGATTTCTAACTGTGGTATATATTGGCTTTATATTTAATTCACTCATTGATTGTTTCCAGTGATTACTTACGAACTGTTTTCCATTATCTGTCATTATTGCCTTGGGCTTTATAATCTCAACAAAATGCTTTACTTTTGTTACAACAGACTTTGCTGTTGACTGTTTTAAAGGATATAATTTGATAAATTTACTGAATGAATCTTGAATGACAAATATGAAAGTGTACCCAAAGGTACCTGATACAAGCGGTCCATATAAGTCTTCCATGACTATATCGCCAATGTTTTCTGTTATTATAGATTTGCAGGAACCCACATATGTTATATTGCTTTTCTTAGATAACTGACATAAATGACAAGCCCTTAATTGGTTTTTAATATCTTTTGTTAAACCTTTCCAAAAGAATCTGTCTCTCACATATTTAATTACCTTATAGGGTCCTTGATGACCCATTTCGACATGCACTTGATTTATAATATCTTGTCTCAATGCTTTAGGTAAATATATTACTTCTTGTAAATTCGTTTTGTAATATAATACATCATTTTTCAAACTATACCTTTTAAATTTATTGTTTTGTTTTATTATGGAAGTATTTAATGTCTTTAACTTTTTAATAATAGCCAACGACTCTGAATTTTGTAATTGATATACTGATAAGGATTTTAATTTTTCTATCAACTCAATATTCGGTTCGCTCTCTGTGTAAGCAATTTCTAAACTATTATTTTTATCCTCTTGTATTAAATCGACATCAGGAGGATAACGTGATAGCACATCTGCAACAATATTACGTCTACCCGATATATGCTGTACTTCATAATTAAATTGTTCTATATACAAAATCCATCCGGTTACTCTACCATTGAATAACTTCATATTATTAATAAACAATAATGCTTTATGATCAGTTAGTATTATTACTTTACTGCCCCGCAAATATGTTTCAAATTTCTTTAGGCAGCTTATTACAGCATAAAACTCTTGTTCAGTAACAGACCAATTTAATTCGGGGCCTTTTAAGGCTTTACTATGATAGCCTAAAATTCTCATTTCATTATTATCATCTATCTGATATAGTACTCCGGCCATACCCACACCGGAACAATCTGTTTGTAAATAATACGGCTTATTAAAGTCTGGATGATGCAATTGTATTGTATTAATAAATTGTTGTTTTATAAAATCAAATGCCTTCTGTTCTTTACCGCTCCATTGGAACTTTCGTCCCTTTTTAAGTAATTCACAGAGCGGTATTATGCTCTCGCTGTAATTTGGTATAAACCTTCTATAAAAATTGCATAGACCTAAAAAGGCCCTTAATTGTTTAATCTTTTTAGGTGCTGGAAACTCTTGGATCGCTCGAATCTTATCGGGATCTGTCTTTATGCCTTCTGTTGAAATTATAAAACCCAGCATTTTAATTTCTTTACAAATAAATTCACATTTCTGCAAGTTACACGTTAAGCCAGCTTTGTTCAATTTACTTAAAACAATATCAATGTGCTCCAAATGTTTATCTAACGTTCCTGTTGTAATAATGGCTAGATCATCTAAATAGTTCACACAAAATTCTTGGACTTCTGGTCCTAATATTAAATTCATGGCTCTGCTAAAGCTTCCTACTGATGTTTTTAATCCTTGCGGCAAAACATTATATACATATGACTTTCCATTGAATGTGAATCCAGTATATTTTCTACCATCTTTATTTATCGGAATTTGAAAATATGCATTATTTAAGTCAATGGTAGTGATATAATTCGCTCCGTGAAATGAATTCAAAATATCTAATTGTATAGGTGGTTTCTCTGTTTCTGCAACCATTTTCTTATTTATGCTTCTGGCATCAAGCAGAACTCTAATTGAGCCGTCTTTTTTAAGAGTGAATGTCAATGGACTACTGTAAGGCGTTGATGTCCTTGTGATGATACCAGCTTGTTCCATTTCATTTAACTTTTCTTCCATTTTCGCTCTATATGCATATGGAATGGGATAGGACCTAGTAACTATAGGTTCATCATCGATCATTTCAATTTTATGCTCATAGCAATTGGCTCTTCCCAATTTGCTCGAAAACATATTCTTATGCTTTTCCAAAACCTTACTAAGTTTTGCCCTTGCAGAGACCTCCAATGTAGATCCTATTTTTATATTTATTAAGGGATCATCGGTACATTGTTTGATGCAGTTATTATGTAATACAGATTTATTATTATATTTGAAAGGTATAAAGTAGTCTTTGTTTTTCACTTTAAATTCTATTCCAACAGTAGTATTTCTCAAATCAATCAATATTTTATTTCTCTTGAGCCAGTCAAAGCCTAATATTAAAGGTCTTATTAAATTACCTACAATTAAAGTTTGTGTTTCAAAGACTACTTCATCTATCTTTATAGGCAATATGATCATTTGTTGTATTTTTGTGCTGCGCTGCCCAACAGCACCTTTTATTTGCATTGCTTTAACTGGCATTATTGATATTTTACGATTATTATCTTTAATTTGTAAATATAAACTTTCTGAAATGCATGTAACATCGCTCCCAGTGTCGAGGAGCGCGTCTATTTCTTTGTCAAATATTGAAACTTTAATTTCAGATCTCATATTCCCTATAAATTCCCTTTGATATTTATCTTCGTCTTCCTCGAAGACGGTTTGCACGAATAACTCCGTTATGGGCAAGTTCGACCTGGCTTTTAAGGTGTTTAATATGGTATTTACATTGTCGTTATAACCAAGGCCTTCTCTGTTAAAATTTGCTTTTAAAGTAATAGTTTTTCGCAACCCTCTATTGTTTTTACCCAATGTTTGACCAGGTCGCCAACCCAGTTTTAATAACATATTTAATGCTTTGTTCCCTTTTACATTGTAAGGGGTCGAATCGGGAACTAGTTCGACCTCTACAGCTCTAAATTTGGCTCAGGGGCCGTAACATCAGGTTGGTCATTAGTGAAATGTATTTCATGTACTTCATTAACCTTCTTTTTTCCCTCTTCGGGTTTACGCCATGTTTTGTATGATTGTTGTATTTCTTTATGTTTTTGCTCCGTATTATTATTAAACTTCCTCCTTTTCTCATTATAATAAGGTTCATGACCTTCATCTTGTTTGTCGATGTCATCTAAGTTTCTTAAGAAATCTGTCGTGTCTATTATTGTCTCAATTTTAGCTATTCTCCATAATTGCTGCACAGTTTTAGGATAATGTCTGATGACATCAGTTACTAATTGTTTTTCAGGTATCGGATATGATAATGTTTGTGCCTTCTCAACCACATAAAGAAAATAACTAACCATGGTGGGGTGTGTACTTCTATTCCATTTATTTTGCACAAGGAATCTCTTTACTTTATTTTGTTCTTCTTCACCCCAAAACACTCTTAGGAAGTCAGCTTTAAAATCATCAAAAGTTGTCCAACGCACATTATTAATGCGAGCCCAATACTTGGCTTCACCTACTAAGCACTCTTGTGCAATCGAAATTTTGAGACCATTAGATGGAACTTTCTTTAAATAATTGGTGAGATCTTCCAAAAATGATACTGGATGAGTATTTCCATTTCCGAATTTCGGCTTTTCTATTGTTACATTATGTACATTATATACAATATTTTGTCTAGGATCATTTACATGAGAGGTGCTCGCCCCGGACACCTCTCCTTGATTTATTTTAATTTGGTAATCTTTCGTTTGGTTAATAAATTTTTCCTCAAGATCCTTTATTTTAACCTCCAAGGTTTTCACTGCATTCTTAATTAATTTCTGAAGCATTTTCATCTCATCTTTAGGCTTAGCCTTAATTGAGGTTGATTTGTTCTTATTTTTAGCCATTTTTAATTTTTATTACCACTTGTTTTTTTTTTTTTTTACACTTTTTGTGTCCTTCACTTACTTTAATTGAGTTTTTCCACTTATTTCACTTTATAATATATAGTATTGCAGTTTTTTTTTTTTTTTTTTTTTTTTTACACCTGTTGTGTCCTTCGCTTAGTTTAATTGAGTCTTTCCACTTATTTCACTTTTTATTATTTCGCTCCGTTATGCACACACCTCCTATATTATTACTCAATTTTAATATTTAAGCCCCACCCCCAGACTCTCAACCACCCCCAGCAAACACCACTCTCCAAGACACCTCTCCATTTCACGGACAACAAATTGTAGGCATATAGCCTACCTCATAATTTTATATTACCGGCCTCCTATTTAAAATTTAACCTCTATCCTGGTCACGGCACCAAATTGTAACGAACCCCCCCCCCCATCTTTTTTCTTTTCTACTATATATCCACCTATACTTGTATTTCTTTAGAATCTATATCTGTAAGATATATAAATATATCTAATTTACGTGACCAGTATAACTTGATCTTTCTAAAGGTTTAAATATAGGCCGTTTAATAAATTTATGGCGTGATCGTCTTAGTTAGGACCCTTTTTTACGTTGTGTTTGTATAGTAACTTAGTTCTTTTAGGTGTATCTTGGAAGAATGAATATTCACGAGAGCAATCGAAAGCTGTTGGTAGAGTCTTATAAGCTAAAGAACCCCGTTCACGAAGACAGAGCTCAAAAAGGTTAAGAACAATAAATTGTCCCTATTCCACTTGTATCTGGTTCACAACAGTCAATTCCTTATTAATTAATCCCTTCCCGCTTGGAAAAGGCTCACAATATTTATATCAAATACCAGTTACAAGGGCTTCGCTCTCCCACATTTTAAAAAAAATGTGGAGGAGGTACACGGCCCCACACACGCCGCGCACGGTGAGCGCCAACCATTTTAATGCGCTCCCCCCGCAGGGTACGCATAGTTGGGAACTGGACCGTAGTCCACAGCAAAATAACTGGCGAACCAGTAAAAGAGGACTTGGCCCCTTGATAGTGCGTAAGCACAAACATCGACCGAAGTCGCGCATGTCAATGCGTGTAAACGCCATACAGAATACGATCAAATCCAGCCACAGTGAATGTACGTCACACGGGTTAGGCAACAATAGGCACACTGACCATAAAAAGCCTTCCGTGAGCGCCACCACCTGCCAAACCGCCGTTCCTGCAGACGTGATGTAAGTGTAAGGCATCACCACCAATTGCATGGTCAGCTCGGCCAATTGGCCGCAGAGCGTGTCATGAGTCTACCGCTCACCTCAAGGGAATGGGGTCCCACGTTGCGCGGCTTTCGGCCGCAGCCTTGAGAGCCTCCTCAGATTCTCCCTCCAGCTACCACCCGCATGAGGTCAACACATATGCTCCACCAACCAATACAATGGCAGATATAGCCAATAGGCAGTTATAAGATAATATTAATAATTCGCCATCAGAAAGGGTTTGTGTCACTGACGTTGAGTATATGCATTTTTCGATCATGTTTGTCTCACCCACCAACAAGTTGCCTTCAATCTCTCAAAGGTGGGAACTTTATAGAGATATATTATTAAGTTGTTATATAAAACATCATGGAGGGCAGACAGTCTGCAGCCCCGCAATGAAGGGACCCGACTTGGGCAAAGCTACTTAGGTTGTGAGTCAAACCAAGACGCAGAGAGCGCCATTGAGAATAGCGACCCGCCAAACAACCATCGTAGAGACGCAATGCTACAGAATGCAACAAGCATCAATACGACTATCGTCGGGCTTACACCATCCCAAGGTCCCCCATACAGTCCCAGCAGACATCACCACCCGCATACCTCCATCGACCAGAACCACAAGATGCATCGAATCAGGTGCAGTACACCCGCAGATCGATCACAAGACGCAATACTGCAAGTAGCAGTAAGCATCAATGCAACTATCATACGGATGGCGCCCCCTCACAACACACCCACATGATCCCTATCGACTTTGGTAACAAAATTTGATAATGTTGTTAACTAAAAATACCACCGACGTATCATAGTAGTACGGTACTAAGACGTCAGTAGCCAAAACTCCACGTATCATAGCGCTATTGCACTAAGACATGAAGTTGAGTATGCTTGCTGCACTTAAAAGTACTACCAAACACACTCACCCTAATCCGAAAGATAGCCGACGTATCATAACGCTATGCGCTAAGACGCCGCCCACAACCGGTAGGGGTGTGCGATGTCCACGGGCAAGTCGTATTGCTACAACAAACCCGCTTACCACCGGCACTAAGATGATATGTCTAGGACACATCGGTTAGTGAGTCCAAGTTTACCTCGGTCTCAGAGGCTGCGAAGCAACCTACACGCCACTATAATAATCCTTTTCAAGTCCCATTTCTTTCAATATAATGCTTTTACATATTTGAGACCTTCCACATATTTGCTTTATTTCATAGACCATACTACTGTATGTCTTATTCATATGGGACTTCAAGTCATAACTCTGCTATCATAATGCTTATGCATCATAGAGACCTTCTATATTAATGCTTTGGTTCGTCAGACCTTACTATGTTAAGTCCCTAATATAGGACTAGTCATTGTGCAACCTTAGTACTAGCAGTCGGTCAGCCGACCACCCCATATATATGTACAACATTGGGTATGTGTCTCTGACAACGCCCCAATATAAGGGAACATTACAAGAACACGTTCATTAACTTAGAAATTTTCCAATTATTACACGAACTCCTTCATCAACTTAGAAAATTTTAATCCATTTTTTCTATTATATTACAAATGTTATTTATCTTTGTTATTGCAATATAATCGCCTTGTATTTATATGATTTGATATATTTTGAACATTTTAAGCAGGTTTTTAATAAATTTAGAGATTTTTTGAGACATTTTATGCGTTTACTAATATATATAATATTCAATATTCCAAATGGATATTTTTGAACTCTATGCTTATTATTTGCATTTTATTATTTAAATTATAATTTCTATGACATTTTTAAATGTCTGTATAATGAATATAATTATTATTTATTAATAATAATTATGAGGCGTCACAATCCACCCCCAAATTTTATGTTAATGATCCACATAGTGGAGTCGTTAATATAAAATTTTAGTATTTTGAGAGCATATACACTACACTCAAATAATTGTTTATATATCTGTTCTTTCCTCTTTTAATCTGTTACAATACGGCATATGTTATCAAATCCCCCTGCCCCAGAGAATGGCCGCCACCAACACCCCTTCAACCACAATTATCACAATGTGATAACACCATAATTCAAGTTATTGTATATCGTGTTGTTAATAAAGTTTGCAGTCAATTGTCGATTTCTTATTTTATTAATTTATCTTTAAATCTTTGAAACATTATTTCGATAGTGTCACACTTTATGTGCATACAATCCAGTTTGATATTTGTTGAGGTCAGTTCGATACCACATAGGATAAATGTGTTTGAGCCATTCGCCCTGACCCAACTCCCATATTTATTTAATAAAAATGAATACAAAATTATCTTACGATCTATATTTACAACTCTTCATTATATATTAATAACGTTCTACTATCATATAACAAATCTCTTGCTCATAACTTTAATAATTTTAGACCTTTAACTTAAACAATTATTTCCATGGGCCACCCACAAAACCCTTTTATGTTACAATATTTATTTAATTACTCTAATTTATACAAAAAGAAATTATTATTTAAAATATTTTAATAAGTGAATAGCATTGAAAATTCCTCTAATTTCGTTTGTCTCTGGATTTGCTAAGGTATATACATTGTCAAATGGTACGGCTGCTATTACATAAGGTCCTTCATATGCCAAATTGAACTTACTCATAACTTTATTATCAGCGTCTGATCTACTAGATCTTGAAATTTTTACTAAGTCACCAATATTATATTTTATTAATCTATTTCGCTTATCAAATTTTGTGTTTCTTATTCGACTTGCCTCTTTTAAATTTTTACGCGCTTGTTGTCTAATTTGTTCGACATTATGTTTGTCTTTACTTTTAGAAATTACTTTGTCAAAAGACATCTCATTAGACTCACCATAAAGAATCTCACAAGGCGTGAAGCCTGTACTATTGTGATAAGAATTATTATACAATTCTTCTAATTTCGGCAATATTAACGCCCAATCTTTGTGGTTAGTATGACAAAGCGTCCTAAATAATCTGCTCAACTCTTTATTTACTCGCTCTGTTGTATTTGGTCTAGGATTTCTAACTGTGGTATATATTGGCTTTATATTTAATTCACTCATTGATTGTTTCCAGTGATTACTTACGAACTGTTTTCCATTATCTGTCATTATTGCCTTGGGCTTTATAATCTCAACAAAATGCTTTACTTTTGTTACAACAGACTTTGCTGTTGACTGTTTTAAAGGATATAATTTGATAAATTTACTGATTGAATCTTGAATGACAAATATGAAAGTGTACCCAAAGGTACCTGATACAAGCGGTCCATATAAGTCTTCCATGACTATATCGCCAATGTTTTCTGTTATTATAGATTTGCAGGAACCCACATATGTTATATTGCTTTTCTTAGATAACTGACATAAATGACAAGCCCTTAATTGGTTTTTAATATCTTTTGTTAAACCTTTCCAAAAGAATCTGTCTCTCACATATTTAATTACCTTATAGGGTCCTTGATGACCCATTTCGACATGCACTTGATTTATAATATCTTGTCTCAATGCTTTAGGTAAATATATTACTTCTTGTAAATTCGTTTTGTAATATAATACATCATTTTTCAAACTATACCTTTTAAATTTATTGTTTTGTTTTATTATGGAAGTATTTAATGTCTTTAACTTTTTAATAATAGCCAACGACTCTGAATTTTGTAATTGATATACTGATAAGGATTTTAATTTTTCTATCAACTCAATATTCGGTTCGCTCTCTGTGTAAGCAATTTCTAAACTATTATTTTTATCCTCTTGTATTAAATCGACATCAGGAGGATAACGTGATAGCACATCTGCAACAATATTACGTCTACCCGATATATGCTGTACTTCATAATTAAATTGTTCTATATACAAAATCCATCCGGTTACTCTACCATTGAATAACTTCATATTATTAATAAACAATAATGCTTTATGATCAGTTAGTATTATTACTTTACTGCCCCGCAAATATGTTTCAAATTTCTTTAGGCAGCTTATTACAGCATAAAACTCTTGTTCAGTAACAGACCAATTTAATTCGGGGCCTTTTAAGGCTTTACTATGATAGCCTAAAATTCTCATTTCATTATTATCATCTATCTGATATAGTACTCCGGCCATACCCACACCGGAACAATCTGTTTGTAAATAATACGGCTTATTAAAGTCTGGATGATGCAATTGTATTGTATTAATAAATTGTTGTTTTATAAAATCAAATGCCTTCTGTTCTTTACCGCTCCATTGGAACTTTCGTCCCTTTTTAAGTAATTCACAGAGCGGTATTATGCTCTCGCTGTAATTTGGTATAAACCTTCTATAAAAATTGCATAGACCTAAAAAGGCCCTTAATTGTTTAATCTTTTTAGGTGCTGGAAACTCTTGGATCGCTCGAATCTTATCGGGATCTGTCTTTATGCCTTCTGTTGAAATTATAAAACCCAGCATTTTAATTTCTTTACAAATAAATTCACATTTCTGCAAGTTACACGTTAAGCCAGCTTTGTTCAATTTACTTAAAACAATATCAATGTGCTCCAAATGTTTATCTAACGTTCCTGTTGTAATAATGGCTAGATCATCTAAATAGTTCACACAAAATTCTTGGACTTCTGGTCCTAATATTAAATTCATGGCTCTGCTAAAGCTTCCTACTGATGTTTTTAATCCTTGCGGCAAAACATTATATACATATGACTTTCCATTGAATGTGAATCCAGTATATTTTCTACCATCTTTATTTATCGGAATTTGAAAATATGCATTATTTAAGTCAATGGTAGTGATATAATTCGCTCCGTGAAATGAATTCAAAATATCTAATTGTATAGGTGGTTTCTCTGTTTCTGCAACCATTTTCTTATTTATGCTTCTGGCATCAAGCAGAACTCTAATTGAGCCGTCTTTTTTAAGAGTGAATGTCAATGGACTACTGTAAGGCGTTGATGTCCTTGTGATGATACCAGCTTGTTCCATTTCATTTAACTTTTCTTCCATTTTCGCTCTATATGCATATGGAATGGGATAGGACCTAGTAACTATAGGTTCATCATCGATCATTTCAATTTTATGCTCATAGCAATTGGCTCTTCCCAATTTGCTCGAAAACATATTCTTATGCTTTTCCAAAACCTTACTAAGTTTTGCCCTTGCAGAGACCTCCAATGTAGATCCTATTTTTATATTTATTAAGGGATCATCGGTACATTGTTTGATGCAGTTATTATGTAATACAGATTTATTATTATATTTGAAAGGTATAAAGTAGTCTTTGTTTTTCACTTTAAATTCTATTCCAACAGTAGTATTTCTCAAATCAATCAATATTTTATTTCTCTTGAGCCAGTCAAAGCCTAATATTAAAGGTCTTATTAAATTACCTACAATTAAAGTTTGTGTTTCAAAGACTACTTCATCTATCTTTATAGGCAATATGATCATTTGTTGTATTTTTGTGCTGCGCTGCCCAACAGCACCTTTTATTTGCATTGCTTTAACTGGCATTATTGATATTTTACGATTATTATCTTTAATTTGTAAATATAAACTTTCTGAAATGCATGTAACATCGCTCCCAGTGTCGAGGAGCGCGTCTATTTCTTTGTCAAATATTGAAACTTTAATTTCAGATCTCATATTCCCTATAAATTCCCTTTGATATTTATCTTCGTCTTCCTCGAAGACGGTTTGCACGAATAACTCCGTTATGGGCAAGTTCGACCTGGCTTTTAAGGTGTTTAATATGGTATTTACATTGTCGTTATAACCAAGGCCTTCTCTGTTAAAATTTGCTTTTAAAGTAATAGTTTTTCGCAACCCTCTATTGTTTTTACCCAATGTTTGACCAGGTCGCCAACCCAGTTTTAATAACATATTTAATGCTTTGTTCCCTTTTACATTGTAAGGGGTCGAATCGGGAACTAGTTCGACCTCTACAGCTCTAAATTTGGCTCAGGGGCCGTAACATCAGGTTGGTCATTAGTGAAATGTATTTCATGTACTTCATTAACCTTCTTTTTTCCCTCTTCGGGTTTACGCCATGTTTTGTATGATTGTTGTATTTCTTTATGTTTTTGCTCCGTATTATTATTAAACTTCCTCCTTTTCTCATTATAATAAGGTTCATGACCTTCATCTTGTTTGTCGATGTCATCTAAGTTTCTTAAGAAATCTGTCGTGTCTATTATTGTCTCAATTTTAGCTATTCTCCATAATTGCTGCACAGTTTTAGGATAATGTCTGATGACATCAGTTACTAATTGTTTTTCAGGTATCGGATATGATAATGTTTGTGCCTTCTCAACCACATAAAGAAAATAACTAACCATGGTGGGGTGTGTACTTCTATTCCATTTATTTTGCACAAGGAATCTCTTTACTTTATTTTGTTCTTCTTCACCCCAAAACACTCTTAGGAAGTCAGCTTTAAAATCATCAAAAGTTGTCCAACGCACATTATTAATGCGAGCCCAATACTTGGCTTCACCTACTAAGCACTCTTGTGCAATCGAAATTTTGAGACCATTAGATGGAACTTTCTTTAAATAATTGGTGAGATCTTCCAAAAATGATACTGGATGAGTATTTCCATTTCCGAATTTCGGCTTTTCTATTGTTACATTATGTACATTATATACAATATTTTGTCTAGGATCATTTACATGAGAGGTGCTCGCCCCGGACACCTCTCCTTGATTTATTTTAATTTGGTAATCTTTCGTTTGGTTAATAAATTTTTCCTCAAGATCCTTTATTTTAACCTCCAAGGTTTTCACTGCATTCTTAATTAATTTCTGAAGCATTTTCATCTCATCTTTAGGCTTAGCCTTAATTGAGGTTGATTTGTTCTTATTTTTAGCCATTTTTAATTTTTATTACCACTTGTTTTTTTTTTTTTTTTACACTTTTTGTGTCCTTCACTTACTTTAATTGAGTTTTTCCACTTATTTCACTTTATAATATATAGTATTGCAGTTTTTTTTTTTTTTTTTTTTTTTTTTTACACCTGTTGTGTCCTTCGCTTAGTTTAATTGAGTCTTTCCACTTATTTCACTTTTTATTATTTCGCTCCGTTATGCACACACCTCCTATATTATTACTCAATTTTAATATTTAAGCCCCACCCCCAGACTCTCAACCACCCCCAGCAAACACCACTCTCCAAGACACCTCTCCATTTCACGGACAACAAATTGTAGGCATATAGCCTACCTCATAATTTTATATTACCGGCCTCCTATTTAAAATTTAACCTCTATCCTGGTCACGGCACCAAATTGTAACGAACCCCCCCCCCATCTTTTTTCTTTTCTACTATATATCCACCTATACTTGTATTTCTTTAGAATCTATATCTGTAAGATATATAAATATATCTAATTTACGTGACCAGTATAACTTGATCTTTCTAAAGGTTTAAATATAGGCCGTTTAATAAATTTATGGCGTGATCGTCTTAGTTAGGACCCTTTTTTACGTTGTGTTTGTATAGTAACTTAGTTCTTTTAGGTGTATCTTGGAAGAATGAATATTCACGAGAGCAATCGAAAGCTGTTGGTAGAGTCTTATAAGCTAAAGAACCCCGTTCACGAAGACAGAGCTCAAAAAGGTTAAGAACAATAAATTGTCCCTATTCCACTTGTATCTGGTTCACAACAGTCAATTCCTTATTAATTAATCCCTTCCCGCTTGGAAAAGGCTCACAATATTTATATCAAATACCAGTTACAAGGGCTTCGCTCTCCCACATTTTAAAAAAAATGTGGAGGAGGTACACGGCCCCACACACGCCGCGCACGGTGAGCGCCAACCATTTTAATGCGCTCCCCCCGCAGGGTACGCATAGTTGGGAACTGGACCGTAGTCCACAGCAAAATAACTGGCGAACCAGTAAAAGAGGACTTGGCCCCTTGATAGTGCGTAAGCACAAACATCGACCGAAGTCGCGCATGTCAATGCGTGTAAACGCCATACAGAATACGATCAAATCCAGCCACAGTGAATGTACGTCACACGGGTTAGGCAACAATAGGCACACTGACCATAAAAAGCCTTCCGTGAGCGCCACCACCTGCCAAACCGCCGTTCCTGCAGACGTGATGTAAGTGTAAGGCATCACCACCAATTGCATGGTCAGCTCGGCCAATTGGCCGCAGAGCGTGTCATGAGTCTACCGCTCACCTCAAGGGAATGGGGTCCCACGTTGCGCGGCTTTCGGCCGCAGCCTTGAGAGCCTCCTCAGATTCTCCCTCCAGCTACCACCCGCATGAGGTCAACACATATGCTCCACCAACCAATACAATGGCAGATATAGCCAATAGGCAGTTATAAGATAATATTAATAATTCGCCATCAGAAAGGGTTTGTGTCACTGACGTTGAGTATATGCATTTTTCGATCATGTTTGTCTCACCCACCAACAAGTTGCCTTCAATCTCTCAAAGGTGGGAACTTTATAGAGATATATTATTAAGTTGTTATATAAAACATCATGGAGGGCAGACAGTCTGCAGCCCCGCAATGAAGGGACCCGACTTGGGCAAAGCTACTTAGGTTGTGAGTCAAACCAAGACGCAGAGAGCGCCATTGAGAATAGCGACCCGCCAAACAACCATCGTAGAGACGCAATGCTACAGAATGCAACAAGCATCAATACGACTATCGTCGGGCTTACACCATCCCAAGGTCCCCCATACAGTCCCAGCAGACATCACCACCCGCATACCTCCATCGACCAGAACCACAAGATGCATCGAATCAGGTGCAGTACACCCGCAGATCGATCACAAGACGCAATACTGCAAGTAGCAGTAAGCATCAATGCAACTATCATACGGATGGCGCCCCCTCACAACACACCCACATGATCCCTATCGACTTTGGTAACAAAATTTGATAATGTTGTTAACTAAAAATACCACCGACGTATCATAGTAGTACGGTACTAAGACGTCAGTAGCCAAAACTCCACGTATCATAGCGCTATTGCACTAAGACATGAAGTTGAGTATGCTTGCTGCACTTAAAAGTACTACCAAACACACTCACCCTAATCCGAAAGATAGCCGACGTATCATAACGCTATGCGCTAAGACGCCGCCCACAACCGGTAGGGGTGTGCGATGTCCACGGGCAAGTCGTATTGCTACAACAAACCCGCTTACCACCGGCACTAAGATGATATGTCTAGGACACATCGGTTAGTGAGTCCAAGTTTACCTCGGTCTCAGAGGCTGCGAAGCAACCTACACGCCACTATAATAATCCTTTTCAAGTCCCATTTCTTTCAATATAATGCTTTTACATATTTGAGACCTTCCACATATTTGCTTTATTTCATAGACCATACTACTGTATGTCTTATTCATATGGGACTTCAAGTCATAACTCTGCTATCATAATGCTTATGCATCATAGAGACCTTCTATATTAATGCTTTGGTTCGTCAGACCTTACTATGTTAAGTCCCTAATATAGGACTAGTCATTGTGCAACCTTAGTACTAGCAGTCGGTCAGCCGACCACCCCATATATATGTACAACATTGGGTATGTGTCTCTGACAACGCCCCAATATAAGGGAACATTACAAGAACACGTTCATTAACTTAGAAATTTTCCAATTATTACACGAACTCCTTCATCAACTTAGAAAATTTTAATCCATTTTTTCTATTATATTACAAATGTTATTTATCTTTGTTATTGCAATATAATCGCCTTGTATTTATATGATTTGATATATTTTGAACATTTTAAGCAGGTTTTTAATAAATTTAGAGATTTTTTGAGACATTTTATGCGTTTACTAATATATATAATATTCAATATTCCAAATGGATATTTTTGAACTCTATGCTTATTATTTGCATTTTATTATTTAAATTATAATTTCTATGACATTTTTAAATGTCTGTATAATGAATATAATTATTATTTATTAATAATAATTATGAGGCGTCACACTATGAATGTGAAAGTGTAGGTAAATAATTACCTATGTCGATGCCGCGTGAGCACTGCGTAGGTACCTGCTGCACCGTTGCCGCTTTTACATATCACTTCAGTTCAGTTAGCTAATATTATCAAATGTCATTTATTTCGTGTCAACTTTTACGTTATTTATTTTGTTTGAAAGATGCATTTTTTATTTTAACACATTTTAATGTCACAAATTTTAAAAATTAACAGAGAATCAATATATCTCATCATCATCATCATCATCATTACAGCCTTTCATAAATCCACTGCTGAACATAGGCCTCCCCCAAAGAATGCCACAAAGCACGGTCCTGAGCCACCTGTATCCATCGACGTCCTGCATGTCTTACCAGGTCGTCACTCCATCTCGTGGGGGGTCGCCCTACACTTCGCCTACCGGTACGAGGCTGCCACTCAAGAACCTTTCTTTCCCATCGGTTGTCGGTTCTTCGAGCTATATGGCCGACCCACTGCAGCTTACTAATCCGTTGGGCTATGTCGGTTACTCTGGTTCTACTGCGAATATACTCATTTCTAAGTTTATCACGCAGAGAAACCCCGAGCATAGCCCTTTCCATAGCTCGCTGAGCAAACTTGAGCTTCCTTATACGGCCAGCAGTAAAGGACGACGTCTCAGAGCCGTAAGTCATCACTGGCAACACGCACTGGTTGTACAATTTCGTTTTAAGCTTTTGAGGTATGTCTGTTGAGAAGATGTGTCGTAGTTTCCCAAACGCTGCCCAGCCGAGTTGAATCCGTCGATTGACCTCTCGGTTGAAGTTGGACTTACCTAGTCGGACTATTTGTCCCAGGTAAACATACTCGTCAACAACTTCGAGCTTAGTCCTCCCAACAACTACCGGAATAGGTGTGACATGGACATTAAACATGATCTTTGTTTTATCTATGTTCATCTTAAGACCTATCCGTTGGGAGACACTATTGAGGTCATTGAGCATGGTGCTTAGTTCCTTCAGCGATTCTGCCATAAGGACTATATCGTCGGCAAATCGAAGGCGAGTGATGTACTCACCATTGATGTTAATACTGTATCCTTTCCAGTCCAGAAACTTGAAAACGTCTTCCAATGCAGTGGTGAAGAGTTACGGGGATATAACGTCACCCTGTCTTACACCTCTCTGCAATTGAATAGGTTTCGCATTCTGGTTCTGTACTCGGATAGCCATCGTAGCTCTACTGTACAAACACTTCAGTACTTCGATATACCGACAGTCAACTTGGCACCGCTGAAGGGACTGCAGCACCACCCAAATTTCGACGGAATCAAAGGCTTTCTCATAGTCCACATACGCCAGACATAGTGGCGAATTGTACTCTTCGGACTTCTGTACAATTTGCCGAAGGGTATGTATGTGGTTCATGGTGCTAAAGCCCTTTCGGAGACCGGCTTGTCCGGGAGGCTGGAAGTCGTCAAGTCTTCGCGCGAGACGATTCGTAATGACTCTCGAAACCAGCACGTAGACGCGGTTCAGAAGGGAAATCGGTCTGCAGTTCTTCAAGAGAGCGTTGTCACCTTTCTTGAAGAACAAGACCACCGCACTTTTGCTCCATGCCCGATGTAATGCCACCATTGAGGACGGAATTAAAGAGCTTCTGAAGTACTGCAAGTACCGGTCTTCCACCCGCTTTCAGATGCTCCGCTGTAATTCCATCCTCGACTGGGGCCTTGCCGTTTTTATAAGGTGCTGGAGAGCCATTCTAATCTCGCTCAGACTGACGTCTGGGATATCTTCGGAATAGTGTCGGATAAGACTCGCTCTTAGATCATTACTCACACTTGCGTGTAGCTCCAACGATGACGTGTAAAGCTGCCCATAGAACTTCTCAATCTCACTCAAAATCTCCGGTGCCCCGGAAACGATGCTGCCACACTCGGTCTTCAGCTTCGACAGTTGGCTCTTTCTGGCAGACAGATCTCTGGCAAAGACTTTGGAGCCTTGGTTCCGCTCGATCGCTTCTTCAATACGAGCTGTATTGAAGTTGCGTAAGTCCCGCCGCATACATTTGGAGATCTGTCTATTCAGTTGCCTGTATGCTGTCAAATCTATTGAAGAATGTAGCTTCATCTCCCGTCTAATAGCCATGAGATTGTGAGTGTGATTGGAGAGTTTTTGTGTTCTTGTGCGGCGGGTCTAGCAGAACTAAGCTCCGACCGCATGGACAGTTTCCACGAGCTTGTCATTCATATCGTCCACTTCATTGCAGTATTCTGGGCACTGAAAACGGTTTTGTAACTCGAACTGAAAGGTTTCGGGACTTTGGAACAGAGCAAGAGGGGGACGGAGCGTTAACTTCATCAGACGAGACCTCTCCAACTTAACGTTTAGATTCAGTGTGCCTCTAACCATTCGGTGATCGCTACCAGTTTTCACCCTCGCGATCACGAAAACATCTCTGAACAATTGTCGTCTTGTCGTCATAATGACGTCAATCCCATGTTTTGTGAAACCGTCGGGGCTCGACCAGGTCCACTTCCTGTGAGGCCGCTTCTGGAAGAAAGAGTTCATCGTAAAGAGTCCCTCTTTTCCCATGAAGTCGGCCAGCTGCTGGCCCCTTGGGTTCCGTTGCCCTATTCCAAATTTCCCTACTTTCAGCTCACCGTTCTCTCTTGTGCCTAGTTTTGCACTGAAGTCTCCCATTAACACCGTATATTGGGTTTTGGAGGAATGCATGGCTCTAGAGATATCCTCATACATTTCCTCCACCTCCTCATCGGGGTGTGCCGAGGTTGGTGCGTCAACCTGTATGACGTTCAGCGAATACCATTTGGTGATTCTGAGTATAAGGTACGCAACCCTCGTCGACACACTCTCAATCTTTACAACGTTGTTATCGAGAGACTTGTGGACGATAAATCCGACACCTCCTTGGGATAGATGGTCGCCCTCTCGGTGACAGAGCAAGTTGCCGGATTCGAGGATTACCGTATCCTCCCCCTCTCTTCGGACTTCGGATAATCCTATAATATGCCAGCGTAACTTGTCTATCTCTTCTTCCAGCTCCACGATCTTCTCGTCAGTCCTTAGAGTGCGTGCGTTGTATGTTGCCAGGTCGAGTCGTCTTAGGTGGCAACCGCACCTCCACCGGAGATTCTTAGCACCCCGTGCCCCGCCGTTACCATGGTCGCCACCGTAGCCAGGAATAGCGGGGCCGTCGGGGACTGGGGGCCATTTCTTTGTTACTGTAATTCATAGGGGGCATTTGCCATTGTTGCCACGCTTGGCGAGGGGATGGCAACCGCAGTTTTTTTTATTGTAAGTTTGTTGTTATCAGGAAGACGCTACTGCCCATCTCCTGGCTGTTTCCCTTTGTCGCCTTTTACGACACCCACGGGAAGCTATGAGGTAGTGGATATTCTTAACTCCACCAATCAATATATCTAATGTCGCAAAAACCCATTTGTCTAAAAACAGTCATTCGTTAGTAAAGTGCAACATACTCCAAACAATTCTGATATCACGTATTGCCAAAAAAATGAAAGCACACTTTTCCGTCAACTGGTATCGCAAGTAAGCCGTTATAAGGAACGTATAAAAACCATAAAACCGATGAGTCTTTCCGCAAATTCACCATCGCGCCTGCAATTGTCTGCAAAGTTCACGCTAATGGAAATTTAACGATCGACTGAAAGGCCATTCGGGCCTGATTATTTCTCCCGACAAGTTCCAACACAGATGTAACAAAATTACACTTAGAGCTGAAAAATTCAAGTTGGGAAATGTTTTTTGGATTTAAATTTAAATTTTTGAATCGCAATGCTCTTCCGCGCGATACTTGAATGATGATATAAATGTAAACGTAAAGTTACAGCCTATACACGTCCCACTGCTGGGCACCGGCCTCCTCTCATTTCTGAGACGGTTTTAGGGCAAGGAAGTGTCCGCCGCGCTGCCCCAATGCGTGTTGGCGAACTTCACATGTCTTCGAAATTTTTTTTCTATTTCTCAGCCATGCAGCTTTCCTCACGATGGTTTCCTTCACCGCCGATCACGTGGTAAATCAGCACTTAAAATTGCAATTAACAATTTCATTGGTGCTGGCGGGGATCGAACCCGGGTTGCTCGCGTATTGTGAAATTTACCATCTGAGCTACCACGGCTCGTTAATGATGATATCTTTTTTTTTTAAGTCACGATAGAATATCGTCACGTGGATATCGTAAGATAAGAGGCGACGGGTAAAAAATTTCCCTTTACGTATTAATAAATCTTGTAGTGGTGGCGGTGTAAGAATATCCCCTACCCCATATCCTCCGGGGGTGTCGTAAGAGGCGACAGAGGGAAACAAATCCAGAGATGGACAGCAGTGTGTTCCTAATATCGACTAAAAATAAACAAACTGCGGTTGCCAACCCGCTTGCCAAGTGTGTCAACTACGGCCCTATGGGTCAATCTATGGGGGAGACCTATGTTCAGCAGTGGACTTTAGTAATATATAACGGTATTATATAATAAAAATATATAATTTTATTTAATGTATTTTTAACACACATTATACATAAATTTTAGGCACTACATTAATTTTCGTTATAAACTAACTATCCCATACGCCTCCGTACGCACAGTATCCTCAAAAAAGGGTACAAAATTTTCTTCACTTATTATATAAGTTCTATTAAAATATTGTAAGCGGAACTGCTATAATTTAGTAAAGATTATTGCCTGTAAAGGCATATCGCGTGAGGCGGTTATTATAGGTTCACGACAGCAAAAAATATTCCTTAAAAAATAAACAATAATTTGAAACATACTGTACGTATTTTTCGACATCTACTATATGTTTACTTGCAATAACCTCAATCAAAAAACGTAACATGAGATGCACTGCAGCATCTTCCTCCTAACTGAATAGGAATATGATCCTTTTTTAATAATTAAATGCAGTAATTTGCTCAATCGACCTTTACTTGATCTCTAATTTTTACGACGACGAAAGGTACAATAACTTTTAAACATACCTACACAGCTTACGAACTAATATTGGCATGAAACTGCTAATATAATTTGACAGGCGCTTCAACACTTACAACTCAAAATAATAATAATAATAATAGTAATTGCCAAAATGCATGCCAAACATAGCAACTATGGCAAATATCTCCGCTACCGATGAGGTTGATAGCCTATGTTCAGCAGTGGATTGGTTATTTACGCCGGTAGAACCACGCTACAACTATATTATGGTTGTAGCACGAGCGGTTCGGCTCGACCAGGGTAGGGCCACTCTGACATAATACCAGCGTAAAATAGCAGCTTAATGCTGCTATGTTTCGTATGGTGAGTACAGAGAACCGGACAACCTTTACACCATTTACCCATTTACTAAAAACGAGGCATTCCATCTTAGTCTTCAGGGGTGACAACGCTTCAGTATTTTATTATTCATTGAGAACAGGCCACAGCATGCATTGACCATCAGGTGGAATATGTGCTCGTTTGTCACCCTTATTTTTATACGTGGTAGAGCCATGCTGTAGCTACATTAATAGTATTGTTACGAGCTTGGGGCTCGAGACAATTAAAAACTGCCGATTGAATTACCAAAATTGACACTTTAATTATAAAACAATAATTACAACTTAAAACCACACTAATAATAAAACGCAATTGTACTAGTGATCACTTTAGTTTGCCGTTGTTTTGCTTCGAAGTATTCGCTTATATCGCCAATTCAATACTCACTCGGTCATGGTCTATACCGGCCTTATATAGGGCCTCAGATAGTTTCCGGAACCTTCTACTGTAGAAACATCTAGAATGTTCGAGTACATATCGGTCCCAAAATTTCTAGAAGGATCTTGTCTTTCCTAGTTCTGCTACTGGACACTAGAGGGCGCTAGTGGTAACTAGTGTTGCCATGTACAAGACATTAATAGTGGCGCGCAACAGTATAGTTGTAGCACGAATGGGTCGGCTCGACCGGGCAAGGACCACGCTCTCACAGAATACCGGCGTAAAATAGCAGCTTAATGCTGCTGTGTTTCGTATGGTGAATGTAGAGAATCGGAGTCGGAATTCTATCTTAGTCCTCACGGCTGACAACGCATCTGCATTTTAATTCGCAAACGGAGAAAAATGTAGATGTCTTTGGGCCACAGCAACCACTTATCATTAGATGGACTGTGTGCTCGTTTGTCACCATTTTTCTATAAAAAAAAATCTATAAAAAGTGGACTTTCGACTGACTATAATGAATTAATAAATGAAATAGTCTCAAAAATACTATAATATTTAATATAAAAGTTAACCCCAAATGCCCACGTCCCTTGAAAAATAAGAATTAAGTAATGTACGAGTACACTATAAAATCAATTGCTGCCCGTTGGTCTCGCTTAAACTCGAAACTGGTTCGACCGATTCTGATGAAATTTATTGTTTGTGATTGAGTGGGACCCTGAATGGTTTAGATTCACAATTGGACTCGGTAGATGGAGCTGTTGTCGTGCGAAGCCGAGGCGAATCATTAGTTCTTAATAAATATTTTGTTTCATTTCTTATAATATCATACCTGTTTAAGATAAAACTTGTGATATCGAATCCTTTCCTACGAGTCCGCTTGGATAGATAGCTACCACCTTTTTACCTATTTCTGCCACCAAACAGTATGAACAGCATAAAGAGCCAGTGTAATTACAGGCTGAGAAGCATTCCATCTTATTCTTCATATGTGACAACGCATCTGATATCATCGCAGTTGTCCGTAAGTAGCAGTAGCCATATACCACTAAGTACGCTGTAATTCTACCATTAATTCGAGTTTTTTTAAATATTGCGCATGCCTAGATACGCCAAAGCGGCCACCTTAGTTGCTATGGCAACTGTAGTTAAGCTCGTTCACAGCGCCTTCGTGGTCTATAGTTGGAACTACGTGCGCGTCTTACAGTTCGTAGTAGTTCTTAAGACAGACGGTAGATGGCGACATATCTTTTTTAAATAAATATATACAAAATTCTTTTATTTACAAGAATTAAATTAGTAATAAATTCAATAATTACGTTTTTAAGTTGCTTACCGACATTTTATCAATATTTATTAATTATTCAAAAAGTGTTTAACTTAATTATTTTAAAATACTTATAGGGGTACTACCTACTCCGATAGAAATATATAGTTGATAATAAGCTTTTTGTTGCTTTTATCTAATTAGTAGGCCTTCGATTATGGAGTTTATTATTGAGCGAAAATTTCATAAACTCAGATTAAAAAGTATGAAACAGACACAGAAACTTTTTTTATTCAATATAGATTATAAAATAATACTTAATGAAAGTCGCTCTTTTGTTTAATTAACCACTTAGGTACCATGATGCGTCCGTCTATTTGATAAAATCAGAAATAGGTAGATAGATTAATTTTTATTTAACCCTCTCGCTGTCCCGTGTACTACATAATATAGGTCATTGCTATTGTCTTACTATTCGTCGTTGACGCCGCAAAGGGCCGAACCTCAATTTTTCAAAAATTACACGAGAGCAAAAAAACATTTATTATTCCCCGATTATTAGTTTTTTTTATCAGAAAATTAATCTTATTTGTAGTTTTCCATTAAGTCTAATATATTTCATATTCTGATTAACGGGGAATAATTAATGTTTTATTTCTCTGCTGTAATTTTTGAAAAATTGAGGTTCGCCCCTTGGCGACGTCAACGACGTATTGTGTCTGAATATCAGACAGTGAAACTGTTAATATGGATTATAAGACTGCTTATCGAAGTAATTTAAAATGCAGGTCCAGAAAGAAGCCCAGCGATTCCTGTCAGCCATTCTGACCTTACTAAATAACAAATTTCGAAGCCACCTTTTAAAATTGCTATAATTGTAGAACTAATTGAATAAAAGTTTTTATCAAATAATATTGGGTGTCAAACGAGCACACAGTATACCTGATAGGCGGAGTGCAGTATGTGGATGCTGTGGCCCATAGCCCATAGACATATATATCTATCCTCGGTCAAGAATCAAAATGCAGATCACTTGTCACCTCTGCGTATTTTTTTTTTATAAGATAAGGGCAACAAGCGAACAAGAGTCTTTCCCGGCTATTAAAACTATTGAGGAGGGATGAGGAGATGTACATCCTACTGGCCACTAGCTTTATGTGTGATGAAGCTTTAAAAACCAACGTGCAGATTTCTGCACGACGTTTTCGTTCACCGCCAGGAACGTGGTAAATAAGCACTTAAGATTACAATCAACAATTTCATCGGTGCCATCGGGAATCGAGTCCGGAGAACTCTCGTACCGTAAAATTTACGGCGGCCGATTATCTCATGAGCCACAGTGACTCTTACAAAGTACAAACCGCAGTGAAATAAATGAGCACATGCCTAGAGAGGTTTATGTATGAAGTGCGTTTAATTATATTTCTTGTTTCTTCTATTTCACGAAGAAGTTTTGACTTTGGTTGTGTTAGCCGTGCACATACACATTGTGTTAGTGTGCGTAGGCTGCGGGCGCTCGGGAGTAGTGCTTCCAAGGACTACGCACACTAACACAATGTGTATGTACACGCCTAACAACAACGAAAGTCAAAACTTCATCGTGAAATAGATAACTATACTCAGTTCTACAAAACAGGCTACATTGTTCGAACAAATAAATAATTAATACATAGTTCAAACGTCAAAGTATATCGACTGTGTATCATTAAATTTACGATACATTAAGCTTATTGCATAACTAGCGTCCCGCTCCAGCTTCGCCTGGGTGGTGTCATTTTTTTTAATGGAATAAGGGTGAGAAACGAACACACAGTCCACATAATGATAAGTAAATGTTGCAACTGTAGCACATAGATATCTACATGTATCCTTGATTAAGAATCAAAATACAGATGTGTTATCACTACTGAAAATTAAGATGGAATAGCTGGATTCCAGTAAAAAGTGTCTTCAGTTCTCTACGCTCACCATACGACACGCAGCAGCGTTAAGCTGCTATTTTACGCTGGTATTCTGTGAGAGCGTGGTCCTTCTCCGGCCGAGCCGACCCATTCGTGCTACAATGGCTTTACCACGTATAGAATAATCATTAACAACCATATATTTCATCAATTTTTCGAATTCACTAATAAAGTCCCTAAGGTTTTCGAATAAAATATAGCCTATATCACTCCTGATATTACTCTGTATCTGTTAGTGAAATTTTATCAGTCATTCCAAAGATTATCTCGTGATAATTCTTGAGAGAAAACTCAACACTTAGTTTTAGCACGTCCGAGGATTCAAACCTGGAACCTCATGATCAGTAATCGTATTTACGACCACTGGAACAACTAGGTAATCAATCACGTAGATAATCATTGTTAATAGAAATTATAAGTCCGTTAAAACAACATCGAATTTCTTCATCTACTTAAAATTTCTAGAACGTCGTAGTCAATTCCACTGCCTCTTTTACTGCCTCTGAAAGCAATCGGGGTCATAACTTTGGACATAAAACTGATTTTATGTATCCGCCAGGCAATCAAGTCTGCGAAATTTCAATTCTGTCTTTGAACCTGATACAATGCGATTTTATATCAGTTAGTGTAATGTCTTTATTGTTGAGCCATCGCAAATATTGCATTTTCTAAGTAGGGGTGATGAATAAGCACAGAATCCGATTGATGGCAGGAATATGCTGTGGCCTATTAACACCTTCATCTATTCTCGGTTAGGAATCAAAATGCAGAAGCGTTTACACACTTGAAGACTAAGATGGAATTTAATTGGTAAATTCGATAGTCCAAGTCACCTTCGTATTAGTAATGTCGCTGCCAATCACTATTGCCATGGTATCTTTTTTTTAATAAAATAGTTTTGATAAATTTTTCTTCATCAATTTATTACTTAGAGCCTCGTCAATCAATGAGCAAGGTGCACTATGTGCAAGTTAAGTTAGATTTGGGCAAAATTGGCTTATATCCTCTGATTTTCGGCAAAATTTTGGAATATTTACTTTGAATTAGGACAATATATCCAGGGCCTGATTTACTTACAGGATAACCAGTCTGGAGCCTAGGGAGCAAGCTTCGAGGGGGCGCTGAGTTTGCCTTTGCAAGCACATTTATGTACACAATAAAACTTGGGGCATCCCAGTACCAGCTCCTTCCACTTGACCGCATTCAGCAAAAAGTGACTCGAATAGTCGACGACCGAATTTTTTCTGATCGGTTCGATTCACCGGCGCTGCGAAGAGATGTTGCATCCCATTGCATTTTCTATCGTAATTTCCAAGGGGAGTACTTAGTCAAATTGGTTCGGATTAATTCCAACCACTAAATTCCACCAACACACATCGGGGCAATACCCACCATTCACATAATTTGGATGTTTAGCGGTACACCATGACTGTGCGATTTACTAGTTTTCTTCTTCGCAAGACTTCTTTTTGGAATCATCTATCACCAGCGATTTTTTCAGACCAATGCGACTTAGAGACCTTCAAGAATCGAGCTTACTTCTTTTAAAATGGCTGATAACCTGCAAGTTCCCTGGTGTTTCGTTTTTTCATGGGTGGTGGTCGACGCTTACTATCAGGTACATTTGATTTAATGTAGAATAGACCGTGGGGTGGAAAGCTAGTAAGATATAAAAATCTCGTAAATATATTCGTGGACCGAGCAGGCTCAGACAGAACAGACCGTTGGGGGGCTCATAATCATAGATAGCCTAGGGCTGTCACAACTCTAAATCAGGCACTGAATACATCGCCATTTTTTTCTCTGAATTTGAACAAAATAGTGGCCGTGTTAGTAGTGGCAGTGTAAAAGAGTCCACTACCCCATATTATCTCGTGGGTGTCGTAAGAGGCGACATAGGAAAATTGAAACATGGGATGAGAAGCAGCATGTTCTTGATACCTACTGAAATATTTAAAAAACCTGTGATTTCCAGCTTACCCAGCGTACTACGTAGTAAACTAGGTTTTTTTTAAATAATTGTGGTGACAAATGAGCACCTCCACAGTCCACCTGATGGTAAGTGGTTACTGTGGTCCATAGACATCTACATCTATCCTCCATTACGAAGTAAAATGCAGATGCGTTGTCACCCGTGAGGACTAAGATAGAATGCCTCGTTTCCAGTAAAAAGGGTCTCCGGTTCTCTACACTCACCATACGAAACACAGCAGCGTTAAGCTGCTATTTGACGCTGGTATTCTGTGAAAGCGTGGTTCTTCCCCGGTCGAGCCGACCCATTCGTGCTACAACTATACCAGTAATATAGCTGCAGCATGGCTCTAACACGTAAAAAAGTATAGTAGGTGCTAGGACTTCTTTTCTCTCTAGGATTTCGTATGGTTAGGTACCTTTTTCTGCCGCTAAATAGTATTGCTTGCAGTGCTGTCTCCCGGTCTGAAGGATGTAGAGAGCAGGAAGAATTAAAGGCTGCGAGGTGTTCTATATCATCATATATAGTTGTAGCACGAATGGGTCGGCTCGACCGAGGAAGGACCACGCTCTCACAGAATACCAGCGTAAAATAACAGCTTAATGCTGCTGTGTTTCGTACGGTGAGTGTAGAGAACCGGAGACCCTTTTTTCTGGAAAAGAGGCATTACATCTTAGTCCTCACGGGTGACAACGCATCTGCACTTTAATTCGCAAACGAAGATAGATGTAGATGTCTATGAGCCACAGCAACCACTTACCATCAGGTGGACTGTGTGCTCGTTCGTCACCCTAATTCTATAAAAAATAATATCAGCTGTAGCTTACTTTATTTGAAATTGGATACAGGTCAATGGGCTGCAGAAGAAAACAGAAACAGAAATTTTGAAGTTATACTTCTTTTGGGGCGTTTAGAAAGAATGATGAGAGTGATATTTTACGATGCGCGCGCATACCGACACCTAAAAACGACATCATGAAGTTTTTACGATGCGCGCGCACATAGTCACCTAAAAGCGACAACTTCAGTGGGTAATTGTCTCTCAAATTTTTGTTTTGTTACGCTGAAGAAGTATAACTTCCTACGTGCGTACACAAGTACAAACACACTTTTTTCTTTAATATGGCTTATAAATAATACTTATTGAAAATCAGTCTTTTGATGAATTTATCACTGGTTCGGAAAAAAACTCTTTTCTGGGAAAAAACCAGCAACAAACCCAGCGGGACATTTAAAAAAAAAGTAACAGCTTACAATCATGTATGTTACACAACTAACAACACAAAACATTAGATAGATAGTAGTGATCACCTCATTCCCAGGGAGTATTATCATCCAATAAATTCCTTTATATCATAATAATAATAACATAAAAACCTTTTTTGAGGCACTCGCCATCTGATGGACTGTAAGCTCTTTTGTTACTTCAAATTTAAAAAAAAAATCATATTAAATACCTCTTGATTTCATGGCCGAAAATTTATTCTCAAATATACATAGCAAGCTACTCTAAAACGAAATCTACTTGAACAATTTTAAAATGTTTAATTTGCTAAAAGCTTTTTATACTTTTGATATTTCACTATAAAATTATTAAGATTATATCGGTTTTGTTCGGAATGGATTTTAAAAAGTTCGCTTAACGAGGGGAAGACAATTTTTCATAATTCCCCGATCCTTGTTAGAAAGTCGGCTTAGCGACTGTTCCACTTAATGTCGTTATCCGACCGACGAACTGATCGCTTTTTAATCTCGCCAATTCCTATCCATCGAATAATTATCTAAGTTTTTATAATACATTCATATTTCATCGGGGATTTATTTTACGTTTAAAATTAACTTAATACCATGAAAATGATATTCCCTGAGATGCTTTCAACAATTTTATTGTTTTATTTTAGGCAACAATTTTATGGTTTTGTTATTTTATATAGATTTAAGGCATACAAGGGATTACAATCGCCTGACAGAAAAGTAAACATTAAAATTAAGGATTTTAAAAGTATTTACTTTATAATCGCTGAAATTGTTAAAACAAAACGCGACGTTATGTATAATCGACGGTGATATGTGTTTTTTTTAGTTTACATTTAGTGGTGTAGGTAGGTATTGGTGGTGACGGGGAAAGTGTATGCAATCAAGGGAGTAGTTCTATTGATTTATTATTACTTAATGGGTAGCTTAAAGTAAAAGTTAAACTTTCAAACTTTTACGAGAAACTACAATTTTATTTTCCTTTAAAATATTATTTTAATCTTCGCACATTTACGCATCCGTATCCGTCATTTGTTTAAAGTCTCCGACCACAGGATAGTTAACTGACCACAGAGTAATCACTCGCAACTATAACGACTTTCGAGAGGTTTTGGCGGGAACTTCACCGTCAGCGGATTACTGCTCCTCTATTAACGTTTGATTAATTAGTGCTAATACTTAATACTTAAGGTTGCCACTGAAAATCGGCGCTAGGACGACAAATCTTAGCATTTCCTGAGTACCAGTCCTAGTTGGACTTTTTCCCATTCACAAAAGTTTTTTAAATTGGCTATTCGATTTTTATTTTTATTTTTATTTTTTTTTTACCTGTCTGCATTTTTTGTCAAAAAGATTTATTTTATATATATAAGTGTATATTAATTCTAGTTGTAACCTTTGTTGTAACCTTTATATTGTTTTTTTGAGTTTCCCATATTATACTATGATATGATGAGTGTCGACTGCCAATTTTTAAAATAATAATAAATAACTGGCCAAATAAATAGCCCTTTGTTCCTTTCTCGTAATTTAAGTTAATTTAAGTATAATGATTTCTTATATTTACGCGAAGACTACACATTAAATGAAAATAATTTTTACGGATTTTATCGCGTTTAATTTAACGTTTTTTTAGTTTTAATAGCAAATTAGGATGCTTTTTAGTTTCAATAGCCTCGCGAATCATCCTTGATAGGAACCGGTGTTTTTAGTTTTAGGTTTGTGCTCTATCAAATCTAATGTAATGGTGGGGACGATCTTGAACAAGTTCACACACTGCAGACATCCCGGAGCGTCAGTGCTTCAAGTCATCATCATTACAGCCCTTCACAAGTCTACTGCTGAACATAGGCCTCCCCCAAAGAATGCCACAAAGCTCGGTCCTGAGCCACCTGTATCCATTGACTTCCTGCATACCTTACCAGGTCGTCACTCCATCTAGTGGGGGGACGCCCTACACTTCGTCCGCCGGTACGAGGCTGCCACTCGAGAACCTTTTTCCCCATCGATTGTCGGTTCTTCGAGCTATATGGCTGGCCCATTGCCACTTCAGTTAACTAATCCGTTGGGCTATGTCGGTCATTCTGGTTCTACTGCGGATATCCTCATTTCTAAGTTTATCACGCAGAGAAACTCCGAGCATAGCCCTCTCCATAGCTCGCTGAGCGACCTTGAGCTTCCTTATCCGGCCAGCAGTGAAGGACCACGTCTCAGTTCCATAGGTCATCACTGGCAACACGCACTGGTTGTACAGTCTCGTTTTCAAGTTTTGAGGTATACCTGACGAGAAGATGTGCCGTAATTTCCCGAACGCTGCCCAACCGAGTTGAATCCGTCGATTGACCTCTCGGTCGAAGTTGGACTTACCTAGTCGGACTACTAAGTCAGCTATACATATGTTCTTTCACGCGTGTTTTTATAGATGTTTTTGTTTATCCTATGTAAGAGAGACCACATTCACAATCCAGTTGGTACACTGATGCATCTTATAGAGGGATGTCACTTATGTAGGCTCGGGACCCGTAGCTTGTTGTCTTGCAATACTTGCTCGACGTGCTGAAGCTCGGCGGCCAAATGTTTTCTGTCACAGATCCCTCGTGCTCTCTGAAACAATAAATCTAATTTCAATAGAGAAGATGGATGGGTGCTGAGATTTGGTTGGGATCCTATAATTAATAAAATTAAATCCAAACCCAAGCATACCACTGCAAGACTTCAAGATACTATAAGCTCATTCTGCGTAGATCGGACCAAAAATTAATATTAAAAAACTGAAGGTAGCCGGGCTAACTATGACATCGGGACGTCAAACACCTCAGTCCCCCCTGTGATCATGAGTGCTGTAAAGCACCCTTACGTGGGGAAGTAAAAAGCTAAATGAAGCGCGATAAAATCCGTAAAAATTAGTTTAATTTAATATAAGTATATTTTATATTAAGAAGTTGTGGTATTGTTCATATTAAATGTCTACGCACGTGAGCTACCTATTAGTGGATATGATGAAACAAGTGTATCGATGGTGATATAAGTCTCAAGTTAATTGTCCGCTGCCGTCCAAATTTCCCAAAATTTTCATAAAACATATTGACGACACGAAAAAATTATATTGAAGAAATTTATTAACATACTTATATTAAAATTCATAACAAATTATTTTTTTATATATTAGGTCAAGTAGACTTTATTCAGACCTTTCCGACGACCCTTTGTCCTTTAAAAAATCTTTAAGTCCGCATTAAAAAATGTTGAGGGGCACCTATCGGAACAAAAACATCATGTCCTTGAGTGGTTTCTTAGTTCATCGCGGACAAACAATATAACACGTAATTTTATATATATATATATATATATATATATATATATATATATATATATATATATATTAGCTATTCCTCGCGACGAGCTTAAGTTACTCCTTGTGACATCAGCTATTTGCCAGTGAAAATCCCATCAAAATCGGCCCAGCCATTTCTGAGATTAGCCGGAACAAACAGACAGACAGACAAAAACTTTAAAAATTTTATTTTTGTTTATAGTCCCGTATATACTTTCAAATGCACTCAGTAAAAAGCTGTAATTTTGACATTACAAACAGACACTTCAATTTTATTTATTTGTATAGATAGGTAATTAAAAAGTTGAAGATATTCTTCGGGTTAAATTTGACATCGAGATGTCAAACACTTCAGTTCCTCCATGACCATGATTGCTGCAAAGCACCCTAACGTAGGAAATAAAATTAAACCGGATAAAATTCGCAAAAAATGGATTTATTCAATTGATAACGTAATAACTTAGATAATTATTTTAAATAGTGTTTAATTATATATGGGACAAAGCATTTCATTGTTTTTTTATAGTATAAGGGTAACGAACGAGCACACAGCCCACCTGATGGTAAGTGGTTGCTTTGGCCCATACGTGTGTGGTTCTGTCCTCGATTACGAATCGAAATGCAAATGCGTTGTCACCCGTGAGGACTAAGGTGGAGTGCCTCGTTTCCGGTAAAAAAAAGTCCGGGTCTCCGGTTCTCTACACTTACCATACGAAACACAGCAGCGTTAAGCTGCTATTTTACGGCGGTATTATGTCAGAGCGTGGTCCTTCCCCGGTCGAGCCGACACATTCTTGCCACAACTATACCAGTAATATAACTGCAGCATGGCTCTACCACGTACAAAATGATGTATTTTTTGACTAAAAGCTTTGTATCTAATGCCATAATTAATGAAAAAAAAACCTTTGGAATAACTAAGAATTGTGCCGTAAATAATTAAATGTGAGTATCCATCAAAATGGAAAGTTTTAATAATGTCTTTAAAACATTTCGCCGACGGAAAGCGAAAAGTTGTTATGATCTTATTAAACAGTAAAGCCTGAAAATGTGTTCACACTTCTCAGCCGCTCTCTTGGGAGCTTTTGGGCATTTACAGAGGACGCCCGAGGGAGATATTTGTGAGGAAGCTACAGTTGTGTCCCGCAGCACATAGGACATTTGTATTCCAGATAAGCGTTTCGCAGATTTATCTTGAATGGACAACATATTTTCATTAAACTACTTAAGTTAGTAAAATTTAAGCGCTGCCTTTCCAATTTTACCTGTGTATCCACTGATATCTTCCTGCTCCAAGGGTAACGAAGCTAGTGTAGTATTTGATAAAGTCCCATTTCTGGGTACATTCGTCGTATATTAATAAAAGGCAGAATATTTCCGTCACGGTATTGTGCGAATTACCAGACTTATGCTGTATGTTGTTGACGGCGATCGAACCTAGCCGTTCGCATACTTTCAAAATTTAGACCATTTGAAACACTTTATACGTGATAGATCCACTGAAACGTATGTAATGGTTGTAGCACGAATGGGTCGGTCGGAAGGACCACGCTTTTACAGAATACCAGAGTAAAATAGCAACTTAATACTTCTGTGCTTCGTATGGTGGTAAAGAACCGGAGATCCTTTTTAATGAAAGAGGCATACCATCGCAGTCCTCTGGAGAACAAAGTATCTGATTTTAAAAGATGATCTATGGGCCACAGCATCCACTTATCCACTCATATTCTATTAAAAAAAAAACTCGTACAATAAAACAGACTAGTTAACTACGTTAGCATAACTCGTTAGAGGACACTTCGAATACTAGCGCTGCAGCCTCTTCAGCATTATGCAGAGGGAGACCTATTTGATATTATTTTTTTTAACTTTCAAGCTTACTACATTTTTCTTTTTTCTCACTTTTTCATTTGTTAACCCACTCGCAGTCTAAAACCGATCCGTGCAAAAGTTTAATATCTTGCGTACGTATTTCTTTGTTCTAATTGTGCGTATGAAATAAATTATTATTTCTATTTTTCATTCTTCACTACAATTCGATGGTTAAAAACAGCATACATAAACACTGAGTTTAGATACGTAACTACCTAACCGAGAAGTCATAAATATTAAAATCAACATTAAGCCGGTTACATTAAGCGCTGACACTAAATACCTTAAAGAAATAAACATGAAACTTAGGATATGTTCCCAAAACTTATACACCCTTGTGTGGAGAGATTAAAGGCTACGAGAAACTTGAGCCTTCAGGCTCACAACCTACAAACTAAGATTTACTCCTCGTTTGTTACTAAGCAAACGTTTATTTGATTCAATATTAAATTATATTCTATTACAAATTTAAATCTATTCTATTAAAAATTAAAATCTATTCTATTACAGTCTATAAAAGTACACTGCTGAACCCTATGTTCTTTCCCCATAGACTGTATCATAGGGGGAATTTTGTCATGGTTACTACGCTTGGCAGGCGGGTTGGAAACGCAGTTTTTTATTTTAACAGCTGTTGTCAAGAAGCTGCTGTTGCCAATCTCCTGTTTCAGTTTTCTTCTGTCGCCTCTTACGACACCCACGGTATATATCGTATATAGGGTTTTTACATCGCCACTACATGTTAAATATAAAAGCATTACAGTACAAATATATTCATGATTTATTTAGTCGTTTTTAAAAACGGTATGTGATACGTGATTTTTTGGTATACTAAAGTTGAGGAAGGAAATAAAAAAAAAACTATAAATTTTTGGAATAAACCAATTTTTCTCGAATTCCCGACGTTTCGGGCGTTGTACTGCTGTCTCCCCTATTAGCATAGGATGCTCCCTATGCTAATGGGCAAAACTGAGATGCTTGACATCTCGATGTCATAACATTTAGCTTATGAATAAAAACATTTTGGTCCTACGTCCTATGTCCGTAGAATGAGCTTACAGTATTTTAAAATATTGCAGCCTTCTCTAATGAAATTTTTCATTTATCTTTGATAGTAATCGGTGTTATTTTGCGAGGATTTCTGGTTTATCAAATTTGATGTCGACCCTGAAGATGTTGACATACTAAAAATTAAAAAGCAAAAAAGTTTAAATTAAACGTGATTAAATCCGTAAAATTAGTTTTATTCCATGTACTCGTGTAAATTTAAAAAAAGCATTACGATAATTTTTTGTAAGATAATAGTAATTAGTAATAAAATAGTATTATTTATAATAGTAAAAAGTACTAAAATGCCGTGCCCATGTCATTTTCGTAGAATCCAGTTTTTTCAATTATAGAAAAAGTTTTATTTTTACACGTTCTTCTAACTTTTTACTGCAGTGCCATCTAGCGATGCGCATTAGAAGCTGCCATATAAGAAGCGTTTGAGATAGTTCCACAATCGTCCGTAATAACGCAGACTCCCCTTGTCTAGGTTTTTCCGGGGTTTGTTGTATGTTTTACTAACCCTTCGGATATCTCTGACTAGCATACAGTTATCTGTGTTCGGATATACTGAAGTTTCGTAACCATTTACGAGGAAGTATTATTTTTTAATGATACATCAATAATTGCAATCAAGAACACCATACATTTTATTAAACAATAAATATACTTAAGTCTTTTTATTTTTTTATTTAAAAAAAAAAAACGTTCCACCAACTAGAATATTTTCTCCTGTATCTCGGAGGCAATTATGAGGGGCTAGTTTTGGGTTTTAGAGGTTTTACATAATGTTCTTAATAAAAGTTTTATTTCCTACCTATCACCACAACCAACCTAGATGAAGACTTACAACATAATGTAGTAACAATCACCATAAAAATTTACTTTATGTCATTATTGCTAAAATTGTCAATCATTAAACATGGATAATTACGTAAAATAATATAATATTAATGACAAATTACATGTTAACCGCGAACCCGTAACGGCTTATTAAAAGTCCATGGCTGAACATAGGCCAACCCGATAGACTGCCTCATAGAGGGATATTTGCCATAGTTGCCACGCTTGGCAGGCGGATGTGCAACCGCAGATATTAATTTTTAGTTGATATTAGGAAGACGCTCTGTTTCCCTCTGTAGCCTCTGATAACACCTTCGGAATGATATGGGGTAGTGGATATTGCTACAACGCCACTACGCGGTCAATGTACAAAGTACAACGGTAATATCAAAATACATGTTAGCTTACAACAAAGTATTTTAAATGTACATTATCTTAGAATGTAAGTTTGTCTTCAAAATAATATTTATTATTATTATACTTATATTTATTATTATAAGTAAAATTTTACAGTCAATAATGCCGATAATAATAATATTTTTACTTAGTAGAGCCATGCTTATTGCATGGTAGAGACATACTGCAGCTATATTATTAGTATAGTTGTAGCACGAATGGGTCGGCTCGACCGGGGAAGGACCACGCTCTCACAGAATACTAGCGTAAAATAGCAGTTTAACGCTGCTGTATTCCGTGTGGTGAGTGTAGAGAACTGGAGACCCTTTTTACTGGAAATTAGGCATTCCATTTTATTCCTCACGGGTGACAACGCATCTGCATTTTGATTTGAAATAGAGGATAGATGTAGATGTCTATGAGCCGCAGCAACCACTTACGACCAGGTGGACTGTGTGCTCGTTTGTCACCCTTATCGTATAAAAATAAAAGATAACATTTTTTCATTTCTAAGGGCCGATTATTAAATGTTCTTATATTACTCAATGAATAAAATACAACTAATATAGTTCAATAGTTACATATTATACTGTACATTACTAATATAACTCCATTAATTTGTCAGGTAAACGATTAAACATTTTTATTCCAAAGCATAAAAACTTTAAGAGAAAATGGCCGTCCTAGATTTGTATGATAAAACGGTACGGTACTCGTATAATATTATCTTTACTTTTTGTTTACCTCTTGCTTTACAAATGCGCAATGCGGGAGTTATAATAATGTAAATTATTATTTAGAAATGAGCAAGGTTACTATATTATACTCGTACACATTAAACAAAATGAGCACAGCGTTAGAAATTAAGCTATAAAACTGTTTAATAGAATAGAATAGAATTGAATGTTTTTTTTATTCAATATTGATTATTACATAATACTTATTGAGTAATTTTTTATTTACCACTGGTTCGGAAAATACCTCTGTCCTGGGAAGAACCAGCAAGAAACCCAGTGGAACTTTTTTTTAAATATATTTCACTTAACAATAATTTTGTTTATACAATTTTTAAATGAATTTTCATATAATATAATAATAATAATAATAATAAATTTTATTTAACCACTTTGTTTACATGCAGGGTATCTTAAACTATTACAGTAGTCGTTTTGATTTTTTTTTTTGGCAACTTACTTGTAAGATATGGTTGATCGTTAGCAGCTGTACTAGTTTTATGGTAAAAACTGTATTACAGACGCTAGCGCCTTCCACCGGACATTATAGAAAACAATTTGAGAAATGCCTTGTTAGTACTACATAATATTGAAACCACTACATGTGGAGACATTACTTAAGAGCAAGTATAAAAGTGAGGGATGAAATTGCAAGTGTACACGTAGAAGTTAGTAAATGTGTGTGAGCGCGCGTGTGTGTGTGTGTGTGTGTCAGTTTGCGTGCGTGCGTGCGTGCGTGCGCGCGCGCGCGTGTGTGTGTGTGTGTGTGTGTGTGTGTGTGTGTGTGTGTGTGTGTGAGTGTGAGAAGAGAGAGAGAGAGAGTATTAATGTGTGCATAAGCCCTGCCCTATTTTAAACATCTTGGGATTGGTTGTGGCAATAACAGCAATCGTCAGTAAGTGTGTGATGAGTACGACTTTATCATACGATTTGGTTTAGTTACCTGTATAGGGGGATCGTAAAAGCGCCTCTGTATCCTCGTATGAAAGTTTCTGCAGCCACTGTTTCAGTTCCTGTTTACACTTTCTTGCGGTAGCTTTATAGATATTAAGTTCTTTATTAATCCTATTGTACACATGACTACTTCGGACATAGTACTGTCTACGAGCTAAAGCGGTTCTGTGGGGGACGTGCTCACATACCCGGTATTCCAGTCTTCGACTTACTTTCTGTGCGCGCTGTTCCAGTGGAAGTGAACGATGTCTACGAAGTATCATTTGAAGTATGTAGAGTTGCCTGGTTGTAAACACCTCACAGTCTTTATATAGTTGGGTAGTAGGGTAACGATAATGTTTTTTACTCATAACCTTTAACACGGCTCGCTGTGCTCGCTCCAGTTTAAGAAAATGAGTGGAGGACGCCCCACCCCAGCAAGGAATGCAATAGGTCAGAATTGACTGGGCCAGCGCAAGATAGACCAGTTTCAAGGTTTTTGAGTCCGCCGCATTCCTCAATTTTTTAAAAACTGAAATAATTTTTCGAATCCGCGATGCCATGTTAACTATTTGAGGTGTCCAGGTAAGGGTACTGTCGAGTATAATTCCCAGATATTTTATGTTATCCGTCTGTTCTATTGCCATGCATGCACAGTTTGCATTTATCGTGTCACAGTGGTGTATTTTGATGTAGTAGGGATCATGTTTGGGTTGTGATGCTTTTGATGCAGAAAAGGTAATATACTTTGTCTTGTCAATGTTTAAGGTCAGCAAATTGTCACAGAGCCAGTTTGATACAACACGCAGGGCCACTTCCATTTGCCGCTGAGCAGTCTCCCAGGTTTTGTCGTGTACCAAGAGAACAGTGTCATCTGCGTAAGTGATGATGCGACAGTTCGGAATAGTCAAGCGACAGAGACTGTTTATGTATACCAGAAACAATGTCGGTCCAAGTACACTGCCCTGAGGGACTCCATAGGAAAGATATTTATCATCACTAAGAAAAGAATCTATTTTGACACATTGATTGCGTTCTGAGAGATAGTCTCGAAACATGTCCAAAGCCAAACCTCTTATGCCAATTTCATTTAGCTTTTGAAGTAAGATGGGGATAGAAACAGTGTCAAAGGCCTTGGATAGGTCAAGGAAGGTTCCTATTATTTTTAATTTATTGTCTATTTTTTTAGCTACTGAGTTGACTAAATCCATAACAGCGTCTTCTGTGGATAAACCACTTCTAAACCCGTATTGATTTTCTGATATGATATTATATTTGTTCAAGTAATTAATAAGCCTAGCGTTAAGAATTTTTTCCATTATTTTTGAGAGGGAAGTGAGAACTGATATAAGCCTATAATTATTGACACTGCTTCTGTCCCCACTCTTAAAGATTGGATGTACCAGAGCCTTCTTGAAGGCTTTTGGAAAGACACCTGACTCAAGGGAACGGTTGCAGACATATGTTATAGGAGGAACAAGAATATTTCGAGCAGCCTTAATAACTGCAGAAGAGATTCCGTCATAGCCAGTAGCACTATCTGTTTTTAGATTTATAATTATCTTCTCAACTTCTGATTCGTCTGTCTCTAATAAAATCATGGAGTTGCCAAGAGGATTGTGAGATGATTTTATTGAGGTTTTAGGTGAAACTGATATTTGTTGATTTTTAAGAATTTTGGTTGCTAGATTTGGTCCAATATTGACAAAGAAGTCATTGACCTGATTTATTGAGACATTTGAGTCATTTGTTAGATCCAGTAGGTCCATAGAAGGTGATGAAGAGGAGGTGAGATGAGTTATGCACTTGATGACATTCCAAGTCGCTTCGGGATTATTTTTGGCTTTTTGAAATTCACTGCGTTCGTAGAGACATTTTAATTTTTTTAATAGTTTATTGCAATAGTTGCGATAACGTAGATATGTGACTTTGGCTATTAAATTGTTGGGGTCTTTTTTCATTTTGCTATGCAAGCTGTCACGGTTTTGTATGCACCTTAGGAGTCCGGGTGTAATCCAGGGCTTCAGTATGCGTTTTCTGCATGACAATTTGACAGACTTGGTGTTTTCCTTGATGCATGTATAAATCTTGTAGATTAATAGATCAGCAGCAAGATTAGCATCTTTGGTATCAAAGATGGTTGAAAAATCGGTGTTGGCCAATTCGTTTGTAACATTTTGTATATTGACATGTATCCGGTTTTTTGGTATGGTGTTTGTTGACGTTGTCCAATGAATGTAAGGATAGGGTTATGATCGGCGAATTTGAAATCGGACACGATGGTGGTTGTCTTAAGGTTGGTTTTCATCATAACGTGATCAAGGCAAGCATCATCATGGGTGATGAACGAATGTGCAGTTAATAGCCCGTGTGATGCCAGAAGATTCAAATAAGGGTCGGGTTGATTATTGATGTTAATATCTCCAATGAGAGTTATTGTTTTGTATGACGCTAAAGATAGTAGCGAATTATTTAGTGAGTTGAGAAAATTATCGATAATTTTAACAGAAGGAGATCTGTATACACCTAAAATAGCTAAACCATTTGTAAAGCAGATTTTCAGGCAGCTAGCATCTGTTAGATTTAAAATAAATAACCAGCATGGCGGCGATTACCTTATTCCCATATATGGAATGGAATAGATCCCATACATGGAATATATTCCCTAATGCCTTCAAAACCATAAAGAATGTTTACATATATAAACAAAGGTTAAAATCTATTAAGTATATTGGAAGAAATCTCTAAGTACAGTGAATGATAATTAATATCTACCATTGAACTCAAAACATTTTGAGGTAAAAAGGAATAATGATAAGTACCCAATTAATTTTATTTTTTGTTTTAATTTTATAAATTTTAAGTTGTCATAATGTTTTTGGAAAAAACTATGATTATGACTTGAACTGTAATTTAGAAAGAAAGAAAGAAGAAACAAAGACCAACACAAATGTTACAAAATATATTATAGACTAAAAAACTTATAACTACAGACCAAAAGAAAACTAAATCCTAAAGAAAATGGAAGCAATTCAAGAATTTCATCAATTCAAGAAATTCGAATCAATTTAGTATTCTTCCATTACAGCCTATAAAAGTCCGCTGTGAACATAGGCCTCCCCAAAGGTTTCCTCTTAGGGAGGATTTTGCAATAGTTGCCACGTTTGTCAGGCAGGTTGGCAACCACATTTTTTTAGATGATATTTAAAAGACGCTATTGCCAATCTCCTAGTTTGTTTCCCTCTCGCCTCTTACGAAACCCACGAGACATATGAGGTGGTGGATATCCTTACATCACCACTACACGTTCATAAAACTGTATATGAGCTCTAATAATTAACCCAGAAGAATCTCCGGGAGAAAAATCGGTGACGAGGTTCGCCACCCGTCACGTCCTGTCTCCCAGAGGGGCGAAAAGTGGATTGCGGAGGCCCGTCTGGCTACGCTGAATGTATGTGGAGCAATGAATGATAAGATGGATGAAGTATGCGAAATGATGAATGATAGAGGAATAGTGTTATGTGTAAACGAGACGAAACGAAAGGGAAGACAGGTCACTGCACATGGCATGTATACCGCTTACTGATCTGGAGTAGACGAGACCGAGCGGACATGCCAGGGAGTCGGTGTCATCCTTTCAGAAAGAATGGGTCAATGTGTAAAAGAGTATGAATGTGTAAGCCCAAGGCTGCTGTGGATACGAATGAAAGTGGGCTTAAAGAAGTTGTTTGTGCTAGGGGTGTACGCCCCAGATATGTCTAAGCCCACTTGATGAAATGTAAGGAAAATGAAAATATTATTATGTTAGGAGATTTTAATGGAAGGGTTAGGGTTAGGGTGAAGAGGTCTGGTTATGAAAGGATATTAGGAACGTTTGGCGATTAAAGAATAAATGAGAATGGTGAAGACCTCCTCACCGTATGTGTGGAAAAGAATATTTTTGTGGCGAACACTTTCTTTTGCCATAAGAGGATTCACATGTATACATGGGAAAGTGGGGATGATAGAAACAAGATAGATTTCATAATTGTTGATGAAAGAATGAGGAGCGCAGTGGTAGATACAAGGGTTTACCGGGAGTCCAACGTAGGGACGGATTATTACTTGGTCTTATGCCGAATTAATGGTCTATTTAGACGTTGGCGGCATCGGACATCTGTGTCTACCACTGCGTTACAGCGTATAAGAATAGAGAGGTTACAAAATGAAGGTGTGAAATAGAAGTATAAATGCAGACTGAGGGAAAATATAAGTGGGTTGAATGAATTATGTATGAATGATTTAGACTTGAAGAATGTATGGAATAATATTAAGAAAGTTTTGGTGGATGCAGCCACCGAAGTATGTGGTGTAAGTAAGAGAACGAATAAAAGGAAAAGTAATACGTTGTGGTGGGATGATGAGGTACGGATGGAAGTTGAAGCAAAGAAGAGAGCATGGCTAGATTTACTAGCAACTAAAGCTGGTAATTCTGGCGGTATGAATGATGAGATTGAAAGAAAAAAGGCAGACTTTAGACGTATAAATAAGAGAGTAAAAGAATTTGTTGAAAGGAAAAAGCAAGAAAGGATAGATAATAATGATAGAAGGATATCTGATAACTTCCAGGCAAATATTAAAATGTTCTGGAAGCTCGTAAGAACTGCCAGGGGAAATTCAAAACAGCCTAGAATGAATGCTATACGATACGAGAATGGCTGCATGCTGAATGATGAAGTTTCGAATTTAAAGAGATGGAAGGAATACTTTGAAAGCGTGTTTAAGAGTGAAGAGTCGTCTGAAGTAAGTGAAATAAAAATTCCGGAAGAAGTGGAGAGAGGTAGAGAGATAAGTGTAGATGAAATAATGAAAGCAATGAAAAGCATGAAAGCAGGTAAGACCGCCGGATATGATAGAATATCACTCGAAATGCTAAGGGCTGGAGAGGTTGTGGTTGCAGGCCTGCTGTACACCTTGTTTAATTTATGTTGGGAACTGAAGCGGGTACCGGAAGACTGGTGCAAAGCCGTTATAGTCCCAATATATAAGGGAAAGGGCTCGCGGCAGGACTGTAAAAACTACCGTGGTATCAGCTTGCTTAGCATTGTGGGTAAACTTTATGCTAAGGTGTTAATTGAGAGAGTTATGGAAGAAACTGATGGAAAAATTTGGGATGTGCAAGCTGGATTTAGAAAGGGGATGGGGTGTACGGATCAAGTCTTTTTCATGCGCATGATAGCGGAAAAGTTTTTGGCCAAAAACCAGAAAGTTTTTTGTGCGTTCATGGACCTGGAAAAGGCTTATGACAGAGTGGACAGGAATGTGTTATGGCAAACACTGAACTCATTTGGGTTAAGCGCTGGCTTGATACAGGCATTAAGGTCTCTTTATAGGGACTCTAGTGCTTGTGTCAGGATCAACGGGGTCTACTCGGACTGGTTTGGCATTCATAAAGGTGTCAGACAGGGATGTGTGGCTTCCCCGTGGCTGTTTAACCTATTTATGGACAATTGTTTGCAAACTTTGAAAGTTGAAGAATGTGGATTGAGAATGGGTGAGTCAACCGTCAAATGCCTTTTGTACGCCGATGATCAAGTCACATTTGCATCGTCGGTGGCCGAGTTGCAAATGATGGTTACTTTAATGAACTGGTCATTGAAAGAAAGGGGTATGAAAATGAACGCAAGTAAGACGAAAGTTATGGTTTTTGAAAGAGAAGAAAGTAAAACGTTATGTGAAATAAGAATAGAAGGGAGTTGATTGAGCAAGTGGATGAGTTTGTATATTTGGGATGTTTATTTAGCAGGGATGGTAGATATGATAAGTATATAGAAAGATGAGTGAACACAGGAAATAGAGTGAATGGGGCTCTACACGCTATTATGAGGAGTCAGAATGTGTCAAATAAGGCACGTATGGCAATTCATAATGCTGTGTTAGTCCCTACTTTAAAGTATGGTAGTGAAAGTTGGGTCTGGCAGAAGAAGCATGAGAGTAGAATAAATGCTGTAGAAATGCGGTCCTTAAGGAGTATGCTAGGGCTGAATCTGAATGACTAGGT
The DNA here is from genome assembly GCA_963668995.1 of Parnassius mnemosyne. Lineage (NCBI taxonomy): Eukaryota > Metazoa > Arthropoda > Insecta > Lepidoptera > Papilionidae > Parnassius > Parnassius mnemosyne. The sequence continues at coordinate 33,512,160 of CAVLGL010000090.1, read as the reverse complement.
GAGAAATAGTATGATAAGAGAAAAGTGTGGTTGTAAGATGACGTTGTGACAAGGATTAAGAAAGGAATGCTTCGATGGTTTGGTCATGTAGAAAGAATGAACGAGGAAAGAGTGTCAAATCAAATTTATGTTGCAGAAGTGAACGGCAGGGTTGGGAAGGGACTCCCTAGACGAAGGCTTATCGACCAAATCGTCGATACATTAAAAATGGGCCAGATAAGGAGTACCTACCCTTAACCGACAAGCGTGTATGCGTCGATATATGGATGTCAAGGAGGTGAGAGAGGTGTGTCAGGATCGCGCCAAATGGAAGTCCGTAGTCTCTGCCTACCCCTCTGGGTGACAGGCGTGAGTGTTTATGTATGTATTATATATGTAATTAACCCAGTATTGTCATTAAAACGTTATATTGTACATTACAATGGGTACCTAGCTTTTTAAAGAAACAGTAATAATAATAATAACTTATGTGTAGTAATCGAAGTATAAGATATTGATAAAGCCACTACCAGGTTATTAAAAAAGTCAATTAAGTTTTCTTCATTTTATTTAAGTTTTAGATGTCCACCAGGTTAAAAAAAAACTATTTTTGCTCGTGCAGTTTTATTTATTCATGCAGTAAGCGGTAAGAGTTCGCCTTTCTAGTAAAAAATAACCACACGTGTAAACTCCGAAACTTTACCGTTAAATATAAACATAAAATTATAATATACGTCACTAAATTTCTAAATATGTACACACGTAACCCTTAACTTCGGAACTCGAGTGCGAAGCAACAAAAGCGGCTTAATATAACGCTATACCTATTTTGCAGACATAAACAAGCGGTTTAACACTTTCCTCGAAAGTTCAACCCACAAGTGAGAAGATTAAGGGTTGTAGAGAAACTTGAACCACCGCCACCGTAACGAATAACGAGCGATAAATTACGATTTAATTTTCCCGTATAATAATTGTTTTTGAACTTGTACATTCCAAATTTGTTCGGATAATAATACATTTTGGTTATTTTGAATTCGTTCTTTTTTATAATATTAGAGTGACGAAAGGGCTTGTAGTCCACGTCGTAGTAAACGGCTTTATTCTAATTGGTGGGACTTCTTTACTGTCTAGGATTTCACTTGGGTACCTACCATCTCCTTACGTATTTCCGCCGCCAACCAGCTGTTTACTGTTCCGGTACAAATATGAGGTTTAGAGAGAGAGTATAATAACTCAAAGATGTCACGCATCTATTTAGGCTACATTTTTTTAGGATATGGGTGTCAAACGAGCACACAGTTCACCTGATGGTAGGTGGTTCCTGTGGCCCATAGACATCTACATCTATTTTCGATTACGAATCAAAATGCAGACGTGTAATCACCCCTGAGGACTAGGATGGAATGCCTCGTTTCCAGTAAAAAGGGTCTCCGGTTCTCTACACTCACCACACGAAACACAGCAGTGTTAAGCTGCTATTTTACGCTGGTATTCTCTGACAGCGCGGTCCTTCCCCGATCGAGCTGACCCATTCGTGCTACAACTATACTATTAATATAGCTGTAGCATGGCTCTACCACGTAAATTGATTTAGATCTGACCAGTAGTTTTTAAGTTATTATTAATAATGCGTATTTGACTTCGACAACATTGGTGATGTAGTCATTTTATCTGCCGACTTCCAAAAAGGAGACGGTACTCAATTCGACTGTATGTTTTGTAAGTGTGTTACCTCATAACTTTTTACTGCGTGAACCGATTTCGATAACTCTTTGAAAAAAAATACTTCTCGTGTGGTCCCATATGAATTTGATCAAGGTCAGACCAATAGTTTTTGAGTTAAGTATTTAAGTTATACTGAAGTCGGCTGTACAAAATTTTTAATTTTTAATTATTTATATTGAAGCCGATGGTACAAAATTTTTTATTTCACCATTTTTAAAAGATAAAAGTAAATTCCTACAACATATGTTTTTTTTATTCATAGAAATAAAAATACAGATAAAAACAGTTATGGGTACCATAGTTATTATAGGTAGGCTGTACATAGAGCAATTTGATTAATGAATTGCGGTGGACTTTTAAGTAGGTTGAGTTGTAACGAGAGATGAAGGAAGTCTATAGTAGCTACTCAGGACAGAGCTTTATTGCATTCCTTGGAGGAATCCTATGTTCAGCAGTGAATCTATGACGGGCGGTAATGATGCAAATGATGATAAAACGCATCAGTAGTCTTATAAATTTGTTTACAGGTGTCCATGGGCTGCAGGAGCCATGTATCATTAGATAGTAATAATTCATTGATTACTTCTTTTTAATTGAAAATGTTTAAACATTTCTAACATTTCTATATAAATACAAATAAAGCTATATAAATAAAGCTATTGGTAAATCAAATTGTGCATGCTAAGGCATTTAAATTTTTATGAGTAGTTTAAATACACACAGTTTTAACAGTGGTAGAGCCACGGATGGGCCGGCTCGAACCGGGGTGGTACCACGATCTCACAGAAAACCAGCGTAAAGTAGAGGTTTACGTCTGCGTTTCTCTTGGTGAGTGCAGGTGGCCGGAAGCCCTTTTTACAGGAAATGAGGCATTCCATCTTAGTCCTCACGGGTGACAACGCATCTACATTTTGATTTGTAATAGAGGATAGATGTAGATGTCTATGGGCCGCAGCAACCACTTACCATCAGGTGGCCTGTGTGATCGTTTGTCACCCTAATCCTATAAAAAAAATACAAGTTTTCAATAATAACCTTATTACGTATTATTTTTCCAATTTTCAGATAATTTTATGTCCAACTTCAATTAAAAAAAAGTTTAGAAAATCCAAACGTGCACGACTCATAATGCTCATATTATGATCATCATATCCGTCACTCCGTAAAGTCGAAGACGTATTGAAGTATATTTATATATAAATCCTACTTACTTTTAGTACGTAGTACTATTATTTATTTTGTGCTTTAAAATATTGTAATAAAAATCTGTGATAATAATAATAATCGAGTATGTATCAAATTTGGTTTTTCGAATATTTTTTATTTGTACAGCGATCTTTTTGAGCACGAGCCGCTGCAAACAACCGATACTGTATCCACTTACGCCGGCGGCTGAGCCCGAAGCCCCTTATATATAATGTACTCTGTGGCCCGAAGAGAGTGAGTGAGGCAGTCTATGTAGTAAAATAAATTATTACAAGGCTGCTCAAAACAACGAAAACTTCGCGATTTGTCGATAGATATGATAGATGAAGAGATTAAAAAACAGATTGATTTAAAACATTGATATTTTTAAAAGTTATAGTGTTTACCCCTCCATGCCGTCTTGATAAATTCACACTATAAGCCACTAAAACCACTTTTTATGTTAAAATAGCAATTAATCGATTTAAAATAAATTCTCAATCATTTAACTTTCTGACAATGTGCTTTTTTTTATATGTACAAAATGATTGCTAGATTCATGCGACAAAACGTTGGAATCTTGATTTTTAGGCCCTAGTAGAACATCCTACGCGCTTCGCGCTCAAGGCATGCAAAAGTGTAAACCATTCTAATTAAGTGGTTTCCGATAATAGTCGAATGGTGGATTGGAATACATGACTTTTAAGTTAGCGTTTCATACTCTCAACCACTAGGCTACTGTCGAAAGAAATTAATGATTTCTAAATCTACTGGCGGTGAAGAAGAATCCATCACTCCCTTTCGTCCTTGGACGACGTAACGTCGTAAGAGTCAACTATAGGTAATGTCAGAGAAATCTTATAGTTTCCAATAGATAGCGGTGTACCGCTATCGTGGTTATAACGACGTCGTTCGATTCAGACGTAAAACATTCAGGCCGGCGATACGCACAGCGTCAAAGGTACACGTATGGTACTATGATCATCTATCTGCCGGCGATGCGTAAAGACTAAGGCCAGTTCTTTTTACAATAAGATCACCAACATCTTATACATTTACAGGTAACACTCTAACAGTACGCCGTCTTTCATATTTGATGAGTAAAATTTTATTTTGCAAGGCAACTAGTCTTCTTACTTATACTTTATTCATCCACCAACACATATATATACACACACACACACACACACCCACATCATACTTACAACAACACTCCTAAACTCACATTCACACACTCCTTAATATACACATACTAATTACAAATTTTCTAGAAGTTAAACTTTTGTAATCTTACTTTTTTGTAATCCTTAAGGGAAGTAGCGGGTCATTCCCAACACGAGTATCCTCTGATTATTCACTGGAAAGTCTCAGTATTATGTTGTTAACAAGATTACCAAAATAAACGTATTATTTACTCCATCCGCGGCTGGTCGTTGCTACTGGAGATAAGAGGGCTGGTTCTTTTCGCGCTTAAAGGCTAAGTATAGCCATTCAGCGGGGAAACGCAGCCAGCGTTCTTGGCACGACACCGCGGGGAGTAGGACTATATGATAATTAAGTTTCTAGTTTTTTTTTAAGTTTTTAATATTGTATATAATAAAATATTGTACATTATATTTTATTATTTAATAAGAGAGTCTTATGTCCACCTTATTTTTTTGTATAGAATGCGGGTGACAAACTTGTACACAGTCCATATGATGGTAAGTGGATGGTGATACTGCCTCGTTAATCTAATGGTCGTAAACTGGATTGCTAATCATGAGCTCCCGAATCTTGAGTTCTTCTGTCAAGAAATTCTCAGTAGCAGCCCGGAGTCAGGAAGATGGCACGTAAAGCCGTTTGTTCTGCGCCTGATCTCTCAGTCACATCGGATTTGCGACCCATGAACTATGAGAGTGAAGGAATAGAGGGGGCACCTGTGCTTGCGTTTACACTCGGACATTATAATGGAACTGGCCACCGTGACTTGTCTAGAGGACATTACATCTATCCCCGATTAAGAATCAAAATGCAGATACGCTATCACCCCTGAGGACAATAATGGAATGCCTCGTCTCGTAAAAATGGTCTCCAGAAAACTGTGGACTTTTAGGGGCTGGTAAACAAGATAGAAAGAAAAATATAAAATGTTAATTTAGTTTTTGGTTGTTTCAGGTTTTAGCTCCTAAAAGCAAGAAAAACTAAGACAAGATGGCGGCGTTCGTGGCCAAGCAGATGGTCGGGAACAAACTCAGCGCCGTTAAAGGTAAGATTGGCAATTTTTGTTTTTACTAAATAATATTTATTTAATTTTTTTTAAACGTTACCCCCACATTAGAATTTTTTCCGTTGAGGCAGTTTACGAACATAAATTGCACAAGAACAAACATCGAAACCCGTAACCATTATTTGTAAGCCATACAAATACTTGTTCCGTATCGGAATGAACCCGCGTCCACTCAACGCTGCAACTCAATACTAAGCCTGTGCGCCGCGGAGCCGTCAGAATCATAGAGATAGCACAGTTTAAAGACAAGGGCAGTAGCATTTTCTGGGAAAAACTCTAAACTATAAAAAAACTGCGGATGCCAATCAGCCAGCCATGTGTAATAACTACCGCAATTATTGGTTCTATGAAGCAATCTTTTTTTTGTACATGGGGAAATGCTTACATGCGTACACGCCTCGCGGGGGCAAGGACGGGTTATGTCGGACTCGCACCGACTAAAACTCCATGGTGTTCTCAGGCAAGGCGCACCAGAAACATAAGGCACGCCCCCCTCCAGGTGGAGTTGGAGGCCGTGGAGGGGACCTGCCAAGGGGTTCCTCTTTGTTCACCACGGGTAGCCAAGCCACGGCTACTAAGCCCCCCCCCCCACTCCCGACACGACAATTCTATGAAGCATCCTACTGTTTCATAGAATTCTGCAAAATAATCACGTTACGCCTGTAATCTCCGAGGGGGAAGGCAGAAACCAAAGAGCTCGGAGCAAGTGTAGCTAAAATATATAAGTTTTAATGGAAAATTATGATAGGTGGTTATCTCAATGCCACGCCTACACAATCGTACCTAATAAGTATTCCATTAGTCGCATTTTACGACATGATAGGCAAATAACATAGTAACAATTTTTTTTAAGTTTCACATGAACTTGGGACCTATAAGTCCCAGACAACATGGGATATGGGATATAAATAATATTTAAAAAAAAAGCTATTTCTTAGTCTGATTACTTTCATTTAATATACCTGGGACCGTCTCCAACAAAGACTAATTCGGAACGTGATCTTTTGTTATTTGGCCAATAAGATCCGAAGACACTTCGCAATATTGTGAGAAGTCTTCTGCCAACTTTATGGCTTCGAAATCTCTCAATGCGTTTTCGGAATTTCGCACAATAAGAACGAAACAGACCTTAATATCTACATATAATATATAAAAATTAATTTTTGTTTGTTCGTATTTTATACGCTGCTATACAGTACATCAGATTGCGCTAAACTTTGTCAACTCATTACTGGCACTTACGTGAAAGTTATGGACATAGTACAATAAAATTTCAGTAGGTGACTCGAGTTTTAAAGTTATTTATCATCTAACTTGCATTATTGTATTATCATTCTTATTTAAACAATATAACTCATTCTTTAAAACGATATTTCCACAATTGTTTTTTCTACGGCAGCAACGCTCCGGGTACCAGCTAGTAAATATGTAAATAAAATTGGCGTGTATGTCTGTAATATTGAAATAACTGAGTACTGTTAAGCTCAGGGGGTTGTGTGCATGCTGTTAAAAGGTATGCAACCATTTTTTTTAAATATCTGTCTGTCTGTCATAGGCGGATTGCATACCGCAGTTTTTTATTTTTTATTATTATTATATATATTAGAAGACACTGCCACTACTGCATATCTCTTTGTTTGGATCCCTTCTGTTGCCTATTATGACACTCACGGGATGGGAATAGTAGAAATTTTTACACCGCCACTACAAGTCGCGGTACGTAAGTCTTGCGCTGAACGAAACTTGGAGGGGACGCGCACGAATAGAATTGCACGAATGCGACTGGAGAGCCAATCAGCGCGTGCGAACGATACATACGAGCTAATCAGCGCAACTTATTTGCAATAAGCCAATCACCGCGACTTATACGCAATTACGGTCACTGCTAGACTTTCGTGCCGCTACTTATACACGGTCAAGCCTGATACTTACTTTTATTTTATGACTAGCGATTCGCCCCGGCTTCTCCTTCTCACCTTCTTCTATTATTATTTTATTTCTTATTTTATTAAAACGTTACCTCCACACTAGGATTTTGTCCTGTATTGTGAGGGCAGTTTACATACATAAATTTCACAAGGACAAACATCCAAACCCGGAACGATTATTTATAAGTCATACAAATACGAGTTCCGTGCGTGATTCGAACCCGCGGCCCTTAGGGCTGCACCTCATTGCTCAGCCACTGTGTCATGGAGCCGTCAACGTAGTTGCGTTGAATATTATTGAAGCTTTGGGAGCATTAAATAATATAAAATAATCGCGATACTACGATATATGACCAAGTATGACCAAGAAGTATCGTATGCTTACGAAACACTAAATGTGTAGTGTTTCGTAAATATAAGATATTTTTGATAATGAAACTGAGTTTTCCGGATTTTATCGCGCATGTTTATTTATTTTGAATTACCGACGATTCGAGTACTTTACAGCACCCATCGTCAGCGGAGATGGGCAGCAGCATCTTTCTAATAATTACTAAATAAAAAACAAGAAAAACTGCGGCGTGGCAACTGTGACAAATATCCCCCTACGGGACAATTTACGGGAAGGCCTGTGTTTAACAGTAGACGTGTAGGCTGTAATGTATGCATGGATCAAGATTAAAGCAGCCAAGCGATGTCTTTAAGTTCCGAGTCGTAATTTGTTAACAATAATCTAACAAGTCCGGGTCTATGATGAGGTATGCTAGTTTTTTTAGGGTTCCGTACCTCAAAAGGAAAAAACGGAACCTTATAGGATCACTTTGTTGTCCGTCTGTCTGTCTATCAAGACCCTTTTTCTCAGGAACGCGTGGAGATATCAAGCTGAAGTTCATATCAAATACTCAAGTCTACTGTCCCTTGAAGCTGTAAAAAAATAAAGCTTCTAAGCCAACGCAATCAAAAGATACAGCCGTTTATGCCGCAAATTTTCGACATTTGCAAGGGAATCAAAACCTACAGGGTACTTCCCGTGAACTCAGAATCTTGAAACTTGGTGCGAAGCAACGTCTTATAGCACAGATAAAGGGAAAATTAAAAATATAATAAAAATATTTTTAATAATTTTAAACTTACTACCCCTTTCCTCATGGACACGTATATTGAGCTTCATATCAAATTTGTACGGAACCCTCGGTGCGCGAGTCCGACTAGCGCTTGGCCGGTTTTTTTCATAAAACAAAGGTGACAAAGAAGCACAAAGTCCACCCGATGGTAAGTGGATGCTGTGGCCCATAAACATCTACATCCATCCTCGATTAACCCTTTCCATGTCACGTGCACTACTTAAAAGTCATTGCTATTGTCTTACTATTGTGTCGGAAAACAGTGAAAGTGTTAAGAATCACCAAGATGCGTTGCCACCCTTGAGGACTAAGATGGAATGCCTCGTTTCCAGTAAAAAGTGTTTGCGATTCTCTACACTCATCATATGAAACACAGCAGAAACACAGCTGTTATTTTACGCTGGTATTCTCTGAGAGCGAGGTTCTTTCCCGGTCGAGCCGACCCATTCTATATTCATGCTACAACCATAATATAGCTCCAGCATGGCGCTACCACGCTCTTTCTTCTGCTTTTTTTACATTAATGGTGCTACAATTTTGTAGCAGACGGTAGTGTAATTTAAGTAAAATAACTAATTTATGATTAATTTAATTATTTAATAACTAGGCAGAGTAGAGTGCCTCGTTGATCTAATGGTTGTAACACGATTGCCGAACATGAGGTCCCAGATTCGAATCCCCAGTCGGGACAAAAATATCAGTATTGAGTTTTTCTCGAAGTCAGAAAGTTGGTGGTGTATCACCCCCGTGGCTCGGAAAGCACGTAAAGTCGTTGGTGCTGCGCTCTGGTCGTATCAGTTTACCGTCCCGTCGGACTATGAGAGTGGAGGAATACAGAGTGCACCTGTGATTGCGCATACATTTGGTCACTATAATCCAATCCTGCGCCGATGGATAGCCTCCGTTGCGGCTGGGGTCGTGACAGTCGATCTGTAGGCCATTACTAAGGTAGAGGTCCATTAGGGTACATCCTCTCTAAGTACTATAGTTCATTTACTGCTCAGAAGTTCCCTCTTGATAGAAACTTTTGATAGGCTGTGACAGTAACGGTGAACTCCGACAATCTCTAATTACTTTTATTTAAAGTATATTTAAAATAGACATTGTGGAGGCCGTCATTGTTATACTTGACTCTTCCAATCCTGCACTACCCCTAATGAATTTATGAAAAAGCGGGTAGTATTAAAAATTGTGTCATTACAAATCTCCATGAAGCTTATTTCGTAAGCATCTCATTAAGCTGGAATCTCGGTACGACGTAAAATAAATAAGACTGCCTGCCCGGACGTTTAGCGTTTGATTTCCCTAGAGTCCAAGGTTTAATTCCGGCGGACGCGCTTCTCTTGGACCGCTTGCTGTGTCTCCGTTTAAGCGGCTTATTTTTATTAATTATCTGTGATAGATCGCTGCAATTTTTTTACTATTTATATTTTTACTCGTGTTAAAGCTTGAGTAGTAATGGAATGTAAGCAAAGCGTTTTTATTTTTATTTTTTACTAGCGACTCGCCTCGTATAGGATCTATTAATTTGGATTTATATAGATTTAAGATAAGTAACCAAAGGCCGTTAATTTACCAGTTTTTTTTTTAAATGCATATAAAAATGATTACGAAGATAAAATATAGCCTAGATGGCTTCTAGCATTGCTGTCTATCTGTCCATTTCGAAGATTATCTCGGACAATCAGACAGGCAGATAGAATTTTTTTAATGTTTATTTATGTCTTAATAGCATGCAAATAACCCGCGGAGGTCAATACGAGCCAGTTGTTACGATATTTTTTTATTATAGGATAAGGGTGACAAACGAGCACACAGTCCACCTGATGGTAAGTGGTTGCTGCGGCCCATAGACATCTACATCTATCCTCTATTACAAATCAAAATGCAGATGCGTTGTCACCCGTGAGGACTAAGATGGAATGCCTCATTTCCAGTAAAAAGGCCCTCCGGCGACCTGCACTCACCAAGCGAAACGCAGAGGTAAACCTCTACTTTACGCTGGTATTCTGTGAGGTTGTGTTACCACTACGGTTCGAGCCGGCCCATCCGTGCGACAGCAAAAGCCGCCACGTGGCTCTACCACTGTTGGATATTACAAAGAGATGCTATAATTTTATACTTCAAGGATCATCCCATGTATTTTTAGAGAAAAAATTGCACCCCTAAGGGTAGCAAATAAATTACTTAAAACTTAAACGTGGTGAAGCAACGCTGCAGCTATATTATGGTTGTAGCAAGAATGGGTCGGCTCCGATCGGAGTAGGACCACACTCTCACAGAATACCAGCGTAAAATAACAGATTAATGCTCCTGTGTTTCATATGGTGAGTGTAGGGAACCGTAGACCCTTTTTACTGGAAACGAGGCATTCCATAGTCCATAGTTGTCAGGGGTGACAACGAATCTGCATTTTAATTCTTAATCGAGGATAAATGTCGATATCTATGGGCCACAACATCCACTTACAATCAGGTGGACTGTGTGCTCGTTTGTCACCCTTATTCTATTAAAAAAAAAATTATTTTTTAGCAATTTAAATTCGGTTTTTATGTTTTGTTAAAAGCTATAATTGTATGTTTTAAATATTGTAAATTCATAATATCCTCCTCAATTTTATGTTATAGTTTTTAATTAACACCGGTTTGTATTGATTAGTAAACTACATAATATAAATTATTGTTACGAGCTTGCGGTTCGAGACGATTAAAACTGCGGAGTGAATTACCAAAATTGACACTTTAATTACAGAACACTAATTACAACTTAAAACCACACTAATAAAAAGCACAATAGGGTATTACACCCATTTTCAAAAAGTGTTTTAAATGAATCCTAGAGTGATAATGAACCACTATAATTTTTATATAATTTTTTTAAAACCGAATAGTGACATAAAAATTACTTTTAATCTATCGTTTTAAATTTTCGCGTGAAAACGCTAGCCGCCATACTGTTCAATTTGTGACGTCACTGTCGTAGAATTTTGACAATTTTGCAAAGGAATAAGATACTTTTGAATGTTTAATAATGAGTTACATTGAGTTATATGTACTACGTACTAGAGATGTTCAACTGAACTGTAGTGCAATCCATACAAACTATATATTGCGTAAATGTGATTGTATATGTGAATTCCATAAAATAATTATTATTACATTTTATTTAGAAATATGTTTGTTTAGATTAAATTAAGATATTTTATATTAAATTCTAATATTTATTTTATATTAATATCTTATTTTATATTAAATTAAAGTCTTCGCGCATGCGCGACTACTACTCCCGCGCATGCGCGAAGACATAGAGTAGGACACAATTTTTGTTTGGAATGGCTTCTCTAGTACGTAGTACATACAACTCAATGATGAGTTATCATTTATATCATTGTTGTGTTATGCCTGATTGCAAAAATACGAGCATAAGAACGCCGGGAAAGTTATGGATTAAAGTGCCAACTGATTTAAATATGAGAAATACTTGGTTAAAACTGGCAAGAAGAGACCGGAAGGCATTGTCAACAATGACAATTATGACTTATATTTAACTATCGATTAAACAAAACAAAACATCATGACATGACAGGTACCTATTGCTAGTCGAATTTTGTAATAGATTAGGTTAATCGCTCGTCTGTCCCGCCCTTTGTGGGCCATTTTGATAGCCCTTGCAAGTGCAGTGCAGTGTTTTACTTAATTCCTGTTTTCTTCTATTATATGGACATAAAGACATGGTTTGTACTCAGACCAAATAAAAAAGTGACCTTTTATTTCGTACTGAGGGTTTGTACAAAAAAAATATAACAGAAAGTTTTTCTCACCTAAGCTTATATTATACTATCTAATAAATATCTATAATATTAGTGCTAAAAGCGAAGTAATAAACTCGCTTTTACGAATCCGTCTTCCATGATGCCTTTTCAATAAAATTCGGAATAAAAGTCAACAATCGTAATGATAACTTGAAAAATTTCGAAATTAGCTAGTTAGTACACAGCACATAACCTAGTTCTTTAACCTAGTGACGTGACGACGCTATCTAATATGGCGGACAACGTTTTGCAGATTTGCGGCACAGGTAAAAAAATATTCTTTAAATTTAGATATAAAATTTATAATGCATTTTTATAAATAGAAATCAATATTTCTCGTTTACTTTTTACAAAATCTATCATAAATATATATTCTTTGATTTTTTTACATGGTGTAAAATACCCTATTGTACTACTGAGCACTTTAGTTAGCAGTTGTATCGCTTCAAGTATTCCCTTGTATCGCCAATTTAATACTCGCTTAGATAGTTCCAGAACCTTCTATTGTAGAAACATCTAGAATATTGGACTACATACCGGTCCCGACTGACTTGGTGTCACTAGTTCAAGAAAGTTCTTCCATGGAACTTTCTAGAAAGATCTTGACTCTCTTAGTTCTGTTACTCGATACTAGAAGGCGCTAGTATTAACTAGTATCGTCGTGTACCAGGCGTTAATTGTGGCGCGCAATATTATTCTATTGTTTTAGAACAAAAAGCGACATGTAACGAACATTATTTAATTTATTTTTATTTATTCAATCTTGATTGTTAAAACATTAATAACTAGGGTAACAAAGGGCGGACTTAATGTTTTAATTTAAATGTAATTCTTATTTCATACTAACGATCTTCCCCGGTTTTGCACGGATGATTTCTGGATCTCAACAACAGCACCACCTACCGGATCTAATTTTGAATCCAAACCATCCAAACAAATGCACACAAAAAATCACCATAATCGTTTAAGCCGTTTTCGCGTTTTAGCTAAACTATCGGACGGCAATTGATTTGTTTATATAGACATCATTTCTTTTATTAATATTCCAGAGATCTATTACTATTTTTTTTATTTCTTTATTCAAAGAAACTTACAGCTTTTATATCACATTTGAATGTAAGATGAATGTTAACAATACATTAGCCAGAACAGTTCCCAACGTTAAGAATTAAATACATTGCGAAAACTTTAGTCATAATTAAATGAACTACATATTTGTGTTTTGCCAAAGAGAAAAATATACTTAATGCATACCTAATAACAATGTTAGTAAAGGTAATTTTATATTCAGATCGAGAACAAGAAGTACACACACCACCTAAGCGTGATCAACTTGCTTAATAGATGTAATATAACCGTTTAGTTTGCAGTTAAATATATCAATATGGTTATAATGCTCATTATGTGTGTTGCAAGCACGAACCAGAAATCGGTTTTCCGAATACTTAGTTCTGCAAAAAGGAGTAGAGAAAACTGCGTATGAGCGAGCACTCAACCTAGGGCATCTAAATGAAATACGACTTGGAAGGAGGAATCTATATAGTTATGTAAAAGTTTAAACAGACACACTTGATCTCTATGTTCACGCCGTAATTCTAATGACTGGTGTAGCGCAGAATGATCCTTAAATTTGTAACAAGTCTGTTCAGTAAATTATTCTGAATCCTTTCTACTTGTTCTACATATGTAGCATAAATAGGGTTTCATGCCGTAGATGCCTATTCGAGATGACTTCTTAATAAAGAATTATACAGCATAATATACGGGTTTATGTTTTTGAAGTCCTTGCATTCTCGGAAGACAAAACCTAACATTCTATAAGCCTTGGCAGTAGTTTTGTCAATGTGAGACGCAAAGTCTAGTTTATTATCGAGATATACCCCCAGGTCCCTCACTTTGGTCACTCTTTCGTTTTTTTCGGGAATAAGTTATAGTATAACATTTATCAATATTTAATTTTAGATAATTAGCCGAACAATATTCATAAAAATTGCTTAAATCTTTTTAAAACAGCAAAGCGTGTTCGAGATTCTTAGCGAAGGTAAATATTTTAATATCATCAGCGTATAGTAATGCTTTCGAATGTTGAATGGTACGCATGACACCGTTTATAAACATATTAAAAAGAAGAGGACCGAGATGAGAACCCTGAGGTACACCAGATGTGATCGGGACTTTGCTCGAAGTATAGCCCTTCACAGCTACTGTCTGACACCTATCACGCAGATATGAGGTTAGCCATCTCAAGAGATTATTCAGATTAATGTCCTGTTTTTCTGATATTATGAATAGTTTTTTGATATGATGAATAATTCGTTTTGAAATCTGTATATATAACAAACTCGGCATTAGCTTATTCTGCTACTTCTGTTTTTGATCTTTGATTTATTTTGTTATTTACAATAAATAGTAAAATTAATACTCGCAAGGCACAGATGCGCCAATGAACCATCTCCAGCTTGCTTGAAGCATATGACTCTGGATAATTTTTTTCAGACGTCTGTGTATATGTGTGTTATTTATCTTATGACTATCTTTAATCTATACAAATAAATAAAATTGAAGTGTCTGTTTGTAATGTCAAAATTACAGCTTTTTACTAAATGCATATGAAATTATATACGGTATTAATAACAAAAATACAATAATAAAATATATATAAATCTCGCATATAAAATATCGCATTTTAAAGTTTTAGTCTGTCTGTCTGTTTGTTCCAGCTAATCTCCAAAACGGCTGGACTGATTTTGACGGGATTTTCACTGGCAGATAGCTGATGTCACAAGGAGTAACTTAGGCTACTTTTATTTTAGAAAAAGAATTAGGGTTCCGTGCAAAAATTTTAAAACCCCAGATAACACGCGGGCAAAGTCGCGGGGAAGAGCTAGTTTATTATACGATTGTAATTAAACATAGAATGTTAACAGAATTATATACATTTATACACGTTATTTAGAATGACGAAAGGCAATCGTCCCTACAAGGGTCCATGTTTTACGTACTGATGGATAAAATAATAAGTTAGCTATATCATACAGCGTAAAATAGCAGCTTAACACTGCTGTGTTTCGTATGGTGAGTGTAGAGAACCAGAGACCCTTTATACTGGAAACGAGGCATTCCATCTTAGTCCTCACGGGTGATAACGCATCCGCATTTTGATTCGCAATCGGGGATAGATGTAGATGTCTATGGGCCGCAGCAACCACTTACCATCAGGTGGACTGTATTTTGTTTATCACACTTATCCTATAGAAAAAAAACACAACAAGAATACTTGGAGAGATTTTTTAAATAGCTAAATAATTAAGTACACGAAAGAATATAACTTCATTTATTTAAAAGTTGACAATTATAATATAACCTATTAATTAATAAGAGATTGTTTAATAAGAGAAGAGTGTGGTTTGCAAGATGATGTTGTGACCAGGATTAAGAAAGGAATGCTTCGGTGGTTTGGCCATGTAGAAAGAATGAATGAGGAAAGAGTGACAAAGCAAATTTATGTTGCAGAGGTGAACGGCATAGTCGGGAAGGGTCGCCCTAGGCGAAAGTATATCGACCAGATTGGCGATATATTAAAAATGGGCCAAATCAAGAGTACCTTTAACCGACGAGCGTGTATGCGTAGGTATATGGATGTGGAGGAAGCGAGAGAGGTGTGTCAGGATCGTGCCAAATGGAAGTCCATAATCTCTGCCTACCCCTCTGGGTGACAGGCGTGAGTGTTTATGTATGTATTATGTATGTTAATTAATATAAAAATTGTTTTAAATTATAAAGTGGCATTATTCACTTCTCACACTATCCAATCCAATCTTAACTTATTACAATTTTCTAAAAATATCACATATTAGGTACTAAATCATATATGTAAAAAAATCCGTTAACCCGTTAATCTTCGCCAGGAATTAATGAGACTTAATAAATAATCCCAAAGAATCTTAAGGCCTCTAACAAATGGCGGAATAATGATCTTTAAAAAATTTCGAGGCTAATACCCAGTACCAACTCAAAGAAAGCAGGCAGGCAGAGGACAGGAGAGGACGAGGGCATTTTTCTAATATCACCTATAAGTCCGCCAAGTGTGCAGTAACCAAACTGTTGGCTCTAATGAAGCCCTGTTTAGCACTTTTTATGTAGGACCATCAAAATAATAATAATTTATTGCTTGAATTTTTTTTTTCGAAAATATTTTTGTATTGTTATTATTACATTAAACCTTTATTCTATCTCCTTTTTTTAAATATAATCTATGACCGAAAGTAAAAATCAATCTTATCACTTCTTTTTTATTATTATATCTTATTTATTACTAATCTGTCAAAATCCATATGACACACACGTACAATATATTGGAAGACATTTTTATACGCTAAATACAACTAACAAGAATGATAATGATTCATTCCTTTAATTTCTTTCTAATTCTCGTTGATGTATTATTTCATAATTCTTTATTCTATTTGAAATATTATATTGAATAATTTGAAATATAATCTGTAATCGAATGTAAAAATCAATCTTACCACTTCATTTTTTATTATTTATTATACGACAGCTCCGAATTCCATTCAACATAAGTAACATTACTTTGGAAGACAATTTTAAACGCGTTTTACTTATATACACCTAATATTAATTTATCTATATCCAATAATATCATTAATTGAAAGGAAGGTATGTTTCCCAATCAACCAAACTAATCGTGTAAAATGTAATAATAGTCTATAGTTGATCCAGTCCAATAGGGTTGCCAATTTCGTTTAAAACGTTACAGAATATTTGATTAATAATACACAGTATTAACAAGAAAAATAAAGAGTTTACTTTCTTAGCGAAAAACTTTTAAATATTTTAAAACTTGTAACCGATTTGCTGCGATAGCCGATCAGCTTGATAAGCACGGCGCATCAAATCTTCCTAGGAAATCTTAGTAGAAAAGAGGCCCATATCCAGATGTTGCCTGATACGGATTGACAAGCAAAAAGTAGAAAAGTAGATTTAAAGTATACTAAAGGCATTGATATATTAAAAGGGGAAGATATGTTACGCGCTAATATCGCAATCACTAAATTTGGCTCGGCGCACGACTACCTGCACCGAAACTTACACATCTGTTATCATGATCGCAAAATTACATTTACCGATAGACAAGGACAGAGATAGGAACCTTCGTAGTTGTGCGAGCGAAATCGCGCTAGCCGCCGAATGTTTATGATTATGAATGACATTGTAGTAGCTTTAGCTAATACATATCGAAAGAGAAACATTAAGCAGTTTAATTATTAATCAGGTACATCTACATTCTTGAATTATTAGAACACTGTTTACCTGCACAAGAAGTCATTTTAATGCGTATTTAATACCAAAAAAACTGAAATTAACGAGTTGTATCATCAACGACGTTCCGCGCCCGACTGAGTGTCACTGCGAGCCAAGTACGGGCAATCCCGTAGTTTTGTAGGACCGGGCGCTGTGATTTAGTGACGTATCTTCCCCTTTTAATATATCAATGACTAAAGGCACATAATACTATTAAAAACTATTTTAGGCAACCCTAATTACAACTTAAATTATGGGGATCCAACAATATGGACGCCCGCTTTTTCTATATTCATTATTTAGTCTCCACAATCCATTGAATACTCCTTATTATGAAACAAGCTTATCAACATTCGTCTTCTCATTCCACCACATAATTCAGGGCTATAGCTGTCACTGTCACACTCTTTTACATAAACCCTTTTGATTTTTTCATTCGAGTCCGGGATTAGCAGTTGTTTCCTTTTTCTCGCCCTTTTTGCTCTGTCTACTTCGTCCCGGGGAAGCGCACTCTGTTTTGGACTGTAGTCCGCCATTGGGGAATGGAATAGTTTCTTAATGACTGGCTGGAGGCTTTTCGGCTTTCGGATTGGAGAATCTGTGTCCATCTGCGCAAAAAAATTATGTTACGTCATTATTCATAAACATTTTTTTGTTTTTGTATAATTGTTTCTATCTGGGATTCCAAAGATAATTAATTAATCTTATATCATAAATATCTTAAGGCGAGGTCCGAAGTAGGTCTTCTTTCTTACTTTGGAGTCCATTTATCTAGTAAAACCCTCTCAACTATTCCTACTGACAATTCTCAGTTCGTGTACTGCTATGTTGCAGTCACAGAAATCTAAATAATATTATTTAGATTTCTGTGGTTGCAGTCTAAAGGCTGCGAGTAAAAAGAACCAGTATACAGACCGTAAGGCAATCCACCTTAGTCTTTAGAAACAGAAACAGATACAGAAACTTTTTTATTCAATATATATTACAAATAATATTTATTGAAAGGCACTTTTTTTATTTACCACTGGTTCGGAAAAAAACCTCGGTCCTGGGAAGAACTAGCAAGAAAGCCAGAGGGACTTTTAAAAAAAAAATAACAGTTTAAAATCGTATATGTTACAATTGACAACACAAAACAAATTAGTAATAGCTTGGGTAGCGATCACCTTTCAAACGGGTTATTATCGTCCATAAATTCCTTAATATTGTAATAACCCTTTTTATACCAACTTATCTTAATAAAGTTTTTGAACTTGTGCAGGTCAAAATTTGTATATTCTATTTATTTATTCTTCAAAGAAACAACCGTAGAAGTCTTTGTTTTAAGCTGATTACATGTGTCATGGGCTACATGGGGTACAGTAGCCACTTACCATCAATTGGACTCCTAAGTTCGTCTGGTAATTTTATGTATAAAAAGCATAAAAACCCATGATAATGAGATAACTACGAGGGTGGATTGAAAAGTACTCGGCCTAACCAAGAAAATAAACACATACTTAATCAGTTATATTTTTATTTTTCTATATAATCACCATCAAGTTCAATACACTTTTGCCACCTTCCAAGCATTTAGACCGTTGAAAAAAAATGATTCTTCCTTAGAGTCAAAATATGCGTCTACAGCTGCTTTGACCTCGTCGTTTGTCGAAAATCTTTGACCTCCCAAGTGCTTTTTTAGGTTAGGAAACAGAAAGAAGTCTGATGGTGCCAGATCAGGTGAATACGGCGGATGCGGTAACAGTTCAAAGCCACAGTTGTGAATTTCAGCCATTGACTGTACTGACGTGTGAACACGGGCGTTATCTTGATGAAACAGGACTTTTCTTCTGAGCATTCCTCGACGTTTTTCTTTTATTTCCTCTCGTAAACGACGTAGTAAGGTGCAGTAGTAATCAGAGTTTATATTCTGATCCCTTTCAAGATAATCAATCATAATTACACCTTTCGAGTCCCAGAATACTGAAGCCATCACCTTATTTGCCGACAAAATCGACTTAGCCTTTTTAGGGGGTGGTGAACCAGGTCTTCTCCACTGTTTTGATTGTTGTTTTGTTTCCGGTGTACAGTAATGAACCCATGTTTCGTCCATAGTAACAAAACGATTCAAAAAATCATCTGCATCGGCTTCAAATAACTCCAAACAGTCGCGTGAAATAGTCAATCGCGTCCTTTTTTGTTCAACTGAAAGCAGTCGCGGAACCCACCTCGCAGACACCTTGTGGAAACCCAACTCGTTGACAATGATGTTTTGAGTTCGTTCATAAGAGATGCCTATAATCTCGGCTATCTCTCTAATTTTTAATCTGCGGTCTCCCATTATTAAATCAAGTACTTTTTTAATATTTTCGTCAGTAGTTGACGTCGAAGGCCTTCCAGAGCGGGGTTCATCTTTCACACTCTCTCTACCACGCTTAAATTCTGCTATCCATTTTTTGACGGATGAATATGACAGAGCACAATCGCCTAATGTACTGACCATGTCATCATGGATGGCTTTTGATGATAGCCCCTTCTTATGGAGGTACTTAATGACGGCACGCTGCTCGATTTGCTCCATTCGCGGAAATTATGTCCGATTACTTTGTTAATAAATTTATAAAATCACAACTAATTATCGCACACGTTTCGAACTTCACACAATGAACTAGTCTGAACTGAACTAAATAATGTAAGTAGATTTGATTTTTAGAATTGAATGGATCTGTGTTAGGCCGAGTACTTTTCAATCCACCCTCGTATCTACACAATCCTACGTGGTTGACAAAAATATTATACCTGTATGTTTCGAACTCCATACTATATAACATTCTAATGTCACCTCATCATGGGACTAGGGTTGCCACCCGTACTATAATATATAAGTATTTCAGTCAATTATTGTACTATATAGGTATTATAGAAAAATAATATAGTACAAAAAATACTTTGCCCCTAATTCAACTGTTGCGATTTATTATATTAACTACTAGCTGTGCCCGCGGCGTAGCTCGCGTATACAGGTTTTACATAAAGAATTTGTCGTTTAGGTAAGAGAATATTAAACGATTTATTTCATTACTGTATCAATAAGTGGTAACTAAATAAATCATTATCATCAAAGTTCTAAGTCGTTTATGATAGAGCTTCTGTGTAAACGACGTTAGAAGTAGGCTTAGCCGGGGTGTACACAAAAAGGTTACGGGGGCTACTAACGCGGGAAAAAGCAACATAGAGTTGGCCATGTGCAAAACAGTCAGTACTGAGGTACACTCCTACAACGCGTAAAGTTTGATCTTGCGCTTTATTTACGGTCATCGCATAACACACGCTCACTGTAACTGGGAACTGAACGCGCTTAAAACTGAAAGGAAAGTTACTTCTTAATAGAGGGTTTTTGGGCAGTGCTGCCAGATAAAAAAAAACTCATTCAGCTCTAGGACAACACAAAAAGCGCTAGATTTCATGAAAACAGCGCTTTAAAAAAGCCCTAGATTTCGCGCTAAATTAACTACAAACAAAGTTTGTGTATTTTTATATAATCATAATAAAGAAAACAACATTAAGTTTTTTTTCTGGCAATACTTATAATTATAGCAATTGCTGTCAACAGTAGTTAGTACTGTACGACCAATAAAAATGTCATTAATTGTTTTAAAGTGCAATGTATTTCGCAACTTAGTTTCAGATGTCAGCATCTGATTGCGGTTGCTACACAGTTTCTTTGTGTTATAACTTCTAAGTAACTTTTAACTTAGCTGTGCTCTAAGCAACTGACTGAAACTGAATAAAGCAAAATAAATGCGTTGCCAAAACCATGAACGAAAACTTTAATAAAGGGGATTTCCCCGCTTATAGTCGTCGGTAAAAAAATCAAGTTGATCATCCTAAAGGGGAAGCCAGGAGATCCATAGCACAGGGTATCCTAGTTTGGACTCGTCTCCCATGCTCTTTGTTTTGTGGAAAAAATATGTTTGAAAAAGATAAACTGCAATGTACTATTTGTGGGAAAAAATAATAAAGGTCATTATTATTATTATCGGTAATGTGGACTAACAGTGCTGCTATAAAAGAGTTAATAACCCGCTAGTCGCTAAAATATTGAAATGTGTGCTAAATACACCAAAAAGCGCTGGATTAAGCGCTAGGTGCTAAAATTTCATGCGCGCTACTTACATTCCAAAAAAGTGCTAAATCTAGTTCCCAAAGCGCTAAAATGGCAGTTCTGATTTTGCGTATATTATAAATACAATATCACGACATTTCGTTGCGAAATTTTTATTTTTGGTCGGGTTCCGTTGTATGGCTTCGATGGATACAAATTTCTTCAGTAAGTCTCAATAGAAAGAAGGAAAGAAAGTATTATTCTCCAAAATGACGCCATCACAGATAACATAAAAAAGAAACACATAATTTACAAATAATATTGGCTATACAATACAAATTACAATATACTACATATTACAAACTATACAATACCAATACTCATATGTGTCAAGGCGTCATCTACGATACGATACATCGGCGAAAAATCTCAACACAGCAATTCAGAAAAGTTTGTAATTTGTAGAACTCCATCTATTACGTCCTTTGTGTGAGAAAACATCCTATCTCTTTTTGTGTTTTAAGTATAAATATATTAATTATTATGGAACGTTTTTTTTTTTACAGAAATCTTTTTATTACTATTTCTGAGATTTTATGGCGCCATTGAACAAATTCGAACCTACATTTCAAAATAATAATCATTACTTTCGATAGAATTAACCAATTTTAATAAAACAAAGATTAAATGTAACTCGAAGATACGCTTTATGATATTCTTAACGATTTCTTTGAAAATAAAAGATGTTTACTTTAGACGTGATGCGTTCATATAATAACAGACAAATAGACAGACAGGCAATTCTAAAAATTATAAAATGTTCTTATTTAATTATTTTCAGTTCATCATAATGATTTTAGCCACCAAAATATATATACAATGTACAGAAAGAGACACAACATGTTATCATCATTTTTATTATAAGTATATATTTAAAGAGAGATGGCGCTGCTAACATCATCAATTCTAAAAATAAAAGAGATTAATTGACGCGATTGATACATTATATAAAACGTAAGAGAACTTATAAATCAGTTCCTGCACAGTAAGCAAAAAATAAAGTTTGACTCTCGCCAAAACCAATGCAATTGTTAATAGCTCTTTTAAAATTTGATTTACCACATAGAGTACTCGGCGGTAAAGAATAAATTGAGTTTGTCAACACGCAGTAGGGCAGCGAGTAATATAATAAAGATTAGCAGTAAATATGAAAACTCTATCTACAGGAAAAAACCACATTTGCAATTGCATTGCATTTTCACAACACCACCATCTATCGAAGAAATGAGTTAACTATTGTGCTTCAGATTTAGTTAATAACGTTAATATATTTTTGTATAATATATTTAACACGTTCTTTATTACTTTTGTTTACTGCGTTTTAGATATACATAATTATATCATTATTTTACATAATTTAACTATGATTTATGATATGATATTAGTTTAAAATGCACTTGATGACTCAAATAAAGCCACCGTTGAGCAAATTCGTACCTATACTTCCCTACCCATACTTCAGAATATTTATCATAACTTTTGATGGAATGAACTGATTTTAATGAAATAAAGACTAAATGTAACCCGAAGATACACTTTATAATTTCCTTAACAATTCTTATGATATTAATTAGTACTTTATACGTGATACGTTAACAAACAAACAGACAGACAGACAGACAGACAGACAGAAAATTCTAAAAATGGTAGAAATGTATTTAATTACTTATTTTTAGTACCCCTCAATCACTTTTATTACAAAAATATTAAATGTACAGACATCTGCTATTTACAGTTTTATTATATGTATAGATAACTGGAAGTCTGGAACAAGTAAGTAATTATAAATTAAAGTTATACGGAAATAATTTTTTCCGTTAAATGGAAAGAAGAGAGAAATAGCTAATAAATTTTTAATATGAATCTAAGTTGCTCAAATTTCTATAATTATTTTAAAGATTGATAGCCAAAACGAAGATTAGACTTTTATTCAGGATGTAGTATTCTTATCAATTTAAGAAATCATTCAATAAATAACTTTAAAAAAAGTAGAAATAGACTTCAAAAACTAATAAAAATATATGAAATAATTGCCTCCTAATGTTGGTTACATTATTAAGTGGCGAAGCTTGCGAAGTCACTTATTGATTTCACGAATTCACGATGTCTGTCCGTCTGTCCGTCTGTCCCACGATTATCTCGAGAACGGTTTCGAATTTTCAAATTCTGTTTTCAGCAATCGATTACTGATCACCCAGGCATCTGAACCTCCTATTTTGAAACTGATTGCTCAACGGCAACCGTTAGAAACCGCTACAAAGCTGATTGCTTCGCCACTTTGCTATGCTGTTAGCTTGCTAGGTTTATTTATTATTAGTTGGCTCCTGTAGTTGTGCCGAAGTGTATCGACGATTTGAAGTTCCCTTATTTCATTATTAATTAAAAACAAAATGGGTGGACTGAGCAATAGTCAAAGAGACAGTTATGGCCTGAGATGGCAAAAGCAATAACGGAGGGAGGCCTATGTCCAGCAGTGGACTGCAACAGCCTGATGATGATGATGATGATGAGGACCTGCTTGCTTTAAAAAAAACCTTTATAACGTTTAAGAAAAACTAAATTTAAGTCAAAAAGTGGTCTAAGTGTTTTGTGATGGTGTATCTCCGTTTAATTTTAACAGTTATAGATTTCCCGTTCATATTTTTAAATTGTATCGCGTGTAATTCGTACATAAAAGTTTTTATTGCCCTAGCTTCAGGTAGGAAGGGACCGGAATGTCTTTTGAAAACATTTTAAGGAGCAGGTACTTTTCCCAGTATCGTAAAAGCATATTGGGTAAATTTTGTCGAATTCTATTCACTTTGATGTTTGGATTACGTGTATGGAACACAACTGAATATAAAAGACTTTTTGCGGCATACTTTTCTATTATTTTTGTTAGAAAGTGGAACTTATATTCTACTCATTTTTCTTTAAAAAAAAATATATATTCTCATAGTCCACCTGATGGTAAGTGGTTACTGTGACCCATAAACACCTACATCTATCCTCAATAAAGACTCAAAATGCAGATGCGTTGTCACCCGTGAGGACTAAGATGGAATGCCTCTTTTCTAGTAAAAAGGGTCTCCAGTTCTCTACACTCCAGCAGTGTTAAGCTGCTATTTTACGCCAGTATTCTGTGGTGTGTCCTCCCCGGTCGAGCCGACCCATTCGTGCTATAACTG